>OW285239.1:3584219-4848523 GCA_935421215.2 Melolontha melolontha | reverse complement strand
CACTACCAGTTTGTCGAAAAACTGGAACAATTCTGATTAGCGTACACTGAAAAGTATTATAATCAAAAGCAAGATTGGGAAATTCATCTCGAAATTCTTCCAAACAAGCTTGAATTGAATACTTCCACTGGCCATCGATCTTTTGACCATTTCGAAAATATGCTTCCACCATGAATGCTTTGTGTACGTTAGTAAATACCATTTTCAAAATTAAAAAATATAAATTAGTATCTTCGATATTAGATTCTGACAATTTTTGACAGACAACAGTTGACATTTAATAATTATTACAAATCAGATACTTAAGTAAAGATATACGATTTTTTATTCAGAGCCCACTTGACTTCGAATGTTTCTGAACACCCGTTACAAATTACTTTCACCTAAAATATAATAGCAAGGTCTACAGTTCAACTTCTCACCACCAGATGTCGCCGCTAACTTCATTTAATATAGCGATTTTAGTTCATTTTCCAGGCAGGATATTTATATAATAACTGGTTATTTTCAAAGTTTTTAAACACAATTCAAATTTAATATTGGTTCACGTATGTTATCTTGCTTCACCCACCTTAAAATTGTTTGTAATGTGAATTGTGCAACTTATAGAATATGTTGAATTTGATATTTTGCTTTCTAAAAATTGTTATAATATACTAATTTAAACTATTTGCAACGTTTTAATGAAATTTATAGAATAATTTAGTTTTATTATTCTGTGTTCAAAGTATAAATTTCCTTTGAAAAAAATTATATTGATTTGGGCAATTTTTAAATTCAGGCAAATTAAATACATATTTTTCTTAAAGATTAGACAGTTTTAGGAGTACGTAGTACGTATACGAGTTATGATCAAAAATTCAAAAGTGTTCCAGTAAGAAAATTATATTTAGCTTAATTACAACATGCATATTAATAAAGGGATGCATATTCTATTAAAAATCCAAACCGAAATTAAAAATAAAATTTGTACTTATTAGAAATATTTTATTATTTCTTTAATATAAAATTATGCCTAACCTTTACTACTAGTAAAAATTAATTCAAAGCACGCGTGAAATTTAATAATGTCTCATTGGGAAGAACCAAAAATATTATTCCAACAGAGACGATATCAGAACCCCCAATAAAATTTTAGTTGTAAAAAACAATATTTACTAGCAAAAATAGTTGGAATTGGTGAAATCTTAATCAAGTCTACAAACACCGCCATAATTTCGATGAAAACTTGATTACTAGATCCAATTAATATATAAAACAAGTTATCCCCCTTTAATATTTATCATATCCATTCTCTCTATCTTACCTAGCATTACTAGATAGCTTTATTTTGATGCATACTTTCTTTTCTTTTTTTGCTTATAATAATAATTCATATTTGAATGGAGAGTTATTTATTTACAAATTTACAGTATGTATTATAGATTATTAGTGTTAAATGTACCTAGAAATACTTAAGTTGTCGCTGTAATATTTTGTTAATCATATCTTGCTTAAATATTTTAAATTGTACCACTATAACTTAATATAACCAAAATATTTTGGATGACTGAATGTGCTCACGTTTTGTTGCCCATAAAGCCACCATCATTTGCTAACTTTCATGTACCATGTAAACTCATCAACTCGTGCCGAGAGTTTCTTTATTTTATTTGATATTCTGGCAATGTTTATCACTAATAACAATATGTTTTAAAAAGATTCAGTGTAGAGCGTTATGTTGAGTTATGCAGACATATTTATCCAAACCATTTTGTTTTCTTCAGCTAGATCATGTGGTACTCACACCTCTCCAGACCTTTCCATTTTTTTAAATGTTCTTGGGCTATTGACCAGAGACTTTGAAGTGTGTTGGTTAATTCTGGGATTATTAATTTGTTTCAATTTCATCTAGTATCTTTATTATCTAATTTTACGGGTCTTTCTAATTGGAGTTTATCATCTATATCATTTTATACACAACAAATTTCCCGTTTAAATCTTTTAAACCATTGACATGTGCACACACCAAGTTTATTACTATAAAAATTGTTAATATTTTTTTCTAGCAACGATGCAGTTCCTATTACATTAAACAAAGTAAAGAATATTTAGATGGAGACTCTTCTGCAATTTGAAATACAGTTTATCAACACAAAACACATCAGTGCAACTCCATAAACAAATTTTGATTTGTCAAAAGGGTTACCGATAGCTTTATCATTTTTCATATTAGTGAAGGCTAATATCTTGCAGATTATGTTTTATATCTGACGTTTAATAACAGCAAACACTGTCAATAGTTAAATCGTGTATAAGTTCAAACCCGACTACTTACATTGCAAATTTATCGAGTATAGTATGCGTACCAGATATAGAAATTAATATTGGTTATATTATGTTGTAGTGTTTTCAACACAAATTATAAGTGGCTAAATAAATCTTTGTTATTTTGGTGTTAACTTTCTTGTAATATAGTTCCTTATACAATAGAATTTAGTTTTTTTTTTTATTTCTATAAATATGTAGATTATAAAACTTTGAATTATTTTCTCAAATTTCCATTTTACGAAAATATGCAGCTTATGTAGTTTTGAAGATTTTATTTAAAATTATTATTAAATCGAAATTGTTGACACATTGTATTTAGTAAATATTTCTTTCAAAACTCCATCATTAAAAATTTAATTTTGCTTATAGCCGAAAACAACATCAGTATCATTCCCAAAGACAGCCCAGACAAGACAACCAATTGAGACCAGTGTCAAATTACTACGAATATGAGACAATTCAATCAGTCTTAAATTCTAGAGGCATTAGAACAGGTGTACAACCGATGCAGCCACCTCCTTATCAAGATCCCAATGCCAATTCATTGACGCGGCAACAAGTGCAAAGTAGAAATGTTCCAGCCAGAAATCATCACAGTTCTCATACACCACATCGAGGTCCATTTGTAACGCATGTTACGATAGGTGACCATTCACAACAAAATGGTACTAAAGTATAAGTTTTGTAATGTATTAGTAAGGCATGCCAAGACTTCATTAAAATTTTTAAATTGCATCACTGCTGTATGTTTCATGTTTTGTTCTTAAGGCTGTTTCCTTGGTGATAATTCAGGTTGAAGAATAAACTCATGTTTATTTGTAAGTCTACATGCAGAGATTCACTTTAAATCACATATCTGAAGTTTAAGTTTGTTAAAAGTTTTATTCAATTATAATTGATTTTACACATTATTTTTACGATCAAGGGAAAAAAGCATAAAAAATCTTCACTATTAGGCTTAAAAAGCGTTTATATCAAATTTATAAAAATTTACATAAACTATCTGAACCCATACGCACTAACACACTCACACACACATTCGCACACACACCTAGCAATCAAACAAAAATATATTTTAAAATGTAACTAAAAACTTCTAAAAGACAAATATAACTAGAAATAATAACTAAATTACCATAATTAACAAAGTTGTTATCTTGTCCATGATTATTTAATTCAAATTTCTTTACAAATATTTGTATACTGTCTTGTGAAAACTTTATAACAAACATACACTTATTTTTGTATCTATTTGAATAATAATAATAAATACAATTTACAAATTAATTGTGAAAACTTTATAACAAACATACACTTATTTTTGTATCTATTTGAATAATAATAATAAATACAATTTACAAATTAAGGTCACCTGAAATTTGATTCCATTATTTAACTAGTAACCAAGAAATCGGCTAGTAGATAAAAATTACTTATATTAATGCGTCTGTTTTAAATAAAAATAATTTATTCAAACAAAACAGCCATTGTGATACTTATTAAAAAAATACATAAAATTGAAGCGAGTGGTTAATAAATGTTAATATTCGATACTTCTTCCATAAGATTATATTATTTATAATTGTGCAGGAAATGGCGTCTTAGCGTGCTTTACTAACTTTGTATATATTTTTTATAATATATTTGTGCTCATATGTATTAATGTATTAATAGGAATTGATTTTTATCTAAATGTGTATATAATTTTAGAATATATATTTTATATATTATTGTAAATAAATAATGTTAAGTAAATTTTATATTTACCGAATAATTGTTTTATTTTCATATAAAGTTGTTTTAATTTTTTAAATGTTATGAATTTTTTCTTTTAAATTTGATATTTCCTTGAGATAAGAAGATTGTACTTAATTTACTTAAAGTTAATATTACTGAAATTATATAATTTTTTAAGTATGGAGGATTTAATTGTTTGGTTGTCAAAATACGTATATAGAATTGTTAAATTCTATTTAACAATTCTATATACGTATATTATCAATCAGACCGTAGCGCCATCTAATTATCAGTTTCTAAATTGGAAAATGTGATAATTTTATTTATCTAGATTGTTTCCCAACTGTTAATAGTTTAACTATTGTCTAAAAGATGGCGCACCATATTTTGGATTATTTCAATTTTTAATAGACCACGCAAGCGTGACGTCAAATCGCCATTTTCTGTACGGTAGGTCAGGATCTGCGTTCCAAACAAATTTAAGGGGGCGCTATGATAAAGTAGAGAGCACGAAGTCGGTAAGAAATACAAATTCATGGGTTTTGACCTATACAAATAGAAAAAGTAATGTTTTCAAAACTGAAAACAATCCAACTGTTGTCACAATTATCCTAAGCTATTTTACCTTTTTTAATTTCATCCACAATTTGCACAATTTGAAAAAAATAAGAAGATTAGTCTTAGGCCAATTGTAAGACCTAGGCTATTAATATAAAGTTTTCAGAAACTCCAAAGTAATCTTAATTTTTACAAAACCCTCGAAATAAGATTTTGGGGATAAAGAAGCAATCTGTAAATAAGCTATGGAAAGAGCAAAGCAAGTAACCTTTAGCATCTTCCCAAAAGATGGCGCTGGAAAATTTAACGCCTAAATTTAAAAATGATCTTTGATGTAATGTATCGTAAGTTGTCTACTGCAAGTGTTTTTAAAAACTATGTTATTCAATGCCGAATTGTCACCTAGCTCGTTCTTGTGCTGACCGAATCCTTTAATTCTACATTGTGCAATATAGAATACAAGCAAAGAATGCTGTGGCTTTACTTTTATTTTCCATAAAAATGTATTCCTTTTTCTTTTATAAAATGTCCACAGCCGGTCTTATAAAATATGAAGTAGACAAAAAGGAGAAAGAAAATGTTGACTACAATGGAATCAAATGTATGTATACTATCCAATTAAATATATGCAGGTAGAAGTAAACAATAGAAGCATATGTATATAAACATTTTCGAAGTAAAAATGGCACAAAAGGAAATTAATAAATGTACAAACACGTCCTGCTATCTCATTTACCTTTTTGGTTCAACTTGTTTTACAGTTAAAAAACAGCACACAACAACGTCTTTTCCAATACTCAGTTTACAAAATATGCAAAAATAAACAAAGATCCAGAAGATTTAATGATTGCTATTGGAGAATTTAGTGTACCATGTACATAAGTGCCACTTGAATCGCTGAAGCCATTATCGCAATATTATTGTAACGTTTTTCGAGGATTAAAAAGAAAGTTCAGGTTTACAGAAACAACATAATTGACAAATTAACTTGATTTATTTACAGACTTCAGTATATACAAATACAAAGAAAAGTCAAAGAAAGCACTTAAACTCATTAATTTTAAATGTTTCGATTTGACTGGCTTCGCTATCGCGAATCATCTAACTTCGAGTGACCGATAACAGCGCAATATTTATATCTCCTGCTACCATTGCTAGAACTTTCTCGAAGTAGTCGTTGAATAATAGTAGTACAAACCTTGTCCTTGCTAAGGCACCACAATTGCAGAGACTGTGGAGTGCAGTCTCCTCTTCGTCTACACACACTGTGACAGGACGATCGTGTACATGTTGCTATGAATAGTGGGTTAGAATGAAGATGAACCACTATTCACCACAACACTGTCCAACTTTGATGCTCAGTCGGTTAACTTATTCTCCGATTTCCCAATGGGAAATACATTTATTTGTACAAAGATAATCCTATCAGACCAGTCGTGTCGTTTGTCACAGCTCCTTCATATAAATTATCCAAAAAAATCTTAGAACATATTAGAGAAAATACTAAATTTTCACCGAAATTTACAATTAAAAATTCATTAGAGCTACTTAACAAAATAAAAGATATTAAACTTACAGACAATGCCAAGCTAATATCATTCGACATTACTAATTTATTCCCTAGTATCCCGATAAAAGACACCATTAATTTGGTGGAGAATTTGTTAACAATTCAAAATGTTAATATATTTAAAAAATTAGATATCATAAGTTCTCTTAAAACTATCTGTTTAGATCAAAACTATTTTGAATTTGACAGTAAGATATATTCATGTAATGATGGCCTAATAATGGGCAACCCATTGAGTCCGCTATTATCAGGGATTTTTATGGATAATTTAGAAAGTCAAATTAAAGAACATCCCAATTTTAAATATTTTATATACTGGCACAGATATGTAGATGACGTATTAGCTTGTTTCAGAGGCACAGATAGACAATTAAACGAATTTTTTGAACACATAAATAATCTACACCAAAACATTAATTTCACCATAGAACAAGAATCAGATCAAAGTATAAACTTCTTGGACCTTACAATTTCTAGACAAAATAATAAACATGTCTTTTCAATATATCACAAACCCTCACACACAGATGTTATCATTCACAATAGTTCCTGTCACCCGGTAAGTCAAAAACTAGCATCATTCCATTGTATGATACACAGATTAATATCAGTACCTTTAAATAATGAAAACTTCTTTAAAGAATTAAATATCATTAAACAAATAGCGCAAAATAATGGATATAACCCAAATATAGTAGATACAATTTTAAGAAAAAAGAAATATAGGAAAGCAATAGAAAATGTGTACCCAATAATAAAAGATAAACCAAGCAATTATAAATTATTAACATACATAGGACCGATAAGTGAAAAAATAGGAAAAATTTTACGATAAACAGATATAAAGGTAGCTTATAAAACTAATAATTGTTTGGGGAAATTCATAAAAAATAATAAATCCAAGACAAGCAAAAGTAATAAATCGGGAGTATACAAACTAATATGTAAAGAGTGCCCTAAAACATACATAGGCCAAACTGGTAGGAGCTTTGAGAAAAGAATACAGGAACATTTTAAAAGTTTTATTAACAAAAAGACAGATTCCAATTATGCAATTCATTTGTTGGAAAATAATCATAGTTTCAATAAAGATTTCGAAATTTTACAGTCACAACAAAAAGGATTAAAGTTAAATTTACTGGAATCCTTAGAAATAAATAAACTTAAATATGCAGATATATTGTTAAATGACCAATTAGACCTTAATAATTCCCCACTTTTAAACTGGTTTCATTAAATATTTAAATAACAGTAATTTTAGACGATATATCGGTAAGAGACGATTCTAATGTAGACAAGTGCAACCCATTGAAATAGTTTAGAAAAAAGCCATACATTTGTGAAGAGCGTGTTCAGTAGTAATATAAGATCCGAAGAAGCTACATCGTAGCGAAACATGTCATCCATTTATTAATATATAATAAAGTGTAATATATACTGGAAATTAGTATAAGTGTTTTACTTAAATCCCATTTACATATAATGAATTAGTTAAATACTTGTTATTGACAAAATAAATAATATAAGAAGTGTTCAGGACTAATTAATCAACCAACCCTAGACAACGGATTAAACAAACCTACATATATATTCAAATAAAAAAAAAAACTCCTTCCTACTACATGGCTGTCATGTGGAAAAAGATATAACTGGTGTTCAGAAACATTCGCAGTCAAAGCAGTCCTTTAAAATATGAAGTCATGTCTGAGATAGATTGATTTTGGACAGACAACAGTTGACATTTAATAATTGTTACAAATCAGATATAGCCCAGTCAAAATAGCATTTCAGTGAGTCTCTTCTCTTAGAAGAATCTATAGAGATACAGGAAGAAGAAGAAGGAAGCGACGAAGACATTATAATAGAAGTAGCACTTGAAGATTCTCAATAAGATTACAATTTCCATAAATATACAATTATTAATTTCATTATAATCATTCGCAATAGTTCAATTTTTTCAATTCAATGCAATAGTTTGAATTTTCATTTAATATTTGCACTGTCTAATTAAATTTTTTTCAAGATTGACGGTGGAGTATGCCTACTGGGGAAACCAGGTAAAAAAAAAAGCGCTAAGTCCACTACCTCAGAGGTGGTGTGGAAATCTGAAAATATTCGGAATATTATATTTCTTTGTATTATAAGCATTTTAAAAACTATACGAAATAATAATAAATATTATATTTTAATGATATCAATACTTTCATATTTTACTAATGCGGAACAGTCGATGAAGCATTACAAGTCGCATAAGAGTAAATATGAGTATTTTCGATGTTTGAAATTGCGATATCTCTGAAATGATGATTCGTAGAAAAAATAACATAGAGAAAATGTTTGTACAGAATTAATTGTACAGTATTAATTTAATACACATTGTGGTAAAAGCAGCAAATTGGAAACTTAAAATCCTAAACAAATGCATGCAATAATTGCAAAACTGTTACATTTATCTTTTTTACTCATTATAAAAAGTGTCTATAACTATGAATCCAATGCAGACGTAGTTAAGTTCTACCAAAAATAATAGAAATATTGCTAATTACAGATGTATGATCTACTGTACTCACTATAGACAGTGTCTATCACCGTGAAATGGGCTTCTTTTGTACCACACAAATTGAACCAAACGTACACGTGTGATAAGTCAAACAACTACACTACAACAAAAAATAAAACCATGTGGATATTGCAATACTCAAATTACTCACCATACAAACATGCAAAATTAAACACTATCACCACAATATCTAAAATAAACAACAAAACACAAAAAAATAATAACAAATACAAAAAAAAAATACATAAATATACAATAACTATTCTACGCAAGAGATTCAGGTAACACCAAAGACACAAGTTACAAAACAAGCACGCAGCTGACGCAACGCATTCCTGTTGAAGTATCGTGTAAATACTACAGTAAACATCGGATCGCAAATAATATATTTAAATTCTACATTTGGTTGATGTTACACAATAGGCAACCCATTCACCAAGTACTTGATTTGGAGCTACCATTTGCCTGATGCTACTTTTCAAACATAGATACCAGCACAATGCAGAGGCATCGTACCGATTTTGTTTGTTGAAAGTCCCCACTACTTTAAGCGCCACCTTAAAGCGTCATTTGAAACGTATAGACACTCTTGATAAAACGATTTTTAATTAATCTTCCTATATTAATATCATTTGTTACTTGGTAAGTATGTAAGCAAAATATCAATATACATATTATACTTATTAAAAACAAAATATTTGGCAATGGTGTTTTTTAATTGCAGATAAATATTAGCAATGACTGCAAAAAAGTTTTTTCCACCTCGATAATTTTGCCTTTTCTGTAGGAAAAGTAAAAATAATGCATCCCTTTTTTTTACTTAATGCTTGCAAGTAGGAGCAAAACACTTAACCATTATGTATATCTATCTAACCTCACTTTTGTACTTTAGTTACTCAAGTATAACCGTGCTATAAAACAATTAATATTATCAGTTTTAAACAACGTCGTTCACACCTACATGCAATAACAATTAAAATTCACTTATAAATAATAACTTTTCACCCCTATGAAAACAATTTAAATGCCGTTTGTTTGGAACGCGATCCCTGACCTTCCGCAAAAATGACGACAGCACTTGCGTGGTCTATTGTTGATTTATTAATATTTGAATATTATACATCAAATTTCTTGTATCGAGATGTCATTTGATGTGAGTAAGTTTGAATGTATAAATCACGTGTGACACGTAATGCTATAGAAATAGGAGACAAAAAATACTGAGAAACGTATCGGCGTATACACTAAAGAGAAGACATTGGAACGAGCATGTCAGCAAGATGGAAGATAGCAAAATAGAAAATCTCGAGACAGAATGTCTAGAACAGGGACTACCTCATCTCCTCAGTGCTGGTATGGGAGGATATCAACATCGAGCGAAACCTGAGTTTAGATAAACAGGCCCAAAACCTAGAGGAACAATTTTTATTTTTTTTTATACTTATATATAACACTATGCATGAGAGTAGATCCATAGCTTTTTATAGTAAATACGAAAAGCGTGCTTGATACAATTTTAGCCCAATTTTAGGGTTCACACTGATAAAAATAAGTATCTGCATACAATTTGTTTTATTTTCAGTATTAAAATAAGGTACACTGGGCTAATAATATTCATCATCTTTATAAAATAACTAAAACTATCACAAAATACTTAACAAACAGAAATGTTAACCAATAAAGACACAATAATTTATTAAAAGAGTTTTTGTTGCGTAAATCTTCGTCTTAGAGACTTTCTTGGTGTGCCTGCAAAGAAAAAAAAAATATATAATAGCATGCATATATATAATCATGAACTTAATTTTTACCTTCTTCAGAGTCCGTTAAAGATATTAAATTTCCTACTGGTACGTTATCAACACACTCGTTCTTGAATAAAACAGATTTTACTTTTCTTGCATCAGATTTTGAGGATCTCGTCTTCAATGTACTTGGTGTATTTTTACCTTCTTGAGAGTCCGTTAAAGATATTAAATTTCCTACTGGTACGTTATCAACACATTCGTCCTTGAATAAAACAGATTTTACTTTTCTTGCATCAGATTTTGAGGATCTCGTCTTCAATATACTTGGTGTATTTCTACACTCCTAAACATGTACAAACAGCTCTGTATAACTAAAAGCATTAACAGTAATTTACTAAAATACCTTTTCTAAAGCCTTGGCAATTTGTGTTGCTTTCAATATTCCTAAACCTGGTGAACTGTTACGTTTATGAATCTGATTTGCCAAAACATCAACACGTAGACTTTTTCGTTTCTTTGTTGATGATCTATTAGGTGATTTTGACGATAATGAAGGTGAAGTAATAGAGGAAAAGCTTACATTAAATTCATTTGTTTGAGTATTTACTGCTTCTAAATTAGGTTTTAATTTTCCTTTGGCTTTATCTCTAGCGGCTGAAACAGATTTTAAACATAGGTAGCTTCAAATATATACAAGAATCTTTAAAATAAGGAAGTAAAATATAAATTCCACAAGCAGCTTCATAGCCATATATGTGAAAGTATTATTGTATGGCTATGGAGCCAGAAATCGAAGATGACGACACTGTGAAGCACCAGTTGGAATTCAGTGCTTTTAATTTGTATGTCCAGTAGATCACCGAGTTGAGTAATTCTGATATCAAAAATCTAAGTATATAATTTAAAAAATTATAATAATTACCTTTTATGGCATCTCTTAAACTAGACGAAGCTTGAACATTCTTCTTAGTTGGTACGATTTTTTTTGTATTTGTCTGTTTCTTCTGGGGAATTACTTCTTCCCAGTTATTCGATTGCATTTTCGTTAAATTCTCAAAACGTAGATTTAAATTTTCAACCTGAAATATTTACAATAAATATCTTTGCAACTGAAGCATAAGTTGCTGTCTACGATGAAATAGTTTATTTGATTCAGATGCTACAGAATCGGAGAATTTTAATTTTCTTAGGTCCTTTAGAGCAAGCCAATAGTACAGTAGTGTAGTTAAGGTAATGGTATTGTAATCGACATAGTCATACAGATTTTACCTTGGGTGAGTTGCTGGTTGGGTGACCAGTAAGATAACTGCGCCTCAGTGCCATTGAATCTTTGATACCGAAACGTATAAGAAAGGTACACAACACAGACTAAGTAAACAGGTCCTTTAAAGGAGTAATTGTCAACCTCCTGATGTATAGCATTTAATCTT
Source organism: Melolontha melolontha (assembly GCA_935421215.2). Taxonomy (NCBI): domain Eukaryota; kingdom Metazoa; phylum Arthropoda; class Insecta; order Coleoptera; family Scarabaeidae; genus Melolontha; species Melolontha melolontha. The sequence continues at coordinate 4,836,610 of OW285239.1, read as the reverse complement.
TCTTGCGAACAATAAGGTTTAAGCAATTTTTATACAGATTTCACCTCTTTAAGTTGAATTTCTGTTTCTCGAATTTTTCTCTTACCCGAGCTAATATTTTACGCGTAGTCAAACCTAACTCGAATATTTCGGGGAATTCCCACTCTATTTCAGGAATTCACCAATTCGCGACGGCGACGGAAAGAAATTTTTCTAGGAGTGTTACTAGAATCATAGTTTCTCGACACGTGTAATTAAGTTATGAATAGAATTGGGCACTTTGTCGGAAATGCAGGAATATATTGCTCCGCCAGAGTACGTACCTGAATGTATACAGCGTCCCAGTATCCGTGTAAATCTTCACAAGTGATAGGCATATTTGAAACACCACTTTCACAAGCTATTATTAATTTTCGAAAATGCTCAAATTTATTCTGAATTAACAAATGCGATTGTCCTATTGCCACACTAATTAAATCGCATGCTTCTTCTGGTGGTTTCTGCTCTTCCTAAAAAAAAGATACACAGCTCTGTTTGATTATAATCGCTTCATAATAACTGAAGGTTTCAAGGGCATCAATGAATAGGTCAAAATCATTAAATGTAATATCCGGGGGAACATAAACTGCACCAATATAAAATTTGAAGGCCTCTAAATTGAATCGATTCTGCCTTTACTTGATGTAAATCCATATCAAATGATAAAAACACACAATGTTGTATTAGATTTACACTTTATTTAATAATAATAATGACTATATAACAGCTGTTTCACCGTACAACGATTTCTTCGGATATAACAAGTGGTACTATAAAACATTTTACTTAAACGTAAATATTTTTTATTTTATTACTTAATGGTATTCTCAGAAATTGGAAACCGAAATATTTTTACCCGCCTCTTTTAGTAGCCTCTAAATAACAGCAGCAGAAAGCGACATCAATGGAGGGAACAATGTTTGTCAGAGTAGAAGTTTCAAGAGTACTGTAATTAATGTTACGATCCAAAGCAATAATATCACCACCGCTTCTGCGACGGCCGACAAGATCAAATCTTCTATCGCAGCGAACGACATTGTAATAATCAGGAAAAATGATTGTTCACAAGCACCAGCACAAAAAGAGTGGATTTTAGTACAGAGTCCTCGGATGTTTTAATAGTACATGTATAAAACGGAAAGAGCCCTGTTGGAATGATTTAGTTTAAAGAAGAGACAATACGTGGAATGCCATTTCTATACACGATTTTCAAATTCGATTAGCGTCCTTATGAATCTGCATTTTCATCGGCGTACGGTCGCGAAACAGACAAACCAGTAAACTGGCGAAAATCCCAGTTCTTCCCAAATTTTGCCAGGGCAGTCAGAACAGCATCCTCGGAAGAAAAAGTGACTCTAATTGGTCGATGAACGATCCCTGTGCGTAATATCGAATTTGCCCAGTCTGATAGGCCTTAAATCAGGTTCATCAAGCTGTAAGTAATTGAAAACCGTCCCAACGACAGTAGAATCCAGAGCCAGCTGATCCTTATTGGATGAAGTACCAGTTTCCTTATGACCATAAATTATAATATTACACTTGCGCTTTTCGCGCCCTGAAATTCCGCTAATAATTTTTTCAGCATCGATAAGAGAATTTTCAGGCATGGGCTGTTTTGCAATAGTGTCCTTTAATACTTTAATTTCATTCCGTAGCGCTGCTATGATGGCTCTCAATATTAAAATCATTACCAAGCGTGGCAAATACAAAAATGAAAATGAAATACGAATATGAAGGAGTTTGTCAAGTATACAGACTGTCCCGTAAAAAACGCCAACATTCATAATTCCGTTATTTATTGTCCGGTTTTATTTAAACAAAAAGTAAATTTAATAGCATAAAAAACACTATAAGATAGCAGTGTTTTATTTGTTGTCAATTGTTTTCATTAATGTCAAACGACAGTCAAGTTTTTTATTTTAAATGGCAACATATATATTTTTGGCTATATTCGGATTGTATTTTTTTTTCTGAATTCAACGATGTATAACATGTTTATTTTTGATAAACGTTTATTGCAAAAAAAAAACTTTATAAATTTCATCTTTGTCTTCCAATATTTATAAATATTCGAATGTGTCATGTCATGAAACATTTGAAATGTAAGTATTATAAATATTATTATAAGAAACAAAACACTTTACAATAAATGTTGAAATTGCCCGCCACCTTGTTTAACACATATCGCACATCTCCTAATAAAAAATAAAAAAAAAACTTTATAAATTTCATCTTTCATTATAGTAGACTTGGCCCAGTCCACTAGCATTATGTCAATGTGCCTTAAGTGTCAGTTTGACTTGATTAAGTTTTCTGTATTATCCTGTTTGAACGTTTTGCCGCAACAAAAAGCGTATTTTCGTTAAAAATGAATAACAATGAATTAACGGACATGTTACAAGTGTTCTTTGAATGTAATAAAAATCGCCTTCAAGCAGTTCGTCGGTGCTCGTTTTCCGGACAGAGAAGTTCCAGGTTCGAAAATATTTCAGAGAATTGAAAAGAATTTAAGAAATTATGGATCATATACCAAACCAAAAACACAAAAACGGAAATTCTCCGAAGATAAGGAATTAGATGTTCTTCTTGCAGTACAGCAAAATTCACGAACTTCGATTCGCGAAATTGCACATAATATTGGGGTATCAAAAACTACAGTTCATGGTATTTTAAGAAAACACAAACTTAAACCGTACATAGCTCGAAAAGTTCATGCATTAGAACAAAATGAGCCTGGCCGAAGAATCCAGTTTTGTCGTTTTTATTTAAATGCATTAGAACAAGACCCGAATTTTTACAGAAGGATAATTTGGTCTGATGAATGCACTTTTAGCAACAACGGTATTTTTAATAGAAACATACATCGACAGTGGAGTGCAGACAATCCGAGATTTGTAATTGAAAATAATTTTCAAAGACATTTCAACGTAAATGTTTGGTGTGGCATTTTAGGTGATCAATTAATTGGGCCATTTTTCATAGATGGTTGTTTAAATCAAGAAAAATACTACACTTTATTACACGAAAATCTCCAAAACTTTTTAGATGAATTACCTTTGGCAAATTTAAATAGAATATTTTTTCAACAAGATCGGCTCCCGCGCACAACGCCAGAGTAAATACTGATTTGTTGAACACCCAATTTGGAAATAGGTGGATAGGAACATCCGGTCCTATCGAGTGGCCTGCGCGTTCACCGGATCTTACGCCCCTCGATTTTTGGTTGTGGGCTTATCTACAAGATCGAGTTTATTTAACAACTCCAGAAAATGTTGACATTTTAAGACAAAGAATTATTAACACTTGTCAAGAAGTACCTGCCGCTTGTCTTTTAAATGTGACCTTTGGAGTAATTAGGAGATGTGCGATATGTGTTGAACAAGGTGGCGGGCTATTTCAACATTATTGTAAAGTGTTTTGTTTCTTATAATAATATTTATAATACTTACATTTCCAATGTTTCATGACCCATTCGAATATTTATAAATAATGGAAGACAAAGATGAAATTTATAGTTTTTTTTTTGCAATAAACGTTTATCAAAAATAAACATGTTATACATCGTTGAATTCAGAAAAAAAAATACAATCCCAATATATAGCCAAAAATATATATGTTGCCATTTAAAATAAAAAACTTGACTGTCGTTTGACATTAATGAAAACAATTGAAAACAAATAAAACACTGCTATCTTATAGTGTTTTTGATGCTATTAAATTTACTTTTTGTTTAAATAAAACCGGACAATAAATAACGGAATTATGAATGTTGGCGTTTTTTACGGGACAGTCTGTATGCTTGAGAGTTTTATTTGGAAAGAAATTATTGGAACCTTTAGAGGACCTAAACAGGAACAACTTTGCTTTATAAACTAAACTTATGAGAGCAAACGTACTGTAAAGTTACAAAAAAAATAAAACCAATTAAGTAATCTTGCTTTTTGAACACAAGCACAACTAGTAAAATTTCGGAAGTTCCTGTTATTTATATGGACATATTTTCACCCAACCCGACTCGACCCGCTCCGAGCTGAACCGACCCGACTCAACCCATCTCAGCCCAACCCAAGTTGACAGCCTGATAATGTAAATGATTATCATGTCAGTGTTTGCCAGAAAATAACATATAAAAATAGCGATATTTCACATTATTTTACGAGTTTATTAAAAGAATATGTTGGCTGATATAACAAAAACACCTGCAGGTGATGTTTAAGTTATCCATTAATGCATATAAATAACAGGAACTTTCGAAATTTGGCTAGTTGTGCTTGTGTTGAACGTACGGAAAAGTAAGGTTACTTAATTGTTTTAATTTTTTGTAGCTTGGCAGTATGTTTGCCTTCATAAGTTTATAAAGCAAAGTTGTTCCAATTTAGGTACTCTAAAGGTTTCAATAATTTTTTTTCCAAATAAAAATGTCAAGCAGATTCTTGACATTGGCCAAAATGAATTAAAAATATAAACAATTCAAGCAATGTCGACATTTATGAAAGTATTTGCACCATTAAAAACAAAAATAACGTTTACAAGGCAGATAAGTGTCTAATTCCATATACCTGTGTGTATGACTTCCTAGAATTAGGTATAAGAAGAGGGCGTAAGACGATATGTGTTATTTTTTGAAGAGGAGTAAGTCGCCTATATTTAAGTTTCCTAAAATTCAGTGTATATGTGAACATCTTATAAAGTGTATCGCGATTTTTGCGTCAGCTTTACTGTACCCCATGTTCAACAGTTATTTTTGATACTGAGGATAACAATTTAGTTGTTGAAATGCGTATTTAGGATACGAATATCAATGTGGTCAGGGATTTTATATGTTTGAGTTAACAAGTGTAGTTCTGTTAAAAAAATTAACTTTGAAATAGTGGAAATGTTATATCTCAGGATTAAATTCTATGTGTTTATGTGGGGATTGACATCATAATGTAATCTATTCAAAGTAAATGCCAAAAACTGATAGAAATAGATAAATAATAATGAAATACCTTGTACGTATTCCATTGATTGCACAATTCTTTTATCCTCGAAATTTCACTGTTCAAAAGCCGATGAAAATATGCAGCTCCCGCTTTAGGTCCAGTGCTATTTTCTATATCTGGAGAGCTATCATATAAACCTGCAAACCAATAAATGCGTTTTTTGATATAGTATTCTCATTCTTCTATGCAAATGAAATTCTGATAGTAGAATCGATACCAGAAAAAATTGGAAAAATATTTTATTTCTAACGGAATCATTTGCAATTCTTAGTGCTATCTAGCGTTAAAATAAGCTGAAATATTTACCTCCTCTTGATTTACGGGAATGAAATTCTTTTCTCGCACTATTTTTCCCTCGATTTATTGTTACGAATGGACTAATATATACAACATGTTTATGTTCATTTTGAGGGGTTTTCTCATTTGTCGTTTCACTTTCTGAGGAATCAATAACTTCGCCAATTGGATATTCGACAGAAATCGAGGTATTACAATCCCATGCTTTTCCATCTCCTTGTTCCTCACTGGAAATCAAAAATATTTCCATCAATTTAAATTTACTAAAACTAAAGAAAATATATATATATATATATATTTAAATCGTGTTATAGAAATATAGTATTACTATGCAATCTTTATAGTATAATTAAAAAGCTTTTTGTGATTAACAAAAATATTCAAGCAGAGAAAAACTTACATATGACCAAGCTTCACCTCATCGTTACCTAAACCACTATTTACAGTTGAATCAATGATTTTATTATTCTTTAATGTCAAATTTGGCTTTTCTACAGTTGTTTTAATATTTTTGCCTACTTTCTTCATGATATTATTAGATACAGCTATTCGTCTACTACGTAAATGATATTCCTTCATATTTTGATTCATTTGAACATTTTCTTTACTAGCAGATTTATTTGTATTTTGTTGTTTTGTACTAGTTACTTTGGCAGGTGTTTTCTTATAAGTTTTTAATTGTTTCTTGGGTGTAATGAATTCAGTCTCAACATTTATAGTAACCTTTTTAGATTTCCTATCTTTTTGATTGTTTACCTTGATATCTACTGGTGCTATAATACATGGTCCCTTAAATTGATGACTTTTTGGAGCAAATTCATACCTTGTTGAGCTTTTTGATTTGATTTTATTTTCTGTTTTAATAGGTTTTCCTTTAATAACTTTATTAATATTACTTAAATCTGGAAGGCCCATATTAGTTGATACATGTGAAACTTTAAACAATGGTTTTGCTTTTGCTTTTAGTTCTGATTGTTTCCTTAGTTTTTCTTCTTTCCATTTTTTTAACATTTCAAGACGTTTGTTAACTTGTAACTTGTTTTCAGTTAAGACATTTTTTGCAGGTTTTGGAGTCATATATGGTGAAATGTTGTCATTAATTTGTCTTTTCTTAGACATTAACTGATTTCGGGTATTTTTTCTTTGATCTTTTAGGTTTTTAGATTTCTGTTCTATAGTATTTCGTTTACCAAAGGTAGGTCCTTGACTTTTATAAAATCCTGGCAATTCTAATTTTAAATAGTCTGATACATCCATTCTACAATCTAAAATATAAAAACGAGTTATTTACATTTAAAATGTTATTAAATTTTATATTACTTTTATAGTTTTACATACTTTTTAAAAAGAATTTTACAAAAAAAACTTTCAATGAAACTTTACATGTGTATTCTTACAAAAAATGAAGTAAAAACCATTTCTATTCGATATGAAATTGTAAAATTATTACAAATGTCATATTTTCGAAGAAAAAAGTAAATTTAGTAAATCTCATATACTTACAAAGATTAATTAAAAGAATTTAAAGTCACCAATTACACATGTAAACTATCAAAACTTAACTGTCATCCACAATTAAATGCAGCATCTTTAAAATGATTGGCAACTAAATAACCAATAGCTAACAAGAAATGAAATAGTACTGCCAACCAATGGAAATAGCAGAATACGAAACAAACATGTAAATAATTTACATATCTGTAACTATGCACATGGACAATACATACAACAAAAAACCTAAGTTACCACCTAAGTTACAACAAAACTAAGTTACAGATATGTAAATTATTTACATGTTTGTTTCGTATTGTACAAACGCTTTATACGTGCTTAACGTATTGTCATACTTAAGGTGGCGCTTAAAATAGTGGGGACTTTCAACAAACAAAATAGGTACTATGCCTCTGCATTGTGCTGGTATCTATGTTTGAAAAGTAGCATCAGGCAAATGGTAGCTCCAAATCAAGTACTTGGTGAATGGGTTGCCTATTGTGTAACATCAACCAAATGTAGAATTTAAATATATTATTCGGGATCCGATGTTTACTGTAGTTTTTGTTAAATTTTGGGCTTGAAAACGGTGAAAATAAATGTAATAAACTTAGAGTAAATGATACACATTGGTCTTTCGTTATATGACTGACTTTATTCTCTTACCGTGAACATACAATAAGTAGTTACTGTTTACATATAGATGGCGTCATAGGTATATATTAAATATTTTTAGATACCTTATTTCAACACCTCCACTGTAGCGAACAAATATTTAATCATTACAATAACTTATACCTAAAGTTAACAAATGTTTATAATGCTTAGTTGCCCCTAAACTTTTCGTAAAAATGTCAGCTGGCATATCACTAGTTTGTAAATAAAACAGTTCTATCATATTATTACAAATAGCTTCCCTAATAAAATGAAATTTTATATCTATATGTTTTGATCTTCTATGAAACATATGATTTACAGCTAATTTTTGAGCACTTTGGTTATCATTATACATAACAACTTGTTTAACTATACCCGTTAATTCGCATAATAAACTTCTTAAATATATAGCCTCTTTAGCCGCTTCAGATATTGCCATATATTCGGCTTCCGTACTCGACAAAGCTACTGTATTCTGTTTCCTGCTTTCCCATGAAATAACTGCGTTAGACATCTTAAAACAGAAACCAGTATATGATTTTCTATCAGTTATATTACCACCCCAGTCAGCATCCACAAAACATTCAAATTCTAATTTGGAACTCTTTTCAAATTTTAGACAATAGTTTTTAGTTGCTTTTAAATATTTTAAAATTCTTTTAGCTTGTTTCCAATGAGTTTCATTATATGCGTTATTGAACTGACTCAAATAACTAACACTATAAGCAATATCGGGGCGTGTTTTTACTGCCAAATACATTAAGCCACCAATAAGATTTTGATAAGGTAAATCAACATTAATGTTTTCAGATTTATCTAAGTTAATATTACTTTCTAAAGGAGTTTTATATGTCTTACAATCTAACATTTCAAATTTTACTAATAATTGATCTATATACTCCCTTTGATCAAGCTCTATAATACCTAATTCCTTATCCATATTAATTCTCATTCCTAAGCATTGTTTTACTTGTCCTAAATCTTTAATTTCAAATTTAGCACCTAACTCTAATTTTAATTTGCTTATTTCTTCTTTGTCATTTGAAAAAATAAAAAAGTCATCCACATACAGTGCTACTACAGTTAGTAAATGTTCCCTTTTCATAATAAATAAACAAGGTTCAAAGTTTGATTTCTTATAACCTAATTCTGTCATAACTATATCTACACGTTTATACCAAGCCCGAGAAGACTGCTTTAGCCCATAAATAGCTTTTTTCAATTTAAGTACTTTACTTTCTTGTCCTTTAACAACAAGACTTTCTGGTTGATACATGTATACAGTATTCTCTAAAAAACCATTAAGGAAAGCGGTCTTAACGTCCAAATGAGTTATGTCTAAGTTTAAATTTACAGATAGCGCAATTAAAAATCTAAGCGTTGAATGTCTTACTACCGGCGAGTAAATTTCATCGTAATCTATACCTTCTTTCTGTGAAAAACCTTTAGCCACTAATCGCGCACGATGTCGTATCTTCCCATCAGCTTCTCGCTTCCGTTTAAATACCCATTTACACTGCACAATAGTTCCATTTTCAGGTTTGTCCACTAAATCCCAAGCTTCATTATCTTCAAACGATTTTAACTCTTCCTCCATAGCTCTTCTCCAGTTGTTTTTCTCCGCACTCGATAACGCTTCTTCAACACTAGTTGGTTCACTCTCAAAGTTGTCTTTGATACTCATGTACGTAACATAATCTTCAAATTTCTTCACCTTTGGTTGTCTCTCTGATTTTCTTACATTTCCATCTGTAGACGTTTTGTCAAGCTCTACTTGCTCACATCGATAGTCCTGGTCACTCTTATCCTCAATGTAAACATTTTCACTTTCATGACTAATTTCTGAAGTATTTTCTTCCGAATCATTATTTGATGTCTCCTCCACTGAATCTTGATTCTCTTCATCCTCAACATCTTCACAATAAATAGGCACTTTAGCATTTCCTTCATCATATGGATTCACATCTTCCATTATTATGACATCTCTACTTATTATGACTTGGTTCTTCTCTTCATTGAATATTCTATAACCTTTAGTATCTTCAGCATATCCAACTAAGATCATTCTTTCAGATTTTTTGTCCCATTTCCTCCTTTTTTGCTTTGGAATGTGATTCATCACAGTGCTGCCAAAAATTCTTATTCCACTTACATCTGGCTTCTTTCCATACCAAATTTCGAAAGGTGTTTTTTCATTCAGACCACTAACACAACTTCTGTTTCTTATATAAACAGCTGTATGACTTGCTTCTGCCCAAAATTTCTTTTCCAATCGAGCATCAAACATAAGACATCTAGCTTTTTCAACAATCGTCCTATTAAGCCTTTCTGCACTGCCATTTTGTTCTGGTGTGTATGCATTTGTGGTCTGGTGAATTATTCCACATTTCTTGAGATAATTTTAAAAAATATCACTGCAGAATTCACCCCCATTATCTGTTCTAAGAACTTTAATTTTTGACTCCTTTTGATTCTCAACCAATATCTTGAAGTTCATAAAATTTTCAAGTGCTTCATCTTTCGTTTTTAAAAAATAAATGAACGTCATTCTGCTAAAATCATCTTCCAAAATTAAAAAGTATTTTGAACCACCTAAAGAAGTTGTCTCCATCGGCCCACATATATCTGCATGTATAATTTCCAGACATTTAGAAGCCCTATTTCCTTTTCTAGGAAAAACCAATCTTGTCTGCTTTCCTTCACAGCATACAATGCAATTCCTTTTTGAAATATTTGTTCTGTCTACACATACCATGCCATTTACCGAACCATTTTTCATTCTTTCCAGGTCTTTGTAATTTATGTGACCTAATCTTCTATGCCACACAGAGTTGTCTACTGTTAACATTGCACTAGAATATATATTAGAATTAAATTCATCAATATTTAATTTATATACATTATTCACCAGTGTAGCAGTAGCTATTAATTGTTTTTCTTTATTAATAATTTCACAACTATCCTTGTGGAATTTAACTGAGTTGCCATTTTTAATTAATTGACTTACCGAAAGTAAATTAGTTGTTAAGTCTGGTACACATAATGCATTTTTGATCACCACATCAAATTGTTCATTATTTACCACTGTTTTAATGTCAATATCACCAACACAAATCACTGGAAGTTTGTTCTTATTCGCTACCATAATCTCACCAAGTTTATTATCTGCGAAAGCATTCTTTATCCAATGTTTGTTTACTGTTAAATGTGCACTGGCACCAGAGTCCACATACCATTCATTGCGATTAAACTTTCCACTTGCTAAGAAGACTGCACTAAATGCGTTGCTTTTACTTTTCAATTGAGGGCACTTATTTTTAAAATGTCCTAATTGATTACAGTTATAACACTTTATATCCTTGATATCTTTTCTTCTGTCAATACTTGACCTTTTCTTGCCATTCCATTTTCCAGCAAAGGCACTACCAGCTTTACGAGCATCATCCTCCATATCAAGTAATTTTGTTTTTATGGCATCTGTCGTGATGATAATACCAGAATGTTCAATTGCCATAATCATTGGTGCAAATCTTTCAGGTAATCCTGCCAATAATAAAGAACCTACCCACTCATCATCGATTTTAAATCCTGTACCTCTAAGCTTCTGAGCACACTCAACAAGTTGATTAACATAAGAACTCATTGAATCACAGTTTTCAAGACGTAAACTTATCAAGGCTCTCAATAAACTTATCTTTCTTGCGAAACCCTTGTCGGCAAACATCGACTGCAATTTATCCCACAGCTCTTTCGCACTTTTAGCGTCTTTGATGTGTACATAAAGCGATGTATCTATTGTTAATATAATTTTCGCTTTTGCTTTGGAGTTTTTTTCTTCATCTGTCTCTGTTCCTTCGATACAGCCTTTTAAACTTTCCAATATCATTAGGTTTTCAACAGCGAAACACCATTCATCAAAGTTTTCCCGCCCTTTTAGTCTAGGTACATTTGATATATAGCTTGCCGCCATTATACCCACGCTTGAGTCAACACCGAATAAACACAATTTTTAATCCAGTTTATCACTATCTTATCTACAATCGACCGATTTTCAACAATCACATTAACTTGCCCTATGAATACGTATCTGGGACCATAACCTGTTAAATTTTGGGCTTGAAAACGGTGAAAATAAATGTAATAAACTTAGAGTAAATGATACACATTGGTCTTTCGTTATATGACTGACTTTATTCTCTTACCGTGAACATACAATAAGTAGTTACTGTTTACATATAGATGGCGTCATAGGTATATATTAAATATTTTTAGATACCTTATTTCAACAGTTTTTACACGATACTTCAACACGAATGCGTTGCGTCAGCTGCGTGCTTTGTGTTGTAACTTGTGTCTTTGGTGTTACCTGAATCTCTTGCGTATAATAGTTATTGTATATTTATATATTTTTTTTTTGTATTTTGTATTTGTTATTATTTTTGTGTGTTTTGTTGTTTATTTTAGATATTGTGGTGATAGTGTTTAATTTTGCATATTTGTATGGTGAGTAATTTGAGTATTGCAATATCCACATGGTTTTATTTTTTGTTGTAGTGTAGTTGTTTGACTTATCACACGTGTACGTTTGGTTCGATTTGTGTGGTACAAAAGAAGCCCATTTCACGGTGATAGACACTGTCTATAGTGAGTACAGTAGATCATACATCTGTAATTAGCAATATTTCTATTATTTTTGGTAGAACTTAACTACGTCTGCATTGGATTCATAGTTATAGACACTTTTTTATAATGAGTAAAAAAGATAAATGTAACAGTTTTGCAATTATTGCATGCATTTGTTTAGGATTTTAAGTTTCCAATTTGCTGCTTTTACCACGATGTGTATTAAATTAATACTGTACAATTAATTCTGTACAAAAATTTTCTCTATGTTATTTTTTCTACGAATCATCATTTCAGAGATATCGCAATTTCAAACATCGAAAATACTCATATTTACTCTTATGCGACTTGTAATGCTTCATCGACTGTTCCGCATTAGTAAAATATGAAAGTATTTATATCATTAAAATATAATATTTATTATTATTTCGTATAGTTTTTAAAATGTTTATAATACAAAGAAATAGAATATTCCGAATATTTTCAGATTTCCACACCACCTCTGAGGTAGTGGACTTAGCGCTTTTTTTTTACCTGGTTTCCCCAGTAGGCATACTCCACTGTCAATCTTGAAAAAAATTTAATTAGACAGTGCAAATATTAAATGAAAATTCAAACTATTGCATTGAATTGAAAAAATTGAACTATTGCGAATGATTATAATGAAATTAATAATTGTATATTTATGGAAATTGTAATCTTATTGAGAATCTTCAAGTGCTACTTCTATTATAATGTCTTCGTCGCTTCCTTCTTCTTCTTCCTGTATCTCTATAGATTCTTCTAAGAGAAGAGACTCACTGAAATGCTATTTTGACTGGGCTATATCTGATTTGTAATAATTATTAAATGTCAACTGTTGTCTGTCCAAAATCAATCTATCTCAGACATGACTTCATATTTTAAAGGACTGCTTTGACTTCGAATGTTTCTGAACACCAGTTATATCTTTTTCCACATTACAGCCATGTAGTAGGAAGGATTTTTTTTTTTTTATTTGAATATATATGTAGGTTTGTTTAATCCGTTGTCTAGGGTTGGTTGATTAATTAGGCCTGAACACTTCTTATATTATTTATTTTGTCAATAACAAGTATTTAACTAATTCATTATAATCATATAAGTATCAGTAATATCGCAGGGTATGTCTACTTTTGATGTTTCTATTACGATCGTTGATGACTGACTGCCTGACGCTGTCGCATCGATGTATTGCGCAACTAAAATCCTACATTCGGCCATCCGACTCTGAATCGGACTCCGATTCATCAAGGCCTTCTACCCATGCCTTCATGTATTCTGCGCATGTGGTGGTTTTGATCGGTCCCTCGTGTATTCCCACTGCTATAACATTATATCTTTCATTTGGTTTGACTTTTGTCACTTCGTATGGTCCTAAATATTTCTTGTGAATTGTTAAACCAGATCCAAATTGAGTTCTTTTAATAGCGACTAAGTCTCCTCATTTGTAGTTCTTCGGTTTCCTCCGGCGCAAATTATATCTTTCTCTATTCTCACGTTGCACTTTCAAAATTTGTTCTCGGCATTCTTCTCTCAGTTCCTCTCTTGTTTCATGGCTTCATCCTCCAAGATTTCTTTTAGCAGTATGTCTTCCTTATTTCTCATCTTGACTGCAGTTGTAAGAACGTTATTTTGCATAGTTTTTTGGTAAGCGGAGCTGTCGGTTACAATTTCGAACTTCGTTCCTAACAAATAAACGCGGAACTTCTTGACTGCCTGAATGATTGCAAGGACTTCGAGCTCATAGCTAAACCATTATTAATTCTCGGTCCGTCGTTTTTCTCGTGCTGTTCTTCCTCTTCCACCGCAGGGTCAACCTTTTCGTCTTCTTAATCTTCGTCTTCTGCCGACTTCAGGTTCGTCGAGAAAGAACAAATGCGGTCTGCCACGTCGTCAACCGTTTCAGATGAATTCAAATTGAGAATCTGGCACACAGCGATAAGGTCGGCTAGTTCTAGCTTTTGTGTGACTTCTTCCCTTTTCTTGAAATATTCGTCTGAATTCTTCTCGAATCCAAAACCAGTAAATGATCGCAGAGCCTTTCTGACTCTCCGCGGTTGGCCCTCATCTCCAAAAGAAATACAATGTAATGCCTTCATTGCCTTCAAATTACCATGCGTAATGTGATATTCGATTTCCGCAATGTCACCCAACGTTGCAGACATTTTGTAAATGTGCCAAACAAAATTGAATAAACCCTGTATATTACGTTTGAAATATTCGTCAAATAAATAGGTTTCGTTTTGATTTTTTTTTTATTTTCAAATAGTTTGCGTCTTACAATAATGTTTATTGTGTCTATTCTCTTTTTTCAACGTCGACAGTCAATCATCAAAATGTTACAAAATGAGGAAATACTTAATTCAACAAATAATAAGTAAAATATCTTCCTGCCAATTTACTTTACATAAACGTTACAATATTATTGTATATATTTCCTCAATGAATCAAATCTAACATATAAATTTAAAATGAGTATTTTACTTTGATTTATACCAATTTACTTCAAATACAATAAATATAAAACATTTGTCGGTCAAGCCGTATATAAAAAAAAGGTTGAATCTACCTGTCGCTCTTCCATCGCTTACTATATGAACAGCGTGCATTCAACGTCCCTTTCCCCGCAACGTAATGCGGTGTGGCAACGTGTGTACGATGCCTATATTGAGTGACTTTCTTAAAATTTAAATTTATTTTGCAGAATTATTGATTTTTTTACTTTTATCTTTTAGAAAACGTTATTGTTTTTTTATTACTTAAAATTACTTTATATGAAAAATAGTATACCATAAAAGTGTAAACAAAGACAGTATACATTGAAACGAATATTCATTCAATTGTATTGTCATGAAATTGAATTTGTCAATCGTTGTTAAATTTGTTAGAATGAATAGATATTTATATTTATCGGAAAATATTAATACTTAAAGCAAACAAATAAGGTGTAGTGTTTTGTTATATTGATTATGCAGCTGATGCTTTCGTTATATGCTCATATTTGTATTTCTACTATTATCGTGATGTTATTATAATACAGATACCAAAATCTCACGTAATGTTTCCATCAGCCTTTTATTAACAATAAACAAGTAAAGTACAACTTCGTAGGTCGACAAACGCTACTCCAGTCTTCATTATCACTGTATTATACATGAACTGTAAGGCTTAGTTTTTCGTAGAAATTGAAGTACGTGTCTGTTCCTTTGTAAAATTATAATAAAGGCAGGGGTTAATTTTATTCTGGCATTTTAAAAAATGCAGAGATCAGTTTTGCGACAGCATTCAGCTAATTACAATCTAAAATAAGCAACATTGTAACGTATTTTGGAATTGTGAATATCCGTAGGTAATACAATTATGGTATACTATTTTTCATATAAAGTAATTTTATGTAATAAAAAAACAATAACGTTTTCTAAAAGATAAAAGTAAAAAAATCAATAATTCTGCAAAATAAATTTAAATTTTAAGAAAGTCACTCAATATAGGCATCGTACACACGTTGCCACGTCGCATTACGTTCCATACGTATATTGTTGCCTATGGCCCGTTGCGAGTTGGACCTATCGGTATACAATCATTCTTCATAAATCATATTTACTAAGTATTGGATACCAACGTAGATATCAAACTATAACGAATGTAGGAACACTTTCTCTCAATTATTACTGTGGTATCAGAGGTACACATAAGAATACTTATTGAACTTGTTATGTGCAGCAAAATGTTGAAAAAGCCTGCACCAAGTAGGTCCAGGAAACGTACCAAGCAATCTGTAGCTGGACGTGCTTTTTGGAAAAGGAAGAAAGCAACAGAGTAAGTGCTCACAGAACAAAATATTAATTGTCAAACTAATTGTTTTTGTAGAATCATTTGTGAACAGCCGTGTGAACAACAACCCCAAAGTGATAATGTTCCGGCAGATATGAATATGATAAATGTAATGCATGACTATTGGTAAGTCATAATACTACTGTAATTGTATCATGAATGTTAGTACACGTCACCATACCAGCAGTAAAGCAAAATATTTAAAATGTAGCCAAATTTCACCCGAGCTTACAACAGCTTTTTGTACTTTCAGTGCTGCATTAGGCACAGTAACATGTGAAAGTTCCCAGTCTCACGAAGAAATTATTGATCCATGGGACCCAAGCAATGAGTATGAAAGGTATTACATTTCATTACAGCATATTTGTAATAGTTTTTAACATACATAAAAATAACTATTACTTTAGTGTACATATATTTTGTAGCATAATGGATCATAAACTGGAAGAGGCCATAGATAAATGTGAAGAGCCTGTTGCTGCTATAACAGGAAATAGGATTGTTAACATTGGTTATTTGCTGCAAAATGTATTACAAGTGCAATATGATCATGCCAAAAAATGTACATTTGGGCGCCTTGCTGTTCACAACGAGAAACGCTTTGGTTTGTTTTCGATTTTTACTTTGAAATGTACATTTTGCAATAAGCTCTTTGGAGTTACCAGTGAGGAATCCGTCGATCCAGCTAATAATACCTTAGTTGCAATGGTTAATGTTTCGTATGTGTGGGGTACATTAGCAAATGGAAGTACTTTCACTCAAACAAATGATGTCGTGAGTGCTTTAGATATACCCTGTATGGCATATCCTACATTTCGGACAATAGAGAATGCACTTGGCGATCACTGGAAAGAAAGTTTGTGGAAATCTATGAAGAAGGCGGGAGATGAAGAAAGAAACCTAGCTATTGAAAATAAACAAGTGTGTGATGGGACAGCATGGATCTATGTCTGTTGCGATGGTGGCTGGAGTAAAAGATCTTATGGACATTCATATAATGCATTATCAGGAGCGGTAAGAGCTATTTATATTTTGTGTACGATGTTATAATTATCTTTTTTCTAGGCTGTTGTGATTGGCAAAGAAACCGGAAAAGTGTTGTTTCTTGGAATTCGGAATAAATACTGTTGTATTTGCACACATGCAAAAAATAGGAATGATGCTCCTGGCAAACATAAATGCTTTAAGAATTGGAATTCTTCATCAACAGCAATGGAAGCAGATATCATTACAGAAGCCTTTAATAGCAGCATTTCCATGCATCGGCTTAAGTATTTAAAAATGATTGCGGATGGTGACTCTAGTGTGTTCAGCAGAGTTAAACGTGATGTAAGTTATGGCGCAGAAGTGGAAAAAGTTGAATGCATCAACCATTTAATTAAAAACTATGGCAAGGCGTTATATAATGTAAAGAAGAACACAAACGTTCCATTGGCAGCGAGAAAGACACTGACAAATGAAAAAATTAAAAAACTCCAGCAAGTAGTAATGCAAGTAGTAAGTATAGCAAGTAGTAACCATAGTAATTTACTATGGTTACATGATATAACCATGGTTATACCGCAAACATCCTCAGCTCTAATAATAAGGCCGAATCATTTATGTCATTGCTTGCCAAATATAATTGCGGAAAACGAATTAATTTAATACAAAGAAGATCTTTTGAAATCAGAAGTATATTAGCTGCATTACAATATAATATGGGTAATATCTTTTTGCCACACAGTACAAGTTATCATTTCCTTCTATTTAGGGCCACAATGGCAATCTGATGCCCTGCAAGAGCTGGTAGGTATCAGTCCTGGTCATTATTTCTTGAAAAGGTTGAAACATCATGAGAAGAGAAGAAAAGTGTTCTATAATAAAACTATTACAACTGTCAGTTTAAATTATGGAATAATTCTTTTCATATTAATATTAAGATAATACATAAATATTAATTAAAGATAATAAACTTTTTATTCAAAACTTAATTAATTTGTATACAAATTTTCTAACTGTACTTAAGTTAATCTTAGATAAAATATTCTAACCTAACTTTATCTTGAACATGCATGTAATAAACATATTGCCCTAAAAATATTGCAAAAAGTTTGGAAATGGATATTGAAATACGTGTAAATAATGTTAAGGTAAAAATAAAACTTAATATTGCATTTGTACTAAGTTTAAACATTTAGGGTAAAGGTTTATATGCTAAAAGAGATTTTAATGCTGGTACTGTTATATTTGAAGAAGACCCTTTAGTTTGCTGTCAATTTTCATGGAATGCTGCTTATGGCTATAAAGCATGCGATCATTGTTTAAGGTGAGTTAAATTTTACAGAAACTATAGTTAATACGCTATACTTTTTAGACCTCTAGAATCAGCTGAAGAAAATGCACGACGTCTATCAGCAAACCCAGAATTAGTACTTCCATATCCAGAATGCTGTAACACTGATAAAAGCTCTATAGTCTCTTGTACGTTATGTGGTATTAATTATTGTAATTCTGGATGTCAAATAACAGCATATAATCAAAATCATCGAACATTATGTTTTCAAAAGAAAGATTCTTTGCAAGATCATCCTCTGTACCAATTAAATGAAGTGTGGAAGTAAGTTTTGTATATTATTTTCTTACTGGTAAAAATTATTATCTACTTCAGACAGATGCATTATCCACCTGAAACTAGTACCATTATGTTGATACCTCGAATATTGGCTACAATCCAACAATCAGTTAATAGGGAACATATCCAGTCCCAATTTTCACAGTTTTGTCATAGAACTGTTAATGAAGATTCTCAATTGGCTCATAAATTTTTAGGTGCAAAATTTGCAAGTCAGATATCAGTTTTACATGGACTACTCGTACAGGCTATAAATCCAGATGGTGTTTCTCATTTTTTGACACAAGAAGGATTCCAAAGCTTAATTGCTTTAATAAGTATATCTTTTTTAAATTAAAATCTGAATCTAATTTTTACAAATGAATATACTTTTTACGCAGGTACTAACGGTCAAGGTGTTGGCACAAGCGCCGTTAGTCAATGGGTGACAAGAAGTTCCGAATTACCACTTCCAGAAGAAGAAAAACAAAAACTCGACCAATTTATTGATAATTTATATGAAGATATGGACAAACACTCTGGTAATTTTCTAAATAACGAGGGAGTAGCACTATTTTCCCTGCAAAGTGCTTGTAATCATAGCTGTGTGCCAAACGCGGAACCTACATATTTGCATAACAATAGCAGATTATCTCTGGTAGCTTTGACAGATATTAAAACAGATGACGAAATTTGTATCAGTTACTTAGATGAATGTACGCTGCAAAGATCTCGCCATTCTCGCAATAAAGAATTATCTGAAAATTACCTATTTAAATGCAATTGTCCTAAATGTGAACAGCAGGTACATGATGCAGATGTTACAAGTGATGAGGAGGACGAGGAAGAAGAAATAGAGGAAATGAGTGAATGATTTCTTTATGTTTTTGACTTTATTTTTGGCTATATTGTTTATACTTAAATATAAATACGTTGAAATAAAATCTTTCTAAATACATATTTTATAAATGGACTTACATTTAATTATTTAAGAAATTAAGATGATTTAATGTAAAAGCTTTCTAATTTTGTTTTATCCAAATTGTATAATAAATGCAATACATTATTATTTTACAATTCTAGACTGATTCTATTACAAATATGATAACCTTCCATAAAAACCGTGCAAGTTTTAAGAATGGTTTGTCATATTACATGCAAAATTGAGGTATACAGTAGGGTGGAGCGATTTTTTTTTTATTTAGCAATAGCTTTGGAATACCTGTAAAAAGTTGCTCTATTATCTCCCAAATATACACAGAAAATTTCATTTCGCACATGATATATTTAGAGGTGCCCCCGACAATATTAAGTTTGGCAAAATTCATGAATTTAGTCGAAAAATCAAAAATATTTAATGAACGCTAAATTACACACTGAGTGTTGCGCAGTTAGTATAAGATAGAAAAATATAATCGGAAGCGAGCGTATTAAGACGCGTGGGTGTTGAAGCACGTGGAGACGATTTCGCGACTCTCCTAAAACGTTATTCGAACGCTATAATCAACCGCGTGAGTACTATTTCACTTGTGATACCCTTTGAATTTTACGTCTGAGATCAAGAAATAAGACTCATGTAAGTAGTATATTCAATTTCCTATTTAGGTTTCAGAAATTATTGTAATACTTTAGCACATATTATATATCTTTATTACAGTAAAATGTCTCAAGTCAAAACACGACAAATGATGACCTGTGCTGTGTTTGGATTACCAGAGAAGTTACCAGTATCTCAATTACCAACTTATAATGACGTTATGAAAAATTACCTATTCATTAAAAATGAATTAAAGCCCAATAAAACAGTAAAAGAGCCAACCGTTCATGACATATCCGAAATATTGGCTCAAGAAGTTTTAGAAATTTGGCAAAAAGCTTCGCTGCCAACTGTTAGTGTTAAGAGAATTCTACAACTTATTCGTTCCTACCATGACAAATTTAGAATCTTAATGAAACCTTATAAAGGTCGTCAAACAAACAAAAATTACGAAGAAAAGATCAATAGATTTATAACTGAGTCCCACAGATTATTTGATGTTTGCAAGTTGCAAATGTAAACTTTTCTCAAATTGTAATTGTTTAAAAGGCAGTCGTGTTCCCAAGGAAGAAATAAATTTTTTACTCGATCAAAGAACAACAAGAAAAATGGTCATAGGCGGTGTAGATGTGGTTGAAACTATAAAAAATAGGAAAAAAGAAGAAAGAAAACAAAATTCACAATAGAAAAAGAGGTAGACGGAACGATTAACTTTTTAGATTTAAAATTAACAAGAGTTGATAAACGATTTGAATTTGATATCTTTAGAAAACCCACTACAACAGATACAGTAATTCCGGCAAATTCCAACCAATCGTGGAATATAAAAATGACAGCTTTTCACAGTTTCATACACAGATTGATTAATTTCCCTCTTAATAATAAGAACTTTGAAAAAGAAGTATATACCATAAAAACTATAGCTAGAAATAACGGGTACAAAACAGAATTCTTAGACAAAATGATTTACAGAAAACAACGCGCTTCCCTTATGAATAATTTTTACTCCGGACATACATTCATAAAAACTAACAAAGTGTTTCACACCCTAAACTATATACCTGGGGTTAGCAATAAAGTTTCTAATAAACTAAATAAATTAGGTTTAAATGTCATCCTTGTTAATAAATGCAATTTAGGAAATATTCTAGTTAACAATAAAGGAAAAACAGAATTGCGTGATAAGTCAGGGGTGTATGAATTAACTTGCAGTGATTGTGACGCGGTATACATTGGCCAATCAGGACGCTCTATAAAAGAACGTATCAAAGAGCATAGAAGTTCTATTCTACATGGCAATATGACCACGGGTTTCGCGGAACACTGTATTCAAAATTCTCATCTGTTTAATACTAATAATTTCAAAATGTTACACTCTTGTAATAAGGGTAAAAGGCTCGACTTCTTAGAAATTTTAGAAATAAAAAAAGCCATAAATCTCAACAGACAGGTCACAAACACGCAATTGGATTTTTCAAATACCCCCACAATCGATGCTGTAATAAACCTTTTAAAAAATAAACCATAAATATTGGAAGGAGCATTCTTTTCACTTAGTTTACATGACTCTTTGAGAATGACAGTATAAGTCGAAACATATGTCAGAGTTATTTTAAATACATTTTGTGAAACAAATATATCAAGTGTTTTATTTAGTAAATTATTAATCATGTTTCACCAAGAGCCAACCGTGAATTCTATACATTATAAGAAAACAAAAAAGTTTATCGCGTAACAG
Source organism: Melolontha melolontha (assembly GCA_935421215.2). Classification (NCBI taxonomy): domain Eukaryota; kingdom Metazoa; phylum Arthropoda; class Insecta; order Coleoptera; family Scarabaeidae; genus Melolontha; species Melolontha melolontha. The sequence continues at coordinate 4,814,816 of OW285239.1, read as the reverse complement.
AGAGATAACTGATTTTGAGAAACCGTGTTGTTCGCGTTCTTTACGCGTCTTTAGATTTTATCAGAGCCAGGAAGCGACTATTTCGGGTATGTCAGATGGGAACTGCTAAATGTATTAAAGATACTATATTAACTCACTTGAAATCCAAATCGGTGAAACTCAGTGAAATAGTTGTTGTTGGTTGCGATGGAACAGTAGTAAACACAGGTTTTAAAGCTGGTATTATTCGTTTGATGGATGAAGAACTGAATAAACCATTACAGTGGTTTATCTGCCAGTTGCATTCCAATGAATTACCACTGCGACATCTGTTGTTACATTTGGACGGAAAAACTACAGGGCCTAAATGCTTTTCAGGTGCCATTGGATATCAGTTACAAAAATGTGAAACAATGCCAATAGTCGAATTCAACGCCATTCCTACAATATTACCTCAAATTTCCAGGGGTGATTTGAGTACCGACCAAAAATATCTGTACGATATTATGATCGCTATCAGCACTGGCGTTTTTTCTTCAGATTTAGCTAACATTTAACCTGGATCTCTCAACCACTCTAGATGGCTTACAACAGCAAATCGAATTCTAAGATTATATGCTACTAAACCGGACCCCGAAGAAAAATTGGTGATATTAGCCACGTACGTGATGAGAGTTTATGGTCCGATGTGGTTTAGAATAAAATGTAATCCGTCGTGTATAAACGGAGCTAAGCGCCAGTGGCAAACAATTAGTCTGAGTCGCTATTTGAACGCCGATATGAAGAAGGTCATTGACAAGGTAATCCAACGAAATGGATTTTTTGGTCACCCAGAAAATGTTCTTATTTCTATGCTTGGAGATGATAGGGAAATCATACGAGATCTAGCATATCGACGAATTTTAAAAGCAAGAAGTGAGAAAGCTCCAGGACTTCGAACGTTTAAACTGCCTTCATTTAATTTCGATGCTGAAGATTATACCGACATTATAACGTGGCGAGACTGTGAGATAACTGAGCCACCTCTGACTTTAAATTTATCTAATGACGACTTGAAAGCCATTGTCAAAGACGGTCTCGGCACATGTCAAAAAATTAAAGATTTTCCATTCCATACTCAAGCCGTTGAGCGCTGCATCAAAGTGGTGACAGAAGCTTCAAGTGCAGTTTGTGGAAAAAATAAACGAGACGGTTTCATCAGGGCAAGGCTACTATCACGTCAACTAATGCCTACTTTTGATACAAAAAAACAATTTAATATAAAATTATTGTATTTCTGAATAATTATCTAGTTTACCATTATTTCTTGTATCTCGCTTCTTTAAATCTGTATAAAAAATATAAGATATTGACCTAACAAATAAAATATATAGTTTGATCACAATATGAAAAATAGGTAATTTTTTTTAAATTTTCAATTGTGTTGGGGCACCTCAAAACATCATTACAAATAGGTAATATTTCGTACGTTTAATTTACTCATTGAAATGCAACTTTATATCGCTATACCATTTTAAAAAACCAAAATTTTTTTTTATTCATACATTATAGCTCCACCCTAGTATACAGTCTTTTTATTCAAATATGAACCATATGCCACTGATTTTTGTCTATGAAACTAATCAATACTTCCTAAGTTTGACAATTGGATTTGAATAGCTTAGTATACAACATTTTCTATTCTTGCCTCCGATAACAAATGAACCTTTGCATAACATATTAGTTTAATTTTTTGTCTCCTTTCAATATTCGTATTAATATGATAACATACGTGTCTAATGGTTTATTAAATTAAGTTTATACCATATGAGCAATTTCAAGTGGCCACAATTGGCATTGGAATACTTAAATTGGCATCAATGCAACATTCGTCTAAATTATGAACTTGGTTTTAAATACTATATGTATTCTTTCAATGTTCAAACAGGAAGAAATCCGAAAGTGTCAAGGCTGGTGAAGCCGTTGGCTATAAACCATTACTTATAAAATTGTTATTTATAATCGATTATATTTATGTGTGATGCTATCCATTCATAAATAGGCTCCAAAATAATTTATCTATAATGATGAAAATTTATCATACAAATAAAATTAAGTCTTATAATTCATCTCTGCTAATTGCAATCTGCAGGCAATTTTTTATCAGATGAAGGTGTTTCAAAAAAATAATGAGCATCTATTGACAAAATGCAGTAGTCTTTTGTGTTGATATAACTTGACAAGTGAAACCAAGCCTCATCAGGTCAAGGGTTTTAATCAAATTTGCATTATTCAAAGTAACCAATGGAGTATCATACCTTGTTTGAACAAATTTCTTTTCTATTCCCAATATCTTTTGTCAAACCTATTGGCGGCTTTTCGGATTTTAGTTGATTTACCTGATTAAGGTGACATTCAAATGCGCCAAGGGCTACGTTGTGATCACAGGATATTTTGCCAAAAACTAAAAAAGTTACAGCACAATCGCAGATAACAGTTTTATGTCCATCTTCATTTTGTTTTACACTTCGAGGGTGGGCTATAATAATGTATGTCTTTATATGGCAAACGGGATTATTCATCAGATCCCAAGAACATATGGAGAATATCAACAAAAATACGATCAACAATGACAGGTAAACAAAAATGCTCCAATGCTATACAAGGTGTGTATAAATTGTCGCAAAGTTACATTCTTCGTTTGGTTCTGAATAAAAAATCTTAATGTTAAAATGTCGTATCATGCTTCGTAAATGTCAAAATTTGACAGTAATGATTTTAATTGAACTCACTTTAAAATACAAACTTATTGTTCTACAACGTTGCCAAATGTGTTTTTCGTGAAAGTACGTTAATGAATAAATGTTTAAAACAAGCTTTTAAATCAAAAAGAAAACGTTTACGAAATAATACTAGTAAAAATTTTTTCTTTAAACTAAATTGCATCTATCTCTATTAACAGATATCGAAGAGCAAAGGTCAGTTACGCACTAAAAGTCTGAACTTCAAGAACCCCGTGAAAACAAACGAAGCATGATACGACATTTTAACATTAAGATTTTTTATTCAGAACCAAACGAAGAACGTCGCTGCGTGTAGTTTTTGCGACAATTTATACACACGTTATATAAAGATTTAAACAACTACAATTTCCTACAAACAATTAATATTTTTCATGTGTATTTATTTGGGCATTTTGAAGGATAAGGTAATATCCTTTCTTCACCAATACTTAAGTTATCACTGATAAACACTGTTGTTGTCAACGAGATGATATATTTTAATTAGTTGGTTGTTGGTTATTGCTGTTGCCCTGTTTAGAGCAATTTCACTTTTTGAAGATGGTTAATTCTAATTTTATGTCTAATTCAAATTAAAAAAGTGAAATCTAATTATCAATTACAAGACAAATAAATTAAACATAAAATAATCACCGACAAATTAGAATGTTGTAATTGTAAATATACATTGAAAATGTATATATATAAATTACAATATTGACTGATACAACCTAAAGTTATTTCTTTTGCATCATTCTTCAAATTTTGTAAACCGCTTTTCATCATTGATACGAGATTTAATAGGAAGCAATTTATAGTAAATCATTTTTACAACAAAATGGATAACTAATACAATTTTGAATTAAAATGTTATTTCCATTCCTTAACGATTAGCGATTTATTAAATAAACGCTTTACTTATAATTATTCAAGTGTCGATTTTATCATATGTAATAGAGTAATATTGTTATGAAATACTACTTGTATAAATAAATTGTAAAGTTAGATAATGTAAAGCAAAATACTAAACAAACTAAAATATGTGATATCATCTAAAGGTCATATTAAAAATGCTTTTAAAAAAATATGCAATTCACCCATAAAATAAAATCTACCTAAACAATTTTAGCACAAAATGTTTTCAAATCGATTTACAGAAAAAATAAGCTTGTAATATCTACAATGATACGATGGTGATTCAAATTTGATCTGCATTTAATTTTGTTCTGGTCGATACAAACGACATATTAATATTATACAATGCTAGTAGTGTATAGAAAAAAAGGGGTGAAAGGTATATGTAAGTAATCCGGTCCAATGCTTACGTAGTAACAAGAAAATAATTTTTCTTTATTCGAGTCCGGCCCTGTAGCAGTTCTACCTCTAATTCATCAGTAATTCTCTTTACCGACTAATTATATTGTTCTATCGGTATTTGTCAGTACTGTGCACAAATTAAAAAAAAAATACGTAAATAATCTCATACAAATAATTAAAAACCAGGCATCTACCCCCATTGGACACGCTACATAAAGTTTTTCGTTTTATGACGATTTTTGTTTTATTACAAACAATAATTTTACTTTTGAAAGAAGTTTAACGTTCAAAATATTAAATTTTAATCACATTTTAATTAATGCGGCATAGGTTTGTCGACATATTCGACGTAAAGGCTATTATTGATATCGACAAAGAAAATCGTCGCACATATGGCGATGGTTACAAGTTTGACGGACCGAATCTAACCGTGACGTCATTGTTTCTCAATTGAATTTGAACGGTTGGATGTGGTATCAGTAGCACACTCATACCGAAAGTACCGCAATAGGCAAAGAAATTGTGTTATAGATAATAGGTAAAGTTAATGTTATAGCAATAGGTAAAGAACTTGTGTTATAGAGAGAGAAGTACATTTTGGGCCCAAAATGGCGGTTATAGCTATATCAACTGTGTTGTATTGTCAATCAAATAGCAAAATTGCACGAATATAAAAGCGATTACAGTTTGTGTTACCCAAGTTTTCATTTGTTTTGACTATTTTCACAAGTGCGAAATGAAATACCGCGCAAATAAAACATTAATATTAAACAATAGTGTCGGTTGCAAAACATTTCAAGAGCGAATACATTTGTATTTGAAAATAAGAATATCCTTTTCATTAAAACAAAAACACATAACTACTGACAAAAAATGACTAATATTGACAAATGAAGCAGTCGTAACGTAGCAACGAAACTATCATTATAATAGTAATAATAAAATTGTTGTAATTGATCATAAGTTAATTTGTGAATTGATGAATTATGTAAGATAATAAAATAAAATAAAACAATCACTTTGTTTTACCACTTTATTCACATATAATTGTGACCGCGGTTTCGACATACAATGTCATTATCAAACTGCAAAAGTTACAGGCCTACACAGAACTTATAAATGACACAAAAAATATATGAGGGTGGTTTATGATGTTATTTACAAATTACTACTACATACATACTTAACTATTATATACAACATTGGAAAAGAGGTGAATATATAAGATCCAACTGGTCATTTAAAACGATATCTATTGCGCCGTTCCGGCTTTTAAAAACCTCTAGGGCCTCTAAAATATTTAATTTACGACCTTTCTCGGCCAAATGCAATATTTTACGGTGGCCAAATGTATGTCTTTCTGTAATAAGATGGTTTGCGAATGTTGAATCTGTCTTCTTTAGTTCTTTTTCCCGTATAATAAAACTTCGACCAGTCTGACCTATATATACACTTTTACAATAATTACAATACAACTTATACACTCCTGATTTGTTATTGATATCTGTTTTAGGTTTTGCATTAAAAATGAAATTACTTGTTTTTACATATGGTTTGTAACCTATACTAACATTACTATTATTTTTTGAAATTATATTTCCAATTTGCTCGCTTATTTTACCGAAGTAAGTTAACGAGACAAATTGTTTCAAATTAGCACTATCTTTAGGACATACTAAACTAAGGGCCACTTGTAACTGTTTTTTCTTTAGTATACTGTCAATTACGCTACTTTTATAACTATTGTTTACCGCTATTTGTTTTATAGTATTGATTTCACGAACAAAAGATTCATTAGACAATAGTATATTAAAAAACAAGTTTCATAAGGCACCATTTTGCCGCACGAGATCAGTTTAGAAAACGAGCCGCGATAGCGGCGAGTTTTCTAAAGAGCGAGTGCGGCAAAAGGCCTTATGAAACGAGTTTTTTATACTATTTTTTCTATTTTGCGTTTTTTACATTAATAAATTGCTTAAATTGGAATTATTTAATTTGAAAGTTCAGAGTTTAATTTTTATATAAAGCATGCAGTTGGTCACATTGATACTTGACATTTTCAAATTTAAATCTTGCTATCCGCGAAGTATATTATATTACATATTATTTACTAATTTTCGTTAACATTACTTGATACTTCATTTAAAAATATAAACATGAGTGACATAGAAACATATATATGTTGTTGTCGATTGTATACAACATACGTTGTTTGTGTAAAATACGGACATATATCATATCTGTCAAATGTACATAAATTCTTAAAATCAAATGACAGCAATGATATTTATTTCTGTATTCGAACAACGCCAACATTGAAAAATGAAAAAAAGCGTATCGAAATGAAGCTCATTTCGATACTGTTTTGGGTTTCATAATGAGTTCATTTCGAACGCAAAATAGAAAAAGGAATATTTAATGCTCTATGTATCATAAAATTAAAAAATGAATGTTTGTGTGTCTTAGGGTGTAGTGAATCTTTGGGAATAATGCAGTCAGTGAAAGTAGGTTTACGATATATATCAAATTTTAAGCTCTGATCTAATTTGTTTAATTTTAAATCCAGGAAGTTAATACTGTTATTCTCTTCTATTTCTACTGTAAAATTGATATTAGAATGGATTGAATTTATGTAGTTCAGAAATGTTTGTAGTTGTCTATGAGTAGGTACCCTTAAAGCAAGCTAGGATGTCGTCTACATACCGATACCAAAATTTAATATGTTTTTTACCTAGTTGTGATGAAAGAATTTTTTCTGTAATATGCTTCATGAAAATTTCAGCTAATAGAGGACTTAGAGGTGAGCCCATTGCCAGACCTGTTTGTTTGTGGAATTTGTTGTTAAATGTAAAGTAACTTTGGTTGGTGACTAACTCCGTTAGAGATTTTCTATTAACCTTAAGCATTCCTTATGTGGTATTTTTGAAAACATGTTGGAAACATCGAATGATACCAGGATTTCGGTCTTTTGTATATTACAATCTTTTAATTTAGCTGTTAACTGTATTGCGTTTTTTATGGAAGAGCTATCTGTAAATTCGGTATATTGTCTAATTATTATGTTTAATTTTTCGGCTAATTTTTTATTGGGGCAAGAAATAAACGAAACAACTGGTCTGATGGGTGCTTCCTCTTTGTGAATTTTTACTAAACCGTATAATTTAGGGGGGGAAGGATTCATATGGAAAAGTTTGTACTTATCTGTGTTTGAGATTACTGCATTACAATTTTTGACACATTCTTTAATTTCTGCCTGATGCTGTTTAGTGGGGTCCTTTAAGCCCTTTTTCAATTCTATGATAGTATTGTCGTCTATAAATTTCTTTAACTTTATTTTCATAATCACCTTTAGTTAATATTACAGACGAATTTCCTTTATCTGCTTTTGTTATCGTAAGGTTGTTTTCTATGACTTTGTGATTAATACTTTGCAATGCTCGTCTGTCTGACTGATTATTGCGAGATGTTGAGTTGTTTTTCAGAATATTTGTAACTTTGGCTTTACCTAAGATACTGCTAATTTGATTGTTATTTGCAAATGCCAGTTCTGTTTCTATTGCTAGAATTTCTTTTTGTTTGTTACAATGGATATGTGGTGCATATTTAGGACCTTTATTTAATAAGCTAAGTTCATTGTCTGAGAAGCTAACATTCGTGAGATTAATGACTCTAGGGTAAAACTGAACATTACTGAAAGTATTGTTAACTAGGGGTGTATTGTGTAGGTTTGATAGAGACTCTAACTTCCTGTCTTGAATGAGTCGTTTCTTATGAATAATTTCACTAACTTGTTGTCTAATGTGGTCAAGTAATACATCGAATTCAATGTTGTGTAACTTAAACGATAGTTCTGAATGTAATACCTTAATGTAAATCAAAAGAGTGTCTCTGCGGTGGAACCAAAATTTGGATTCTTGTTTAATCCAAATTCTCTTTGCGGCATTGATCGCTTTTTTAGAGGATATGGTGTGTGTTCTGGTTCTCAGCTGTACATAATTCGGCGTTAAATTTCTTCGTAAGCATTGTTGATTAGGTAAACCATATATTTTGTACAGCCATCCTGTGTTTCACCCGTAACTTGAAGTAGAAATTGGCTTGTTGCACTACACTGCTTTGTTTAAGAAAATTAATACTGGTAGCCGTAACTTTGTGGTAATTCATTTTGAAAATAATAAAATAAACAAAGCAGTGTAGTGCAACAAGCCAATTTCTACTCTATACACCTCTTTTCCAATGTTAAGTATAATAGTTAATAGTTAAGTATATAGTAGTAATTTGTAAATAACATCATAAACCACCCCCATATATTATTTGTGTCATTTATAAGTTCTGTGTAGGCCTGTAACTTTTGCAGTTTGATAATGACATTGTATGTCGAAACCGCGGTCACAATTATATGTGAATAAAGTGGTAAAACAAAGAGATTGTTTTATTTTATTTTATTATTTTCAAAATGAATTACCACAAAGTTACGGCTACCAGTATTAATTTTCTTAAATTATGTAAGAGTTTAACGAATAAAATTTTTCTCGTCTGGACCCAAAATGGCAGTATATTGCGGTACTTCATATATCTCTAGTGACTTTAGAGCAAATTAACATTATTAAATCGGTGTTCTTGAAAGTTTTTCTATACTTGGGTGTCATAATTAACCTCAATTTACAGTCGTGTTTCCATTTACAATTTTCACCACATTAATAAGAAATTTGCAATTACTTTCATTCTTTAAAGAAAATAAGACAAGGCACCTTAATAATTCAATAGCTCAAATGGATTGAAACACGAATATACTGTATATATTACTTATTTACTTTCAAATCTTAATCAGTGAATTCAAGAAAATCATTAAAACACATTGTATGTTTGCAGCATCTGCGCATACATATAAATAGAAATTGGGAACAAGTTTTACATACTGAATTTATGTCACATATGTATTTTTATCGCATATTTATTACAAAATTAAACATGCGTAATAAACAACAAGTAAGCTATCTTTTTTATTTTAAATTCAGTGATAATAATATACTTGAATCCCTGGCAATGAATTAGACTCACGATAAAACTATGCTAAATTCATGAAAATTAAACGTAATAAAAATTTAAATATTAAGTAAATCTTTTATTGCTAATATAATTATCTTTGTCTTACGGCTTCTTACTTGCAAGGAAGAACTGATTATTTATGTTACAATACATTTAAATCCTAGTGATCCTAACCTTTGTTAGATCACAATTGAGTCCATAGTTATAGTTTGTTAAATAGAATAAAACAAAAATCGTTAATTGTTAACTTTACGTAACGTGTCGTGAGATACCTGGTTTTTAATTATTTGTATGCAGTTATTTATATATTTTTTTTCTTTAAATTTGTGGTGGTACTGACAAATACCGATAGAACAATGATTAGTCGGTAAAGAGAATTACTGATGAATTAGAGGTGGAAGCCTGTATTGCCGCACGTAACGGGTGTTCAGAAACATTCGAAGTCAAAGTAGTCCTTGAAAATATGAAGTCATGTCTGAGATAGATTGATTTTTGACAGACAACAGTTGACATTTAATAATTATTACAAATCAGATACTTAAGTAAAGATATACGATTTTTTTTTCAGAGCCCACTTGACTTCGAATGTTTCTGAACACCCGTTATATTTAACTGTGACAGGAGCGGACTCGAATAAAGAAAAATAATTTTCTCGTTACTATGTGAACATTGGACCACGATGACGTCTTTCGTTTTTCAACAAGAAAAAATTCGTCTTCAAAACTAAGTCGATGTCTGGAGAGAACATTTATGAAATCTTGTGCATCTAGTTTATGTTGTTTCGTAGTGTGTCAATAATTTCGGAATATCAAAATTCATACATTCCCTTAGAAAATGTTAAATAAAACTATTTCGTGAAACGTGGCTTGAAACAACTTATTAAAATCGAAAACTCTGCCTGAATCTGTAAAAGTTGGTTGGAAGTAAACTTTGCCACAACCTAGCTCTAATCCTTGATACGATTTCGACAACTAAGTTGTTATCATTAAAAGCAAAGAAAATTATTACGCCCTGACTAGTACGCAGTTTTCTCACCCTCAAATGAAACTTCCCTAGAAGTTTCCGATAAAGAAGTAACGTCCAAGAAAACGCACAACCCCGTAATGAACTTTCTTCATAAAATTTTGTATTCACTACGCTATACCTTGAATCCGCAAACTGCGATAATTTAAACGACTTGAATTATATTTCGAATATCGGAGTACACCAAGATATATCGACTTTATTCACTAGCCGTTTAAGCCGAAGTCTCCCAAGACTCTCTTACGTCTAACCGCAGACCGCCTCTTGAAACCGCCCTTGTCGAAACGGGGAGATCAAATACAGCGACAATAAAGTCTCACAGATGACGCGGTCGATTTCAAAGAATATACGTACTAATATAATGTAAAATTCAAATACATGGCGGCATAAACTAAGCGTAAAAATAAAAAAATGTAACAGTTTATACAAGTAATGTACTTACATCATTATACCAGCGACGTTTTATTTTTTGTACTACTGATGATGGCAATTTAGTTGCCGAAAGATTAACGCTACATTATGGTAAGGAACATTTTTCAATGTAGAAAAAGAAAGGAACAATAAATTTTCATACGTCAGGATTTTATACGAGGGTTGAAATGTAAGTAATGTACAAAAATGAAGGAAAATTGGAATTAAATACCGAAAGTGCACAAGAATCTACGGTTTTTCAACAAACGTAAAAAGCACCGTGTATATAAGGGTGAAACCGCTCTGAAAGATTGATTCTTATTTTATTACTCGATTCATTCATATTCTAAAACCAACGGTTTGAATAGATATCTATTAAGAAGATTAAGCATTTATATTACATATCTACGTTTATAATTTTAAGCATTTTTAAATGAAATTTTAAATATAGTATTTCATAATATTTTCTTTGTGCAATTATTGTAATTGATAATTGTATTTAAAATCTATTTAAATAGATCATGAAAAATAGAAACGAGATTAGTGTAAACTAATTCGTTTGAATAAAACTCAAATCAAAGATTTTAATAGTAATTTACGATATAAGTATTGTAAATATTCTTATTACGACACAAGATGTCGTAAACTTGTCAAACGAGGCGTTAGCGGAGTTTGACAAAACATTAAGGTTAATTTTTATTACATTCAATAATTTCAATGCACTTACCGTTTTACCGCACTAGTGCTGTAAAGTAACTCATTACCACACTAGTGCGGTAAAGTATCTTATTATGACATTTGATGAGATGCCGTAAAGTTTGACATTGATAGTAGATAAAGCATATATGGATATTAGTTTGAACTAATTAACAGTAAATACACCACTGTAAGTGTACAAATGACTTTACGATATCTGCGTAATTGAATTTGTAATCAAAGATTCTTCCATTTTTCAAACTTTTATGAAAAGTTGGATACTTGGATATTAATAATTGTTAAATTCAAATCATTTGCATTACAAAAAAAAAAATTGAGGTACGGTCGCGGTCACATAAAAGCGACCGGCACTTTTTCCTATTGTATACATCATGTCACTTAATAATGAAAAAAGTCAAATATTATTTAATTTGTCATTAGTGTCATTACTTACAAAGCCAAAATTTATGAAAAAAAAACACAAAATGTCAAATTAGTGGTCGCTTTTATGTAACCGCGACCGTACATTTAAAAAAAGAAACATTTCCGCAATGTTTACTTTGACTGACAAGTAAATAATACAACGAATATATCTTTTGACATGAATTGTCTCTTATGGGTTAGCAGTTAGTCATATTTACGACAACCGCCAACTACACAAATAAAATTACATCTTCACAGCTAATTAAAAAAAATAATACACTTAAATTTGTAAAAAAATATTTACTTAAAAAATAACAAAAATATATTATATTATTTCGCGCATTTCTTTGAATCGAGTATTTGAAACGTTACAATTTTAAACAGGAGATCAACTTTAAATTATTTCAAATCCGGCGTGCTTGCTCCCAAATAACATCGCAGATCACTTATATTGGATTTTATTAATTTCGCTTTAATAGTTGATAAATTTAGTCTTTTATGAGCTACGTATCTATGGCAACCACCAAAACTGTAGTAATAATTACCACCTTCTCTACCCGTTATCCATAAAACATCAACTGGTGGAACTTCGCAAGCAGTTTGTGGATTACTTAAAGTCTCCATTAGGGATTCTATTTTTTTCTCATCGACTCCTGGCTGAAAAGGTCTTATAAGCACAGACATAGGTATGTCGTGTACTTCAGTTATATTTCCCGCGTGCACACTGCTCATTGCTCCTAAAATTCGCAAAATAACATGAAATTACACACACAATTCAGATTGCCTGTAATATAGAATATAAAATATGACCGTACTTGAAGTGATTTTTAACCAATCTTTTGTTAATATTATGGTTGTCATTTATATTATATTACACAACACTTTTTGCGATATAAATTCATTCAATACTAGCAGCTGACCTACTGTTGATGAATCACTTAATGAAATGAGAAATATGTAATAATAGGTAATCAATGACAACAAGTATTAAGGCAATCAAAACATGTACAATTACTTTATGTTATTCACAGAGTGTTTGGAATTAAACGTTGCGAAGATTTGTTATTCAGTAACTATTAAAACTTGTAAATATAAATTAATATAATACACAATTTAACAATAATAGTTTTATTTAATTATAGAAAATTATCAATATTTCAATTTAAAACATTCTCGTGCGTTTATTATCTATACCTACAATCGTTTACGAACAAATTAATTAATCTAATCTTAGTTTTTATGAAAATGCATTTTTAGTATTCAGGATATGTATAGGATTTCCACGATAACAGTACATACGCGTGACTATATGAACTTAAATGAATCAAGAAAATCAGGAATATGCACGATTCAAACTCACCTGTATAATAAAAATTAATATGTATTTTTTTATCTATCTATTATCACAATTGTTGAAATTTAAGATTAACACAACAGGCAAAAGTAAATAATGCGTTAATGTTATTATTATTATTAATTTGTATAGATAAGGCATATGTATGTACTTCTAGTGTTTTTATACGAACTAATGTATTGTATCAACATCTAAATGAGTATAATAATTTACTTAAAACCTCAAATAAATAGGCAAACAAATTCCCAGAAATCTATAGGTTATGTTATATTGCATATGTTAAAATACTTTGTTTGCATGTTCATTTGTGACCTAAACTGATTTAAACCAATTTAATTCATGTAAAAAATGTAATTTGGTATTCGCCTTAAATAATTTTTATATAAATTGATCTTTTTTCAAATAAGATCATTATCAATTCCCTATAAAACCCCTTGATACCGATGCTATTGTAACTAATAAGGCAAGAAGTAAACATTATAAAACATTCTTTTGAGAACACTTCGTATTAAATCTATTTAGTAAACAGATCAGATACAAGGTTACCAAGTTTATTGACGCATATTAATTTTACCAAAGTATTTATGAATATTAATTAATGTCGTACATTTATAAATCTATAAATAGCTTTATCAATTTTTAATACACTATTTTTTTTATTTAGAAAATGAAACTAGATTTATGCAACGCAAAACCAGTATGCAAAATTTAAATTTGAAATCCTTCAATTACAACACAGCAATTTGTTAGTTTGCGAGTTAGACAATAGCATTTGAAAATGACGTTAGGTATATACTTCATTTACATTAAAACCAAATTTATAAACAGATTGCTTACCTAAGTGGGGTACGAATTTTTCAGATATTGCATCTAATTTTCTTTTTTTCGATCTCATTGAGATTTGCATGCACATAATATGAAGCAGCAAAGAAATTACTGCCACTAGTTAAAAGAATGTAGGTTATGTATATGCTTTTTTTGGTTATTATGCTATAGTAACATACTAAAATTTTGACAATATTGCAAAATATAACGTTTATATTTTATGATGACAAACAGTTATTTCCGCTATTGAATATTGACTTCATTTAACTCTGCAGCACTGATTTGAATCACATGTTTTGAATTTGGCCTTGAACTGAAAACCCATACTTTATAAACTATATATTGGTTATGTTAGCTAATCGGCTTGTCAAATTATTTATTGACACTGACATTTAATTCATGTCAAACAAAAATTCAAATCGAAACTAACATCCAACCAACAACAGGCTGAACCTATTAAAGACAGGAATCCTCCCAACCATGGCCATCTCTTATCTAAACTATTTTTGCTCATATGATAGCTTAAATAATCAAGCAATTGCTTGAAAATTGCTTGAGCCGCCCAGCCAAAAAAGACGACCGATTTTCGATTACTGTTCCATTTAAATCTGGATGCCTCTACATAGGAGAAGACGAATTAAAACATTATCGTGCTTTAATAATTATTAATATAATATAAATAAACAACTCGAATATCACTTACTTATCAGGAAACCTAACAGCGCCAGGTTTAAATAGCATAACATTCGACCTATTATTTAAAGCCACATTTATGACGTCAATCTCATGTGCCTGCGATTTATCACTCCAATCGTATTCCAAACGTTGTTTAGCAGTTTTGTTTTCTAGTAATTGCTTTTCAATATCCTTTAAAGTTTTCTCGAAAAGAATTCTAATTTCAGCGGTCAGTGCCATTTCTTTAATTAATTCCTCTTCAACTTCATCTCTTACTAATTCCGGATCTAAACGACATGATCTTCTTTCCAAACATTCACCAGCTTTAACGTAATACATTTAATAACGAATGAATGCTGACTATTGCTTATTAGTTATAATTGTCTCTGCGAACGTTCGGTCAGTAGCGCCTGCCTCGAAAAAGTGAAAAGTGTTTAGCAGATACTATAGTCGGGGGACTATTAGTCAGCTATCGTTCTTCGGGTCAAGCATATACCTCGTTTACGATTGTCTCTATTGTGTTAGGAGTTTTGTAGGGTTCAATTTAATAGTATCGCAGTTACTAATGTGGATAGAGCGGCAATCGGTTCACGACGTACAGAACTTATGGGTGAATTTTCAGATTTAATATATGATGGAAGTAAAATAGTTTGCGAAGTTTGTGACAAAACTTTATGTTTCGGAATAGATATGTGAAACACGAGAATTGTGCACAGCATAAAATAAGTAAGGCATTGGGTTGAACAGACAATTTATATTCGATATAGAATTAACATTAATTATGTGTAATCTACCGTTTAATTTATTAGATAATGAATTTTCGTATTCTTTCTGAAATAAGTAAATACTCAAACTTAAAATTACCTAGTTCCAGAGTTTACAAAGTTTATCAGTCCGCTTAGGGGCACATACACTCCACGAGGTGCCGCAGCACAAACTTACGGAACCGCTGACCTAATCGGACAAGTTTACGAAAAAAAATATAATCAGTGCGTCACAAAATTGAAAACAGCGTTCAATTAGAACTAAAAAAATAAAAAAGTCTGGTTATATGTGGACGAGTCAACCGATTGTTAAAAAATTATGTTCTTAATCATGGTATCGTCTAAAACCGCCAGTTTCACTTTTGCTAGCTAATAAATGACTAGAAAAATGTATTGCCAAAGTAATTCCAAAGGAGGTGCTAAATATAATGAAGAAATTTGAATACTAATTAATACAAATTTGCTAAAAACATATCTGTATCTAAATTATACAAATATGCATAAATCTATTAGTATTTGTACACACGTTTTTAACCAGTGGCCACTTTCACCGCAAACACATGCGTTTCTGTCTTACAACTTCATCAGTGCGGGTTAACGAAGTGAAGTCCAAAGGTTCGCTTTTGCTAAGTAATAACAATTTTATCCTGTCAGGTGACAAGAGATAATTTCGATATCTGACAGACAAAAGAGACTCGGCGATTTTTGGTATAGCTGTATCTGTATACATACGAGGTTTTATTCAAAAAAACACCAAACTTTTCGAACTGTGTGCGAACGTTGCACAGTTTGAGTTTGCACGCCATGTTTCACCTAGTGGCATTCTTTGAAAACAAAACGAGCCTTGCTACGTTGCTGTAGTTTGATCAGTTATGGAATAAGAATCGGTTAAGTGAACACAGCGCTCTGCCAAGTGGCGAGAAAATGACGATGAAGGACTTTGTCGAACAACGTTGTAATATAAAATTTAGCTTTAATTAATAACATCGGTACATCTTTTTCTCAGGCTCATAAGGAGAACTATATGAGCAGTACACAATGTTACG
Organism: Melolontha melolontha; assembly: GCA_935421215.2. NCBI lineage: Eukaryota > Metazoa > Arthropoda > Insecta > Coleoptera > Scarabaeidae > Melolontha > Melolontha melolontha. The sequence continues at coordinate 4,798,498 of OW285239.1, read as the reverse complement.
AGTGGTTTAGGCGTTTCAAATCGGGCAGATCATCGATCGACAAAGATCCAATATCGGAACGACCCTCGGCGTCAACAAGCAATGAAAATATTGTTGCTGTTCGATCTGAGATTTGTGGAAATCGTCGATTAACTGTGCGGGAAGTTGCGGAAGAAGTCGGAATCATCATCGGGTCGTGTTATGACATTTTGACAGAAAAACTTGATATGCATCGTGTCTCAGCAAAACTGGTGTAGCGGTTGCTCACGAGCGAGCAAAAAATAATCATGTAAACATTAGCTAAGAATTGCTTCGTCGTGCTAATAGCGACGAAAACCTCATCAAAATCATCATGATCACAGATGACGAAACTTGGGTTTACGGATGTGACGTTGAAATGAAGGCGCAATCATCACACTGGGTCGGTCAACATTCGCCACGACCTAAAAAAGCACGCATGAGTCATTCAAACTCGATGTTGATTATTTTCTTCGACTGTCGTTCATCAAGAATTCGTTCCGCAAGGTTAGACTGTATCAGAATAATTGAAACATACATGAGTAGGTAAACCCCACCAGTTTTGTATAATACAAAGGTATTTTTAATAATATAAAATATTATTAAAAATCTGGTGTGAAGAACACACTTTCTCCAGCAGGGGCGTACCGATGAGCCTGTAGAAAGGCGAAATACGTATCTACGTCTCTGGGGAGGGATATGTTCGGACACGTTCACGAAAATATTAATAGTGAACCTGTATTTGTGTTCACACCAGGTTAGACTGTCACAGTCAACTTCTACGTGGAAGTTTTAAGGCGTTTACGGAAAGATGTGCGACGGAACAGGCCTGAACTGTGAAAAAACAAAAGCTGGATGTTGTATCACGACAACGCTGCTCATTGGCTAACCGTCCTTCCGCATCCTCCGTGCTCTCCAGATATGGTTCCACAATTAAAAATCTCCTAGAAAGGACGTCGTTTTCAAAATGCTGGCACAGCTACGAGCCTTCACACTAAACCAGTTCCAGGGAGCATACGAACAATGGGAGAAACGATGGAGCAGTGCATAGCAAACAAGGGGAAGTACTTCGAACGAGACAAGTATGATGATGACAGTATTATAATAAAGTTTTCATGTAGAAAATTCGGCCTTTTTTTAACAAACTTCGTACACAACGAATTTAAGCAACAGTCGCTTCAACTGCAGACACATGTGTTTCAATCTTACGATCTTATCAGTGCACTTGTGAAGTGATATCTTAATATTTGCTCCCGCAAGATAAGCACAAACTTATCCCGTCAGCTGATACGAGATATCTCGTAACATCTGACGGCCAAGAGAGACCTGCTTGTCTCTCGGCCTGTCTTGTCCGTCAGCTAACGGAAATCTTAAGACATCACTTCAATACTGCACTGAGGAGATCGTAAGGTCGAAACACATGTGTCTACAGTCGAAGAGACCATTGGTTAAATATGTTGTGTATGTCTATGTGTATAGATACAGATGTGTTTTTAACATATTTGTATTAATTTATATGCACATTGATATGCACATCGATATGCTATTTTTTGAAGAAATTTGAGCTCTTTTTTATGACTGACGGTGCCGCAAACATGCTAACCGTGGGCCGGTCTTTTAAACAACATTGTGGAAACTTTTTATGGGATGTGTAAAATCCATGCATTATTACATCTTTTGACAGACTATTCGAAGGTGTTTAATTTAATAGCACATACAAAAGCAGTGATTCTCAAATCCTAAAACGTATTTGCAAATTTCACAGACAATGTTCCGACATCTATGCACTTCCACAGTGTTACACGCTAGGGTACATGGTTAAAGGCAGCATTTTATTATCTTCAGCATTTCCAGAAAAATAAGTCTGTAGTTTTACAGTTTGATACTAAGGAAGCAACTGCCATCAAGAAAAATCAAAAGAAATTGAAGATGACCAAGTTAAAGCAGATTTACAAATTATTTATAATTACAATGGACTGGTTGAAACACTTCAAAAATTACAATTTTTTTTTGTTGCCATTAGTGGAGTCAATGCAAATAGTGGACACTGTACAAACACAGCTACATGCATTCAGCAACACAAGAAATATTAGCGCTATTGCTTAAGTAGATAATGTTTCTGCATTCGGGACAAATGCGAAACTCTATTTATTTCCTGCTAAATCCCTTGCACTTTTTCGAACCTGACCAAACTTTTGCACTGCCAACTCTGCTTATTAGTTAAATTATAAATAACGTTTCATTAAAGCACACGTACCAATAGATTCTGGAAGCATTAAAACTGCCATTGCGTGTTTTAATCGTCTCCTTTCACTCTCCAACAAAGCGATTTCTTCAGTAGCTGCATCTATAGCTCTTTCAAGTTCACACTTCCAACGGAATACTTCCTGTTCTCGCAGTTTAAGTCTTCTAGTAGAATCTTCTTGGTTGTTGTCAGTGTCAGCTCTAGTTTGCTCCAAACATTGCTTACCATTGAATTCAATTCTATATCAAATACAATCAAACGAAATTATTTTTAGAAACTTTAGAAATTATTGTTAACTTACAGATTTGCTCTGTGTAACTCGGTTCCAGACATTTGCAACATCTCTTTGTTGCGTGTTCTCCATTCCCCTTCGCTAAATCTAGTAATTGTATATTTATCGACTACTGGTCTGGTGCCCGTTAAACCAGCAAGTGGCCCCCAATCTACCCTCCCAGTTGCCCAGGGTCCTAATGTACCTCCTTCTTGCTCAACTTTAAAGTTCATTGTATCTTCCGGTTGCGGCATATAACAAGGTGGTTTTCCCTCATTGGGAATTGGTCTAGCATCACTTGAAGCTTGTACATACGGATCTCCCGCAGCATGTGGACATATTGGTAGCATTTCCATTTTTTCTTCGCAGGGACAAGGAGTTAGTCCTTCGTTTTTATTTTTCAGTATTCCTTTTAGTGGCTTTGGTTCAGGTTCAGGGATAAGAGATTGCGTTTCGAGTGCATCAAAGACGGGTTTAAATTTTGGTAAACAAACGTTTGGTAAGAGGGCTGCTTTCGGATGAATTACGTCTTTTAAATGGTATCTACTTTGTTCGCATTCATGATCCACTGGCTTTTCTTCTTTTAAAGGGGCGCAAGGACAATCGCCGTTTGCCTGGAAGGGTGGAACTTTCAGATCCGGATGTTCATTAGCTGCCGTAACTCCAAAAACATGATCTTCTAGAGTAACTTTCTTTTGTAATAATATGTCAGGTTTTGGTACGGTATGTGACTCTAAATAATCACCTTCTTTTTTTGCCTGTAATTAAATTCACAAAAAAGTAAATTTATACGATACGATAGAAATCTTAAGTAATCAGTGTACTTCATACACCACTATTGAAAGCTGGATTGCGGAATTTCAGAGAGGCAGATCAGATGTTAAATACGAGCACCACTCTGGAAAACCAATTTCTGCGTTCACTCTAGAAAACATTAATTATGTTCCTGATATGATTGCAGAAGATAACGAATTGGTATCAATGTATTGCCGAAGCATTGCATATTGCCTATGAACGCGTATTTTACATTATTCATTACAACTTGAGTATTAGAAAGCGTTCGGTCAAAAAGATTCCGAGATGCTTGAATGCTGATCAGAAGCGCATTTGATTGGCGATGTCGAAAAAAAATTTGCCGCCGTTTTGAAGATGATACTTAAAACTTTTTGAATCGGCTTGTTACTATTAGCGAAACGTGAGTATATCATTAAGATCCAGAGAGTAAAGAGCAATCCAGGAAGTGGAAATATTTAAATTTACCACGACCCAAAAAATTCCCTGTTCAAAAATCGGCTCGCAGGATTTTTGCTTTAGGTTTTTTGGGGGATAAAGATGGGATAACTACGATAGATTATTTGGAAAAGATAGTATTGCGGAGGTACATTATACAAAGTTTTCAACGAAATTATATAAGAAAAATAGCGCCGAAAACTTGCCAAAGGTGTGCTTTTTTGCAAGAAAACGCTCCTGTTCACATGTTGTTGATTACACTGCAAAAAATTGATAAAGTTGGCTTTGAATTAGTTAACCACGCACCCTATTCTCCAGATTTAGCGACGTTAGGCTATCATTTATTCCAAAAACTTTCGACAAACGATGAAGTCGTTGAGCAGTGGTTTGCAGAGCAAGACAAAGAATTTTACTTAAAAAATTTAGAATTACTTTATAAACGTTCTGTTAGAATCGTAAGAATTAAAGGAAATTATGTTGAATAATTAAAATTTTGCGTTAAAATATTGTAGCGTTTTGTATGGTGGAATAAGTAGTTACAGTTGTGTGCAGAAAAAACTCGGACAAGCTATTTTTTCTATGTAAATCTGGTTCACCCATACTTAAATTTGAATTGTCACTTAAGTGTCAAATTGAGTTGTCAAAGTGAGAGTTTTATTATAATGCCAAGACAATTGTGTAATCAACAAAAAATTCAAATCATTTCCGAGCTTCAAAAAGGACCAACAATTAGAGAAGTAGCGTTTACTTTCGGAGTTAATAAAAGCACCGTACAAAATGTCAAAAACCGTTGGGAGCAAGAACAAACAATTAACAGAAAACAAGGAAGCGGTAGAAGAAGGATTTCTTTAGAACATCATGATACCGCTTTAGTGAATTTCTTAAGAAAAAGTCCGTTTTCTTGTGCATTAGATGCTGTTGCAGCAACAAATTTCCCGGGTTCTCGGTAACAGCCTGCAGAAGAATTCAAATGTTAGACATTAAAAATTGTATTGCAGCCAAAAAAAGTATTTTGTCGGAACGCCATAAACAGGGCAGAATAATCTTTGCACTAAATTATTTGTACAAAGATATTGAATTCTGGAATAAAGTACCTAATTTTTACTGACGAAAAGACGTTTCAATCGACCTACAATGGACACATTAAAGTGTATAGACCGAGAAATACAGATATGAAGAATCATACGTATCTAATGCAGGTCAGTCGCAACGTTTCTCTGTTAATGTATGGGCTGCTATAACTGCTAATGGACTAGCTATCTGTTGGAGAATTGATGGTAGATTCAATGCTTTGGCATATCTAAATATTTTGGAGAATATAATACCATTATTTCGTGAACATCACCCAAATAATAATTTTATTCTCCAGCAAGATAATTGTTCAGTACACACGGCAGGAATAATAACTCAGTGGTGACAAACTAATAACATCGAAACTTTGATTTGGCCCTCCAAATGCCCGGATGTAAACATAATTGAGAATATCTGAGGTATTATTGTTAAAAAAATGTATGAGCGTCATTTTAGACCAAATAACAGAGAAGAGCTGTGGAATGCAATAATTGAAGCATGGCAAGAAATAACAGAAAACGAAAATCTTATAAGAAACTTGTATTCGTCTATTCCCTTGCGATTGACCAATATATTAAATGCAGATGGTGTCATGACGAAATATTAGTTTATATATATTATATGGTTTATTTGTAGATTCTTTAAAATGTTATGAGTATGACTGTTAATTTTATTAAAGTTAATTCATTTTATTGAAATTCGTCTCTTTACTTCAACATATAAAAGGAGTTTTACTCATATATTGGCATATAATGCTATAATTCAGGTGACATTGATATGAGTGTACGACTTTTTTTTGGAAATGTGTCAATAGTGGTATAGGTTCACACAACTAAACACTTGTCCTACTTTTTTCTTTTCTGCACACAACTGTACCAATACACCTTAGTATGTATTAAATGTATTTGTATCCAATTATGAATTATTTCTATTTTTGAAAACATTATTTGCCTTTTCTTCACATATTTAATATCTAATACAGAAAACTACTTATATTAAGCTACACAACATATTTTATGCAAAAAGGTAATACATTTTGTAAACATAATTTAATACTTACGATTGCGTTGAATTTTCCAAAGTGTGGACACGTTCCGCACGAGCGCCCAGGATATTCTGCCATTATCAAATGCTTGTACGTACTTATATACCTAAGTTTTACAAGTTTGATCAATATCAGTAAATTGTCAAATATGTTTGATCTATAAATTTGACACTATATATGTATGTCGTTATTATAATGGGTGTTCAGAAACATTCGAAGTCAAGTGGGCTCTGAACAAAAAATCGTATATCTTTACTTAAGTATCTGATTTGTAATAATTATTAAATGTCAACCGTTGTCTGTCAAAAATCAATTTATCTCAGACATGACTTCATATTTTCAAGGACTACTTTGACTTCGAATGTTTCTGAACACCCGTTATGTGTTATTATAGAGCTGAGGATGTTTGCGGTATAACCATGGTTATACCGCAAACATCCTCAGCTCTAGTTATTAAATTACTATATTTAATGAAAACTTTATGTTCAACTGTATACCTTAGTTACCTATTTTATGAACTAATTTAGCGTCAATAAAATGCCACTTCATACTAATTAGGCAGTACTGTAAAAATTGAAAAATGTCAAAATAAACACATTTAAAAAAATACGTATATTAAAATTTGTTACTGAACAGTAATTTATTAATTATATAGTTTTTTGCACCATCAGTAAATTTAAAGTATTTAATAGTTGGATTAAACGAATAGTAAGTTGTGTTCACAAATCTCAGATAGGTAAGAACTGTCACTTAACCGATCGGAAGGCAGTAAGTTATCAAATATGAAAGTTTTTGTAATTTTATTTAAAATAATTTTTAACAACATTAGTGCATTTGGTAAATAAGCTTCTTGTGGTTCCAGTGTCAGTGTAATGTCAGATGATGGGATGGCAGGATCACCATGTAATATCGGATCATCTAAGTAAATGTAGGATCGCCATGTAATATCAGACGTGGACAGGATCGCCAATGTAATGTCACCTGGTCCCGGATGTAACAGTGTTGCCGAGGCAGTTCCATTTATACAGCAGGTTTATCAGTATGATAAATAATATGCAGGACAACGATTAAATAACATATAATTTAATAACGATAATAACAATGATAACAGTAGTAAACACTACATTATAATTATGAGGCACTAAACTTGTAGTGACTCTGACTCTAACTGTCGGACTCTGACTGTAGAGACCTCTGAGTGTCTCGTTATATATTAGAGTTGTTCCCTTAGCCTAGTGACCTGGTTACAAGATAAAAACAATGTGGTGAAAGATAGGTCGTGTTGATGAAATGGATGTTTTGTAAATACATGACCTGGTTTAGCTATTACACCAGAAAACGTAGTATCTTCGGGTGCATTTAATGTGGAATTGTTTCCTGTCTTCTTCTCTACAATATTTTGAGATTTTTTTTGTCCGCGATACAAATGTAGTTGTCACAGAATTCTCACTTCGATATCAAACCAATTTAAATCAATTAATTTGGTTATTGCATGGATCGTGCAAAAAACGTATTAACCGGAAACATTGGTGGCTTCGATGACTATTGCCTTCGACCAGTGATAGTACCATATGAGCAAAAATTATTTAGATAAGGTTGGGAGGATCATTGTCTTTGATAGGTTCAGCTCGTTGCTGCCAATTAAATGTCAGTTTTGATTTGAAGTAGTTCTAATTATATTGGTTATGTTAGCTAATCAGCTTGTCAAATTATTTATTGAAACTGACATTTAATTCATATTGAATAAAACTTCAAATCTAAACTGACATTTAATTACGTCAAATAAAAATTCAAATCGAAACTGACATCCAACCAACATGTAGAACCAACAACAGGCTGAACCCAAGGTTACTAAATGTATACATTTACTAACCTTGGGCTGAACCTATCAAAGACAGTAATCCTCCCAACCATGGCCATCCCTTATCTAGATAATTTTTGATCATATGGTATATGTATCACATACCGAGGCGCAAAGTGAATCTTTCCGCCGAATTTTGTAAACTGTTTTACTCACGATCCGTTAGTAATTAATTATTATCTACATAATCTATATATATATATATATATATATATATATATATATATATATATATAAAAATATAATATTTTCGTGACCTTGGTATGATAAGGTAAACTTAATAAGTCGGCGATTAAAGGTCTGGTTCATTACTTCAAAGTATATATATATTTAAAACAACCCTACATGTTTCGGCATGATGCCTTTGTCAAGGGAATAAAAAATATAAATGTAGGGTTGTTTTAAATATATATACTTTGAAGTAATGAACCAGACCTTTAATCGCCGACTTATTAAGTTTACCTTATATATATATATATATATATATATATATATATAAACTACCAATTCATTAAAGGATTTTGTCGAGAATATGCTGAGAAATATATGTGGAAAAAAAAATAGCAAATAAATCTTAATTGTAATTTCCTCATATTGACAAATAGAAAACTTTACTTAATATACATTTATATAAAGATTATCAGTTAAATTTAATGTTTTGAAGTTAGTGGCCTGATAATGTAACTGAAAGTTTTCAACTGTCAAGGATTGCGTGAAAATACCATATAAAAATAACGATATTTCACATCTTCCGCGTTTATTAAAAGAATATGTTGGTTGATATTGCAAAAAGACATGCAAGTGGTGTTTAAGTTATCCATTAGTACGTATAAATAGCAGGAACTTCCAAAATTTGGCTAGTTCTTGCGTCGAAAGTATACAAAAAGTAAGGTTATTTAATGGTTTTAATTTTTTTGTAGCTTTACTGTACGCGTGCCTTAAAAACTTTGTATAGAAAAGTTGTTCCTTTTTAGACCCTCCCTTTTAGACGATTCCCATAATTTTTTCCAGATATATTTCTCAAGCATATTCTTGACATTACCCAAGTTTGATTTTAAAATAACCTCTATTGACGGTGTTGTCATAGCACATAACCTACATAAATTAAACACGTAATTATAATGAAGAAAAATCTTATTTATATTTAATTGTAGTTTTCCAATTAGAAATACAATATTGATTATCCAAAACAAATAAATAATAATAACAACGAGAAAGCAACAATAATACAGGGTACGGCAAAAAGGTAGGTAGGATTTCAAATAGTGGTTGCTCGCTTTGTAAAACCGGCAACACTGTGCACGCGGTCGCGTTAGGTAGACAAAAGTATGCAATTTTCAGTTATCGACATGGCTTGGAGCGGAGTGCATCGTGGTTTCGTTGTCGAGGAGTTTATTAGAAATAGGGAATCTGTAATAGCGACGCAGCGTGCCTACCGTAATCAGTTTGATGTTGTTCGGCATGGCGCGGTTCCGGATGGAATAACAATTCGTCGGTGGGTTCTAAACTTCAGGGAAACAGGTTCTGCGCTTAAACGAAAATCTACTGGCCGACCAAGGACAGTAAGAACACCGGAAAATGTGAATGCAGTAAGAGATTCCGTACAACAGTCTCCTAGGCGTTCCTGCGCCCAAAAGTTAACGAGTTGAACGAAAATCACCGAGAACATCTTTGGTTCCAGCAGGATGGTGCTACATCGCACACCACGCGTCGTTCACTTAATCTTCTTCAAGACATGTTCCCAAACAAAGTGGTGTCTTTACGGGGTGATCTCACCTGGCCGCCGCGTTCGCCTGATTTGTCGCCTTGCGACTTTTTTCTTTGGGATTACCTCAAATCGAGAGTTTTTACACATCGTCCGCGGACTTTGGAAGAATTAAAGGCAGCCATAAGACAAGAAATTGCCGCAATTTCCCAAGAAATGATCCATCGGGTAATGACGCGCTTCCGTGAGAACCTACAAGAGTGCATCGACAATAATGGCCGTCATTTAAAAGATATCATTTTTAAAAAATAACGCTCCTGAATGGCATGAAATGTAGATTTAAGAAATAAAATATGAAATGTTTGGTTTATGTGGTTTGGTTTTTATTGACATCCCAAATAGTACCTATCATTTTGCCGCACCCTGTATTTGACAAACGAAAATAAATAAAATTCTTACCATGTCAATTTCATTAACTGTACAAAGGAAAAAATCAGTAACGAAAATATGGATACCTTTGACAACGGTTAGAGAGATAAAGAAAGTGTTATTCTAAATCCTATATCTTTAATCCTATATCTTTTTTAAACAAATATATTTTGTCTGTAATATGTTTATTACCAATTATATCTAGTTTATTAAATGTAAAAGTACATCAAATACTTGAAATGCAATAAGAAAATAAAGCATAATAACAACATTGCCATAATTTAATTGTAGGTTACTGCACTATGTTACCTGACTAGCACAAAACAATTGGTTAGTGCCGGAGAAGATGGAGTTATAGTATTCTGGGATATGAATCAACAAAGAAAAGAAACTCCAGAATGGACTGAATCAGATAGTTGTCAGTTATGCAGCAGACCATTTTTCTGGAACCTTCGGGCGATGATGGATCAACGACAATTGGGGTTGCGACAGCATCATTGTCGTCACTGTGGAAAAGCCGTGTGTGACAGGTGTTCTTCTGGTAGACTGAGTATTCCAGTTATGGGATTCGAGTTTGCCGTACGGGTGTGTGAACCTTGTCATATAAGTCTTAAAGATGCCGAGTAAGTATATTTTTTTACAGTATGTAATGATTAACGTTAGAGTCCAACCAAGCAAATATGACCCATGAAGCATCGATATATTGTGTACATTCGCAGAAAGAATTTTAGCGCGTTAGATTCAAAACAATTGTAAACTATTAAACGTGTATTTTGAACTTGGGTGGTAGTAAATCTGTACACAAAATTATAATCTGAAAGAGTATGTATACCTAACACGTAATTACTAGGCACCGGACACGAGAGGCCGATGACTCATCGCCCACGGGCGTACTATTGAAAACTTGTATTTTTAAAGAGTTTTTAATTTTATTTATACAAGCTGTCCCGTATCGTTATTTTCAAATTTTAGGAGTGTAAAGTAGACTTCATTTCAAGTAACAAAAACGTAAAACTTGTATATCCATTTTTATTTGTTTCAAAGTTACAGATCTATGAATGTGATTGCCAGATCATGATAAAAAAATGTAATCCTAAAATCAATAAAAACTGATTTTATTTAAAAAAGTTCATTTAATCATATTTTCGAAATGTCCACATCCTTGTTGAATGCAGGCTTGTGCCCGTAAGCCAACAGAAGAAGTACTTATCCAAATTTCATACTTGTTTTGTCGGATTTGCTCGGCAGCTAGGTGAATACGATCCAACAACTCTTCTCTTGTGTTCGAAACTTGCGCGTAGACTAAATTTTTCATGTACCCCCATAAATAAAAGTCAAGGGGATTAAGATCGGGTGATCTGGGTGGCCATGCAACAGGACCACCTCGACCAATCCATCTTGGTTAATTGACGTTAACCCAATTTCGGATAGCAATTCCGAAATATGGTGGTGCCCCATCCATGTGAAACCACATGTCTCGTCGAACATTCAGTGGGGCATCCTCTAAAAGACCTGGCAGTTCGTCAATAAGAAATTGAAGGTAATTGTCCGCATTTAACCTCCCAGGAAAACGACAGGACCAATCAACAAGTCATCGATTAGGGCCGCCCAAACGTTAATAGAAAATTCATGTTGAAATTTAGATGGGCGTATAGTTTTGGGATTTTCTGATGACCACCTGTGCAGGTTTCTCAGATTTGTAACACCACTTCTCGTGAACGTAGATTCATCTGTCCAGAGGACTGTTCTGCAGAAATTAAAGTGAAGCCGTGACTGTCTTAATATCCAGGTAGAATAAATTAGACGAGCATAGTGGTCTGCCTCAAGCGAACCGTGCGATAGTGATATGGATATAAGCCCTCACGTTTTAAAATTCGCCAAACTGTCGTTCGTGGCACTCCTAGTTGTCTAGCGGTTCGACGTACACTGAGAGTTGGGTCTCTTGTAACAATAGCTACTGCTTCTTCCTTTAAGTCTGCTAGCAAATTTATTCCTCGGCCGAAAAGATAATCGCGCAGTCCGCATTCCCGAAATTGTCTGTGTACTTCCAGAAACGTTCTGTAATGAGGAATGCGCCTATTGGGAAACCGATGTCGGTATTCAATAACTGCTTGATGTGCACTGCCGTTACAGTAGCCATACACAAAATGCATGTCCGCATACTCTTGAGAAGAAAATCGGTAAGGCATTTTGAATAAAGAAAGCGTGTCCACTCACTAATAAGCTGTTGTATGAACTGAAACGTAATGAAATCCTTTATTAAAAAATGCAACGTTAACAGGCATCTGAACATTTGTTTATTGTATGATATTCATGGTTCAGCACTTACGAAATAAGTAAGAACCTTTTTTATCATAAATCAATTTCCAGTACTCTTTTTTGTAGATATCCAGGAAATTACTGTATGCACTACACCTGTTTATTTATTTTAGGATAACATTTTATTATGCGACGTTAACAATCACAGGCCTGTATTGAATCATATAACTTTTTTTTAAATAAAATCAGTTTGTATTGACTTTAGGATAACATTTTTTTTTTCATAATCTGACAATCACATTCATAGATCTGTAACTTTGAAACAAATAAAAATGGATATACAAGTTTTGCGTTTTTTTTACATGAAATGAAGTTTACTTTACACTCCTAAAATTTGAACATAACGATACTTGTATATTATTATTAAAAGTCACAACAAATAATTCATAATATTTTAAATGCTAGTAATAAAGGTTAGGTATGTTTTTATTTCAATAAAGACATTAACAAATAGCGTATTTCTATTAAATAAGGATTGAATGTTATATTTTGGTTTCGGTTTTTAGTGAAATATTTGCTGTTATTTCTTCTTACAACTTACAAATACTCGCGAAATTTAAAAAAATGTACTTCATAATCATTTAAATATTAGTTGCTTTTAAATTAATTCTGATGTTTATTTTGTTTATTTAATATTCCAAATAGAAAATGGCATGTAGTTGATGTATTTAAAATTTTTTTATGTGTATTTATTTAGTCGACCATCTCTAGCTACGTTTCACGATCCAAAGCATTCTGTACTAGCCATGAGTGTGGATGAAACTCGGAGTAAGTTGCTCACAGTTGGGCAAGATCGTTTAATCAAAATATGGGATATATCTGCTCTGCTTTAAACCTGACTGCTATTACTTTAAGTACTGGAAATGTGATTCATACATTTTATTATTAGTGTGCTATCATTTATCTGTAAAAATAAATAAATGAATAAATGTTAATATTATATTTATATTGTATAGGATCTATTGAAATAAAATAAATATTAACGTTTATGTTAACTTTTATTAAATTCTAAAAATGTATAAATATTGTATTACAAATAATTATAATACTGTACATAAGTTAATAATATAAATATACTTTTTCTCATAAAATCAATCTTTTCAATTTCCATCTATATACCTGAAAAGGCTTTCTTTGGAGGCTGTGATTAAGTAAAAACTTAAAAAGGTATAAAATCCCTTAACACAATTAAAACTCATATTCTAAACACATTTCGACAACTAAGTTGTCATCCTCAGTAGGTAAAATCCATAATCAGTGTTGAACATGGGGAACAGTAAAACTAACACATTTTACAAGGCGTCCATCGTATATTAAATTCAGTAGACTGGAAAAATCGTTTGTTGCCCGTCATGTATTAGAAGCCGGTCATAACATCACAGTAGATTGTTTTAAACTTATTAAAAATATAAGCAAGCCGAGCGAGTTGGACATATACGAAAGTATTCATATCGTTAATAACAAAAATAGCACATTCAACGTGGACAACGATCCGATCCCAGGCACTTGCCTCTTCGAATTCTTAGAAAAGAGGTAGGAAACGAGGGTGTCAAAACAAATATATGCGTGCCATTTCTGAAGAGGAGTAAGTTCTAATTTTAGTTTTTTAAAACATAGTATATACGTGGACGCCTCGTAAAGTCTTTCGCGATTCTTTGTGTTACCTTTACTGTGATCTATGTTCAACACTGTGGTTATAAATATATATAATATATATTAATATCATAGCCAGAATATTGAAGCACGAATAATATCGGTATAAACCACATTTAGTGCAAGAATGATTGGATTGGGGATTATGATTGTAGAATTGAATTTTGCGAAAGAGATGGAGATTTGCAAAAATGGCCAATATTTTACATACAATTTGCTGTTTTCCGACGAGGCTACGTTTTTTTTTTGAATGGTACCGTTAATCACCATAATTGTCGATATTGGTCAATACATACTCTCATTGGATGCTATAGTCTATGTCATCCAAACTTCGAAGTATTGCTCTTATGGAGATTGCATTTGTTGTTGCCAAATTTCTAACAATAGGGTTATTTCATTTATAGATTGGCTATACGTAAGATATTGATTTGACATTCAAAATGCATGTTGTTTACCTTTTAGGTTAGAAAACTCTCGTCGTAAATCTGTATTTACAAGACGTTCAATTTAGTTAAAATCATTAATGCAAAAATAGGTAGATGTGCATAAATTAAACAAAATCGTCTCGACATTTTTTTTTAATTCAATAATGTAATTTTATTTTGGATTATTTTATAAATATGAGACATTTACGAAATATACACAAAAGATGACAGATCGAAAATTTCAAGTGACAGGGAGTATGTAACAAACACAAAATAAAAATTTTCCCCTAGAGACAAAGTGCGCCAAAATAAATGCAACGTGGTACTGTTAAAAAAAGATAGTTATATGAGCATCGCTATAAGTTAATAAGAGAGGCTATTCTCCATAAGCCCCAATACTTCGAAGTTTGGGTGAAACAGACAATAGAAACGCATACACAACATCCGCAGAAATTAAACGTTTGGACTGGTATTTTCAGGAACCGTATTATTGGTCCTTTTTTCATTCATGGTACACTAACTGGACAGAGATATTTAGAGTTTTTACATGATCGGGTTGTTACTAATATTGAGGAAGTTGGAGAATTATTTGTAAGTGTTTGGTTCCAACAAGAGCATCTCCTCACTATGTGCTTAATGTTAGAAGTTTTGTAAACGAAACATTCCCAAATCGGTGAATTGGTCTTAGAGGATTCATTGAATGGCCCGCGCGGTCTCCAGATTTAAATCCCCTAGATTTTTTCCTTTGTAGTCATTTAAAATTTGTGGTTTATAGTATACGACCGCATAATCTGGACGAGTTACTGCAGAGAATAATTGAGGAAATGCAATTAATTTGCGAGGAGGCTTTGACAAATGTCATTCAAGAATTTGTTCTCAGATTTGCATGTTATCAAGAAGTAAACGGTCATGATTTCTAAAACTTTCTGATATTGATTTTTTTATATTTTTTATTTATTTTTCTTGTTCTCGATCAAATTTGCATTATTAGATTTAATTAAATATCTCTGTCATTGTTGAACAAAAGGGTGCTAAACCTTATTATTGCTGAACTCCCAGAGCAGAGCTCTATTGAAATTCGTAAAAATATACAGGATGTTTCATTTAAAATAAAAAAGTTAACGTATTCGGCTAAACCGGAAGTCTGCTTCTGACATAAATATACTGATCGAATCCCCGATTTGCATCTAATTAATTGTAGAAAGTCGTATTAAAATCTAAGTAACCATATCAAAGATATTCTAATGAATCGTACATTTGGCTAACCCTGTATTACATAAAATCCAATACCTACTTCATCAAAAATAATTTGTTGACACAATGTATTATATGTAGAACCAATTTCATTTAAAAATAGTATATTTTACAAGAGATGAAATCTCACGAAAGAAAAAAATTATTTCATCTCGAGTAGTAAATGCTATTTTTTCTAGGATGGATGTAGAGAAAAGTTCAGTATAATTGTAAATGAACTGTCACAATATAAATTGATGCAAACACGTACACTTTGTTATATCACTATATTAAACAAATTGTGTAACCACGGTTTCAACCAACATGGCCATTGACGAACACTATTAAGAATGAAACACAAAATGTACCCTAAAATTTGGTGTTAGGCGGTAATTATAAAGTATACATCAAAATATCCTTGGAGATATCCTAAATTATTATTAGCAACATGAGATGGTGCTCCGTCTTGTTCGAATTATCCCTCTTGTAATTCATTGTCATATAAAAATCTGCAATGTATCACTGCGATATCGTTCTGTCCAAAAAAATATTGCACCAATAATTCGACGTCTTGACAGACAGCAACTTTCAGTCGTGGGTAGGCATGTTTATGGAAGTATGTGGGACATATTTTTGTTTAGAATTCGCAATAAGAGATGGCAATAAAATAGGAAAGTGAGGCAGTAGAGAACTGTATTATCGTGCGAACCTTTTGAAATATATGATAGTTTTGGTAATTCCCTAAATAGTTGCCAGAAAAAAATAGGGTTAAAGTTGATTATAGAACAATAAACATATTATTTTATGGAATATGTATATATTTATACGAAAATACTTTTGAAATGGTAAGTATACTGTTTTGTTATATAAATACCAGAAATAAATTCTTAATAGATTTATCAAATTACTTGTAGGAGCAATCGTACCAGTACCGAAAAAAATGTTATGTACCGGGGTGTGTGAAGAGATTTGTAGATGATCCACAAATACGGTACTTTACGTTTCCAAGAGACGATACTTTATACAATAATTGGTTAGCAGCGGTAAATAATAGTACACTGTTAGAAATGCCTCAGAAAAAAGTGCTACATTCATATAGTGTTTGTCAAAGGCATTTTCAAGATAATCAGTTTCAAACTGAAGAAAAATTAAAATTAAATCGTGGTACAATACCTACTGTACATTTATCATTAGAAACTGATTCACAATGTACATTAGCTATAAGTTGCCCAAGCACTTCAGGTTTACAAATTGGCACACCACAAAGAAGAAATATATCAGTTGATGCAAGTTGTCTGAATACATCAACTTCTGTATCAGTTTCACCAGTATATCACAGTAAAAATATTACACCCCAAAGACGTAAGTTACATGTAGATGCTGTTTTAGTTAAGTTCCATATTCATTCACAACATATGCAATTACTACTTATTTACTAAAGGCTTTGTAGATATAAGATAATTTATTATTTAACTTACTATAACTAGTAACATTTCACATTAAGTATATGTATATATTTTCTTGATTATGTCTGTATTGTTTGTAATAATTTTTCTCTGATTCCAAGAAAAATTGAATTTTTGGGGAGAATGAAATGATTGGATACAAGAATTATATGTCTATAATAAATTAAAATTCTTGTATTTTTAAAATGTCAACACCGAGAAGAAATAAGTATGTGTTATTCCTTAACAGTTGTTATGGCAAATCATTTTATAAAACTCGTGAATAAAAAATTGTCTAAACAAGATGCTAGACCCAATACGGTTGTTAATGCCTATTTACAACAACATGCATCAAAAGTGTTGTAATATATGATTTATCTAATGAACATATTTAATAAAATATTGCTTTTTTAAAAAATAGCGTTTACTTTATTAAAACTTTCAATTTAAACCCTGCAAAAAGATGTGCCAAAACAAGTGAATATTCTCGGCTGTTGTTGCAGATACTTCTTGGTGAAACATTTTAACTTCATACAGTAAATAATAAAGAATAAATTAAAACACTTGGCTTGTTTCACTATGAGATTTATTTAAATTCTCTAACATCTGTTTCGGCTGTTATACCATTCTCAAAGAGATCTATAAATCTAAAGATAAATCTCTAGATTTATAGATCTCTTTGAGAATGGGATAACAGCCGAAACAGATGTTAGAGAATTTAAATAAATCTCAGTGAAACAAGCCAACTGTTTTAATTTATTCTTTATTATTTACTGTATGAAGTGAATATTGTTGTTACTGGCACATACTATTCTATTCTTGATGTTATGTGGAACAAACATTAGCAAAAGATGCGTAAGTATTGTTTAATTGCAGATTAAATATTAATTATATTAATTGAAATATTTTTTTTACTTTATCTAGCGACAAAATGAAGATTTTATCTGCATTTAGTCACTAGATAAAGTATAAAAACTTGAATACTTCTAATACGAGTAAATACATATACATTTAAATTTTCCGCGCAAACAATTTAATTAAAATCCGCAACTGTAGAGGGCGAATGTCACGTTTTAACATGGACTTGACATCTCTTGTTTATTCATATTCTCTGAATTCCTATCCAAGTGCACACTTGTGATCATAGCTGTTCAATCTGTGTCAGTCTATGTGTTTGTTCAATCGTTGTTAACCTAAGGTAAGTCAATGTCTTGATATTTATTAAATGTTAAGTAAAATATAATTCGTCTGACATTATGTTCATTTTCAACGATTGTGTCTAAAATTAAAGTAAATCAAATAACTGAATCCTGACCCACGCAGGGTTGCCAGATATTTTTTCTGAGTTGTAGCCAAATTATAGAATCAAAGTAGCCACATTTACTGGCGAATTGACCAAAGTTTTTTAAAAATCTTCTTTTTATGGTGAAATAATAAGTAATTTTAGATAAATATAAAAATTATAGGCGTTTTTGTCAATCGCCTGCATCGTAGAATGCATGTATAGTTGGTTGTGGACATTTTGTAATTTACATTTTAAAACTGAGAAATTTGAATTTTATTAAATAAGCTTGTAAAGAAAAAAAAAAAACTGTTGTTTCTAACAATCGCATTTAATGAAAGTATAATAGATTAACACATTTAATAAGAAGTTTAATAAGATGTTATATTTATTAACCCACATACACTTTATTAAATTTAGAATTATAAGTTTATGTACAATATATATTCATTCATCAAACGCATATATCCCATATTTCATCCATCACATCTGATTTTTCTTTTTCAGTAGTATCGTAACTAGTATACATAGCAAACGAATTCGTACCAATGCATCCATTAATTTGAGATTCATTCGGTTTCTTGGTTTTGTCTTTATCACATTCATGACTGAAAATACCCTCTCCACCACGGCGTTGCTAACAGGTAAAGATAAAAGGCTTAGTATAAATTCACTTAACAATTGAAATGGTTTTTCTTTTATGGCATTTTCATAAAGTCGTACAAAAGACCAGAATTCTATAGTATCTACTGGTATTACTCCACTTAGAAATTGATTTGTCCAATTTATAGATAATAAGTTTCTCCACTGCTCTTCCAAAGTATTTATATTTTTTGAGGACTCTTGTAAAATATGTATTGGTAAATCAGCAAAAGATGGCCGTAACTGTGAAAGACAATTTTTTGGTGAAAAATATTTTAATTTTTCTAATAATTCCATATTGTTTGGAATTTTTTTAGCCAACTCCACACATAATCTTTTCAAATAATTGAAACAACGCATTTTCAGCATGATACCTAATTCATAAGAGAAAGTATCTTTTAATTCAGTGAATTTTATTTGAAAACCATATCCAAAATCTACTTCATCTATACTTAAAAATGCCAGTTCATTTTCTAAGGTTTGCTTCAAATAGTTAATGTTATATTTTTCCTGCTGGAAAGCAGTTTGAAAAGTGGGTTTTAATATTCTTTGACTGACTGAAAAGACTAAACATTTTAAATTATCATAAATAGTCTCAACATCAGGGCTAGTGTGTTGAAATAACAAATTACAGTCATTTAGTTGCTTAAGCAATGGCATTAAAAATGTTAAGTAGAGGTAATTAATATTATCTTTGAACATATCTGCTAGTGTTCTAGCTGAATAACACTTTTCATCTAAACCTGCAATATCGAAGTGTGTTTTTAGTTCTAACCATTGATTTAAAATTCTTTCAACAGAATTATATCGAGAAAGCCATCTTGTTTCACAAGGCTGTATTAAATTCAAAAATGATTTTTCTCCATTATTTAATAAAATAAATATATCTTTATAATTTACTCTTCTTAAAGGACTATAAGAAAACCAGTTGTATGATTCTCTTATTAAAAAGTCTAATGAAGCTGGGAGTTCTTCAGATGCTTTTGAACTTACTATATTAATTGAATGACATATGCACTTTACTAACTGCAAGTTTGGAATATCATTTTTCAGTAACGTAAATAGTGAATGATTTTTTCCACAAAGATTTGCTGCTCCATCAGTACCTAGGCCAATGATATTTAGATAATTAATTCCTAAACTATTTTGAAAGAATTTTAAGGCTTCGTATAAGTCTGTGGCTGTAGTTCTGTTTACTTCAAACATACCCAAATAATCTGTGCATACACTATTACGTTTTTTACTAAAAAATCTAATACAGACTGCCATGTATTTATGTACAGAAATGTCTGTAGACTCATCTAAAATTAATGAAAACTTCACACCATTGAGATCATCAACTAGGTCCTCCAAAATAGCTGGAGAAATAACATTCATTATTAATGCAGTACATTTAGTTCGATGCATTCTATATTGTTCTTCTGGCATATTTGTTACATTTAAAAGGTCAGTAAGATGATTCACACTTAATATTGATGTATGCATTACAGTGTATACAGCTAGTTTCAGTTCTTTGTCTTTTTTTTGTGTTTGTTATGTTTTCATTATTTATAATTCCTAAGTGTAAATTAGAAATTGTGAAAAAACTACACAAGAAAAACAATTTAATGTAATTACCTAATGATTTTAACGAAGGTTGATTTAATGGTCGAGTGCTATATGCACTTTTTCGTAAATTCTCTATATGCATTTTTGTAGATGCATGTTTAGTTAGGTCTGTTTTATGTGCTCGCAACTCAGATTTACATACTTTGCAATATGCGCCTATTTTTACCTTGCTCTCTTCTAACCAATCTAAAAATGCATACAATTATGGGTCAAAAAAATAAAGATAACAATAACAAAATTAACACTACCTCTAAATTGTATCTCTTCCTCCCATTGTTTATTATATTTTTTTGTATATTTAGCATACTTTGTTTTCGGTGGCATATTTTAAAAAATTATAATGAACTTATAATTAAGTGAAAAATATACATAAATAAAATATGTAAAATAACGGATTAACGGACTACATAAATGCATAAAACATAAAACTATTAAAACAAAAGACTCCAATATGTGGTGGAAACATAAAAATGACCTTTATAGCCCAACTAATAAGATAAATAATTGAACATTTTAACTTTAGAGGATGTGTTCAAAATATCCATTTTAGGAACGTATCCTAAACTATTTTTAAAAAGTCGCCTAAAATAGCCTTGGTAGAAAGTTAATAGCCTGAGATGGTAGCCTGTAGCAAATTAAATAAAACTGATCGCCAACAAACCTTTTTCAATAGCCCAATCGGCTATTTATCGCCCAACCTGGCAACCCTGGACCCACGAACGTGGTTTTTATATTGTTATCGTTTTTCAATGTCATAAAAGAAAAACATTGTTTTCGCGTCCAAAACATGGTAGTAATTAATAACTAGAATAATTATATTTATTATACTGTTATCACTGGGAAGTTGTAACACGTGTTGTACGGTAGGTAAAATTGCTTATCTGAATTTGTGTTTTTGTAAAGGTTTTTAAATATCGCAGAGAAAATATCTGCTTAAAGCTGACTCGTACTGTAAGTTGTTTCTATTCTTAGTTTGCTAGTATCATAATCCAGAAAGGTCCAAATCACACAATAGGTATTTGACTGCAGCTATTTTTTTATACTTGGAAGTAAGTGAATAATCTCATTTATCGGAAGAAAGGCATACCTATATTCAGAATACCAATTATTCATTAAACTCAACTTGTTTGTTAAAGTTAACTAATTGCCTTTCGCAGTTACTTTATAATAGCATACTTTACAGGCAAATAAGCTTGACCGTTGATAAACTTACCTACTCATTCTATCAACAACACAATTTCTCTCAAAGTTAGTTGCATTCCAAAAAAAAAATATATTGAAGTAATCTAAAAGTTGGAATTTTTTAAGGACAATTTGTTGTGCTTAGGTTATCAAAGATGAGTTATCTGTTTACATTGTCATCATCGATTAAATTATAATGAAAACATGTCTTTACCACAATTGTTGTTATATTGTTTATTACCGAATCTTTGCTATAAAACTATTATACTATTATATGGTCTTTGGTTAACTTGATAATATTTTTAACCATCTCTCTTAATTTCAATTATCGTTTCAATTTGCTTTATCTGACTATCTTTTCGAGTGATTCTCCTATATTCAAATAAAACTTTTTAGTGTATTCCAAATATGAATAAAATATTTCTTCCAAAGTAATATAATATTCTCTAATTTCTTGATCCGTTTTTGTATTTAATGTTATTATTAGGGATTTAATATTACGAACACTCAATAAAATCCATATTGTTTTATTTAAATTATTTGGCGAAACATTTATAATATATTTTGTTATCAATTTTTTATAATATGATAATTCATTTTTAATCTTATCATAATTTATTATTTGGTATTCTATTTTATAGTTTTCTAAAATTTTCTTTAAATCTTTCTTAATATCGCGTAAATTCAGTGGGGGATAGCCACCCCCCACTGAAATTCCATATTGTATAAAGCATAAAAGATCATTTGTTATTATTATATTTTTCTTTTAAATAACGTAAACCATATATCGGTCACCCACGTACTCAAATTAATTTTATAGGAGTAGTTATTTTTATTTATAAAGTCAAACAGGTTTAATGGATTAGCATTAATTTTCTAATTATGTATTGCTTTAGAAGATTATATTCGTTAACGTTAGTTTCCTATTTATCTAGCAATTCTTCTAATTTAAAATAATATTTCCTAACTTTTTTTGCCTTATTGTTATTCAACATCATTATTAATTCTTTAAAATTTTTAATCATTTTGTATATATTTATACAAATTTGCTTTAGCATGTTTATAATCTATTTCTTCGTATGAGATTTCCTTGTCTTTTAAAAAGTTCTTAAAATCGCGTTATTTCTTCAATAAATCCCATGAATTGAAGCAAATTATTTGTGATTAATATTTTTCTTTTTCTGCAAAAACAACATATGTATTTCCAAAAAATACGACTATCAATTTTAACTTCAAATATGTCTCCTGCTATTTTTTTTTCATAGCATTTGTTGATTTTTCATAACCCAATATTTTTGCTAAATCTTTACCTTTAAACAAAGGTTGATTATCATTGTCTAATATGAAAAATAAGTCTTGATCATAAACTTTCAAGTAACAGTATTATCTATGTCAATAATTAAATTTATTTTTTATTATGGAGTGAACGATCCCATTTATACTAGCTGTCTCAGTTTCAGGTTATCGTTTTTCAATTGCTCCAATTCATTTGCCATGCTTTCGTATTGTGGGAAATCCCTCTGATGTCAATTTTTCGCTTCTTCTTTCTTGGATGATAAAATTCTTTCCGTACGTTATTTGTCTTCATCATATAATTACTTCTAATAGCTTTATTTATATTATTATTATTCTAAAATAATTGCTGTCTTTTCTCTTGAACCTACGTTGATATCTAGCTTTTCATTCATTTTATGTAGACTTTTTATAATACGTAGGTCCCATATTGCCTCACATATTGTACTAGATCCCTTTTATTACAAGTATTTATTTTTTTGATAATTAATTAAATAAACATTAAATTGATCACCTCCCTATACCACACATATTTTTTTGAATCTCGAGGCTTATCACAATTTTACCTAAAAAGGGACAGTGTGTTTTAGCATGCACTGTTTATAGATAATTTCTTATGAAAAAAAATGTAATAAATTAAATGAATCGCTCACATAACGATGACCAAGAAGCATGGCAAATGTTTCAGAAAAGGTTAAACGATATGAGAAGTAAAGCCAATAATGACTTTGAACGATTAGTATATCGGAATATGTTTAATCAGTTTAAAATGTATGAAAATAACGTATTAACCTTGGCAAAACTAGATTTTCTTAAAATACACTTTCCTAATCTTGAAGTCTTTGATGAATAAATTTTCTAATAAATGACAAGTCTTTGCTCCATTTGTTTGGAATTAAAATGTCCAGATGATTTTTATAACTATAGAAATAAATATGAAAAAACATGTAAACAATGTAAAAAAGCAGTTAATTCTACTCGTTTATTATGTGATTGTGGTAGATATTACACTAGAACTAATTTTAAAAGGCATATAAAAACAGATTTGCATAAAAATGGATTGAATTTATTTATTTACTAAAAATTGTTTGTTAGATTTTTTCTTATAATAAATGGAATGAAGGAACTTAAGTAATCTTCGTTTATCTGAGCTGTTTAATATTGCAAAATCACTAGACATCAAATATATTAGAAAATATAATAAAGCAGACTTAATAAAAGCTATTATTAAAGCTGAAGAGCAATTACATAAGGAAATAAAAAACGGAAAAAAATCAATTATGCCTCCTTTGCGGAATTCGGACAGAGTCCTCATGAGCGAAGCGAATTCAGAAATATTTTCATTTGATGATGATTTATTTGCTGAACCAAGGAAAAAGAGAGTTAGGAAAATCAAATGTGACATATGTGGAAAATATATCAAAAGCACCCGAATGCAGCTACATAAAGAGAAAGAAAACAAAAAGAACCTAAAAACATTTCAGTTTGATGACGATATATTTGCTAAACCAAAAAAAAATAGAGTAAAGAAGATAAAATGTGATATGTGTGGAACATGTATCGAGGAAACTCGAATACATTTGCATAAATTAAAACATGATTTGAATAGTCGTCGTTTGCTCGAATTACGTAATATGGCAAAATCCTTAGGTATAAGATACATTAAAAGATACAATAAGTCAGAATTGATAAACGAGATTATTAATGCTGAAGAGCAATTAAAAATAAAAAGAGGAAACAAAAACAGCTTGGAAATATTTCCGTTTAATGATGCCATATTTCCTAAACCGAAAAAAGAAAGAGTAAAAAGGATCAAGTGTGATAAATGTGGAAAATATATTAAGGAAAGTCGAATGCAGTTGCATAAAGCAAGACATAATCCAGAGCCAGATTTTATTTTAGTTCAGGTTGCTTTTAAGGGAAGATTATTAACGTATCAACATAATAATCTAGAAGAAGGTATAGATATGGAAACACATGGATATGATAAAAGAAAAGGCTACTAAAATAATTATAAATGCTTTAAATCTCCATAAAAATATTAAAATTAATTTAGAGATGGAATGCGAGTTTATGAAACTGGAAAATGAAGACTTTACAATGATACATAAATTTCAGTTACTAAATGTTATACTAAGAGAAAAAGATGGTCTGGAGGAATATTGGGATGAACAAAAGGATTTATTTATATCAAAATGTGATGAATTACAAGAAAAGGGATCTGGATGGACTTTGAAAAATATAAATTATTTGCGCATTAATATAAACAAATATACACCTTTAAGCGGAAATTCATATGTAGAATTACCCAAGTGGATTAAAGATAAAAAAGCTTGCGTTAATGTTAAAAACAACGATAACAAATGCTTTATGTACAGCGTAATATCCTGTTTACATCAAGCAAAAGAACATGTAGATAGACTGAATCATTATAATAAGCCGGAATATATAAACGAATTAAATTTTGAAGGAATAAATTTTCCTGTCAAAATCCAGGACATACCTAAATTTGAATCACATAATAAAATTAATGTTACCGTGTTTAGTTACGAAGAACAAATATTTTATCCTTTGTATCATAATAAGAAGCGATTCTATGAAATGAATATCGACTTACTATACTTTGGAAATAAAGACAACAATCATTATTGTTGGATCAAGAATTTGAGTCGATTGTTAAATGATCAGTTGGAAGTAAATAGAAACAAAAAACATTTCTGTAAAAGATGTTTAAACTACTCCGCTAGAACTGAAGATGCTTTAAAGAAACATTAAAATGTGTGCTTTAGTAATGAACCATGTGTTCCGAACATGCCTGAAGATAATGTATTAAAATTTAAAAATATTCAAAGCATGTTAGGACATCCGTATGTAATTTATTCCGATTTTAAAACCTATTCATACATGCGAACCAAATCCTGAATCATCATATACTCATAAAACACAATCTCATATTCCCTGTGGTTATGGATTATACGTTAAGAGTGCTTATAATAATATTGATAACCTATTGGAAATTTACAGAGGAGAGGAAAGTGATAAATGTTTTATAAAAAGAATAACTGAACATGCCAGAACAATATATAAGTTATTAAAAGAAAATAAACCCATAAAAGATATCGAACTAGAAGAATATAAAAAAACAAACATTTGTTATCTTTGTGAAAATGTGTTTTCTATAGAAAACCCAAAAGTAAGAGATCATGATCACTACACTGGAAAATATAGGGGAGCTGCTTGTAGAAAATGCAATTTGAAATATAGACAACCATTGTTTATTCCAATTTTGTTTCATAATTTAAGTTCTTACGATTGTCATTTGTTTATAAAAAATCTAGGAGAAGATAAAAGTCAATTGAAATTAATACCTAATAACGAAGAGAAGTATATTTCTTTCAGTAAAATTTTAAGAATGGATGATAATGGATATATCGAATTGAGATTTATCGATTCATTTAGATTTTTAGCAAGTAGCCTAGACAATTTGTCATCTAATCTGGAATCAAGTCAGTTGAGAGAAATAATTAAATACTTTTCAAATAGTGAATTAGATGTGTTATTTAGGAAAGAAAAAAGCAAGATAATTAGAAAAGGAATATATCCTTATGAATACATGGATTCTTTTGAGAAATTTTCTGAAACAAAACTTCCATCAATAGATAAATTTTATTCTTCGCTCACAAAAGAAGGAATTTCTCAAGAAGAATTCAAACATGCAGTTCAAGTATGGAAACATTTTAAAATTAAAAACTTGGGTGAATGGCATGATTTATAACGAGCGTTCAACTAAATTTTACCTCGAAGTTGCCCATGGAAATTATACGTATATCTTAGCTTTTTACTTAAGTTCTTAATATGAATTTTGTTGGTTATGAACTATTTGAATGACATGATAAATGTCAAAATAATAAAATCAAAATATTTAACTAAATAAGATACGTTTATTTGCAACAAACAAGTAACATTTTATAAAAATTGTTGAAAGTGGCCACCACCTTGTTCGAGACATTTCTAACATCTTCTAATGAAGGAGAAAACGTTTTGTAGTAGCATATCGTCGATTTCGTTAATTATTTCAGCAATTCTGATCTGAAGGTCTGCAAGATCAGGTATCTGTACCCAAAAAATTGAGTTCTTTAAAAAGGCCACAGAAAAAAATCACAGGGGTTAACATCACAAGATCTTGTTGGAAATTCATGTTCGATGTTTAAACTTATCAACCGATTTTGATAAATTTCCGTATCATATTAATTGTTTCATTTTCATTAATTGATGTAGCAGACACTTCTTGGTGAAACATTTTGTAATTAACAAATTATTATAAAAACACACGTGGCTATTTCACAATTTTTTATTAGATCTATGTCTAACATATGTTTCGGCTGTTATGCCATTGTAAGTTAGTTTTAAGATACTCTTTGACAATGGCATAACAGCCGAAACATATGTTAGACATAGATCTAATAAAAAATTGTGAAATAGCCAAGTGTGTTTTTATAATAATTTGTTAATTAATTGTTTCACTAGCTGTGTGCACTCTAGCTCCGTATTGTTGAAAGTAACCCTGATTTATTTCTTCTTCATTAAGCTGTTCAATAAATGTCATAATAATTTCTTGTCGATACCTTTCTCCTTTAAAGAAAATACGGCCAATGATTTTCCTTCGACTAATCGCACACCATACACCAATTTTCTGTGGATGAACAACATAACAGTCATGCGGTTTCTTAGTATTCCACATCCTTATATTTTGTGAGTTAACATATCCATTCAGATAAAACCATGATTCATCTGAGAAAAATTTTGTCAAGAATGTCATTATCAAAATTATTTAAGAACCACTGACAAAATGTTGTTCTTCTAGGATAGTCAATTTCTTTGATTTCTTGATAATAGGCCATGCGATATGGAAATAAATGTGTCTTTTTTCAAAATTGTATGACAAGTGCCAATTGAAACACCCACTCGTGGAGAGAATACTCGTATGGATGTTCCTGGTGTATCATTCATAATTTGCGTTACATCGTCAACTAGCTCTTCCGTACATTTTTTCGGACGGCCACTGTCTTCTTTCCGTATAACACTCTCTGTTTCTCTGAAAACCTTAGTGCAATATTTAACTGTGTACCAAAAACTATCAAAATCAAAGACGAAGTTTGGAAACATATTGTCCGTTAATATTACGTCCGTTCCAAAAATAAGATTCAACCATGAATGATTTGTGTTGAACAGTGAAAACCATTTTTAATCAATTTTAAATTACAAAGCAATTTCAAAAAGCTCCAACTCTGTCAAATTGACAACTGATGCAAATGTAAATAGTACAAGTTACGACAAACATTTTTATTGTCATGGGCTACTAGAGGTAAAATTTATTTGAACGCTTTTTACTTAAAACTAGATGTTTTGCTGTTAACTGATGTATTTGAAAATTTTAGAGACTTATGTTTGGAAAAGAGTTATGGACTCGATCCTGTTTGGTATTATACAACTCCGGGGTTAGCTTGGGACTGTATGCTCAAATATACTTCAGTGGAATTGGAATTATTAACTGATTATGAAATGTATTTGTTTTTTGAAAATAGAATTAGAGGAGGTATTTCACAGTGTAGTAACAGGTATTCGCAAGCAGATGAAAATACTCAGATTATCTATATAGATGCTAATAATCTATATGGATGGGCTTTATCTCAGAAATTACCAGAAAAAGATTTTAAATGGTTGACTTGTGATGAAATTAAAAATGTCGACGGTATATTGGTATCAGATAGTGATACGGGTTATGTTTTGGAAGTCGATTTAGCATTTCCAGTAGACTTAGCAATTCATAACAAATTCAATGATCTCCCTTTAGCTCCGGAAAATAGAATTCCTCCGGGCGGAAAAGTAGAAAAACTACTTTGTCATTTCTATGATAAGAAAAATTATATAATTCATTACAAAACATTAAAACTTTATAAAAGTTTAGGTATTCGAATAACAAAGGTTCACAGAGGTATAAAATTTACTCAGTCAAATTTCATAGCACCATATGTAAAATTTAATACTGAACAAGGACAAAAGGCGAAAAATGATTTTGAAAAAGATTTCTGGAAATTAATGGTTAATGCCCCATATGGTAAGTCTATGCTATCTGTTAGAAACCAACAAAATATTAAATTATATTGTGATGAAGAAAAATTACAAAAAGCGATAAACAAACCTAATTTTAAACACAGAACTATATTTAGTAAACACCTGGCGCAGTTCACAATTATAAAACGAAAGTATTGTTTAATAAACCAATTTATATTGGGCAAGCTGTATTAGATTTATCGAAATGGTTAATGTATAACTTCCATTACAATGTAATTAAAAATGAATTCAATGAAAACGTAAAACTTCTTTATGGAGACACTGATAGCTTTATATATGAGATTAAAAATGCCGATTTCTATGAATTTATGAAAAACAATCCCGACTATTTTGATACATCTGATTATCCAAAGGATCATCCATTATATTCTGATAAAAATAAGAAAGTAATAGGGAAATTCAAAGATGAATTGAATGGTATTAAGATATTAGAATGCATAGGTTTAAGGCCAAAAATGTACAGTTACAGAACTGAAACGTCTGTTTCGAAAAAATTAAAAGGTATCAAAAAAGCAGTATTGAAGAAAGAAATAAGTTTTGAAGATTACAAAAATTGCTTATTTAATCAAAAAGAATACTTCCATAGACAGAAAGTGATCAGGAGTCATAAACATGATATATTTACTGAAGAAGTAAAGAAAAAGTCTCTAAGTTGGAAAGATGATAAAAGATACATTAGCTTATGGACACGTATTAGTATCATCATAGGTACGTTCATGGACATTGTTGAATAAATCGCTATTTTTGATTAGTGTTGAAGTAATAAATTAAGAAAACAATAATTACAATTACGATAATAAACATAAGAACAAAAATAATAATTTTTAATTTATTAACTTGTTGAATGAGACTTGAAAACTTTTTTCGGAATTTTGGATATTCTTCATTGAATATATTTAAATTCTTGAATACAGTACATTCCATTTAATTTACAATTTTTGAATCTTTTCATTTATTGCTCTCATATATTTAGTATGTCTTTCAAATATTTTCAAAGTTCTTTTCTTTACATCATCGATGTTTGATGGTATTACTACTGTTTTGTTTCTTAATTCTGCTAGCTTCTTAGGATCATAATTATTGTAGTTATCTAATTTATATTCCAATTCATCTATTTTATTATTAGCGGACTCTAGCTCACAGTCAGTCATAATTAGTTGTTCAAGGAATAAATTAGCTGCTTTTCTTGCAATATATTTATCTACAACTTCTTGTTTGAAACCAACTATTTTTGTTCCATCTTCTAATCTGTCTATTTCAGTAATAATAGGTTTTAAATCTTTTTTCCATTTTTCTTTCTCATCGTTGGGAATGTATGAAACTAGTTTGTCCATTTATGACTGAAAAGTTTCTAAAGATTTACTAATTAATTCATCTGTTTCTTCATCTAAACTTATATTTTTACGACTACCTGCTTTATGTTCTACGTTATCGATTATTTTTTTTTTTAATTTTTTTTTTTTTCTCTTTTGTTCCCAATTGTTCCGATTTGTTCTCTTTTGTTCCGGATTGCTCTGGTTTGTTCCCGTTTGTTCTCGTTTTACATGCAATCTTAATTAAGGGAATTTCTGGAAATACTTTTTGTTGGGGCAACTAGTGTTTTTGGTCGTCGCTCCTATGTTGACTCACCACGCACGGGTTGTAAGGCCGTATACGCACTAATTTTTTAATCTTCGGTGACAGTTATTAATGAAATGCGGCACATCCAATTTAACACCTTTATTTACATATTTACATTACTTCATACATAAAATTTGTTGTATAATGAAAGACGGTTGTCTTTTGATAAAATATGAGACTGGTGTCTCTTGATATTAAAAGTCGATTGCTGTCTTTAACATTGTTCTTACGACTGTTTGTCTAGAACTTTATTATGTTAAGACTCGCGACTGTTATTAATTAATGTGGACTGTTGTCTTGAACATTGTTCTTACGAGTATTGTAAGAACGTTGTTCTGTGGCGAATTGCTACTCGACTTGTCTTAGTGACTTGAGTTCGCGGCTTGCTTTAGCGAATTGCTTCTCGACTTGTCTTATGGCTCGAGTTCGCGACTTGCTTTAGCGAATTGCTTCTGTAGTCATCGCGTGCAGAACTATTTAAAAACTTTTTAAACATTGTAAGCAAAATTTACCCTTCAATTAACAAAATAGGCCACATTAGGCTAAATGACGAACAAAGGTCGGCAAGTTACAAAGAAACGCCTTGCTTGTATAAATTGTGCCTACAAATCAGCAAACGTTGCATCTAGTTTTTGAATCTAACTGTATACATGTGGAGGCACGTTAACTAATAAATATAACTTGAAACTTATCTAGAAAAATGCAGCGATAAATAAGTGCCGGTATAATAACATTGCTGACATATATGTGTGCCACAAATAAATAAGTACCGGGCATGCATATCTGATGACAAATATGTAATACGCGGTATCATAAATTTTATCGTGAAACGTTTGCATCTTAATACAATAAGAAGAATATAATAATTACATATACAGAGGTATTAATTTTGTTTCTGACTCTTATACGTATTTAAATACTATAATCTATTATTTCTTTATATTTCATGTGTAATATTAAAATGAATAATACTTATATTGAATATATAATACAAAATTAATAATACTTATGCTTACTATACGATATATAAATTCGTTTCGTTTATAAGACGAAACACTTTTAGATTTGCAAAAATCTGTCTTTGTTAGTTTTTTATTTACTGTAGAATTGAGATATTCAATGGCAAAATTACGATTTCTCATTTGCGTTACTTCATTGATATTTCTTGGTATATTTAGTTTTTTATCTTGAGTAAAAGATTTGTAACTATTTTTAAATTGTTGGAGTTCAGATTGTTGTCTTGTTTTTAATGGTGTGTAATACTCTGCAACAATTTTACTGTCTTTCGTATTTGTCATTTTTTTTTAATTTATTTTAGAAACTTTGTCTAATATTAAACTTTTGTTGGTTATGGTTTGCCATGTAATAGAGATTTGTTTTCGGTCTAATTTGACTTGTATGGTTAAAGGCAATTTATACCCCTTCTTATAATTAAATTATTATAAATAAATATAAAAATCAATGATCTTTCCCAATGCAAATAATTGTGTTTATATTTTGCTACAGATTTCTTGATAACCAGTCCAATTTTTTTCTCTTCACCTGAGTTCATCATGCCTCGTGATAGAACAAAGAAAGGACAGAATACACGCACAACTCCCACAACAGCAACAAAACGCGAGATAAGGACACGGTCACACGACACACTTCAACTAGCTGCAGTGAGTGACTTACTTGTTCACAAGTAAATATTGTGTGAATGTTCAATATTTGTATGTTTCTGTATTTTTTCCCAGGGTACAAGCTCCGACGGTGAAGTTGTGAGTGTAGGTGGAACTGCTGCTGTCTATGGAAACAAAGTAAGTTGTTGTTGTGTGAGTAATTAAATAATTTAATGACTTTTAGTTACAGAAACCAAAGATCGAGTGTAGTTCAGCACTGTTTTCGGTGATCAAGGCAACAGACCAGTTTGTTGATAAGACAAAAATG
Organism: Melolontha melolontha; assembly: GCA_935421215.2. Taxonomy (NCBI): domain Eukaryota; kingdom Metazoa; phylum Arthropoda; class Insecta; order Coleoptera; family Scarabaeidae; genus Melolontha; species Melolontha melolontha. The sequence goes on along the minus strand of OW285239.1, from coordinate 4,765,878 downwards.
ATAGAGGTGCTTTTCGATGATTCAAGATATATTTTGATAACAAGACCAAGACGTTTCGGTAAGTCTACCATCATGAACATGGTCAAAGAGTTTGTGAATAAGAAGGTATACACAACAGGAGATAAAGTAGGACAAGAAATCCTGAGATCAACAGAAAATGATCGTGCATTTCCTGAGATGAATTTGCGTCTGTTTGAAGATGGGAACTTGGAAATTTCCAAGTGGGGTGAGTTCTCTCGCCATCGTGGGAAATATCCGACCATTCACTTAGATTTCAAATCGATTGGTCGTGGTAATGATTATCTGGGAATTTTGCTTCAGTTTAGGGATGTCGTAACAGATGCATTCGATCAGCACAAATATTTACTGTGGTCAACTGAAAAGCAGCTTGACAGATTCGATAAAGAAAAGTTTGAAAAATACCTGTGTCCAAAACTAACAGAGGAAGCCATACCATTGGAAGTTTCATTGTCAAACCATATAACAAAAGCTTTGCCATTCCTAGCTAAAGTTTTATACCAACACTACAATCATGAAATTTATCTTTTCATTGACGAGTACGACGCGCCCATTAACAACACACTCTTCAAAAATAAAGATTTTTGCGAAAACGTTAATGACCTGCTTACCGATTTCTTTAAAGAACTTTTGAAGCAACAAGACGGTTTCATAGGTCGTGCTTTAATCACAGGGATATCTTATATGAGTTCAGTAGGCTTGTCAGGAGTGAACAATGTGAAAAAACACATGTTTCTCAGAGGAGCACTGGGTGATGATAAGTATGAAGTATTTTATGGCATAACAGAAGAAGAACTGGAGCAGCTCACAACAAAGTTTACTGAGAAATTTTGGCAGGGCGTGAACAAACTCCCTAAAGAAGAAGTGGCATCATATTACAACGGATACCAAAGTATTGGAGACAGTAGAGTCCAGATATATCCTATTTGGTCAATTGTGAACGCTCTAGAAAATGGAAAGCTACGCAATTATTGGGAGCAGTCTGGAATCATGGCGAGCGCAAAACAGGCACTTAACATACCAATTGTTCGGATCGCAATTGAAAAGTTGTTGTCGGGAAGACACATCAAATGTGAAATTCCATATAAATTAGAGCTAGAAGACCTCCAAGACCTGAGTGATGTAATTTTGAAGTGGGAAGAGAAAAGGACTCTGTTAAAACCTGATGTTTTCCTTTCCTTTCTGATGCAACAAGGGTATTTAATGTATGAATGTATGAATAATGAAAAAAATATAGAAGGAGACATATTTGAAGTTAAAATTCCTAATACACTTATTAAGAACGAATTTATCAAACTGATCAAAACGTATGTTGTAGATGATTATGATTATCTCATTACATGTGTAATGGAAGTGTTCGAAGAGTTCCCAGATGATCCAGATCATTTAAGTGATGAAATTGTGAAGAGGTTAATTAGTTCTATGCAGGATGTATTCGAACATGTGAGCGAAAAATGGCACCAACCCAACGAAGCCGCGTACCATTCTGTGATTTTCCACTGTTTGTGTAAGTCATCAAAGTACATGTGTTGCACTGAACTGTCGGGAGCGGGAGGGAGACTTGACATTGCGTTCAATTCAGAAAATATAGCAATAATAATTGAGGTCAAGTACTGTCAGAGTGCATTAAAAGCTATTGAACAAGTTGAAGGTAAACGCTATGTAGAAATTTTGAGGAAAAAGTTATCAAATGAAAATATCAAATGTCTTTGTATGGGATTGAATGTGAATAACAATAAAGTAAGCATTGCCTATAAGAATGCAGATAAGTCTGGTTCACCACTTGAGATTTGTTTGTAAAATGAAGACTGAAATGTGCCTGTTGTGTTTATTACATTGTTAAATTCCGTTTCTAAATCAGGTTAAACAGTAGGTTTATGAAACATGTAAAATGAGTTTATAGTTATTATATTCAAATAAAGGAATTTGCAAAAATTTTACTCGCATCTTTAAAATATTTTTTTAACTTTCAAACTTAAAATAATATATTTTTGGCCGGTTGTATAAAGATGTGCCAACTAACATGATTTTAACTGATCATGTGACCCCTTTTTGAACGTGTTGATTGTTTTATTCATGTTTAATTGATTGTCAAAATCTTGTTAAAGTAGACACAGCTTTATACAACCGGGGCTTTATAATTTTATTATGATGAAAAACAGTAAAATAATAAAAAAAATCTTATCCATGGCCACCAAAGGTGGGTGTTTTGCAATTTTTTTTATATAAACAAATACAATAATTCTCAATAATAATTATTTATTTTCAGTATGTAATGTATCATATTTCAAACTTTTTAATGTAATGACAGTTTTTACCGTACTAGTGCGGTAAAGAGAAGTTTAGCAGTTTTCATTGCAATTGCTTTCACTTGAATGCTTGTTAAAAAAATAAACAACTTCGTAACTAGGGTATGTATTATGTATCGTAAAATTTCATTTTTTTAATCAATAAGAAAATTAGCATAATATATTCAATCCGAAAACGACTGTATAAGATCCATTATAGGCGTGTTTGTAAGATATTCGCGTTCAATCCAAGGGGTCTCGGGTTCGAATTATTGCGAATCCAACTTTTTTTATTTCGTAATATTGCGCAATTTGATGTATTATTGTAGCTGATTAGAAATTATAATGGACAAGACCTAAATAGCTCAGTTAGTAAAGAGTTAGATAGGTAATTACAAGGTTTTGAGTTCGATTCCTATCGCCGCCTTTTTTATTGAGAATGCAGTTGTTCTTAAGTCTGAACTGGTGAGATCTCGAGTGGCCATAGAGATTGAGGACCCACGAAGATTGACGGGCAACTGAGTGCTGCCAAATATTCTCAAAACATTTCTCGGTTTTGGGACTCTTCCATCTATTCATGACTTACAGTAATATCGAACAACAATGGCCTGTCCTGTTGATTCGCCAAAGGCTCATGGACTGATTTTCGTGCCGATGATTCTCTTCGATAGACACATACCTATAAACGGTATAAGCTGTCGTGAAAGAGGAGATGCTGTAAGAATAGATCGGATTGTAGTCGGAATGAAAACGGGGAATGTTTTGCACATATTTTTATTAATTCTGTAAATATTCTGAATCCAAGAATTATCATGAAGGCATAGTCGAATATTGGGGTGTTGAAAACAAATATTTCCATGCCATGACAACGTTTACGTTCACGTCTTTGTTAAAATTACCAACGCTTGATCAACGTTAAACGTTGTCGTATACGTGTGATATTTTTTGATAATTAAGACACAAACCGAACATGTTTACGATAACATTAAAGTTTTAATAGCGATCTCTAAATGAAAATCCATAATGGAGTGTTCAGATATTTTAGTAGACTTCGAACAATTAGGTGTATCTTTTTTATGTGCGTATAATAGTTGAATACAGTTGGGGTATGCAAAATGTATTTGGTAATAATTTTTAAGACCTTTGCCATGCGCCAATTGGCTTGGTCCAGAAATGAAAAGCTATTTTTGGGGTATCTAAAAACTAGGGAATTTATAAAGGTTTTTCCTGGTTTTTAAAATAATTTTACTTGGAGTGTCGAGGATTTTAAGTCGCTTTAAGTTGTTTTTCATTGATTTTTCCATGCGCCAATAGGCTTAGTCCAGAAATGAAAAGCTGTTTTGAGGTGTGTGAAATCTAGAGATTTGACAATGGTTTTAGAGCAGTTTTGAGGTAATTTTAATTGATTTTTGCATGCGCCAATTGGCTTGGTCCAGAAATGAAGAGCAATTTTTGGGGTGTCTAAAATCAAGGCATTTTGTAAGTTTTTTAGATCTTTTTCGGATGGTTACTTTTGAGAAAACACTAAATTTGTAGGATTCTACCCTGTTTTTCGTGTGCCCAATTTTTGGTGGCCTACACATATTTGGGAACTTTTGGGGTGGATAAAAATTTATGATTTTTGAGAGGTTTTAGGCCCTATTCGGTTGTTTGCTTTTGGGCAAACAGCTAAATTTCTAAGATTTTGCCTTGTTTTTTAAGACGCCAAATGTCCTGGCCCACAAGTAACAATTTATATACTACTGAATGATGATGAACTTGGAAGAAATTATGAGGATATGTTTACCTTACATGAAATAAAAAAGATTGAGAAATTATTAAAAATACAAATAGTTATAATTTGTTCAGAAAATTTCAATAATATAATTTATAAAGGTGAATATAGAAAATTAAAAATATATTTATATAAAAATAAAAATCATTTTGACGTTATAAACAGTTTAACAGGAATCCTGTTTTTTCGTTTCCTTTATTTCTTCTCTTGAATATAATTTGTTAATAACTTTTTCTATTTCTTTATTACTTTTCTTTGAGTAATCTTCAAATGGATTAAATGCCTTTTTCCACTTGGGGGGAGCATTTCTTTGTCTTATAGGTAATCTGGTTCAAATCTTTCCAACATAATTTCCTTTAACTTTTGTTGTTTAATTTTATCAAAATTTTCAGGATATATTTTTCTAACAATATTTTGTAAATTTCGTAATGTTGGTTTAATATTTAAATTATTAAATGTTTTTTCTTCTGCACTTGTTGATCCATTTATAAGACAAAAAATTTATTAAATAATTTTGTTTAGTCTATTCTTGTGGATGTTAGTATTCAAGTGATCTTTAAGATAATATTTACGAACTTGTTTTCCACATTCACAATTAATTGTTTCTGAATTAATAATATAACTACATTCTTTACAGATAAAACCTATTCCATCTCCTGATAATTTATTATTATGAAATTGATCATAACACTTTTCTATTTTACAACAACTACACTTTTTTATTTTATTAATTCTGTTTTTATGAATATTAGAATTTAAATGTTTTTTAAATATTTTTTATTTATTTTTTTCCCACATTCACAATCAACTTTTTCATCGTTATTTGTAATAACATAAACACATTGCTTACACCAAGGTTGTAAATTATCTATAGTTATTTTACTTTGATGATATTCCTCAAAAGGTTTAGAAATATTACATTTAGTACAGGTTTTCATATTTATTAGAATAAAATTTTATTCAACAGTTGTTAATCTTAATAACAGATTTCTTAATTGTTCCAAGATACTCTTATTAGGACAAATTATATTAAACAAACTTAAATCAAATTTACCAGCTCTCACTAGATTATTTGTAATTTCATTAAATTCGTAATAAGTAGAATTTTTTAAAAAATATAAATTTCCATTAATATATCTAAATGCACTTGTAACATTTGTTGATATAGGGAGAGTGGGTAGGTATGGGTCAGTTTTCAAATAATTCAAGAATTAACCAAAATAAAGAAAGATACAAAATTACAGTTGTAACATATTAACTAAGTAACATTTTCAGCCTTGATGTCTCACAATAACTTTATATAATTTCTACAAATAATCTTTAAATATAGGAAAATGTAATGGCGGAACGTTTGACCCATACCTCCTGTATGCAGGGAGACTTGGGTAACGCGATGGGGTAAATTGGGTCATGTGATGGTTGTGTAGTTTGCTGTCAAAATTGCTTCAATTTTATCATAAATTTATTAGTTTTAAATGCAACAACAAACTTAAATACAAATTCTCAATAAAAAACATATATAAAACTGTAACGACCTCTGAATTAACGCATATTTTCAAAACTTCCTAAGTCTATGTCAAAGGTAAACAAACTCTGTGTTCTACTTGTACCAGATATCTGTCAGCTTCTTCCGGATAATATGTAAGTATACCGGTAATAGTATGTGCAAGAATTTGATTTTTTTCGTAAGAAATTTATGGTGTAATTTCCTTTTTCACTTATTCCTTCGACTCTCCCAACATAATGCAGGCGTGTTCTTTTAGTTGAAAATTTAACTAACACATAATCTCCAACGACAGCAGAGTTAACAGAATTATCAAAATTTTCGGATATGTCATCTTCTACGTCATATTCCGAAAGATCTGAGTCCACCGGTATGTCGCTGAAGTCATCGGTGTCACTCTCTTGTGGTATGGTTAACTTTCGCTTTTTAATTTTTTTTGGGACATTCTCTTCGCTTATATTTTTTTTTACTATACCAACTTTTTTCATAAGTCTTTCATTATCTTGTCTCTGTATTTCGTTTTTTTCAGGGGTGCTAGTTAAAATTCTGGTGCGCCCCTTTTTTCGACCTCTCTTTGATTCAATTCTTGCTTGTGCCTTGGGATATGGCAGTACTGATTCGGGAGTGATGATGGTAACTTTTTCTAAAGAAGTTATTGATTTGAATGGTGGTGGTGTCGAATTTGAACAATGTGCTACTGCAATATCATCATTTTCTGATGTGAGGACTTCATTTTCTTGATTCGCTAAGTTTTCTGGTAGCGTACGATCAGTCACCGCAGACATCAGGAAATCGTCAGCAGAAAATATATCTGCATTAAACGGGTGAATCCCAGTTTTTTCGAATCCAGCCAAAAATTCTGCCTTGACATCGAAGCATCGAATGCAACTTTACTTAGTCCAGCAATGTGATATAAGGTTATAGTTCTTCCAGGATTTGATGTCATCCATGCAGAAGCTGCTGTATTGTAGCGCGCCTTAAATGGTCCAAATATAGAAATATCTAGCGGTTGTAACCTGTGGCTACAATGCGGCGGAAAAGTTAGCAGATGTATACCGTGCTCCTTAGCTAAAGAGATGACGTCGATATTGACATGACTTTCGTGATTGTCTAATAACATCAAGCAGGGAATTTCTTTGGATACTTTCGAATATCTTAAAATAAAATGCTTCAAAGTTAGCACGAAATTCTCTTTTGTCATCCACCCTGTTTTGTGTGTTAATCCCAAACTATTTTCTGGTCCATTCATAAGCATTGGCTCACTGAATTTGATTCTCGGAAATACAAAAGCAGGAGGTATTGTATTTCCACTGGCATTAATGAAGCAACACATTGTTACTAATGTTCCTCTTTCTGCGCTAGTAACTTGTCCTACCTGTTTTTGCCCTTTCTTAGCTAATACCCTTGGGGGTTTGTGGACAGTGGTAACACCTGTCTCGTCACAGTTGTATATGTTTTCCGGGCAGAATTTATGCGTGTCTAATAAGATTTTCAGATTGTCAAAGAAACTTTTAACATTATGGGTGTTAAAACTAGTTGACCTTCCCAAACTGGTTGCCTCGGGTTGTCGTATAGACAATTCAGGATGCCGATTCATGAAATATATCAACCAATCACGTTTCGCAGCCTTCGATTAGTCCCATTCCTTTGGATACTTGACTTCACATTTTACGGCATAGTCATATGCAAATTTGCGAGTTTCTTTGGTGGTTAAGCCATAATGCATTTTACTGCAGGTCTGTAGGTACTCCGACAACAACTTTTCATGTTGTTCTGAAAATACCCGTCTAGAATACGGATTTGCAACAAAGGTGTAGTTAGCTTGTTCCTCTGGTTGCATTTTTTTCGCATTCTGTACATGCCTCTGTAAAGCAGATCTAGAAAATCCTAAATCAGATGCTACTTGTCTAGCGGAAATATTATTTTGAAGTACAAATTGCACGGCGTGCGATATCTGCTCAGCAGTTTTTCTTTCACGATTGGTTCTTCTTTTATAATCTCGAGGCATTTTAAATCTGTAACCAACAACAAGTATAAAACATTCACCTAGTATATATAATGATAATGGGGAGGTTTGGGTCGACCCAAATATCCTCCTCATTTGTGACCCACACCTCCCGCATATGCATAGTAAACAAAATTTAATTCTGGTGTTAAAGGAATATCTTTCAGGTTAGAATTTATAATCAGCAAATACTTCTAAACAGTCCCTTTATCCATAACAAAAATTGCAAAAACGTATCATTCCTAATAAAGTAGTAACAGCTATTTCATTTAGAGATTAACTTTAACAAAACTTACCATGAAAACACACTATTATTTGTAGAAAACGAATGCCACCATTAACAAACGCCACGCTTCGACCGGTAACATTACAGCTACTGAAGCAACTAACAATACACATGTGCACACTAGTTTCCTAATACAAAGGAAAATATAAGCACTGACCCAAACCTCCCTCGACCCATACCTACCCACTCTCCCCTACCAGGAAAACGTTCACTAATTATTCCATAATTGATTGGTTCAAATGTACATTCACTTAGTTCTAAATAATAATAGTTATCATAGGAAATATATGTTTTACCTGAATATGTACTAAAAATTGTATTTATTTTATTTATTGACTTAATTCCTAGATTTTCCAATGATCTACCATCCCAACCATTTTTAATTATTAAATTAGGAAAATCAATTAAATATAACAACTTATTTGAGACAATTAGAATATCTCCATGAATTCTTTGATATATATGAGTTATGGTTGAAAATGGTAAATAATCTGATATTTTTCTTGGTTGTCTATATCTATTTTCACCAAGTCTCAAAATCCAAACCCATTCTTTATAAAAAATATAAAAGTGATGATTTGATGTAATTAGAAAATTTTCTGGAATAATTTTACATAAATCAGGTGGATCAGAAATTATTTTTGGAACTTGAGTTGTTGATGTTGTAGATGATGTTACAGTAGATTGTTTAGATAATTTACCATGTAGATTTTCAATTCCCAAAATATCATCTCTAGATAATTGTTTAAATTCATCAATATAATAAGGAAACATTATTGAATTTCTAACAGAAGAATGACCTAAACCTAAAGTATGACCAATTTCATGTATTAATGTTGTATATAAATTTATTTTACCAATAGGAGCTATATCATTTACTATATATTAAAAATCCTCAATAATTTATTGAATTAGTATAAACAATATTAAATTTCCAAGTAACCCATTGATATTTTATAGTTATAGTTTATAGTTATAAAAAATAATCATTGTTCATTAGATATCCGCAAATATGTTCCATTTATTAGATTTAAAATAATTCATTTAATCAAACTATATAATTATAACCATTAAGACCAGTTTGTTTTATATACTTTTCTCTTGGAAAGAACTGTATATTTTCTTGAAATTGTTTCTCTCTTAAATTAATTTCTTCATTTGTTATTTTTTCTGCATTATACAAATTTAACATTTGTTTATAAAATTTATAACAAATTCTGTATTCTGATAAACGTTCATTCTGTTTAACTGACCTCTCCAATATTTCGATAATACTACTTCCTAAACCTAATAATGATAACGGAAGGTAGTAATATGCGGTTAAAACAGATGTACTGAATAATAATTTGAGAATGATTAATAAAAGAGATATTCTAGAATAAAACACATAACTTTTACGATATACGTACATATATTTTTCTAAATATTCTTTCATTTAATTTATAAATAAAACATGAACTATCTTCGATATCGCAGCGAAGTGCTGACTCATTTTATGTATTTTTATAGACTATTAGAAATTATAAATAAAAAAAGCTTAATTGCTCACATGATTAAGTGTTGGACTAACAATCAAAAGGTTTTAGGTTCGATTCCCATCTCTACTATTTTTAATTGATAATGCAGTTCTTATATCTGAACTGGAGGTCCGTCAAGTTGGCTCCCACACTTTTGCATTTTCAAAATTCAAATACGCCATCGTTTTGTGCTCGTTTTGTGCTGTTTTGCGCCGTAAAGCACGAATTTTGTGCTCATCCCCTTCCCGAGATATTCGCGTTTGAAAATTGGGAGCCAACTTGACGGTGGCTCCCACATTTTCGAATTTTCAAAATTCAAATACGCCATCGTTTTGTGCTGTTTTGTGCCGTAAAGCACGAATTTTGTGCTCATCCCCTTCCCGAGATATTCGCGTTTGAAAATTGGGAGCCAACTTGACGGTGGCTCCCACATTTTCGAATTTTCAAAATTCAAATACGCCATCGTTTTGTGCTCGTTTTGTGCTGTTTTGTGCCGTAAAGCACGAATTTTGTGCTCATCCCCTTCCCGAGATATTCGCGTTTGAAAATTGGGAGCCAACTTGACGGTGGCTCCCACATTTTCGAATTTTCAAAATTCAAATACGCCATCGTTTTGTGCTGTTTTGTGCCGTAAAGCACGAATTTTGTGCTCATCCCCTTCCCGAGATATTCGCGTTTGAAAATTGGGAGCCAACTTGACGGTGGCTCCCACATTTTCGAATTTTCAAAATTCAAATACGCCATCGTTTTGTGCTCGTTTTGTGCTGTTTTGTGCCGTAAAGCACGAATTTTGTGCTCATCCCCTTCTCGAGATATTCGCGTTTGAAAATTGGGAGCCAACTTTACGATGGCTTCCAAATTTTCGAATTTTCAAAATTCAAAAACGCCATCGTTTTGTGCTCGTTTTGTGCTATTTTGTGCCGTAGAGCACGAATTTTGTGCTCATCCCCTTTCCGAGATATCCGCGTTTGAAGAGCAGGTCCGTCAAGTTGGCTCCCACACTTTTGCATTTTTGGTTAGTGCCGCAAAGCATGAATTTTGTGCTCATCCCCGTCCCGAGATATTCCCGTTTGAAAAGTAGGTCCGTAAAGTTGGCTCCGTTCATATCTCGTTAACGACTGCTTACGAGAATTTCTAGAGAGTACGAAAGTGTTTAGAAATGGAACATAAAAGAATTATTTTAGGAAAAATCTTAAAAAATTTCTACCGGAAGTGTCGCTTTTACTCTTAGCGCAAAACGGTTTTTGGCTATTATCGCTGAAAATAGAAGGTTTTTCGTAGGCTTCCTAAGTATAGAAAAGTGTTTACAAATGAATTTTGAATAACTTTTGTCCAAAGACTTTTTCAAAATGTTGAATAAAATGTTGAAAAATTTTTCATAATTTACGATCACGAAAATTTCTCAAGAGTACAAAAGTGTTTGAAAGTAGATTCTCAAAAAACTTTTCTAGAAAAGTTTTTCAAAATTCCCACCGGAAGTGCCACTTTTACTCTTATTGCAAAATATTTTTAACTATTATCGCAAAAAATAGGTTTTCATAAATTTATGAAGTAGGTATACAAAACTATTAAGAAACTAATTCGTAATAAGTATAAAGAGACCGTGTGGTGACCACATCTCTTTTTGTAAAGAATGTCTCACATTGCAAACTTTAACTTTTAGTAACTCTTTTTTTTTAGGTAATATTTTAAATTCAAAATATTTGGTATATTATATCTCAATATCTAAACTGCCATTACTTGATTATACAGAACATAATATTCAAAAGCTCTTAATTCTATAACCGTTTCTTTCACAGTTGGGAGAAAAATTTATTTGTAAATAGTTGCAAAACACATAACCATAACATCAAAAGACATCAAAAGGAAATAGGAAATTACAACATATACATATATTTTTCAAGTAATAACAATTATCGTTTTGCAATGCCAAATAAGTAAATAAGGAGTGATCCATCTCAACTGAAGGGGTTGGCACTGTAAAAATCCCGAGATTAGTACAATTTTATGTTAAACAGATAGCAACCATGAATAATTTCCACTATCGTTTTTCGTTCGCTTTGATTTTGTTGCTATTTTTCACGTTCATTATTTATTATTTTCTCGTTTTCGTCTTTTTCGAAATCTATTTTTTATAAAGACACTATTATCAATCTGCCTTTAGATTATTGGTAAGTATTATTTGATTTTTAAAGCAAGTATTACAACTTAAACGTTTATGTAAACAACACCAAAGATTATTTAGAAGTTGTATAAATTATATTTGTAGCGTTTATTTACGATGCCGTTCTCTGTGCAGCAAGATACTTTCATTGTTATGGCACACTTTCATAGTGGCGTGCAAGATGAAAATGGACAATGGACGTACTCAGCACAATCCTACTTTAACCAGTTCATTGTTGAATATGGGAATGAAAATGTTGTATATAATACATTTGTACAGCATCAAGATAGATTGGTGAAGCGATTCATGGAAACAGGCAGTATTTTAAAAAGAAAGCGTGAAGTTACACCAACAGTTTTGACCGATGACACCATAGCTGACATAGAGCATAAAATACAAGTCAGTCCTAATAAATCTATTCGGAAATTATCTATACAGTCAGGTTGGTGTGTAAATTTAAAACTAGAAATAATGTGTATATAAGAAAAACTATTGTAGATATATCATATGGAAGTGTGCAGAGGGCTCTTAAAAAACATTTGTATATGCACCCATATAAAGTGTCAGTATTACAGCAGTTATATCCTCATGAGCAAAGAATAAATTATTGCCAATGGTTTAACAATACAATTAATGTTGATGAAAGATTAGATATAACTTTCTTTTCTGATGAAGCTTGGTTTCACCTAGCAGGTTATATCAATAGCCAAAATTATCGCACATGGTCAACTGATAAGCCACATGTATACCAAGAAACAAGTTTACATCCAATCAAAATAGGAGTGTGGATTGCTATGTCACGACGAAGTATTATTGGACCATTCTTTTTCAATGATACTATAAATGCAGTTAGATATAGAGAAGAGATATTAGAGCCTTTTATTAATAATTTAGAAGAGCATGAGCTACATAATGGCTATTTTCAACAAGATGGTGCACCAGCACATACAGCACAAATCAATATAGATCATCTGACCAATATTTTTAATGATCGACTCATCAGTAGAGGATGTTGGCCAGCTCGTTCTCCAGATTTGACCCCATTAGACTTCTTTTTGTTTGGGTACTTGAAAAACAGAGTATTTGCTAACGTGTTAATTTGTGTTTAGAAAGTGAAGGTGGACATTTTGAACATTTACTTTAATAATTACATAATAAATACATTGTTATAAATTTATTTTAGTGAATTATATTTGTATTTATCATTTGCACATGAATATCTCTACATTTATTTCAAGTACTAACCATTGTAACATTCTATATGAAATATTCTGTCTTATAATAAACATTGAAAATTAAATTTTATATATTTTTTATATAAATATGTAAAGAAAAAATTGTCAATAGTTAACCAAACTTAAGGTGGCGCCTAAAATAGTGGGGACTTTCAACAAACAAAATAGGTCCGATGCCTCTGCATTGTGCTGGTATCTATGTTTGAAAAGTAGCATCAGGCAAATGGTAGCTCCAAATCAAGTACTTGGTGAATGGGTTGCCTATTGTGTAACATCAACCAAATGTAGAATTTAAATATATTATTCGGGATCCGATGTTTACTGTAGTTTTTACACGATACTTCAACACGAATGCGTTGCGTCAGCTGCGTGCTTTGTGTTGTAACTTGTGTCTTTGGTGTTACCTGAATCTCTTGCGTATAATAGTTATTGTATATTTATATATTTTTTTTTTTGTATTTTGTATTTGTTATTATTTTTGTGTGTTTTGTTGTTTATTTTAGATATTGTGGTGATAGTGTTTAATTTTGCATATTTGTATGGTGAGTAATTTGAGTATTGCAATATCCACATGGTTTTATTTTTTGTTGTAGTGTAGTTGTTTGACTTATCACACGTGTACGTTTGGTTCGATTTGTGTGGTACAAAAGAAGCCCATTTCACGGTGATAGACACTGTCTATAGTGAGTACAGTAGATCATACATCTGTAATTAGCAATATTTCTATTATTTTTGGTAGAACTTAACTACGCCTGCATTGGATTCATAGTTATAGACACTTTTTATAATGAGTAAAAAAGATAAATGTAACAGTTTTGCAATTATTGCATGCATTTGTTTAGGATTTTAAGTTTCCAATTTGCTGCTTTTACCACGATGTGTATTAAATTAATACTGTACAATTAATTCTGTACAAAAATTTTCTCTATGTTATTTTTTCTACGAATCATCATTTCAGAGATATCGCAATTTCAAACATCGAAAATACTCATATTTACTCTTATGCGACTTGTAATGCTTCATCGACTGTTCCGCATTAGTAAAATATGAAAGTATTTATATCATTAAAATATAATATTTATTATTATTTCGTATAGTTTTTAAAATGTTTATAATACAAAGAAATAGAATATTCCGAATATTTTCAGATTTCCACACCACCTCTGAGGTAGTGGACTTAGCGCTTTTTTTTTTACCTGGTTTCCCCAGTAGGCATACTCCACCGTCAATCTTGAAAAAAATTTAATTAGACAGTGCAAATATTAAATGAAAATTCAAACTATTGCATTGAATTGAAAAAATTGAACTATTGCGAATGATTATAATGAAATTAATAATTGTATATTTATGGAAATTGTAATCTTATTGAGAATCTTCAAGTGCTACTTCTATTATAATGTCTTCGTCGCTTCCTTCTTCTTCTTCCTGTATCTCTATAGATTCTTCTAAGAGAAGAGACTCACTGAAATGCTATTTTGACTGGGCTATATCTGATTTGTAATAATTATTAAATGTCAACTGTTGTCTGTCCAAAATCAATCTATCTCAGACATGACTTCATATTTTAAAGGACTGCTTTGACTTCGAATGTTTCTGAAGACCAGTTATATCTTTTTCCACATTACAGCCATGTAGTAGGAAGGATTTTTTTTTTTTTTATTTGAATATATATGTAGGTTTGTTTAATCCGTTGTCTAGGGTTGGTTGATTAATTAGGCCTGAACACTTCTTATATTATTTATTTTGTCAATAACAAGTATTTAACTAATTCATTATAATCATATAAGTATCAGTAATATCGCAGGGTATGTCTACTTTTGATGTTTCTATTACGATCGTTGATGACTGACTGCCTGACGCTGTCGCATCGATGTATTGCGCAACTAAAATCCTACATTCGGCCATCCGACTCTGAATCGGACTCCGATTCATCAAGGCCTTCTACCCATGCCTTCATGTATTCTGCGCATGTGGTGGTTTTGATCGGTCCCTCGTGTATTCCCACTGCTATAACATTATATCTTTCATTTGGTTTGACTTTTGTCACTTCGTATGGTCCTAAATATTTCTTGTGAATTGTTAAACCAGATCCAAATTGAGTTCTTTTAATAGCGACTAAGTCTCCTCATTTGTAGTTCTTCGGTTTCCTCCGGCGCAAATTATATCTTTCTCTATTCTCACGTTGCACTTTCAAAATTTGTTCTCGGCATTCTTCTCTCAGTTCCTCTCTTGTTTCATGGCTTCATCCTCCAAGATTTCTTTTAGCAGTATGTCTTCCTTATTTCTCATCTTGACTCCAGTTGTAAGAACGTTATTTTGCATAGTTTTTTGGTAAGCGGAGCTGTCGGTTACAATTTCGAACTTCGTTCCTAACAAATAAACGCGGAACTTCTTGACTGCCTCAATGATTGCAAGGACTTCGAGCTCATAGCTAAACCATTATTAATTCTCGGTCCGTCGTTTTTCTCGTGCTGTTCTTCCTCTTCCACCGCAGGGTCAACCTTTTCGTCTTCTTAATCTTCGTCTTCTGCCGACTTCAGGTTCGTCGAGAAAGAACAAATGCGGTCTGCCACGTCGTCAACCGTTCCAGATGAATTCAAATTGAGAATCTGGCACACAGCGATAAGGTCGGCTAGTTCTAGCTTTTGTGTGACTTCTTCCCTTTTCTTGAAATATTCGTCTGAATTCTTCTCGAATCCAAAACCAGTAAATGATCGCAGAGCCTTTCTGACTCTCCGCGGTTGGCCCTCATCTCCAAAAGAAATACAATGTAATGCCTTCATTGCCTTCAAATTACCATGCGTAATGTGATATTCGATTTCCGCAATGTCACCCAACGTTGCAGACATTTTGTAAATGTGCCAAACAAAATTGAATAAACCCTGTATATTACGTTTGAAATATTCGTCAAATAAATAGGTTTCGTTTTGATTTTTTTTTTATTTTCAAATAGTTTGCGTCTTACAATAATGTTTATTGTGTCTATTCTCTTTTTTCAACGTCGACAGTCAATCATCAAAATGTTACAAAATGAGGAAATACTTAATTCAACAAATAATAAGTAAAATATCTTCCTGCCAATTTACTTTACATAAACGTTACAATATTATTGTATATATTTCCTCAATGAATCAAATCTAACATATAAATTTAAAATGAGTATTTTACTTTGATTTATACCAATTTACTTCAAATACAATAAATATAAAACATTTGTCGGTCAAGCCGTATATAAAAAAAAGGTTGAATCTACCTGTCGCTCTTCCATCGCTTACTATATGAACAGCGTGCATTCAACGTCCCTTTCCCCGCAACGTAATGCGGTGTGGCAACGTGCGTACGATGCCTATATTGAGTGACTTTCTTAAAATTTAAATTTATTTTGCAGAATTATTGATTTTTTTACTTTTATCTTTTAGAAAACGTTATTGTTTTTTTATTACTTAAAATTACTTTATATGAAAAATAGTATACCATAAAAGTGTAAACAAAGACAGTATACATTGAAACGAATATTCATTCAATTGTATTGTCATGAAATTGAATTTGTCAATCGTTGTTAAATTTGTTAGAATGAATAGATATTTATATTTATCGGAAAATATTAATACTTAAAGCAAACAAATAAGGTGTAGTGTTTTGTTATATTGATTATGCAGCTGATGCTTTCGTTATATGCTCATATTTGTATTTCTACTATTATCGTGATGTTATTATAATACAGATACCAAAATCTCACGTAATGTTTCCATCAGCCTTTTATTAACAATAAACAAGTAAAGTACAACTTCGTAGGTCGACAAACGCTCCAGTCTTCATTATCACTGTATTATACATGAACTGTAAGGCTTAGTTTTTCGTAGAAATTGAAGTACGTGTCTGTTCCTTTGTAAAATTATAATAAAGGCAGGGGTTAATTTTATTCTGGCATTTTAAAAAATGCAGAGATCAGTTTTGCGACAGCATTCAGCTAATTACAATCTAAAATAAGCAACATTGTAACGTATTTTGGAATTGTGAATATCCGTAGGTAATACAATTATGGTATACTATTTTTCATATAAAGTAATTTTATGTAATAAAAAAACAATAACGTTTTCTAAAAGATAAAAGTAAAAAAATCAATAATTCTGCAAAATAAATTTAAATTTTAAGAAAGTCACTCAATATAGGCATCGTACACACGTTGCCACGTCGCATTACGTTCCATACGTATATTGTTGCCTATGGCCCGTTGCGAGTTGGACCTATCGGTATACAATCATTCTTCATAAATCATATTTACTAAGTATTGGATACCAACGTAGATATCAAACTATAACGAATGTAGGAACACTTTCTCTCAATTATTACTGTGGTATCAGAGGTACACATAAGAATACTTATTGAACTTGTTATGTGCAGCAAAATGTTGAAAAAGCCTGCACCAAGTAGGTCCAGGAAACGTACCAAGCAATCTGTAGCTGGACGTGCTTTTTGGAAAAGGAAGAAAGCAACAGAGTAAGTGCTCACAGAACAAAATATTAATTGTCAAACTAATTGTTTTTGTAGAATCATTTGTGAACAGCCGTGTGAACAACAACCCCAAAGTGATAATGTTCCGGCAGATATGAATATGATAAATGTAATGCATGACTATTGGTAAGTCATAATACTACTGTAATTGTATCATGAATGTTAGTACACGTCACCATACCAGCAGTAAAGCAAAATATTTAAAATGAAGCCAAATTTCACCCGAGCTTACAACAGCTTTTTGTACTTTCAGTGCTGCATTAGGCACAGTAACATGTGAAAGTTCCCAGTCTCACGAAGAAATTATTGATCCATGGGACCCAAGCAATGAGTATGAAAGGTATTACATTTCATTACAGCATATTTGTAATAGTTTTTAACATACATAAAAATAACTATTACTTTAGTGTACATATATTTTGTAGCATAATGGATCATAAACTGGAAGAGGCCATAGATAAATGTGAAGAGCCTGTTGCTGCTATAACAGGAAATAGGATTGTTAACATTGGTTATTTGCTGCAAAATGTATTACAAGTGCAATATGATCATGCCAAAAAATGTACATTTGGGCGCCTTGCTGTTCACAACGAGAAACGCTTTGGTTTGTTTTCGATTTTTACTTTGAAATGTACATTTTGCAATAAGCTCTTTGGAGTTACCAGTGAGGAATCCGTCGATCCAGCTAATAATACCTTAGTTGCAATGGTTAATGTTTCGTATGTGTGGGGTACATTAGCAAATGGAAGTACTTTCACTCAAACAAATGATGTCGTGAGTGCTTTAGATATACCCTGTATGGCATATCCTACATTTCGGACAATAGAGAATGCACTTGGCGATCACTGGAAAGAAAGTTTGTGGAAATCTATGAAGAAGGCGGGAGATGAAGAAAGAAACCTAGCTATTGAAAATAAACAAGTGTGTGATGGGACAGCATGGATCTATGTCTGTTGCGATGGTGGCTGGAGTAAAAGATCTTATGGACATTCATATAATGCATTATCAGGAGCGGTAAGAGCTATTTATATTTTGTGTACGATGTTATAATTATCTTTTTTCTAGGCTGTTGTGATTGGCAAAGAAACCGGAAAAGTGTTGTTTCTTGGAATTCGGAATAAATACTGTTGTATTTGCACACATGCAAAAAATAGGAATGTAGCTCCTGGCAAACATAAATGCTTTAAGAATTGGAATTCTTCATCAACAGCAATGGAAGCAGATATCATTACAGAAGCCTTTAATAGCAGCATTTCCATGCATCGGCTTAAGTATTTAAAAATGATTGCGGATGGTGACTCTAGTGTGTTCAGCAGAGTTAAACGTGATGTAAGTTATGGCGCAGAAGTGGAAAAAGTTGAATGCATCAACCATTTAATTAAAAACTATGGCAAGGCGTTATATAATGTAAAGAAGAACACAAACGTTCCATTGGCAGCGAGAAAGACACTGACAAATGAAAAAATTAAAAAACTCCAGCAAGTAGTAATGTATGTTGCTAAAATAAATGATGATCCAGAGGATTTAAAGATGGATATGGAGAATTCAGTGTACCATGTATATGGAGACCATTTGAATTGCAGC
This sequence comes from Melolontha melolontha, assembly GCA_935421215.2. Taxonomy (NCBI): domain Eukaryota; kingdom Metazoa; phylum Arthropoda; class Insecta; order Coleoptera; family Scarabaeidae; genus Melolontha; species Melolontha melolontha. The sequence continues at coordinate 4,746,988 of OW285239.1, read as the reverse complement.
AGCCGTTACTGCAATATTATTGGCCATCTTGATGTAATTCAAAAAACGAGGCTTTTGGAATCTGGATTATTATTCTACTTAAATGGTCTGTATAATTAAATTTGTATATAAATTTTTTCTATAGGCCTTCTCCTACCAGGTGCCCTGGAACCTCTAATGACTAAAGCTCATAAACTAATAGCTTATGAAAATAATAATAAGTAGAGCTGAGGATGTTTGCGGTATAACCATGGTTATATCATGTAACCATAGTAATTTACTATGGTTACATGGTTATACCGCAAACATCCTCAGCTCTAATAATAAGGCCGAATCATTTATGTCATTGCTTGCCAAATATAATTGCGGAAAACGAATTAATTTAATACAAAGAAGATCTTTTGAAATCAGAAGTATATTAGCTGCATTACAATATAATATGGGTAATATCTTTTTGCCACACAGTACAAGTTATCATTTCCTTCTATTTAGGGCCACAATGGCAATCTGATGCCCTGCAAGAGCTGGTAGGTATCAGTCCTGGTCATTATTTCTTGAAAAGGTTGAAACATCATGAGAAGAGAAGAAGTAACAAACCCAAACAAGGGAGGAAGAAACAACATCTTCTTTTTAGTGCGGATGAGGAGTATGGTCCAAATGCCGCCGAAGCACTTCTAAGTGAAGAGGAATTTAAGTCTGAATACCGAAGGAAAATGAAAACATTACAGGTTTCTTGTTTTTATAAGTTTTAGCTCATCTGTAAAACTTTTATTTTATTTATAGGATATATAACATGATATAGAGAATATTTCTATCAAAAACTTAGTTTTACTAAGAATTAAGTTCGTAGGAATGATGGGAAATTTTTATTTATTTTTATTGACCGTAAGTCAAGACTACAGATTTAATCATAACGACCGCTGAGATACGGTCTTGCAATCTATAATTCTTTTACGTCTTTGGTTGGGGGTTACGGTGAAATATTTCAACTTTCCCAATGCCTTGCTCACATGTTCTTCTTCTTCTTACAAAGTATACGGAGTTATTGTGTATGCGCTTGAGCTTGCTATAGTTACCCACTATTTTCTTTTATAAATAGCTCAAAAATATGTAGAAAGCTTTACAAGAAGTTTGTCTGGCATTTTTCCTTTTTATTTAGTTGCATGCTGCATCGATTGCATTATATTTACATTAATTTATAATTTTTACAAGTGCTTTGTTTAATTAGGTTACGCAAGAACAACAATGGCAACTCGCCATTGCCACCATTGGGCAATTTAATAATGATTTGTATAAGCAAGAAAGGGCTTGCCGCTTGACTGCATCTAACTTTGGGTCTGTGATTAAAAGAAAAGAAAAGACATCTTGCTCGCCATTACTAAAGAGAATGATGTATTCACATTTTACCAACACTGCGATGGAGTACGGCAGAAGGTGTGAAAGAATAGTAAGACACAGATTTGAGGAGTTGTTGCAAGTACTTGTACATGATGCTGGTTTATTTGTTGATGTTGATCATGGCTACTTGGCGGCTTCACCTGATGGTACAAATACTATTGCAAATATTATTGTGTATTATTCTAATTATCATGTTTTGAAGGGCTGATTGGTGAAGATGCTATTATTGAAATAAAGTGTGCATATAATTTGCATCTTAAAAAGCAGACAATTGATGAGGCAATAAGAACAAATAGGAATTTTTATTTGAAATTTAATGCACATGAGACACCAATTCTAAAGGAAAATCACAATTACTTTTATCAGGTAGCCGAAATTCCCATACTATAGCATTATCAGTTATAAAGTCGTTTATTATTATATTACTATGCCTATAATACTTTCACTATTTTTTAGATACAAGGGCAGCTCAATATAACTAGACGAAACTTTTGTTATTTTGTCGTTTACATAGATGATGATTTTCTCATTTTTATCCAAAAGATATATCGTAATGAACAGTTATGGAAGGAAAAAATGCTGCCCAAATTAAAGAGCTTTTACTTTGGATGCTTTTTGCCAGAACAAATTCAACACTATACAAAGACAAACATACAGTGCAAACATGAAGTTGCAAGTTTTTAGAGTAACTTTTATACAAATATAATAGGACCAAACAATGGTGGAAATATGTATCTCGCAAAAGAACTACACAAAAGAGAAAGGACAAATATGAAGATGACAATAGGACCGCTGACCAGTCATTGCAGGCTGACGAACACATTGCTATAAACTTTTCCCCATGATTATTTTCAAAAGTTTATGAACTTTTGATTCAACTATTAATTTGTATGCAACTTTAGATTTTTAACATTTTAAAAAATTGTTAAACTTTTTGTATATTGTATTATGTATGAATTATGTTTTGACTAGCGCAGTTCGAGGGAGCCGTTGGACCTACTGGGTAATATGATTTATAACTGTTATTATTCTTATTATTTCTTTATTGAATGCATTTAGGGTTTTGTTTAGATTGTCAGATTTTCTATATATATATTTATATTAGTTCATATATAAATGACAAAGATAGTTTTTACGTTTCAAGTAAATTTTTTGTTACGTTACATTCTGGAACGTTTTGGATTTCAGGGTTTTTTTTTACATGTGGTATCGCGCATGTGTTAGACATTTGTTCGGTCTGACAGATTTGTCTGTTTACATTAGAGGTTGTTTATCAGGGGTGAAAGTGAAAAGCATCTTTGCAATTTATTACATATAATTTAGTCCGCGAGTCATTAGAGGACGTTTGCATTTGCTTTGCGGTCAATACCAGCAAATTATTTTACCTCTTTGTGTAAGTTTGTTTTGCACAGTTCTTTATACTTAATAAAGAATAATTTTTTTTTTTATTAAACATTAAATTGACAATTGAGATTTTTATTTATAATAAACACTTTCGCCTATACTCTTTTACTGGCGCTGTATAAATGTAGGAGTATTACTACCGCGTTTTCCCATTGGAAAACCGGAGAATAAGTTAACCGACTGAGCATCAAAGTTGGACAGTGTTGTGGTGAATAGTGGTTCATCTTCATTCTAACCCACTATTCATAGCAACATGTACACGATCGTCCTGTCACAGTGTGTGTAGACGAAGAGGAGACTGCACTCCACAGTCTCTGCAATTGTGGTGCCTTAGCAAGGACAAGGTTTGTACTACTATTATTCAACGACTACTTCGAGAAAGTTCTAGCAATGGTAGCAGGAGATATAAATATTGCGCTGTTATCGGTCACTCGAAGTTAGATGATTCGCGATAGCGAAGCCAGTCAAATCGAAACATTTAAAATTAATGAGTTTAAGTGCTTTCTTTTGACTTTTCTTTGTATTTGTATATACTGAAGTCTGTAAATAAATCAAGTTAATTTGTCAATTATGTTGTTTCTGTAAACCTGAACTTTCTTTTTAATCCTCGAAAAACGTTACAATAATATTGCGATAATGGCTTCTGCGATTCAAGTGGCACTTATGTACATGGTACACTCAATTCTCCAATAGCAATCATTAAATCTTCTGGATCTTTGTTTACTTTTGCATATTTTGTAAACTGAGTATTGGAAAAGACGTTGTGTGCTCTGTTTTTTAACTGTAAAACAAGTTGAACCAAAAAGGTAAATGAGATAGCAGGACGTGTTTGTACATTTATTAATTTCCTTTTGTGCCATTTTTACTTCGAAAATGTTTATATACATATGCTTCTATTGTTTACTTATACCTGCATATATTTAATTGGATAGTATACATACATTTGATTCCATTGTAGTCAACATTTTCTTTCTCCTTTTTGTCTACTTCATATTTTATAAGACCGGCTTTGGACATTTTATAAAAGAAAAAGGAATACATTTTTATGGAAAATAAAAGTAAAGTCACAGCATTCTTTGCTTGTATTCTATATTGCACAATGTAGAATTAAAGGATTCGGTCAGCACAAGAACGAGCTTAGAACACTTGCAGTAGACAACTTACGATACATTACATCAAAGATCATTTTTAAATTTAGGCGTTAAATTTTCCAGCGCCATCTTTTGGGAAGATGCTAAAGGTTACTTGCTTTGCTCTTTCCATATGTTATTTACAGATTGCTTCTTTATCCCCAAAATCTTATTTCGAGGGTTTTGTAAAAATTAAGATTACTTTGGAGTTTCTGAAAACTTTATATTAATAGCCTAGGTCCTACAATTGGCCTAAGACTAATCTTTTTATTTTTTTCAAATTGTGCAAATTGTGGATGAAATTAAAAAAGGTAAAATTGCTTGGGATAATTGTGACAACAGTTGGATTGTTTTCGGTTTTGAAAACATTACTTTTTCTATTTGTATAGGTCAAAACCCATGAATTTGTATTTCGTACCGACTTCGTGCTCTCTACTTTATCATAGCGCCCCCTTAAACAAAACCTTTTGTACAATGGAAATAGAAAAAAAAGAATATTTAAAATATAGTACCCTCTATATTTCAATAGCAAATACTTAAATTAATAATCGACGAAGGAGATACTTGTTGAAACTTCATTATATAGATATAATAAAACACAGTTGTATAGTTTCAAAATAATATATATGCACTACATATGTTTCACCACACTGTGGCTTCATCAGGTGGATGAATATACTAATTCAAAATATTAATTAGATCTTATATATATCAATACAAAGTACAGAACTAATCTTATTCTAAGAGGGGGTGGACATGTATGAGTTTTAAGTTTAGTAGGGGGGAGTTATTAATGTCTAGTTGGTCATTTAAAATTATACCTAATTTATTATATTTGTTAATTTCTAAACTTTCTAACATATTAAGTTTTTTACTTTTATCTAGAACATGCATATTAAGATTAGTTCTGTACTTTGTATTGATATATATAAGATCTAATTAATATTTTGAATTAGTATATTCATCCACCTGATGAAGCCACAGTGTGGTGAAACATATGTAGTGCATATATATTATTTTGAAACTATACAACTGTGTTTTATTATATCTAGCAAATACTTAATATTTAAGGAATCTAGAATTATTCGAAATCTCACAAGTGTTCAGAAACATTCGAAGTCAAGTGAGCTCTGAACGAGAAATCGTATATCTTTACTTAAGTATCTGATTTGTAATAATTATTAAATGTCAACTGTGTCTATCAAAAATCAATCTATCTCAGACATGACTTCATATTTTGCAAAACAAATCTTTTGCAGAAATGGAAATTCCACAAAACTATTTTAAAAGTACTTCAAGGTTTTCAAAATAAACATATTTGCTTTAAAATTTAAATATTTTGATTTAGAATCTTATGTATATACTGCACATAGATTATAAAGTATTGTAATGGCATTTAATAAAGAGATAATAAATCTTTTTGATCATTATCTCAGTATCTGATTTTTACGTGTAGATGTGCAGTTGTGATTCATAGTACGTTATTTTGATAATAAAAAGTAAGAATGAATCATGCCAATTATTTAATTACGTTTTAAAAGTTAATTAGTTTATTAAAACATAACCTGATAGTTAAGGAAAAAGTATACTGGGAAAATCGAACATTATGGCTAATATAACAAGTACGTACACGACTAAGGACTTTTACATTGGTCTTGGATTAGCTCTATCATCAACAATATTCATTGGAACAAGCTTTATAATAAAGAAGATTGCTTTAATACGATTGAGCCACATAGGTAGTATGCGAGCAGGTTTTGGTGGTTTTGGATATTTAAAAGAATGGATATGGTGGTTAGGTTTCTTGATGAGTATGTTTGGTTGTCATTAATCTTATTTATCAGAAAATCATTCTTTTAAAATTCTAGTGGGTGTTGGAGAGTTAGCAAACTTTGCAGCTTATGCATTTGCTCCAGCTTCACTTGTAACTCCTTTGGGCGCATTAAGTGTCTTAGTATCTGCAGTTCTAGCATCAAAATTTTTAAATGAAAAACTGAATCTTCTGGGAAAAGTAAGTAGTATGTCCAAAATTTGTATTTAGTACCTAATTATATTTTTACTTAACATATTAAAAGGACATATGTTAATACATACATTTGTATACACAAATGTGATGTATTAGCTATTAAATTGCAAATTACAAAAAACTTTTCTGTTTCAGGTGGGATGTTTACTGTGTATATTAGGATCAACAGTGATTGTCATTCATTCTCCCAAACAAGAAGAAGTTGAATCTCTAAATGAACTTTTATATAAACTCAAAGACCCATTATTTGTAATGTATGTATTAATTGTATTAGTGTCTTCTTTATCAATAGGACTTTATTTTGGTCCAAAATATGGTAGCCAACATGTGGTTGTTTATATTATTTTATGCTCAGCTGTGGGCAGTTTAACTGTGATGTCATGTAAAGGTTTAGGCTTAGCACTTAAAGAAACTATATCAGGCAAAAGTGATGATTTTCAAAATTGGTTAACTTATTTTTTCTTTATTACTGTTGTAGTGTTTATATTTATCCAGATGAACTATTTAAACAAAGCTTTAGACCTGTTTAATACAAGTATAGTAACACCAGTGTATTACGTATTCTTTACAACATTAGTTATTACGGCATCAGCTATTTTATTTAAGGAGTGGACAGCTTTAAGTGTAAAAGACATATTAGGAAATATATGTGGGTTTCTAACAGTTGTTATAGCAATATTTTTGTTACATGCATTTAAGGATATCGATATTAGTCTTGGTGATTTGAGAGGGATTTTAAATCCTAGACATGACAAACTGTGGAGGAACGAAAGGCACAAAAATTACGAAAGCTTATTGTCGAGGAGTATCTGACCTGAAATTAAAATGATGTAATGTTTATAGATTGTTTGATGGAAAATGTTATATTTCAGATCTAAAAATGATATACCAATACTTTATGTTTAAAGTAACTAGTTTTTATAGAACAGTCGTATTTCATTCATTTGTAAATATTTGTTCATAAGTATCAAGTAAGTGCGAAATACATATATGAAAAATATGTGAAATTTTGTATTCATATACATCATGATTAAATAATGTCTATGATTATTAGTCCTCATTTTGATGTAAACTTGTAGTTGGCGTTTATAGAATATGCCAAGTTAAGTATTGTAAATAATAAATCAAATATGTGGGAGAATCTTTCGGAAGCTATGTGTTGAAACTATTTTTGTTACAGAATAACATTTTTGTAATTTTGAAATTAAGAAGCATCGCCACTTTAAATTGTGTTAAAGTATTTATAGAACATAGAGTGATTGATTAACTGTTTTCCTCTTTTACGATGTTAAATCAAAGTCTAGTAAATTATAATTTATGTTCTTTACATTTGTCTTTTACTAAAACTTCAGGCTGCGTAGCTACTTTTACAAATATCTTGATAAATGTTGCTGCTAACATGAACACACCCGATGTAAAATTGTCAACACCGCAGTCATCCATATTTTTCTTATTTTAGAGAAATTCTCTGTAAAAATTTCAGTCTCTGGCAAAACAAAATATCTTTAAGTGAATACATTATTACAGTAAAATATATTTTTCTAAAAATTACATGTTTATTTTTTGCAAAACCAATAAAGATGTTTTACTAGCATTATCACAGGAAGAAACACCACTTCAATGTTTTATAGATTTTTATTACACAGTTATATAAGGCACACAGAACCAATAAACTATAATAGGTAAAAATATCTATATTTAGGAAAATAGGCAAGTTTCTAAGCACTTTTGAGTATATTCTTAAAATGGTCGATTTGTTTTCTTCGCATTAAAGCAGAGATCCTAAATTCAGAAGCTTTGCATTTTTCAGTTCTGTGATATACAATTTAACATATGACAGAAATTGTCGTGTGTTTCAAATTTTGTTAAATTTGACATAGTACACTGCGCGACATATAAAACCAGTAGAAGTCTTATGAGCATAAAATCAGTTTTTAAGTTGCGTAAACTTGACAAATATAAGCAATACCGTCACTTATAGACTCTTCATAGGTTATATATACATTACTAACATAACTTAAGGTCAAATTTGATGTCTGGTTTTGAATGATATGATAATTGTAAGGATTTTATACCACCAAAAAAACTGTAACATACACTACAAATGCATGAAATGCGGAGACGAACACTCAACACACCTATGTACAAAACCCAAAACAACCCCACCAAAGTGTGCAAACTGCGGTGGTCCTCAATTATCCACTTTCCTTAACTGTCCTAAAAATTCAAACAACCCTGTAAACAAAACCACACTCAAACCCGAATACACACAAAAACAAAAAAACACAACTGACGAACTAGCACTTGCCTTAGGCAATATGCTAATAACATTACACTCCACAAACGCAACAACAGAACAGATACAATACTTCGTAACGCAAACACAGAAAATAATCACACTCTACAACAACAAACATTAACACACACATGACTGAAACGCAAAAAACCGATGACCAGTGACTTAAACGCAAAAAGCGACAAACACACAGACTACACATACGCAACATAGGACCGCACAAAAACACACAACACACGATTATTTATTAATCAGACACAAACACGTCACAACCCTGGGAAATACGAAACAATGGAGTGGAAATGGAGGCAACTCCGACCACAACAAAATTCAAGTCTCATATATACAGTAAATGTAAATACAGATACAAACCAGTTGTTTATAACAGGTTTGTATTAATTTGTATACATTGCTTCACTAGCTTAACTGAGGACGCCTAGATGGCAGAAACATATGTATTAAGCAGAAGTAAATGCTGAAAATACGAGGTGTATTGTCCATGTGCATAGTTACAGATATGTAAATTATTTACATGTTTGTTTCATATTGTACAAACGCTTTATACGTGCTTAACGTATTGTCATACTTAAACAAAACCTTTTTGTATATTAAATATACTGTATAATATTTAAATAGACCTAAGTTACAAATAGTATTGCAAATGTTTTTCACATTACCTTAATTTTTTTTGAAAATATATTTGAAGGTATTGTTAATATATTTTTGGTAACATAATTTGAATTACACTAAAAATACAAAGGTATATTTGAATGTATGCGTTTACTTACGCTTGACAAAATGATAAAATATGGTTTTTACTTTAATGTTCTGAATATTTTTAATTTTGCCTTAGGTTTTTATTGTATTCAGATGTTTCATCCTACTTATAAGAACTTTTGTATATTTTTAATATTCCACTGTAATAAATTGGGCTTTTTAAAATTATGATTTTTATGGATTAATTATAATTTTAAGCTAAAATAATTTGAATAGCTTAATCAAATTTTGTATACATTTTCATTAACTGAAGTTATTTCACAATTGTTAAGATTGTTAATATGTGATTAAAACGAAAATCACTGAAAATCAAAAATGAATCTCCCTATACAAAAAATATGAAAATGTGTCTATTTTTAATATTTTTAATTCAATGTTATTTATTATTCTTCATAATACCGCAGTCTATTATGTTTTAACTTGTTGCTAAAATTTCGTGTAAATATTTAAATATAAATTTATTTTAAATTATTGAAAGTTGTTTTTATAGAATAATTTTTTGTTTATTGACGTTAAAATAATTTGAATAGTTTTGTTATATATAACGGTTAATTATTCAAGAAATTATTTTTATTAACTGAAGCACTCTTCTTTAAACTTTTTAACTTTTTTTGTTTCATCTATAATAAATCAACATTAAGTTCATTAAGATTTGTAAGTATATTTACTTCGTTTTGGGTGTTCAACGCGATTTCCTACTGCACATCTTTGGATAGAACTTTAGCCAACAGTTATTATTAACAATTGAAATTTATTTATCTTTGTTTATCCAGTTTTCGTTTCAAACAGAGAAACCCAAATTCCTATTTAATATATATTTTCATAAATTGCTGCATGTATAACTTGATTTTATTATACCTGTTGTGTATGTAGTGTAATAAATACGGGTAGGAATAGAATATATTCACAGTACATTTAACGGTTCTTTATTTCTCCATATTCCTACAATATCTCTTATACCAACCTCCTCTATGAAAAATCCCTACTCCCTTTTTTAATAGATATGCAACAGTCTCCCCCTCCTTAGAATATTATATCCTACACAGTTTAAAGTACAACTAAAACATAGAATAAGGTACAACTAAAACATAGAATAAGGTAAGTTCACAGATTTAATCTACTTGGGGGTTTGATTACACGTTGTGACCTTCGTATGCAAGGTAGGTAATCTGAGCAATTCTGTTCATCTAATACCGGTTCTGTAGTTACTTCCTTTTCCCTGGTTTCTGGCAGTTCACTGGATGTTTCCAAGTTACCATCCTGGCAAGTATTTGAAGCAGTAGTACTGACAGTGGGTATAATTATAGCTGGATCTTCGTAAAAAGTAGGTATATGTCTGCTGATTGAAATTGGAGTATCTTCTCCAATTAATCGTATTTGTTCCAAATGTCTTTTCCATACTCTACCATCGTCTAATTTGACCAAATAGTGGAGTTTTCCCAATTTCCTGCCTATCCGTCCGAATTCCCATTTCTGGTCTTTGCTAATATACTCTCTAACTTCTACTCTGTCTCCAACCTTAAAACTTTGTACCCTAACGGTCCTCCTTGTATCTAGTTCTCCTTTCGTATTTTCTGTAATATCCCATTTATAGAAATCTAACCTGGATCGTATCTCCCTTCCGAACATTAAGTAAGATGGGCTTAAGTTCGTCACTGTGTGTGGAGTTCTCCGATAGTTAAGTAAAAATTTAGCTAGTTGTTTCTCCTTTTCATTATCATTTCCTTTTAAAGCTCTTAATGCTTGTTTTAAAGTTTGGACATACCTCTCCGCGAGACCATTTGTGGCTGGATGATATGGCGCACTCAGTCTATGTATAATTCCATTTTCTTGGAGAAATTTTTTGAATTCGTAAGCGAGAAATGTTTGAGCGTTGTCCGATACCAACATTCGAGGTATCCCGTACGTTGCAAATATTTTCCTTAACAATATTATAGTATTCTGCGTAGTTAAATTCTTAACCGTATGTATTTCTGGCCATCGTGTATATGCATCAACCAGTATAAAATAATATGTGTTCATGAATGGACCTGCAAAATCGATATGAACTCTATCAAATGGTGCTTTGGGAGCTTCCCACGGATGTACTGGAACTCTCTCGACATTATTCCGAATTTTGTTGCAATCTACACAATTTTTGCAAATATTTTCAATGTCGTACGAAATTCCTGGCCACCAACAGTTTCCCCGAGCTAATGCCTTCATCTTGATCACTCCAAAATGAACAGCATGCAACTCTTCAAGAACTTGTCTGCGTAAGCTTCGTGGTATTACAGCCATTTGTTGCCTGAAAATACAAGTGTTTTGTAATGCAAATTCTGTCTGTGGAATATTGAATCTATCTGTTGCACTAATCTGTGTGCCTGTTTGTAATCCTTTTAATAAGTTATGTAAACTTGTATCTTTTTTAGTTTCAATTTGCAATTTTGCTAAGGATATAGGTAAATTTTCTATTTGTAAAATCTCAAATTTATCTGAAACATCGTAATCATATTCGCTAGTAGTAGTTACTGGTAATCTCGAAAGTGCATCAGCATTTGAATGTAACTTTGTACTTTTGTATTTAATATTGTATGTGAAACTTTGTAGAAATAATGCGTAATGTTGCATTCTGGTTGCCGTCAAAGGTGGTAAACCCTTTGAAGGTGCAAAAATTTGAACTAATGGTTGGTGATCAATTATAAGTGTAAATGGTCGTCCATAAACGTAATAATAAAATTTTTTTATTCCAAAAATAATTGCGTATGCCTCTTTGTCAATCTGTGCATATTTTTGTTGAGTTGCTGTAAGTGTTTGAGAAGCAAACTGAATTGGTCGCTCAGTACCATCCGGATACATGTGTGATAATACCGCGCCCACAGCGTATGAACTTGCGTCTGTCGCCAAAATTAAAGGCAATGTTGGATCGAAATGTGCTAAAACTCGGTCTGACACTATTTCTTTTTTAATCATAGTAAAAGCTTTGTGGCAATTTTTGTCCCATTTGAATGGCACATCGTCTTTTAACAATCTATATATTGGATGTAAAGTGTTACTTAGATTCTGAAAAAAACGTCCATAGTAGTTGACCAAACCTGTAAATGCTTTTACTTCAGTTTTATTGGATGGTATTTTGGCTTTCTGAATTGCTTCCATTTTACATGGAGATTTGTGAATACCGCGCTTGTCTATAACGTAACCGCAATATTCGATTTGGTTTGTAAAAAACTGACATTTGTCTCGGTTTACACGAATATTATATTTAGCTAATCTATTAAGAACTAATTCTAATCGTTCAAAATGAGTTTCGTCATCTGGACCCGTAATTTTAATATCATCCAGGAAAACTGACACTCCGGGTATATCTCTTAAGATATTTTCAAATTCCCTCTGCCAAATCGCGGGTGCGCTTGCAATTCCGTACATTAGACGCGTACTTCTGAACAAACCCTTCGGCGTATTTAATGTAACGTATTTTCTATCTTCCAACCGTATCTCCATTTGCAAATACGCTTGTTGTAAATCTAATTTAGTAAATTTATCGCCACCGGCTAATGTGGAAAATAATGTATCAATTGTAGGTAATGGGTGCTCATCAATTATTAAATTCGGATTTAGTGTGCATTTAAAATCTCCGCATATTCGTATGCTACCGTCTGCTTTAACAACCGGCACTATTGGTGTCGCGTATTCCGAACTGTCTACTTTTTCTAAAACGCCCTCCTTTTCTAAACGTAACAATTCTTCTTCTACTTTAGGCAATAACGCATGTGGTACCCTTCTAGATTTAAGGAAAAAGGGTTGAACATTATCCCTTAATTTTAAAGTAGCTTGTAAGTTACTAATTTTTCCCATATTCTTACCAAATACTGTTGAGTATTTATCTAATAAATTGTCTAGTCGTGAGTTTATTTGTTCCACTTCAAAGGTATTTAATTGAATTGCTAGTTGACGTAGCCACTCCCTACCTAATAATGGTGGTCTGTCATTATCTATAATATATAAATTTAAATTTTTTACTAAATTCTTGTATGTAACTTGTACTGTAACAAAACCCATTACTTTTAATGCCTGTTTACAATATGTAGTTAATTTTATATTTGTTTTTTGTAATTTTAAATCAGTGAAATTCTGCTTAAAATCATTAAAACTTAAAAGTGTTACAGCTGCACCAGAATCAATTTCAAAACTTATTTTAGCCTTTTGTACATCTAATACTAATGTAAATTTATTTCTGTGTTGCAAATGCTCTGCATGTATTATACATATCTCATCTACTTGTTCCACCTTACCTTTACTCCGTTCTGTATTTTTAAAACAAACCCTGCTCAGATGACCCTTACGCTTGCATTTATTACATGATAAATTTTGGTAATCGCATTTATTTGCAAGATGCTTCTGTGAACCACACCTGAAACATTTCAAATTACGATTAGATACATTTTGATTTATGGTATTCTGTACAGGATACAGTGTTTTATTTGTAACTTTTGAATTGATATGATGAACACTTCCAGCTGGATGGAATCGATGTAGTTGTGCTGCATCTCTTGCTGAAGTTTCCATACTAACTGCAATTTCCAAGGCTTTTTCCACTGACAAATCTTTCTGCTCCAACAGTCTACTCTGAATGTTTTGTGCACGTAATCCAAATACAAACTGGTTTCTTAAAGCTTTCTTTAAATAGTCGCCAAACTTGCATGTTGTAGCTAACCTTTGTAGTGCTGTTAAATATTCAGGCGCACTCTCTCCCTCATGTTGCTTTCGCTGAAGAAAACGAAATATCTCAGCTATTTCTAATGGCTCTGGACTGTAATGTGATTTCATAGTAATTGTGAGTTCTTCGTAAGTTTTATCACTTGGCTTTTCTGGCGAAATTTTATCACAAATTATATCGTATGCATCTGGACCCATGTAGTGTAATAAATAAGCTGCTTTCTTTGAACTTGGCACTGCAAAAACGTCGAAAGCACTTTCTAAACGCATTAGCCAACGATCAAATTTCTTCGTTGTGTCAAACGTTTCGATAGAAAATACCGTATGTATTGTGTGATTTGAGTCGGACATTTTGTAATTCAGGTACTTAAACGTATGTATTTTCTTCTACGTATTGTTTCGTAATCGTAAGGTTCACTTTTCTACCCTCCTCGTCGCCAAACTGTTGTGTATGTAGTGTAATAAATACGGGTAGGAATAGAATATATTCACAGTACATTTAACGGTTCTTTATTTCTCCATATTCCTACAATATCTCTTATACCAACCTCCTCTATGAAAAATCCCTACTCCCTTTTTTAATAGATATGCAACAATACCTATCTTAAAGAAATTGGTTATTGCATATTTACAAGGATTGTATTTTTCTAAATATTTATATGTACAGCTGCGAACAATAAATTTTGATCGTCAATGTCGTTCTTTTACAAAATGTAAGTTGCTCATAGAAAAGAAGTTGCTGTATTGTGAAACCGTCGTAATGGTAATAAGTGTAATAACTAACCTATAATTTAATCTCAGATGTTCGTTAACTTTTTGGTAGTCCTAGACGAGATGCTATCGTAGCTTAAAGAGACAGTTTCATTAAGGAAATAATGTTTACTTTATTAAAATAGGATATTGAGACCATATTAGAAATAATTTTATTGACAATGGATATAATCAATCAGGGTTGTCACAATTTCCTCAAATTTTGCAATGACATTGTCGACCAAAACTTATTGATCACGGTTGTATATAAATAATATTTGTTCAAGTATACAAAACAAATGGAATCTGAATTATAAATAGTTTATATTAGTTTATAATTTATTTAAGGTCTTTGTTACATATAAAAAAAGTTTAAATGTAAACTTTCTTTTGAGGAAGGTTAGATTTTATTACTTATGCCATATTTTAAATGTAATTTATTTTCTTTTCTGCATATATTTATCTTAATTGTTAATATGATTTGTTGTATGTTTTAATAGTAATATTAGATTTATTATTATTTACTATACATCATTGTTTGATATATTTTCGATTAAATAAAATTTTATGTTGGTTGTTAAGCATATTTTGAGGATATTGTTCATACTTACTATAATAATAATATGCTGTTTGGAAACTGCTTAACATTTGATTTGGAACTTACCTTGAGACATGGATTCCAATTTGCTAAACTTTTGTGAAAATTGCGAATCGAAAGAATCGAAAATTGCGATCAAGAATCGAAAACCGCCATCTAACCCCGATGGCGGTTCCATCAAAGTTGGCAAAAATGCAGGCCTATTTTGAACGCACCATAACTATGAACCCGCACTATATATTTGACTTTGCTAAACGGTTTTAAATAGAGAAAAGACAAAATCGCTAGACCCCTTGCGGGATTTTCGATATTCTGATACACAATGTCAAAAAATTCTCAAAATAGTGCTATTTTCTAACATATTTCCCATTCCGAGCTCATTTTCTCGATTGCTGTACATTTTAGACCCAACAAACTATACATATTCTTAATCTACACGAATCCAGCTTCAATTTGACATACGAAAGCCTCGTTTTTTTTGAAATTCAAAACTTTTCCGATTTTTCAAAATATTGCATTTATACCACATTACGCCTTTAGAAATACATTATAAAAATCAATTAATATAACTGTTATTCAATTTGCGAGAAATACTGTTAAATTACGAGAATATAATGAAATAACATTTAAAAATTAATTTGCAAATTAGACGACTGCGCCATCTAACGAGCAGTGTCCAAACTGCGTCAAGGCACAATTTCAGTTTCAAACCAATGACTACCGGACTAGTAGTTCAGCGATTCTCTAGAAGATGGCGCCACATATTTCGAATTATTTAAAATTTTAATTTTGAAATAATCCAAAACATGCCTTCTCACACATCAAATTGCTCATCTCGACGTGTAGATTACGAATCTCTAATCAATAATGCGGGTCCTTTTGTCCTTCAGTAGCTATCCGGCCTCAAAGTTCATTTGAGTCTCCACGTATTTCTCCTATCTTTGGGATTTTATTTCTGGAGAACCATACAATTTCCGCGGTTGAGCTTTCAATATCTTAGGCACACGTCCTTCCTGTAAAGCCCTATAATTTTCTAAATGACCTAAGCTGCGTCGAAAAGGCTCAGATCCGGCATCGTTCTGTACCCTGCATATCTGCATGTAATATACGTTCGTATGTCTCAATCCCGCACACTCTCGTGAAAATTAACGACGGATTCGTTTTCTACACAGTCGAATTAGTATATAAAATATTCGAGGCAATGATTTGACATGTTCACCAAACCGACCAAGAATCGAAAATTTCCAAATACCAAATACCAAATACCTTAGTTCGAATTTCGAAAAAAATATCGATTTCTTTCTAATTTGGCACACTTGTGTAATTTTGCCCCCTAAAGACGATACTGCCATTTAAATTGCGGTAAAACTCATAGTTTACCCTTCAGCGACCATCAAAGTTGGCAAAAATGCAGGCCTATTTTGAACGCACCATAACTATGAACCCGCGCTATATATTTGACTTTTAAATAGAGAAAAGACAAAATCGCTAAACCCCTTGCGGGGATTTTCGATATTCTGATACACAATGTCAGAAAAAATTCTCAAAGTAGTGCTATTTTCTCACATATTTCCCATTCCGAGCTCATTTTCTCGATTGCTGTACGTTTTAGACCCAACAAACTACACATATTCTTAATCTACACGAATCCAGCTTCAATTTGTCATACGAAAGCCTCGTTTTTTTGAAATTAAAAACTTTTCCGATTTTTCAAAATATTGCATTTATACCATATTACGCCTTTAAAAATACATTATAAAAATCAATTAATATAACTGTTATTCAATTTGCGAGAGATACTGTTAAATTACGATAATATAATGAAATAAAATTTAAAAATTTAATTTTGATTTTTATTTTTATTTTGAATATTTTAATTTTGAAATAATCCAAAACATGCCTTCTCACACATCAAATTGCTCGTCTCGACGTGTAGATTACGAATCTGTAATCAATAATGCGGGTCCTTTTGTCCTTCAGTAGCTATCCGGCCTCAAAGTTCATTTGAATCTCCACGAACTTCTCCTATCTTGGGTATTTTATTTCTGGGGAACCATACAATTTCCGCGGTTGAGCTTTCAATATCTTAGGCACACGTCCTTCCTGTAAAGCCCTATAATTTTCTAAATGACCTAAGCTGCGTCGAAAAGGCTCAGATCCGGCATCGTTCTGTACCCTGCATATCTGCATGTAATAAACGTTCGTATGTCTCAATCCCGCACACTCTCGTGAAAATTAACGACGGATTCGTTTTCTACACAGTCGAATTAGTATATAAAATATTCGAGGCAATGATTTGACATGTTCACCAAACCGACCAAGAATCGAAAATTTCCAAAGTTAACCTCTTTGGAAATTATTTAAAATTTTAATCTTTAAATAAACCAAAACATGCTTTATTACACAGCAAATCGCTCGTCTCAACGTGTAGATTACGAATCCCTAATCAAAAATGCGGAACCTTTTGTGGTGATAATTGAGGTGCACTTTGTCCTATTATTTTATTTGTTTTGTTACATCTGATTCCGATGATATTTTCTTAATTACTTTTACCAGGTGATCAACAGCAGTAACAGAAATATCGATAATAAACATGTTAATTTTAAGAATGATTTAAACAATTTTGTTAAAATAATTTTGTTAAAATAATAATAATTATATCAAATTATTCGGCGATTTTCTAAATTCTGATCCATAATGTTAGAAGAAATATTCAAAATAGGTAGTACCTAGTATTTTTTCTCAAATTTCTCTTTCGAGCTCGCTTTCTAGTTTTAGTCAGAATAAATTATACGTATTCTTAATCTACTTACATTTTCTCAAAATACAAAACAAGCTAATTTTCTAAATTTTGTAATTATATTGTATTACGCCTTTAAAAATATATTATAAAAACTCATTAATTTAACTTTTACTTAATTTGCGAAAAATACTATTAGATTATAAAAAAAGGAAAATTTAGAAACTGATTAACAATTTATAAATCAGAATTTGGCGCCATCTAACCAGCAATGTCCAGACTGCAGTGGTGTTAATTCTAGTTTCCAATCCAGTTAGATTATTCTCTCCAAGATGGCGCCACATATTTGCTTTATTTTATTTAAATTTTCAACTACTGCCACAATATTTATAATATTTTAAAATATGCTTTATCATACATTAAATTATTCATCTTAACGTATTAATTATGAGACCCTTATCAAAAATGTATGTTTTTCTGTGTTTCGCAAACTAAAATTATTACCCAATTATAAAAATGCAATTTTTTAAAATTGAATAATTAACTATTTTTCAGACTGTGGAGTCATCTAATGAGTGGCGTCCAAACTTCAGAATGTGACATTTTAGCTTCCAGACAATGTCTTCATTATTGTTAACAGTTTTATTATTCCCTAGAAGATGGCGTCACTTATTCCATATTTGATTTTTATTTAGAACTAATGTTATAATGTTAATGTTATTTCGAAATTTTTTTTATCATAGGTCAAATTACTCGTCCCAACGTTCAAAATACGAATCCCTAATCAAAAATATATGTCTTTCTGTACTTCACGAGTTATACTGCCTTAAAGCGCAAATGTTAACGAATTTCACCTACTTTCACAATTTTATTAATGCCAAACCATACAATTCCTGCGCTTGGGCTTTCAATATGTTACACACACGTCCTTCCTATAACGCCTTATGATTTTCTAAATGTGGTAAACTTTGTAGAAATGACACAGATCTGGCTCCGTCCTCAACCCTACATTTCGCCATATCATCTCTCAGCCCGCACATTTCCCGTGAAAATTAATGTCGGATTCGTTTTCTACGCATAAAAAATCCATCACTAACATTTGACATGTTCTCCAAAATCGACCAAGGATCGGAAATTATTTCAAATTTCGATTTAAACATCGATGTTTTCTTAATTTGGTATATGTATGTACTTTTGTCTCCTAAAGTAATCCTGCCATTTATATTGCAGTATAACTCATAGTTTACTCTCTAGCGACCACTAAAGTCGACAACAATGTGGACCTATTTTGAATGGACCATAACTATGAATTTACTCAATATATTTGACTTTCCCAGATAACCTGAAATAGAAATATTCGATATTTTAATCTACTAAGTCAGGAAAAATTCTCAAAAAAATTAAAAAATTTCACTTTCCGAGCTTTTTTTTGATTGCGGTACATTTTAGACCGAATAAACTTGGGATCTGTTCTGCGTTTATGCGCAAGAACATTACAACGGACGTGCTGCACTTAGAAGGTATGAAGAAAAATCATTCCAGACCGAAAAGTATTTCGAAGAATAGTTAGATGAAACAGGTTCGGTTTATAACAAAAAGAAGAAACGAACTTGGTTAGTATAGTGGAAAATCTTGAATTAAGCATTACGGGAATTCATAAATGAATCGCTTCATTTCAAGAATTATCGATGCAGAAAATTTGTTTCCATGCTATTTTACGCCCGTTCGAAATTTATTGCCAGGAGATTTGCAAGCCAGATTAAGAATTTTATCTGTACCCAATGAAAAAAAAACGAAGACTCCATGCTCTTGAAAAAGGCGGAGAAATAATCATTACTATATCTTGGAAAATCCAATCCTACATAGAGAAAGACATTTCCAAAACGAGTTCTCGATAAATATTTGGTGCGGTGTTATAGACAATCTTGCAATTGGTCCATTTCAACTTTCACGGAGACTTTTTACAAAACGATTTGTTTGGCCTTTTGAATGGCATACCTCTGAACGTAAGACAAAATATGTGGTTTATGTAAGATGGTACCCACAAGTTTTCAAATCGATGGATTGGTCGTTGAAGTGAATTTCCTTGATCACCTTGTAGTTCAGACATTAAACCGTTAGATTCCTATCTGTGGGGTCACACGAAGGCTTTAGTATATGCAGATCAAATCAATACACGAGACGAACTTGAACAAAAAATTAAAGAAGCCGCCATTGTTATTAGAAATAATCAAAAGATAGTCCTGCTTTAAAGATTTACCAAAGTAAATTAACACTATTTTTTAATATGTGGCGATGAAATTGCGTTAGGTTTTCATAATTTTCTCTTTCAACACCCAGTACTTCTTCAATCTGTAACATTTTACTTGGCAAACTTATGTTCAAAATAACTATTTTTATGTCTATTATCTCTAAACGCTGTATGGCCCATAAGTTATGATCATATCATAAGTCATCCTATACACACACACATAAATACAAAAGAAAAATTAAAAAAATTGTTGAATATCATTCTGTTCAAGTTGCAGTACGCATCATTTTCTTGCCAGCAACAGTGGCGGCTCTTGATGACGTACGATGTGCGCTGCTGCACGGATGAGACTACTTCGAACTATTTCGGAAGATTTCGGTACGGTTACTTGCTTCTCTGTATATATGAAAGCTTAAACGAAGCAGTCTCATCCGTGCAGCAGCGCACATCGTACGTCATCAAGAGCCGCCACTGGCCAGCAATAAATTGCGTATCTAAATGTATGTATGTCTAGTTGAAAGATGGGTAAATGCAGGTCGCACAAAAGCAAAAATATGCAAAGATACAACGGGGTTAATCCAAGGCAAGCACTTATCGAAAGCAGGCGCGGCTCGTGGTGACGTATTTGGGAGTGCATGTACAATGATGCGACTGCTTCGTGTATTCTCGTGTACTAACTGTAGCGTTTTCTTAGTAAACACCGAAAACACACGAGGCACTCGCATCATTGTACATGCATTCCCAAATACGTCATCACGAGCCGCGCCATCGAAAGTCTTTCTACTGCGACAAATTGTGTTTCACATTGGCAGCAAAACTGGTTTTATGAATAGTGGTTTGTTATTAATTTAATCCAAGGAAACAGGAGATTATCATTAGGATATGAATATTACATGGATACGCAATAATGCACCTTACCATTCTAATTACATCATCACAAGCAATATAGTAACATGAAAATTACTAACATGTTTTTTCCTTTCGCTGTGTTTGTTCAAAGGTGTCCCGATATTGTCTGATCAATTGAGTTGTGTATTTAGTAATTTAAGATTATATGATCATATCGAAAAGATAATTCCAGGTTATAGTCAGAATGGTTTATTTAGGTTAGGGTTGCCAATGTAGTAATTGAGAAAATAAAAATTTCACTTATTCTTAACAAATTTTTGTATCGTATGCTATGAATATACTATTATGGTACTTGAAAAGATATTACCCAAACAATAAACAGAATTTATATTAATTTTTTTAATTTTCATTTTGCCACTAATTATTTCAGTTAAGTATCATCCAGTTAGCTAACTAGGTAGTTGAAATTAAACAAAAGAAAAACAATATTTAGATTCGTTTTAATCTAAATTCAAATTATAATATTTTTGGCATGTAACCATTAAAAGAAAAAATAATACTATATTTACATATATTTACGCACTTTTCTTAAACTAATTTATTTATCAAGATTTGGCCTATATTTTCAGTCTAATGGATTAATAATAGCTTGATGGAGATCTAGTTAATATATGTAGTTCTCTTTATATCAGTATCCTGGAAAATTCTGTAAAAGAAACATTTGTATAATAAATATTTTTCAATTCATTAATATTAAAGAAAATATAAATCCAGAAAAAACCCAGAATTTGATCTAATTTCAGAAAAATTTTTACAGCAACTGCCAAGAAAAGGCACCGTCAAAATAACACACCTAATAAATGCTGCGTTTAGAGTAAAACATCTTCCAATACTATGGAAAACAGCAGAAGTTATAATGATACCAAAGCCTGGCAAACCTATAAATTAAGTAAAGTCATAAAGGCCCATTTCATTGCTGCCAATGCTGCCTAGATTATTTGAGAAACTGTTTTTGAA
The DNA here is from genome assembly GCA_935421215.2 of Melolontha melolontha. Lineage (NCBI taxonomy): Eukaryota > Metazoa > Arthropoda > Insecta > Coleoptera > Scarabaeidae > Melolontha > Melolontha melolontha. The sequence goes on along the minus strand of OW285239.1, from coordinate 4,725,078 downwards.
AAGGCCAAAGAAGATAATTGAGGAGAAGGAACTGACACGCGACCATCAGCTCGGATTCTGTAATAAACATGCAACGGTTGATTAAGTACATCGAATAACAGATGTCATAGAAAGATGCCTGGAGGAAACGATCAGCAATTTTTCTGGACGTGGCCCAAGAACTTGGTAAGGTCTGGCATGAAGTCTTAATCACGAAATTAAAAAAAATGCTTAACAATGCAATACGTACAGTTCTTAGAATCATACATTAGTCAACGTACCTTCCTGGTTAAGCAAGAAAACAAATATTCGGAACTTTAAACAATAAATACAGGAGTGCTCCAAGGCAGCGTACTGGGATCAGTGCTTTATCTGGTATACACATGCGATATTCCAGTAGCAGAAAACATCAAATTAGTCACGTTTGCTCATGATACCGCAGTCCTAGCACTTGGAAACAACCATAGAAGAAACAACTGTTAATCTTCAAGACGCAATAAACGACATATACGCACGGGGCAGACAATGGCGCATCAAGTTAAATGAAAGGAATATTTTAATGGTTTTTATTTCATCGATATCGCAAACTCTTTAGCTCGCGTCTTTAATTAGTTCTTAATTCTTAGACACCGTCGGCTTTGATTTAAGTACAGTAACTGGGCAATATTATGCTGATGTACTGACATTTCAATGCTGAACTGAAGAAAAAACGGACGCAAAACGTTTCGTTCCATCAGAACAACGCTAGCTATGGGCAACAGATCAATCTGTCGAATTAGGATACGGATTGCCTGCCTTCTTCACAATATTCACCAGATCTGACCAGTAATTTTTCCTTGTTCTCAAACTTGTGGAAAGATATTCAGGACAAACGAGGTGGTAATAACTTCAACGAATGCCTATTTTGCCGAGCTTTTGAAAGATTACTTTTCAGACTACTTAAAGAGTTTGGAAAGCTGCTGGACTAAGTAGATTAAGATATAAATTACATTGAAAGATGAAATATATTCTTTACCCTAAAGTAAGTCACCTCGTATGGAATAGGCGATTTCCAGAAATTCTCGGAATATGAATGTAGCGCGTGAAAGGATAGAAGTACAGCTTTAATCCGCTAGATGGTGTGAGCTACGCCTATACTAAGTCAGTCTGTCAAATGATGCTTTGCTAGGTGGTGACAAACAGTTTTTGTGTTTATATTTGTCGAGTTGTCTTTGAGTTTTTTTGCGACACTACAATGTCTGACGTGAAAGAGCAAAGAACGTGCATCAAATTCTGCTTGAAACTTCATAAAACGGCAGCGGAAACTCTGAAAATGCCTAAACAAGCGTTTGGTGAGGATGCTTTAGACTGGACGCAAACTTATGGGTGGTACAACCGTTTTAAAAATGGATGTGCGTCGGTTGATGTTGAGCGGTTGTCCTTCGATGGAAAACACGCCAGAAAATATGGCAAAAGTATGTGTTGCTATCTCGCAAGGGTGAAGGAGAACAATTCAAGACATTTGTGACATTGTTGGCTTGTCGTCCGGCGTTCGTCAGCGGATTCTGTCCGGCAAACTCAACATGCGGCGTATTGCTGCGGAATTTGTGCCGAGGTTACAAAAAACGGCACTGCGCTTATAGTGCACGGAGCTGAAAGAAACTGCCGAAAGGGATGCGAATTTCAGTACCAAAATCAATACTGGCTACGAATCATGAGTGTATGGGTATGATACCGAAACAAAGTAGCGCGTGGCAGTCATCGCAGTGGAAGACGCCATCATCACCACGACCGAAGGTAGCACGGCAAGTTCGAAGCAACGCCAAGTCGATATTGATTTGTTTCTTTGACACTGATGGCATCGTGCACACAGAATTTTTCCTACCAGGTGAAACAGTTAATGGACGATTTTATTGCGAAGTTCTTTCGCAACAAAGAGAAATCATTCGACGCAAGCGCCCTGCCAAGTTGCGGAACAATTCATGGATCCTACACCACGATAATGCACAAACCCCCACGTCACCTGTTGTTCGTCAGTTTCTAGCCTCAACGAAGACAACAGTACTATTCCATGCTCCCTACTCCCCAGATCTTGTCCCTTGTAACTTCTTCCTGTTTCCGAAGTTGAAACTAAAGTTCAAGACGCACCGTTTTGAGACGATTGAGGAGATTCAGACCGAATCGCAGGCAGTAATACGCGAAGACTTCCAGCACTGCTTTCTATCATAGACAAGTCGCTGGGATTGGTGTATTCATGCGGGAAGAGAGTATTTTGAAGGGGATGGTAGTGAATAACTTGTAAGAATAATTTATTATATTCCGGGAATTTCTGGGTGTGCTACCGCGTAGAAGATTACTTACCTTCATAATTAATTCGACCGTCCATATCAATATCGGCCATGGCTATCATTTGCGTAATTTGTTCTTCCGTTACGGGTTCGCCAATTTTGTCCATGGCTATTTTTAATTCATCTCTCGTTATATAACCGTTATTATCCAAGTCGAACACTTTGAAAGCGGCCATTAAGTCTTTATTCGGGTCTTGACAAGCTGCTTCTGGTAAAAGCTCTTGTATCTTTTTGACCCATTGTAAGAAGTCGTTTTCGTCTATTTCTGTACCCTGATGGTGACTGGAGGCCATTTTCATTAATTCCTCTATAAGTTCTTCTTTCATTTCAATACCTAATCTATTCAACATTTCTTGAAGATCCTTTGTATTTACTTTGCCATCATTATTACTATCTAACATTACGAAAGCCGTTCGTAAATCTGAAAATAAATAATTAAACTTAAGAGAAGGAAGAAAAAGCGTTCAGTTTAATTTTTGAATGAGTTTCTCTTTTCTTGTCCATATTAAATTATTTTTAATTAATTATTTTCTACCCCTCTCCCTTCGAAATGGCATTATTTTGATTTGCATTAAATTGACTTATCCACAGTATTTTTTAAATTATTATTAATTAATTAAATATCTGTGTCAATTTATTTATCAAAATTAGCCGATAACAATAATTTAATTTACTTATCTAACAATACAGATACAGCAGTGTTTTGTTATACTGCGGGATTAAGTTCTTAAATATCTTAAATCTTATGCAATATTTATTTTGCTGCCAATAAATGCACATATGTCATTATGTCATTTATTTTATTGGCAACTATTAACTATTATTGCAAAATATATACAATTTTTTATTAGAAGATTAATAAGTCAATTAATATTTATGTTTGTGTATTAACTGAAACATATAAGCTTTGGCGGGAAAACACAAAGTGAAGGAAATAATGCTATTTATATCGTCAGCTGTAAAAGCCAAGTCGATAATTTAAGAAACATACATAATATTAATGCTCGTTGGTAAGTATGTTCACATAAATATTAATATAATAATAATTTTAATATAATAGGATCATAATTATTCCAACCATGTTGTTCAAATGAACCGATAGGTTAATATCCTGGCAACCACGAACAAATTGAAACTTCTTGTAAGTGGAGGAAATATTAATAATATATTTCGTTTGAAACAAGTAAACCTTACACAGGCTGTCCCGAAACGTACTTAAAATATTACAAATCCTCAAAGAGGATCTTATTTCTGTATCAAAAGTCCACACGAAAATTTAATATTGAATTATTTCTGGTGTTTTTAAAGACAAAAACTTGAAATTTTGTGTGGTTGTTCAGGATATAATGAAACAATGAACAGTAAATTAGAATTGTCAAAAATATGACATTTGTGTTTAATCGATATTAATACTTGTAATATTGTTCTTAAAGTTTAGGCCTTTTTACTGAAATGGTTTACCCTCTGGAAGAGAGAACTGAAATTCTTATTTTATATAGAATTGCAAACAAAAATTATTCTCATGTTCCCATAGAAGAATTAGTACAGGAACTGGAGCCGATGGATTATCAAGCACGGATAAACTATTGTGTCTGTATTCAAGAGAAGTCCAGAGAATACTTTAATTTTATTAAGAAACTGATAACCGGAGACAAAGTCCATTTTTATTTAAATTGTTTTGTGAACAGACACAATACCAGATTTTGGGGAACTGAAAATCCCAAAGCCATATATCAACGAGAGCTGTACGCTCTTAAAGTCTCGGTTTGGTGCTCAATTACATTAGAAAGCGTGCTAAGTCCGTACTTCTTCGAGGATAATAATACGAATACCGACAAAAGGTGTCGCTGAATGTTAAGAAATCTTATGTTTCCTGCTGTTGACAACACACCTGGATTGTGGTGGCAGCAAGATGGGGCAACTGTTCATTCAGTCCGAGAGTCCATGCAGCTGTTAAGTCAAATTTTAGGACAAAGAATAATTTCCAGGAATGCAGAGCTTCGTTGGCCGTCACGTTCCCTTGATCTGACGGCCCCAGGGGGATATTTGAGACAGCGAGTATTTCTTACTAAACCCCGAATTCTTGCTGAGTTAAAGGACAATATTCGTCAGGAAATTGGAATGATAACAAGAGAAACTTTGCAAGCAGCTATGGATAGTGCCATTGAAAGAGCTCGGTTTTGTGAAGGGAAAAACTGGGATCATTTAAAAGATGTTATCTTTCATATTTAGACCAAAAAAAATCTCCAAGTTTTGTACAATATAATGTTAAAAGTAAATCTATTAAATAATTAAAGGTAAAAAAGTTATTCTATTTTTAAATGGTAAAGCGAATATTTGCTGAGCTTGTATATCACTTAAACAAGTTCCTCTTGTATTATTTATTATTATAAAATGTTTTTCAATAAGAGCGATATGTTCTAAAATTGAAATAAAACGAATAGAAATAGACCAAAAATTTTTATTTTAATTTTAAGCGTCATCGATGGAATTAAGTTCTGAAAATAACATCATTTAAATAACCACCACTGCTTCTCCTGCAAGAGCGACATCGATGAACCCAATTTTCAAGAACTATTTAATAAATTAAGTTTTACATCTCGAATGGCGTGTTGAATATTCAGTTTTAATGCATGAATTGTCTCTGGTCTATTTTCCTAAACAATAGATTTTAAATGAACCCATAATAAGAAGTCAAAAGGCGTTAATTGAATTGAAGGCCATTTGACAGGCCTATTTCTAGAAATAATAATGTAAGTCGCAAACGGCAAATTGGCTGTTCCAAAAATTAGTATTCACCCTTTGACATGATCCGTTTATAAACGATGAATTAACTAAAGGTCAAAGGTGCGTGAATTAACTTCCGTTAAGAAGATGTACACTCGTAATATTTTAAACGACTTTACACTACCAAGGTCTGTCTGCTAATCCTCGAATCTCACCCGCGTGTAAGCGGAAGGGGTTACCAAAGTTAGCCACAGAAAGTGGAACAAGTATCCGAATGAAAGTATTTAATATAAAGTACCGGTAGTCGTCAATAAATAATGAAGACTATTAATCGATATTAAAAAGAGAAATTAAGGCGTAACAACCCAATCTAAGTAAATTCTAAGCTGTCCATGGTCTCTGGGCTTCAGTTCTAGTGTTAACTGAATTTTATACGGGTGTAGGTGCAAGATCTTATGGAAAGTGACCCAACGGGAACCATAAGAAAGGCTCAAAGTCTGTGAACTGGTAGAATTAACTAATCACTCACAGCAGCAATATTCTCGGTTGAACGGGCGCTACGATGATACATACGGCTTACCCTATCACCAATGCTTCCAGTTTCCTTAAATTTTTTCACTATGTGTTGAGAATTGTTCGCTTAACTTGATTATAATCTTCCTGTAAACGTTGACACACAGTTCGTACAGCATTTTTATCGCTGTAGAACAATTGAGCAATTTTAACGCGTTCAGCGGTGGTTAAGCAATCCATTTCGTAAATGTGTTGCTTCAAACTAACATTTGATGTGTCAAACACGCGCTATTAAAGACACTTGTCTAATTTACAGTGTAGCTAATATAGGAAATTCGAATTGGATCACCCATTACTATACAAGTAATTAATATTTTTAGAGAATATGAAATACCAACAAGCAATGAAAATATATTGTAATCTACTAAATGAAAGTTACCAACAATTTGATGACAAGAAATTAATAATTACATTACAGCTTCTTCTGATACTACGGCTTCTGAAGAAGTCGTAGCATCTCAATGTTACAAATACATTGAAACACATAATCGAACTTTTTACTTACATATGTAACAAGTGTTCATTTGAAAAGTCAATCTAGTAGCATGTGATTTACTGAGATCATTTTGAAGTATGTCGTAAATTAAAATTTACTACTTAACCTACGAAGTCGTATATTTTGACAGTTTCATACATACAAATAAATAACAAATAATAGGTATTTATTGAAAACTATAACAAATGTTGAAAATGTTGTCCTTCAAGATCAATGCACTTTAAAATCCTCCGTTCAAAATTTCTGATGATATTCTGCAACATTACTGGATTGTTATTAATTTCCATGCATTTCTGTTCGATTCTCTGTAGCATATCATTCAAATTCAATATAGGTGTTCGAAATATGTTATTTTTTAGATAAGGCCACAAAAAGAAGTCGCAAGGTGTTAAATCGCATGAACGTGCAGGCCAGGCAATTTCAGTATTTCGACTAATTATACGCTCATCAAAAAATTCTCTTAAATAATCCAAAGATTCTGCAGTACAGTGACAAGGTGCTCCGTTTTGTTGGAAATATGCATTTTTAAGTTCATCATCATGCAACTGATTGACAAATGGTAAATGTAAAATTTCCGTACGGTACCTTTGAGCAGTTGACGTTCCCTGAAAAAATATTGGTCCAATGATTCGCCTTTTGCTTATCGCTGCCCAAACACCAATTTTCTCTGGATGTAGCGATTCTTCGTTAATTACATGTGGATTTTCACTACTCCAAATTCTTGTATTTTGTGAATTTATGTATGCCGTTTTATAAAACCATGCTTCATCAGTAAAGATGACTCTTTGCGAAAGTTCTCCATTATTGTTCATATTTACAAACCAATTACAAAACTGCAGTCTATGTGGGTAATCAATTTTTAACAATTCTTGTACTGCTGTGACACGGTATGGATAAAGTTGCATATATTTTTTTAATAACTTGTGAGTTGTACCAACAGAAAGGTTTATTTGTTGACTCAAATGTCGAACAGATGTTTGTGGTTCATTTTCCATTATTTCTTCAACACGATTGACAACTTTAGGTGTACGTTTCTTAACTGCTCCGCTGCCTGATTTTCTTAAGAGACTACCAGTTTCAGAAAAAGTTTTAAAGTTCTATCCAAAGTATTCTTAAGTTGTATATAATCTATTACAAAATGTGGAAACTCAACTTGAAATTCTTCCATGCAATCTTGAACTGAATAAACCCATAAACCATCAATTTTATTACCACTTCGAAAATAAGCCTGGACTAAAAAAATTTTATGTTCTAAAGTGAAAGCCATTTTAAAACTGAGAAGCAAATTAATTAAACCAGAATCGATACATGATTATTTTATGCACTAACTGATATTTGTGATTGACATTAGCAAATGTCATTTGGATTTATGTTTACGGAACAACAAACACATACTAATATATATGTGTCTTTTTCTATCAAAATTTCAAAGTAACCTAGATTGACTTTTCAAATGAACACACGTTACTAATATATTTGCGTCTTATTCTATCAAAATTTCAAAGTAACCTAGATTGAATTTTCAAATGAACACTTGCTATATACTTCTACAAATTAATCGCGATTTTAAATAATCTTAAACGCAAGATTAATAATTCGCGTGATTAATCTTGTAGATAACACAAAGCATTAGTAAAACATAAATTTGACTATCTCCGCTTTCTATTGCGGATTTGAGAATGTGATAAACTTAAAATTACAGTGAATGGTTGGCTATGGACATTTTTAACGCTTCGAGGAAAGTTCTCATATGATAGTTTACGTTCTGCGCGTAGACGTCACCAGAGTACATAGAATCGTCGTAAATCTCAATTAAAATTGTATATGCGGAATGAAAATATATTTTGATGCGGTCGTAAAATATTTTACAGTTAAATATGTGCATGTTTTACCTTAATAGTATTTATTCCTACTGTAAGAATTCTATTTTTCATTATATATACTTGAATCATACAGACATTGATAAAATTGTTTTAATAATTTTTATTTGCAGTTTTAAATTATAATTTTATTTTCAATAAATCGTCCTCTTTTCTTTGGAGTTATTTGTTTTTAAATTAGTTTTATTTTTTCTATTTCTAACAATGGTATGAATAAGTCATCCTAATATACAGGGTGTAAATGCAATACGCCGACGTATGCTAATATATAGTAGACACGTAAGACAACAATTCAAATCTACAAAAAAATTTACTCTATCAAACTTTAATTTTTGCAGAAATTTAGAAACACACACTTTTCAAATACGGTCTTGTATTCAGATTGAATCTAAATAAATAGAAATTATATGTTTATATGTTGTTGATTTAACAAAGAAATAGGCATTTATTTGTTAAAGTTCATAAAAAAATCCTCTTCAGATTTTAGTAATGTAATGCATCTTTGTGTGAAAAGTTTTATAAACATGTATTCATTCATTTTATAGATATAAATTTTCTTAGGCATCAGCTGTTTTGTTTTTATTTATAAGTAGGTCAATGGCCTCTCTGGGATCTTTGTAATATCCCGAAAAAAATATATTATATCGAGGTTATTTAAAATTTTCAAACGATATAACAGTTTTGTGGTGACATGGAAATTTGTAATTTAGTTGTTTTAATATTAAATTCACGCCGAGTAATAATAAATTATATTTATAATTTTTAATTGAATGTTCATATTTTTTTTCTGTTCTATTTTCCTCTTTTTTAAATGACAAATTTTTTTGATGTAAAAAGGGCGGATTTGTGTGAAATAGGTGGAATGCTTAAAGGAAATGTTCAATGTGGGTGTCATTTGCGTAAATACAAGCTTCTAACCGATTGGTAAACTTTCGTACACGATTTAACTTGTTCCTCCGCATCTACTAGCCCATGTTGTCTTTCACGGCCACGGCCTTCATAATTTGGATGCAATATACGCGATCTCTCAATTTATACATATGGACTAGAGCTGTGTCGTTCCAGCCGGACTCGGTCCAAAGGATTCGGTCCGCTGTTGGATATAATCGGACCCGGTCCGCAACTTTGTCTGAACTCGGTCCGAAGGAACGAATTCAATACTTTTATTGAATTCGTTCCTTACGCGTACGGTACCGATTCTCGCTAGCGTCAAGCATATCATATTCCGATATTCGAAGTGTAAACCATCTAAACATTAGTGATTCAGATTCAGACAGTCAGACACATAACTTACTGGGATGTTTACGTTTTAATGAGTTCGAATATTGTAGAGATACGCATATTACGCATATACATATACTGAAAAAGCAATAAATTTTATTTGACGAAGGTCGTACTATTTGTCGTAGGTATTTGATATTGATTATATGAGACACATATATATAGATATGTATATGTGTGTTTATATTTTTTATCTGAATTATGGCTAGTGTGACTATGTATTATACATATATGTATACATACAATGTATGTATACAGTGAACCTACTAACCTACATATATGGCTTGACGGTACGGTACACGATCCATTGGTTCTACGTACGATACACGGGTCCACGCTCTCATATCAATACCGATGTCAGTCCGGATGGACCGAATCCAGCGGACCCGTTCCGATCCTAGTACGGACCCGGAATGAACGAATCCACAAAAGGAACGACATCGCCCAGCACTAATATGGACATCTTCGGTTCAGAAATCACTCTTCGTAAATACGTCTAGTAGCTGTAACATTTCCACCTGTTTCACCGTATAGTAAGACGATATCTGTTAATTTGTGATCTGAATGTCATACTTCATGGAAATTGATAACAGATTGACTTCTGACTTACAGTATGCATTATCGCATTTATAACTCCCACCATTACGCTTCAGTAGAGGTAGCGCTGCTGTTATGTAATATTAAATTTACCAGAGTCGGGTTGAGTCACGGGCATTTTTTTAAATATTTATTTTCTTTGATCTCGTTTATCATAGAGATTTCATGCATTAGAATTTTATGCTTAATATTATTACAGCTATTACATACTAAAGTATATCGCCATATTTCATTTACACCCTGTATAGTTATAGTAGGAGATACCCGCGAGGCGGCGTTTCTGTCTTTTCGGATTAGGCAGCTTTAAATTTTAATGTAATTTCCCATTGTTTGCTTTAAATCACTTATGCCTTGATAACTTGTCACCCAAGTTATAAAACATTTGCAGCATTATTAATTTTATTATCTTTCAGTTTGTGTTGTCGTATGCATTTATTTTATACCAAAACGAAGAAAATTAAGTATAGAGCCGTTACAAAGTTTCGTACAAACAAAGAAAAAGCTCCAAAAAAATGTTGTGCCTCTAGTTTTTATTTTGAAAAAAAATTTGGACCTTGCTATAAAGGGTGTATAGTTTGTTAGAATAGATAGGACTTGTTTCTACAATTTGTCAATTCAAATAGTAAAAAGATTATATAATTCCTAATTTTCATTAAAATAAATTAAATTAATGAGGTACAGTATCTATAGCACGTAATAAGAGGAGAAAGATATCTATTCCTGCAAAATATTATGCAAGGGAAGATATTTGGGAAGATAAGTGGATGTCTTGGTTGAGTAATTTACTTCAATAGTATAAATGTAGTTCCATTGAGCAGTTTAGAGCTACAATGTCCAGAATATGAATCGCCACGATAGGTAATCTTAGAAGAGAAGCAGGTACATAAAGTAGAAAAAGTTTACCTAAAATTTTTTTTGCAAATTCGTATGTTAAGCTAATGTGTAGAATACGCGTACCAAAAACTTTTGAAAACAAAATATTGGAACACCTAATAGACCTCAAGAGAAACAACTTTTCCTAATAAAGTTATTAGTGCAAACGCTATATATATTTAAATAAAAATACGTTGCTTACTTTCTTATAGGTTATCTATGCGACCAACACACTTTATTAACCAAATTTTGATCATTATTAACCATTTCGAATATAATAGTAGTCCGTTAATGACTGAATCTGACAGTATATGTAAAATGTTGGTTAAGTTAGCACTACAGCACTTGATTTCGACCGCAACATTTAACTTTCGCGTCCTATGCGATAATCAGTATTGACGTAAATATACAAAAAAATAGATTGCATGTCGATGCGATAATTCACATCAAGCTTTGATACAAAATAATACAAATCTGTATAAAAACAAATTTGTATCTGTATATGCATGGACACACAGTACGTATTTACCAGCTTTTGCTTCAACTACCAGACGCATGCGTTTCTGTGTAACCACTTTGTCAATGATAGATTTACGAAGCAAAAGACTGTAGTACACTTGCAGTCATGTAGTAAGTTTTGTCCTATCCGAAGACAACAGATAACCTCTTGCCATCTGACGGACAAAACCGACCACGCCGGTGCAAAGTGTTCTTCTCGAATAGCGAAGCTATTACTGATAAAGAAGAAAAATACGCATATTACTGTGAGTCCATTAACTCGTCGCCAAGTGGCGTAGTATAGCAAAAAAATAGATTGCATGTCGATGCGATAATTCACATCAAGCTTTGATACAAAATAATACAAATCTGTATAAAAACAAATTTGTATCTGTATATGCATGGACACACAGTACGTATTTACCAGCTTTTGCTTCAACTACCAGACGCATGCGTTTCTGTGTAACCACTTTGTCAATGATAGATTTACGAAGCAAAAGACTGTAGTACACTTGCGGTCATGTAGTAAGTTTTGTCCTATCCTAAGACAACAGATAACCTCTTGCCATCTGGTAAATACGTACTGTGTGTCCATGCATATACAGATACAAATTTGTTTTTATACAGATTTGTATTATTTTGTATCAAAGCTTGATGTGAATTATCGCATCGACATGCAATCTATTTTTTTGCTATACTACGGCACCTGGCGACGAGTTAATGGACTCACAGTAATATGCGTATTTTTCTTCTTTATCAGTAATAGCTTCGCTATTCGAGAAGAACACTTTGCACCGGCGTGGTCGGTTTTGTCCGTCAGATGGCAAGAGGTTATCTGTTGTCTTCGGATAGGACAAAACTTACTACATGACCGCAAGTGTACTACAGTCTTTTGCTTCGTAAATCTATCATTGACAAAGTGGTTACACAGAAACGCATGCGTCTGGTAGTTGAAGCAAAAGCTGGTAAATACGTACTGTGTGTTCATGCATATACAGATACAAATTTGTTTTTATACAGATTTGTATTATTTTGTATCAAAGCTTGATGTGAATTATCGCATCGACATGCAATCTATTTTTTTGCTATACTACGCCACCTGGCGACGAGTTAATGGACTCACAGTAATATGCGTATTTTTCTTCTTTATCAGTAATAGCTTCGCTATTCGAGAAGAACACTTTGCACCGGCGTGGTCGGTTTTGTCCGTCAGATGGCAAGAGGTTATCTGTTGTCTTCGTATAGGACAAAACTTACTACATGACCGCAAGTGTACTACAGTCTTTTGCTTCGTAAATCTATCATTGACAAAGTGGTTACACAGAAACGCATGCGTCTGGTAGTTGAAGCAAAAGCTGGTAAATACGTACTGTGTGTCCATGCATATACAGATACAAATTTGTTTTTATACAGATTTGTATTATTTTGTAAATATACAAATTGATAAAATCACAATACCCCAATGCTTATTGTCAATATTTACTAATTACAGTTATTTAAGAAAATGGGATAGATTATGTCGCGTTTCAAACAGGAAATGTAAATAATAAAAGCTAACGGAAAACAGGCATATACGATTATGGCAAGAGATGTTAAATACCAATTGGCAATGTAAATATTGCTTTCTACATTTTACGACGCCAATTATTCGAATTTCTTAATTAAAAAAATTCGCTCTTAAGTGGGATTCGAACCCAAGTCCATGGTTTCCCGGATCATTGCTCTTACGACTAAGCTATTAAGGGCTGTGGTTCCGAATACATCGAGAGGCCTTAAGTTACATTAAGGAAGCCTGTAGTCGGTACTTGTTGCAAATTAATTGAATTTTCGCGAAGTAATGTGAATGTAAATATTGCTTTCTACATTTTACCACGCTAATTATTCGAATTTTTTAATTGAAAAAATTCGTTTAACTTAAGGCTTCTCGATGTATTCGGAACCATAGTCCTTAATAGCTTAGTGGCAAAAGCAATGGTCCGGCAAACTATGGTCGTGGGTTCGAATCCTGTTTAAAGGCGAATTTTTTCAATTAAAAAATTCGAATAATTACCGTCGTAAAATGTAGAAAGCAATATTTACAATTCCATTACTTAGCGAAAATGCAATTAATTTACACCAATTGACAATAATTACAATTCTCAGTGTGGCAAATATTAAGCAAAGAAATTTTCAAAATTTGATAAACGTTAGCTTCAAACATTAACGGACACCCGATATAAGAATGTAGAACAAGAAAAAATCATTTTCATTTATATTAAAAACAATTGTAGTTACTTAAATATACTTTTAAATATATTCTACCCCTAACAAATATGTGTTCGTGCATGTGACCAGCATTACAAAAATTAGGTTATGTTGTGTTTGTGTGGGATATTGGTATAAATTGAGCAACGTATTATTTAATTGTAGCGTGTCATTACGCTTCCCCAAATAACTTTATTAGGAAAAGTTGTTTCTTTTGAGGTCTTTTAGGAGTGCCAATAATTTCTTTACAAATATTTTTGATATAATGTATAGAATCCACGGTTGGCTCTTGGTGAAACATAATGAATAAATTTACTAAAGAAAACACTCGGTATATTTGTTTCACAAAAATATATTTATTAAATCTCTAACACATGTTTCGACTTTACAGTCATTGTCAAAGAGTTTTTAAACTGAACTAAAAATACACTTCTACCACTATTTATGAGTTTTTAAAGACTTTATTATGGCATCAATAGTAGGGGTATTGAAAAAATCCAGCTGTGTATTTGTGACATGTCTATTAAGATTTATGGCTTTTTTAATTTCTAATATTTCGAGATAGTCAAGTCTTTTTCCTTTATTACAAGTATGTAAAAGTTTAAAATTATTGGTGTTGAACAAATGTGTATTTTCGATGCAATGTTCCGCGAATCCCGTATTCATATTACCATAAAGAATAGAACTTCTATGCTCTTTAATACGTTCTTTTATTGAGCGCCCTGATTGGCCAATGTATATCGCATCACAATCACTGCAACTTAATTCGTACACACCTGACTTATCACACAATTCTGTTTTTTCTTTATTATTTACTAAAATATTTCCTAGATTGACTTTATTAACTTGGATGGCATTTAACCCTAATTTATTCAGTTTATTAGAAACTTTATTGCTAACCCCAGGTATATAGTTGAGTATGTGAAACGTTTTATTCGTTTTTGTATATGTGTGCCCGTAGTAAAAATTCTTCGTAAGGATAGTACGTTGTTTTTTGTTAATCATTTTATCTATAAATTCTGTTTTATATCCGTTGTTTCTAGCTATTGTTTTTATGGTGTTTACTTCTTTTTCGTAATTCTCATTATTTAAAGGGAAATTAATTAGTCTATGTATAAAACTATGAAATGCTGCCATTTTTATATTCCATGATTGGTTGGAATTTGCCGGGATTACTGTATCCGTTGTAGTGCAGTAAGTCCTTTGCTCGCTGAATTATATTCGGCAGATTTTGAATTTAAACACATAAACAATTTCAACCGCAGTCCAGTATTAAAATACATTTCCTTTTGGGGCAGATATGTAGACGATATTTTATGCCTGTGGTCAGGCACAGATAGACAACTAGACCAATTTATCAAATATTTAAATTCTCTTAACAATAAAATACAATTCACTATAGAAAAAGAGTTAGACGGAACGCTAAATTTTTTAGACTTAAAATTAACAAGAAGGGATAAACGATTTGAGTTTGATATTTTTAGAAAACCCACTACAACGGATACAGTAATCCCGGCAAATTTCAACTAATCATGGAATATAAAAATGGCAGCGTTTCATAGTTTTATACATAGACTAATTAATTTCCCTTTAAAAAATGAGAATTACGAAAAAGAAGTAACCACCATAAAAACAATAGCTAGAAACAACGGATATAAAACAGAATTTATAGATAAAATGATTAACAAAAAACAACGTACTATCCTTACGAAGAATTTTTACTACGCACACATATACAAAAACGAATAAAACATTTCACACACTCAACTATATACCTGGGGTTAGCAATAAAGTTTCTAATAAACTGAATAAATTAGGGTTAAATGTCATCCAAGTTAATAAAGTCAATCTAGGAAATATTTTAGTAAATAATAAAGAAAAAACAGAATTGTGTGATAAGTCTGGTGTGTACGAATTAAGTTGCAGTGATTGTGATGCGATATACATTGGCCAATCAGGACGCTCAATAAAAGAACGTATTAAAGAGCATAGAAGTTCTATTCTTTATGGTAATATGAATACGGGATTCGCGGAACATTGCATCGAAAATACACATTTGTTCAACACCAATAATTTTAAACTTTTACATACTTGTAATAAAGGAAAAAAACTTGACTTTCTCGAAATATTAGAAATTAAATAAGCCTTAAATGTTAATAGACATGTCACAAATACACAGCTGGATTTTTTCAATACCCCTACTATTGATACCATAATAAAGTCTTTAAAAACTCATAAATAGTGGTAGAAGTGTATTTTTAGTTCAGTTTAAAAACTCTTTGACAATGACTGTAAAGTCGAAACATGTGTTAGAGATTTAATAAATATATTTTTGTGAAGCAAATATACCGAGTGTTTTCTTTAGTAAATTTAAATATTTTTGGTACACGTATTCTTAACATTAGCCTATACGTCATATTATACGTGATATTCCTCGTATTATTTATTTACGAATGAAATTCGTTTTGTTTATTTACATAGAAAGAAGTTTTGGAATTAATCGTGACATTAACAGTGACTTATATATTATTAACCAAAAAGAATGAATGCATTTTATGCATTTCATTTTCTAATTTCGCAAACGTGTCGTCAAAAGTTTCGTCAAACGTTGTATTTTGAAATATTTACGAAATACCGAAAGTCTACTCATTAATTCTAAATTTAGAAACTTACTTGAATTAATAAAATGTTATATTATAAATAGAACGCGTACAGTCGTAAACACATTTCAAATTTAAATGAAGTCGCTCGGCATTTATATAATAATAAATACGAAACTACTTGCTTTAGCTATTTCTCAATGTGTAGAATACAATAAAAAGTTTACACATACCTTGTAATTCCTTTTCGTTGAATTCGCGTTTGATGGAACTCTGAAATTGTGCGGCATAATATTAGTTAGGTTAATCTTCGACAGCACACAAATCGTACGTACCCGTCTCCGTTGTAGTGTTTTCGCCATGTCCTTTTTTTTTAGTGTTGATGTCCTCAATAATATTTGATTTATGCAATTTTTTTTGCGAATATCTAATCTAAACGATCGATAAAGTGTTAGTTAGGTGGTTTTGCGTGCGTTCGGAACTGGCTTGAATGTTTACTAACCAAACTAACAATACTGTAGTGAATGTATTTTGGCAGGCAGTTAAGTCACACGAAAAAAAAACAATGTTCTAAAACTAGACAAGGATATGTTTTTTTTAATAGTATATTTAAGTCAGTGGAATACATTTATGACAAAACGCGAATTAATGAAGATTGTGTTTGCTGCGAGAGATAATTTCTTATCATCGTGTTTTATCTCAGAAAATATATGTATATGATCCTATATATTCAACTTATAAATTTTTCGGATGGACGTGCGTTTTTTTCGTCTTTGTTGGGATTATATTTTATAGTTTTGACATGACAAACTGACTAAAAACGACGAAATTTTATTGTAACAGTGTTATGTTTGCTTTGTTTTATAGACTGCTTTTATCTTAATTTAATTGCTAGTAAATACACGTAAATGATATAATTAGGAGAATTTACCATTGCATGTAGACGAGAGTGAAAGAAAAATTTTATATCGTAAAATGGGAACGCGTTCGAACCGGTCGCTTCGCCAACAGAAATGAATTGCTAACATCAAGTAAAATATTTATTACTTTAAGTTCACATATATTTATCACGCAAGTATAGTTGCTTTGCGAATATTTTTCTATTTTTATTACATTGAATCAGATGTTTTTGTTTAGTTTTTAACTCCGCAAAAAAAATTTTGCATGTAAAATTTACCATAGTTGAATATGTGTGTGTATTTAGGGGGTGGGGGGCTATGTACATAAAATAAATAATTAAATTTTATGATGAAAACATGTATTCTATCCTATGTTAAGTGTTGAGTGGATTATTTATAATTTCAATAAGTTTAGCAACGCAACACGTAAGGAAGATACGTAATTAAATATAAATCTCAGTTCTATATTTTTTCAGCTTCAAATTGAGAACAATCAATGTCGACTTGGGTATAATCAATATCAAATCGCCGCTCGATTATGTGAACTAATTAAAACCTGTTCACAGAAGCGAAATGTTCACTCAATCGAAATCTTTTATTTATACAACGTGTTTCAAAAACAACTTCTTCTCAGTAAGCACTGAGTAACTAGTAGTTGGAAATTATTATAAATCACTTGGCTTTTATTTATAACTAGAGAACGGACATTCTTACCACATGTCTAAGTTCTCCGAATACAATGGCCGTTGTCCATTGTTAACGCTGCTAAAATCAGGTGGCCGAGAAAATCAAACACAAATACTTTATTGTATTACGCCGGGATGTACTCAGCGATGTTTATAAACATTTCCAATTGCCGAGTGCGTTTAATGGAATATATCCTCGGAATACAATAAGGTGTGTTGTCCATTGTAATTGCTGTCGACCAGATGGCCAGATGGCCATCTGGTGTTGTTGTTGCATGCAATTTTTCTTGCAGCAATTTTTCTTGCATGTATTTTTTCTTGCGCACTAAGCTGTGCTTTACACTTTGGAATTTTTACGTGCAAGTCCGTGAAATTATTTTTTCAATCAGGTTGACCAACACATATTTATCACAAATAAAATAACAAACATAATCTGCACATTCTATGAAAGCGGAAAACAACTGTTACAGCCGTTAGTGTCCTATTAATTATTGCGTTTTCAGCATTATTAGTAGAAAACGCAAACATTTGGAAACGCAGATGGTGGATTAACCCATTTAGGACCACTATTAGACAAATCAAGGAAAACGCAAATTCTTTAAGGAATAAACTTTTATTTTGGTATTTATAAACATCCTTTAAAGTAAAAAAAAAAAGACAAACCATTCATTCTTATTTTTTTTTTGCGTTACGTTAACGCAACAATGGGACTATATGCACAAAAAATATTACAATTATTAATTATGGTAGTCTTTGAAGCAGTGTGAATGTAATGGAACTCCACATTTATTACACATAAATACGGTTGTACTTTTGCATACTCTACAACATCTCCTCCAATTTTCACGATTTCCTTCAATTAGGTGACCCACATTATCTAAACGTGCACTGGATGATAGAGACGCACCGGAACCACGTCCTCGAACAGATTGTGTTTTACATTTGTTAGCACTAATGAGATGAGGCTTCGTACAAGTTCAGACCTGAAATCCAGCTGCGAAATGGGTTACTCTGTATATACAAGTCTGTGCAGTTTTCAAGCATTCACCACAGTAGAAAAACATATTTATAAATAACGGCCACCACCATTTTTTTCCACGAATATTTATTCGGTAATTTGCAACTGCGTTATCGTGTAGATCAACGCCTCCCATATATTTCTTATATTTGACAATCATATTTGGTGTGGTTCAGAGATGTCTTTTTTCTCTCTACGATTGTACCGCTTAATTCATTTAATTCATTTACGTGATCGTAACGAGAATTCATTGTACCACGAGGTTTTTTTCCTATAGACTTACAAGTCTCTAAAGGGCATTTCAGCATTCTGTTCGCACGTACAGTTCCAGTAGCAAAGTATCCTTGACGTTTCAGATGAACTAATAGCTTGTAGCTCGTAAAAAAGTGATCAAAGTATACCTTATGAGTAGACTTATTTTCTAATACGTTCAAAAGATTGATGACCACTGTTTCACCTAAACCAAATTCTCTCTAAATTGATATAAATACCCATCGCTAGATGCCAGACACCACATTTTGAACCCGAAACGCACCGGCTTCCCTTTCAAAAACATTTTCGCTGAATAGCGGCCGAAGTAGGGTACCATTTGCTCATCAATTGATAAGTGATGTCTAAAAACACCATACTTCACTTCAAGAATTTGCTGTTCAAGAGATCAACCAGTGGTCTTACATTCGCAAATTTGTCTGCCTTGTCTAAATGATTGCTATCTGCATGCTCTATGTCGAGAAATCTGTTTCGTGACATCGCATTTTTCACAAATTGAACACCTTTATCTTCATCAGATCACTAGTAAAGTTTTACCTGTGGAAGAGTGTGATACCCACTCAAAATCAATATTCCCAAAAAATTTCTAGATCCTCTTGATCTAAGGCGAATTGAGTACGGTTATTATCTCTCGCATATCTTATGGAGTTTGAAATAAAAAGCTGGCCAACATTTTTATTAAAGATTTGCATAAAGAAATCAAGCACAGACTTTCCATGTAGCGCCTCAACAATATTCTGTACATTCCCTTCCTCATTTGACGTAGCATCTTCCTCGTAGTCAACGGACGTTTTACACCAAATAATGTCTTGCCGTTTTGCTTGGTGTAGATAAAGCTGCCTCATGATGTATGCCATCCTCTATCTCAATTTCGTTATTCGGACACACTATCTCAAAAGTTCCCGCTATATCTACATGCAAATTTTCTACTCCATCTATAACATTATCATCAATGTCCTCCTCGTCTGTTATATCATCGACGTCGGGTGGTATATATATAATAGAGGTAACTAACCTCTATTAACCTTAACCTACTAAATTTTATACATTAAATTAAAATTGAAATTAAAAATAATTTCAACCCTAAAAATAATAAAAGATAATTTAAAGCCACTGGCAAAAATCTTTTTCAACATAAATATATTAATTTATCATACCGATAGCGTGGCAAAGTTCCCCGAACCCATAAGCAAACATCAATTTCTTCATTCAGATCAAGATCTTCAACAATTACCTCAAGTTCTTTCAAAGTCAACGGTCTGGTAGGATCATCGCGATATTTCACGTGACTCTAAAATAATTTTATTATCAACATCAACGATCAACACTTTAGAAATTGTTGTACTTACCATTGTATAATATTTCTGTCATCCTCAAGATAACACTATTATGAACACTAACTTCTTCAACTTCTCTGTCCCACAGCGTAAATGAACTGAATAAACTTGCATCACACAACGGATACCCAATAAACTTCCTCCAGACGTGAAAAAGCATGTTCAGACAGGAATATTACTCATGACTACAATTACGCAATTTGTCCCAATGTTGCGTTTTCGCAACGCTATGTTTCAAATCCGTTTGAGAAATATATCCGGAAAAAAGGGGATTTATTTTTTTTCCAAATTAACGTTGCATGAAGTATCTTTTATATGAAACCTCTTAATGATAAATGAAAAAGTAAGCTGTATGTTATTTAATTTAGACTTAGATACAAAAGTTCTTTTCTTGAAAATTCCATAGTTTTATTTGATTATTATGAAAATGCGATTAGCCGTTCCCAAAATATATATTAGGTTGTTTAAATATTTATTAACGCAATGCTACTGACAGTACATCCAAAATTATTACTTTTTAGTACGAAAAAAAATTTTTTTGATATTGCGTTAACGCAACTATGAGAATAAATGGGTTAAGCCCTGGTTAAATAGAAAAAAGAAAATAAAAATTTAAGAGAACAATTTTTGGATATCAACGAATTAAAATCACAACCCCCAAATGTAGGTTATATTTGTAAAAAAGGCAGGAATTTTGATCATGTGTTGGCTATGATAAAATCCCTAAAAGAATACTAGAATTGCAGCTAGTTTGCATGAAAAATATAACACGTTCTAATTCTTGCAATGCAAGAAAAATTGCAACAGCTGATCGAAAATGTTTGGATTGCGCATGCGTGCAATAAAAATTGCTGCAAGAAAAATTGCATTGTGGATAATAACGTTTTATATTCCAAAAAGAGAGAGACAAATTTCTGAACAGACCCCGATGCCTAATTTAATTTTGAAAATCTGTCTGAAATATGAAATCTGTAGCAAATTAAATTGTATATAGATTATTCAGGGATAAATCCACAGTTAAGACAGCAGAATGGTAAATGTATAGTAATTACTAGAGCTGAGGATGTTTGCGGTACGGCAGGACCGTATGTAGTGCATCCCCACATTTAACTATTTATCTAAATATTCTCTGAAATGATTTGCCGGATCTCCTAAATTAATAGAGTGATATTTTAGTATGCACTGGATATTGTTATTATACAAAATCATAATAGCCATTTGTATTTATGGATCATAAATAATAATACGCATGTATTTGTATTTGGTGAATTCAATTTAAACTTAAAACGAATCGTAATATTTTAACGACAAGCCGTCCTTACAATACATGCATTCGAGACAAAGTGTGCAACTCTACGAATAACTTCCATAATTGATCGAAAATGGACATTTTGGAGCTGAAGTAAAGCCCCTATTCTTAGAAAATTTTATTACTGTCGTTAAGAACTATTATTATAAACAACAAAGGCCTTTTATTAGTGTTGAGGTTTTAGTTTCATTGAATTTCCATGTTGTAAGTAGTCAATTGTAAAGTGTTCATTCACAATATTCTAAAACAAGGTGTAAATTTAACTAAAATCAAGAAAAACACATTCTGATAATATATTACTAGATTAGAAGCTGTGTTTATTACTATTTATTATATTATTTTTATAACCAAATGCAATAAAAGCTACGAAAACAAAAGAAACCTCGATTTATTAAAATCTTGTCACACAGCCTTTCAAAGCCTGGCAGCACATATTTTGTATATATTTTATATATACTACCTACTTGAACTAGGTGAATGAAGTTAGAAGTTATAACTTATAACTTCTAACTTCATTCACCTAGTTATAAGTTATAACTTATAACTTCTAACTTCATTCACCTAGTTCAAGTAGGTAGTATATATAAAATATATGCAAAATATGTGCTGCCAGGCTTTGAAAGGCTGTGTGATAAGATTTTAATAAATCGAGGTTTCTTTTGTTTTCGTAGCTTTTATTGCATTTGGTTATAAAAATAATATAATAAATAGTAATAAACACAGCTTCTAATCTAGTAATATATTATCAGAATGTGTTTTTCTGGATTTTAGTTAAATTTACACCTTGTTTTAGAATATTGTGAATGAACACTTTACAATTGACTACTTACAACATGGAAATTCAATGAAACTAAAACTTCAACACTAATAAATGGCCTTTGTTGTTTATAATAATAGTTCTTAACGACAGTAATAAAATTTTCTAAGAATAGGGGCTTTACTTCAGCTCCAAAATGTCCATTTTCGATCAATTATGGAAGTTATTCGTAGAGTTGCACACTTTGTCTCGAATGCATGTATTGTAAGGACGGCTTGTCGTTAAAATATTACGATTCGTTTTAAGTTTAAATTGAATTCACAACCAAATACAAATACATGCGTATTATTATTTATGATCCATAAATACAAATGGCTATTATGATTTTGTATAATAACAATATCCAGTGCATACTAAAATATCACTCTATTAATTTATGAGATCCGGCAAATCATTTCAGAGAATATTTAGATAAATAGTTAAATGTGGGGATGCACTACATACGGTCCTGCCGTACTGCAAACATCCTCAGCTCTAGTAATTACAGCACATGAAAATAAGGAAATTTGTCTAAAAAACACATAGTTTTGTATCAAAACTTGACGCGAGTTGTCGCATTGATATGCTAATTTGTTTTTGGTATATTACGCCACCTGGCGACGAGTTAATGGACTCACAGTAATATGCGTATTTTTCTTTTTCCTGTAATAGCGTAGCTATTCGAGAAGAAATACTTTGCATCGGCGTAGTCGGTTTTGTCCGTCAGATGTCATGAGGTTATCTGGTGTCATCTGATAGAACAAAATGTGCTACATGACCGCGAAGTATACTACAGTCGTTTGTCTTCGTAAATCCTCCAATGATGAAGTCGTTAGACAGAAACGCATGCATATGGTGGTTGAAGCAAACGCTGGCAAATACGTACTGTGTGTCCATGTATACAGATACAAATTTGTTTTCATACGGATTTGTAATGTGTGTTTTTTAAGAGCTTGAGAACTTAAAATGATAATACAAGACAGAAATATTGTTGGAATGAAATCTTTTTATTATAATCTGGTAGATAATTTCATGGCATTTATTTTTTAAATATGATTTCCGGCATATGTCCGCCGCGGCTACGAGTTACATGGTCCATTCGATCAGTCCAATTTTTGAGTTTTCTTTCCAATAAATCTCGCCGTATGGGGTCAATGGTGGCTTGAATATTGGCTTCCAATGCTTCAAGAGTTGCTGGTTTGTCGGCATAAACCAATGACTTAACATAGACCCATAAAAAGTAATCCAGAGGCGTTAAATCGCACGAACGAGGGGGCCAGATTGATTTTGCAATAAATCGATTGTTAAGCGCGCTGTATGGCAAGTTGCGTCGTCTTGTTGGAACCAAATGTCGTTGACGTCTAGCTGATTAATTTTTGGACACAAAAATTCAGGGAGCATGGCTTGACAGCGCTCACCATTCACCGTAACGGCAGCTCCTTGCTCATTTCGAAAAAAATAAGGACCGATGATGCCGCCAGCGTGTAAACCGTACTAAACAGTCAATTTTAATGGATGTAATGGTGATTCGTTAACGGCTTGAGGATTGTCTTCGCTCCCAATACGGCAATTTTGCTTATTGATGTTGCTATTTAACCAGAAATGAGCTTCATCACTAAACACAATTCTTCGATAAAAATGCTCATCTTCGGCCAGTTTCAAATGAGCCCAATCAGCAAAAATGCGACGCAAACGATGGTCGTTTGGCCTCAATTCTTACACGAGCTGTATTTTATAGGCACGTAAGCCTAGATCCTTACGTAAAATTTTCCACGTAGTCGAAGGACAAAGGCCAACAAGTTGAGAATGGCGACGAATCGACATTTCGGCGTCTTCTTCAATACTTCGCGCTACAGCAGCAATATTCTCTTCGGTACGCTGATTTCTTTGTCTTGTTGATGGTTTTGAATCGAGAAGAGTAAAATTAGTGCGAAAACGCTCAATAACTGCACGAATTGCTGGCTCACTAGGCCGATTATGTTGATCGTAAAGTGGACGAAGTGCTCTATGAACTTCGCGAACAGATTTATTTTTTTCAAAGTAAATTTCCACAATTTGGAAGCGTTGTTCTGGCGTTAAACGATTCATGATGACTTGCCAAACCTACTGAACAGAAATGTTAACACAGTTTGACATTCTTAGCTGTCAAACCATAGTTATCGATATAGATAGCTCTCATGCAGCTAAAAAACACTCGATATATTTTGTATCAAAGCTTGATGTGAGTTGTCGCATCAATATGCTAATTTGTTTTTGGTAAAAACACATGTTATTTCATTTATTTGTGAAAAAAAGGTCAAATAGTACATGTCCTTACTGATAAACATTGTATGTAATACATAATATGCAATACAGTAGGAAATAGCTTAAATTCTACGACTGTAACAGTGTACGACAATTAATTCCAATTAAAACAGATTAACAAGTTAATAACAAAAATATCTTATTTTATAAACTATTTGAAGATTGTTGAATTCAGTCTGATGTTGGTGAAGAAATGGAATCATTACAACCACTGTGGTCTGCAAGAGAAATTATAAATGGTTCCATAACTTCATCGATAATTCCGTCAATATCTTTCACCCGAGCTTCTTCTTTAATAACATAATTTATGCATATATTAAACTTAAATAACACACCTTATATTTTCACAAACAATAGTATATTAATTATATGTACTACAAATGGTCGAAAAACATGCAAGAATCGAAAAGTATGGTCGTATTATTGTAAAAGTGCCTACTAAACTCTATTGAAATTCTATGAAGGACAAATTTGGGAAAAGCCGTTAAATATGAAAACAAGAAATCTGACTGTGTTAGTCATTTAGGGTTATATTAAATAACAATATAGTAAAGGGTTATAATTTACGCATTTTTGCCAAGTTGTTGCAGTTACATTATTGATAGCATTATGTAAAAGTTGCTTAACTTCATTTAATTTAACAGTTCCAATTTTTGCAGATACCTCATTTTTTATTTGTGCCCACACAAGTTCAATCGGATTCAGCTCGCAGTGGTATCGAGGTAAACGAAGAACAGTCTTGTTTTTTGACTTCGCAATTTCATCGATTACATATGAATTGTATTTACTTTTGACCATATTTACTAAGTTCAACAATTCTGCTCTAACCATATCCTCCTCAAACTCTATCCCTTTATTTCGTAACCAATTTTCTATGTCTGCTTTTCTCCACAATGTTGTTGCTGTCTTTTCAGCCTCGTGGCTATGATACAGTACATTATCCATTACTACGACAGCATTCTCTGGTAGATAACGTAATATAACACCATCCGAACTGCCAATATGTAATATTATCAGGCGACGTCCCTTATCTGACGAATTTTTTAATCCTGTTGTAAAGGCCTGTCTATGGCTTAAAACACTTGTGTCCATCCATATCTTCTGCACTGTATAGCTCTCATTCAACCAGGTTTCATCTAAATAGAAAATTGGTCTATTCTGGGATCTGTATAATGAAATATCTTTCAGATATTGTCGTCTCCATCTTACGATATCATCTCTCTCAGTAAAAACACTGTTTCTGACACGTTTAAGGTATCTGTAATATTTAGCACAGTTATACAGGCTGGCCCAAAATGACCGAAGGGGTTTGAGTTCATTATAACTTCTTATTTAAGACATAATTATTAAAATTTTCTTATTTTAAATACAGTATATTAATGGAGAATATTTTTAATTTAATTATGAAAAATTATATCTCGCAAGTGGTGGCCATTTTCTGCTTCGCATATTCGTGCTCTTTCAAAAACATTTTCCATAACCTTTCGCAAAACTTCAGGTGTTATGTTGTTGATTTCGTCGCGTATATTATTTTTTAATTGCTGTATGGTTCGAGGTTTATTAATATAGACTTTTCCTTTCAAATAACCCCAAAGGAAACAGTCTGAAGTGGTTAAATCCGGTGAACGCCAATTAAAATCGCTTGTACGGGAAATAATTCGTTCACCAAAGATGTCGCGTAAAAGAGCCATTGTGTCCCTCGCAGTGTGCGCTGTGGCTCCATCCGGTTGGAACCATATTTGCGGATGGTTTTCCACGGCTGGCCTTAAAAAATTTTCCAACATTGTCCGATATATAACACCAGTGATGGAAACGGCGACACCGTGTTCATTTTCAAAAAAATATGGGCCAATTATCCTTTCCGACGAAACACCGCACCAAACGGTACACTTAAGTGGGAGTAATTCTCGCTGTTGAACTACTCTTGGATTTTCCGTAGCCCAGATCCTGCAGTTTTGCCTATTAACGAACCCATTTAATTGGAAATGGGCTTCGTCGCTCATAATTAAATTATGAATAAAATCATGATTTTCTTCTGCTTTTTGACGAAAATAAATTGCATAATCAAGTCGTTGCTGGTAATCTGTCGGTTTCAATTGTTGGACAAGGTGAATTTGTCCAAGTTGTGTCGAACGTCTCCTGGTTGATGTTTCTCCATCTTCTCGAATACTCTCCTGTACCCGTTCAATATTGTCATCCGTGTGCACCGTTCGTCGTCTGCCGGCACCAGGAAGGGACCTTACTGCCCCTTGTTCTCGAAAATTTGCAACCAGACGGTTTATTGTTGACTTTGAGGGTCCAACCCGCACATTAAAACAACGGCGATATGCACGCTGAGTCAAAACAATGGATCGTTGATTTGAGAAATAAAGTTCAACGATTTTGGCACGTTGTTCAATTGTGTACTGTTCCATTTTAAATTCTACAAGTCTTCTTTACAAAATACTGAAAACAAAAAAAATAAATTATAATAAAAAAGTTATAAGGAATTAAAACCCCTTCGGTCATTTTGGGCCAGCCTGTATTTAGATATGTAAATATACCTACTGTAAATCTTTTGTAAAATTCATTGAGTACAAGATCAATATCATTAAAATCATCAAGGAATCTCCAATCCACGTGAATCAAATCTTTGTAAAGGTTGGTACAAGTTAGCCTTACGAATTGTTACCGAAATTAAAACCTAATCCAATCATTTATTGCTTAGATTAATCTAAAGAATTGTATGTACTTAAATCCACTGATTAAATTTAAAAGTTTGGATCTCTTTAGATTTTATAAATGATTGTAATACCACTCAAATACAGAAGTATTATAATTGATAATATGATTAGAATCAATAAGATATAATATTACAAAAGTCTAATTTTAAATAAAAAACAAAAGAATAAGTGAAAATCAATTCAAAGGTAGGATAAACGTAGAACATTTGAAACAAAAATAGACGTCAATATATTTTAGTAGTAATCCAGTCACAAATTTCAACCACACCTTCGCTTTGGTTTTCAGTCGATGCGGACGAAGTAGAACTTATTAATAGTCTGCGGAATAGAATGTTATTGAGTTAATAATAACATTTCATAAATTTTGTTCACTTATATTTGAACAATTCAAAGATATAGATAATCAATAATTCGTTTATTAATGCATTCACGCGACAACTGCGATTCCCGTTCGCGAAAGGATTGCGGAACCTAAACAACTGCCAGTTGCTTTACGAAAATTGCTACAAAAAATTGCCAATAAGAATAACTATTCCGTATAATTTGATTTCGTTCCAAGTTCTTTCAACAATATTGATAGTATTTTAATTGTTGTACTTAATAAGACAAAACACTTGCCAAACACTGTTGTTGATTTTCACTACTAATTTATAAAATGACTGTTGTTTCGCCAACGCAGTGGGTTCTTCAGATATAAAGTTAAAATTATAGATAATTACGATTTATAATACATTACATAATGAGGCTGCACCTACGAGAGCGGGTTGACGGAACTGTGACTTTTCAAAAGTTGGCTATGTTTTACATTGGCCAAACTGAAACAACCTTTGTCAGTGCGTCCAAGCATCAAAGAAGTCACAAAGATAAAAAATCAAATTCTACTATTGCTAATCATTGTATAGAAGCTAACTACAATTTCAATAATAACTATAAAATACTTCACATTCAAGATAATAATTACACAGGTCTACAGTGATTTTGATGTTTGAAAGCTATTTGCTAATTTGTATATGTTTATAATGCTTATTCCAAAAAACGCCATATTTTTGCTCTGTCACGTAAATTTTTTTTATAGCGCTCTATATCTTAAAAATGTTAATTTATTAATATACATACCTATGACAAGAATATGTTTGTTCCATGTTAGGCATGATTTTTAAATGAATTGATTTTTATGAAATTAAATGTGATTTGACAACACTGGTTAATATTAGATTTCTCAGCAAAGCAACAGAGTCGGCGCAAAAGCGTCAATACAACGTTGAAACCTGCTTATATGCAGTTTGGTTGTGTTACTCGTCGTGCTACTGTGTCTGCGCGCTTGTTGTCTTCATTGTTGCGTATTTTAAGTGCTCTAGAACGTATAAATATGGAAAGAAGACATTGTGTGAACAATCCGAATAACTTTTGTTATATCTGTGGTAGTTATGTCGTAGTAAAGCAGAGGCAAACTATAATTCGTTTGTGAAAAATGTATACCACGCTTATTTTGGTGTAAAAATTGGCGACCAAGACAAGTCCTGGGCTCCTCATACTGTTTGTTCCGTTTGCGTTGAAGCATTAAGAAACTGGCAAAAAGGTAGGAAGAAATGTTTAAGCTTTGGTGTTCCTATGGTATGGCGAGAGCCTAGAAATCACAGTGATGATTGTTATTTTTGTTCGTGTAATGTTCAAGGATTCAACAGAAAAAATAAGAAACAAATTGTGTATCCCAATCTTGACTCTGCTATTCGACCAGTTCCTCATGGACCAGATGTACCGATACCTACCGCCCCAAAAGCACTAGAAAACGTCATCTCGTCAGAATCAGAGGAATCTAATTGCGACCCAGATGACTCAGATTTCACACCAGATTTCAGAGAGCCCGAAGTGTTTAACCAGAGCGAAATAAATGATTTAATTAGAGATTTGCACCTTCCAAAGGATGCATCCGAATTGTTAGCCTCCCGACGTCGTGAGAAACATTTACTGGCACCTGGCGTCACATCAAGCTTTTACCGGGATCGCGAAAAAGAGTTATGTCAATATTTTACTCAAGACGGACTGCTAGTGTATTGCAACAATATTCCTGACTTAATTTCAAAATTAGGAAATGTGCCGTATGTAAAAGAAGAATGGCCCTGTTTATTGACTCAAGTAAGCGTAGTTTAAAAGGCGTTTTATTGAACAATGGTAACGAGCTGGCCCCGGTTCCCGTTGCCCATTCGGTACATTTAATGGAAACGTATGAAAATTTTGAACTTCTTTTAAAGAAAATAAACTACCAAGAACATCAGTGGATGCTTTGTGGTGACATTAAAGTGCTGTGCATGCTACTAGGACAACAAGGAGGTTATACAAAATTTCCATGCTTTATTTGTGAGTGGGATAGTCGAGCAAGGGATAGACATTGGACTCAAATAGAATGGCCCTCTAGAACAAGGCTTACACCTGGTAGCAAAAATGTATTAAGAGATAGCTTGGTTGACCCCAAAAAGGTTTTACTGCCTCCTCTCCATATCAAACTTGGCTTGATGAAGCAGTTTGTTAAAGCCTTAGACAAAAATGGACAGTGTTTTAAATATTTGTGCGAGACATTTCCAGCCTTATCCGATGCCAAGTTAAAAGAAGGTATTTTTGTTGGGCCGCAGATAAGAACATTATGCAAAGACAAGGATTTTCAAAACAGAATGAGCAATGTCGATAAAAACGCCTGGGTTTCATTTATAGAAGTAATTGATAAGTTTCTTGGGAAGGACGAAAACTACGAAAATATTGTTTAAAATATGTTACAACACTTTCATCGTCTAGGTTGTAATATAAGTTTGAAAGTGCATTTTCTGTTTTCACACTTGAACTATTTTCCTGAAAATCTTGGAGCAGTTAGTGAAGAACAGGGAGAGAGGTTTCACCAAGACATTAAGGAAATGGAACGGCGATACCAAGGCAGATGGAGCATAACGATGATGGCGGACTACTGCTGGATGTTAAAACGGGATATGCCCTTAAAAACATACAACTGAATGTCCGGACAACGCAGCTTTCTGGCAAAAAGACAAAGATTTCACTAAAAAAGACTGAGTAAAGTATTTTTTTCCACTTTTTTAACTTGTATTCCACCTTTTTAATCAATAAACAAATAAATTGTTATAGAAATATCGTTTTTTTTATTTAATATTTGCAAAGAAACCTTACGTGATACAAATAAATGCATAGAATTTTTGAAATCAGCCTACCAAAATTATGTAAAATCAGTTTTCAAAATAAAAACATCTGTCAAAAAGTTTAATTTTGTAGACCTGTGTTATTTATGTACCAAGTCAGTAAAGTGATACTTTATTGAACGAATCTGAGATTATGAGCCGTGCGAGCGAGGCGAGTAACAGGCGAGTTCAATAAAGTCACTTTATTGATGTAGTACATACAAAATTTTATCGCCAACTGTAAAAATGTATATTAAAAAAAAGGATATATTGTAACTTATCACATTTTATTATGACAAAGCAAGCACAGAAAAATAACAGCGAATAAAAAACAAATCTACTTATTACTTGATATATTAAAAGTAAACGAACAAACTGACGCATTATAAAAATTAATTCCTGCAGTGGAAGAAGTTTAAATTGAACATGCTTGAGGATTATTATCTAAGTTAATAACTTGTAAACCATTAGTATCATTTGTAGCTATGCTGTTAGTTTGACTTCACATAAAATCGTCTTTGCAATTTACATTTTATTGAGCACATAGGACTCTGCAAACGTGTCGCTTTTCCATCCTCCGTGGCTTTTTAATTTTTTTTTAAAACGCCACGGAGGATGGAAAAGCGACACGATTGCAGAATCCTATGTTGAGGAATCTGTGCTCAATAAAATGCAAATTGCAAAGACGATTTTAGGTGTTACTTTACTGCCGCAAATCACTACATCTGTTGACGGTTGGCGATAAGAGCAAAAAATTTGA
Source organism: Melolontha melolontha (assembly GCA_935421215.2). NCBI lineage: Eukaryota > Metazoa > Arthropoda > Insecta > Coleoptera > Scarabaeidae > Melolontha > Melolontha melolontha. The sequence continues at coordinate 4,693,719 of OW285239.1, read as the reverse complement.
TCTGTTAGAATACTTTGAAATTTCTAAATGCACAAAATTTGGGTTAGTTTTAAACGATCAAACGGAACTATGTAACTTCCCACTACAGTTATTAAACTTGTAATATATTAGGTTAACTATATAATAATTTGTACAGTCTGTTTCAAGATATAGTGCGACGGCAAGCTGATGTGTAAATACTTTAATCGGGTACCCTGCGGTGAGGGCCTAGAGAAATGCAAACAGTGATTATAACATCGGCATAGAAACTAGAGAAGTATTAAGTATACATTTTTACTAAAGGAACTTTATATATATATATTATAAATTGTTTGGCGAATAATATCGACTTGCCACATTGGAATTTTACTTGGATCCTCTATCGCTTTTCCTTTCTCTTGTTTGTATGCTATATTTGACAATTTTATATAACTTCGTTTTAAGTTATAGTGCGATGACATAAATAAAGCTATTTTTTTAAAACTTATTTTAAACAACTAAGGTGATCGGGCGTTATAAATTCAAAAGTATACAATGTTCAGACATTTATCTATGGATGCGGAGCAAATTGTATTGAATGTCTACAATGGTTTAATGCAAATAGATGAATTATGTACTTCGAAAGTTATCCTTGATAACTAAGAAAGCATTTGCGACTATTTTTGTTTTGCATATAAATACTGTTTTAAGAATATTTCATACACCACAAAAAATATATAAAACCATATATTCATAATATATCAAAATTACAGTCGCATGAGCATTTCCATACAGCAGGAATTCCCAGATTTGGGTTTATCAAGCCGGGGAAGTTCCAGTTCCAGTCCTGTTCCTACGAGCAATGAGTTTGACCTATATATAGGTCAGTCATATCATAAGTTGTGTTTAGTTAGTTGTCGAAAGTATATGTACCCGTAATATTACCTTGTTATTTTTGATATGTCTAAATCATATTCACATGTGTCGATCCGGATAAAAGATTTTCCTGAATTTTGTATAGATCTCTTCTTCTTCTCTGCTTTGGATTGGACGCCACCACGTCCAGGCACTTGAGCACCCTGCTATTTGTACTATCCACAATAGATCTCTCAATTCCACTCTGTTAGTCTTGTGTCCTCGATAAAATCCACTATCCTCCTCAGGGGAAGTTTGAGTACACTCGAAGGATCCAATAGATCTCTCCCGACATATTTCTGTCTGAGTTCCTTCAGTTCCTCACATGTGCATATTACATGAAGGCTAGTTTCCTCCTGTTTTTCACATCTCCTACACCAGGGCTCGCTAACCAAGCCCATGGTGTACAAATGCTTCCTTAAAGGACAATGTCCGGTTATTAACCCGATAATTATTTTAATTTCTCTTTTGCTACTACGAATTAGGTTGGCTGAAAACTTTCCGTCCAGCCCCCTTAGTAGTGTTTTGGTATGTAGTTGACCTTCCGTTAACCTCCATTTATTTTTATGTTCTTTTTCTAGCCATAACTAGATCTCCCTTTTAGCGGAATCCTTAGTGATTCCACATACAGGTTCTGGTCCTACGAAGTTCCTATTAGTACCTTCTTTGGCCAGTTTGTCTTATTGCCTTTAATTCCCTCATGTCCTGGCACCCATATCAGCGACACTGTATTGTCTTGTGCCAGGTTATTGAGGATCTGTTTACAATATTTTACCAGCTTAGACCTGGTAGATGGGTTCATAATGGCTTTAATAGCCGCCTGACTATCAGTCATTATGTTAATTTTTTTGCTTGCGCAGCCAGCTTCCCGAATTTCATCGGCGCAGGCTGCGACTGCTAACAATTCGGCATGGAAAACCGTAGTATCTTTCCCCAGACATATCGATATCTTCCTTCTAGGGCACATTCCGCATATGCCTGCACCTGCCCCCTGACTAGATTGTGATCCATCAGTGTACCAGATGCCGGCACCACAATCGATCGAGCGACTTTTTGCCTGTTCCCTGGTCGGTATAAGTATGTTCAGCTTAGCTGTAAACATAATTTCAGGTGCCATACTGTCCACCGGCATTTGAAATATCGGCTCTTCCAGTATAGTTCCTGTGATATCTGTATGGCTCCCTACAACCTTATTAGGACACCATACGTCATTGGCGCAGTATCGCAGCCATTGCCTCCGCCTCCGCCAGCGGAGGGAGACCCACGATGGCCTCCATGGAAGTGGTTCCCGTGCTGTTCATAGATCCCGTGATTCCCAACAGGGCCTGTCGCTGGAGAGTCGTGAGGAGCCCCACCGACGATGTCCGCTCCGTCCTCCTCCACCAGACAACTGCCCCATAGGTAATCGTTTGACTTATTACTGCTGTGTACAACCAGTGTACCACATTTGATTTTAGTCCCCAGGTCTTGTCTTCTGCATCTCCAGAAGAGCTGCGCCGCCCTGTCTGCCACTTTGGCTAGGTGTCTGCTCCAATTCAGTTTCGCATCAAGTGTTATGCCTAGATACTTCACTTCATTGGTTAGTTCTAACTCTTGTCCAAACAGCTTTACGCTGCCCAGATCATTTAGTTTTTTCATGTTGGTAAAGGATACCAACTTGTTTTTTTGAGGATTGACAGTTAATCCCTCCTCAAGGCATATATAGATATTGACAGAATGTTTTGAAAGTATTGCAGTAAAAATGCAAGTTTATATATGTTTACGTTTAATTTCATATTTTAATACCTGCAATTAATTATTGCAGATTCGATGCGACAAAAATTTCAGTTAACGCAGCATGTAGAAATTGATTTGCATAAAAGAATTATCACAAGATTTAAAAATGCACCACAAGCAAGAATATAGAGCAGAATGGTTTCCATTACGTCTTGTGCAACGCCCTTTTAAGTGCAAACATTGTACTTCCAAAGTTGGATAATTCAACGTTTAAACATTTTTTTAGAGAAGTATACGAAACTGTTCCACTACAAGAAAAAAGTTTATTAATCTATTGTTTGAAGAAACTATGATGAAAATTAAGAACACAGTAGGTGAAAATTATATTTATTTTGTAGTCGATGAGACAACAGACAGTTGTAGACGCTATATTGCCAACTTATTGATTGGTATTTTAAATGAAAACTGCACCGGTCAATCCTTTTTAATTGGCACAGAAGAATTGGAGAAGACAAATAACTTAACTATAACAAGATTTATAAACGATAGTTTAACGAGGTTTTATTTACCGAATCCCGTTCCAAGTGACAAGGTATTACTGATGTTATCGGATACTGCGACATACATAGTGAAGTCAGCACATAATTTGAAGATTTTTTTACTCGAATCTGATGCATGTATAGAGAATACAATTCCGAGATTCCGAATCCCGGGATCTCGGGATCCCGGCCGGGTTTTGTTCCCGTAACCCCCGGAACTGTACTTGGCTAATCTCTGGATTTTCGGGATTGCCAGTTTGCATTCCGTAATCCGTTGCGCCTTGATAATGACCTTACCTGGATTATATTAAAGGCACTTCTTACATAAAGACAAAAAATCAACCTTAGGTACGCCGTACGATAAAAGAACTACAAAGGTACAGCCCAAATAATATGTAACTTAGAAGGGACTTCTCCGCCCGGCATACTTCAATACAATACTGTTAAATTAATTCCCTAACGGGCCAACAGGGGAATCACCCGATCACCTCATATGATATATCATAATATTGTTGCGAGGGATTTCCCGTCGGGGATTCCCTGTACGATAGTATAAATACATTTATTAGGATTTACTTTGTTCATTTATTATTCTACCAGCGACAAGGTTACGCAGGTTACGTCATTTAAATTTAAAAGTCAATTATCTGAAAAAGTTATTTTAAATGGCGGGAGACTTTGTTCAACATAAAAAAAAAACAGTGATACGTCGTCAGCGTGGAGTTATTTTTTAGTTACGAAAGACGGTAATAGTGCTAAATGTAAGCGTTGCCCTACTATTCTCAAGACTTTGGGTGAATCGACTAAGGGATTATATACACATTTGTCATCAAAACATAACATTAAGATTTTAGCTGACGTTAATCGTTTAACAGCTTCAACAAGTCAAGATTTTGAAAATCTGAACACAGCACCGTCGCCAGCTAAACGAAAGTTAGAAGATTATTTTACTAAAAGTGCCGACGATAGCCTGGATGATGTTTTGGCAAGCATGATTGCACTAGTTGGATTTACATTCAGTGTATTCATAACTTCAGATGATTTGAGAAAATTGCTCTTAGCGAAATACACGGATTTATTATGAATTACAGTGAAAGGGTCAGAAAGCAAGTAACTGCAGAATTAAAACATTTGAAAAGTGCAGGTGAAAGATTCAGTATATCTTTCGACGCGTGAACATCAACGTCCAATAAACGATACATGGCTGTCATCGTTCATTCATATAAAAGAAATTGGAGCTTAGGACTTGTTCCTATTCATGGAAGTATAACAGCTGAAAATTGTCTTCGTATATTGAAAGAGCGTCTAAGTAAATTTGATATTTCCCTGGAAACTGATATCGTGGCTACTGTAACCGATGGACCGAACGTTATGATAAAGGTGGGACAGCTTGTTTGCACTGAACACGCACATAGTATCAATTTGGCCGTCTGTGATGTGCTTTATAAAATAAAGGAATATTTTCAAGACAGGCAAGGCAGCCTTACCTCAGACTCAGATGATACTATAAATGAACCAGCTGTGACTGCTGATTATATGAACGGTAGCGATGATGGTGCCAATTTAGAAGACTTAGACTGTCCAGAATCAGGTTTAATCTTAATGTCACAAAATGAACTTGCGCGAGAACACATACCAGAGTTAACGAAAGATGAAAACATTAATGAGCCGATAAAGAAAATCCGCAAAGTTGTAGTGTATTTCAAAAATTTTAAAAATATGTGAAGATTGAACATGAAAAAGAGCTGTCACTTCTTTTGGACTGTAAAACCAGGTGGAATAGTCTTTTAACCATGCTGGAACGATTTTCTCTTTCAAAAACCTGCATTCAAAAAGCTCTTATAGATCTCAATCATCCAATCCGTTTAGAAGATGCTGATTTTGACTTGGTAAATAAAATTGTTGATGTGCTGACCTCAATTAAATTATCAGTAGAAGCAATCTGTCGTCGAGATGCTTATTTATGCACAGCTGATGCACTTTAAATTTCCTATAAAACAATTGTCTAGCAAAAACTCAGCACTCGCCAATAAAATGAAAACATGCTTAGTGGAACGTTTAAAGCAACGACGAAAAAACGAGAAAATCCATGAAAGGATGATGAAAATCAGTTATTATCGGATTTGGAATGGCTTGACTTATTTCCAGTTCCTACACAGGCTTTAGTGAAGGCGCAAATAAAGAGTATTGTTAAAAGACTAAATAGTCGAGATGGCACGGAAGAGGAAGAATGGTCAGAATCACAAACATATGATACGCCAAGGCAACAAACCTCCAAACCCCAATTGACACTAAAGGAAAAGTTACAGCTGGAAATTAATAAGAGCATGGAATCCCCAGATCCTGAAGTACAAAATGAATCGGGGTTGGTAAATAGTATTAGACGCGAAATGAGAATGTTCGAAAATGGAGGATATCACTTAGAATTAGCATATAAATATCTATTGTCTATTCCTCCAACCAATGTAGAACCTGAGCGAGTGTTTTCAGCTGCTGCTAATGTTGGCAATAAACTACGAAGCAGGCTTGGAAGTCAAACATTGGATGTTTTGATATTTCTGCGATTGTATTTTCGGAATTCTAAATAGTTTTTTGTATTGTCTTTTTTGTTCCTTATTTTAGTATATTGTGTATTGTGTTGTTTATATTAATAAATAATTTTTAGGAAATTACTTAAGTTTTTTTTTCATTTGAGCCCAATTAGAAACCACATAGTCCAATCCCGGGATCCCGGGATTACGCTTCAAAAATTCCGTAATCCCGGGATTGAAAAACGTGCTCGGGATTATATTCTCTAATTATTATACATGCATTTTGTAAAATTTCGAATAAAATATTGATATAGGTAGTACATATTTGTGGTATCTCTAAAAATTTATATTGACTATTTAATATTTTGACAATAATTTAGTTGTGTAACTATCACTTAAACTTTATATATTTTTGCGTATTTTAATAAAAGTTCGGCATATTTTCATGGAATTTTGGAAACACATATGCGTATATAATACAGTTTCCGTGTGCATATAATTCCCAACTTTACTTATTATAAAATACATAGTAGAGATTACAAACATAGGGTGAAATATATATTTATCATAAAATAAGTATTTCATTGATAAGTTATTCGCTCATCAAATTACCCTCATAAATAATTTTTTTTACTTTATATAACTAAAGGGTTTTCCAATAGTAACGCTCGATGTTTGGCAACTGCGCATGACGTAGTCGATAGTCACACAGATGCTATCTTTGACAGCCGTATTCAGTTAGTCTCTGAATTTTATTATGGAGCGTTACACGACTGAGCAACGTGTCCAAATTGTTAAAAATTATTAACAAAACCAATGTTGTATTCGGCAAACGTTTCGCGCACTCCGTGCAATTTATGGTGTCAACGATCGTCCTGCAGAATGCACAATTCGCCGTTTAATAAACAAATTCGAAACAACTGGGTCTGTGGCAGATCAGAGAGTGTCTGTACGTCAGCGAAACGCAAGATCCCTTGAAAATATTGCTGCAGTTCGAGAAAGTGTGCATGAGAATTCGCAACAGTCCATTCCGCGTCGGGCTCAAGAACTTGGCCTGTCTTCGACGACAACTTGGCGAATCCTGCGTAAGTACTTAGGGCTTCACCTTTATAAAGTGCAATTAACCCAAGAACTAAAGCCCAACGATCATAGACAACGGCGTGCATTCGCTGATTGGGCGCTAGAGCAGCTGGAGGTCGATCCTGATTTTGGGCGCAAAATAATGTTTAGTGACGAGGCTCATTTCTGGTTAAGTGGCTCTACTAACAAGCAAAATTGCCGAATTTGGAGCGACGAAAACCCACGGGAGATTCACCAGGTCCCTCTACATTCCGAAAAAGTTACTGTATGGTGTGCACTGTGGTCCGGCGGAATAATCGGTCCATATTTTTTCGAAAGCGAAGAAGAAGTGGCACTTACTGTCAACGGTGAGCGATACAGGGCTATGATAAGAGATTCATTATGGCCTACATTGGATGGGATCGATCTAACAAACGTGTGGTTTCGGCAAGATGGTGCTACGTGCCATACATCGCGTGATACAGTGACACTATTGCATGAGAAATTTAATGGTTTTGTTATATCGCGAAATGGTGACGTTAATTGGCCGCACAGATCCTGCGACCTAACGCCACTGGATTCTTTTCTCTGGGGCTTTCTAAAATCCAAAGTCTATGCTGACAAACCGCGGACGGTTGCCGCATTAAAGGCCAACATTAGGCGCGTTATCGCTGAAACTGAGCCACTTTTATGTGATAAAGTCATCACAAATTGAGTATCCAGGATTCAACAAACCAGGCAAAGCGGCGGAGAACATTTACCTGATATAATTTTTAAAACATAATGTTAACACATGTTCTTTATAATACAAATAAAAATAGATCACTATCATTCTCACAATTTGTTTCATTGCGTTACAAAAACGAGCGCTTCTAATGGAAAACGCTTTATATCTAAAGAAACGACATTTAAGCCTATGCAGTTTGTTATTAGAATTACTAACAATAAGTGTATTTATTAAGTGTAATGAGTAGATTTCGTGAACCATTGTTTGCTCGTAATCTTATCTACGTTTCGCTGGCTGATAGCAAATCATTTACTTTTTATAGGTAATCAAATATAGACGTATTCAATAAAAGTGCAGAGAAGTTTGTGTCAAATCGATAGAAGAAACGTTTATTTCACCATGGCATCTTCCGATTTGGACATAGGAATGAAATGTGTCAAGTATATGCTGTTCATTACAAACTTTATGTTTGTGGTAAGTGCTGGAAAAAAATCATACATACCTGTTTGTGTCACCATATGTGTACGTACATATAATACATTACACCCATAGGTGCCTCACTGATAAATAGATAATATGCAGTTGTATTACAGTTATAATATCCTCTTAATTAAACACGAAAAATTTCATGCTATTATGGACGAAAAAATAATAATATTTAACTTCATTTGCTTTTTAAATAAACAGTTGCATGATACGAATTCGTAAAGGTATTTTATTCATTGATGATGTAATTTTATATTGTCAAGTGCTTAATATTTCTAACTTCTGTAGCTGAAATTTTTATATTTTTCAAAACGCACACCTTATCTTCTTTTGTAATATTTTTATTCTCCATTTATTAATAATTTAGATACTGCAATCATTTACAGTGACAAATAAAAGTCTTCTAGAATTATTATCGCGAAACAGATAAATAGTTTTGTTTGTACTTGGAATTTTCATTATGATAAAAAGATAAATACTTAAGATTAAATTGCAAGATATGGAAAATATGGAAGTTAGTAAACTGATGATGTGTTATTTGTAATGTAAATATATTTTAGTAAATATCTCTTGATTATATTACAATGAAATACCCAGCGAAAATTTCCTTTGTTAAATTACATTATTTAAAAGATTTGGGACAAAATTTGAAATTTATTCAAACACTCGCTAGTTATCATAAAGTACGACTTATGACGAGAAGTTGTTGACAATGAATGATTGAGTAGGTATTTGGGCTATTTCCAACGTTAACAATGGAAATAGCCCAAGCAACCATTCGATTAAGTACAACTTAAAAGTCTTTCTTTGGAGACTGTGGTTAAGTAAAAACTTAAAAAAAGGTATATAACCCCTTACCACAATTACTAATCGTTTCCTAAATACGTATTTCGACAACTAAGTTGTCATCACCAGTAGGTAAAATCAGGAGAAAAAGTATGAATAATATTAATAGTGAGTTAGAAGTTGGATAGACCACTATTCACACCAATTCTGTCCAGCTTAGATACTCAGTCGGTTGCTTCTTATTTAATGGGACTGCTTTCCTCTCCGGGTTTCCAATGGAAAACGTGGAAAACACAATAATGTTAGTTAACTATTCTTATATTGGACGCCACTCAAAAGGTAGAATTCAAAAACACAATGAATTTAAAGGAGATTTTAATACAGAAGTTAAAAAAAAATTAAAAAAACGTCTTTATGAAGTATAAAGACTAATTTTGCATCATTAAACAAAATTATTAAGATAAAATTATTATACGAGAATGACCGTTGCGTATAATTAAACTTCCTTATATGAATCCCGAGCAAAGTTAAAACTAATAAATTTCAAAGAAGTCTTTTAATTTCACCCCAGATATACAACTTCAAAATGTAAACAACTAGAACTGACAGATCCGAAACAAATCTCAAACACATGCGCAGCCACATGTAATAAAAAACTGCCCTTGAACACAAACGTGCAAAATTTAAGTTATAGAAATTTTTATAAGAAACTTTAAAAAAACTTCTTTGTCATCTATATTAACTAATATTAAAATGTAGAGAAATTCATACAATCAATATACAATAATAGATGCATACAATAAAGAAATAATTTGATTTAATGTAAAATAAAACTTACGTAGTTTTTATTTTATATAACAATGAGAACACGTAGAGTAAGAGATTAAATAAATCAAAATTACGAGGTATACAAACTCGTATAAATTCGGTAATGAATTCAGCAATCACAAACTACTATTAATTCAAAAACAAAAACCGAAATTCCTTGAAAATAAGGAAAAAGAGTTTTATCTTCTAATATGCGACTCTCTTACTTGGATGTCAAGACGTGTCTGCGGATATAGCATGGCCACACGGCGAACTACATCCCTAATCAAATCTAAATCAACATAAAATCAGTGTTCACACATAAATAAATTTCAAAAAACATACAGTCATCAAAAATTATGGTTTAATCAAAAATAATGTTTTCTTCACAATGTTGCGGAGAAAAGTCCATAGCAATGTGTTTACCATACCATCCTAGCACGAAAAACATTAACAGAGTTGGTCTCCAAGTTGCCTTTAGGTCCGAAAATACTATCAAAAGTCTACTGGGGAATACCAAAGATAAAGTTAATTTGAATTTGAAATCAGGTATATAGGAAATTAATTGCGATGATTGTAATTTGAAATATATGGGCCAAACAAAACGATCAATAATATTTAGGTTTAAAGAACACATATCACATATTAAATTCAATATACCAGAAAAATCTAACGTTGCCAATCATTCTTTAAATACACAACACAATATGTCGATTAAAGGGTTAAAAGTTGTCAAAGCCATTAATAATCCTCGAGATTTTGACGCCTATGAAAGCATTCGTATCGTTAAAAATAAAGATCAGATTTGCTAGCTTTACTGTGTCTCATGTGCGACACTTTGATTAGTGGTTTTACCTACTGATGATGCCAACTTAGTTGTCGAAATACGTATTTAGGATACGATTGGTAATTGTGGTAAGGGGTTATATACCTTTTTTTAAGTACAACTTAACTAAACTAAATTTTTACCTTATCTGAAGTGGCTCATTCTCTGCGGATGTCTCTCAACAAGTGCTAGATGGACTCCAAATTAATTTCTCTCAATTTTTCGTAAATTCGCCGTCTTATTTGATCCTCATTTTGGGCTTCCCATTCTCTATGATAAACCTTTCGTGACAGTAAAGTCCAAAAATCCCCATTTGGGCGAGCCTTAGGCAAGTTTGGGGGTTTATCGTTTTTAGGAACAAAAGGTATGTGGTGTTGTCCAAGCTAGTTTTGGGTAGAGTAATGGCATGATACTAAGTCTGGCCAAAACATGATATTGCCATCACTATGATGTTCATTGATGAATTGACACAATTTGGAAAAACAATGATTAATATACGCGGGGAATTTCCTATGTTATCTACCTAGTTATGAAAACAATACGTTATCTTGACAATTTTCTTACGTCAAGCTTCTGTGACATTTTATAGTGTCATCTCCAAGGTTGATTCGAATCGCTTAACATTTGATTCTTTAATATTCATTTAAAAGAGGTTACGTGTCGGAATTTCGACATATAATCTCTTCGTCAATCAAATAATTATCAAAATATTTCATCATCATTGTGAAATATACCTTGTTTGTTTTGATAATTATAGCAATCGATAATTTTATAATTCTAAATGAAGATAATTAAATGCCATTTATTTTAGCTACTTTTCCTAAAGTTTGGGACGCGTTCTCCTGGAATGGTGTAAAAGTCCTCAAAGGGGGGCCGTAGCACAAATAGAAGAAATAACTTAACGAAAATTAGTAACTATACTGAAGCTAATATAAAATATCTTATACACTGTGTCCATAAAGTATGGACACAAGCCCGTAATAACGTTATTGTGCATTATTTGACAAAATGCAAAGATATATCGATTAATGTTTTTTGTTAGCTATATTTAGATGCTACCATTTTGTTTTTTCCGTCGACCTTGAATCATGGATGGCGTCATTGAAAATTTTTTTAAATGTCAACCCCATTTTCTTTTGTGGATTTTGAAAGCCTTTATAATTCTTTATTCGATGATGTAAAAATTTTGGTATGTTACATTAGAAAATTTTTGAGTAATCATTTGTGTCCATAAAGTATGGACACAAGCCCGTAGTAACGTTATTGTGCATTATTTGACAAAATGCAAAGATATGTCGATTAATGTTTTTTATTAGCTATATTTAGATACTACCATTTTATTTTTTCCGTCGACCTTGAATAAGTTATGACGTCATTGATATTTTTTTTAAATGTCAACCCCACTTTTTCTTTGTGGATTTTGAAAGCTTTTACAATTCTTAATCGATGTTGTAAAAATTTTGGTATGTTACATTAGAAAATTTTTGAGTAAACTGTGTTGTAATTCTAAGTTTTATTTTTGACATTTTCAGTATCAAATTTATAACAAATGCTCAAAATGTTTTCCTTCATTTTGTTGACAAAATCCTAAGCGATGATAAATTCCATTTCGCACATTCTGTAATATTTCGGAAGTGATTAGTCTGGTTTCGTAGATGATGCGTTGTCGTGAAACGTCCAAATTTTCCGGTTGTGTCGCATAGACTTTACTAATGTAACACTAACACCAAAATGTTTAAATCATCGAATAAAGAATTGTAAAAGCTTTCAAAATCCATAAGAAAAAATGGGGTTGACATTTAAAAAAATTATCAATGACGTCATAACTTATTCAAGGTCGACGGAAAATAACAAAATGGTAGCATCTAAATATAGCTAATAAAAAACATTAATCGACATATCTTTGCATTTTGTCAAATAATGCACAATAACGTTATTACGGGCTTGTGTCCATACTTTATGGACACAGTGTATAATATGCTTAGCGTTAGTATTTTTTTAAAAGAATTTCACGCTCTTCATTAGAACAGGTTTGTTGCCAATTCGTAACATTTATTTTCAAAAAAATGTGTATTTTGTTTGACCAAAGTTCCAACTCTCGCCAAAAGTCGTTCATTTTATCTTATAGTAATACATGAATACTACGAGGAATAGTCCTAAAATTTCGGAATACGGTAATATAACGCCGTTCACGATTCGAAGACGTGCACGTCATCAACAGAATTTTCGGAATCACCATCACAAAAACAATAAACGAAGTATAATATTTATATTAACATCATTGCGAATGCATATTTATGTTGTACGAATGTTCAGTGTTGACACATTATTTTGAGTTTGTTTACTCTTGGTTTGCAAAAGCGTTTTGCAGCCAATGTGAGCAATTTGTTGCATGCGATTGCAAACTTGCCGTTGCTGCCTTTATCAGCTGTGAGAGAAGTAAAATTGTATTTTGCTATAATTTCATATTACATATTGCACTTATAACCTAAATATTGCAAGTTTGATATAAGCGTTTACTACCCTAACTTAAAATGTAAAAAAATAGATATTGCCAATGGATTTTGCAGATGATTTCGCAACATTGTTTTGACATCATTGATGACGTGCACGTCTTCGAATCGTGAACGACGTATACTGTAGTTATCAGATGTTTGACATATATAAACACAACTAGATTTTATACCAAAAAATTTACGAATTTTCTTGCGTTTGCTTCAACCATAGACGTAATTACGCTTCTGTCTAACGACTTCGTCAATGCCGATTTATGAAGTAATGTCGATAGGTTCACCTCTGGTCAAGAAATAAATTTCATACTATCAGGTGATCTCAGATAATCTCGCCAATTCCAGCCCGGAATCCAAGAAGTAATCATGGACAACAACTGCGGAAGCCTACAAGTCGGACAATAGATCTAATTACACTGGCCAACAAAAAATTTTTTGAATGTTTCCTTCACTTCATGAGACAAATATTACTAATTTTAGGTTGAGAAAAACGAATTTGGCAAAAAAATTATTAGTTCTAGTTTCTGTGATGTACAATGGGAAGAAATACATATTTTATTTAAACGGTTTAAGAGAACATGATACATTTTAATTACATATGCCAACAACATTGAAAGTCCATTTGAAATGTCTTTAATGACAAAATTGATGAATACATGGCAGGTGGTTGGGTATGAAGAGAAATATGTGACGACTTTATGAGATTGTTGGCTTTTAGCTTACCTCTTGTAATTGAGTTCTGGAGCATCCCTACAAACAGGGCAGCAGTAATTTGCAAGTATTGCTTTATACCAACAGTCCTGATGTCTTTGTTCTATTACAGAAATATCCTGGTGGCATCTGTCTCTGTCTTTATTACTGACAGCTCCACAACTAGGAGAAAAAAAGTCAAGGTGGGAGTGGAGAAAATGGATTTTAAGGGACACTTTACAGTCGAGTTCATGGTGTTTTTGCAGAAGTACTGTCACGAACTGAGTGTAGTTATCATCTCTTTTGTTGCCTAAAAGTCTATGAGGGTTCCCAAGCTTTCTTTTCTTTCCTCTTCAAAGCTCGGTCAAACTCAGGATTCTTAACAAGTTGTCGAATTTGTGGCCCAACAAAAGTACCTTCCTTAACTTTTGCATTACTTAATATACGAAATTTGTCTTTTAATTACTTAAGTACGGTCTGTCTTTCATGGTTCATACCTTTGACAAAATTTTACATCAAACCTAGCTTTATATGAAGGGGCAGAAGAAGAACATTTTTGGGTCCACGAGAGGCTCGGCAATGACATTTTGTTCGCTACAGTTAAGGTTCAAATTATCGGCCGCCTAATTTAGTATGTATTTGATATTCACAATTTTAACATTTCATATTTTTTTTTTCAAAAAATCGAATAATATACCTGTTTAGAATCAAATTCTAAATCTTATTAGTTATTTGATTTACATCATTTGCAAAGCAATACTAGTATTTGACCCGTAACGGATTATAATCATTTAAAATCTTCATATTATAAATCGAAGGACAGGTTTAACTTCAAATTAGATTTCGTTAGCGGATAATTTGTAATTCGTATGATTCAAAAGATAGTTTATTGATAGATAAAGCGATACATAACGGAATACTGCGAATACAATTATAATGTTAATCTCCTAATGAAGTCGTTGATATTATAAAGATAATACTTGATTAGTCTTCAAGGAAAATATCAAAATATTTTTTATAATATCAAAAATATTATTAAGAATCGGGTGTCGAGAATACAATGCAAGTACATATTTGTGTGCTATCTAGACAATGCTGACACGTGTTTCGTCTTACTATAGACTCGTCAGAGCATGATGCTGGGATAGACAAAATTCACACTGATTGACAATTTATTGATCATGTGCTTTTGTAGTTAAAGTTTTAAAATAAAATATAGATGATTGGATTTAGAGCATTTTCTTCTTTAGGGTAATAAGTTCTGAGCTTGAACTTCGTTCGAGAGGAAATGTTGACATTGACAACATTTTACTATAGAATCATCGGTATAATAATACGCTGCTGTAGAGATACCTTCACCATAGATAATACCCTTATTAAATTACAAGAGTGGAGGCACCTTAATACAGTTTCTGCAAGTAGCGGTTGTGTCCTTAAGATGGAATCCCTTGGCTAAGTCTTGCACACAGAACAGCTCTGAAGAAGAACGGTCATACAATGTCAAACAAATATTCCCTGTTTTATGCGACATCTATGAATACTGACTGATACTATTTATGAAAATTAAAATATTAAATTCCAACTGTTTTTACTTAAAATTGTTTGGAAAAAGTAATGTTAAACGTGTACGTTTGACATTAGGTTATCGTAATATAAATTAAAAAAAATTAATAAATTTACTATACATCAATAATCGTTAGAAATATAATTTTTTGCCTCTAACACTGGGTCAATGACATTTTTTAAATGTATCTATTTCTAAATTTGAGCGATTGTGTTCCTTTCATTTTCCTGTAATGTCGAAGTGTTCACTGCAAACTTTCCAAGCAAATTGCAAGTCAGCGTATGCCATGTTTACTAAATCTAATATATTAATATTTTTTAGCTACAATTTTCTCCGATCTTATTGTCGTGGGAACATGAAGTATCAAACATCGCTGTTATTACTGAATACATTACTGCTTGCTACACACTTTTTTATTGTCATAGTTCTGAAAGATATATGTAAGCAATAATTTCTGAATTAAATATTATATATAATAAATATACAAGTAGACTGGTAACTTACCCACAAGAACATAAATAGACAAATTTATAAGACAATATTGTAAAATATTTGTCTTTCTGGGTCCTTTTAAATAAAACTAACGGCAATTTAAATACACTGTATTAATAAGAAGACGCACTAAATAACAATTAAAAAAAAACTAATAATAAGAATATTTATTTCACAATAAGTATTTACTTACATTTCTATAAATCACACGACGGCGATTACTTAATGGTCTCCCTTCCGAATAGTTCTCATATAGTTGTATAGCTTATTTGAGGGCCCTCCAGAAGCTCTTTCTAGGAGGTATGCAAGAGTTGATGACATATTTGGCGCGTGATCGACTCGCTTGACGTGTTGGATGACTCACAGTATTTATATATCACAATTAATAATATATATTAAAACGCAATTAACATGAAAATTAAAACTGAATCGGCTGAAAATGTTTGGCATAAATTAATTTTTATTTATAAACGGTTTAATAGAGCACTTTTTTTAAATACATACTAGCGATCTCTAAGTTTACCGATTGCAATTAAAATCATCGGAATCATAGATGCTACATTATACTGTGATGTCAAAAGTGGCTGGCAGGATTGCCATGTGATGTCGATCCAACTAGCCACGATGTCCTCTGGTCCTCGTTATGGCTGCATCTACGAGGCGGACTCATTAGAGGCCGGTTTAATTGGTAAAATAAATAATATACTCGGAAACAATATAAAGTACCATTTAATAAATACATAACAACAATATTACATGTGACGATACTCACTTATACAATATCGATTAGATCAGATTTACAAGACTGACTCGTTCTCCTCTGTCTTCAATATATATATATATATATATATATATATATATATATATATATATATATATATATATATGTAAAATAAAAATTGTTGGGGAATCCGGCAATAAAAACCTTTAGTTAGTCAATTAGAGTCCTTTATTTTTTACCTTATATTTCGCTCTGTAGATTTAGAGCTTCATCAGAGGTCAAAAAGCGAAACTATTTTTTGTGAGAGATATAACATTTTAAAAAAAAACAAAACCTATAGAGAAACAAGCAGTCCACGTAATACAAATAAAATTTTATATTAATTAAAAATTGTTACTTTAAAAGCTTATTGTTTTTACATATTAAAACCATTTAAAAAATTATTATTGTTTCAACAAACACATCTAAAAAGAAACACACAACGTAGTAAAGAACTACTTGTCTTGATGTAAATTACATTTTAACAATTCAAGTGTCGACAAGGTAGTGTATTAAATTTTCGAAACCAATGTCTCACCGCTCAGCCCGATCCTTGCCAACCTAGTGATGGATTTCTGTTTAGATAATATACTCAAAGTTTTACCATTTACATTCGCCTTCATACATAAATATGTTGATGATTTGATTTGCGCTTTGCCGAAATCTGAAATAGACAACGTTTTGGGAATATTCAACTCCTTCCATCCTGACATACAATTTACCCTTGAACGCGAGTGTGGGGGTGGTGTACCTTTCCTAGACACCAAAGTCATTAGGGATGGCAACAGAATATTAATAGACTGGTATAGAAAGCCTAGTAATTCTAATAGATTATTAAACTACCACTCCAATCATTCAAAAAGCCAAAAAATAAACCTCATTCTGGGCATGAAACGGAGAGTGACTAGGATAAGCCACCCCTCCTTCAGACAGCGAAACCTTCGATTGTTGGATGGAATGTTTGCAAATAACGGTTACCCTCGGGGTTTGATTAGCAGACTCATTTTTTCCACTCCAGCTACTTACGGTCAGAGCGCGGACCTTACCAACAAAGACCAGCCAAAAATTGTGAAATATTACAGATTTCCTTACATTGTGGGGGTGTCGGAGCGGCTCTCTAGGGTCCTCGCCACAGACGATATAAAATTGGGTTTTTATAACTACAATCCGTTACGTACTCATTTTAGTAAAACTAAGGACTTGACACCTTTGCCTTTCCAGTCGAACGTTGTATATAGCATTCCTTGCAATTAATGCAACAAAGTTTATATAGGTCATACCTCAACTTGGTTAAAAACTAGACTTACCACACATAAGAGCGACGTTCGAACTGGGAAGAGCAGATGTGCTTTGTCCTCACATATGATCAAATACAACCACAACCCAAATTTTGAGAATGTTAAAATCCTCCAGAGAGTTAATAGTTTAAAATGTAGGGAGTTTTTGGAGATGGTTGAGATCAATAATAATCCTCACGCTATGAATTTCAGATCTGACACAAATAATTTAAGCGCAATATATGCCTTTCTACTGACTTTTTTTCATATCAAAAACTCAAGTCATCTAAATACACAGAATATTAACTCTATTGATGTCGTTTAACACATTTGTCCTTCCACAATTTTTTCATATGATTATAATTTTAATTTTGCAATTTCTTTTTAATTAAGTTTAACCTGTTTGTAGCCTGCACATTATTGAAATTAAGCACGCAACTTTTGAACATCTGTATATATATCGTTAACCTTGACATTGCTTGTTTTTTACCTACTGTACTTTTATCATAGGTTTTGCATATACGAGTATGACATTGGTTTCGAAAATTTAATACACTACCTTGTCGACACTTGAATTGTTAAAATGTAATTTACATCAAGACAAGTAGTTCTTTACTACGTTGTGTGTTTCTTTTTAGATGTGTTTGTTGAAACAATAATAATTTTTTAAATGGTTTTAATATGTAAAAACAATAAGCTTTTAAAGTAACAATTTTTAATTAATATAAAATTTTATTTGTATTACGTGGACTGCTTGTTTCTCTATAGGTTTTGTTTTTTTTAAAAATGTTATATCTCTCACAAAAAATAGTTTCGCTTTTTGACCTCTGATGAAGCTCTAAATCTACAGAGCGAAATATAAGGTAAAAAATAAAGGACTCTAATTGACTAACTAAAGGTTTTTATTGCCGGATTCCCCAACAATTTTTATTTTACATACTTGTTTTAACGGCAAAGACTCTTTGTCTACTTATATATATATATATATATATATATATATATATATATATATATATATATATATATATAATTAGACCAGGAGTCTTTGCCGTTAGAACATGTATGGAAAGGATAATCTTTTTTTTGGGGAATCCAGCAAAATTAAACTTTATTACTTAAGTCAGTTCTTTATTTTTTAGCCCAATATTTTGCATCGAATTCGTATGCTTCCTCAGGGGATCAAAATGTGAACTTGTTTTTTTTTTGGAGAAATTACTCATATGTTTGTAATAATCTAAATTAATACTAATTAATACCAAATTAATAATATTAATTTAGAATATTACAAACATGAGTAATTTCTCCAAAAAAAAACAAGTTCACATTTTGATCCCCTGAGGAAGCATACGAATTCGATGCGAAATATTGGGCTAAAAAATGAAGAACTGACTTAAGTAATAGAGTTTAATTTTGCTGGATTCCTAAAAAAAACGATTATCCTTTCCATATATACATATATATATATATATATATATATATATATATATATATATATATATATATATATATATATATATATATCAATTGACAAATTCTTGGAGTTCTTCGGCTTTATATGAAATATTTACAAATATCAAATTAGTATGTAGTTGCAAAGTAAGTGAGGATGTAAACATTGCTGTCTACAAATTACAAAGTAAATCATACGAAATCTATAATTGAAAAATATAGTGTACGATGGGACTTGAACCCTAGTAGACGGTTTGCCGGACCGTGGCTTTACCACTTAAGCCACGATAGACCTTGGTTCAAGCTATTTAGAAATGCATATATTCAGTTATTGAATGTATATGTCAAGTTTGAAAACATAAGTCAGTTATTGAAAGCAAATGTCAGTTATTGAAAGCAGATGTCTGTTTTGAAAGCAGATTTCTGTTATGAAAGCAAATGTCAGTTTTGAAAGCAGATGTCTGTTTTGAAAGCAGATGTCAGTTACTGAAAGCAGATGTCAGTATTTTGAAAGCAGATGTCAGTTTTGAAGAATTGAAATTGCTAATTATTACTCTATAGCTATATGAGTGTTTACATAATTTCTTAGCCGAAAAACTCCAAGAATTTTTCAATTGATATATTTAATGAACGGCTAAGAAATCTAAACACTGATAGACATGATATATATATATATATATATATATATATATATATAATATCTTCGTGACCTTGGTATGATAAGGTAAACTTAATAAGTCGTCGATTAAAGGCGATTTAATCGCCGACTTATTAAGTTTACCCTATTTATATATCTATATATATCATGTCTACTTAAATACTAATCTACTTACTTACTTAATGTTATGCTAACCTAGTTATTCAACTAAACTAGAATGTCGAAAGATGTAGTAATTAATGAGAACGTGTTCCGTTAAATAAGTGCTACATTGAATATGTAGAAATAGGTGTCCTACTTTAGTTATATTACAATGCCTACGACCTGGTCGTATACATGTTATGAAGACAGCGATGATTGTTTTGGGGTTGGCGATGTTGACATTAGTCAATGAGCAGTGCTGAATGTTCTTCTGCGCTCTATCTTAGTAAATTTTGTAATGTAGTAAGCATGCATGCAGCATGTACTGATGATTCTGTAGTAAGATGAAACACGTGGATGCATGTCTGGACAGATACTTTCACACAAATACTAATTTGTATTGTGTTCTCCACACCCGATTTCTAATAATATTTTTATATTATAAAAAACCATCATATAATTTAATAGTATGTACAGTAATATTCGCTTTCTGCAAAGGAACTTGAGAGAACATTTCTTAATGTTTGCGTTAATTATTTTAAAATATTCCGTTTTCCTAGTCTACTTTGTATATTTCAAATTTCAGATGTCTAGTGAAATTCAAGTTTAGTATCAATTGAGTCATATATTTCAGGAAAAAAATTATTCTAATTTATAATTTAATTACTGTTGAAGGGAAATTAAAGATATTCTTAAATTAATTTAAGAATATATTAATTAATGTAAACTTTAATTACAGATGATAGGATTTTTGTTAATTTCCATTGGAACAACTATCTCATATTTGTACAATGACTTCGATTTCTTTATGGAAGATCACTTCTTCAGTCCGCCAGCATTATTGGTTGCGATTGGTATAATAATTCTGTTCGTTTCCCTGTTTGGATGTATAGGAGCCTATAGAGGAAGTACATGTCTAGTGAATTTCGTAAGTATTTATAAAATAAATAAAATAATACTCTCGTCTTTAAGACTCACGTTAGCCTTATAGGTTATGTATTACATAATTAATTATGTGCATAATTATCGTAGGTAGGTCATTATTTAATCAGTTTGGAATCAATTAAAGGATAATGTATAATCTATTATAGTTTAAATCAAGATTGTTATGCAGGGTTAGGCTAATGTATGAATCCATTCAATTTTTTTTGATATGGCTACTTAGATTTTAATAAAATTTTCCATTGGAAATTGTTAATGTAAATAGGGAATTCGAATTTCAGATCAGACTTCCGGTTTGCCTAGAAATTATTTTAACTTTTTATTTTAAATGAAACGCCCTGTATATTTTACGAATTTCAATAGAATTCCGCTCTGGCAGGTAAGCAATAATAAGTTTTGCCACTCTTTTGTTCAACAGCTACGAAGATATTTAATTAAATCTAATAAAGCAAATGTTATTGAGAACAAGAAAAATGAACACATCAATATTAGTTAAGAAAGTTTTCGAAAAGATGATCGTTTACTTCTTGACAATATGCTTGAATTACTTTTGCTAAAGCTTCCTTAACAATTAATTGCACTTCCTCAATTATTCTCTATCGCAACTCGTCCACATTATGAGGTTGTCTAGTATAAACCACAGATTTTAAATGACCCCCAAAGGAAAAAATCTAGGGGATCTAAATCTGGAGACCGCTCAATGAATGCTCTACGACCAATCCACCAATTTGGGAATGTTTCATTTAAGAAACTTCTAACATTAAGGGCATAATGATTGGGTGCTCCATCTTGTTGGAACCAAACACTTACAGGTAATTCCCCATCTTGCTTCATATTAGAAGCAACCTGATCACGTAAAAGATCTAAATATCTCTGTCCAATTAGTGTACCATGAACGAAAAAAGGACCAATAATACTGTTCCTAAAAATACCAGCTC
Organism: Melolontha melolontha; assembly: GCA_935421215.2. Taxonomy (NCBI): domain Eukaryota; kingdom Metazoa; phylum Arthropoda; class Insecta; order Coleoptera; family Scarabaeidae; genus Melolontha; species Melolontha melolontha. The sequence continues at coordinate 4,671,948 of OW285239.1, read as the reverse complement.
AAACGCTTAATTTCTGCGGATGTCGTGTATACGTTTCTAGCATCCAATGATGATCTATCCAATGATTGATCTATTGACCAATATCGACCATTATGGCGATTAACGTTACCATTCAAACAAAACTCAGCCTCGTCGGAAAACAGCAAATTGGTCGTAAAATATTGGTCATTTTATCAAATCGCCATTATTCTTTCGCAAAATTCAGTTTTACGATCATAATTCCCGTCCTATAATTCTTGCACTAAATGTGGTTTATTCGGATGATATTTTTCAAAATTTTCAAAATTCTGGATACTGATCGGCAACTTATATCATAGTTTGCCTTTCACTAAATTTCTGACATTATCAGTCAAGTTATACCTTCTCAAAGTTTCACCAACGACATTAGGACAGTCCGTGATTACTGGAAGCCGATATTGATTCAAATTGCTAAATAAATTGCATACTTCTTCATGCATGCGTTCTGACGCGGTCACCAAAATCAATGATCGTCAGAATTTTAATACGCTTTTTTTCAGTTAGTTGAACCATTATTAAAATTTGGACGTCCATAAAATTTAATTCTGACAGTTTAAGTCAAGTACTAAATTTTAATTCCATGGCTTACTAAACGTAAACATGATTTTAAAATATCAGTCTTAATTAAATATCCTTGTTGTTGTTGAACAAAAGGGTGCCAAACCTTTCTGATGAACTTTCAGAGTTCTATTTTGAAATTCGTAAAAATACAGTTTTAAACCGGAAATCTAATTCGGAAATAAATATACTCATCGTATTCCCGATCTGTATTAATTCATTGTGGACAGTCTTATTAAAATATAGAAAGTCATATCAAAGATATTCGAATGACTCCCTATGTTTGCCTAATCCTGTATAAAATATTATGTTAAGTAAAAATGTAAGATCTTTTTCTGAAATGAAAAACGTAGATATCTTGTTTTAATGTGCTGTTATTGATTTTATAACCCCTAATGTACAGATTTTATAGTTTTCTTTTTCATAAGAGAAGTTTTAAATAAGATAGTAAAGTTGTAACACATGCCTGTATTTGAACATCAATTACTTAGTATTGGCAAACGCTATAGTTATTTCCAAGTTAAAAGAGCGTATTATTGCAATTTATTACTTGCTTCATTGATTTCGAATTCAGTTTTATATATTTTGAAGTCTTGTTATTGAATGTAGTAGTCGGTGCTTGGCGAAACATTGTTTAAATAATTAACTTAGGTAAATTAAAAACATTTGTTCAGTTCCATTTGTTTGTTAGATTTTTGCTTTAACAATTGTATCGGTTTATTCGACTATTATCAAACAGTTTACTGAACTAAATTAACTTCCGATATTTATACAGGGTTAGCTAAAAGTATGGAGACGGCGATTTATTGTCGTTAATATTCATTTTAGGGAATTATGTTCAATGTAAAAGTTTGTTAAGATATTTTGATCCACATTTGTGATTATTTGATTTTTTTTCTTCAATTGTTTTTTTAGATACGCCTGTTCGCGCATTTTTTTTTAAATGGGAAATGGTAAATTTTGCTCTTCCATTCGATAGAGTTTTTTTTTTCTCTTTACAATAATATTTTTGTTTTTTTAAAATTCATTTTAATAACTTTTTTACAAGAAAAATTAAACAAAGTAATAACAAATTAAAGTAAGTGTTCAAATTGTCGTCCATTAGTAATTTGACAATGACCCAATCGATTTACAAAACCTCGAACAGAGTTCTGTAAAAAATCTCGGGTAATTTCTTGTATCGTTCTGGTAATTCGGATTTGTAAATCTTCGACGTTATCGGGCTTTTCTTTGTAAACTTTGTTTTTTACGTATCACCAAAGAAAAAAATCTAAACGACTTAAATTTGGCGAACGGGCTGGCCATTCAATGGTTCCTCGTCTTACAATCCATCTGTGGCGGAAAACGTTGTCCAGATATTGACGAACATTTACACCATAATGTGGTGGGGCGCCATCTTGCTGGAACCAGATACTGTCATTGGACAGGTGTTCATTGTTTTTATGTAGATAGAGCGTAGCATTAGCAGGTATTATTTCATTTTGCAATAACTGCAAATACAGAGCCGAAGTTAAATTGCCATTGATGAAAAAGGGACCGATAATATGACCGCCTAGAATGCCAACCCGAACATTAACCTTTTGGGGGTACTGCGTATGGTGCTCCAAAAACAAAGAGGGATTTTCCGATGACCAGTATCTGCAGTTATGTCTGTTTACTTCACCGGTAAGGCAAAAAGTAGCTTCGTCTGAGAAAAGAATATTGTTGACAAAATTTTCATTATTATTGCAAATATTTAACATTTCTTCAGAAAATTGTAATCTCCTATCAAAATCATCTTCCGTTAACTCGTGTACAAGGTGTACCTTATAAGGTTTATACTTTTCACTTTTTAAAAACGACACGATCGATGACTGTGAAATATTGAAATTGGCTGCTAATTGATTGGTTGATAAATGGGGATATTCAGATACAGCCAATAAAATATCCAGTTTGTTATCATCGCTTTTTGCTGTTCTAGGTCTACCACTCCTTGGCAAATCTTTAACGCTACCCGTTTGTTCAAAGCGTCTTAAAGTTTTACCAACAACGGATTTAGAAATTGGATTTCTATTTGGATGCGTATCATTAAATAAATTACTAACGTCTTGTAAACTTCTGCGTCTATCTCCATAACCCAACATCATAAGTATTTCAATTCGTTCATGTTCACTTAAACTCGCCATTGTTAATATTAACAGCAACAAATTGCACAAATGAATTATTTCTGTCAAAGATTTGACGTACACAATAACCACTGATAAAATTATGTCGCTCAAGTTTGTTTATCGCTACGCTTCTGTCTATCTGCGATGTACCGAATATCTGTTAAACACATGAACCGGCTTTTTCTTATAAGAAAGTTATTAAAATGAATTTTAAAAAAACCAAAAAAAAATTGTAAAGTGAAGAAGAAACTCTATCGAATAGTAGAGTAAAATTTACTATTTCCCATTAAAAAAAAAAACGCGAACAGGCGTAACTAAAAAACAATTGAAGAAAAAAAAAATCAAATATTCTCAAATATAGATCAAAATATCCCAACAAACTTTTATATTGAACATAAATCCCTAAAATGAATATTCACGACAATAAATCGCCGTCTCCATACTTTTAACTAATCCTGTATATGAATGTTTTCTGTATTTAAATATTCAATTTGTGCGTTTGTTAGGTTTTGCTTCCTAGAATTTGCTTTTATAATATTTCCAATTAGTCCAATTTTTGATTTTTATTAACAATATGTAACAGTTTGCAGCTATCCATATCGGGAAAGTGGAGATTGTCTATTCAGTGTTCTGCAAATTCCGTATTTTTTATTCCTTGAATAATTGACTTCTTATGTTCTTTCAATCTAGTATTTATATTTTCTATCTTTTTTAATTTAACTGATATTTACATGGTTTCACACATTTGCCCATCACTGTATATCGGGTTCCTTTTTATTATTACACATGCATTTTTCCTATGTGTAATGAAAAAAAAACATTTTTTTATGTTAAATATTTTTGAATTTTTATTCATACATGAATCTTAAATTAAATACTTTTTATTGAAAAGTAGATAATTTATTTAAATCATGAATAAGTACAACAAACATGAAAAGGTAGCAATGATAATGTGGCACCAGAAGAATAATAGACATGTCTGTACCTGGTGCGAAAACAATTTAAATAAATTCAAAGAAGTTTTTTTTCTAAATTTCCTATAAAAAAATAAAACAAAGCACCTGTTAACAGAACACATGAAGCTGGATATCCTGTGTTATGTAAAAGAATATATTAAATGAAAACGAAGAAATTTTAAATAGAATAATTTTTACTGATGTAGTTACATTTACTGTAAAGTCAACTCTCAGAGCTTGTTACGTGCTCGCAGCTACTTCCTTGTTTTGGTCGCGAATTAGCGTCCTCTTTTATTTTGTTCCGTTATGTTTATTTTGAACCAAACTGTAGTACTATCGCTTGCGTGTGTATATCTTCACATACAGTAATTACGTATTAGTTTTGCTTCGTGGTCTTCCTCCCCTCTCGATTCTCGAGTGGCGATGACTTCTAGAGAAAGAGACTGAGATCGCTATCGGTAGAGAGAAGGTCGATGATTGTCTTCGTCATTGTTTTGTAACGGCTTATTGAAGGGCTTTATTGCTTTAAGTAGTATTCTGCTTTTTTTGGCAGCCCTCTAGTTTCAGCGAGGTTATAATTAAGTCGCTATAATTTTAATTGTATCTACAATTACCCAACGGGTGATTTCTTTGTGACGATAAGAGCCGACTGATTCCTTCACAACGATATACTATATTGCGTTGTTAACCATCAGACATTATCCTGGTACGTAATTTTGTAATTCATTTATTAATTTTACTTTTTTATTCATTTTTTTTGTCCTGTGTTCCCGATAACAGGTAGTTTTTTTTCCTCCTTACCAACGTAAACGTCGCTCCCAGGAACAACGCCGACGACGCTAGAAGAACATGCACCCGGATTGCTGGAAAGAGAAGGATACACTGCTAAGACTTTAAAAATATTTCTTCATTAATTTAACCTGTAATGTTTTGCAATTAGTTTTCTTTGTTGAAATTTTTTAGATTCAATTTTTATTTGTTAGTTATTTATCTTAGTAATTACATCGTTACAGACATTATTTTCAATTTTATTTAGCTAATTCAATTGCCTTTCTAATTAGTATATCTCATTTAAAATTGCTATATGTTTTTTTTTGTTTGTTAAATTTATTTCTAAAAAGTTTTATTTAAATTACACATCTGTTCCTAATGGGGACAAAAACTTATTTTTGCTTCTAGAATATTGAAAGGGTTTTTTTTTGCTGCGTTTTCGTTAGCGTAGAAAACGTGTGTATTATTTTGTGTGTATTAAACATGTTAGAATAAAACTTGTTTCCTAGATTTGTAAATCTGTGAATTATAATTTTAGTATTGCATATTCCTCATTAATTTTGATCATTTTAATTTTAAGCATTCATTAATAATTTTTTTTTTCTGATTATATCTAACCGTTAACCTGGTTGTGTCCCCTACCCGCTGCTCGTCTTGCCTACTTTTGATGATCACAATTTCCGAATTTTACGACGTCTAGCGGTTCTAAATTCGGTGGCGGCCTATACCACCTTAATTCGTGTCTTGAAGTACCTTTTGGTCCCCCCACCCTTGGGCTGAGGCTGTCTCTAAAGCTGGGTGGGCGGCTAGACGTTGGCAGGGGCGGGTAGGTGAAGCAATCCTCGTCGCCCGAAACTTGAGTTCCTCTCTTTTCTATTGTCTCAATATACAGAGCGTGGAAAGCTTCCGGTTTGTATCCTATGTTTATCCATTGAAAAATACTAAATTTCATTTCCATTAATCCATTAGGGATTGGTCCCGTATAAATCCTCATGCCTAAAACCTAGCCCGAACGCAGTACCCTTAAAAAGTCAATGTCTGAATAATAAGCGATAGATTTATTGGCCAATTTTTTATTGACGCAGTAAAATATCTGAATCTCTCGAGAGACCACGTCATTCCTTCAATTGAGATCTTAAATGTTGATGAACCTTCGTTCCAAATGGATGGGGCTCCGGCACATTCTGCTAACGCCGTCAGAAATTTTTTTAATAACGGATTTCAAAGACGGTGGATTGGCAGATTTGGCCCTACAACATGGTCCCCAAAATCATCCGATTTACCTCCAAATTATAATTTCCTTTGGAGTTACCTGAAAAAAAAAATATAATAACGTGCAAATACTTAACTTGGACGAACCGAAAGATTGTATACGTACCGGCTATGACTATGATGGAATAAACCCAGAATTTTTCGGAATACTGCTTTCAATATCGCCTTGCTTATTGCATTGAAAGACAAGGAGGACACTTCGACAAATTGATATTAAAATTATACTTCACCTTTGTTATGTTGTTTTGCTTGTCCTAATTAATCGTTAGAATAAAATAATTTCTTCATTCAAACCTGAGATTTTGGACTTTCTTTTCTAAAAACCCAAGTATTATTGCCGTACCAGATTCTATTATACTTTCGTGATCAATTTTAACAGTTTCGTAATAGATTTAAAAAGTTTCATGTATGCTGGAAAGTGTTATTTTTCAATACCAAAGAAAATAATAGTATCAGAATAATTGAAACATACATGAGTAGGTACACCCCACCAGTTTTGTATAATACAAAGGTATTTTTAATAATATAAAATATTACTAAAAATCTGAACCTGCATTTGTGTTCTTCACACCAGATTTTTAGTAATATTTTATATTATTAAAAATACCTTTGTAAAATAATAGTAGATCTCTTGAACTAAGAGTAGCGGATTTACAGAAGATTTATTTTCTCGCTCGTCGAAACATAAATGTATGAATGGTTGCCTACTGTGTTGCTAATGCATTGACAATTTTATTTTTAAAGTTACATATGGGAAAAATGTATGTGTAATAATAAAAAAGAAGCCCTGTATAATTTTATAGCTTGTAGACTTACAATAACAGTTATGCGTTCAATTACAAATGATACTTCATTTATAGCTGGTGCGCCACTTTTATAGAAGAATATATTTAGTTTTATTAGCTAAGGTTACTGAATCACTCTATTAATATATTTTGTACTAAATCGAGTGTAATTTTCCGTTTCCGCGAATACGAAAGAAAACATTTTTACATATATGTATATATATATATTTATATATATATATATATATATAAATTTATATATATGTATATATATGGATACGTATATGTATATTCATATTATATTTATACGAAGCACGATCCCTTTTTTTCCGTAAAATCCGTGAATCTGAACGGAAACTGCGAGATATCTGGCGAATTTGCTTTTTATCTGTGACATTTATTTCATTAGAAAGGCGCCCCGGCGTTGGAAAAATATATTTATATGACTTTGCGACCTTCCCTTTAATGTAATGGCGTATGTATCTACATATAAATGGAAATGATAAGGGGTACGTATACCAAACATTCACGTGTCTTCGAATACAATATGAAATGTTTAAAAAATCTTCGTATGCCCGAAGTACGTTCCATTAACTGAATTGGAAAAGTAAATATTCAAAGCATAATGTGAAGGCACAGTCAAATTGTTTGAGGACATACGGGGTGTGATAATATAATTCCTGGAACGGCTGCTAAGTATCCAATCCTGACTATTTTTATTTTCTGTACAGATATATGAGGGATATTTGACAGGAACGTAAATTTTAATTGAAAAACTGTTGTTGGTATAAAAAACGGATTATTTTTCTAATTCAACTCCATACACTTAGATTAAAAATATCTTTTTTATGCCTTTCAGAAAATAATCTTCAAAACTCCGCAAAATATGTCTTTGTTTCGACTACGATCTCTTCTTCGTATCATGTAATAAATAAAATCACAGGAAGGTTGCTCAGGTGAATATGAGAATGGGATAGCAATTCAAAATATTCCGAATAAGTGCAGATTGTGGTTTAAAATCTGAAACAAACGAGAAATAAGAAAAATTCCTAACCACAATATAAATCAATAAATTATAAATACATATAACACATAGCAACTAAATTTGCTCTACCCAAGGAGATCTTAAATGAAAATACTAATATCAATTCTAACGGAAATCACAACAGATAAAGCCGTAAAATGTGCTAATTAATTTGATGATAAATATTCGCACATAACCTGTTATAATGTAAACTAGTTAACAAATTAACTGTCCACCATTTACTAATTGCTGAAAAAAATCAAGTCAATCAACGGGAAACGTACAGACGCGTTTCGTTCTGGTTGGAACTTTTCAATGCACGGCATTCCTCGAAGACGGACATTGCTTTTCATTTCTATACTTTCTGTATATATAGTTAACATTTGGAACTTACTGCAAGTGAGAACTAATGAATATTAAATCTCATTCTTACATGTAAATGTCGACTTATGTGATGCGTTCATAACTACAATCCGACAAACTAAGTTTGTACCAGTATGCAGAACACACCTCTTCGCGACAACGAACTTCCTGGTAATTAGGTTAATTAAGAATTGCTGAAAAAAACAAGTCAATCAACGGGAAACGTACAGACGCGTTTCGTTCTGGTTGGAACTTTTCAATGCACGGCATTCCTCGAAGACGGACATTGCTTTTCATTTCTATACTTTCTGTATATATAGTTAACATTTGGAACTTACTGCAAGTGAGAACTAATGAATATTAAATATCATTCTTACATGTAAATGTCGACTTATGTGATGCGTTCATAACTACAATCCGACAAACTAAGTTTGTACCAGTATGCAGAACACACCCTTTCGCGACAACGAACTTCCTGGTAATTAGGTTAATTAAGAATTGCTGAAAAAAACAAGTCAATCAACGGGAAACGTACAGACGCGTTTCGTTCTGGTTGGAACTTTTCAATGCACGGCATTCCTCGAAGACTAACTCAAGACTACCTCAACCATTTCTATTGGCAACTCTAACGCCATCCACCGCGTAAAATACGAACGATATCAAACCAAAACTATAATGAAAACAAAGTTGCCTACATCAGTGTGTAATATATCGTAATTTTTAATTAAATTTAAATACTACTCAGAAAACTACAATGATGCAATTTCTAATTTTAACTAACAATAAGATAAATATCCGCAAAACAAAATATTATTCAAATTTTTTAATGATCAAAATTACAATTTATAAGCAAAAATTCTACCATATACAGGTCCGTTAAAAATTAACGAATAAACATCTAAAAATGCACAAGGGGCGATTTAAACCCATTACAAGCTGCTTTCTTCAGTGGAACAATTTTAAAAATAGTGTTAAACCACCATTTTTCAGATTGTTCTACTGAAGATGACAACTTAGTTTAGTTTCCGAAATACGGATTTGGAGTTTATCGCTTTACGAGGGGTATGGATATATTCTTAGCCTATTATTTGAACAATTTAAGGTTGGGACTTTAGAATATTTTATTATTCAACCTGATCTCCTCTGAAAATAATACATTTAATACAGGCTTCTAAAAAAAAAGAAAGATTCTTCTTTGTCTGCAAACCAGCCCTCCACAACAACTTCTATTATCACTTCTTTACACAAAAATGGACATCTTTTTAAACTTTTTTCAATCGAGGGAATATTCTGGGGAATAGAGCGGGTGTGTCAGTAATTGGAACTCTGGATCCCGAATTGTATCCATGGTAATGCGCGATTTGTGTGCTTGTTTCCTTAATTGTCTCTCTCAGAGTGGTTAGTAATTTAGAATAAGAATCTCTAGTGATGATCTGACCTTATTTTTAGGTAATCGGTCACAATTATTTTACGGATATCCCAAAAAAGCTGAAGCAAGAACTTCTCCAGCGAATTTTTGAACTCGAAACTTCTTAGACATTGGAAAACCATGATGCGTCCACTCTATCGATTGCTGTTTTCTTTCTGGGTCGTAAAAATGGACCCATGTTTCATCCATAGTCACGAGACGGTTCAAAACATATGAATTTCCTTCAAAAGGGGCACAGATTGACCGTGATGCTTTCACTCTTACTCGTTTGTTTTCGGCCTTCAAGCATTTAGGAATCCATTTTGCAGAAATTTTTTTAATATTTAAATCGACGTGAACTATATGTTGGACACTTTCATATGAAATCTTTAATGCCTCAGCCCAATTCGACGATCTGATAATATCATGTCATGAACTGCGTCAATATTTTCGGGGATGGACACAGAAATCGGTCTTCATCAATTCTTTTCTTGAATGACGCAATGCAATTTTTGCCAGTCGCATATAATAGGCATTGATCGCCAAGTGGGTTAAGCATATCTTAAATTTCCTTAATACTTAACCTCTTTAAATACAAGTATTTGATGATGTCTCGATACTCCAATTTATTGATTTTCACATATGCATTCGACATGCTTTCTTTCAAAATTTACTGCCCAGCAATTCTTCAACCACTTGACATAAGATTTTACAGAAACACTTTAAAAATGTCATTATTTCTTGCCATTATAACAAGATTTTGCTTTTTTTAAAGAAAATAGCTTAGGCTAACTAGATATCAATACCTCCTAGTATATTGTGGTAAGGAATTTTTCTTGTTTTTGTTGGTTTCAATTGGAAATGTAATTCGACCAATTTAACGGTTACATTTGTAGTTGAATGAACTGGTGTAATATGGCGAAAAAATATTTTTTTTCCGCCAAATGTGGTCGTCTGTGTTACGCTGTAATTTCCATTTATAGTTTTCCTTATTTATTGTCAAGTCCCGGTATTTTAATTTATCTGCGAATCATACGTTCTGTAATGAAAGCTAGTCCCGCTTTTCGACCTATCGTATTTCTTAATCGCCTAGGCGGATCACGTCGAAAAAAAGGGAATATATTTTAATCGAGAACAGCCAATTTTGACGTAGCAACTTGAGAAGTTTGGATTGAATAAATTCAACTAAACTGGGTTTATCGTGCGGCGTTCCTTTTTCCGATCTATGGAATTAAATAAGCTCGTTGACGGAGATTTCATCCATGTACTGTAGCCTTGAACATCTGGGACAAGCTCGAGGTTAATTATCTAATTAATTGGACACAAAGACAAACACAAAACACCGAGTCGTGGCGTGTAACTAATTTTCCATCCCCAAAAGGACAGAGCAAAATTAGGAAACAAGTATCTCGTATGGTTAATATTTTTTTTTTAATTGCGTAATCTATTTTACTTGGTAATTTATTTTGCTTTATTATCCCGCCGTAAATGATTTACGTAGCATTTTGTGCTCGACATGCAGTCAATTGCAACTTAAATATCATTTTAGAAGATTATAGTAATTAAATGTAAAATTAACTCTTCCTTTGTTGATATTAAATACTAAATTTTGTGTTATATTCATACTTAGATTCATTTTTGTATTTATTTCTTTTACGAACAACCTTTTATTGCCGCATGTGCAATCAAACGTTTTTTTGTAGGACGTTTTTCGTTTTTCATGTAGTATAGATACCGCATGTGTCAAATATCATTAGGCATAGGGAATACGTATACGGGAAAGCCGATCCAATGCCGGCGAAGACCGCGACAGCCGACCAATTGTTTCGCAAATACAAGTTAGCAGCAATCACTTGACCATCGACATAGGTACTTGTAATGCGTTCTAAAATAACATTTACGAATTGCAAGGGACTGCTTTTCTTATTTCTTTCAGTAGATGCAGGAAATTTTTAAGCTGCGGTGCGTCACACAAACAAAAGCGTAATTCTAATAAAATTAAAGAATAATCCTAATAAAATAAATAAAAAAGGATTCTAAAAATTATAATAAATTATAACAAGCCATCGAAAAAATTCATAATTGGAGTAGACTGTGAAATTGGGTTGATACTTTAACCACTTCCACATAATGACACAATACTTGATGCTTGACAGTTTCATTTGGTTTCATTGGAAAAAAGGTTATGGCATTGAAATGATACTACAACAAAAAATAAAACAAATAATTTATTTAATATCGAAATCATAATCAAAATTTACATATAGCTACAGAAGTTGTTTAAAATGTTGTCCATTTACATCTAAACACAAACAATTTTCTTAACAAGAGTTTTGAAAAATTTGACACAAACTTATAGTTTCAATGTCAAATAATAAATGTCATTATGTGGAAGTGGTTAAAGTATCAACCCAATTTCACAGTCTACTCCAATTATGAATTTTTTCGATGGCTCGTTACAAGAGGCTCAAAAATTCCTTCTTGCACAGCAAGACATTGTCCTAGGCGGTCGTAGAAATTGGCTCTTACATTTGCTAACATGTCAGCAGTTAATGAATTAGCAGCCTCACTTATTTTTTTCGCTCAAGGCAACTAGATTTTCTGCTCCACCAGGTTCATGAGTATAAACAATATTTTTTAAAAATCCCCACAAAAAGAAATCATTTGGAGATAGATTAGGAGATCGCGGAGGCCATTTAATGTATGCTGTTCCAGTAATAAGACGGTCAGGTAAAGTATTTCCTAGAAATTCCTTTGCCCTCACTGCATTATGTGCTGGACAGCCATCATGTTGAAACCAAACGATTTCCTGATTTATTCCAATGTTTTGAATGGCGGGAAGTATTTGATTTTGCAGTAATTCGAGATACTTGTCGGCATTTAATATACCATCAATAAAATTGGGGCCTATAATAAATAGGGTCACCTAAAATACCTGCCCAAACATTTAGTTTTTGAGGATACTGTGTGCGATTTGCAAAATGCCGGTGTTGATTTTCCGAAGCCCAATATCGAAGAACAGAGGGATTGTGCCTTCCGTGTAATGGAAAAGTTGATTCATCTGTGAAGAGAATATTTTTAACGAAATTTTCATCTCGATGTATCTTTTCCATAACGTCTTGACAAAACTCCATTCTATGAAAATTGTCCTCGGGAAATATTTCTTGGGTTTTCGAATATTTGAAACATTTTAAACCATTACGTTTCCAAATACGTGAAATAGTTGTGTTACTTGTACCCAATTCCTCGGCAGCACTTCTAGTAGATCTCGTGTTATCAATTTCAACAGTTACAAATTAATACTCCCGCCGTTCTCTTTCCACAATTTTTTGTGGTGATACCTCTCTTGGTTTGCATTTCGTACAGTTATTGAGACAGAAACAAATTTCAAAGTTATTTATAATATTATAAATTGTTTGTCTGCAAGGTACAGAGCGGTCTGCAAAAGTCAGCGCAAACAAATTCATGCTCTTCATTGCAGACTTGGCAGCATAAAACCATTTTACTAACTGAAGCTTTTCAGCGGGTGTATCAGGAGCCATTATACATTAATTTTATTGTACGCTTTCACACTGTAACGGCCGCAGCTAGATTGAATGCAAAATTTGCAGTTAATCGGTATCGGTGGCAATCGTTGTCGGACGTCGCGGTCTTCGTTGGCATTCGATGTACGTATACATCGTATTTCGTTGATTCTTTATGCCTAATGATATTTAACACATATGGTACCTATACGTTCTGTGTTGATGTATTTTAAAATATAATTTTGAATTTAAAATAAAATCTTTTGTAATATTTTGTAACATATTTTATTATCGCTATATTTGTTTGCAATAAATTGTGAAGTTGATTCCGGAGGTACCTTAGGAAAAGCTATGTCGAATAAACTTTTGTTTAATTTAATCTTTATACCAGCTTTGTTTTTCTGTTGATTTGTTAAGAGAATAATAATTTTCCGAACTGGATTTTCTTCTGTAATTTCTTAGTGTATGGTTTTGAATGAATATATTTTTAATACTTTTTGAATATACAGTAGAAATATTTATACAGTAACAGAAATATATTTTCTTTATTTAGCTAATCGATGGTTAAATTTATAAATTCATTTTTTTTATAATTATACATCTTAATTTCTGAATTAAGAAATACTGAAAAAACAAGCCTATCAACGCGAGGACACGTACAGACGACCGTTTCGTTCTAATTGGAACTTCTCAATGTACGGCATTCCCTTTCGATGACGACCTTGCTTTTTCATTTCTATACTTTCTGTATATATAGTTAACATTTGGAATTTACTGCAAGTGAGAATTAATGAATATTAAATCACATTCTTACGTGTCCTCGCGTTGATAGGCTTGTTTTTTCAGTATTTCTTAATTCTTAATTAACCTAACTACCAGGAAGTTCGTTGTCGCGAAAGAGTGTGTTCTGCATACTAGTACAAACTTAGTTTGACGGATTGTAGATTTATACGCATTAAATAAGTCGACATTTACATGTAAGAATGTGATTTAATATTCATTAATTCTCACTTGCAGTAAATTCCAAATGTTAACTATATATACAGAAAGTATAGAAATGAAAAAGCAAGGTCGTCATCGAAAGGGAATGCCGTACATTGAGAAGTTCCAATTAGAACGAAACGGTCGTCTGTACGTGTCCTCGTGTTGATAGGCTTGTTTTTTCAGTATTTCTTAATTCTTAATTAACCTAACTACCAGGAAGTTCGTTGTCGCGAAAGAGTGTGTTCTGCATACTAGTACAAACTTAGTTTGACGGATTGTAGATTTATACGCATTAAATAAGTCGACATTTACATGTAAGAATGTGATTTAATATTCATTAATTCTCACTTGCAGTAAATTCCAAATGTTAACTATATATACAGAAAGTATAGAAATGAAAAAGCAAGGTCGTCATCGAAAGGGAATGCCGTACATTGAGAAGTTCCAATTAGAACGAAACGGTCGTCTGTACGTGTCCTCGCGTTGATAGGCTTGTTTTTTCAGTATTTCTTAATTCTTAATTAACCTAACTACCAGGAAGTTCGTTGTCGCGAAAGAGTGTGTTCTGCATACTAGTACAAACTTAGTTTGACGGATTGTAGATTTATACGCATTAAATAAGTCGACATTTACATGTAAGAATGTGATTTAATATTCATTAATTCTCACTTGCAGTAAATTCCAAATGTTAACTATATATACAGAAAGTATAGAAATGAAAAAGCAAGGTCGTCATCGAAAGGGAATGCCGTACATTGAGAAGTTCCAATTAGAACGAAACGGTCGTCTGTACGTGTCCTCGCGTTGATAGGCTTGTTTTTTCAGTATTTCTTAATTCTTAATTAACCTAACTACCAGGAAGTTCGTTGTCGCGAAAGAGTGTGTTCTGCATACTAGTACAAACTTAGTTTGACGGATTGTAGATTTATACGCATTAAATAAGTCGACATTTACATGTAAGAATGTGATTTAATATTCATTAATTCTCACTTGCAGTAAATTCCAAATGTTAACTATATATACAGAAAGTATAGAAATGAAAAAGCAAGGTCGTCATCGAAAGGGAATGCCGTACATTGAGAAGTTCCAATTAGAACGAAACGGTCGTCTGTACGTGTCCTCGCGTTGATAGGCTTGTTTTTTCAGTATTTCTTAATTCTTAATTAACCTAACTACCAGGAAGTTCGTTGTCGCGAAAGAGTGTGTTCTGCATACTAGTACAAACTTAGTTTGACGGATTGTAGATTTATACGCATTAAATAAGTCGACATTTACATGTAAGAATGTGATTTAATATTCATTAATTCTCACTTGCAGTAAATTCCAAATGTTAACTATATATACAGAAAGTATAGAAATGAAAAAGCAAGGTCGTCATCGAAAGGGAATGCCGTACATTGAGAAGTTCCAATTAGAACGAAACGGTCGTCTGTACGTGTCCTCGCGTTGATAGGCTTGTTTTTTCAGTATTTCTTAATTCTTAATTAACCTAACTACCAGGAAGTTCGTTGTCGCGAAAGAGTGTGTTCTGCATACTAGTACAAACTTAGTTTGACGGATTGTAGATTTATACGCATTAAATAAGTCGACATTTACATGTAAGAATGTGATTTAATATTCATTAATTCTCACTTGCAGTAAATTCCAAATGTTAACTATATATACAGAAAGTATAGAAATGAAAAAGCAAGGTCGTCATCGAAAGGGAATGCCGTACATTGAGAAGTTCCAATTAGAACGAAACGGTCGTCTGTACGTGTCCTCGCGTTGATAGGCTTGTTTTTTCAGTATTTCTTAATTCTTAATTAACCTAACTACCAGGAAGTTCGTTGTCGCGAAAGAGTGTGTTCTGCATACTAGTACAAACTTAGTTTGACGGATTGTAGATTTATACGCATTAAATAAGTCGACATTTACATGTAAGAATGTGATTTAATATTCATTAATTCTCACTTGCAGTAAATTCCACATCTTAATTTCTGTTTGAATATACGAATTAATTGTTTCTAGTTTTTTTTTCTTTATCTTTGGCACTTCCTCGAGAGATTCATTTTCAGGTATCCTGTGCAGCTTGACGGTAATAGTACTTAGTACATAAAGTGTGTTTTTTATAGAGGTATAGAACTTTGAAATGGAATAAAACAAAGATGAATTTTTTAAATTGACATGAAATTTACTTAATTCGAAAGATAATCTTCTGGCATTATAATTTAAATATGACTTCTGGCATATGACCGCCACGGCTGGCTCGGACGTGGTCTAATCTGGAGGTCCAATTTTCGACGACTTTTTCCAACATTTGTTGCCGTATATCGGCAATAACGGGGCGAATGTTGTCCTCCAAGTGGTCAATCGTTTCGGGCTTATCGGCGTAGACTAGCGACTTCACATATCCCCACAGAAAATAGTCTAGCGGCGTTAAATCGCACGATCTTGGAGGCTATGCGGTTACCAAACGTTTCCTTCAATAAATCCATTGTGGCACGAGCTGTGTGACATGTTGCGCCGTCTTGTTGAAACCACAGCTCCTGCACATCATGGTTGTTCAATTGATGAACGAAAAAGTCAGTAATCATGGCTCTGTAGCGGTCACCATTGACTGTAACGTTCTGACCAGCATCGTTTTTAAAGAAGTACGGACCAATTATTCCACCAGCCCATAAAGCACACCAAACAGTCAGTTTTTCTGGATGTAACGGTGTCTCAACATACGCTTGAGGATTACCATCACTCCAAATACGGCAGTTTTGTTTATTTACGTATCCATTCAAACAAAAGTGAGCTTCATCGCTAAACAAAATTCGCTTATGAAAATAAGAGATCAACGGCAATCTTGTTTTGGGCCCATTCACCGAATTTACGCCTTGCTAGGTGATCGTGTGACTTCAATTCTTGCACGAGTTGGATTTTGTAAGCACGCAAACCAAGATCTTTCCGCAAAATCTTCCATAAAGTGGATGGACACATATCCAATTCCTGTGCACGATGGCGGATAGACTGATTCGGGTCTTCCTCTACGTTACGCTCTACAGCAGCAATGACTTCTTCTGTACGCACTGTACGACGTCTCTGTGGATGCGTTTTATCATTTAGAGTAAACGTGGTGCGAAAACGTTCCATAGTTAATCGAATTAATTACTCTGATGGACGATTATGTTGACCGTAAAATGGACGTAGTGCGCGATACGTATTTCGAACAGAACCATGATTTTCAAAATAAATTTGCACAATTTGGAAGCGTTGTTCAGGCGTCAGTCTATTCATGTTGAAATGCCAAACCAAACTAAACATAAATCACTTGACGGCTGACAAAATGGCCGCCGGTTAAAAAAGTTTTGCCAACTTAAAGTTTTATACCTCTATACAAAACACCCGGTATATATTGTATATTTTGAGTAGTTTGCGTGCGCATGCGTCTAAGAACGCGCAATCCCTTTTCTCAGTTTTCAGACTGAGCTTCTGTAAGCAAAATTGAGTGGCGCTACCTTCTATCTTTTATTTCAGTCATCCACACCCGTCTCCACTGACTAAGGGCATATACAGTAAATAGAAGCTCCCAGACATTGTGCGATACAACTAATGTTTTGCTAGTCTTTTTTTTTTTGGCATCTTCAGTCGCCATAGCTGCGCCTTCTTCTCGCGTAGGTAGCAACTGTAACCAAAAGACTTTTGTTTTCTATGAAGCTCGTTTGCCAAGGAAAGTCTATTGTTTCGATTGTTCTTCCGCTTTTAGCTTGAAGCGAAGGATTCACGTTTCAGTTACATAACTTTAAATGCGCTTGTAGATATTCAAACTCTGCGTTGAAACTGAGATGGGTAGATGAGATAAAACGATTTGCAAGTGATGCAGGCTTATTCTCTGCAGTGAATGAATGTGGACTTAATGATAAAAATACTTACCAATATGTTTATTTATATTTAATTTATTAATATTATTATGTTGATGAAATTCTCTTTTTAATTATTCTAACATATTTTTTCATTTACTAGTATGGCGTTTTCTTGATTCTCCTACTTATTCTTGAATTATCAGCAGCTATTGCAGCCTACACAATGCGAGGTAGTATTAGTGAGTACGTGCATGACGTCATGAGGGAAACAATCGAGAAGTACGGTAAGAGAAACTATGTTACAAGATCTTGGGATGCATTGCAATGCCGCGTAAGTAAATTTTCAAAACTAAGCTATTCCTTTACTAAAACATGTATTCTTTACAAAGATGCAATGTTGCGGAATTGATGGCTATTTGGACTGGACCAATTTGGACATGTCCATTCCCGATAGCTGCTATAGCGATGGAAAGGAATTTGAGTCTGGGTGCCATACAAGATTGTACACGTTGGTTTCCGAAAGTGCGTTACTTGTTGGCACAGCGGCCATTTGCGTTGCAGTTGTTCAGGTAGGTATTGTATTTATAAAACGTGCCCAAAAAATCTATCGGTCCCAGGTGGTCATGTATCGGTGCACACGAATTGCGGTCAGTGTTGCGATGTACTTTAATCCGACACCCGAATTGCGGACAAGAAATTTTAGCTTACCTGGTCCAACCTAATCTTTTCCGAATTGTGGTCAAGAAATTTTAACTTACCTGATTCATTCTAATCTGATCTCGAATTAACGTATTGAGTGTAATTAGTAGAGCAGACCAATTTCCGTGCGCGCCATGAGCGCCGGTATGGGAGTGTGATATGCGATAGAATTGGGACGCTACATTAGCTTGTTACCGATTTTTTTAAGCGTCTTCCAATGATTGACAAACTGGAGAAACTCGATTGTATATTTTCAACATCAGGTGCGCTTCTAAGGTTATTTCTGAAAAACATGTCCGCCGTGAGGAAAAGATATGTTTATATTCGGAAAACGAGCGTTCTACATGTAGTGATGTTATATTCGCATAATCAAAATACTTTTCTAAACAACGTAACGCATCTGTAGACGTGCCCTCACAAATACGTGTTAAGGTGTCAAAATCTGCATTTCTGTCTAAAACACTTTCAAATTTAATTAGAACACTTTCACTTTTTGCGTCTTCTACAGCACATAGTTGTGCGTGAACATCTTGCACGTGCGATTGCAGTGATTCCTCTAACGACAGCGACGAATTTTTTAATTTTGTTATTGCTTCTTCTAGTCCCAAGTAATTCTCACGAATACTTTGTAAATCCATTTTAATCTGGGCATCTTGAAATTTTTTCTGTCGTGTATTAATAGCTGCACTTTCTTTCGGATCGAATGACAAAACCACGTCTTTAATTTTTTCAAAATGTTCATGATAGTAAAACCCCGCCCGTAACCATGTACCCCAACGTGTCAGAATCGGCTGTGGTGTCTCAGGGGTATGGGGACACAATTCGTGAAATTTCTGAATACGTTTTGGAGATTTCACGAATACAGCCTTTGTACTCGATACTAAAGCATCTACCTCTGGATAACATCTACGAACCTGTTCTGGTGTAGAGTATGGAGTTTATAAGTAATATGTAATAAGTTAGGACAATATTTTCTAAGAGGCCGGCCTACAGAACACATGGTTGCGGCACCATCGGTCATAAAGTCTTTCGAAAGTTTAAATTTTTCCAAAGTATCTAATAGCACCTCTGAAATTTTTTCGGCATTACATTGTTCTAGTCGTCTGGATGCTAATAAAATTGAAGACGTTGGTTGATGTGGTTCCATATTACGCGCCATCACATTAACTACAGATTGTTTTTTGCTGTCAGTTGTTTCGCCCACACATAACCACAGTTTTTTATTTTTCAGCACTACCAATGTACATAATTATTTTTTCCATATAATGATCTTTTAGAGCGACACATTCCTCCAAACGCTGACTCCATTTCTTCATTTCGTCAATGAAAAAACTTTCTTATTTACTGTTGATCCCATTGCGAATAGCAGCATGAACTACAATGTCTGAAGAAAAATGTTGGCCAATACCTCCTTCAACTTTGGGAACAACCAGAAATATAAAGGAGCCAAATCAGGACTGTAGGGTGCGAAGCAACCGTGAATTTTAGGCTCGTCACTGTCTTCATTGCCCCGTTACTGTAATACGGCCTGGCCTTGTCATGGTACAAGAAAAACTTTTTTCTTTCCGGCCTTACTCTATGGATCCGATTCTTTAATGATCGTAAAATTTTGCAGTAAATTAATCGTTGAACTCTTTGGCAGGTATTCAGTATGAATGACACCCTTAGCTTTCCAGAAAATGGTGAGCGTGGTTTTCTGCGCTGATGGAGTTCCCTTCTTCGTACACGTGGAGAATCAGGAGACGATAATCCATTGAGTTCAACTTGTTTTCAGGGTCAAAATGATAAATCCAAGATTTCCTCGGTGGTGATGTTCGTGAGAAAATTACCTCCTTCATATCGGTATTGGTTAAGAACCTTGTACTGAATCGTAATCGCAATCACAATCCAGTAACAGTGCATTCGCTTGTCTTTAATCACTTCGTTTCACCTCTATGACAGAGTTTTGTACGTTGAACCTACTGGCGAACATTCTTATCCTTACTACTCACGCAATGATGTTGTTGAAGACCTTGGATATCAATTCACCCTCGTACCACGATTGCCAGTTCAGATCAAATTTATCAAAGTGATTTTAATATTCTATTGTCATAATTTATAGCAACGTAAGTCCATTAGTAATTACGAAAATTTAATTATTTTTCATTTTCAGGGACTTGGAGTCATATTTGCTTTCATGTTGGCTAGATCTATTCGTCGAATTAAGACTGCGGAAGAAAGGAAACGACAGGAAAATCGTGCTCGTCTCTACGAGCAGTTGGCCCGTGGAAATGATGACAAACCGACACCAGTTTTGTACACCGCCAGTACGACAGCATAGTATACAATACTTACGTGATATTTAAGCCAATTTTAAAATATGTATTATAAAGCTTAACATTGTATATTTTTGGATAAATTAATGACTTTAACATATTTTATGTATTTACTGCATATATGCATTAATATTTTTTATTTTAATAAAGTGCAAACTACTTTCTTTTCGAGTAAAGTCAGTTTAAGTTTGATCTAAGCAGTGGTTGTCTAAACATACGTGTAATAAGAAGAATAATAAACTTGTTCAATAAAATAAATTATTCTATTTTTTTTTATTATTTACAAACTTTGTAGATAAAAGCTTATTTAAAACACACCATCCTATCTATATAATAGACATTTTCGGGTAGAACGAGATTATAAATACACCAATCTTTTTTCCTTTATTGTCTGGTGTGCTAAACAGGAAGTGTATGAGGGGCTGTGTTATACATGGTATACACAGCTGACTTGTCGTAAGCTTCTGAGCAGGCAACAAGAAATCTTCAATAAAAATCTGGAAAAAATCGTAACGTGGCTGAGAAAGTGAAAAATGGGGGTTAATGAATCGTCCACTCATATTACCATTTTATCTTTAATAAACAGATTTTTATGCCCACCAGTTGAATTGAACAGGCACAGACTCCACAATTCAATGAGGTAAAGTAACTTGGCATGCACGTTGATAGGAAATTAACTTGGAAAAATATGTAATAACCAAGAGAACTTAATTTCAATAGAAATTTAGACAAATGTATTGTAAAATGAACAGGAAATTTAAAATATCTACAAAAAATAAGGTTCTACTAGACAAAGCCATACTTAAAGCTATATGAACGTATGACATTCAATTATGGGCCAGAACAGCCGAATTCCAACTTAGCCACACTTAGCGTTTTCAAAGTATAGTGCTTCATTTTATCGTCGATACTCCTTGGTACGTACCAAAGTATGTGATATATCGTGACCTTTTAATACCCCATATAGAAAATATGATCACTACTCTTAGTGCAAAATACATTGAAAGATTTGCAACCATATGAAACTGTAATAGGTAACTGCTTGTCTCAATTTAACGCGAATTTATTTGAGGCAGTTCGAAATTAAATTAGATGGAAGGCAAGATCTTTTGATGCCGGAATTGAGAAGATATAGGATTGCTTACGATAGAATTTGGTTTCAACAGTATAAAGCCAAACTCTTTTATGGGCGATCTGATGTCTTCTCATCTCAGGCATTAAAAATTCTCAAGTAGCCATAGAGCAAGAGAATGTTAAGCTTTTTTTAAGAGAACATTTTAAAGGGTGCTCCATTTTATTGCTCGGGGATATAGAATGGTGCCTTCGATCACCGTATCTTTCACCCTGCGATTATTTCTTATGAAGCTATCTGAAAGTTTAAAACGAAGCAACCACAGATTTTTGTAGATCTTAGAGAAGCCATAATTCGAGGAATTCGAGCTACCCCAAGCCTTATACTTGAAAATATTTAAGGACTATGGAAAATTTTCCACCCGCCTACAACAATTCTTCGATAGTAAAAGGGTCGACATATGAATGGCTCATTTTTCAAAACTGTATTACAATCTTTTTGTTTACTTTATAATAAAAATTGAAGTTTATGCAAAAACATTTGCGTTAGAGTGTTTTGAAAAACGTAACAGTTCCCTGTCGGACTCATTTCATAAGCTAGTGAACAGCGAAAGTTGTGATGTTCTCTAGCTTAGCTCTCTGGCTTCTCTATGATTATTTATTTCTAAAAACACGAATAAAAATTAGAAAAAATATAATTCACAAACACTGCGGCACTGGCTAGGGGCGAACTCATCCATCCCTAAAACGTCAGCCCTTAGCATTGTTTCCTCGGTAGCTGACGGTAGCTGAGTACTGCGCCCCAGTCTGCCTAAACAGATATCAAACTTAATGAGACCATGCTAATAATTAGCGGTTGTTTAAAAAGCAGACCTCTACCCTGGCTCCCCGTTCGAAGCAATATTGCACCTCCCACCATTCGGAGACAGGAGAGCCTGGTTAGAGAATATAATAAAATAAAATCGAATTCCCACCCCCCCAGTACACAGTGACCTGCCTGATGTCGGCCTGCCGAGACTTAAAAGTCTAGATCTCCTCCACTACTGCTAGCAGAACAACTTATACCAGGAAATTTCAACCCAAATGATGGAGAGAGTATTGGGAAACTTTAAAACCCACTCAAGCGGCTCATATCACCGATCCTACCGTATCCTTACCAGTAATATTACCTCCACGCTAATCGAAGATACTCAATAGAATAAGAACGTTCCACAGCATCTGTCGCGACTCATTCCACAAGGTGGCCCATAAGTCACGAGGGGGTTTGAACTTTTGATAACTTTTTTAATTAATAACTATACAATTTCTTCTTTTTTCCAAAAATCGTACCAGTTGTTTGGAAAAGGGGCAATAGACACATTCAGTACTTTACAACGCGCCAAAATCGTTCAGTTTTACTTTGAAAACCAGCGTTCACTTGTTAGAACGCAGCGAGTATATCGGCAACAGTTTAACGTTAGAGTTGCACCTTCGGAATCAATGATTCGTCGCTTAATGAATCGTTTCCAGCAACAAAGTTCGGTAACTGATCTTCCACGTACTGGGAGAACACGGAAACTTAGGACAGGAATGAACGTGGATCGTGTGAGAGAGTATCGAAGAAGAACCAGTGAAGTCGACGCGTAGGAGAGCGGCTCACCTTAAGATCTCTCGTACTTCACCACAGCGAATTGTACAGAGTTTAGTTCGTTTTCCAATAAAAGATTCAAACGGTGCAGGAATTAAAACTTGCAGATTATCTGCGATGGCTAAACTATGCCGTCCAATTTGAAACAAAACGAGTTTATTAACCTTCTTATTATGTCCAATGAAGCTCATTTCCACCTCAATGGATTTGTAAATAAACAAAACTCTAGAATTTGGAGCATTGGAAATCCTGAAGTCGTACACCAGCACGAATTACACCCTCTAAAATGCACAGTTTGGTGTGGAGTGACATTTCAAGATATAATCGGACCATTTTTTTGATAATCGCAATGGTGATGGCGTTATCGTAAATGGAGAACGATATCTGGCCATGCTTGAGAATTTTGTAAGATCTGCAGTGGAAAATAGACCTGCAATGTGGTTTGTGACCCGCCATACAGCAAAAGTGTTCGTTAACAAATCTCAGATAATGCCACAACTAATAGAAAACATTCGTACAGAAATGAGGGCACTACAGTTACATACACTAAGAGCTGTTATAAATCATACCATCGAAAGAGACCAGCAGTGCAATGTCGAAAACCAAAGACATTTAAAAGATTTTATCTTTCCTTCATATTGTGAAATAATCTACAAGATTTTTCTTTTTTATAAGCCATAAATAATAAAAAAATGTTAAGAATTAAAGAAGTATTAGCTAACTAAAACCTCACGCGACTCATGGGCCAGCCTGTATAAATGGTGACTGGCGGAGAGACGTATTTGCGAATGCGGAAAACCTCGCCAGATTATTCGCCATATTACAGCTGAGTGTCTCCTTACAGCAGCGATGCACATACCGCGGCCCACTGTCGATATTTATGCGGCCCGCCAATGATTTTAAATATTGTTCGAAAAACTTCAAAAGTAGGTAAAAATCCATTCAAATCAATATTTCTTAACTTTTTATTTTATTCTAATTTTTGTAATTGTTAGTAAGTTATGTATCTCTAAGTACCTACTACTTTCTTGTTCAGGTTTACTACGTAGGACAGGTATGCTCCTCGTCGTTCCAAGCATATTGTTACGAGACTAGAAATCTGTCGAACCAACTAGATTACTCGAAGATTCGCGAAACACGTCGGTATTAGCCCCGAACAATGTTGTAGGTTTTCGATGTTAGGTAACTCGTATAAATACAACGCATCGCCCGCTATCGGGGCAGTTAAGTTTTAACTATGGACAAGCGACGTTATATTGTTTGAATTGTAATCTGTGAAGAATAAATATTTCGTCGTTCGAACTTGGCTACGTAGGTAGATACGTAACAATATAATATCAATTTTGATATGGATAAACCAGGCCCCAGTAAAAAACGTAGTCGTAAGGTTGAAGATGAAAATCGACAGTTTCAAGATATTTGGACCGAAAAATACTTTTTTATTTCATCGCATAACAAAAGTGTCTGTTTAATATGCAAGAGTAATGTTTCTTTTCCGAAGGAATATGATGTGAAAACCCAGCGGTTTCATAATGCCTTTTCACATTATATATTACACATTATTATATATATATTATATATACTACACATTATTATATAAGTATGATGCTGATACTTTTACCAAATTAACCGCCGAAAATCGAACGCAAAAAATATCCACTTTACAAAGGGAACTAATAGGCCAGCAAGCTATGTTTACAAAACCAATTCAAGATGCTGAAACAGCTACTGAAGTTAGCTTTGAAATATCTCGAATAATAACGAAAACTTGTAGGTCTTTTAAAGAGGTGAGTTTGTTAAGTAGTGTTTAGACATCGACGCAAAAAAAAAAATGTGTCCGAAAGATGCAAAGAGGTTTGAGAAAATTCAACTAAATCGGATGACTGTTCAAAGAAGACTTACCACATTAGCAGCTAATATAGAAAAGCAATTAGCTACGAAATCGAGAAGTTTTGAGTATTTTTCTATAGCACTCGACGAATCTACAGATATAAGTTCCACTGCTCAACTCTTAATATTTTTACGAGGTGTAACGCAAAATTTTGAATTGAGTGAAGAACTGATTGGTATGAGTTCTTTGACAAGTCAAACCAAGGGGAGTGACATGCTCAAAGCTCTTCTGGAAAAATGTTCTATAATGGATTTGGATTTAACGAAATTATCTGGAATTACAACTGACGGAGCACCTTCAATGGTTGGAAGTAAGTCGGGGATAATAACTATGTTAAAGGAGTATTTACAAACTAAAAACACAGATACCAAGGAATTAATGCAGTTTCATTGCATTATACATCAAGAGATCCTCTGTTCAAAATTATTGGGATTTGAAAATGTGATGAAAGTTGTAGTACCTACTGTAAACTTTATAAAATCACGAGGTATCAATCACCGACAATTCACACAATTTCTCGAGGATATTGAAAGCGAATATGGTGATCTCCTGTTTTACACTGAAGTAAGGTGGGGGGCTAAGTCGTGGGTTGTCACTAGAGCGGTTAGTTAACTTGATTGAAGAAATCAAACTATTTCTGGCGAAAAAGAAAAAGACGTCTCCGAACTCGACAACTCTGATTGGCCGTGTGACTTAGCGTTTCTTGTAGACATCACAAATCACTTGAATGTCTTAAATGCGCGACTCCAAGGCAAAGATCAATTAATTACGCAGTTATACTCTCATGTTTCGTCCTTTCAATGCAAATTGAGTCTTTTCAGGACACAAATCAATTCAGCTAATTACAGCCATTTTCCGAACTACAAAAAAATTATGGAGAAATTCAATAAAACTGATGTCAATTTCGCTTATGTTGAAAAAATTGATATTTTAATACAAGCTTTTCATGATCGTTTTCTAGACTTCAAAAAAGTTAAACCTCTATTAGACATTTTCAGCAATCCTTTCAACATTTCACCCGAAAATCACCGGAATCAATACAGCTGGAGTTGATAGACATGCAAAATGATGATAATTTACGAAACAAGTTTAATGAAGGTAATTTACTCAACTTTTACCGTCGCGTTGGCAAAACCCCTTATAAAGAGTTGCGAATAAATGCATTGAAATGCGCAAGCTTATTTGGATCGACGTATATTTGTGAGCAAACGTTTTCAGTGATGAAACTTAACAAAACAAAAAATCGAAACCGTCTGGCAAATGAAAATCTGGAAGCAATTTTACGTGTGGCGACAAGTAATGTGGAGTCAAAGATAAACAAAATTGTTAGGTCAATGCAATGTCATGCATCAAAATAATAAAACATGAAATATTACATTGTAATGAATAGATTGCATTACGATTACATAATTACGACAAACATTTTTAAATGTTCTTTTATTTTTATCATTTGTAGTAATTCATACTATTTAAAAATAAAAATATTTGTGTTAATAAGTATTCTTTGTAGTGGCCCGTCCTTGGCTTATAATTTTCCCGAGTGGCCCCTGTTCCCTATCAGTCTGTGCATCCCTAAGTGTAGATGTACGCTGAATAAATAATAATTCGTAATCTTCGTCAGGCTTATTTATAATTCCAATAGGTATATACTTAGAAATTAAGATTAAATTATTCTTTTTACTACTGTATCTAACATTTGCTTGTAAATATTTGGTTTAATAAAATTGTTGTTTCAATTTAGTCCGGTTACTTATTATCTACACAGATTGACAGGTAAATAAAGTACAACAGTAAAGGATAAAATTTTATTGATTATTAAAATTATCAGTGTCGGTTTTAGAAGTATTGTACATAAATGTGTTTCATAACTTAAGAAAATAAATCAACAACTTTACTCTTAATACTACGAGTTTGCCATATTTTTTATATATATATACAATAAGTCTACATTAATTTGTCAATCGTTTTGCCAATTTGTTTTTTTTTTTTGTATAGATTTGGGTGACAGTTTCTTTTTTTTTTTTGTTTCAGTTGTTGTACGATATTGTTACATGATATAAGAGCATTAGAGTATCTCGACATTAACCAGCGAACAACTAAATTATCCCAATTTTGTTTTTGTCTTTAACAGAATTAACAATACGTGAACAGAACTATCGAGAGTAAAGCAAACACGTTTACTGTGGAGCCCATACGTTGATTTCCACCGTGTTGCATTGCTTCCGGATGTTCACCTGAAAAACGAAAGAAAAATAGTTTAATATTTAGAAAAGCATGCACCTAGATCATTTGAAGAACTGTTTTTTCAAAAACACAGAATCGACAATACTCGCATATGTGAGATGTTATTTTTTAAATAACGCTTCACATATAGCAAGTGACAAAATTCTCCAAAAACCTTTATTGCCGAAATGATAACGCATGAATTGTAACAAAACACTCTTTAACTAATTTTTTCTATTTTGCGTTCGAAGTGAACTCATTATGAAACCCAAAACAGTATCGAAATGAGCTTCATTTCGATACGCTTTTTTTCATTTTTCAATGTTGGCGTTGTTCGAATACAGAAATAAATATCATTGCTGTCATTTGATTTTAAGAATTTATGTACATTTGACAGATATAATATACCGATAGGTCCAACTCGCAACGGGCCATAGGCAACAATATACGTATGGAACGTAATGCGATGTGGCAACGTGTGTACGATGCCTATATTGAGTGACTTTCTTAAAATTTAAATTTATTTTGCAGAATTATTGATTTTTTACTTTTATCTTTCAGAAAACGTTATTGTTTTTTTATTACTTAAAATTACTTTATATGAAAAATAGTATACCATAAAAGTGTAAACAAAGACAGTATACATTGAAACGAATATTCATTCAATTGTATTGTCATGAAATTGAATTTGTCAATCGTTGTTAAATTTGTTAGAATGAATAGATATTTACATTTATCAGAAAATACTAATACTTAAAGCAAACAAATAAGGTGTAGTGTTTTGTTATAGGAATGTATAATATCCATTTCTTCCTGCATATTGATTATGCAGCTGATGCTTTCGTAATATGCTCATATTTGTATTTCTACTATTATCGTGATGTTATTATAATACAGATACCAAAATCTCACGTAATATTTCCATCAGCCTTTTATTAACAATAAACAAGTAAAGTACAACTTCGTAGGTCGACAAACGCTCCAGTCTTCATTATCACTGTATTATACATGAACTGTAGGCTTAGTTTTTCGTAGAAATTGAAGTACGTGTCTGTTCCTTTGTAAAATTATAATAAGGGCATTCAGCTAATTACAATCTAAAATAAGCAACATTGTAACGTATTTTGGAATTGTGAATATCCGTAGGTAATAAAAAAAAGGAAGTATTGTTTAATTACAACTGTAGCTTCCTCCTGGTTTGAAGGAAGTCGGTATGTATCGACCGAAGTATAAGTTGAAATAATACAAATATGAGAACATTACGAAAGCATCAGCTGCATAATCAATATGCAGGAAGAAATGGATATTATACATTCCTATAACAAAACACTACACCTTATTTGTTTGCCTTAAGTATTAGTATTTTCCGATAAATATAAATATCTATTCATTCTAACAAATTTAACAACGATTGACAAATTCAATTTCATGACAATACAATTGAATGAATATTCGTTTCAATGTATACTGTCTTTGTTTACACTTTTATGGTATACTATTTTTCATATAAAGTAATTTTAAGTAATAAAAAAACAATAACGTTTTCTAAAAGATAAAAGTAAAAAAATCAATAATTCTGCAAAATAAATTTAAATTTTAAGAAAGTCACTCAATATAGGCATCGTACACACGTTGCCACATCGCATTACGTTCCATACGTATATTGTAGGCTATGCCCCTTTGCGAGTTGGACCTATCGGTATATCCGTATTTAACACAAACAACGTATGTTGTATACAATTGACAACAACATATATATGTTTCTACGTGACTCATGTTTATATTTTTAAATGAAGTATCAAGTAATGTTAACGAAAATTAGTAAATAATATGTAATATAATATACCTCGCGGATAGCAAGATTTAAATTTGAAAATGTCAAGTATCAATGTGACCAACTGCATGCTTTATATAAAAATTAAACTCTGAACTTTCAAATTAAATAATTCCAATTTAAGCAATTTATTAATGTAAAAAACGCAAAATAGAAAAAATAGTATAAAAAACTCGTTTCATAAGGCCTTTTGCCGCACTCACTCTTTAGAAAACTCGCCGCTATCGCGGCTCGTTTTCTAAACTGATCTCGTGCGGCAAAATGGTGCCTTATGGAACTCGTTTTTTAATATACTATTTTCTATTCCGGTGTCGTAAAATGCTAATTACGATACCCCGTTGCTTGGTTACACAGTATCATAATGTATTACTTTACCGCACTCTAATTTTTTTTTCGAAGTTGGTTACAAGCAGTGTTGCCAAATTGAGCGCTTTAGCGCAAATTGGGCGATTTTTTAAAGTAATTTGCCCTTAAATTTTATGCAAAAACGCAAATCCCAATTTCGGCGATTTTCAAAAAGTAACGAAAGTTATTCAATGTCATGTGATTGTCATGGGTTGCGTTCACTCGTCCGATATGAAATTTGAACGCACCCCAGCTAAATGTTTTTAAATAAACTGAAGCTTACTTCTTTCGTGTGGTACATGTTTATTTGATGTTTTATTCATCGTTTATTATATTTATCTTTGAGTAATTTCATATTTCTATTGCATCCATTTCTTTATTGTTAATTTTAAAGATTTCTTTTAACTGAAAGTCAACATTACATAAGTTGTGATTCATATTTAATTATAAAGTAATAGCAGGTGTTTTTCGATACTGATTGATTTCTAGTTAGTAGAGACGTTATGTTAAGTAGGACAGTGATTAACGAATTAAATTGAAAAATAGACCAAAAAAACACAAAGGGCAGATGATCAGGATATGTAAAATCAATAAACGATTGGCGCTTTTGGGCAATTTTTCTGTTGAAAGTTGGCGCCTTGATTTTTAAAGGTTTGGCAACACTGGTCACAAGTGCAATAAGTAACTAAATCATAAATAGATTACTTATCATTGTGAATACCGCAATTGTTATATACTTTTACTGTAACACTAGAAGATTCGTGGGCATTAATAGATATTCCAGGCAGATTCTGGGAACACACTATATTTTGTTTGAACCCTCCTGATTCACATTAACTAATAAATCACTGTCCATTGAATTAGAAGTTGATGGATTCTCGGTGATTTAAGTAGACGTATTAGATGCAGTGTTAGATAGTATTTCAGCAATGTCTAATTTTTTCTTGATGGAATTATCAATGTAACCTTCAGCCACAGCGGAAGATTTCCATCCACCATGGCGCTTAATTGTAATTAAATCTCCTCCACTATTAGCCAAATGTGTTACACTGGATCATCTAAAGCAATGTTCAGTGAAGAGTTCAGGATTAGGCAATTTCAAGTAAGTAGCAATATTTTTTGGAACTTTTCCTATTGTATTAATCCGAAGACATCAGATAGTCTTCGGATAGGACAAAACTTACTACATGACCGCAAGTGTACCTATAGTCTTTTGCTTCGTAAATCTATCATTGACAAAGTGGTTACACAGAAACGCATGCGTCTGGTAGTTGAAGCAAAAGCTGGTAAATACGTACTGTGTCCATGCATATACAGATACAAATTTGTTTTTATACAGATTTGTATTATTTTGTATCAAAGCTTGATGTGAATTATCGCATCGACATGCAACTTGTTTTTTTGCTATACTACGCCACCTGGCAACGAGTTAATGGACTCACAGTAATATGCGTATTTTTTCTTCTTATCCAGTAATAGCTTTGCTATTCGAGAAGAAACACTTTGCACCGGCGTGGTCGGTTTTGTCCGTCAGATGGCATGAGGTTATCTGATGTCTTCGGATAGGACAAAACTTACTACATGACCGCAAGTGTACCTATAGTCTTTTGTTTCGTAAATCTATCATTGACAAAGTGGTTACACAGAAACGCATGCGTCTGGTAGTTGAAGCAAAAGCTGGTAAATACGTACTGTGTGTCCATGCATATACAGATACAAATTTGTTTTTATACAAATTTGTATTATTTTGTATCAAAGCTTGATGTGAATTATCGCATCGACAAGCAACTTGTTTTTTGCGATGTCATATAATGTTAATTTAACAAAAATGTTACAGTAATATCTAAACTTGAAGGCACAGTGAACATTTAGAAATTATAAAAAGTTCTTCTAAAATTAAATTGAACTTAATTGAAATTATAAAATTAATATTGCGTATTGCCTGCTCTTATAACTGCGTGCATTCGTCTAGGCATACTACTGATTAAGTTGCAGATGGTGACTTGATGAATATTATCCCATTCAGCAACCATAGCTTCTTCAATTTCCCTAAGAATTATAGGAGCAGGTATGTGGTGTCTAATTTCTTGTTTAAGTGCATCCGACGGATGCTCTATTGGATTTATGTCCGAGCTTGTAGGTGGCCACCCCATAACCTGAATATTCACCTCTCGAAGATAGTCCATTACGTAGAATAAAAATTTGCATTCATTGATCTCTTGTGAATAGGTACCAACTCCGTGCGTTAAAACAAATTGCTCTTTTGAAATTAGTACTCTTGGAGAGATATTGCAGTCAGCAAACCTTTCAAGTGTACTTGTCCCAACACGTGACTTCACACTGACACGTGTTTCATCCGAAAACAAAACTTGTTTCTAGACGTCAATAGTCCAGTTTGCATGAGGTCTAGCAAAACGCAATCTAGTAACTTTATGTTGACTGGCGAGCTGTGGTGCAATTACTGGTCTTCTATTCTTTAATCCTCTCTAGGTCACCATATCTCTCGATGGTAAATTTCGACAGTCACAGGAGATATCCTTCATACCTTTTAATTTATATTCGCATTTCAAGAATGCAGAACATAATAATTTATAGTAGAAATTTACGGACAACTAGAGGTAATTCTTTTTGAAACACGTTGTATAATATGGTCACCATACGTTAGAAGCATATTCCAGATTGCTGACAACGAAACTAAAGTATATCGCTTTTAGCAAAGACAAGCTTTGAAGGAATTTTCAGGTTAGCAAAACAAAACCCAACGTTTTGAATGCAGTAGATGTTGTTAATATGAGAAGCAAAGTTTTGTTAGAATTAAATAAAGCCCCGAGATTTTTACAATAAGAACTCTCTCGAGATTGTAGTCATTAATGTAATATACTGAGTCAATAGAATTAATCTTTTTCGTATAAGAAACAAAGCATCACTTCTTATTGTTGAACCCCAATTTGTATTTAGAACACCAGTGAGTAATTATATCAGTACAGTTGAATCTCGATAGTCCGACAGCTATGGGACCAGGGCGGTGTTGGATTACCGAAAACATAGGATTACCAAAGGTTAGCCTTACTTCACTGAAATTAACCGTAGACAAGAAAATTCATTTTATGATGTATGTACATATTACATATTATGTATTCTTTGACTAGTGAGGGTATAAAATAATCAATTTAGGCGTTATTTTTTACAAATGAAAAAACAAATTTATTGTATCTAAAAAATACAAAACACGATATGATTCGGCTTCTACATACAATGTAGGCCTACCTACGTTGTACGGTGTACAAATCTACGATTAAAAAAAATCTGTGATAATTCTTTGTTTCCTTTTACAGTCTGTCATAGCTTTTTCTTGAATGTCTTTTAACATTAAAACGTTGTTGAAGTCAAGTTCACGTTCCTCGCACCAGCGTATCAAAGTGCTTGCAGCCAACATACGAGTAGCTTCGTCACTACTGATAGTGTATTTTACCACCGCGGTCTCCTCAATGGTGTCGTCTTCAACATTAGACGTGACTTCCTGGATTACTTCTTCTTTTGTAAGGTCAGAGTCAAGGTTGTCCTCTAAGACCCATCTTCTCAGGTCTTCCGAAGATTCTTGTGGAACGTTCATATCATCGCAAAGTGTAAGCGTATCCTCTACAACATAGTCGTTATCTTCAGATTGGTTATTTCCGTTATCTTTCTTTGGGAGGAGTGAGTTTTCTGGCCAAATATTTTTCCAGGATATTATTAAAGTAAAAGGCTTGACTTGGTGCCATGCAAATGCTGCATTGAGAATGGCATCCTTAATGTTAATTTTTTTAAAAATTGCTGTGATGTTTGCGTCAGGTTGGCTGACGATATCAATCAGTAGGCGCTTTTATAATGTGCCTTTAATGTCTTAATCACATTCTGATCCATGGGCTGAGTCAGAGCAGTTGTATTTTTTTGGCAAATACAAAACCTCTATGTAACCATCGGCTTAACTCTCAATTCCTCCATGTTCGGATGTCCGGGAGCATTATCCAACAGTAAAAGGGCCTTTAGCGGCAGATTTTTACCCTTCAAGTGTTGTCTTACCTCGGAACAAAATGGTTGGAAAACCAGTCAAGGAAAACTTCTTCAGTTACCCATGCTCGGCTTTGACTCATATAAATAACTGGAACAGTTTTAACATATGACTACCAGCGGCATTTGAGCATACCATTAAGGTGATTCTTTCTTTTTGAAGTTTTCTTCCGGAAAAGTTTTTTCATACTCTGTTACAAATGTCTTTGTTGGAAGTTGCCGCCAATTTAACCCGGTTTCATCGGCATTGTACACTTGTTCAGGCGTAAGGCCTAGTTCAGCGATTTTGAAGTTTAAGTTATTGATAAAGTTAGAAACTTTTGTCTCATCGGCAGATAATTTCTCTCCACTCATTTGTATGTAACCAATACCATGCCGCTTTTTGAAATTTTCAAACCAGCCATCGCTGGCGCGAAATTTCTTCTTTTGTGATTTCATTATTAAAAAATTAGGCTTTCTGTTTTAGAATATGCCCGGAAATAGGGGCTTGTCTGTTTTTTTGCTATTTAAACCAAGCATAAAGAGCTTCATCAACTTGGGGATATTCGCCCATTTTGAGGGTTTTTCTCTTGGAGTCGTCTTCAACAGATTTTATGAAATGTTCTATTTTTCCCCTATTTTTCACAATGTCATATACGATAGGTCGACCGATACTATAGACTTTAGCAATGACAGTGGGAGTTTCACCACTGTTATACCTATTAATAATTTCCCACTTCTCAGGAAGAGTTAAAGTTTTATGCTTACGTTTACTGATTCCACTTTTGCTCGCCATCACACAATTCTTAACAAAACTAACAGTAAAATATTAAAGGTAAACAGATATATGATCGCGCAAACTACAAATTGCTGTGAACTGTGTGTTTGCTTATAAGGTCAGTCCACTGTATTTCCCTGCTAATTCAGTCGAAGATTCAGCTTACTTGAGACAGCTTCATCTAGAGCTCACACTCCCACGAGTAAGAAAGTGGAAAATAATAATTCAGTAAATAATAGTCACAATTTGATTTTAGAAGTTTATTATATTAAAAAAAATAAAAAAAACCTCTTTACAAAGTGTAAAGAGAGCTAATGCGTTATTTAACAAAAGCTTCGAGTAAAAAAGATTGTGTGAAAAATTTACTCGCACACAATTAAAAAAACTCTAATGACTCGCGAGCAAAAATTAAATCTAATAGATTATTAAGAAAATTCTCAAATTCAAAATCTAAATTATAAGCCCAAAAAATCAATTCGTAAATAGACTAAACGTCAACCTCGTAATTTACTTTACTCGTGCGCACTAAACACAAGTACAAAATCTCCCCTCCAACCTGACTTTCAAAAATCTAGAATATCATGACACAAAACTCCCTCATAAAAAAATTATGATAATTTTCTCAATCATCTATTTTATAAGCTAATTTAAAATTACAAATAAGCACAAATATCATAGAATTATCAAGAATAGAATTTATATAAAACAATTGTAAAAAGTACTTACGTACGCCACACTTTTTATACAGAAAAAACTAATGCGAGAGATATCAAATATAATATGAATTAAATAAAATACGAGATCATCACCACTCGTAATGCGTAAATGAAATATTAATTACACATCAAAACCACTCAAGCCCAATTAAACCGAAGTTAAATCAAATATACAAAGAAGTAAAAAATGATGTTTTTTACCCCCAACCGTACAATGCAACAAACCTGATATCTCTGTCTTCCAAACCGGCAAAATATTCGGACATCAGGCACAAGTTGTATCAAATAAATCCGCCAGTCGATATATTTCCTGTTTAAAATTAACTATACAGTCACGGTCATTACAATAAATTCAAAAATATAAACATTTAAATATACTTCAATACAAAAATAAATATGCATGTAAATAAATGTAATAAATTCACTAATAGTTCAAAATTATTCTTCGGGGAAAAAATCATAACAATATGTACGTATCGCTACTGAACACAGCAAGCAACTAAGGAAACTGCTGGATCGGGGAAAGACAGGTCGCAACAGGCATCATCTGTATGTCTAGACCGATACGAGGGAGCGTCGTACTAACGAGCATGTCGGACTGTTAAATGCCGGACTATCGAGATTCAACTGTATTATATTGCAAGTGACGTATATCATCCCATGCCCTGATGGAGACAAAGATATTTTTAGGTCACTCACGTTGGCAAGTACAGGACACGACAAAGCCGTCAATAAGTCATCGATAAAGAGAACAAACGGCAATGGTCCCAAATGAGATCCTTGCGGGACGCCTGATGAAGGACAATATTAAGAAGATTTATAGAACCATTGTAATAACAATGATTAGATCTGTTAGTTAGCTATAGCAACAGAAGTAGAAGAAATGAAGGACTCAACCCAAGCGCTGAAAGTTTAGCAAGTACAATTCCATGATATATTTTACCAAAGGCACTACTAAAATCAGTGTCAACATCTACCTGGCCATATGCATCAAGGTGTTCACTACTAAATTGTCATATGGTCACAAGATTTGTAGATTGTCTACGGACAAAGCCGTGCTGGCGAGATGAAATGTATAACGTATAACTAATTTAGGAAGATTTTTTATGGAGTATTACATTAAGAGAAAAAAAAAAGAATGCAATTATTCGCCTTTCTGTGCCGTAGATTGATAAATTATACTTGACATTAAAATAAATTACATTGTTAATAGCTGAAGAAAATATAATTAAATTACAGTACAATACTGAGACTATCTCGTAATTAGAACATTTTTCATAAATTTTAAATGTAACATCAGATTTTCTGGTAGAAATGATAAATCGTAAGAGTTTGTAAAGTAAAATGAAAAGCAATTTTGTAGCATTATCATATCTTCTGCACTTCTAATTACAATTTACAGAACTTATAACATGTTTGATTAAACTTAAATGGTATTATAAATTAAATTGCTTTGAACGAAATATTGACGTCGAAATCTGGAGCTTAGACGTGCGTATTATTATGCTTTAATAAATATAGCTTGTATGGGTTCTGTAGTAATATATTATTGTTCGAAAAGAAATCTGCCGTGACTAAAACAAGTAAGTCGTGCGTTTTCTTTTCAGTGCGGCCGCGGCGGTGGAAATATTTGGGGCGCAATAAATTAGAATAAATGTTTGTTATGAGAAATGTTAAATATAAATTCATGATATCAATATCCTTCAACCCCAATTATATTTGTATTTAGTTATTGATTAATTTAGAAGTTAGATTTGCACGATGAAATTATATAATTATATAACGGGTTTGACGGGAGAGTGAAATATTTCTTCTTTTATAACAGTACAGCCTAAGTTAAACCGTGGCCTTCTTTAATTGCTACTTCCAAGTTTGCTTGTCTTTTGTTGCTATACTCCAACTATGAATTCCCAAATGACTTGTGATTCTTCTATCCCAACGCTTTCGGAGTGTTCGAAAAAATCCATAGCAATATGTATGTATGTACATCTAAAATTTGTGTAGTCTTGAGAAATTGCTAAATAACACATGTATGTACATAAACTTCATGATCTTCTATACTTTTTATTTCGTCAATTATGTCTTGGTCAGTTGGGAGATCTATCGTGCCAACATCATTGTCGATTTCTAAGAAATCCTCAAGTAATAAATCTGCGTCGACGGTAGCAGTTTTTTGTAGAATACCCCATTGTTTTCTTAAGGTAGCGAGATCCATTTCGTCTTCTTCTTCCCATTCGTAGATTTTTCAGTAAAACCTGCTTTAGAAAAGCCGTTTTTAATTGTTTTCTGAGAAACATTTTCACTCCATACTTTAGCGACTTCGGTTATACACTCTTTAAGGGTAATCAATTTTTGGACCGGCAGGTTGTTATCAATCGCGATAACAATTTTGTGGACAATTCTGTTTCGGTAATGATGTTTTATGTTTTTTATAATACCCTGGCCCATAGGTTGCAATTTGGAGGTCGTGTTTGATGGAAACAGATCAGTTCAATATTCGTTAATTGTTTACTTACAGTAACTGGATGTGCAGGACAATTGTCTATAAACATTGCAATCTTTCGCTTTTGGCTTTTCATTTTCGTGTCCAGTTCTTTGATCCATCTTTCGAAAATCTCAGAAGTCATCCGTGCCTTGTTATTTCTGGCGTAATCTAACTCCAGAGGTCTCCTGCCCTACAATCTTCTGTCCAGTACTTTCTTTAGCAATCTATTTTCGTCCATTCGGACCACAGCTCCTGCCCACTGCAGTTTCTGTATTTCGCTAAATTCTGATACGGCATGTGCAAGAAATACTGGCACCTATAGCTTTAAAACTTATCTATTGAATCGATTGTACAACGTTGAATATAACGGATATAACTAATAATGTTTTTCTGCTCCTATTGGCATTCCCCAAGGCTACAATTAGAGCTCGCTACTTTATGCGGAGCGAAACTGAGGGTCTATAAACAAAGATGAAGAAAGGCTGAGAGTATTGGAAAGAAAGGTCCTGAGGAAAATCCTGGGACCAAAGAGGATAAAAAGGGGGAGGTTAGGACACCCATGAACTTTGAAGTTGTACGCTTAATGGACGGCGAGGACATAGTAAAATACATAAAAGCGCAGAGGTTGAGATGGTTTGGACACATACAAAGGAGACCATATGATGAAGTCGTAAAAAAAAATTACAAACATGAGGAGGATCAAAAGATAGGTGGCAGGACCAGATAATGGAAGACATGCGAAAGATGGGAATAGAAAACTGGAGGGGAAACGTTAAGGACAGGAAAACACGTGGAAACACGATCAGTAAGCCAAAAACGCACAAAAAGAAAGGAGTAAGCAACCGCGGACCGATTTACCGCGAGAACTGGATCAATAGAGCCTATTGAAATAGGCGGTGTATGCAGGAACATGGAGCGTCGGACTTATTTGCGATTTAAGGTCTGGTTTTACTTCAAAATGTATATATTTAAAACAATCTTAGATGTTTCGGCATATGATGCCTTTTTCAAAGAATTTAAAATATAAATGACAGTATATTAATGTCATACTTATACATTTGTAGTTGTCATGGATAAAATTATTCAAAGATACATTCCAGTTTAATAACAGTAAATCATGCCTTAACATTCTAAAAATAGTTAGATAGCAAAAACGGGGGTTATTATTATGTATGCGTGGAGCGGCTTAAGATGTTAAGCTGTCGGCATTCGCCTTAAACGAGAAGCAAAACACGAAAACCTACTCGGACAGCCAGTCAGGGATCTAAACACGGAACTGTCGGCATGATAAGCAAATGTACAGGTATTTAAATAACATAAGATATATATTTATATAACAGCAACATATATTATGATGGTAAATTGCAGATCGTTACATAATTAGGTTATAGTATATACTGTTTAATTTTTTTTATATCACTTCTGTTGTTAATTGAATTTTTTTCCTGTTTAATACTAATCATTTCTCTAATTTCCCTTTTCATTGTGTGTTGTTCTTTATTAATTACACAGGTCTACAGTGATTTTGATGTTTGAAAGCTGTTTGCTAATTTGTATATGTTATTCAAAAAAACGCCATATTTTTGCTCTATCACGTAAATTTTTTTTATAGCGCTCTATATCATAAAAATGTTAATTTATTAATACATACATATGACAAGAATATGTTTGTTCCATGTTAGGCATGATTTTTAAATGAATTGATTTTTATGAAATTAAATGTGATTTGGCAACACTGGTTAATAATAGATTTCTCAGCAAAGCAACAGAGTCGGCGCAGAAGCGTCAATACAACGTTGAAACCTGCTTATGTGCAGTTTGGTTGTGTTAGTCGTCGTGCTACTGTGTCCGCGCGCTTGTTGTCTTTATTTGCTTTATTTGTGAGTGGGATAGTCGAGCAAGGGATAGACATTGGACTCAAATAGAATGGCCCTCTAGAACAAGCCTTACACCTGGTAGCAAAAATGTATTAAGAGATAGCTTGGTTGACCCCAAGAAAGTTTTACTGCCTCCTCTCCATATCAAACTTGGCTTGATGAAGCAGTTTGTTAAAGCCCTAGACAAAAATGGACAGTGTTTTAAATATTTGTGCGAGACATTTCCAGCCTTATCCGATGCCAAGTTAAAAGAAGGTATTTTTGTTGGGTCGCAGATAAGAACATTATGCAAAGACAAGGATTTTCAAAACACAATAACCAATGTCGAGAAAAACGCCTGGGTTTCATTTAAAGAAGTAATTGATAAGTTTCTTGGGAACTCTAAGGACGAAAACTACGAAAATATTGTTCAAAATATGTTACAACACTTTCATCGTCTAGGTTGTAATATGAGTTTGAAAGTGCATTTCCTGTTTTTACACTTGAACTATTTTCCTGAAAATCTTGGAGCAGTTAGCGAAGAACAGGGAGAGAGGTTTCACCAAGACATTAAGGAAATGGAACGGCGATACCAAGGCAGATGGAGCATAACGATGATGGCGGACTACTGCTGGATGTTAAAACGGGATATGCCCTTAAAAACATACAACCGAATGTCCGGACAACGCAGCTTTCTGGCAAAAAGACAAAGATTTCACTTAAAAAAGACTGAGTAAAGTATTTTTTTCCACTTTTTTAACTTGTATTCCACCTTTTTACTCAATGAACAAATAAATTTTTTTAGAAATATCGTTTTTTTCATTTAATATTTGCAAAAAAACCTTACGTGATACAAATATATGCATAGAATTTTTGAAATCAGCCTACCAAAATTATATAAAATCAGTTTTCAAAATAAAAACATCTGCCAAAAAGTTTAATTTTGTAGACCTGTGTTATCTGTATGTTTTCAAAATCGAAATGGCGATCGCGTTGTAGTTTGTAGTAGTGTAGTACGTAGTAGTGTAAATAAAGCAGTTTTGTCTGTTTTAGAGTATTTGTGGGCTTGTATTCTTTTGTATAAATATTGTTTAGTTTGGCCTAGTAGTAACTATCGCAGTCGCGACATGCTATTTTATAGATGACGTGTGTTTCTCGATCTTTTTCTATTTTAGGTTTTAGTTTTGAAAATAGATGTTTATTAGTAGAGCTGAGGATTTTTGCGGTAAGGCAGGACCGTATGTAGTGCATCCCCACCGGCGTATAATCAATACAAATGCAATTAAATTCTGGTATTTGAAAAATGATTATATGTATTACCTTAGTATTAAAATAAACCATCCATTTTTTATTACTAATACATGAAAGAAGTTTCTGAATCGATAGTTTATAAATAGTTCTACAAATTTTGAAAAAAATGTATGGGTGTACATGCACCAGTATGCATATACTTGCCGGTAAGCGATTTCTGTATGAAAGGATTACTGTAGTAAATAGCAATAAAGAAGATATGCATTATATTTCGTTTAGAGTACCTAATTGATTTTGTTGAATGTTTCTGGACAATCGTTCTTTATTCCTTATTATCCTGGCATATGTTCTATTCCTATAACGAAAGTATAAAAAGTATGGTCTATTGTTCTGCAAACCAAATTTCTAAAAGAAAAGTATTGTGAAATGTATCAATTACTTCCTTGAGTGGATAAAGACTACCTGCCTCTTATAATAAAATGTTTTCTAAACTTTAACAATAAACAAAGCGCAAATACAAATGTATAATCAAAAGTGTCGCAAATGCAAAAATTAAGCGCTTTGTTTATTGTTAAAGTTTAGAAAACATTTTATTATAAGAGGCAGGTAGTGTTTATCCACTCAAAGAAGTAATTGATACATTTCACAATACTTTTCTTTTAGAAATTTGGTTTGCAGAACAATAGACGATACTTTTTATACTTTCGTTATAGGAATAGAACATATGCCAGGATAATAAGGAATAAAGAACGATTGTCCAGAAACATTCAACAAAATCAATTAGGTACTCTAAACGAAATATAATGCATATCTTCTTTATTGCTATTTACTACAGTAATCCTTTCATACAGAAATCGCTTACCGGCAAGTATATGCATACTGGTGTATGTACACCCATACATTTTTTTCAAAATTCGTAGAACTATTTATAAACTATCGATTCAGAAACTTCTTTCATGTATTAGTAATAAAAAATGGATGGTTTATTTTAATACTAAGGTAATACATATAATGATTTTTCAAATACCAGAATTTAATTGCATTTGTATTGATTATACGCCGGTGGGGATGCACTACATACGGTCCTGCCTTACCGCAAAAATCCTCAGCTCTAGAATTATTAGTATTACTAAGTTTATATGTTGTAACTATATCATATTTTTTAATGTCTATTTAATTTTTTCTGATAATTGTGGAACATATGGAATCGTGATATAATAATGAAACAACATATTTCACGATTCCATATGTTCCACAATTATCAGAAAAAATGAAATACACTTTAAAAATATATGAAAATCGATTTTTCTTTAATTAAAGATAACTTAAATAAACATAAAGAGATTTGTAGGAGATTTTTTAAATGATCATTGCTCGGAATCATATCTTTCGATATCTCCAGTAGAAAAATGAATTAGTTTAGATCAAATACGCCTGATATACGAGTATATGGTTTTAAAAAATACATTGAAAAAAGAAAAAATTTCACAAAAATCAAAATAATTCTAAAACGGTTAATTTTTTGCAAAAGAAGCCTTAATATAAAGTCTTATAGTACTTTACAAGGAATCTAAAAAAGCGATAAAAAGTATTCCATTTAAAATATCAAAGTTGGCTATGACTTCCGGTATAACCGGATGTGGATCACGGGTGTAAATATCTTATTTAAACACATCGCAAATTTTCAAAAGTGTCCTAAAGCATTTACATAGAAACGTTCTAACGAACGGGTTACGTGAGAAAGCCTGTATACGCTAGAGAAAGATTGAGCGAAGGACTTAACAATATCTTGAGGATTATCCGCCTCATTAAGATCGTCATGTATAATGGCTAAATATTTAATCACGCGCACTCCAGACTTAAACGAACTGGCATTTTTTTTTAAAGTTAATATAATTTTGACATAAAAAACTTATTAATGATAATAACATAATCTACCCCTTTTCAGAAAGTTTCATTATGAACTGAGCGACTTTTGGGCTATCCTTTAATTTTATTAATACGAAAACATTTTGAAAATCGTAACAATGGCTTTTAGAATTAATAAAGTCTGAGCGCCCGATAGCAATGCCCATTAAAGTTATCTGAAGCTTTGAAACACCCCACTTCTTTACTTTACTTTGGAGAACAAGAAATCCTGCGAAACAAAAGAGGTATAATATATTTTAATTAACTGTATTTCCCAATGTTAAATAATTTCACTAACCATTTAGTACGTGTACAGTGACGTTGGCTGGGCGGGCGTTTGAGGGGTTACATTGGTAATTTCCGGAATCTGAAGCTCTGGCCCTTTGAATTAGCAGTACGCTGCGACTCGTTTCTCCTCGTTCTGTGGCAACGCTTACGCCTCCTCTTGAGCTCGAATAGCTAATAATCTGAAATTTAAAACAAACGGTTCAACCATAACGTATTATTGCATTGAGTCGGGTCGCGGCGGAGGGGAAGTTTATGATAATTGACAGGGATTACAACGGTATTACAACATTATTAAAGGAAATATTGAAGAAGGCTTGTAAAACGCATTTAGTAAATTACCAGAGAATTTCTTAAAGTTACTTCAAAGTATGAGCGGAATTTCATGATAAGACTTTGTTTTGTCATTTTAATTTAGACGATATGCGGGGTGGCACAGGGAAACGGGAAATTCTGAAGTAACTATCACAGAATTAAGAATTGCTGAAAAAAGTCTGTACGTTTCCCGTTAATTGGCTTGTTTTTTTCAGCAATTCTTAATTAACCTAATTACCAGGAAGTTCGTTGTCGCGAAAGGGTGTGTTCTGCATACTGGTACAAACTTAGTTTGTCGGATTGTAGTTATGAACGCATCACGTAAGTCGACATTTACATGTAAGAATGAGATTTAATATTCATTAATTCTCACTTGCAGTAAGTTCCAAATGTTAACTATATATACAGAAAGTATAGAAATGAAAAGCAATGTCCGTCTTCGAGGAATGCCGTGCATTAAAAAGTTCCAACCAGAACGAAACGCGCGTCTGTACGTTTCCCGTTGATTGACTTGTTTTTTTCAGCAATTCTTAATTAACCTAATTATCAGGAAGTTCGTTGTCGCGAAAGGGTGTGT
Source organism: Melolontha melolontha (assembly GCA_935421215.2). Classification (NCBI taxonomy): domain Eukaryota; kingdom Metazoa; phylum Arthropoda; class Insecta; order Coleoptera; family Scarabaeidae; genus Melolontha; species Melolontha melolontha. The sequence continues at coordinate 4,628,103 of OW285239.1, read as the reverse complement.
TCTGCATACTGGTACAAACTTAGTTTGTCGGATTGTAGTTATGAACGCATTACATAAGTCGACATTTACATGTAAGAATGAGATTTAATATTCATTAATTCTCACTTGCAGTAAGTTCCAAATGTATCACAGAATTAATAAAAAAAAAGAATTTTCAATCTTTATTGTTAAAGAAAAAAGTAAATTACATGTCATTAAGTGCCCAAATGAAATTTCTAAAAACAATGTCCGTAAGGTGATGGCAATTCAAACGAACGCATCGCCGAAAGCATTCCTGGAAGTATGTATTCCTGAAAGCGAATGTTAAGTGTACTTTAAAACACTTCCATGGAACTGAAGCGATTCCTACTCGAATCATAGTTGTCAACTCAGCGACTCTTTTCTTCTTCTTCTTCTTCGCCATTCTTCTTCTTTTGCTTCTTCTTCTTCCTCCTCTTCGGCCTTCTTCTTCTTCTGCTACTTCTTCTTTTGGTCCTTTGGGTTGGGCACCAGTAATTCCAGGCACTTGAGTACAGTGCTCTTTGTACCATCCCAGTAGATCTTTCAGTTTCACTTTGTTAGTCTTGTGGCCTCGATAAATGTGGTCACTATCCTCAGGGGATATTTAAGTACCTTCGTTAAAACCAATAGATCGCTTTCGAAATATTTTTGTGTGAGTCTCTTCAGTTCCTCACAAGTGCGTATTACATGAATGCTAGTTTCCGCCTGCATTTCACATCTCCTACACAAGAGCTCGCTAACCTAGCCCATGCTATACAGGTGCTTCCTTAAATGTCAGTGTACGGTTATCAAGCCGGTAATAGTTTTAATTTCTTTTTTATTACTACGAATTGGGTTGGCTAAAAACTTAGTATCCAGCTTCTCTAGAAGTGTCTAAGTATGGAGTTGCTCTTCGGTTAGTCTCTTTATTTTTATGTTCTCTTTCTAGCTATAGCCAGATCTTCCTTCTATCGGAACCCTTGGCGATTCCAAATATAGTTTCTTGTCCTTTCAAGTTCCTCTTAGAACCTGACTTGGTCAGTTCGTCGGCTATCTCATTGCCTTTAATTCCCTCATGTTCTGGCACCCATATCAGTGACACAGTATTGTCTTGTGCCAGTTTATTGAGGACCTGTTTACAATGTTTCAGCAGTTTAGACCTGGTAGATGAATTCACAATGGCTTTAATAGCCGCCTGACTATCAGTCATTAATGTTGATTTTTTTTGTTTGCGCAACCGGCTTCCCGAATTTTCTCGGCGTAGGCTGCGACTGCAAACAATTCAGCTTAGAAAATCGCCGTATGTTTCCCCAGACTTAATGATATTGTAAAAGACTTGTCTTTCGGGTTCGTTTCAATAAAACTAACTGTAATTTAGTTCACACTATATTAATAATAAAATACGCTAATTAACTATATAACTATAAAATACACTATTAATAAAATGTTTTATTTCAATATTTATTTTACAATATTTATATAACAATGTTCTAACACACCGATTGCTGTTTGAATAATCCTTTCTTGCGTTTGAGCCCTACACAAGTGTCCCGTATCGTTATGTTCAAATTTTAGGAGTGTAAAGTAGACTTCATTTCAAGTAACAAAAACGCAAAACTTGTATATCCATTTTTATTTGTTTTAAAGTTAAAATGTCAGATCATGAAAAAAAATGTAATCCTAAAGTCAATACAAACTGATTTCATTTAAAAAAAGTTATACGATTCAATAGCAGCCCTGTGACTGTTAACGTCGCATAATAAAATGTTATCCTAAAATAAATAAACGCGTGTCATAGTGCATACAGTAATTTCTTGGAGATCTACAAAAAAGAGTACTGGAAATTGATTTCTGATAAAGAAGGTTCTTACTTATTTCGTAAGTGCTTAACCATGAATATCATACAATAAACAAATGTTCAGATGACTGTTAACGTTGCATTTTTTAGTAAAGGATTACATTACGTTTCAGTTCATACAACAGCTTATTAGTGAGTGGACACGTTTTCATTATTCAAAATGTCTTACCGATTTTCTTCTCAAGAGTATGCGGACATGCATTTTGTGTATGGCTACTGTAACAGCAGAGCACATCAAGCAGTTATAGAATACCTAAATCGCTTTCCCGATAGGCGCATTACTCATTACAGAACGTTTCTGGAAGTACACAGACAATTTCGGGAATGCGGACTGCGTGATTATCTTTTCGACCGAGCAGTAAATTTGCCAGCAGACTTAGAGGAAGAAGCAGTAGCTATTGTTACGAGGGATCCAACTCTCAGTGTATGTCGAATCGCTAGACAACTAGGAGTGCCACGAACGACAGTTTGGCGAATTTTAAAACGTGAGGGCTTATATCCATATCACTATCGCAGAGGACACGGTTTGCTTGAGGCAGATCACTATGCTCGTCTAGTTTATTCTACCTGGATATTAAGACAGTCACGGCTTCATTTTAATTTCTGCAGAACAGTCCTCTCGACAGATGAATCTACGTTTACAAGAAGTGGTGTTACAATTCTGAGAAACCTGCACAGGTGTTCATCAGAAAATCCCAAAGCTATACGCCCATCAAAATTTCAACATGAATTTTCTATTAACGTTTGGGCGGCCCTAATCGATGACTTGTTGATTGGCCGTGTCGTTCTTCCTGGGAGGTTAAATGCGAACAATCACCTTCAATTACGTATTGACGAACTACCAGGTCCTTTAGAGGATGTCCCACTGAATGCTCGACGAGACATATGGTTTCAGATGGATGCGGCACCACCACATTTCGGAATTGCTGTCCGAAATTGGGTTAACGTTAATTATCCAAATGGGTTGGTCGAGGTGGTCCTGTTGCATGGCAACCCAGATCACCCGATCTTAATCCCCTTGATTTATGGGGGTACATGAAAAATTTAGTCTACGCGCAAGTTTCGAACACAAGAGAAGAGTTGTTGGATCGTATTCACCTGGCTGGCGAGCAAATCGAACAAAACAAGTATGAAATTCGGATGAGTACTTCATCTGTTGACTTACGGGCACAAGCCTGCATTCAACAAGGAGGTGGATATTTCGAAAATATTATTAATTGAACTCTTTTAAATAAAATCAGTTTTTATTGACTTTAGGATTACATTTTTTTTCATGATCTGACAATCACATTCAGAGATCTGTAACTTTGAAACAAATAAAAATGGATATACAAATTTTGTGTTTTTGTTACTTGAAATGAAGTCTACTTTACATTCCTAAAATTTAAACATAACGATACGAGACACTTGTATACAGGTTGTCACACAAAAAACGGCCCAAGCTGTAACTGTTAATTATATTTCGATTTTCATGAGATAGGTACCAAATGAAATGGTTTGATGAGTACTATGTTTGAGGCTAAATTTACTTTTTTCCAGCGCCATTTTTTTTCAAATTGCACGGTATATATTTTTTTGCATAATTGAATAGAGATTTTTTTCCTGAATCCATTGATGTACAATACATTCACTTTAATTGTAAATTCAGAAGAGAAAGAAATTGAAACACTTTCCCAAACATTCTCTTAAAGTGATTTGTAATATACTCAAAATAAACTTGTAACATGTCAGTAAGTTGATTGAAATTCATGATTTATTTCAAAACTGTCAAAATATGCTTGCTTAGTACAGAAAAGTCACAGATGAGAGTGACATATGCGTAATGCGTTATTTTTTCACCGCACACTACAGTATAACACAAGTGACTAAGAGCATGACTAAGAGCGGACAGTGTTTTAATAATTTTTTTCTTTTTTAATTAAAATTGATATATTGCACATCAATGGAATGAGGAAAAAAATTTCTATTCAATTATGCCAAAAATATATATACCGTGCAATTTGAAAAAAAAAATTAACAATCGCTAGGAATTGAAGATGGCGCTGGAAGAAAGTAAATGTAGCCTCAATCATAGTACTCATAAAACCATTTCATTTGGTACCTATTTCATGAAAATCGAAATATAAATAACAGAGTTACAGCTTGGGGCGTTTTTTGTGTGACTGTATATATCCAAGTGGGAAAGTCTGGGACGTTCGGTTTTCTAGTATATTCTGTCCGGTGTCTTCCAAAAAGGCCTGGACGTGTTGACGCGTACGGCGGGTGACATCAATGCATGAGTCACATCACAATATCTTTGAGGGCACATTTTACATATACCTGCACCTGTGTTCTGATTGCATTGCGATCCATTCGTGTACAAGGTGGCGGCACCTCAATCGCTCGAGTGATTTTTTGTCTGTTCCCTGGTCGGTATAGATATGTTCGGCTTAGCTAGAATCATAATCTCAGGTGCCTCGCTAAAGCTCAGCAAAATAACTTCCATTTTGGAACGCAAAAGTACCATTTCACGTTCTAAATACAAAAATAATTATTAAAATACAAAAGCACCTTAAAAACAACGAAAGAAAATTTATCATAGAATTCTAATAAAATCGCTCTTATCTCGTAAACGGTTGATTTACGGATCAATGTGTATTAAGACTTTTAACCCTATTTTCGACCGTTCTACACACCCTTAGGGTTTTTAGACCTTTTTTAACACCCTGTATATGCAGTTTATAATAATGAAATTGAATTTATTGGTTTTATCATATTGGTTTTATTTTACTGAAAAGTGTTCACGTTTATATAATTTGGACAATATAAGTGAAGGTCGTATGATATTTATAACCACCATTCGATATATAGAAATGAAAAATAAATATATCGAAGATAAAAATAGCAAATTTTATTATCGAGTTTTTAATGTTGGAGCCAAAATTTTCCGTCATTTACAACGCATTTTACTTCATCAGTAAATGTGATATGATGATGTAATGGTTGTAAAAAACAGTTTTGGACGTTTATGAAATGAAAGCCAATTAAAATCCGTCCTTAATTAAATAATTTCTACCGGGGGCATTCATGCAATTAGGGTCAATACTAAAATGGTTGGATGAATATTCACCGAATTCGAAATTGAACAGTAATTACAGATATATTTTCTGAACATTTGAAAAGAGATGCGTAATTTCAGATTAGTGGATTAATTCGTATCTGATTGCTGTCATTAGATTCTAACTTATAAGCCGACATAATTTTATTAATTTCCTGGTGAAGCATTTTTTTTTGCTTTCGCGTAAAATACTTTTATCAGGTTTTTAGAAAGTTTTCGTTTGATTTAATTTGTCTTATTCATCAGATTATAATATTTATTTGACTGACGTTCTGAATTCACCGTACATTCAGTGGATTATACGATGGGTGTTGCAAAAATTTCGGAACGGGGCAAGACTGTATAACTGCCTTCAAAAACTTTCCTCATTAGAGACAGCAGTGCTTTTTTTAAATGTTTGTTGCCGAGTGCACGTATTCTGTCACAAACGTATAATTTTGATGGTTTGGTTATGCCATGTAAATGTTTGTAATAATTGAAGCGTTGAGTGGATAAAGGTGTTTTTTCTCATTTAATACTAATTAAATGATTAAAATAATACCTTTTATATGCTCTTTCCACAATTATTACTTTTCTTACGAAAATTTTATCCTGGCTATATAAAAATCAATAGTAATTTCTCTTTTTTTTAACCCAACTTCTTGTTTAATTGTTTTTCAAATATAATATTTTCGCCTTCCAAATTTGACAGTTACCTGTCATAATTTTTCTAAAAATAACATCTTCCTGACATTTACATCTAACCTATACACACTATTTTTAAGTTTTCATATAAGACAATTCATTAAAGATTAAATCAAAGTTATTTTCCGTTTTATCATTAAGAATTCATAACAATACGTCAGCGTAAATAGAGTATATAATTAGCAAACATAAACTTGTAATAAAAAGGTACTACCAAATCAAGTATTAGAGAAATTTTTAAGTTACTTATGTCAAAGCGCATCGAAGATTTTACTGGTGCGGGAAGACTTTTGTCGCGCCGTCGTAAAAAAATATTTTACTCTAAGAATATTCGGGTATTCGAATGCAACGTTGTGTCAAAATTTCAAGTCAATCGACGGACTACTTTTTGAGTTTTTGAGCGCAAACATACGTAGGCTCAATTTATATATGTAACATGAGAGCAAAATGAATTGAGGTAGTAGGAGGCTGCGGTTCGCTGATCGTATCTCGTGAATTATAAAGTAAATAAATCTTACTGACAGCACTTAAATGTCTCCTTGATACAAATTTAATTTACAACTTAAAATATTTATAAAATGTCATACAAATGTCATGTTTTATATTTTATTGAAAAGTTTACAATAATTGTTGAAACTGTTGTCCCTCGGCATTCAAACATAAATTTACGCGCCGCTTCATGTTTTCAAAAACCTTTTGTAAAATAAATCCGTCTACTAACTCGCACTGTCGCACGATATTGTTCCGTAAATCGTCTATTGTATGCACTGAATTTTTAAAAATAGAGTTTTTTAAGTATGGAAATAAAAGTAATCCAGAGGAGTTAAGTCACACGATCTTGGCGGGAAACGGTCAACACTAATAATTCTTTCATCAAAAAATTCACGTAAATAATTTATTATTTCACGGGCAGTGTGTGGTCGTGCGGAATCTTGCTGAAAGAAACCTAACTGTAACTCGTCATCATGCAGTTGATTTATGAATGTTTCCAGTATATTATTGCGATATCTTTCACCATTTATAGTTCCTTCGAAAAAGATCGGACCAATAAGCTTTCTACGTGACATTGACCACCAAACCCCTATTTTTACAGGATGCAACGTTGTTTCCCTTAAATAATGCGGATTGTCTGTTGCCCACATACACATATTCTGAGCGTTTATGTAGCCGTTCAGGTGAAACCACGCTTCGTCGGTGAAAAACGTTTTATCCAAAACATCGTCGTCGTTAAGATTTGCATTAAAGAAACGACAATAGGCAACTCTTCGAACGTAATCTGGCGGCAATAGTTCTTGATACAATTGAACCTTGTAAGGATGCATACCAATATCGCGTTTAAGAATACTGCGGCAGGTTCCATAACTTATATCCAACTGTTGTGCCAGTCTTCTGACAGATTTTGTAGGTTGTTCTCTAATTGCGTTTCTTGCATTATTAACAACATTTTGGGTCATAACTCGAGAAGATCTTCCCCCTTTCCATTGTCTTTTTACAGACCTAGTTGATCGAAAGTTATTTATAATTCTCAATAGGTCACGAGAACAGTTCTTATTTACTAAAACAACTTCAGGAAAACGTTGTTGAAATTCTTCCTTGCACATTTCTATTGAATAATACCATTCGCCGTTTGGCAAACGTCGACCGTTACGAAAGTAACATTCTAAAATGAACACCATTTGTTCTTGAGTAAACATTCTGAATGTGATTATACTGTTTTTTTTTTAAAAAATTGTATTGAAAGAATTAATAATTCACACTGACAGTCTGTCATTAAATGTTTGACAGAAAAATATTGTGAATATAATTCACGAAATACGATCTACGAACCGCAGCCTCCTACTACCTCAATTCATTTTGCTCTCATGTTATATATATATATATATATATATATATATATATATATATATATATATAGATTAATATTTCTTGACCCTTGCATATTATAGTAGATTTAGATATTCGTCGATTTAAGGTCTGTTTTACTTTAGTATGTAGATATTTAAAATAATGTTTCTCTTACATGTTTCAGTAAATATTACCTTTAACAAAGAATTATAAATGACAGTATATTAATGTTAAAGTGATGTTGTGATAAGTGATGTTGTCATGGTGAGAAATATATATTCATAAATACATTCTACATTCAATTCAAATAACAATAATTCCTGACCTAAGGTTCCCAACAGCTTGACGCCAATTATTAATAGAGAGAGAGAGAGGGATTAACAATTTCCACCCTAATATTAAGTTTACTGTTGAAAAGGAAATAAATAAAACCATCGATTTCTTATATTTATAACATGAACGAAGTTATGTTAATAATAAGAATGACCGGCATTATACAATATTTATCTGTAACTTTAACATTTTACATACAGAAAATAAATAACAAAAATAAAATTTATTAAAAGCAATGGAAATTTTGAAATATAAAAATACGAACTTTGTACGAGGTGATTTAAAGAAATGTGAAATTTTGAAAATCAACTAATTTCATGAAAATAAATTAAAAAAAATTAATTTATGTCATCTAATAATAAAAATGATGCGTACGGACTGTACAATTTATTTTTTTTATTTTTTGAAGATGACATCTTTCAGGTGGGCTCCTTCTCTACGAAAACATTCCTGTAGTCGCTTGGTTATATTGTTCATGGTTTGACGTGGAATTTCGGCAATTTATCTTCGGATGATGGCTTTCAATTCTTCAATTGTAGTAATTCGACCAAAGATCACTTTGGTTTTAAGGTAACCTTAACAAGCCGAGAAATCAGGGATTGATTTCTGTAATGTTATTTCTTTTTGTGGGGTTACCTTAGAAACAAAGTGTTCTTTAGTCGTCTTTTAGGTTTAGTTCGTAATACAACTCCATCTGAGGAAGGCACTGTGTGTCGAAACGATTATTATGGTATGTTACCAATAAAGTGGAAATTTAAGTAATATTGTTTCTTTTATTTTTATTTCATTAGTTTTGTTAATATGATATTCCAAGAAGCACGGGATTTGATACGGTTTGTTTTTCATTTGACGTCTAAATTTAAAATATAGAAGCGACAAGAGATTAAATTAAAGTAAATACTATTTCCACTACGCAGTACCGATTTGATTTATATGCGATAACCTTTATGATGTAGGGTTCATTTCTGCCAACATGGCGTTATTAAATTAATTTTTTATTATATTTAAAAATATATTTCGTTTATATTATAATCATTATATATTCCTTTTAATTCGAATTCTTCTTGTTGTTCTCATACCGTCTCTAACATGGAGGATTTAAGATATCTTCGTATCGCACGACCTTCTAAAGTATTCCTATCTACACTTTTATTGGTAGGGATAAACTTCTTTAAAGATAAATGATACCAAATATATAAAAAAAAGTTTATATTCCCCAAGGCGCAATATGGAAAGACCCCGAAGACAGCCAGGATTTTAACACCTTTTTAAAGGTACTATAAAGCTATTGTAAAAGTCATGGATTTTGTTTGTGACAGTATTTTTTTTTGCATGGGAACTTCTTGTAGAAAGCTATAAAAACATAAAAAGGAAAGCTTTTTTCTTTTTTTTAAGTATCAATAAATGTATGCTGTATATTATGTACTAAAAAATGCATGTTACCATGTAAAGAACTTTTAACAGCTGGAAAATGTATTCTAGGCTAGGGAAAGTGATTTTTTTAAGATGTCGTGAAATATAAAAATGGTAGGTAGAAAATATATGCGAGACTATCTTTGAGGACGTTCTTATATGTAAAAATATATATTAATTTCCAATCTAAATATATTATTTCTGTCGTTTCTTATTTTTCATACATTTGTTCATTTGTCCAACAAAAACCGTTTACAGGACAAAGAATATATACAAAATATCTACATACACTGTATATAAAAATTAAAGTTATCTTTAACTTAAGAAAGACAAGAAACTCGCAATTTATTGATTGTGTTATTTCATATTATTTAATTAGCGATGGATCAGTATAAATTATATAAACTTGCACATCATATTTAAAATTGACGCTCTGAATAAAATATTGGTCATTGGACACTTTAAACTTAAAATTGCAGAATATCGTGTTGCGTTGAAATCAACCAATTCTAGAATTGAGGGGCAGTCAATTTTGTTTTGAAGATTGAGCAAAAATCTGGAACTATATGAATTGCGACTCTGCGACAATGATCGAAAATTACAAATATTCAACAAATTACCATAATCCTGTTACGTTTTAATAATTTTCCTTATAAGTTACTTTACAATTATCGCCCGATATACTCCTTTTGCGTTAAATTCCATCATTCTTATATTTTCACGAGTTACTAATATTTCTTTCATATATTCTCACGAATCGTTGTTAACCATCTGTGTGCTATTTTCTCACGGTATCGCCATCCCTCTCCGCAATCGCCTCGTCTAGCGTTTCGCGATAGAGATTCATTTATTGCGAGACGATAAAAGAGAGTAGTTGAGTTAAAGGGTATTTTCGATTGCACATAGGGGGGTTAAATTAAAGTGGCGTCAGTCTGCGTGTTTACTTAAATATCGCTACGGCGGATTAGAACGCAATACGTCCCTAATGAGGAGTTTTGTTAAATAGAGTTTCCTTATATGCCGTAATTACGGCAGAAGATACAAGAAAATTCCTTCGTGCCCAGTCTTTGAATTAGCAGTCTTTGAATGTAGCGTTATTGTACGAAGTATAACAACCCTCCAGGAGTGTTGTTAGGACTCCGAGTAATTCCATCCCTGGCGAGATATCGTTAACACACCGACAACCTTAGGCCTTGCAGCCCAATTCCAGACAACGTTCCTATATTTTGTGGTATCTATATCTTATTTATAATTTACCGATTTGTCGTCTTATATTCATATATTACTTCATATATATACTGATTATTGACATTTATATTATTTTCCTTTCTGTTCAAATTAGAGTACCGTAGCGTCATTAACTTATACAGGGTGTTCAGAAACTCTCCTGACAAACGAAGACCGGAGTTTCCTCAGATAATTTTAAGACAATTAAACCCAAATTCACCTAGTCCGAAAATGCTTCCTAAGGGAGCTAGAGTTCTTTGAAGATGGCGCCTTGTATTTATTTTTTTTTAAATTCCTCCAGAACGCTTCTATTTAGAAAAACAAAAACTGGTATGCTTATTTATCCTCCAGAGATGAATCGATTCCATCAATTGCGAATTTCTAGTACCGGTCATAGGAGTCCGTTTTGGGTAGGTCAACGGTTATTTTAAGGCATAACTTTTTTGTCTTTAACTTTTAAGCATTTGTGACACTAGATTATTAAATTTTCGGGTATTCCAGTACTAAAAGGTACTCTTATTTTAAGTCGGTAAGATACACCGTTTTCTAGAAAAATCGATTTGTAAATTTTTCGTTTTTTCTTCATTATAGTTCAATTTTTTATTTTTTGCAATAGTTAGCTCTGAACTGCCAACAGAAGTAAAACCTACGTTTTTCATTGTCAAATTGTTGTCAGTTCGCGAAGTTTATCTTTTCATTTTTTACTTTGTGTTATTCAAACACAACGATTTCAATTTAAAAAAAAATGGTTTTTACTAATGAGGAATACGCCGATATGCATTTAGTTTATGGCGAAATGAGGTGTAATGCTCGAGCGGCGCAACGTAGATACGCTGAAAAATTTCCCAATCGTCAGCATCCCACTCACTCAACATTTACAGCTCTTCATCAACGATTAAGAGAAACGGGTTCAGTGGTCCCAAAAAATAATGAAACAGGGAGACATAATGATGTAACAGCAGAACATAAAGATGTTATTTTAATGGAAGTTGAGGAAAATCCAGAAATTAGCGTTCGAAGACTATCTGCCATGTACCCCACAATTTCAAAATCTTCCGTAGGAAATATCTTACACAAAGAAAATTTATATCCTTTTCATTTTACAAAGGTGCAAGCACTGCTAGAAGGAGATTTTCCTGCTCGCGTAGAATTCGCTAGATGGTTACAAAATCAGAAAAATCAAGATGAAGATTTCTTCAGGAACATTTTGTTTTGGTGACGAAGCTACATTCTCAAAAAATGGAATTTTTAATGTACATAATGCCCATTATTATTCGTACGTTGGTGACAATCCCCACGTTGTTCAAGAATTTAAGCATCAGCATAGGTTTAGCATAAACGTCTGGATAGGAGTAGTTGACGATTATCTACTTGGACCTGTGGAATTACCTGCTCGTTTAAATGGTGCTGATTACTTACATTTTCTGCAAAATATTTTACCTGATTTGTTAGATGAGGTGCGTTTAAATATTCGGCAAAACTTATGGTTTCTACAGGACGGCTGTCCGGCCCACTTTAGCAGGAATGTACGAGACATTCTAGATAATAACTACGAAGACCATTGGATTGGAAGAGGCGGTCCAGTTGCTTGGCCAGCAAGGTCGCCGGATTTGAATCCTTGCGATTATTGTGTTTGGGGATACATAAAAGCATTTGTTTATTCCGTTCCGATACAAAATCGCGCACAACTCTGGCTAAGGATACAAGATGCTTGCAACGAATTTAGAAATAACTTTGGAATTTTTGCAAGAATTCGGCGTTCTCTAAGCAAAAGGGTAAACTTATGCATAGAGACTATTGGTCATCACATCGAGCAACTTTCGTAACAATCTACCTTTGATACTTGTTCTTTTTTTGTTAGTTTCGTTCCATTGTCATAAATAATTTGTTTTTAATTTATTAAATTAATTTTCATCCATGCCTTGATTGTCCAAGCCAACTTCGTCGCTAAAAATAAGTAGGTACATAATAAATTGAACTTTAATGAAGAAAAAACGAAAAATTTACAAATCGATTTTTCTAGAAAACGGTGTATCCTACCGACTTAAAGTAAGAGTACATTTTAGTACTGGAATACCTAAAAATTTAATAATCTAGTGTCACAAATGCTTAAAAGTTAAAGACAAAAAAGTTATGCCTTAAAATAGCCGTTGACCTACCCAAAACGGACGCCTATGACCGGTACTAGAAATTCGCAATTGATGGAATCGATTCATCTCTGGAGGATAAATAAGCATACCAGTTTTTGTTTTTCTAAATAGAAGCGTTCTGGAGGAATTTAAAAAAAAATAAATACAAGGCGCCATCTTCAAAGAACTCTAGCTCCCTTAGGAAGCATTTTCGGACTAGGTGAATTTGGGTTTAATTGTCTTAAAATTATCAGAGGAATCTCCGGTTTTCGTTTGTCAGGAGAGTTTCTGGACACCCTGTATAAATATTACTTGTACATTTTTTTTAAATATCACGTTAATTCAAATTCAATTTTATTGCAATTTATTGCTTAGTAATTTAAACTTCGAATTTCAATGTAATAATTTGTCTATTCTTTACCGTATTATAAAATTAATTTTTTTTTTTATAAAGTTAACTTATAAATATATTGTAACGCACTGTAGTTTTTTTGTAAGAACATCTAGCGTACTTGGATGGTACATATATAGACAAGAAAACCGTATGCAAATTTTGTTAAGTTAAAAATTCCTTACTGTTTAAATTTTTTAATTATTCTAATTTTGCGATATACCTTTTTTTTATTAGTTAGTAGTAATTATTTTTACATTGTAAAGGATTTCTTTAGTATACGGTAGGAGATTTCTATTTAAATTTTTATTTATTAATCTGTTGTCAAGATTTTTGGAGTCTTTCGTTTTTTTGAGTATCGCAATAATCTTTTATCATTTTTTGAAATTAAAATTAAATACGCATATATATAATTTTTTTTAATGTATAATTATTATATTGCATTTACGAATTTTATATATTTTGCACTTAAACAGGGTATATGTTATGTATTTTTTTCTATATTCTAACGAACAGAAATTTTGTGTTGTGTTGAATTGGGTATTTGTTAATATACGAGATAATTATTTTCCTAGCCATTTCTTTGCCTTTGATTTCCCTTTAGAAAGTTCTTTTCAGGTTGCAGGTACCCTAAGAAGCTTTGAAGCATTTTATTAGTATTAAGCGTTTGTATTTGTAGTCTGTATGCGCATGCGCTTTAGATCGCGCAATCCCTTTCTTCAGTTTTCAGACTGAGCTTCTGTAACGAAAACTGAATGGCGCTACCTACTATTTTTTATTTTAGTTACCCATACCCGTCACCACTGACTTAGGGCATACAAAATAAATAGAAGCTCCCAGACTATTGCGCGATACGACTACGAATTTCGTTTACATTTCGACCATCTTCAGACGCTATCGCTGCGGTTGCTTCACGCGTAGGTAGCAATCCGTCTTGCGTTCCGGGTACGTTCCACTAATTCTGAACGATAAATAGCTTTAGGAAGCGTTCATGCACTCAATCGACTGCAAATTGGCGATAAACATAATAATAATATCATAACAAGGACGCAGATACAATCCTACTTCGTACAAAGGGGTAATAGAATACTTTGATAATGTGAACATTATTGAAGTTTCGATAAGATCTAATCAATAAATTAGACCCACGAGGTACGCCAGATGTTAAGATATATGCCTTCGACTTGAAAGCGTTAAAGAATTAGGTCTATTTTGAAGGTAAAAAGCCATAAACTTCCATAAGGACTTACTAAAACCAAATGAACTCATTTTAGACAACAGAATAGCACGATTCATTGTGTCAAAAGCTTGCGAAATCTCAGTATAAATAAGCGAAATTGACGGCGACTGTGGCTTGGCAATCTGAAACAGAAAGAAACAAAAAAAAATCCTATCCACAATATTCATAAATAAACTCTAAACACGTATTTTCGCAACTCAGTTGTCTCATCTTCAGTAGAATAATTTCTTTGTTTATTTTTCGTGTACTGTTACCTTTATTTTTCGCGCTAAGTTTTTACCGCCCCGTAGATAAAGTAATATATATCAAATTTAATTCATTATATTCGCTATTTTATTTGTGATCACGGCTGCGCCATCTAGAATGGATTGTGTGACTGAATTTAAACGCGCTTTGCGCGGTGCAATTTTACGGGATTAGATCCTGTTAGATGTGCGAGTGAGTAGTTTTGTTACTAGGTGGGCCTGTAAAGCGAGATAAAAGGCCACGCTATACCTGAACTTTTATGGTAATTTTCGCTATCAGGCGGTTTCAAAATGGGTGTGCATGGTAACCACGAGAAAGCCTGTTACAGTCTTACTGTGAAGCAATTAGACGTAATTAGGCTCAGATTTCTTTGTCCGACAAACGAGATATATATGTTTTGCAACTGGGAAGACAGACAAACAAGCAAACACAGGAGACAGAAAATCAAGTCGACATTTTCTTGACTGTACATCTGGTAACAAGAAACGTACCAGCTGTGGGTACACCCATCTCCGTCGCATACATACAGGCGATCGAGGTATTCTACAAATACTTATCTTTTTTTTGTTACTTTGTTAATATTTGTTTTTTGTCAATATACGAATTAACTAGTTTCCTTCGATTCCTTATTTTTAATTTAGGTATCCCTGCTTTACTTTAGTCCGATGTTTTGTTTTAATTTTGCAAATGCGCCTACGAATGCGCAACACTTTTCTTAGTTTTCAGTCCCTAGCCTTGATACGTGAAACTAAGTAGCGCTTCCCACTATCTGTTTAGTTAATCCATGATCGTCTCCACTGACTAAGAGAATACACAATAAATGGAGGCTCCCTTGTAAATTATGCGTTACGATTACTGATCTCGAATTTTCTGAACGTCGTCATTACACCAAGACTGCGCATGCGTGGGATGGTAGCAACTACTGCAGATTATACTGAAGATAGCAACTTAGTTGCCGAAAGACGTATTTATCGTACGTTGATTTATATTGTGTTTAGAGACCCTCTTGCTTCTTTCAGTATAAATAACATCAACTTGGTAGTAATTGTTGATTTCTTATGCATAAATCCATGTTGATAACTTTACAAAAGGGTCTGATGTCGTTAGATATTCGCTTATAGATAGTGGTTTAGAAAACTTTCTCAAAATTGGACAAGATTGTTATGGCTTGTAGTTATGCACATCAGCTATATCACCATTCTTGTGTACAAGGTAAACACATTTTGCATAACAGTTCTGTAAGGAGCGAGGCACAATATCTTAGAATACAACTAGGTATTCGATTATATCCAGAAGTAGTATAATTTCTCATTTTCTTTAGATACCTCGGGATCTTATACTTTTCGATTCCCAATGACGAATAAATGAAGTATTGCAGACAAGAAATGTTGAATACATAAAATTCACATTGTAAATACTTGGGTATTTTTAAAAATGTAAATTTTAAGGTTTAATTATGCTATATGCACCACAAAAGCTTCGGTTATTAATATTACGAAGAGTTTATGTCACTTAGATGTTATATAGAAGACTCTTCATTTTGTGTAATTTTAAATTTGAAAAATATCAGAAAAACACTACAGATCTCCAAGACAGTAGTATATAATTGAAACGTTTCAATTATTAAAATAAATATCCGCCTAGCTTCTCCTTAATCCATCCTTTTTAATAAATAAAATAAGTGTATGGCAATTGAGAAAATGGGTCGGACGGAAAGGTTGTCTTTGACAGTGCGAGCGATCTATACGTCGTTACAGCTACCTATATTTGCTTGTTTGCATTATTTTCTTATTCACGACGAAATAGGAAAAGTAACTTGCTTTTTTCCTTGAAAATTGCTCCCGTGATGACGATCTTATATCTACCGAGGAAGGAAGATTTGTCAACGCTTTTAATATACAGTGTGTGTGATTTTATTTACTGATTTAAGAGAGCGTTAGTAATTTTTGAATACTTGTACAGCAAATCTAAATAAAAATTTTACAGTTATTCGAGGACAGGTCTCTTTATGTTAAGGATAATACACAATTAATTTTTTAACTTTAAAGACTTCCAAAATGTTCATCGAAGTATCTATTCATATGTGCTATCGGAGATTTCACCATGGGATGTGAAGTACATCACTAGATTGGGTATCGTAGGTACGCACAAGAAAGTAAATATAAGAAAGCAGAGACGGGGAAACAATAACATTGTCGATTAACTTCAGCGTAAACTTAGCACTCGATATATCAAGTCGCAAAGACAATGCCTGAAAAGCATGTCTTCATGTCTCTCAAGCTAAGCATCATAGACTGTGTCATGTGTCACTAGATGTCTTGAAGAACGAGTACTATTCAATAGGAGTTCCTGGTAAACACAATACAGCGTCAGCTTAGTTATAATTAGCGTTTAGTACAAAGTTTCTATGGTTCGTATGTTATCGTATGGTAAATCCAAGGCCTTTCGAGACAGAAGAACATAGAGACAGTATATGATTAGCAAACAGTTAGTTTAGTTTATAAACAAAAAGTACTTTCTGTCTTTAGAAGAGAAATCTGCTGAGGTTTCATAGTGTAATCGAAGGTAGTTGCGTTAACAGAACGCGTGTAAGAAAGCGCTCTCTAACATTTAAGTGCGCTTTATACAGGCTGATTCATTTTCGGCCCTCACCATGGGGATCTCGCTTATTATTGGAGATAGAGTATAGGTTTAAATTTGGCAAAGTTGTTAAATTTTGTGTTTGTTATAAATCCGTAAAGAAAATAGACCTGTGACAAATGACCTTCGTTATTTAAAAAAAAAACGCGAAAACCCCATTTTCTTCTTTTACCTGTAGCACCGACATTTGGCCTTGTAGAGAAAATATAAAAACACATCCTTGTGGCCATTTCTAAACCTCTATCCAGTAGCGTACTCTAAATTTTTATACGACGTTTCGTTTCTTTCTGACCATCGTCAACTATCTAATTTCTTATAGGTGCCATATTGGATTTAGACATCTTCAGAAATAGTTTTTTTTTCTGATTTCAACCATGTACAACATGCTGACTAAAGTTTTTGACATTAGGTTTTATTTGAAAGAATAAATTATAAGATTAAATAAGGTAGCCATGGAATTTCAATCTGTCAAACATTTCATTTATTGTTCATTAATAATACAAAAATGTCATACACTAACGAAGAGAAACGAGATATGATAAATATTTTTTATTCTTCGAACCGAAATTCAACAGTAGCGAGTACAAGATATCTACAATTATATCCAGAACGACAACAGCCTCATCATACCATTTTTCTAGATCTCGACAGAAATTTGGTCGAGAATGGATCGTTTACTAAGCCGCGTAATGGTCAAGACAACAGGAATTTAAATGAAAATCGACAAGATATTTTACAAATGGTAAATTAAAAGGGTGTTTTCAAATTTCATGTTAATCTTGTATTTTTATAGATAAATAATAATCCATCAATTTCTACACGCGAAGTAGCGTCAGAATTAAATTTGTGCCAGTCCAGAGTTTGGAGAACTTTACATAAAAGTAGGTTTAAACCATACAGGATCCATGTTAGTCACTCTTTACTGCCTGGAGATAATTTGAGAAGGCTAGAATATTGTAATTGGTTAATGGGAAGGATAGAAAATGACGAAAATTTTTTTAAGCAAAATCATCTGGTCAGATGAAACAAAATTTACACATTCTGGAATGTTCAACAGAAATACGGAGCACTATTGGGCAGTACAGAATCCCGGACAAAACAGGACTAGAAGACCACAACATCGTTTTGGAATAAACGTTTGGATGGGTATTTTGGCAAATCGTCTCTTAGGACCAGTTATGTATGAAGAACATTTAAATGGAGTAAGATATTTAAACATTTTACGTACATACGTATCTGACTATCTTGACGACAATATCCTATTAAATCAATTACAATATTTATGGCGCACCAGCACACAATGCAGCTGTTGTTAGAAATTTCTTAAATCAAGAGTTTGCAAACCGTTGGATTGGAAATAGGGGAGTTGTTGAATGGCCTGCGAGGTAACCTGATTTAAGCCCGCTAGATTTTTTTTTTTGGGGATATGTTAAAAATAATATTTATAAAGTAGATGCGCCACAAAACATTGAAGAATTACGAGACAGACTTCAGAATGCCTTCGATGCCGTTCCTAGAAGAACTATACAAAGGGCAGTACAAAATGCCAGAAGGCGTGCCCAATTGTGCATTACCGAAGATGGCCAGATAATTGAACATTTACTGTAATTGTTTATTGTTTACTTTTCTATGTATTTTTATTAATGTTTTTGTAACTTGCACTCGCTACTGTTGAATTTCGTTTCGAAGAATAAAAAATACTTATCATATCTCGTTTCTCTTCGTTAGTGTATGACATTTTTGTATTATTAATGAACAATAAATGAAATGTTTGACAGATTGAAATTCGAAAGGCTACCTTATTTAATCTTATAATTTATTCTTTCAAATAAAACCTAATGTCAAAAACTATAGTCAGCATGTGGTACATGGTTGAAATCAGAAAAAAAACTCTTTCTGAAGATGTCTAAATCCAATATGGCGCCTATAAGAAATTAGATAGTTGATGATGGCCAGAAAGAAACGAAACGTCGTATAAAATTTAGAGTACACCACTGGATAGAGGTTTAGAAATGGCCACAAGGATGTGTTTACATTTTTTCTCTACAAGGCCAAATGTCGATGCTACAGGTAAAAGAAGAAAATGGGGTTTTCGCGTTTTTTTTTAAATAACGAAGGTCATTTGTCACAGGTCTATTTTCTTTGCGGATTTATAACAAACACAAAATTTAACAACTTTGCCAAATTTAAACCTATACTCTATCTCCAATAATAAGAGAGATATACCCATGGTGAGGGCCCAAAATGAATCAGGCTGTATAATTGATACAATTCACTAATTTTAGTAAGGTTCCGTTGTAATACAAGGCAAGTCAACATATTGCTGTGATACTTTCTAACCGAGATAAATTGTAAAATTAAATAGCGCTGGAAACAGTAATGAAAAATTTTAAACGGGTATATTTTGAATGCACCCTGTATGAGAGTCGATATAATAAATCTAATGTTTATTTCATGTAGAGGCTCTCGTTATTTTCTATAAAAGGTTTTAATATACAATACAGACCGTGTTAAGAAAAACACATCTGTGTATATTTGGTAAATTTATATTGTATGTCAAATGTCATGTAAACATTGTATCTCTTTACGTTTTAGTTTATAAATGTTAATGTCCTAAAATTTAAATCATGCTATATTTACAGATTTATAAAAAAAAGGATATTTTTGGTACTGTAGTAATAGTAAACTTCATAATCAATACTTTAATTTTGCAAATTTCTTAAATACATAAACATTGTTTATTGTAACTGTTACGATGCATGTGAAATTTCAAACAATCAATTAAAGTTTTAAAGTATCAAATATATATTATTATTTGATATGCATCACAAATCAGAATATCCTAAAAGGACAATAACAGCGTTGTAATAAACCATACATGATAGAATGTGCATTTTAGAATTAACATTTTATGATACTTATCTATAAGGATAAACATTCCATTCGTTTTCAAATATATGTATTATTGATTTGTATAGAATATCAAATCCATGAAAACAATTCAAAAGGCTTTATAGCATACAAAATAGAGTCTAATATAGTATTTGTTCATCCATTAGAAGTAAATATATTGAAATGGAAATAAAATACGTCAATCGGAAGATAAGAAAGGATAGTTAATTGATCGATAAGAGAAGGGAGATATGATGTGCGGATCTATAATGTGGAGACACGTATTATGAAGAAGTTACAATGTCGAATGTTAGAGAAGGACAGTATAAATGAGAAGAAGGCAGATGACATGCAGTCCTAAGAAAAACAAGAACATATTGCAAATATTAAATATTATTAGAAAGAAATATTAAAAATTAAAAGAAAGTAAATTAATATAAGAACAAAAGTTTTTAAATTTGGGATATCATTTAGAAGAGAATTATAATTTACAAATCGTATTTGAAAAATAATTGACGTCACGGGGCATAAATAAAGATAAAACAATTTGTACAATATGAAACAAACATGTAAATAATTTACATATCTGTAACTATGCACATGGACAAAACACCTCGTATTTTCAGCATTTACTTCTGCTTAATACATATACGTGCTTAACGTATTGTCATACTTAAACAAAACCTTTTTGTATATTTACCGCCATCTGGCTGGTTGTTAATGGACTACATCTACATACGTATTTTATCGTTTCCCGTAGCAGCTTAGCTGTTCGAACGATAGGTAGCCCTCCAGACAAAGTCTCTTTCGCCCGTAAGTTGTCTTCTTATAGGACGGAACTTGCTTGATCTATGCGGGCTATTTCAGTAAATTTAAATACAGATACAAACCAGTTGTTTATAACAGGTTGGTATTAATTTGTATACATTGCTTCACTAGCTTAACTGAGGACGCCTAGATGGCAGAAACATATGTATTAAGTAGAAGTAAATGCTGAAAATACGAGGTGTTTTGTCCATGTGCATAGTTAAAGATATGTAAATTATTTACATGTTTGTTTCATATTGTACAAACGCTTTATACGTGCTTAACGTATTGTCATACTTAAACAAAACCTTTTTGTATATAAAAAAATTTCTCAAGAAAAGGACACTTACCGAAATATCGTCTTAAAGCGGTGGTCACAAATAAAATTTTGCTTGGTTATTAAATTTAAGTCATCATTAGAATTTTGATATTTTCAGTTATACAGAAAAGTATAGTTAATTATTTAAACAATCTATATATATATATATATATATATATATATATATATATATATATGATAAACGTAATGTTAATGAGAATTAATAATCAATAAATTCTCACATTACTGCCAATGCCGCTCTAATTCGTTGCATTAATTTCTACACCTGACAAAATCACATTTGCCTAAGAATGTAGTTGCAACGCGTCGCGGCGCCAACTGACCGAGTTGTACGGGAAAATGAAAAAATGTGTGAAAGTCGTATCCACCCTGGAATGTGCAGACGCCAGCGTTTCATGGTTTTACCAATCATCGGTTTCACACATTTTTTCATATATATATATATATATATATACATATATATATATATATATATATATATATATATATATATATATATATGTATATAGTAAATTCAATCAGTCGGCGATTAAAGGTCTGGTTTACTTCAAAGTATATATATTTAAAACAACCCTACATGTTTCGGCAATGAAGCCTTTATCAAGGATATAAAATATAAATGACAGAATACAAATGTCAAATAATGACATTATTTGACATTTGTATTCTGTCATTTATATTTTATATCTTTGATAAAGGCTTCATTGCCGAAACATGTAGGGTTGTTTTAAATATATATACTTTGAAGTAAACCAGACCTTTAATCGCCGACTGATTGAATTTACCATATCATACCAAGGTCACGAAAATATTATATTTATATATATATATATATATATATATATATATATATATATATATCGTTTATTTTATTTTGAGAAAACAAAGAATGGATCAATATTATGCGGAATTCGATAACCTGTATAATAATTAATGAATTCGACAGGTAAATAATGTGACATTCAAGACTTTGAAGTTCATTAAAATAAATTTATAAGATTATTTGTTTTATGTGGACATTTATTTGATCGTGTATAATTTCAATTTCTGTTTTAAAACAGAAGATATAACATAGATATCTTTTATATTGCAAGTAGAACAAGATCTCACAAACATTTGAAGGATATCTGGTTTTGAACTCGCAATTACAAACTTTATAATATTAAATAAAATAAATCGTGTGTTACTGACTATTATATGTGGCAGGGTAAATTCTCGTCACATGAATATAAAGTAACACATTTTTCTCTTAAAATATTATCAGTTTCCAAAATTATGAAGTCCAAATACTTTCCAATTTATTAATTTTAAAATGAAACACTGTGTTATAATCTAGTATTTTGTTCAGTATAAAATTCGCACTGGTCTAAAGTAAAACATAGGTGTGTGTAATTTTGGGAGATTTATTGAAATCTAATAAAGATCTTCAAGGTCATATTTTTAGATATAAGATATGTGAGTATTTTTTTGACTAGATATAAGATTTGCATAACATGTTTTATTAATAAAGAAAAATATAATTGACGATACTTAACACATTTAGAGATCAATGTATTTTTTTTTTACAAATTGTGTATAATAAATGTATTAAGCCTAATATGCTATCGTATTATTTCTCTCCTTATTACAAAAGATGTTAGGCCTAGTTGCAAGGAACCCTTTTTGTAAAACAAAAATCCTGAGAGCAATTTTAACAGTCTAAAATAAAAATATGGGTGCATGATGATTCAGATTTAATAAATGACGCTCATTTTGAATATCAAAGTACACAAGTAATATGTATTAAAACTGGACATATCAAGACACCTACCTTCAATATTCTCAAGCAAATTATTTATATAAATATTAAGGAGCAAAGGTCCAAGATTAGACCTTTGCGGTACTCCGTAGGTAAGAAAAATTAAATCAGAAGGAAATCGATTGTGAAACACGTCGTCAGTCGTTATCAGTTTTAAAAGTGAAGGATAAAACCTGGAATATTATCATCACCAGCATACATATCATTCTTAATTCGACCAATGGCACCCAAAACTTTCTTTGATCAATGGTCCAGCAGGCCTACGAAAAATCTTTTAATTTTTGGAACAGATGAAAGTCTGATGGAACTAGATCTGGCGAATATGAGGGGTGCGATACTAATTCGAATCTTAATTGTTAAATTTTTTTTGCAGTAGCCATACTGGAATGGCCTAGAATTGAAATCTACAGGTGTATTGGAATGCATTTGAATGCACATGTGCATAATCATGGTAAAAGAGGAGTAATTCCTGTATGCTTTTCAGCGATACCTCTGTTCAAACGATCTAGAAGTTTTGCGTAATATTCGACGTTTACGGTCTTGTCGTTTGAAGACAGTTTATGAACAATATTCGTTTTGAAATCCAAGATACGGATGTCACCTTTCTTACCAATAAAACTGTCTTGGTCTTTTTTGGAGTTGGTTCTCCACGTTTGGTCCACACCTTCGACTGTCTCTGCTATTTTCAAGGCGGTATTTTCTAATGGTTGTATACGAAGGACAACCCTCACTCAGTATATCTCGCATATAATCATGGATTTCGGTACATGGCATGCATTTCTTTAACAAATACTCAATCATTCCACGATATTCAAAATTATCCATTTATACTTAATTAGTGGCAGGGTATAATTAAAAAAATTGTCTACGAAGTATGTCACAAATTTATCAAACACTGTTGTTAAAAATGTGATGTGTATTTTTTTTATTTCACGGCCTACTTTAGGCGTTCGCGCGAATAGGTTAACGCGCTCTCGTATGTCCATTAAAGACTCCGCGTATGTAGGAAGAATAATTTCACCATTTGGCACAAGTTGATATGCATCTCGAATTTTCCGAGGGGAAAGAAATTTATAATTTATAATGCCTGATGTTATATCTCCTTTTCTTTTAGAAATAAATTATTATTATAATCATAATTATTATTTTTTTAGGAACAGATTTACTATAGCCTTTAATTAATACATTTTTTTCGGGATGGCTAAATATTATTAATTGGATTAGGCTGTAGATCCAATACACACTGTTTACATATTGCTCTAATACAGAATTAACTCTGTATTGGTATGTTATTACTCCTGATTAGTACGTAATCTATATACCAGGCATGGCCATTTGGGTAAATCCTTACTTACTCTCACATTAAAATTAGCTACACATGATAAATTTATTACATTGATTAGGTCCAGATAGTAAGTTCATTGAACATTATATACACAAATTATGGTTAGGGCAAGTACATATTAGATTAAATACGTGACACTTTTGGTTATTATCGATATAGACATTGATACATAAGTTTAAGCATTTATGCACATTTTGAAAAGAATATATACTTCGATAATCGAGAAAAATTTAGGCTTCATTCCAATTAAAAAATGCTTTGTGTTCATTGGTCGCAACTACTGTCACACATTTAATGTCAATATAATGATAATAATAATAACAGTATACTCATGGAAAAAATTATCGAATATCTTTTGTTATCTCCATTACTCAAATATAATTTTAAATTATCGCCGTAAAGTTATATATATATATATATATAACATTTGATAAATTATTGGAGTTTTTCGGCTTTTTTATATGAAATATTTACAAATATTAAATTAGAATGTATGTAATTGCAGAGTAAGTGGGGATGTAAACATTGCTGTCTACAAATTACAAAGCAAATCATACGAAATTTTTTATTTGAAAAATATGGTCTACGTTGGGACTCGAACCCAAGTCTACAGCTATCCGGGCTGTCGCCTTTACCACTAGGCCACAATAGACCCAGGTTCAAGCCAAATAGAAATGCATTATAAAGTAACAGTGTTAACGAATCAGATGTCAGTTATTGAATGTAGATGTCAAGCTGAAAGCAGAAGTCAGTTTTGAAAGCTCATGTCAGTTTTTGATAGCAGATGTCAGTTAGTGAAAGCAAATGTCAGTTATTGAAAGCAGATGTCTGCTTTGAAAGCAGGTGTCAGTTATGAAAGCAAACGTCAGATTAGAAAGCAGATGCCTATTTTGAAATTAGATGTGAGTTACTGAAAGTAGATGTCAGTATTTTGAGAGCAGATGTCAGATTTGAATGTTTGAAAATGCTAATTATTACTCCATAGCTAAGAAGCTAGTTAGAAATTATCTAACACTTATATATATGCTGATGTAATTGATCTAGTCGGTGAATATATTCAATTGATTTAAAATATTTTGACGTTTAATTCATTTTAATGGCGTATATTGTCTATCGCGCGTTGCGTTATCTAAAAATTCCTCACATAATTTAAGAATGAACGTGAATTAACTTATTTGTGGTGAAATTAAGTAAGTGTTAGTGATTTACGTTTGTTGCTTCCTCTTAAAAACAAGCATTATGCCACCAGTTGTGCGCGCTTGCATAGGAATTATGGTTCCTAAAATTTTGTAGTTCCTGTTAAAAACCAACGTGGCGCTCGTATCGATATATATCTAGTGACTTTAGAAATTCAGAAATGTGTATGTTACGAGTCTGAATTCTAAATTTTGTTGGTAGTGTTATTAACCTGTCCTGTATTGCAATTGCTTTTGTGTTGTAATGTGCCAGATATAGCATTTTGTGTGAAAAATATATAATTTATATATATATATATATATATATATATATATATATATATAATTAATTGAAAAGAAATTATCGACCGTGATATATTATCAAAAATTAATTCAAATTCGGGTAAGCGGTCAATTAAAAAACTCCTTTTTTAAATTACCCTATATTTCGCGACAGACTTTGTCGCTTCTTCTGGGGTAAAAAATGTAGAGTTAAAAAATAATAAAATTGACGTACAAAATATAAAAATGATTGAATCATTTTTATATTTTGTCATGTCTTGTCTGAATATCGTGTACTGATGAGCTGTAACGACAGCGAAATATCGATATCTGCACGTTTCTGGACGAATGTGGTTTTTTTCATACAATTTTCATTATCCGCACGGGTGGATGACTAACGTCGTAACGTGTTTGCGTCAACATTCTTCGGCAGGAGTAATCTTGTCAGATTGTAGAATCAACTGCACAAATTTAGCGACAATTGCATGTGAGATGAGATTTGAATAATTCTCATTTCTCACTCCAATTAAATTCAATATAATTCGTATATATACACGAAAGTATACAAATAAAAATCATGTCTTGTCTGAATATCGTGTACTGATGAGCTGTAACGACAGCGAAATATCGATATCTGCACGTTTCTGGACGAATGTGGTTTTTTTCATATATATATATATATATATATATATATATATATATATATATATATATATAGTATGTTTTATATTTAGAGTATTTTATTTAGCAGACTTTTGTTTATATATGTATATTTACAGGAAAAGTGCATTTAGGTTAAAGCATTGTTATCGGACAATTTGAAGAACGCCACAGTTTTACAGAATTACTAGAATTTTCAAAACATAGAAAGCTACAGTACTCCAATTATAGTTTTTTTGCAGTATGGAATTTATGTACAATTTGTGTATGATATTATTGCCATAAATTTGTTTTAAAAAAGACATTTACAAAATATTGTATGCAACAATTTCAAATGAAATTCGTTTTGAATACTTAATAAAGTGCAATAGCCACACGGAGCAATTTTGTGCCTCGAAAAGAGTTTATTAAATTAATTATTTTCAATTATTTGAAGGTAGAGCTTCCCGTTGTTTATATTTTTTTGAAAGTGTAAGAATAAATATTTAAAATCAAAAAAGAAATAATTTCACATTCATGTTTGATAATTTTTTATAAAATCGGTCCTTAATGTATTAATTATTTGTACTAATCAATTGAAAGCTGCCTGCTTTTCAATCCGTGTATTTATGTATTCAGATGTTTGATTCCATTAGATTTTAAATTTGTTATAATAATAATAATAATAATAATAATAATAATAATAATAATAATCATTGTAAATAATAATAATAATAACTGTTAAGGGCTGATAAGCCCTTGAAAGATTTATTTACAACAGTAATGTAGGCTTTTCTCAGTTCTTGTTAGCTTAAGCAATCTGTTAATAAAATTAAAATTCATATTGTACAGGCTGGCCCAAAATGACCGAAGGGGTTTTAATTCCTTATAACTTTATTATTATAATTTTTTTTTTGTTTTCAGTATTTTGTAAAGAAGACTTGGGGAATTTAAAATGGAACAGTACACAATTGAACAACGTGCCGAAATCGTTGACCTTTATTTCTCAAATCAACGATCCATTGCGAGATATAATTTTTTTAAAAATTTTCTCCATTAATATACTGTATTTAAAATTAAAAAAAATTAATAATTATGTCTTAAATAAGAAGTTATAATGAACTAAAACCCCTTCGGTCATTTTGGGCCAGCCTGTACATAATATATTAGTATATTTGAATTATAACTTATAAAAATCGAGTCATGATTTGTGGATCCACTGCCTGCAACATTCTCGCGAAATTCTCACACCAGTTTCTGCATTGAAGCGAGCAATTACATCCCTTAGAGTGGCTCTTCGGTGGGTTTTACATATTTTTACAAGTTGTCTTATAATTCTGTAAGTCACTTTTTTTGGTTGCCCAGTACTTTTACCTTGGTTTTCGTATTTGATTCTCCATAAAAATTAATAATGTCTCCTACAGTGGATTTCACCAAGTTTTTCCAAATTTTTTCCAATTGAACTCATGCTTTTCTCTTCATTGTACTGCTTCACCATAATTTCGCGAATTTATTTGAAGTAGCTTCACCACGACCCATTTTTAATAGCACAAATGGAATATAATCATAAATCAACGCTTACGAGAGTGATGAATGTCAAATCTGTCATAACTAGAGCAGACCAATTTCCGTGCGCGCCATGTGCGCCGATGTGAGGATGATTGTATTGCATCAGAACTAATAAAAAGCATTCAGTATGTGTTTGGTACTTGCTTAGACTGCATGTAAGTGTAAGCATACGTAATAAAATGTCGTCGACACATAAATCGAGAAAACGACCGTTGTCAGACGAAGTGAATAAGTTTATTATAGATGTCCCGGACTTAATATACGATGGTTCAAAAATTAAATGTTTAGTGTGCAATACATATCTAATGTGTTGGTCAAAAACACATTGTAAAGAACATGTAAGCAGTTCGAATAATAACAATAATAACAAAATTAATCGGCAACAGTTTATACATGAACTATGTGTAACTATGATTGTGTGTACACTGCCGTTTACCTTGTTAAGTAATGATTCATTTATTTCATTTTGGAATAAATACGCGAATCAAACATTACCGAGCACGACAACGTTACGAAGGAATTTACCAACGGTGCGTAAACAGGTTGAAAATAAAATCAAAGCCGATCTGAAAAATAAAAAACTATGGTTATGTGTGGACGAAACAACTGACCGCAAAAAACAATCTGTAGTTAATGTGATGGCGCGTAATATGGAACCATATCAACCAACGTCTTCAATTTTATTAGCATCCTGACGACTAGAGCAATGTAATGCCGAAAACATTTCAGAGGTGCTATTAGATACTTTGGAAAAATTTAAACTTTCGAATGACCAAGTATTAATGTTTATGACCGATGGTGCCGCAACCATGTGTTCTGTAGGCCGGTCTCTTAGAAAATATTGTCCTAACTTGTTACATATTACTTGTAAACTCTATGCTTTACACCTTGTGGCAGAACAGGTTCGTAGATGTTATCCAGAGGTAGATGCTTTAATATCGAGTACAAAGGCAGTATTCCTGAAATCTCCAAAATGTATTCGGAAATTTCACGAATTGTGTCCCCATACCCCTGAGCCACCATAGCCGATTCTGACACGTTGGGGTACATGGTTACGGGCGGGGTTTTACTATCATGAACATTTTGAAAAAATTAAGGACGTGGTTTTATCATTCGATCCGAAAGAAAGTGCAGCTATCAATACAAGCCAGAAAAAATTTCAAGATGCCCAGATTAAACTGGATTTACAAAGTATTCGTGAGAATTACTTGGGACTAGAAAAAGCAATAACAAAATTAGAAAATTCGTCGCTGTCGTTAGAGGAATCACTGCAAATCGTTAAAGATGTTCACGCACAACTGTGTGCTGTAGAAGGCGCAAAAAGTGAAAGTGTTCTAATTAAATTTGAAAGTGTTTTAGACAGAAGTGCAGATTTTGACACCTTAACACGTATTTGTGAGGGCACGTTTACAGATACGTTAAGTTGCTTAAAAAAGTATTTTGATTATGCGAATATAACATCACTAGATGTATAACGCTCGTTTTCCGAATATAAACATATTTTTTCCTCACGGCGGACATATTTTTCTGAAATATCCTTAGAAATGCACCTGATGTTGAAAATATACAATCGAGTTTCTCCAGTTTGTCAATCCTTGGAAGACGCTTAAAACGGTAAGTGTTTTGTGTTTTTTTAAATCCTCTGTCGTGCACACAATCACTGATTTCATACATTTTCCATTTTATTTATAGGTACATACAACGCTGCTATAATATGTACTATTCTTATTTTTCGTGTGTTTATGCGTATTACTTTAATAGCAGAAAACCAAATGTATATTTAATTATTTCTGATAGAATCAATGTCTCTACTTCTATACTTATATCAGTAACAAGCTCATGTTGCGTCCCTATTCTATCGCATATTCTAATATATTACGAATTACACTCCCATACCGGCGCTCATGGCGCGCACGGAAATTGGTGTGCTCTAGTCATAACAATCGTTACCATTTGGTTAGAAAGAAAGTCGTCCGAATATTAAGTTGTCAGTGTCATTTACTAGGATTTTAATTTTTTCATTTTAAAAATTATACTTTTTAAAAGAGAACATTTATTTTTTGTCAGAAATGATTTGAAATTGTGTATTTACCAAATCAGAAATAAAAATGAATAATTAACAATTTTAAGTATTTACAAAAAATATTAACTATAAAAATTAGTATCGTCCGAACATTAAGTTCTTAGGGTTCGTATTCAATAACTGCGTGCTGTACTTAGAGATGTTATAATTTATTTATATGGCCCATCGTAATTTCGGCCTGATGTGTCCGGTGTCTAGTGATTATACTAACAGGAGCATTAAATATTTGTGTGAAGTCACAGACTGTTGTAAAATAATACAACAATTCAAATATGCATTTGGATATGCACTTATGCGAATGCATAATTATCCAAAGTCTAGTGATAAGCCGATATAACAGCCTTTATTATATTATTTTTTAAATAAATAATTTTTAAAAAAATACGTAATGAGATTAAAATTCCTAAATGAAAAAACACGAAAATGTAATTGCAATTGTTACTATTATTATTAGATAAGTTTGTACCAATTTTTAATAACGACATAACTCCACAATAAAAAGTAATTTAGTTACTTCGACTCACAAAGGTTAACAAAAATTGGGAAAATCGAATAACCCCGATTTTCCAAATTATCAAGGTAAAGAGAAAACTTTTTTAATAAATGCTACAGTAGGAATTTAGAAATTGATTGATTGCAATGCATACAATGAATAAACAGGTTTTTTTAAATTTTTATTTCAAATTTAAATCTCATTCAACAGACGAAGCCCGAAAATTTAATAATGAAATCGGAAAATTCAACAAAAGATTTTTACTTCTCGAGTTTCCCATTCTTACTTCGGTTTCGATAAATTATTTCTTTTGTGTTTGAAGAAGCATAATAGTCATGCGAACGTGTTAATAAATCATGTAACAAAATAACATAGATCAATTTGAAAATGCGGTTTCTATAGAAAAATTTATCGTAGCTTATTTAGCCCGAGA
This sequence comes from Melolontha melolontha, assembly GCA_935421215.2. Taxonomy (NCBI): domain Eukaryota; kingdom Metazoa; phylum Arthropoda; class Insecta; order Coleoptera; family Scarabaeidae; genus Melolontha; species Melolontha melolontha. The sequence continues at coordinate 4,597,165 of OW285239.1, read as the reverse complement.
GTGTTTTCCATCAATTTTTTTTTTTTGGACACGATAACACTTGATTTATCGTGTCCATAACTTTTTTTCCGATAATTAGTACGTTTGCCTTTTTTTCTAACTGTATTTTATTGACTTTTGACGTATTGGTCGCGTAATTAAATATGGAAGGGGATTTGAGTTTCACGGAAAATTTATTTGAAGCAACTTTTAATTCCTTTCTGATACTCGTACGCTAGTGCTTAACCAAACGATCTTATTCGATACACGTAGGCAGAAACTTTCTTTTCCGATAAGCAAGAAGAATAGCCCCAAAACAAAAACAGCAATATTTTAAAACGTAGTGTAGTTATATTTACGTAAATCTTTATATCGCGTTTAAGTAGTTGTGTTGGATTTCGTGTTTGGGGGAAAATTTACGAACACTATCGTTGTATTCAATGTACAATTCAAGATATCAAGGACGAAATGTGTCCTTAGTGTATAGTTTTAGTTCAAGGGGATTACAAAAGAAAGATATGGATTACATTTTATGATACTTATTTTTAAGGATAAACATTCCATTCGTTTAAAAATGTGTATTATTAATACGTTGAAACAATTCAGAGGGTTTAGAATATATATGATGCAGTCCAACATAATATTTACTGATTCATCAGAAATTGATATGTTTGTGTATGTATTATGAACAATGCAGTTTTGAAATTTGCCTCGGTGGTGCAGGTTGGATGTGTTTTTGGTCGAAGGAAACGCACGGCATCTGACGGTGGAGAAGGACAGTACGAATGAGAAGAAGACATATAGCTTGCGGTACAAAGAAACGAAACGTTTAAGAAAACAAGAACACGTTTAAAATATGAAATACTATTACAAAGAAATTGTATTACGAAAACGTAAATTAAGATAAAAACGAAAATTTTTGTGGGATATTATTCAGAAGAGTATTTTAACTTAAAATGTAGTTGAAAAAGATTGTTCTAATACGATGAAGCTGTATATAAAATATATTTGGATTGTAAGAGGTATATGAAGGATTTAAATAATTTAATTGAAACTATAAATTGGGCGCCTTTTATATATATTAAATACACTTCAAACAACGCAATCTTTACTTTAATATGCCAACTAGTCATCGGTTGCATGGAATCTATAAAAATCAATGTTATCTCAGGCTCTTCGCGAATTAAGGCTGTTTAAATCTTAGTATGGTGCTTAATTTAATTATACTAAAAAGAAATAACTCCTACAATTTAACTCTAACAAATAAAAGAGTCAGACTATATAAAAATAATCTGTTTATTGACAAATAAAAAAGAAAACTGTAATGTGAACAATAAATTGGATCAAACGTTAATAAAAATAAGCTTTAAAAGATGTGCACGTGTATAAATGAAGTGAAATAGGTTATGAACAGTTAATAATTACAAACATGTACAAAATTATAAGGATTATCAATTATAAATGAGTAAGTACTTCTAAGATTATTCTTATGATGATGGTAGAATAGATAATACGGGATATTATAAATAGTGTGATGTGGATGTTAATAAAAGTAAGATTCGAGGTTTTTTTATTAATAACTAATTTTAATTTTATGTATATTTTCAATAATGGCGGCTTTGTTGTAGTATATGGTAATAGTGAACCTGTTGATAAGTGTTACTAATGCGTATCTCCAGTCTAGTAGAAATCTTAGCGTATGATGCGAGTGCAGGATCTCCCAATTCCTTGGCGGCGCACAGTGCGAAATTTAGGAAGTTTAGCGGAACTTTATTCAATTTTTGAAATACGTAAAATGCATAAGATTATTTATTATTTTGTTAGGTAAATACCCGCCTCTAAAACCTCATACTCAGTTTGGGGATTTACCCTGCGAAAGAACCGCAAAATGCACCTGAAAGTCGCTTTACTTATTCAATCATACTTTTTGCCTATAGAAAGCTATTCGATTTGTTAAAGTTAATAGAGTGGTACATACAAATGGCAAATCAGTAGGCCATGATTTTTTCTTCATGCATTTTATTAGAAAATTGTCAATTATTGGAATTTAATTAATTGCAAAATCTTTCCTTGCTCGTATGTGATTTGTTCGTGGGAAAAGTGATTTTTAAGAAGTAAGTTAAATTTACATTTTTAACTTTAGTGGAAATTTTAAAAAGTGATACCACATAATACCAGCTTGAAACGCACAACATTTTAAAGTTTTTTTTCCCTCTGAGGAAAACTCAAAAGATCTTCTGCGATATTTTGCGATCTTCTTTTAAATGAAACATTTTCCAGAATAACTTTGCAAGTTTCATATAACTGTATATTCCAAAAGTGGAAGGAATAACCGACATCGGATGCCATCATTGGTTTTGTTTTGGAAAAAATAGGCTCAGCAATGTTAAGATCTGATGCTCTTTGCAGTTTAAAGGCAACTCTTCGCGCACTGGTTTGTAAAATACGAAAAAGGTGGAAGGAATCCAGTCGAAATTTAGCATAATTTCTGAATAAAAAAGCTGTCTGGCTTGAAAATAATGTAAAGTTTTCAAATGCTGTAAGGGATGCATTGCCCAGTGGATCGAGGACCAATGCAGGCAGACCTAAAAAAGAATTTAGGTATTGTCATCCTAAAGTGCAAAACAGAAAAGTGCATCATCTTTTGAAGTCCGGTAGTCAAGACGAGTTAGCCAAAGCAACCGTAACAAAGCTATACCAATCTGGAAAACGAAACTCTGCAGCGATTGTCAAGGAACTGGCATCTGCTTCTCCAGAAAGGGGAAGCAAAATCAAAATGGCTCGCATGTCTTCTTCAAACAGCCCACGAAAATTAACTCCGGACCAGGCTCTGGCGCTACTTATTGATGCAAACTTGATGCAAATCAATACAACATTGTTCGGGATCAAGCAAAACATAACGGTTGCACTTTGTAAATTCAGGTTACAGCAAATACGATCTTTTGTATGATTGACGGTAAAGTATGCAATGCTGTATCATCCTGTGCATCATCCCAAACATTCTACTTATGTGGGGCTAAATCTAGTGAAATGAACAACATCTGCGATATACCTCAAAAAATATAAACGGATCCTTTTTATCCCTTGGACTATCGCCCCTCCATGCATGGATAATGTTTTTGGAATGTATTTTACATATATCCTACAAACTTGATATTAAAGCATGGCAAGCTCGTGGAGCAGAAAATTAAAAAAAAGTTGCAGAGAAGAAAAAATACATTCAACAAAAATTCAAAGAGGAGCTTTGCTTGCTTATAGATATGCCAAAACAGCAGACCGGAAACACAAACGATGGTAATACTGCGAGGAAATTCTTCAGAAATGCCGAAAAGTTGCCGAAATAACTGGCGTTAACTTAGAATTGATCAAACGTTTTCACGTGCTGTTAGAGTGCCTAAATTGTGGTCTTAAAATTGATTCAGAAAAGTTCGGTGAATATGCAAGAGAAACTTTGGAATTGTATTTGAAAGAATATTTCTGGTACTCAATGCCCGTAAGTGTGCATAAAGTCCTTTGTCATGGAAAGGATATTATAGCCTCTTGCATTCTTCCGATTGGACAATTTTCTGAAGAAGCTCAGGAGGCAAGAAACAAAGACTGCAGAAAATATCGCGAACTTTTTACTAGAAATACGTCAAGAATTGACACAAATACGGATTTATTTTATCGACTGCTTATTTGGTCGGATCCGTACATCGCTAATCTTCGTAAAGCACCCAAAACCAAGCATAGTGAAGCTACGCCAGAAGTTTTAGTGTTGTTAGAAAGATTTGCAGGCCCGTGTAATGATTGCGAGTCTTCAACGATTGCAATGAGTCTAGTTCTGAATAGTTGTTCAAAATGTTGTTATAAAATGTATGTTTTTTTAAATGTTCTATAATAAAAAACACAAATAAACTCAAAAACTTTAAATAAAACATATTAATTTTTATTAAAAATTTAAAAAACCAACAAATAGAACTGTTTTACTGTTTTGAATAATTAAGTTCCGGTAAACTCAAGAAATTTCGCACTGTGCGGCGTCTGGTGTTGTTTGTGGGTGACGCGTTCGTCAATTTCTTCGGACTCTGTGTTCGTATGCTGCTCTTGCGATTCTACGGCCACTGTCAAGTAATGGAATTGAGGTTTGTTCTTCGTTGTTGTAGAAAATGTCCTTTTTACGATTAATATGACCAATTTAGAGGTTTTCACTTGTATTTAATATTTATTAAGATAATTTTTCAAGTGATGTGTCGCAATACATCTATGTGTCTTAAAGTAATTTCAGAAAAGACGTTTTTAAATTATATTCTAGATGATTTCACTGGTTTTAAAACTTTTTTATAAATTTTTCAAATAAGTTGATCGAAAATGCGTCTACATGATCTTTAGATTTCAAGTAAAAGATGCCGATATCGTTTGTTTATCTTCAAAGCCTAGTATAATAATTACAAATAGCCTCGAAGTTTTACTTTTACTAATTACTTTTACAAACATATAATAGATAATATTATTATTTTCCTTAGATGGTAAAATTCATAGGTTAATTTTAACGTTTGGTATGTATATTTTCTTATGCTAAATTCTGTGATTATGCGCATGGTAAATATAGGTTCGCAGGTTAGTTTGCTTTGAAAATAAGTGGGCGTGTTTAACTAGTATCGATACAAATATGGATGTAGATAAATTAGATCTCATTAATTTCGCGCTAAGATTTGAATTATGAATTTGAAATAATAAATATAAAAGTAATAAAAGAAATAGAAATAAGTTAATTTAAAGAATACTATATTGTCGTCAGATTAATTTATATACATTTCGATACTAATTTAACCTATTAACCTCGCTTGTTTAACCCTTTTTATGTTGAATTTACTAATTTAATATTTTGTATTTCCCATCATAGGTGCTGGAATATGCGTATGCCTTGTCCCATAACAATATATATGTCCGGCAGTGCACAGAAGGGAAAAAATATGTTGATAGTATTTAACAGTAGTTTTGTGTAACCTTGAAAGTAGGCTGCAGTATGTTATACTATTCGCTATCTCCGGTTTATATGTCCATTGCTCAGTACTATTTTTGTTTAATTTTCTTACTATTTTTTTATTTAAATAAAAATTCTTTGTGTTTGTTTCTTTTTCTATTCCGGTGTCGTAAAGTGCTAATTACGATACCCCGTTGCTTGGTTACACAGTATGGTAATGTATTACTTTACCGCACTCTATTTTTTTTTTCGAAGTTGGTCATAATTGTAATAAGTAGAGCTGAGGATGTTTGCGGTATAACCATAGTTATATCATGTAACCATAGTAATTTACTATGGTTACATGATATAACCATGGTTATACCGCAAACATCCTCAGCTCTAGTAATAAGTAACCTAAATCGTTTTAAAAGTTAGATATTGTTAAATATGAACGTTTGACAGTGATAAAAATGTAAATAAAAATTATAGAGAGAATAGTAGAGACATTTGCTAAAGCTTTATTATTACTAATTATACATAATAAAAGGCGTTCGACAGACTCTTGCTAAAGGAGTGTATCTATAAATTGGTTAACAAAGCTAGACGCTATAAATACTTCTATTCACATTAACTAATAAATCACTGTCCATTGAATTAGAAGCTGATGGATTCTCGGTGATTTTAGTAGACGTATTAGGTGCAGTGTTAGATAGTATTTGAAAACGTCTAATTTTTTCTTGATGGAATTATCAATGTAGCCTTCAGCTACAGCGGCAGATTTCCATCCTCCTCCACTATTAGCCCCTAGCCGACACGGTTCGCTTAACGGCCCCTGTTGGCTTAGGTTCTCCCTGAGGTTCTTTTTGGGAAAGGGGGAGCCTTATTTTACTCGTATCCACCCCCTGTTTCCTCATCTTCCTTAATTTCTTTCTTTGTGCCCCGGAAAGATGTTTTCTTTCCTCGGGTGCACCCTCTGTTTTCGCAACGTTCTCAGTTTCAGTCCGTTGCGTTTCAGTCCGTTGCGTTTCAGTTTTGTTTTTTGGAGTCTCATCAGTCTCCATTGCCAAGGGAGTCTCTATAGACTCCTTAGGTTTTGGATTCTCCTCGACTCCATCTTTTTGATGTTTTGTTTTGTTTCTCGGTTCATATAATTCCCACGAGTATGGAGGAAGTATGAGGTCAATGCCAGCAGAGCTTCCATTACAGGCACAAGGCGTAAATACAAGGGGGTGCCGCCTAGTGCCCCCAGGGGAACGTTTGAGACCACATATACCCCAGTGGCCATTCAGCTCTAAGCACGTTGCCTTACACCGTAGCTTGGGTGAGCTGGTCCGCGGTGACAGCTTTCGCTAAGGATTAAAAGGTTTTTAGACCTACTTATCCCGCTTATGACTGCCACTAATCAGATCCCCCAAGAGAGACCTGACAGTCCCCCTATCCGCCACCTAGGGACGCGCCTGGTGGGTAGCTCAACCCCCGCGGAGAAATCCGCGTGACTTATAGAGCAAATACTGCATTAAGCAATTTGACAGTTTAGAATTTCCATGTGTGTTATTTGCTTTCCATGGCCGTCTAAGTCTTAAGAACTTATTACGTTGGACAGCTTTTTGTAAAGCGATTTTAAAAAGGAAAAAATTTCGAAATCTATTGCAGATAGGTATATGATATGCTTAAATAAATAAAGTGCATTACTTTAGGAGTAAAATAACATAAAAAAGCACTATGCATTTCATTTAAAAAAATGGAGATCTTTCCATCTGAAATTTGTGAAGTTGTTTTCCCTCTCTTGGACAAATTTTAGCAATTCGTAAAAAAGTTATCGCAAGTATAAACTACTCACATACTAAAAATTTCGTTTCCGGGATCAAACATAAGAACTGACATGACTTTGTAAAATAGTACCTGCACATGACATTTATTAGAAAAAATGTTAAATATTTCGAAAACTATTACGGTTAGGTATAGACAATGGTATATAAGAAGCATGTCGATTTTATAGTAGACTCTAAAAATGGAATAAAATATAAGATATTTCGTTTGAAAAAATTAAGTTAGGTTCAGTACTGCTATTTGGAAACAACTTGTATCTAGTAAGGCAGATCAGAGCTTGTTAAAAAGTATTTTATTTACATTAAGAAGTTAGTTGTGTAAATCAATTTGATTTGAAATAAATAAATATAATAAATGAAAGTATTTTTAGGCCCCTTTAAGAATTAAACATTTGTTTGAAAAGTTTTTTTGTACCTTCCAACGGTATCGACGTATCGACCGACACCGCACTATTGGGACACGAGGTATAGTCAAAAATTAAAAAAAAAAATATTGTGTTCCATTTAAAATAGCAAATTGGATGTCTTTTTCCGGTATAACCGGAAGTGACACAGCAAATCTGATATTATTTTTAGAATCCTTGAATCTTTTTACAAAGGTGTAGCCAATTTTATTTAAAAAGAATGAACTGTTGCGGAGATACTTAGGGGTGCCATACTTTTACTAACACTGTATTATACATGCATTTCTTGTTCTTGTATTATATCCGCCCCCGTATTATTATATCAGTAACAGAAGAAATTAGTATTATTCACATTTATAATTTATTTTCAGCTTTTAAATTCCCCATACCATAATATTCTTCAGAAATTCTTGATTACCACATTCTTCGTAAGGCAATAAGAAATAAATATTTACTTGCAGAATGCTACTATAAAGGAACAAATTGAAAATAGGAAAGCAGTTGCCGAATAAATATTCTAAAAGGTGAAGCGGTTTAAAAAAGATTTATTGAGTAATTTTAACTTTCCTCAAAACAAACACATTCTGCTACAGAAGGATAGATGTTTTTTCTTTACGATCAAAGTATATATCTGGCTTTTAGATTCCGTGCGATCTACCTTTACCTGAGCCGTGTTTCTTTAAATTTACAGGAGCTTGTTCCGATATCGTCGATGTATTTTCAAATTGGAGTTTGATCCAAAATGAAACATGGCTTTACTGTTCGATTGTTTTTATTTTATTTTGTGGACGTGTTTCGCTAAGAGGAGTCGTAAGAAGTTCTTATATTATATGAATTATATACAGAGTGGTTTGGCTTTCATTGTACACTCAATATTTTTGTTGAGGGTATCATACTTTAAAGCAGCGATGCACATACCGCGGCCCACTGTCGATATTTATGCGGCCGGCAAACGAATTTTAAAGATTGTTCGAAAAACTACAAAAGTAGATAAAAATCCATTCAAATCAATATTTCTTAACTTTTTATTTTATTCTAACTTTTGTAATTGTTAGTAAAATATGTATCTTTAAGTACCTACTACTTTCTTGTTCAGGTTTACTACGCAGGACAGGTATGCTCCTCGTCGTTCCAAGAATATTGTTACGAAACTAGAAATCTGTCGAACCAACTAGATCACTCGAAGATTCGAGAAACACGTCGGTATTATCCCCGAACAATGTGGCAGGTTCTCGATGTTAGGTAACTCGTATAAATACAACGCATCGCCCGCTATCGAGGCAGTTAAGTTTTAACTACAGACAAGCGAACGTTATATTGTTTGAATTGTAATCTGTGAAGAATAAATATTTCGTTGTTCGAACTTGGCATCTACCTACGTAACAATATAATATCAATTTTGATATGGATAAACCAGGCCCCAGTAAAAAACGTAGTCGTAAGGTTGAAGATGAAATCGATAGTTTCAAGATATTTGGACCGAAAAATACTTTTTTATTTCATCGCATAACAAAAGTGTCTGTTTAATATGCAAGAGTAGTGATTCTATTCCGAAGGAATATAATGTGAAAAGGCATTATAAACCTAGCATCATACTTTTACCAAATTAACCGGCGAAAATCGAACGCAAAAAATTTCCACTTTACAAAGGGAACTAATAGGCCAACAAGCTATGTTTACAAAACCAATTCAAGATACTGAAACAGCTACTGAAGTTAGCTTTGAAATATCTCGAATAATAGCGAAAACTTGTCGCCTTTTTAAAGATGGTGAGTTTGTTCAGCAGTGTTTAGATATCGCCTCAAAAAAAAATGTGTCGAAAGATGCAAAGAGGTTTGAGAAAATTCAACTAAATCGGATGACTGTTCAAAGCAGACTTACCACATTAGCAGCTAATATAGAAGAGTAATTAGCTACGAAATCGAAATGTTTTTAGTATTTTTCTATAGCACTCGACGAATCTACAGATATAAGTTCCACTGCTCAACTCTTAATATTTTTACTAGGTGTAACGCAAAATTTTGAAGTGCGTGAAAAACTGATTGGTATGAGTTCTTTGTTAAGTCAAACCAAGGGGAGTGACATGCTCAAAGCTCTTCTGGCAAAATGTTCTATAATGGATTTGGATTTAACGAAATTATCTGGAATTACGACTGACGGAGCACCTTCAATGGTTGGAAGTAAATCTGGGATAATAACTATGTTAAAAGAGTATTTACAAACTAAAAACATAGATAACAAGGAATTAATGCAGTTTCATTGCATTATACATCAAGAGGCCCTCTGTTCAAAATTATTGGGATTTGAAAATATGATGAAAGTTGTAGTACCTACTGTAAACTTTATAAAATCACGAGGTCTCAATCACCGACAATTCACACAATTTCTCGAGAATATTGAAAGCGAATATGGTGATCTCCTGTTTTGCACTGAAGTAAGGTGGTTAAGTCGCGGGTTGTCACTAGAGCGGTTTCTTAACTTGATTGAAGAAATCAAAATATTTCTGGCGGAAAAGAAAAAGGGCGTCTAAGAACTGGACAACCCTGATTGGCTGTGTGACTTAGCGTTTCTTGTAGACATCACAAATCACTTGAATGTCTTAAATACGCGACTCCAAGGCAAAGATCAATTGATTTCGCAGTTATACTCTCATGTTTCGTCCTTTCAATGCAAATTGAGTCTTTTCAGGACACAAATCAATTCAGCCAATTACAGCCATTTTTCGAACTTCCAAAAAATTATGGAGAAATTCAATAAAACTGATGTCAATTTCGCTTATGTTGAAAAAATTGATATTTTAATACAAGCTTTTCATGATCGTTTTCTAGACTTCAAAAAAGTTAAACCTCTATTAGACATTTTCAGCAATCCTTTTAACATTTCACCCGAAAATGCACCACCGGAATCAATACAGCTGGAATTGATAGACATGCAAAATGATGACAATTTATGAAACAAGTTTAATGAAGGTAATTTACTCAACTTTTACCATTGCGTTGACAAAACCGCTTATAAAGAGTTTCGAATAAATGCATTGAAATGCGCAAGCTTATTTGGATCGACGTATATTTGTGAGCAAACGTTTTCAGTGATGAAACTTAACAAAACAAAAAATCGAAATCGTCTGGCAAATGAAAATCTGGAAGCAATTTTACGTGTGGCGACAAGTAATGTGGAGCCAAACATAAACAAAATTGTTAGGTCAATGGAATGTCATGCATCAAAATAATAAAACATGAAATATTACATTGTAATGATTAGATTACATTACGATTACATAATTACAACAAACATTTGTTAATGTTCTTTTATTTTTATCATTTGTAGTAATTCATACTATTTAAAAATAAAAATATTTGTGTTAATCAGTATTCTTTGTAGTGGCCCGTCCTTGGCTTATAATTTTCCCGAGTGGCCCCTGTTCCCTATAAGTCTGTGCATCCCTGCTTTAAAGAAATCAAAACGTATCTGATACTATATTTTGCCCTCTTTTCAATCCTGTGAAATAAAGTGTTATCACTTGAAATACAATTAATTATCTAAGAATTTTTTTTGTAATTAAACGCCTGTATATTATTGGATATTTAGCTAGCTTATTCAATTCTGATTACAGTATAATTTTTTTTCGTTGGGCAATGAATAACACCAAACTAACAAAAAAATATAAAAGAAAAAGTTTGCTTTGGAAATGTGACCGAGTAAAAAACAAAATATTATCTAAATATCAGTTCGTATACCAGTTGATGAGGTGATACAGTTTAGCGATTAGTGAATTGTTACTGTTAGTTTCCTTGGGTTATTTACCATGGTTGGTGATGATCGAATAAAACACCCAAATCCCTAAAACTATTATGCCTTGGTATAGACTCCACATCCAAAGAGTAGTCCTATATTATCGGACTGCTAATTTTTGAGTAAGTCACCACTGCACACTTGGCTATACTCAGCTCGATCATGTTGGCATCGCAGCAGCTGTTGATAGTGTTAAGGTTCTTCTGTAAGGCACAGCAATCCGACACATCACCAATTCTCGAGAATATTTTCAGGTCATCCGCGTTAACAAGTACTCTGCAATCTAGTCGAAGCAGAAAATCATTGATGTAGACATTGAATAACAAGGGTCCCAGGTTTGAGCCTTGAGGAACTCCCGAATTAGCTGTAAAGGTGTTAGAATAGAATCCGTTGTAATGAATATATAACTGAATCGATTCTCCAGATCAGAAGCTATCGAGTTGGTAGTTGGGCAGGAAAAACCGATTGAGTCCAATTTGGAAAATAATCTTGCATAATCGATGGTTGTCGAATGCTTTGGTGAAGTCTGTATACGAGACATCTACTTGCTGCTTTTTGTCTAGGGATATGCTAAGGTACTGAGATATTTTCTCCAAAAATATACTGGTCGAAATGTTATTGATGAATCCACCTAACGCAGATATTATGTTCCTAAGTGCTTCACGATAGCAGTAGAGCGTTTAAGAAGCCATCTTTTAAATCAGTACCTATGGATAAGTGCCGTCGAAATTGTCGATATATTAGGACGCTGTGTGGTAAATGTTGTAGCTGGTGTACTACATCCAACTGTTCCATATAACGCATATGTAATAGCAACAAAAGTTATAAATACAGTTAATGCGGAAACAGTAGATAAAACCATCTACGAGAATATGCACCAAATGCTTTATTCGGGCGACAGGTACAAAGAAAAAATACTTTTATTTGGCAGTGACAGTGCTGCGTGTATGTTTAAAAAAACAGGCAGACTATTAAAGAAAACTTATCCTAATCTGCTGCATATTACTTGTGTAGCACATGCTCTCCACAGAATCTGTGAATATATCAGAGACACCTTTCTGGAAGTTGATAGACTTGTATACTCTTTTAAAAAAGTTTTCTGAAAAGCACTTTTGAGAGTAGCTCTTTACAGGGAAAAACGTCCATCTTTGTCTCCTTCTCCAGTAATAACTAGATAGGGAACATGGACGGGAGCTACTAGTTTTCATGCAGAGAATTTAGATAGTTTACAAAATTTCGTTACATGTTTAAATGACGATGCTCGAAGTATTTCTGAGTGCGCGGAACTAATACAAATTCCAAATTTAAAAAATCAGTTGTACTTTCTTTAGGAACACTTTGGAAATTTGCCAAAACTAATCAGTTATTTTGAAACTCAGAACCTCAAATTAAATGATGGATTAACCACATTAGATGTGGCTATTAATAATTTAAAAAATATTCCAAGTGACTTCGGATGTGGCCTTCGGCAAAAGTTAGACGCAGTTTTTAATAGAAATCCAGATTTAATAACATTGCGGCAATTGTATATGGGGTCAATGCCTCAAAATCTAACTGCGAAATACGCTGAAATATAAGAATATTTCCAGTATGCACCTATAACCAGTTGCGATGTAGAAAGGACGTTTTCTATCTACAAGAATGCATTTCATACAGATAGAGCAAATTTTACAGAAGAGAATTTTGAGAAAGTATTGCTACAAAATAATACAAATCTGTATAAAAACAAATTTGTATCTGTATATGCATGGACACACAGTACGTATTTACCAGCTTTTGCTTCAATTACCAGACGCATGCGTTTCTGTGTAACCACTTTGTCAATGATAGATTTACGAAGCAAAAGACTGTAGTACACTTGCGGTCATGTAGTAAGTTTTGTCCTATCCGAAGACAACAGATAACCTCTTGCCATCTGACGGACAAAACCGACCACGCCGGTGCAAAGTGTTCTTCTCGAATAGCAAAGCTATTACTGATAAAGAAGAAAAATACGCATATTACTGTGAGTCCATTAACTCGTCGCCAGGTGGCGTAGTATAGCAAAAGTATAGCTAATGGACTCACAGTAATATGCGTATTTTTCTTCTTTATTAGTAATAGCTTTGCTATTCGAGAAGAACACTTTGCACCGGCGTGGTCGGTTTTGTCCGTCAGATGGCAAGAGGTTATCTGTTGTCTTCGGATAGGACAAAACTTACTACATGACCGCAAGTGTACTACAGTCTTTTGCTTCGTAAATCTATCATTGACAAAGTGGTTACACAGAAACGCATGCGTCTGGTAGTTGAAGCAAAAGCTGGTAAATACGTACTGTGTGTCCATGCATATACAGATACAAATTTGTTTTTATACAGATTTGTATTATTTTGTATCAAAGCTTAATGTGAATTATCGCATCGACATGCAATCTATTTTTTGCTAAAGTATTGCTAGTTAATATTAATACTCCTTCATTCAACTTGAACTACAAAATGAACAAATAAAAATTTCGTATCACCACCCGTTTGTTTTCCAATTATATAAATAAAATTAGAAGCTCTTTAAAAATACAAATTTTCAACAGTACGCCCGTTAGCGGTGAATCATCGTCCTCTTGTGTCCGGTCACTAATTATTATTTCCCCGCATCATCAAACGATCGAAATAAAAATAAAAACAATAATAAGGTGCCGTGCATCTTCGAAAATTATGACAGATAAGGACTGAAGCCATAAATCCATTACGTACGCTTTGTGAATAAGCTCTATAATTAATGACTTCTGGAGGCTTGAAAAATTTATTTTGTGTCTGTCAATATAAAAATATTAAGTAACAGTTAAGTTCTGAATTACTTTCCATCACAACTCGTGGCCTAAAATTTAATAAAACAAAAATCCCTTTGTGTCTTAAAATTAAGGTACTGCAGAAAATTTTCATTACAGAACACGAATATATACCATGATTACATACCGCTCTTCGTGAAAATTGAGCGCCTGGGAATATGATAGACGCGTTTATATTTGCCCATCGTCAAAGGAGACATTAATGTTGTTACAGAAACTGATTGTGAAATAACAAGAGAGTTTCATATAAGACACATATAATTTCCCATCGTATCGTTTTTTTTTTTTGAGAACGTCATCTTCTCGCGCGCGCCTGATATCGATCCAAGAATCATATGGTAATCTGTTGTGACACGACCATTAGTGATTTTAGTATATTCACTTTTCATGAACGTTTTTCAGACGTTTTCGCCGTCGATTCGACTTGAAAGCTCGTCGTAAAATATTTCAGATGTGAATTATTTACATTTTAGGAATGGTTCGCATCGAACGGAGCGAGCGTTCTGGCAACCGCATATTTCTTATACACATTTTTCATTCTTAATAAATATCAAACATCCCCTAGTTGTGATATATATTTTTTTTGTTGGATTTCGAGAGATCGTAAAACCTATAGTAGATACTTTTCGCTATAATATGTCGAAAGTGAGAGCACGTAATATTCCATTTGTGTAAATGTAAAATATGCAACTGCACGTATAATTCAAGACGTAAGTTGGTTGGCAGTCTCGGGCGGTCGGGTCAGCAAGTATGAGAAGGACTCAAGATGAAACACTTGAATAACGGCAACGATTTTTTAAAATTTTTCTATATATTTCCATTCAACATTAATATGAGGCGTGGTTAGAAAATAACGAGCTGCTGTTAAACTTTTCACTTTAAATTAATACATATTTAATTATTATACCCTTCAATAAACCGTATGTGTTAAATATCATTAGGCATAGAGAATCAACGTATGAGTACATACAATATATACGTACGGTCGCAGTCACATAAAAGCGACCGGCACTCTTTCCTATTGTATACATCATGTCACTTAATAATGAAAAAAGTCAAATATTATTTAATTTGTCATTAGTGTCATTACTTACAAAGCCAAAATTTATGAAAAAAAACACAAAATGTCAAATTACCGCGACCGTACATGAGAAAACCAGTCCAATGCCAGCGAAGACCGCGACGACTGACGATTGTCACCGATTGACTGGAAATTGTGCATTCAGTCTAGCTGCGGCCGTTACAGTTTGAAAGCGTACAATAAAATTAATGTATAATGGCTCTTTATACACCCACTGAAAAGCTTCAGTTAGCAAAATGGTTTTATGCTGGGAACTCTGCAATGGAGTGCATGAATTTGTTTGCGCTGACTTTTGCAGACAGTTCTGTACCTTGCAGACAAACAATTTATAATATTATAAATAAACCTGAAACTTGTTTCTGTCTCAATAACTGTACGAAATGCAAACCAAGAGAGGAATCACCACAAAAAATTGAGGAAAGAGAACGGCGGGATGTATTAATTTGTAGTAATGTGGAAATTGATAACACGAGATCTACTAGAAGTGCTGCCGAGGAATTGGGTACAAGTAACACAACTATTTCACGTATTTGGAAACGTAATGGTTTAAAATGTTTCAAATATTCGAAAACTCAAGAAATATTTCCCGAGGACAATTTCCGGAGAATGAAGTTTTGTCAAGACGTTAATGGAAAAGATACATCGAGATGAAAATTTCGTTAAAAATATGCTCTTCACCGATGAATCAACTTTTCCATTACACGGAAAGCACAATCCCTCTGTTCTTCGATATTGGGCTTCGGAAAATCAACACCGGCATTTTGCAAATCGCACTCAGTATCCTCAAAAGCTAAACGTTTGGGCAGGTATTTTAGGTGACCATTCTATAGGCCCCTATTTTATTGATGGTATATTAGTGGTAAGTCTTCTTTGAACAGTCATCCGATTTAGGTGAATTTTCTCAAACCTTTTTGCATCTTTCGGACACATTTTTTTTGCGGCGATATCTAAACACTGCTTAACAAACTCACCATCTTTAAAAGGCCGACAAGTTTTCGCTATTTTTCGAGATATTTCAAAGCTAACGTCAGTAGCTGTTTCAGCATTTTGAATTGGTTTTGTAAACATAGCTTGCTGGCCAGCAAGCTATGTTTACAAAACCAATTAGTTCCCTTTGTAAAGTGGAAATTTTTTGCTTTCGATTTTCGCCGGTTAATTTCCTTCGGAATAGAAACAGTACTCTTGCATATTAAACACACACTTTTGTTATGCGATGAAATAAAAAAGTATTTTTCGGTCCAAATATCTTGAAACTGTCGATTTTCGTCTTCAACTTTATGACTACGTTTTTTACTAAGGCCTGGTTTATCCATATCAAAATTGATATTATATTGTTACGTAGGTAGATGCCAAGTTCGAACGACGAAATATTTATTCTTAACAGATTACAATTCAAACAATATAATAATAATAATATATTTATTTGTTCAAAATTATACAAGTGTATAGAACTCGTCAAGTATAGCAAACGCCAATTAAGTTGGCGCGAGAAGGGGTAAGTTCGCGCAGGATTAGAAGTAGTGGGGAGATTTGTATTTGGTTTTACATCAAATGTCAGATAATTCTAACCTCTGAGCGTGTATGATCCCCTAGCAAAGACATTACAAAATATGTTCTGTCAAACGTCAATGACAAATGTATTCTGACAATTACTTGAGTAGTGGGGGTGGACGTTTTTAAAAACGGCTTCTGCGCACCCCCTCCCCGCGCCAACATAATTGGCGTTTGCTATATACATGTAAATACAAAGAATTCAAATAAATTTTACCTCAAAGTAGCCCTTGGAAATTATGATTATGACTTAGCTTGTTACTAATTTTAATAGGAATTTTGTTGGTTATGAGATGAGATATTTGATTGGAATGACAAATTTCAAAATAATAAAACGAACATTTTTAAGTGAATGAAATATGTTTATTTCCAACAAACAAGCAAAATTTTATAAAAATTGTTCAAAGTGTCCACCACCTTGTTCGAAACATTTCTCACATCTTCTTCTAATGGAGGAAAAAGTGTTTTGTAGTATCGCATTGTCAATTCCATTAATTCTTTCAGCAATTCTGATTTGAAGGCCTGCAAGATCAGGTATTTGTACTTGATAAATTGAGTTCTTTAAGAATGGCCATAAAAAGAAATCACATGGGGTAATGTCACAAGATCTTGGTGGAAATTCATGTTCAGTGTTTAAACTTATCAACCGATTTTGAAAAAATTGCTGCAGAATATTAATTGTTTCACCTGCTGTGTGTGCTCTAGCTCCGTCTTGTTGAAAGTAACCCTGTGTTATTTCTTCGTCGTCAAGTTGTTCGATAAATGGCATAATAATTTCTTGTCGATACCATTCTCCTGTTAAGGTTCCGTTAAAAAAATAGGGCCAATAATTCTCCTTTGACTAATCGCACACCATACACCAATTTTCTGCGGATGAAGTGCGGTTTCAACAAAAAAATTATGTGGTTTCTCATTAGTCCACATCCTCATATTTTGTGAGTTCACATATCCATTCAGATAAAACCATGACTCATCAGAAAAAAAGGTTTTGTCAAGAAGGTCATTATCAAAATTATTTAAGAACCACTGACTAAACGTTATTCTTCTGGGATAGTCGATTTCCTTGATTTCTTGATAACAGGTCATGTGATATGGAAATACATGTAAGTCCTTTTTCAAAATTGTATGACATGTGCCAATTGACACACCCACTTGTTGTGATAATGCTCGTACGGAAGTTCTTGGTGCATTATTTATAATTTCTCTTACATTATTAACTAGCTCTTCTGTACGTTTTTCGCCCTACCTGCGCCTTCTTTCTGTTTAACACTCCCTGTTTCTCTGAAAACCATAACGGAATGTGTCACTGTGTGCCGAAAACTGTCATAATCAAAGATGACGTTAGGGAACTCATTTCTAAATTCTTCTAAACAATCTTGAAGAGAATACTGCCATTGTCCGTCAATCTTACGTCCGTTTCGAAAATAAGATTCTAGCATGAATGATTTGTGTTGTATAGTAAAAACCATGTTAAATCAATTTTAAATTACAAAGCAATTTTTGTCAACTATGCATCTGTCTCATTGACAACTAATGCAAATTTAAATTATTAATAATCATACGTTTTTAAAGGAATGGCCTACTAGAGGCAAAGCTTATTTGAACGCTTTTTATATAAAAACAAAATAAAACGTGACACAGCCATCATTCAATTCATCCAAAGAATAAAAAGATTGTACGTATAAAAAATTTTCTAATGTTTTCTTGAAGCACTTTTCCCTGCTCAAGTCCTTAATGTACTTTGGGATATGATTATAAATATTTAAGACCTGACTAGTTGCGTTCTTTTGTACCCTGGTCAGAGTTGTTTGTGGCACCGCAAAATAGACATACCCCTTCTCGCACATAAAGTACACTCGAGAATGTAGATACCGGTAAGCGTATGTATTTTTCTTGTTCCAAATATTTCTCGGCACGAGTCAGTAAGTCCCAACTTAAAAATTGCACGAAGACATTTCTTCTGCAGAATAAAAAGTCTTCCCACATCCACACTGTTCCCCCAGAAGACCAAACCATACCGCAACCGCGATTCCACGTAAGCTCGATACGAACACAAACTGGCTTCACTGTTTACTGAGCCGGCGATAACCCTCAGGGCATAGTGAAATGGAGAAATCCTCCGAAATAAATAAAGTATATGGGACTTCCAATTCAGTTGTGAATCGATCCTTATGCCGAGAAACATTACTTCGGGCGACGAGGCTAGTACACCGTCTCCAAAGTTTACAACAAGATCTTCGCTGAGAAACAGCGAAATGGATGATTTGGGTCTTGCCTACATTCAATTTAAGTTCGTTCACTCTGAACCAAGCGCTCACAGAAGACAATGCCTGTGCAATGGTCTCCCTCAAGGCGTTTGTTTCCGTTGATCTTATTGCCAATGAAACATCATCCGCAAATAAGGCCATAGGATAATTAGATACTAGTGGTAACCCATTTGTGTAAATTAAAAATAAAAGAGGCCCCAGCGCGGATCCCTGTGGAACACTCCTGGTAACAGTGAGCCACCCAGACCCCATTCTGGTTCCCTCTCCATTCACTACAACGACACTTTGTCTTCTGTTTTCTAGATAAGATTTAATAAGGCTCCAACAATTTCCCCTAAATCCCAAGTTCTCGAATCTCTCCAAAAGGATCTTGTGATTAACGCTATCAAAAGCCTTGGACAAGTCCATGAAAATTCCTGCTACTTGCTCTTTGTTCGACCAGGCTTCAAGTATTTCACAAACCACCTGAAATACGGCCGAACATGTCGATTTTCCAGTTTGATAACCATTCTGTCTATCTGTGATAAGTTTATGTTTGTTAAGGAACCCATTCATTCTTCTATATATCAGTTTTTTCAAACACCTTGGCCACATTCGAAATTAGTGCTATAGGTCTATAGTTTGTGATGTCATGAACATCTCCTTTCTTGTATAACGTTCGCTTGTCCGTAGTTAAAACTTACCTGCCCCGATAGCGGGCGATGCCTTGTATTTATACGAGTTACCTAACATCGAGAACCTACCACATTGTTCGGGGCTAATACTGACGTGTTTCGCGAATCTTCGAGTAATCTAGTTGGTTCGACAGATTTCTAGTCTCGTAACAATATGCTTGGAACGACGAGGAGCATACCTGTCCTACGTAGTAAACCTGAACAAGAAAGTAGTAGATACGCAAAGATACATATCTTACTAACAATTACAAAAGTTAGAATAAAATAAAAAGTTTAGAAATATTGATTTGAATGGATTTTTACCTACTTTTGTAGTTTTTCGAACAATTTTTAAAGCGGGCCGCGGTATGTGCATCGCTGGTGTATAATAACATTTTTTTAGAATAGATTTCTTAAATTTTTCGAAGTAATCTTAATGATTAACGACTGTGTAACTTCTATTAATTTTCGTCTCTGTTCCAATGAATTAAGAATCTTATGAAACGAATTAAAAACATAACTGGAGGAGCCATTGTTTTGGCGTCTTTCCATTATCAGCCTAGGAAAAGTATTTAAAACTATTCGAGAATGTTGAAGTTTACTTTTAGTCTTTCAGACTTTAAATTCGAATTCACCTAGAAGATTCCATTATGGATTATCGTCACACAGCGTCACTCTGAAAATTTTACAAGACTGTAGATAAAACACGCGTAAATATTTATGCAGAAGTGGCGGAACTTTGCAATTATATAGAGAGGCGAGCACTTACATCTAACTTTGCGTAGGATTTCCGATAAATATTTAAGTAGACGAAGTTCGGTTTGTGTTTTGTGTTGGTGTGCATTTTTTAAAACTTACGGCATCATTGTGGTTCCAAAAGATGTATGCTGGAGGTTCAGGGCTGTGTCGTACTACACAGGTAAGGTTGATGGTACTGCCGCGGTCGATGAACAATTCAGGGCCTCCGACAATCTCCGTATCAGGCTCTGAAAATCAGAAAAGAAACGTACATATTATACAAAACGCATTAGAAAAACGAGAACGAACGAAATATGTTAAAACTAGGGCCACCCCGGAAATTATAAGTGTCAAAAAGAAGAAGAAAAATCTATGGAAACACCGATAAATTGTATCGGGTATTATTTATAGCGTGCACGTGTTGTTTCGTTTATACTTCTACTTTCAGTGAATTTGTTGACTTCATTTTTTTTCCCCGTTCGGTTTTTCTTCTAAAGCAAACATGAATTTATTTCACCATCCAGTTGGCACGTGTGCGGGGTCGTAGTTGAAGTGGAAATTCAAATAAAAACGTTAAAAAAGGGAAAGAAATGATTTATGTGCTAGCTTTAAGTGGACTTATTTTATTGGAAGCACTGAAGTAGATAACCTAAATTTGTAAATAATTTGTCCTTTCCTTGTTTGTTTATTCAATTTATTCAATTTACTGGTATTTCCGATTCTTACATGAAAATGATTGCTAATTGAAATATAAATACAAGATAAAGCGACAAACTTGAATACACATCTTAACTTACGTATATATTATTGTATACAAGATCATAATATGTCAATGTAAATTAATCTATTAATCTATATACATAATCTGTACAGAGTCATCGAAAAAGATATCCGGGATTTTGACGAGCGAAATAAAAATCTTAATATAAATGGTAGAATATTTATGTGTACAGTTTATTTCAAATTATAAGAATATAACTTTGAACGGCTCTAATGCTTTTATTTCATCACCTGCGGCAATAACTACCTGGCCGCTCAATACGATTATCTTTTACGCAAACAAACTGCTGAGGTCCGTAATGCCAAAATTTAAGATGAATATAATATAATTTAGATGAAATATTATTTAATAATAATATACGTACCAACAGTTGTTAATTTGAATATACAAGGTGTGTATAAATTGTCGCAAAAGCTACACGTAGCGACATTCTTCGTTCGGTTCTGAATAAAAAATCTTAATGTTAAAATGTCCTATCATGCTTCGTAAATTCGTAAATGTCAAAATTTGACAGTAATTATTTTGATTGAACTCACTTTGAAGTACAAACTCATTGTTCTACAACGTTGCCAAATGTGTTTTTCGTGGAAGTACGTTAATGAATAAATGTTTAAAACAAGCTTTTAAATCAAAAAGAAAACGTTTACGAAATAATACTAGTAAAAATTTTTTTTTTAAACTAAATTACATCTATCTCTATTAACAGATATCGAAGAGCAAAGGTTAGTTACGCACTAAAAGTCTGAACTTCAAGAACCCCGTGAAAACAAACGAAGCATGATACGACATTTTAACATTAAGATTTTTATTCAGAACCAAACGAAGAACGTCGCTGCGTGTAGCTTTTGCGACAATTTATACACGTTATATAGTTATTAGTTATTATATATAGTTAAATAGTCATTAAATTACAATTTAGATGAAATAAGTGCTTATATTTATTAAACAAAATTTAAGTAAATATAGTTAGGAGAGTTGGTATATATTACATCTAATATTGAGTCTATTTATCATTTATTGTTAATCTTTACTGCTGTATACATATTTGATTTTTCTCTCTTTACTTAACGAACATGTGGCGACCTTTTGCTGAAAGTGTTGGTGATTATGATGTGATAATACTTTTGTGGATAGTGATAATACTGTTGGAGCATGACAGAGAAAGCATATATCAAAAGATGCAAAACAGATAATTTTCAATGTCTATCATACCCTGATGGAAGAAAATAACGAACTACAAACCCAGAACATTCAACGAACGTCGCAATTAACCAAGGTGTCTTTTGGAACAATATATAAAATAATTAAGAATAACGCAGGGCCTCGAAAGCAAAGAAGTGGCAAAGGAGCACCGAGAAAAATTGAAGGGTACGAAATTGATACTATTAGGCAGCAAGTATACTCCTTCTACAGAGGAAATGTTGTATCTGCACTTGACAGCTTACATAAAAGAATCAGTGATGAGCCTATAAATATTCAGTGTTCTAAAGCAACCTTGTGGCAGATGCTAAAGAAAGCTGTTTTTAAGTTTGGCACTATAGACAAACGTTGCACAATTATGGAAAGCCCGAGGTTATAGAGACTTCGATATGAATACTTAACGGCAATTAGAAGGTATAGACAGGAAGGACGATTCATATGACATTTAGACGAGACGTGGTATGACACCCATGACACAATTTGCAAAGGTTGGGTGGATAGTTCAAGTATGTATCAGTTGGACGCGCCGGTTTCGAGAGGGAAGAGAATAATCATTCTTCATGCTGGGTCAGAAAAAGGATGGATCGGACAGCCACTATTATCTGCTAAAAATGTTAAATCCTCAAGTTTAGATTACCATGAAGATATGACCTCATCTTTATTTGAAGAATGGTTTTGTGACACTTTGCTGCTAAATTTATCAAAAGATAGTGTGATAGTCATGGACAACGCTCCGTATCATTCTCGACAGCTAACCAAAGTTCCTACAAAATGTAATAATAAGAAAGATATTAAAACATTTTTAGAAGCAAATGATTTATATTTTGAGGATATATAGTCAATACGGCCCCTAGATTCATACGTTGCAAATAGGTAAACCGTACCCGTTCAATAAGGAGACCAGGTATAATAATTATCATCACAGAAGGTGGTCCAATAAAAGCATTAGAGCCGTTCAAAGTTATCTGCTTATAATTTGAAATAAACTATACCTCAAAAGACGCAGCAAATCTTAATTTTTTTATCCCATCTAAAAAGTTTCAATGTGGGCTCCGCCCTTCGCACAGTGGGGCCAAATCCCAAAAAGCTAACCAAAAGTCGAAAAAATCATAAATTCGTCTGAAAGTCAGTACTCGGGGGCTTTCGAGGTCCCTGATAATGGTCAAAATTTGAAATAAAAGCAAAATGGCGGTTTTGACATGAAGTACAAGAAAGTACAAAATAGATCCATATATTGTATAAGACGATAAAACATACAATTGGTTGATTTAAACTTTATGGATCGTCATTCGAAGAATAATTTGATTCACAATCAGTTGATTAAACTTTTAAATCGCTGGAGCTTCCTGTACTTGCTGGTATACTTGGCGCAACTAACAATAAAACTGCTTCTGTTAGCAACGACTTGAACGTGAAATAGTGTCGTCCATTGTTTTGACTCGGGAACGCTTTCTTGTAAAATCTTCACGAAACTTTTTAATGTATTTATTAGTAGACTCTTGAGCGTCTTCAGACATCTGCCCTATCGGCAATACCGACGAGTTTATTACTTTTGCGCCATGGATAAATATCTTGTGTATCGAAGTTGGCATGTAGAACCACGGATATAACTGCACAAAGTAGCTACCTGTCTGTAAGGCATAATCTTGAAATTTTATGAAATTGATTTCATGACCACTCGAAATTGTCTGCAATATCACATGGAAACGCTTAATCAAGACATCAACCGCTGTTATAGCAGCAGAAATGCTTGAGTTTGCGAAAAATCTTCGAGCGGTATTCCCACCATTCGAGCTACCGAAACCAGGCTTTGGTTGATCGACTATTAGACCTAATTCCATACTGAAATCATTCTGTATACTGGTTTTGCGGATTCCTACATGCTCATTTTCATTATCACTACGCGCTGGCCAGTTTTTAATTCCAAGCTTATATGCTACGTGTAAACAACATTCGAAAAATCGTATCCATGCATACAAAGTTGACAATCCAAACTGTAGGTGATCTACAGAGACTTCCTTTTCTAGAATTGCGTCGATATTGTTAAAGTCTTTTGATGTTGCTTTGCATAAATAGCATCGATGAGTAGGAATATTCTGCGTGCTAGCATTACAAACTTTACCGTCTATCATGGTGAAAGCAAGTCGGAAAGAAACTCTTATTTCGTTTCCATTTACGATATTTTCGAAAGGAACAAGATTGTTCTCTTGCTGTTTAATGTACTCCATTTCCTCACGAGTGGCTTCAGGACTCTTGTGAAAAAATTGGATCCTACTTGGTCTACAAGAACGAGGAGTTGACGGCCTTGGATTCTTCCATACAACAAGTCTTACGTTTGTTCCTTGGTAGTCTGATACAAGCTGCAGTGGAACGATTGAGGTAAAAAAAATATTAGCCTCGGACTTGCTTCCATCATCATTGGTGAACTTTTGTTTGTACATACTTTGGCCAGAAGTGCCATCGCAGCACTATTTACAAATTAAATTCAAGTTACAAATGAAACAGACATGCAATATACATATCTGTAACTGTACACATGGACAATACACCTCGTATTTTCAACATTTACTTCTGCTTAAGACACGTGTTTCTACCATCTATAGGCGTCGTCAGTCAAGCTAGTGAAGCAATGTAATACAAATGATACAAATCTTTTTAAAAAACAGATTTGTATCTGTATATACATTTACGCTGAAATCGCCTACAAGATATAGCAAATTTCGTCCTATAAGGTGGCACTATTTAATAAGTGACATCTGACGGACGAAAGGGACTATGCCGAAAAACGCGACCTTGTAATAAATGTGTAATACGTGCATTAACGTATTGATATACTTAAAACCTTTTTGTATAAATTCAAGTTGCAAACATTTTCAGGAGACAAAGTTTTGACAACATCCATCTGTGTTAATAATATTCTATCAGCTGTGTGATTCAGCAAATATCGGATAACATTTGAGCTTGGCTTGATATGGCAATTTATACGGCGAGCTAGAGGCGTCTAGCTCGCTTAAGCGTTCTCTTTCAATTTTCCTACAGTAGCAGGTATAAGGGATAGGGCGCGCTGAAGTTTGGAATTCGACCTTAGGACCCTTACCAAACCTAACCCACAACTAGAAATTACCGGAACTTAAACTCTATTTTTCGACATTTGGCCAGCTTTGGGATTTGGCCCCATTGTGCGTCGCACGGCAGACCTCTAGCCGATAGTCTACCTTCCGCCAGGTGTTCTGAAGCATTTCAGGAGTCACAGTTGAAATTACTGCCTTGATTCTTTCTCTCCCATGCTGTAGATCTCGAATTTTTTCAGAATAAACAATGTTCTTAACGTAGCCCCAAAAGAAAAAATCTAATGGCATCAAATCAGGACTTGTAGGTGGCCACAAAGCAGGACCATTCCTCCTAATCGAATGGTCAGGAAATCTGTTGTTGAGACCGACGTGTTGGATAACTTTATTTGCCCATATACGACAGTTATGGCGGCTTACACAACCATTAATGTGGAATGTTGCCTCATTGCTGAATAAAATGTTAAAATACAAGTTTCCATCGTCGTCAATGTTACGTAGCATCTGTACGGCAAAGTCAATGCGTCTAGGCTTATCTGCTGGTTTTATTTCATGTCTTTGTTGAATTTTGTAAGCATGTAATTTAAGACGCTTATGATAATATTCTAAATAGCTGTTTTAGCCATATCAAGTTCAAACTGCGTCGGGCAATGGACTTCTTAGGACTTCGGACATATGACTGTCTAATACGCTCAACATCCCCTTCCGATGTGCCTGGAGATTTTCTGATGTCAACACTTCCACTTTCCTTGAACTGATTAAACCGAGGAGCAATGGTTTTGTCTGTTGGCGGATTTTGTCTATAAGTTCGCCGAAAACGACTGCACTAACACAACTGATTTGATCTCAGCGTACCACAAAACGCATTGCACTTTAGGGGTAGGGTAGTCATGATGTCTGTGAACTGACTGGTCAGGTCCAGCCGCACTGAAATGGCTGCGCGCGGCAAGATAGTGTGTGCGCATGTGCCCACTGACTTTAATAATTAAATTTAAAATTTGCTGCGTCTTTTGATATACAAATAAATATTCTACAATTTATATTAAAATTTTTTATTTCTCTTCAAAATCCCGGACACCTTTTTCGATGACCCTGTATACTGGGTGTATTTTTTAATTTAAAACTTTTAAATATCTTGAAAAGTAAGCAGTTCACTGAGAAATGTCCGGATTTAAAAATTTCTCCCTCTCCATGTAGGTGGGGCGGTGTGGAAATCTTAAATAGGAACCTATATATTTTATTACAGATTGCAATTTTACTGGAAAAATGTAGGATTTGTCTGATACATTTTTTTCAATTCACTATAGATGGCGCTGTAATCTATGAAATTCAATTGTTTTTGATTTTCTTGCCCTGAGAACCTATGAAAGCTGTAAAATGGATGAAATCATTTTTCGTGGTGCAATCAATACTTGTTTTTTAACAGAATAAACACAACGAGACTTCAATGAATATGCAGCAAACATTGGACAACAATGCTCTTTCAAAGGCCACGATTTATCGCAGGTGACAGCGTTAGGTGATCGAAGACTATAGACATGTCTACTGAAAGTGTTCACCACTCTTTGCATGTCGAAGCTTTCTGCCAGACGGGTGCAGCGTTTTCTGAACGTAGATCAAAGACGTGATAGAGCGCGAATTTCCAACGATAATTTGAAGCTGTTTAAAACCCAGTAGATTTTTTTGTTATTTTAATATGATCGATGGAACTTGGGGCATGAAACTTTCAATTCTGGCACATTACCATGTGCCTCAATCGAAACAGCAATATAAGCAGTGAAAACATCGTGGTAATCCTCCATCAAAGAAGGCCGGGACTTTTTCTTCGGCAGGAAAAGTAATGGCCATGATATTTTGGTATTCGAAGAGGATACTTCTTATTGACTATCTCGCCAAAGGTTAAACTAGCAACCGGACATATTCTGCTGCTCTTTTGGATAAAGTGAAAGTTGCCATTACCGAAAAGAAGCCTCACGATGGTGCCATCCTATCATGACAATGCCTTCATCTATAATCGACGAATGCATTGTGCAAGAGATGAGTTTGCATTAATCTATAAGAGAAAAGATAAAATAAAGACGACGTGGATGATTATTTCAACTATAGAAGGAAAGGTGTTAAGAATCTTTCAGCCCTCCACAATAATTATTGATCTTGAAATCGCTGTATATTTAAGTGCGAATGAAACTTTTCCAAATGTCGTGTATAAGGCTGTCGTTTTATTTTGGCGCAGTCTTGGTGCCGTAAGGTACAAAAAGTTGGATTGTCCATAGAATACAAAAACCCAAAATTGCTTATTTGGACTATTTGGTTGATACATGTATCGGTAAAACTTCACAGTTTGTTCTAGAGATTTGGGTAGAAACTTCGGAACGTCTATGGAGAATTATCAATTGTTTGTGAATCATTCCATGGCTTGTTCAAAACTATAGTTCACGGCATCCTAAGATCAACAATTTTATAGACTGCTAATGCAATGCAGAAAAATTCTATATACGTATTTCGACAACTATGTTGTCACCTTCAGAGGGAAGAAATAACAGTGTTGAACATGGAAGCACTTAGTTGCCGAAATATATAGATAGATTACGAATATGAATGCGGTAATAGGTTTTTTAGCCTTTTTAATGATTTAAAATAAGAATTAAGAAATACTGAAAAAAACAAGTCAATCAACGGGAGGAAACGTACAGACGGCGTTTCGTTCTGGTTGGAACTTTTCAATGCACGGTATTCCTCGAAGACGGACATTGCTTTTTCATTTCTATACTTTCTGTATATATAGTTAACATTTGGAACTTACTGCAAGTGAGAATTAATGAATATTAAATCACATTCTTACATGTAAATGTCGACTTATATGATGCGTTCATAACTACAATCCGACAAACTAAGTTTGTACCAGTATGCAGAACACACCCTTTCGCGACAACGAACTTCCTGGTAATTAGGTTAATTAAGAATTAAGAAATACTGAAAAAAACAAGTCAATCAACGGGAGGAAACGTACAGACGGCGTTTCGTTCTGGTTGGAACTTTTCAATGCACGGTATTCCTCGAAGACGGACATTGCTTTTTCATTTCTATACTTTCTGTATATATAGTTAACATTTGGAACTTACTGCAAGTGAGAATTAATGAATATTAAATCACATTCTTACATGTAAGGAATACCGTGCATTGAAAAGTTCCAACCAGAACGAAACGCCGTCTGTACGTTTCCTCCCGTTGATTGACTTGTTTTTTTCAGTATTTCTTAATTCTTAATTAACCTAATTACCAGGATGTTCGTTGTCGCGAAAGGGTGTGTTCTGCATACTGGTACAAACTTAGTTTGTCGGATTGTAGTTATGAACGCATCATATAAGTCGACATTTACATGTAAGAATGTGATTTAATATTCATTAATTCTCACTTGCAGTAAGTTCCAAAGATTTAAAATACATTTAAAAATTATGAAAGAGGTTTGGTGATAACATGAAAACTAAATGAAAGCCGTTTATATATTTTTATGGTATCCAATGATTTATTTCCAATAATTATAACATTTAATCATTATAATAATTGTTGTCAATAATAAGCGGTTCGTGTAAATTCATAATCAATTTCGATCAAATCGTCCATACCCTTTGTTACTTCATTAATTTGATCACCGCGATTAGACTATTTGGGATAGACTCCGGCGATATTATACAATGCAACGCAAGCTCATTGCTTGTTCGTGTAAATTTGCTCGTGTTTTGTCATTTAAATTTGTATTTTAATAGTTTCAGCGGGCGCTTCACATATATAGTTGACAAGATAAATTATTAAGTAGGGCGCTTGTGGTAGTTAATATTAGTACAGTCACTTTAACAAAAAGGTAGATAATCTAAGGTAGAAATTTTGTACATTATTTTACCTCTATTATAAATGAATTATATTCAGCGACGAGAGTAATAAACAAGGGGAGGAAAATGCTGTGGGAGTTGGCGATAACACAAAAAAGGAGTAATGGGAAACAGCGGAGCAGTAAGAATGATTTTGTCCATGTTCATGTTAATATTTGAATTTTTTCCATGTTGTATTTTATGAAGAAATAAAGAATTTAAAGAAATTTTATTTTATTTCTCTCAATGGTGCTCATGTTGATCTTCTATTTGCTTGAATCGATTTTTTTATAGTTTTGTTTAGTCTTCTGTTTACTCAGGGTGAACATGTTTTGAAATCGTAATAGAAAGTTGTCTGTTCTGTCGTTTGTGGAATCTGTGTTTTTTTGTATGTGTACGCTTTCTAATATGTTTCTTGCCATGTTATTTTTTTTTAATGTAATTATTGAGGTTTTGTCGAAACTAAAAGTGTGATTGATCTGCATGATGTGTTTTTTTAGGGCTGCACTATGTTAATTTAAATGTTCTTGCAGATATTGTGTTGTTTGGACGATGTATACAGCATGGCAGTCGTTGTATTGGATTTCATAAATAACGTGTGTGTTTTTAATGTAGGCATTTTGTCTTTTAATTTTGAGTGTAAATAAGAAATTCCTATTTGAGATTTCAAAGTTACCCCCAACCCACCTACATGGAGGGAGAGAAAGAGATTAATTCTAGCATTAATGTACTTCCTCCATTGAATTATTAAATTTCTGGACATTTTCTCGTGAACTGCTTATTTTTCGAGATATTGACGTTTCAAGTTAAAAAATACATCCGGTATATATACGTACATAGCAACACATATTGCATTAAACATACTCGACTAGGGAAGTACTGTCTCGTATATTTAATTTAAGACCATTAATACATAACAAAAATAAGGGCACCTTATTTGATTGTCTTAATTAAAACAATTAGGAATAAGGAAACTCCGTAATAGGGTTTCATTTCCTCCGCCTCTTCTTAATTTAATTGGTAACAATAACACATAGCCTTTGCCTTTATTAATAAGCTTTTGTATATAATGTAATTTTCTCTAATTAACTGAATAATTTCCAAAGTATTTGCTTAGCGATCTGTATCAAGAAATGTATTCGGATAGCAGTATTTGTTCGAATTATTGTCTAAATGTTTTTAACTTTAAGATGCATAATATTTAATTGCTTATAATTTGTATTAAATATTCTTAATTTAATCCACCGTTCTGGTATGGTGTAAACAGGTATTCATTCAAGCATTTCACAGGTCGAATTATTTTTATTTATTTTTTTAAATTATTATGGTACGTTGGTCTAACGAAACTATGGTATGCAGGTGAGATAGTAATATTTGGGCAAATAGAAAAACAGCTGCTAGCAAATATTAATATTCTGAACGAAACTTTAGAGTCACTTCAATCAAGTTCATGTTCATATATTGGCTCCATAATGACCCAATATCTGCACTATTATTATTATTATTATATTTAGTTACACTGTTTTTGGGTTTATTTAACTTAAAGTTTTCTACGCTCTGTATATTCTTATGTATATGTAAAGATTTCAATAGGAAATCCTAAATTTTCAGAATATTTATTTAGTAGATATACATACTAGATATTCGCATGATAATTCTTACCATTTTACGTATCCTTGTCAGTCATAATACTGAATATATGCATAAGAATATGTCTTTCAATGTTATCTTGTATGTAAATTCCAATTTGAAGAATTTTGTTTTAAACCAGCATTAAAAGATATGGAAGTTGTTTTAATATTGCGCGGAGTACTATTGTTAAGCAACATCTAACATCTTAAAGCATGCCATATTATACGCGAAATCCAATTTAATAAACCTACACCGTCATACTTGCAGTATATTCATATGAGAAGCTTCCAAACTTTAATATTATATTTCAGAAAATGTACAACGCATCTAAAGTCTGAGAATTAACATAAATTCTACAATAATTATTTGCTGAATAAAATATAATAATATTTACTTATCCAACATATTTAATCTAATTATAGGACAAAATTTAAAAAAAATTATTTGATCAAAAAAACACAGAATTCATATACAGTATGACCTAATTTAATAGTATTCATAAAAATGTTGATTAATGTCTTTGTCTAGGTATGTAGGATATATTACTGATTATGTATCTCTATATACAAGCTGATTCATTTTCGGCCCTCACCATGGGGATCTCGCTTATTATTGGAGATAGAGTATAGGTTTAAATTTGGCAAAGTTGTTAAATTTTGTGTTTGTTATAAATCCGTAAAGAAAATAGACCTGTGACAAATGACCTTCGTTATTAAAAAAAAAACGCGAAAACTCCATTTTCTTCTTTTACCTGTAGCACCGACATTTGGCCTTGTAGAGAAAATATAAAACACATCCTAGTGGCCATTTCTAAACCTCTATCCAGTGGTGTACTCTAAATTTTTATACGACGTTTCGTTTCTTTCTGGCCATCATCAGCTATCTAATTTCTTATAGGCACCATATTGGATTTAGACATCTTCAGAAAGATTTTTTTTTTCTGATATCAACCATGTACCACATGCTGACTAAAGCTTTTGACATTAGGTTTTATTTGAAAGAATAAATTATAAGATTAAATAAGGTAGCCATGGAATTTCAATCTGTCAAACATTTCATTTATTGTTCATTAATAATACAAAAATGTCATACACTAACGAAGAGAAACGAGATATGATAAGTATTTTTTATTCTTCGAACCGAAATTCAACAGTAGCGAGTACAAAATATCTACAATTATATCCAGAACGACAACAGCCTCATCGTACCATTTTTCTAGATCTCGACAGAAATTTGGTCGAGAATGGATCGTTTACTAAGCCGCGTAATGGTCAAGACAACAGGAATTTAAATGAAAATCGACAAGATATTTTACAAATGGTAAATTAAAAGCGTGTTTTCAAATTTCATGTTAATCTTGTATTGTTATAGATAAATAGTAATCCATCAATTTCTACACGCGAAGTAGCGTCAGAATTAAATTTGTGCCAGTTCAGAGTTTGGAGAACTTTACCATAAAAGTAGGCTTAAACCATACAGGACCCATGTTAGTCACTCTTTACTGCCTGGAGATAATTTGAGAAGGCTAGAATATTGTAATTGGTTAATGGGAAAGATAGAAAATGACGAAAATTTTTTAAGCAAAATCATCTGGTCAGATGAAACAAAATTTACAAATTCTGGAATGTTCAATAGAAATACGGAGCACTATTGGGCAGTACAAAATCCCCGACAAAACAGGGCTAGAAGACCACAACATCGTTTTGGAATAAACATTTGGATGGGTATTTTGGCAAATCGTCTCTTAGGACCAGTTATGTATGAAGAACATTTAAATGGAGAAAGATATTTAAACATTTTACGTACATACGTATCTGACTATCTTGACGACAATATCCCATTAAATCAATTACAATATTTATGGTGGCAACAAGATGGCGCATCAGCACACAATGCAGCTGTTGTTAGAAATTTCTTAAATCAAGAGTTTGCAAACCGTTGGATTGGAAATAGGGGAGTTGTTGAATGGCCTGCAAGATCAC
Source organism: Melolontha melolontha (assembly GCA_935421215.2). Classification (NCBI taxonomy): domain Eukaryota; kingdom Metazoa; phylum Arthropoda; class Insecta; order Coleoptera; family Scarabaeidae; genus Melolontha; species Melolontha melolontha. Next base: position 4,564,567 of record OW285239.1, on the reverse strand, counting down.
CTGATTTAAGTCCGCTAGATTTTTTTTATGGGGATATGTTAAGAATAATATTTATAAAGTAGATGCGCCTCAAAACATTGAAGAATTAAGAGACAGACTTCAGAATGCCTTCGATGCAGATCCTAGAAGAACTATACAAAGGGCAGTACAAAATGCCGGAAGGCGTGCCCAATTGTGCATTACCGAAGATGGCCAGATAATTGAACATTTACTGTAATTGTTTATTGTTTACGTTTCTATGTATTTTTATTAATGTTTTTGTTATCTTGTATTCGCTACTGTTGAATTTCGTTTCGAAGAATAAAAAATACTTATCATATCCCGTTTCTCTTCGTTAGTGTATGACATTTTTGTATTATTAATGAACAATAAATGAAATGTTTGACAGATTGAAATTCCAAAGGCTACCTTATTTAATCTTATAATTTATTCTTTCAAATAAAACCTAATGTCAAAAACTATAGTCAGCATGTGGTACATGGTTGAAATCAGAAAAAAAACTCTTTCTGAAGATGTCTAAATCCAATATGGCGCCTATAAGAAATTAGATAGTTGATGATGGCCAGAATGAAACGAAACGTCGTATAAAAATTTAGAGTACTCCACTGGATAGAGGTTTAGAAATGGCCACAAGGATGTGTTCTTATTTTTTCTCTACAAGGCCAAATGCCGGTGCTACAGGTAAAAGAAGAAAATGGGGTTTTGCGTTTCTTTTTTAAATAGCGAAGGTCATTTGTCACACGTCTACTTTCTTTACGGATTTATAACAAACACAAAATTTAACACCTTTGCCAAATTTAAACCTATACTCTATCGCCAATAATAAGAGAGATCCCCATGGTGAGGGCCGAAAATGAATCAGCCTGTATAGAGTTTATGAGATGGCGTATATGACAATGACAATCTATATTATTTATGGTTTTGTTGTGTTTAATATCGATTAGTGCGTAGCCTAATTTGAAAGATAGAGTTCACAAGAAAGAAGAATCCTTACTATTTTAAATAAATGGCTGAAAATTTTGGAAAGCAATCTACATTATATGCTGTAGATGACACTTTTTTCGATTTCTTAAGTCTTTATTAGATGCTGAGCTATTCACAATTTTTGGGAACTACTGCTAGAAAAATTTTCAAATTATCCGTGGTCTAGTGGTTATCATGTTTAGCTGTCCATGATCCGGGTTCATTGATCCGCCTATTGATCCGCAAATGTTTTTTTTATTTTTCGTTTTCATTATATTGTAAAGTGAGTTCGAGATTTCTAGTTTTAACTTTATTTTGCTCTCCAGCTATGCTTTCGTTATATAAAAACTAATTAATAAGTTGTAATTATCAATTTATTTGAAACCTGAAAAACCCATAAATTAAACCAAGAATAGATTTTGGGTTTACCCTTCCCAACCACGTGTCTGCATGAATTTAAGATAGCTTTGAAACTAGTAACATTTCATTGTCAAAGTGTAATGCATTCCCAAAAAAGTTGTTTATTGCAAAATGCTTCGATGGGATAGAAAAAAGGTAAATCTATTTTATGTTTGAGTCTTTAAGCGAATAAGAGTGGTAGACAACAGGTGTCAAACTGATAAAAGTTGTGGATTTCAGACCCCAAAAAAGTCAAAAAAAAAATATTAATATAAATCATGCCAAAAAAAGTATATTTTATCCTTTTTTGTTATCCATTTTTATCCAACGATCTTTCACTTAAAAAGAAAATATTGACTAAAATTTCGAGGTTTTTGTTCACTTTGAAGTGCTATCGAGCTAAAATAAAACCAAATATTGAATCGAAGTAGCATTTACTTGACGGACATTCATAATTAATGAAATAAAAATGAAAAAGCAATGTTACTTAATTTCCACTTTATTGAGGTAAAATCCCATTACAATTGTTTCGACACACTGTGTCTTCCTCAGATGTAGTTGTATTGCAAACTAAGCCTAAAAGATGTTGACAAATATACTGTCTTGATTTTAAACTCCGCCTAAGAAACTAGGGCCGTAAACGCCGAATATTACGCAAATCTTCTAGATCGTTTGAAGACAGCTATCGCTAAAAATTTTCCTGGAATGATTAAGAAGAAAGTGCTGCTTCACCATAATGCTTGTGCATTCCGGTACGGTTGTTGCAAAAAAGAATTTAAGATTTAAGGTTCGAATTAGTACCGCATCCCTCATATTCACTAGACCTACCACCATCTGACTTTCATCTATTGTCTAAATGAAAAGATTTTCTTTGAAGCAAAAAATTCTGCACAAATGAAGAGCTAATTTCAATAGTGGAATAGTGCTTGAACACAATATTACTTAATTTCCACTTTATTGAGGTAAAATCCCATTACAATTGCTTCGATACACCGTGTCTTCCTCAGGAGGAGTTGTTTTGCAAACTAAACCTAAAGGATGTCGACAAATTTAAATTTAAATGAATATTATAATGAAAAAATAATTATCCTAAAAAGGCTGGTTAAATAATAGGCATTTTCTATTCAAGATATATAGATAAACATATAGATAAAGATAAACTTTATTGCACAAAGGAATCAAAGTTTACCGAGTACAAACATAAAAAAGGGAAAAACCAAAATAAATAAAAGAGAATTGCCGAAATCTACCTGATTATTGAGTAAAAGGTTTGTGTTTTTATATTTCAAAATTTCCATAATTTCCATTAATTTAATTTTTGCGATTTATTTATAAGTTATAATTAAAATTGTTGTCATGTATTGTATAATGTGTCATTCTTGTTATTATATAGATACGTTCATGTTCTTCGATTTTTTTTAGAAAAGAATCTACCTATCTGGCCTATATAAAATTTAGGGAATGAACTTCATTCAAGTTTGTAAACTCCCGATTTAATGTTCATATCTATTTTTTGTTTATTGTTTTTAATAATTGAACCTAAAGAGTTGTTGGTTTTGAAAGCTATCTTATAGTTATTTCTCGTTAAGGATTTAGAAATTTTTACATAAGATTACCAGTATAAGTAAGAGTTTTATTTATTATTTATATCACGACTGTCTGTAGGGTATACTAATTTAATACCTTTCTTGTAACTTTGTTTATTCAGAATATTATAAATAATATCTGGTTTGTATCTATTGTTATAGGTTATTTGTTTAATGTAGTTGAGCTCTTTAATATAATTTTCTATCGATAAGGAAGTACTAATAAAGAAACCATTTTATGGGAGCATGGATGTGTGGATTAATTGTGAATTACTGTATCTGACGGTTTATAGTATATGGAAAAATGATGCTTATTGTTTTCATTTAAAATAGTTAAATCTAGGAAATTCATGGTTTTATTTAATATTAGGGTGGAGATTGTTAATATATGATAAAGTTAACACATCGTCTACGTATCATTGCCAATAAATAAAATGTTTGCAAGGTGAGTGTCATTAATTTTCTTTTCTAAATTATCCTTAAAAATTTCAGATAGAAGAGGGCTTAATGGGTTACCCATTATTAAACCATTCTTTGACACATAATATAAATTATCGAAATAAAAATAATTTCGGTCTAAGTATAATAGTGTAATAAATCTAAAATATCTTGTTTAATGACAAAATTATTTTTTTTTTTGTTAAAAGTTCTACTAATTTTAAGACAATTTTACAACTGATTTTTTTATTTATTTTGGTTTTTCCCTTTTTTATATTTATACGAGGGTCACCTTACAAAATCTGGGAAGAAAACAAATTTTTGGGAACAAACTATTTTATTGTTTTTAAAAATATTCGCCTTTATGATCTATACATTTTTGCATGCGTACGAACCAGTTCTCGAAAACATTTTTTCCACTCTGAAGCTTGTATCTCAGAAACATGGTTTTCAAAGGCTTCGACTGCTTCTTGAGGTGTTGAAATTCGCTCTCCACGCATTTTTTTTTCACAGTTGGGAACAAAAAGAAATCATTCGGCGACAAGTCAGGTGAATATGGATAATGAGACATTATTTCAACACTTTTCTCCTTTAAATAGTCAATTGTTAGTAGGGATGCAACATAGCTCATAAAAACATCGATGTTAGAACATCGACGTTTTTCAAAAGTAAAACATCGATGTCGAAAATATCGACGTTTACTAACGATACATCGATGTTTCTTCTATGTTTTTGAAAAATTATTGAGAAGCTGAATTTTTAGTATAAGAATTAAAACACATAGATAATATTAATTAAATTTATTGGTGAAAGTATGATTTTTAATAATGGAATTCAAAAACATTAATTTTGATACCCTGGTGCCCAATAAGCGGTTTCTCTCTTGGATTATTGTTGCCCCAGCTTCAGAGAACAACCGCTCACTGGGCACCGAAGTTGCCACGATTGGCAAATACTTCATAGCGATTTTGAATAGGAATGGAAACATTGTACGCATGTCATGCCATATTTCTATAGGATCTCCTTTGATAGGAGTGACCGGTGATCATAGAAACATATGAAATTGTGAATCAACTTTTGTTTTGTCATTGTCGCTAGTTCTGTTTTTTATGTTTTTATGTGATAATTGTGTGTGGTAACTCCATATGTCAGGTTCCATGTTATCGTCCTTTTCAGATTCGTCAGAACTGTCAGAAGACTCAGTTCTGGCAATCGTTGCTTGCATACTGGTTACGTAATTGTTTATATAACTGAAGACTTTAGCTTTAGCAGTCGCATCTCTAAAATGTAGCATCTTAAAACTGGGCATCTAGTGCATATCCCGTGAACGAGACGTTTGCAAAAATTTGCAAACAGTAATAATGATGTGATTCGCTTCCGCAAATAGTATGCAGATGGCGCTATTATAAACAAACATCGACGTTAAAACATCGTTCATTGATTAACGATGTATCGATGTTTTGGGGGCTTCGACATCGATACTAAAACATCGATGTTTATGAATGATACATCGATGTTTGGAAACATCGATGTATCGTTTGCATCCCTAATTGTTAGACGTGGTGTATGGGAACTCGCACTGTCGTAATGAAAAATAATGCGTCGTTTTCGGTTGTTCTTCCTGATTTCGTGTACAACTTTTGGCAAACGAATTACTGTATACCATTCAGCGTTAACAGTTTTTCGGCCCTCTAAAGGAATTGTCGTGATGTGTCCTGTACAGCCGAAGAAACGAGCGATCATTTTCTTGGAAGTGCTCCTTGCACGAACAACTTTTGTGGGGTTCGATTCGTTTTGGAACACCTATACAGTAGATTGTTGCTTGGTTTTCGGCTCATACGCATATATCCATGTTTCGTAATTTGTGGCGATGATGTATACGGATTTTGCGGTTTCTACGCCGAATTTTTTGCGCAACTCTTTACACCAATTGACACGAGCTGCTTTCTCTGCTTCGGTCAAGTTATGTCCTTAAGTTATGTCTCTAAGTTATGTCTCTAAGTTATGTCTCTAAGATGCCTCTACCTCATGTCGATTGTGTTCTATCATTTCCCGCAAAGCATCGATGAGGCACGACCATGACGACATTCTGCAAACCAGTTGTAAACTGTCTTCTTGATGGTGCTTCATTACCAAAAGTTGACCGAAACGATATAATGCATTCTTGTGGAGTTAGGCTTTTTTTTTGATAGTAAAAAATCATTCAACGAAAACCTTCACGAGTAATCTCCATTATTTTACAAACTCACTGTCCTAAAACTGTCACTATCAACAAACTACTGACTCAATTTCTAAGTTATCGCGGATTTCTCATTGACAAATGTTAAACTTTAAGAATATAGTAGTAGTATTATAGAATTACATATTGCAATGGATTTTTCCCCGAAGAAAGAAATTAAAAGAAACTATAAAAGACTATATATTTATGTACATTTTTTCCAGAAAGATAATTATAAAGATTTGATATTTTATGTAAAAATTTATTATAATGTGTATTTTTGTCCACAACTGTAGATCGTTCGTGACGGTTGGACGTTTGCAGTTCCCGCCACATTGGAAGTTATAGTATTTTGCATATTGTAGATGTTTTGACTTATGTTAGGTAGGGGTATCATGCTGTTTCCGGGATACTGATGCTTTGAGAGATTGACTCGCAGTTGTACAGATAGGTCGAAGTTTTTGTTGTCTCTGAATAAACTTCTTTTATTCAGTTATAATTTTGGATAAATTCGGCTTGTATTTTGGTGTAGTGATTTTGTTGTGTTTTAAAGTTAATTCTCGAGTTATTACGAGTCTTTAAACTTGTAATTTTTAATTTATAAGACCTATCTGAAAAAAATCTCTCATTTTAGTGAAGTGATAATTACATTAATTAATGTATGTATATTTCTCTTAATATATTTATGTCTTTAGAAATAATTCAATCAGTAATTCAGTAATTTTAGATTTGTAAAATTGTTGTAATCATATGAATATTAAGAAAGTTATCAGATATTTTTTTGAAGTGTATTTTTTTTCAAATAAAATATTCTAGAAGGTTAGAAGGAGGGAAAATCTATTTGCTTCATGTTATTTGCGCGCATGAATTAATTTTGGTTGCGTGCGAAAATAGATAGATTTCTATTTGACGTTTGATATTGGGATAACGTAATTGATGATATCTGATAGTTTTTTTTTATATATTTAATTAGGAGTTTGCTCGCGGTCTTTTTGTGTGAGGTTTTTAGCCTAGTGTATCAGTCATTTTTACACAAGTTTTCCTCACTTGATAGATGTTTCAATACAACTTTATACTTTGTAAAGTTTAAATTTTTTTCTTTTTTTTTTGATGAAGTAAATAATTTGGGGGGAAAAAGTTTGTTTCTGTTCCTAATACCTGTTGTCTTATTTATATTCCACATACCAATGAGGATAAACTCTGACGATTGAAGAGTCTCTAGAAGGCGACCCGATTGAGATAGACCGGCAAAGCTACTGTGCATTGTGAATTAAAGTTAAATAAACAATCAACATCAAAATTCACTGCAATATGTCAAAAACACCATCTAGTGGTCGATTGTAAAAATATGAAAGGTGTCCCTCGTATTCGGTAAACTTTGGTCCCTTTGTGCAGTAAAGTTTATATCTTGAATAGAAAGTGCCTATTATTAAACCATCCTTCTTAGTACAATTATTTTTTCATTATAATATTCATTTAAGTTTAAATTTGTCATCATTCTTTAGGTTTAGTTTGCAATACAACTCCATCAGAGGAAGACACTGTGTGTCGAAACAATTGGGATTTTACCTCAATAAAGTGGAAATTAAGAAAATTTGCTTTTTAATTTTTATTTCATGAAACCGTATTTTATATGAAGTAGAAGTGGAAGTAAAGCGCCGATTTTGCGTTTTTTATATTTGTGTTATTTCAATATATTTATTGAGGATACGAATAACAGGTTTATCCATTTAAGTCGAAGAGGAAAAGTAACAAAATTAAAGGTTAATAAAGACGTGACACGCGTTTTAAAAACTTCAGTGGTACTTGTGGGTAGTACCGGTAGGTATGGTAAAGTGGCAACGTGTACGTTAATCCTATTCCAGAATCACTATTTACTTCTTCACATTAAATCTAATTTGCGCATATTACATAGACTAAAGCATATTATTATACAAAACCTTACATCGCGGTAATTGTATTTTGCGGTTTTACTATGTGTACGTTAACTACGTAGGTAGCTTGACCTTTTGTAGTTCTATGATTTAATTATTAGACGTTTTCCCACAGAGCTACTGTGAATATGTGTCTCTTTGTTTTGGACAGGCTACAAATCTCCATTATATTTCCCTGTGTTGTTCCACAATTTCAAAATCAATCTGCGAAATGGATTATGTTTCCACAAATCATATTTGCATGCTCCGAACTTATTGTATTACGACAGCGGATTAACAACTTCGAGAGCGCAAAATATACAGTATAAATCACTATTGGCTGTTTGCTTGCGACGTGCTGTGTTAAATTTAAACTAAATCGGAAATTGAAGGTATTGATGTATGGAAATATATATTATTATGAAGTAGATATAAATAAACATGCAAAAGAAATATTGTTAATGAGAAAAGAACTTAACTTTAATCAAAAATAGTTTATTTTCAATAAACTGCAGCTATATACAAAGTATAAAAATATGGGATATATATATATATATATATATATATATATATATATATAATGTGATAATGCTGGAATGCCGTGGAGAAATTGCTCCACGTTCGGTGCCAATAATGAAATGATACTTATTACGGCCCCTACTTGGATGGAGCCTATAATGTAATAATCTATGTGATCTTAAATCAGGATAGATAAAATCCTTTCGATAATTAAAAGCTCTAAAATGTAATTAAAGAAAAACACCATTTTAAACAAATAAATTCAATTTAATACACATAAGAAAATTAAATAATACAAATAAAAATAACAATTTGAACTTCTCCCCACTATAATTTACTTGATAGCGAGTGCCCTCAACTTCTAAACAATCAACTAAGAAAAATAATGGAGAATAAACTAATTCAGCTTGTAATCAAAGTTAAATACGCAAACAAGGTAAATAAATTTCATTAGTGTATGTTATAAACAATTAGTCATTTTGAATTATGCCTTTTAGACGAAAAGAAAGAATTTAGAATGGTTTATAATACAAACAATGTGATATAACCTCAAAATGGTACTGGTTCTCTATATTAATTATTTTGGTTTCTCAGGGTAAATTAAAAAAAGTTAGTCTTGACTTTATTATCAATCAACAGGTCTATGTAGAAATCTATCTCGGTAATACTACATTAAATATACCTATAATTGTTAAAAATTACAGTGAAAGCTGATCGATTAATGGTTAATAACTATAATATTTCATAGCAAAATCTCTATTTAAGGGGTAAATTCTACCTTGTAAATGTGCACAGGTATATGATCGTAACAGAAGTTGTCTCGGCTTAGCAATATGGACCTTCGGGAATGTACTCGAACAAGTCACAGGATCCAATCTTCCGATTCAATGACAGGATATAGGTTTAAACAGCACGACTAATTGTATGGCCCATAAATAATGGAATTAAATTAAAAAAAAGGATTAGAAGGGTTGCTATTATAGAATAAGCACGATACCAGACCAATGTGCTGACAAACGTTGTATAAACACTTTATAATTCAAGGTATTTTGAAACTCCAATGTTGTGTATATTATTAAATGGTTATATTCTTTATTTTTCAGCTTCAGATTGCATTTTTAAAACATAGAAATCGCGTTAAAATTCTTCAAAATAACGCATTATCAAAAATTTTAATGTAGCTTCTTTTTAAAATATATGTTTATTCCTTCGTTAACAACCAACTTCTGTTGTTTTTTTAAAAAACGCCTTAGCTACCTCGGAAAATATATCCGCACGAAAAAAGAAAGCGTATACAATTAGTAGAACCAAATTGATCCTTTAATTTGAATGAAAAAGGAATAATACGAAAGTTTTTATAACATAATATAATAATTTAGAAATACGTTAATAATTAAGTGACATTTAAAAATATTGCAAATTACCAATAGGTATATAATAGATTACCCTGTTTAGGTTATTCTGACAAAGATGGCGCGACCAACATATTTTAAGTAAAAAGAATTTTAAATATAATTTTAAATTAGAAATATTAACTAAAAATTGTTTATATACACTTAATAATAAGTAGAAGACTGAACCAGCTTATTATCCCCATCAACAAAAAAGGAATTGTCACATGTGACAAATTGTTTTTTGTTATTTTTTTTAAGAAAACAAAATAAAATAAGACTAAATTAAAGTGTAAGAACTTTGTACTTAGGATATTGGTTTGCCTACCTGGTAGGCCAAGTAAACAAAATACATTCATATCTGAATGTTCAAGTACAGTTAAACAATATCCCTGGTACTTACTAATTACCTAAAAACCTAATTTTGTAAATATAGTAACTTCACAGTAGACAGGAAAAAAAAAAAACTTATTCTAAACAGTTAAAAATAGAATATACAATTTTGTGTTCATGTAATGTTTTTAAAATAAATGTAATGTTCTAATCAAAAGAAAAATGGACCACCTGGAAATAATGGTTACTGATATGAACATTATTTAATAATCGTATAATAATGAAATGTGGTATCTTCCTTTAGGAAATAGAGTTTCAATTTCCGCTAAGTCGTATGTATTGTGGCCGATTCTTTGCGTAATAACATAAGGCCCTGTGTAAGTTTTCAATAACTTTCCCATAATCTTGTTTTTGCGATTTGTCACCCTCAAGTTCTTGACTATTACTTTATCTCCTATATGAAACGTTTTAAACTTAGATTGTTTCTGTAATTTCTTCCGTTCCCACTTTTCCTTTTTCCTTTGTAGCTTTTCCCGTATCTCCCGATATTTTTCTTCTAAATTTATGATTTCCTCTGTATCCCATGGACGATGTGGACTTTTCCCTGTGAATATGGTCACCGGACAATCTTCATATACTGTGCTGGGTGTATGGTTCATAAAACATTCTATCTGAGGTAAGAACCTGCACCAAGTGTTGTGTTTCCCATCTAAAAGTATCCTCAAATATTTTATAACCTCCTTGATGAACCTTTCTGAAGGATTTGCCTGTGGATGACGAATTGAAGTAAAATATGCTTTGACCTTAAAAGAGTGAAGGAAATTGACATAACGGTCGTTGAAAAAGTAAGTTGCGTGATCCGATAAAATAGTTTTGGGAGTACCATATTCAGAAAAATAATTGTTCAAAACTGAGATAACTATGTCAGTGTTGCATCTTTGTGTTGGGATAAGCTTGACGAACTTTGAAAATAAATCGCAGATAATTAAAACATTTTTGTATCCCTTAGTGCTGGTAATCAAGTTGGAGATAAAATCTATAGCTACTAATTGTAATCTGTCGGAAACCATTATACTTTGCGAGATATTACAATTGGTAAAATTTTTCTCTTTCGCTAGATTACATAGCTTACATTGTTTGATGACCCGTTTAATAATCCTTTCATCATTCGTGCAGTAATAAGCCTCTCGAAACATGATCCAACATTTCCTTGCTCCTATGTGTCCGAACGAGTTGTGTAAATGATCTGCTATTTGTCTGGTGTGTTCCTCATTGGTTAGGTAGACTTCGCTTCTTCCTATCTTCTTGATTATGAAATTCCCTCGGATTACCATGCCTTTGTAAACTTGATTGGTACCAATTAGCGTTCTGATCTCTTGAAATTCTGGTAAGTTCTGAATTTCTTGAATGCGATGTACTGAATATAGTCCTACCTCTTGTAGCGATACAAGATTGATGCAAATTTCCTGTTTCTTCTTCTCTCCTTCCTTCCTGCTTAAGATATCTGCAGCAATCATTTCTCGCCCTGGTTTGTATCTAACTTCCACATCATATTGTTGCAACAGCAACGACCATCTGTATATCCTGCTGTTGTTGAGTTTTGTGTTCATAATGTTTAATAGTGCTTTGTGATCGGTTTCCAAAATGAATTTCTTTCCAAGTAAATAATAACGTAATTTCGTTAACGCAAACACTATTGCTAACATTTCTCTTTCTGAAGTTGTGTATCTTATTTCACAAGGTTTTAGTGTGCGGGATGTGAAATAAATTGGTATCTCTAGATCATTATTTACTTGTACTAATTCGGCTGCTATGGTGTGTTGTGATGCATCGGTTCGAACAATAAAAGGTAAATTGAAGTTTGGATGGTATAATGATAAATTTTCTACAAAACTAAGTTTGAGTTGGTTGAAACATTCTTCACATTCAGCATTCCAGATCCACTTTGTTCCTTTCTTAAGCAGTTTTAATAAAGGTAAAGTCCTCTCGCTGTAGTTGGGTACAAATTTACGGTAATAATTAAGTAATCCTAGAAATCCTCTTAAAGCTTTTAACCTGCACGGTCGTGGAAAATCTTTGATGTCTTGTAAACGGGTAGGATCAAGTAAAATATTCTGTTCATTTATGATGTATCCCAGATAATTGACTTCAGTTCGGAAAAATTGACATTTACTAAGATTTAGTTTAAGTCCTTCCTCTCTTAACGTAGACAGCACAATTTCTAAGTGTTGTAAATGTTGTTCGGGACTATCGGAAAAAATCATAATATCATCTAAATAGTGTATAACAAAGCTTTCATATCGGTCGAGTATCTTGTGTAGGAAACGTATTAAAGCGGCTGGCGATGTTTTGACTCCAAATGGACATACACAAAATTGGTAAGGCATTCCATTGATTATAAAACCACAATACTTCTTTGAATTTTCTTCTAACTTTAATAACCAAAAGGCATTTTTCAAATCTAATTTACTATAGATCTTTTTGTTACCACATTTCGTCAATAAAATATCTATGTTAGGAGGTAATTCGAATTCTGGCTTTATTCTGGTATTTAAATTCCTGGCATCTAGACATATTCTAAGAGAACCATTTTTCTTCTTCACAATAACTATAGGGTTTATGTAGTATGTGTTTGATCTCTCAACAATTTTCGCATCTACCAGTCTAGTTATCTCTTCGTTGATCTTATCTTGATAATAATATGGGATTGGATAATTTTTACAAGTTAACGGCGAATCGTCATCTACTCTTATAATATGGGTATAGTCACGGGCAAATGTAATTTCTTCATTAATTAATTGTATATTTCGGTTGAGAATCTCTATTAATTCGTATTTCATGTTAACATCATTTATTTCCTGTTTATCAATAATTTTTCTAATATCCTCTACATCAGTTACTGTCGTATAATCTCTCATATCTTCCTTTATTAACACTTCCTCTTGCTCTTCTTCCAAATTACCATTCCAATTCACTTCTCCGTTCTCTCTTTCCATATTTATATCATCAACATTATTTTTATATATAATATTATTAATTAAACTATTCAATACATTTTCTTTATAAACTGCATATCTTTCTATGCTTAAAACATTTATTTCTTTATCCATCTTCATTTCATTTTTACCAATCTTCACTTTCTCTTCTTCAAAATTTAATACCATACCTAGCTTCTTCATACTGTCCACTCCTAATATACAATCATAGTGTAACTGCTTGATTACGTAGAATTGCAAGAAATAAATTTTCATATTTATCATAACTTCAATACTCAAACAACGATTAATAGAACCCATTTTCTTTTTATTTGCCGTCACGATATCCGTGCTTTTAATTTTTATTAAACTTTCTTCATATCCCTTGATTTTCTCTGTATATTTTATGCTAATAAATGCTTATTCAAAACTTATGTCTTTCAATTATATTCACAAACAGATATTATATTAGAATAAACTTACTGATCAGATAATAAAGTCACTACCCTTTTCAAAACAAAGCAAGTTAAATGAACTTGGATTCTTGTTAATAAAATTTAAAGAACTTGGCCCCACGTTGGGCGCCAATAATGTGATAATGCTGGAATGCCGTGGAGAAATTGCTCCACGTTCGGTGCCAATAATGAAATGATACTTATTACGGCCCCTACTTGGATGGAGCCTATAATGTAATAATCTATGTGATCTTAAATCAGGATAGATAAAATCCTTTCGATAATTAAAAGCTCTAAAATGTAATTAAAGAAAAACACCATTTTAAACAAATAAATTCAATTTAATACACATAAGAAAATTAAATAATACAAATAAAAATAACAATTTGAACTTCTCCCCACTATAATTTACTTGATAGCGAGTGCCCTCAACTTCTAAACAATCAACTAAGAAAAATAATGGAGAATAAACTAATTCAGCTTGTAATCAAAGTTAAATACGCAAACAAGGTAAATAAATTTCATTAGTGTATGTTATAAACAATTAGTCATTTTGAATTATGCCTTTTAGACGAAAAGAAAGAATTTAGAATGGTTTATAATACAAACAATGTGATATAACCTCAAAATGGTACTGGTTCTCTATATTAATTATTTTGGTTTCTCAGGGTAAATTAAAAAAAGTTAGTCTTGACTTTATTATCAATCAACAGGTCTATGTAGAAATCTATCTCGGTAATACTACATTAAATATACCTATAATTGTTAAAAATTACAGTGAAAGCTGATCGATTAATGGTTAATAACTATAATATTTCATAGCAAAATCTCTATTTAAGGGGTAAATTCTACCTTGTAAATGTGCACAGGTATATGATCGTAACAGAAGTTGTCTCGGCTTAGCAATATGGACCTTCGGGAATGTACTCGAACAAGTCACAGGATCCAATCTTCCGATTCAATGACAGGATATAGGTTTAAACAGCACGACTAATTGTATGGCCCATAAATAATGGAATTAAATTAAAAAAAAAGGATTAGAAGGGTTGCTATTATAGAATAAGCACGATACCAGACCAATGTGCTGACAAACGTTGTATAAACACTTTATAATTCAAGGTATTTTGAAACTCCAATGTTGTGTATATTATTAAATGGTTATATTCTTTATTTTTCAGCTTCAGATTGCATTTTTAAAACATAGAAATCGCGTTAAAATTCTTCAAAATAACGCATTATCAAAAATTTTAATGTAGCTTCTTTTTAAAATATATGTTTATTCCTTCGTTAACAACCAACTTCTGTTGTTTTTTTAAAAAACGCCTTAGCTACCTCGGAAAATATATCCGCACGAAAAAAGAAAGCGTATACAATTAGTAGAACCAAATTGATCCTTTAATTTGAATGAAAAAGGAATAATACGAAAGTTTTTATAACATAATATAATAATTTAGAAATACGTTAATAATTAAGTGACATTTAAAAATATTGCAAATTACCAATAGGTATATAATAGATTACCCTGTTTAGGTTATTCTGACAAAGATGGCGCGACCAACATATTTTAAGTAAAAAGAATTTTAAATATAATTTTAAATTAGAAATATTAACTAAAAATTGTTTATATACACTTAATAATAAGTAGAAGACTGAACCAGCTTATTATCCCCATCAACAAAAAAGGAATTGTCACATGTGACAAATTGTTTTTTGTTATTTTTTTTAAGAAAACAAAATAAAATAAGACTAAATTAAAGTGTAAGAACTTTGTACTTAGGATATTGGTTTGCCTACCTGGTAGGCCAAGTAAACAAAATACATTCATATCTGAATGTTCAAGTACAGTTAAACAATATCCCTGGTACTTACTAATTACCTAAAAACCTAATTTTGTAAATATAGTAACTTCACAGTAGACAGGAAAAAAAAAAAACTTATTCTAAACAGTTAAAAATAGAATATACAATTTTGTGTTCATGTAATGTTTTTAAAATAAATGTAATGTTCTAATCAAAAGAAAAATGGACCACCTGGAAATAATGGTTACTGATATGAACATTATTTAATAATCGTATAATAATGAAATGTGGTATCTTCCTTTAGGAAATAGAGTTTCAATTTCCGCTAAGTCGTATGTATTGTGGCCGATTCTTTGCGTAATAACATAAGGCCCTGTGTAAGTTTTCAATAACTTTCCCATAATCTTGTTTTTGCGATTTGTCACCCTCAAGTTCTTGACTATTACTTTATCTCCTATATGAAACGTTTTAAACTTAGATTGTTTCTGTAATTTCTTCCGTTCCCACTTTTCCTTTTTCCTTTGTAGCTTTTCCCGTATCTCCCGATATTTTTCTTCTAAATTTATGATTTCCTCTGTATCCCATGGACGATGTGGACTTTTCCCTGTGAATATGGTCACCGGACAATCTTCATATACTGTGCTGGGTGTATGGTTCATAAAACATTCTATCTGAGGTAAGAACCTGCACCAAGTGTTGTGTTTCCCATCTAAAAGTATCCTCAAATATTTTATAACCTCCTTGATGTACCTTTCTAAAGGATTTGCCTGTGGATGACGAATTGAAGTAAAATATGCTTTGACATTAAAAGAGTGAAGGAAATTGACATAACGGTCGTTGAAAAAGTAAGTTGCGTGATCCGATAAAATAGTTTTGGGAGTACCATATTCAGAAAAATAATTGTTCAAAACTGAGATAACTATGTCAGTGTTGCATCTTTGTGTTGGGATAAGCTTGACGAACTTTGAAAATAAATCGCAGATAATTAAAACATTTTTGTATCCCTTAGTGCTGGTAATCAAGTTGGAGATAAAATCTATAGCTACTAATTGTAATCTGTCGGAAACCATTATACTTTGCGAGATATTACAATTGGTAAAATTTTTCTCTTTCGCTAGATTACATAGCTTACATTGTTTGATGACCCGTTTAATAATCCTTTCATCATTCGTGCAGTAATAAGCCTCTCGAAACATGATCCAACATTTCCTTGCTCCTATGTGTCCGAACGAGTTGTGTAAATGATCTGCTATTTGTCTGGTGTGTTCCTCATTGGTTAGGTAGACTTCGCTTCTTCCTATCTTCTTGATTATGAAATTCCCTCGGATTACCATGCCTTTGTAAACTTGATTGGTACCAATTAGCGTTCTGATCTCTTGAAATTCTGGTAAGTTCTGAATTTCTTGAATGCGATGTACTGAATATAGTCCTACCTCTTGTAGCGATACAAGATTGATGCAAATTTCCTGTTTCTTCTTCTCTCCTTCCTTCCTGCTTAAGATATCTGCAGCAATCATTTCTCGCCCTGGTTTGTATCTAACTTCCACATCATATTGTTGCAACAGCAACGACCATCTGTATATCCTGCTGTTGTTGAGTTTTGTGTTCATAATGTTTAATAGTGCTTTGTGATCGGTTTCCAAAATGAATTTCTTTCCAAGTAAATAATAACGTAATTTCGTTAACGCAAACACTATTGCTAACATTTCTCTTTCTGAAGTTGTGTATCTTATTTCACAAGGTTTTAGTGTGCGGGATGTGAAATAAATTGGTATCTCTAGATCATTATTTACTTGTACTAATTCGGCTGCTATGGTGTGTTGTGATGCATCGGTTCGAACAATAAAAGGTAAATTGAAGTTTGGATGGTATAATGATAAATTTTCTACAAAACTAAGTTTGAGTTGGTTGAAACATTCTTCACATTCAGCATTCCAGATCCACTTTGTTCCTTTCTTAAGCAGTTTTAATAAAGGTAAAGTCCTCTCGCTGTAGTTGGGTACAAATTTACGGTAATAATTAAGTAATCCTAGAAATCCTCTTAAAGCTTTTAACCTGCACGGTCGTGGAAAATCTTTGATGTCTTGTAAACGGGTAGGATCAAGTAAAATATTCTGTTCATTTATGATGTATCCCAGATAATTGACTTCAGTTCGGAAAAATTGACATTTACTAAGATTTAGTTTAAGTCCTTCCTCTCTTAACGTAGACAGCACAATTTCTAAGTGTTGTAAATGTTGTTCGGGACTATCGGAAAAAATCATAATATCATCTAAATAGTGTATAACAAAGCTTTCATATCGGTCGAGTATCTTGTGTAGGAAACGTATTAAAGCGGCTGGCGATGTTTTGACTCCAAATGGACATACACAAAATTGGTAAGGCATTCCATTGATTATAAAACCACAATACTTCTTTGAATTTTCTTCTAACTTTAATAACCAAAAGGCATTTTTCAAATCTAATTTACTATAGATCTTTTTGTTACCACATTTCGTCAATAAAATATCTATGTTAGGAGGTAATTCGAATTCTGGCTTTATTCTGGTATTTAAATTCCTGGCATCTAGACATATTCTAAGAGAACCATTTTTCTTCTTCACAATAACTATAGGGTTTATGTAGTATGTGTTTGATCTCTCAACAATTTTCGCATCTACCAGTCTAGTTATCTCTTCGTTGATCTTATCTTGATAATAATATGGGATTGGATAATTTTTACAAGTTAACGGCGAATCGTCATCTACTCTTATAATATGGGTATAGTCACGGGCAAATGTAATTTCTTCATTAATTAATTGTATATTTCGGTTGAGAATCTCTATTAATTCGTATTTCATGTTAACATCATTTATTTCCTGTTTATCAATAATTTTTCTAATATCCTCTACATCAGTTACTGTCGTATAATCTCTCATATCTTCCTTTATTAACACTTCCTCTTGCTCTTCTTCCAAATTACCATTCCAATTCACTTCTCCGTTCTCTCTTTCCATATTTATATCATCAACATTATTTTTATATATAATATTATTAATTAAACTATTCAATACATTTTCTTTATAAACTGCATATCTTTCTATGCTTAAAACATTTATTTCTTTATCCATCTTCATTTCATTTTTACCAATCTTCACTTTCTCTTCTTCAAAATTTAATACCATACCTAGCTTCTTCATACTGTCCACTCCTAATATACAATCATAGTGTAACTGCTTGATTACGTAGAATTGCAAGAAATAAATTTTCATATTTATCATAACTTCAATACTCAAACAACGATTAATAGAACCCATTTTCTTTTTATTTGCCGTCACGATATCCGTGCTTTTAATTTTTATTAAACTTTCTTCATATCCCTTGATTTTCTCTGTATATTTTATGCTAATAAATGCTTATTCAAAACTTATGTCTTTCAATTATATTCACAAACAGATATTATATTAGAATAAACTTACTGATCAGATAATAAAGTCACTACCCTTTTCAAAACAAAGCAAGTTAAATGAACTTGGATTCTTGTTAATAAAATTTAAAGAACTTGGCCCCACGTTGGGCGCCAATAATGTGATAATGCTGGAATGCCGTGGAGAAATTGCTCCACGTTCGGTGCCAATAATGAAATGATACTTATTACGGCCCCTACTTGGATGGAGCCTATAATGTAATAATCTATGTGATCTTAAATCAGGATAGATAAAATCCTTTCGATAATTAAAAGCTCTAAAATGTAATTAAAGAAAAACACCATTTTAAACAAATAAATTCAATTTAATACACATAAGAAAATTAAATAATACAAATAAAAATAACAATTTGAACTTCTCCCCACTATAATTTACTTGATAGCGAGTGCCCTCAACTTCTAAACAATCAACTAAGAAAAATAATGGAGAATAAACTAATTCAGCTTGTAATCAAAGTTAAATACGCAAACAAGGTAAATAAATTTCATTAGTGTATGTTATAAACAATTAGTCATTTTGAATTATGCCTTTTAGACGAAAAGAAAGAATTTAGAATGGTTTATAATACAAACAATGTGATATAACCTCAAAATGGTACTGGTTCTCTATATTAATTATTTTGGTTTCTCAGGGTAAATTAAAAAAAGTTAGTCTTGACTTTATTATCAATCAACAGGTCTATGTAGAAATCTATCTCGGTAATACTACATTAAATATACCTATAATTGTTAAAAATTACAGTGAAAGCTGATCGATTAATGGTTAATAACTATAATATTTCATAGCAAAATCTCTATTTAAGGGGTAAATTCTACCTTGTAAATGTGCACAGGTATATGATCGTAACAGAAGTTGTCTCGGCTTAGCAATATGGACCTTCGGGAATGTACTCGAACAAGTCACAGGATCCAATCTTCCGATTCAATGACAGGATATAGGTTTAAACAGCACGACTAATTGTATGGCCCATAAATAATGGAATTAAATTAAAAAAAAAGGATTAGAAGGGTTGCTATTATAGAATAAGCACGATACCAGACCAATGTGCTGACAAACGTTGTATAAACACTTTATAATTCAAGGTATTTTGAAACTCCAATGTTGTGTATATTATTAAATGGTTATATTCTTTATTTTTCAGCTTCAGATTGCATTTTTAAAACATAGAAATCGCGTTAAAATTCTTCAAAATAACGCATTATCAAAAATTTTAATGTAGCTTCTTTTTAAAATATATGTTTATTCCTTCGTTAACAACCAACTTCTGTTGTTTTTTTAAAAAACGCCTTAGCTACCTCGGAAAATATATCCGCACGAAAAAAGAAAGCGTATACAATTAGTAGAACCAAATTGATCCTTTAATTTGAATGAAAAAGGAATAATACGAAAGTTTTTATAACATAATATAATAATTTAGAAATACGTTAATAATTAAGTGACATTTAAAAATATTGCAAATTACCAATAGGTATATAATAGATTACCCTGTTTAGGTTATTCTGACAAAGATGGCGCGACCAACATATTTTAAGTAAAAAGAATTTTAAATATAATTTTAAATTAGAAATATTAACTAAAAATTGTTTATATACACTTAATAATAAGTAGAAGACTGAACCAGCTTAATATATATATATATATATGACAATAGCTGTAAATCTGACATTATAGTTTTAATGTAAAAAATAAATATATGAGTTATAGGCGCTGACTCAATAGCTTCATTCATTATTTTACAGACGATGATTCTGTAGTTTCATTCATTTAGCCGGATACACGTGGAGTAAGATAAGATCATATTTAATATATAAGATGGGCAATGCATTAGTAAAACCGAGTTATTAGTGTAACTGTTACGCGACAAAGACCGCTAATAATCATCAAGTGTAATCTAGTTATAATCTATATGGCATATAATTTTTTTAAAATTTCAAACGCTTCCGAAATTTAACTTATGAAGTTGGTAGCAACAAGAAGGAAAAAATAATAAGTCATCAAAAAATTATGAGGTGAGATAAAAATTGATTATTAGAAAAGTAAAAGTATTGAGTGAATAAAACAAGGAAAGACTTGTTAAATCTAGTTTTTTTGAATTACAATAAATTGTAAAAATATAAAAATAAGGTCTAAATGTTTTTAAAGACATAACATTTCAATTATTATTGTTTATTTATGTAATCTCCAATGTATATTTCTTAATAATCATTACATTTATTTTTTTCCAGGGCTATCTTCAATTCCAAGCGATTGTCAATTTCTTTTTAACGGTATATTTTTTTTTGAATAATTGAATAAATATTTTTTCCTGAATCCATTGATGTGCAATACATCAATTTTAGTTAAATTTAGAAGAAAAAAAATATTAAAACACTGTCCGTATATGCTCTTAGTCACTTGTGTTATACTGTCGTGAGCGTTGGAAAAATAACGCATTACGCATACGTACCTGTCATCTTTGACTTGTCTGTACTAAGCAAGCATATTTTGACAGTTTTAAAATAAATCATAAATTTCAATAAATTTACTGACATGATACAAGTTTCTTTTGAATATAATACAAGCCACTTTAAGAGAATGTTTGGAAAGTGTTTTAATTTTTTTCTCTTCTAAATTTATGATTAAAATGGATGTATTGTACATCAATGGATTCAGGAAAAAATCTCTATTCAATTATGCAAAAAAATATATACCGTGCAATTTGAAAAAAAAATGGCGCTGGAAAAAAGTAAATGTAGCCTCAAATATAGTACTCATCAAACCATTTCATTTGGTACCTATCTCATGAAAATCGAAATATAATTAACAGAGTTACAGCTTGAGCCGTTTTTTGTGTGACAACCTGTATACAAGTGTCTCATATCGTTATGTTTAAATTTTAGGAATGTAAAGTAGACTTCATTTCAAGTAACAAAAACGCAATTTGTATATCCATTTTTATTTGTTTCAAAGTTACAGATCTATGAATGTGATTGTCAGATCATGAAAAAAAATGTAATCCTAAAGTCAATAAAAACTGATTTTATTTAAAAAAGTTCAATTAATAATATTTTCGAAATATCTACCTCCTTGTTGAATGCAGGCTTGTGCCCGTAAGCCAACAGATGAAGTACTCATCCGAATTTCATACTTGTTTTGTCCGATTTGCTCGGCAGCCAGGTGAATACGATCCAACAACTCTTCTCTTGTGTTCGAAACTTGCGCGTAGACTAAATTTTTCATGTACCCCCATAAATAAAAGTCAAGGGGATTCAGATCGGGTGATCTGGGTTGCCATGCAACAGGACCACCTCGACCAACCCATTTGGATAATTAACGTTAACCCAATTTCGGACAGCAATTCCGAAATGTGGTGGTGCCGCATCCATGTGAAACCACATGTCTCGTCGAACATTCAGTGGGACATCCTCTAAAAGACCTGGCACTTCGTCAATACGAAATTAAAGGTGATTGTCCGCATTTAACCTCCCAGGAAGAACGACACGGCCAATCAACAAGTCATCGATTAGGGTCGCCCAAACGTTAATAGAAAATTCATATTGAAATTTTGATGGGCGTATAGCTTTGGGATTTTCTGATGAACACCTGTGCAGGTTTCTCAGAATTGTAACACCACTTCTTGTAAACGTAGATTCATCTGTCCAGAGGACGGTTCTGCAGAAATTAAAATGAAGCCGTGACTGTCTTAATATCCAGGTAGAATAAACTAGACGAGCATAGTGGTCTGCCTCAAGCAAACCGTGTCCCCAGCTATAGTGATATAGATATAAGCCTTCACGTTTTAAAATTCGCCAAACTGTCGTTCGTGGCACTCCTAGTTGTCTAGCGATTCGACATACACTGAGAGTTGGATCCCTCGTAACAATAGCTACTGCTTCTTCCTCTAAGTCTGCTGGCAAATTTACTCCTCGGTCGAAAAGATAATCACGCAGTCCGCATTCCAGAAATTGTATGTGTACTTCCAGAAATGTTCTGTAATGAGGAATGCGCCTATCGGGAAACCGATGTCGGTATTCAATAACTGCTTGACGTGCGCTGCCGTTACAGTAGCCATACACAAAATGCATGTCCGCATACTCTTGAGAAGAAAATCGGTAAGGCATTTTGAATAAAGAAAACGTGTCCACTCATGTATGAACTGAAACGTAATGTAATCCTTTATTAAAAAATGCAACGTTAACAGTCATCTGAACATTTGCTTATTGTATAATATTCATGATTCTGCACTTACGAAATATGTACAACCTTCTTTATCATAAATCAATTTCCAGTACTCTTTTTTGTAGATCTCCAAAATATTACTGTATGCACTACGACACGTGTTTATTTATTTTAGGATAACATTTTATTATGCGACGTTAACAATCACAGGCCTGTTATTGAATCGTATATCTTTTTTAAATAAAATTAGTTTTTATTGACTTTAGGATTACATTTTTTTTCATGATCTGACAATCACATTCATAGATCTGTAACAAATAAAAATGGATATACAAGTTTTGCGTTTTTGTTACTTGAAATGAAGTCTACTTTACACTCCTAAAATTTGAACATAACGATACGGGATATCTTGTATAGGAATATCTACATATTTCATCAAAAGCTCAAATATCTCATAGAAAAGTGAATTCCAAACTTCTAATGTGCCGTTTTTAATTTACATTTCCAGCAATAAAAATCGGCATTTCTCTTAACATGCAAATTTTACACGATCTTTTCTTTAAACAAGAATCAACTCGTTTTAAACTTCAAACAATCAAAAAACTTCCAAATGGTTTTGATCTAAAGGTGATTGAATACATATTTATATATAATTAAAGCAAATATTTCTAGAAATGCTCGTATTAGAATCCACACAACACAATTTAGACTCAGAAAATTGACTTTATTCCAATCCAAAAATTATAGAATGCCATGAAGTGTGTTTAATATATCATTAAATAATTTAGGATTATTTAATATAGATATTTGTTGTGAATGTTGTGATAACGTATGGTCAGCGGTTGATTGAATGTTAGATTTTCGTAAATCGTAACCGTAACCAAGTTCATTGTATCAGAATAATTGAAACATACATGAGTAGGTAAACCCCACCAGTTTTGTATAATACAAAGGTATTTTAAATAATATAAAATATTATTCAAAATCTGGCGTGAAGAACACAAATGCAGGTTCACTATTAATATTTTCTGTGAACGTGTCCGAATATATTCTATCCCCAGAGACGTAGATACGTATTTCGCTTTTCTACAAGCTCATCGGTACGCCCCTGCTGGAGAAAGGATATTTCCAGACACATTCACAGAAAAGAACCACCTCGCCCTATCACCGTAATTATCCAGACCGAGCGCAGAAGTAAATTCGGCGCTACCTGTTGTCAGACAGCCGAAGTACCTCGCATACCGTCCACATAATTAATGTGAAGTAACGACGCCCTTCCAAAGGTTAGCACAGCCAAACTCTCTAGAAAACCATTTTGTTTGTGCCTTCAGTCATACTACGGCTTAACCGCATGTGTAATGTATCAGAATAATTGAAACATACATGAGTAGGTAAACCCCACCAGTTTTGTATAATACAAAGGTATTTTTAATAATATAAAATATTATTAAAAATCTGGTGTGAAGAACACAAATGCAGGTTCACTATTAATATTTTCTGTGAACGTGTCCGAATATATCCTATCCCCAGAGAGCCGTAGTATGAGTGAAGGCACAAACAAAATGCAGTTTTCTAGAGAGTTTGGCTGTGCTAACCTTTGGAAGGGCGTCGTTACTTCACATTAATTATGTGGACGATATGCGAGGTACTTCGGCTGTCTGACAACAGGTAGCGCCGAATTTACTTCTGCGCTCGGTCTGGATAATTACGGTGATAGGGCGAGGTGGTTCTTTTCTGTGAATGTGTCTGGAAATATCCTTTCTCCAGCAGGGGCGTACCGATGAGCTTGTAGAAAAGCGAAATACGTATCTACGTCTCTGGGGATAGGATATATTCGGACACGTTCACAGAAAATATTAATAGTGAACCTGCATTTGTGTTCTTCACACCAGATTTTTAATAATATTTTATATTATTAAAAATACCTTTGAATTTCATTGTACCTAACACGTATATACAAATTTCACCTTTAATTTAGTACGTCCGTTTGCTAATCTATCTCTTCGCATATATGTGTACGAATTAATTGTAATAATGCGCCATTAATTTTTTAGAGATGTACAGACAGCTTAAATCATATAACAACAAATTACCATGGTTTAATTATTTGCATTAGAGTTACCTAATGCTTTTTTCATTTTGGTTAGAAATATTATTTTGTGAATATAAATGTAATGAACACTGTGGCAGGATGTAGAAATAAAACAACTCGATTATTTAGTATAAAAAATACTTCAATATATTTTAGACTGAAAGCAGGTTAAAGAAAGACAATGGTAGGATTCAGATTAGACTATCAGGAAAGTAATAAGTGAGCGTAACCCACATGAAGGTAATGGAAACGATAGAAGACAATGGAGAAGAGAAATAGCAAAGCGTGTGACGCTGTAAAGCGAAATAATATTATTTAAGTTGGGGTTTTGTTTTTAGTACATACCTCGGTGTAACTGCTGCCCGAAGGGAAAGCCGAATTGTGGCGAAAAGCCAATCACAATCATTATAACACTAATTAAAACGTAATATTGAAAACAGTTGCAGAATTAATCACGTAACCATAAAATTCATAAAATAGAGTTGTATTCAAACGATTTATTGAAATAGAAATAGAAATAGAAATATGTGTATAATATCAATGCTGCAATTTATTATGCAATGCGACGATGTTATTTACTTTTGTAATTTATATTAACATCGATTCAATTGAAAATTATATTCGCCAGACTATATATTTGAAAATGTCACCGTATGTTTTAAATATTATTATGTTTATTTCATAAATTCTGTAAATAATATACTGCTTGCATAAATGTTAACAGAACATTAATAAATCCGATGAGTGATAGCAATGTAATTAAATATATATTAAAATATATGGTTTAGTAAATCAAAAGATATAATTAATTATGTATTTTTGTTTAAAAATAATTTGAAATGAATGACTGATAATGAAGATTACTGAGTAACAGTGATCCAGTTTAAAATAAAACTCATTTTACAAAGTTCTAAAGTTTTTTATTGGATTGATCGAGCAATCATTAATTAAGTATTCTTCTAATAGATGGAAATATAACGTATGTCGGGAAAATATTGGTCGGCTTTAAATAGTTGTTTATGCAACAAGTGCAATAAATACTTTGAACGAGTTGCAAAACAATATCTTTTTTACGTTCATGCAAAAAACAAAAAAAATATTTAGGTGGTACTAAGGAAAATATAAAGCGTAAGTTAATAGCAAGATATTTAATAATTAATTAGCACGCACTATTGATTTGCATGGAGAAAGTTATAAACTAATTCGGCATCAGGCCGAAATTACGATGGACCATATAAATAGTCTATAACATCGCTAAGCACAACACGCAGTTATTGAATAGCACTCTTCATTCGGTCAACCGCACATCTGTCTTTTGTTGTTGAATTGCGACGCAAGTACTTCAATATTAAGTTAAATTCCTTTCTTCATTGTCGTAGATAGAAGCGTGAGGAGTTTTTATATTTATTTTATTTATTAGTTTATATTTCGTAAGATAAATAAGGGACGGTGAGTTAGTTTCCTTTTTTCATTGTTTTAACTGTCAATTACATACTTTTTTCTATTTCGGTGCTATAAAGTGCACTTTTCGACACCCGTTTGTGTTGCATAAAGTATTACTTTTTCGCACGCAAAATTTTGTTTTTATAGGTTGGTCACAAAAAAACAAATGGAACTAAATCATATGTAAATGTCAAATATAAATGTGTATAACAAGCATGTGTAGTAAAAGTTGTATAGGTACAAAGAATAAAAAACACTTGCTAACATTTTATTTATACTAATTAACAATATAAATTGTTAAACAGAGTTGGAAGATCTAATGCTACTATTGACATTTACTTCCCATTTTGAATAGTGCAACTGTTATAAACGTTTACTGTAACACTAGAAGATTCATGTGCATTAATGGAGATTCCAGGCAGATTCTGGGAACACACTATGTTTTGTTTGAATTCCTGTTGATTCACATTGATTGACACATCACTGCCTATTGCATCAGAAGTCGATGGATTATGAATAATTTTAGTGGATGTATTAGGTGCACTAGACAGTATTCGAGCAACATCAATTTTTTTCATGGTGGAATTATCAATGTAACCTTCAGCCACTGCTGAAGATTTCCATCCTCCATGGCGCTTAATTGTTATTAAGTCACCTCCACTATTAGCCAAGTGTGTCACACTTGAACGCCTAAAGCAATGTCCAGTGAAGAGCTCAGGATTAGGCAAATTTATGTAAGTAGCAATAACTTTTGGTACTTTTCCTATAGTATTAATGCCAATTGGATTATTCACGCAAGAACCATTTCTATATTGCAGGAAGAAGCGTTTATATGTAACATGAGTGGGACGAAGTGAATAATATTTTTTAACCATATCAATCCATAATTTTTCTGTTATAATAAATTCTCTTGGAATATAAGTTTTAGTTTTTGGCACTCTAACCATTATGACATCATTTTGAAACTGTATATCATCTAAAATCATGTTCATGATTTCTTCACGACGACAAGCTCCATTATAACCCATTATAAGGATAACCTATCAATATTAATATGACTATTATAACAAAATAATGTAGAACATTAATAAAATACTATTACAAGGATGTGTAATAACTCAGTACATGGTCATGTGCATGTAACACTTTAGCAAGGCGATACCCTCGACTTTAATACGAAGCATTAGTGTATTATATAAACACGGCCTTACTCCATATTTACTACATACACAAGGCTATGCACCAGGGTTATACACTTGCATCTAGAACAACTTGTAAGTAACACAAGGATCCTCCTATGTATATAAGGTAATAAATTAAGTAGAGAGGATAGTCTCAACTAGTCAGTTGGTACGAACTGTGGATACGTCATAGTACCCCTTTCTACCCCTGTCTTAGTTGATATAGTTATTATGTATATTTCTTGTAAATACGACTGTTAACCATTTTTAAGTGTTAAATTAATTATAGTATGTTAAACAAACTTCGTACTTGTATTGTTTGATTATTCACCCTGCCACGAACCTGCACAGCAATATGTTGCACAAACGGCGCACATTACATGGCGACCCTGCCTTAGGGCGATTCTGCCTTAGGGCATAAGGCCCCACATTACATGGCGATCCTGCCAGGATCCACATTACAGCACAATCTGAATTTAGTTAGAGTACTAGAACGGCTAAGAAGCGCTAATCTTAAACTTAACCCAGGCAAATTCGATTTTTTGAGGAAAGAAATTTTATATTTGGGACACGTCATTTCGGCCGATGGAGTCTCACCAGACCCTTCCAACGTAAAAGCCCTAATGGAATATACGGTTCCTAAGAACGCAAAAGACGTCAAACGTTTTGTCGCATTCGCCAACTATTATAGGCGTTTCATTCCAAACTTTGCCAACATCGTGACACCTTTGAACAACCTTACAAGGAAAAACGTAACTTGTACATGGTCCGATGTAGAACAAAAGGCATTTGAGTAGCTCAAGCTAGCCCTTCAGACACCACCAATTTTGCAATATCCAAATTTCGATGCAGACAACATGTTTGTTTTAAAGACAGATGCATCCGGCTACTCAATTGGCGCAGTGCTATCCAACAGCAACGACAGGCCAATCGCTTATGCCAGTCGATCCTTAAACAAAGCTGAAAGGAACTACTGCACAATTGAAAAAGAGTTATTAGCCGTGGTTTGGGCAGTAAAGCATTTCTGGCCTTACCTATACGGTCGAAAATTCAAGATCTTTACAGACCACAGGCCATTAGTATATTTATTTGGAATGACTAACCCGTCTAGCCGTATTACGAAATTCAGATTAGTTTTAGAAGAGTACGATTTCATCATCAACTATATTAAGGGTTCGGAAAACGTAGTCGCAGACGCCTTATCACGAACAGAGATAGATTCCAACGACTTGAAGAAGGTTAGTAATGGAATTAACGACAGCATTTTTGTTACGACTAGAGCTCAGTCAAGACAGACAGCTGCCGATCGCACCATTACGAAACCAACAATCACAGAGTCCACCGGCACCAGGGCGGATCACCCCGGGGTTGTGGAACTGTTGAAAAGACCAGCGGGATCTATTGAACTTCAAGTGATAGACAAGGCAAGCTTCAATTCCCTCCAACGTCGTAATGAAACAAGCATGCGTTTCAAGGAAATGTTCCTATACGACGAAGATGCTCTCACAATTTTTATGAAGGAGACTGTAGGTGCAACGACTCCTCAGCAGTACATGCGCTTGTTGACTACACTCCAGGAGTTCTGCGCAGGACACGACATACAAGAAATATGTATAGTTAAAGATAATTCCAGGAACAGCGACTTCCTCAGAAATATTATTCCATGGAGGAAGAGAGAGCCAAACGGTTTAAAGATAAACGTAATTGGAGGAGTACTAAGAATTGAAGACTACGAAACACAGCAACTTATCATCAACGACTACCACATGTTACATACAGGAGGACACGGAGGGGTAAACCGAACGTTTAACAAAATCAAGAGATTTTATTTTTGGCCAAAACTGAAACACGACATTGAATCATTCGTGAAACGATGCAGTGATTGCCAAAAACACAAGCACTCGATACCCAACAAAGAACCAATCAAGGTAACGACCACATCGTCATACGCCTTCCAAAAGATTTTTGTAGAGTTAGTAGGTCCATTAAACCAAGACCACGAGGAGAACAAATACATCTTTACACTCCAATGCGAACTAACGAAATTCGTGGAGGCGTATCCTATCCAAAACAAAGAAGCTGCAACAGTAGCTAGAGCTCTGGTCGAGAATTTTGTACTAAGATACGCTATTCCCGAACAGATAGCTTCCGACCAAGGGACAGAGTTCATGGCTACAGTTTTCAAGGAAACTTGCTCTCTTTTAGGCATACAGCAACTGAAATCAACTGCTTACCACCACTAAACGTTAGGCGCATTAGAAAACACACACAAGAATCTTGGAGCGTATCTACGAATTCAACTAGATAACCACAAAGACGATTGGTCAACTTGGATACCTTATTGGTGCTTTGCATTTAACAACACAGTGCATACTGAAACAAAATATACCCCTCACGAGTTAGTTTTTGGAAAGCACAATCCGCTACCTTCATCGTTAACAAACGCGATAGAGCCACTTTTCAATTTTGACAATTATGCCTCGGAAATGAAATACAGACTACAGATAGCCCTGCACGATGCGAAACACAATTTAATCCTATCTAAGGTTAAGAGACAGGGAAAGTTAAATAAAGATCGCAGGCCCACACACTTCTGTGTCGGCGATAAAATTTTACTAAAAAACGAAGCAGGGAATAAACTCGAGTCATTGTATAACGGCCCTTTTGTCATTACCGAAACAAACAAGCCGCCAAATATAACAATTTGCATAGACGGTAAATATACCGAAGTGCACAAAAACCGCCTCAAACATTATCATGTATAAGATAGGAACAGAGATTTTATTTATAATGTTATTAAGCTAAGTAAACATATATTATTCAAATAGGAAATAAGGAACATGTATATAATAAATGAACAACTATTTTATTTGTAATGCTTAAGTAATGCATGTCGTATCTTAATATAGGAACTAAGGAAAGTAAATAGATATAGAGATTCCTGGTAAAAGAAAAACCAAACACACTCTGTTGGTTTTCCTTTTTCTCCAAGGGGGTAGGTGTAATAACTCAGTACATGGTCATGTGCATGTAACACTTTAGCAAGGCGATAGCCTCGACTTTAGCAAGGCGATAGCCTCGACTTTAATACGAAGCATTAGTGTATTATATAAACACGGCCTTATTCCATATTTACTACATACACAAGGCTATGCACCAGGGTTATACACTTGCATCTAGAACAACTTCTAAGTAACACAAGGATCCTCCTATGTATATAAGGTAATAAATTAAGTAGAGAGGATAGTCTCAACTAGTCAGTTGGTACGAACTGTGGATACGTCATAGTACCCCTTTCTACCCCTGTCTTAGTTGATATAGTTATTATGTATATATCTTGTAAATACTACTGTTAACCATTTTTAAGTGTTAAATTAATTATAGTATGTTAAACAAACTTCGTACTTGTATTGTTTGATTATTCACTCTGCCACGAACCTGCACAGCAATGTGTTGCACAAACGGCGCACATTACATGGCGACCCTGCCTTAGGGCGATTTAGCCTTAGGGCATAAGGCCCCACATTACAGATGTTTGTATTACTTACTTTCATTGCTAAATATGTTTTATCATCGGCTTCTATTATAAAACAGTTAATATGATCTATTTCTAAAATCTTGGATTTTTTAGGCTCGTAGCCTTCAGATAATCTTTTTAAATATGCAAGAAGCCTAGAAAATTTTGAGATATCTATATTTTTATAAATATTTAAACAACAACGTAACATAGAATATTTGGACCACAAGGTCGATGCCTTTTTTATCTTGATTTCCTTATCAAAATAAGCAATAATTACATTTTCAGTAATATTCGCGATATTATTTTCTTTACACAAGTTAAAAAGTGCTCGTATTGCTTTTGATAAATATGTCGAGACATTGTTGGCAAAAGATTTTGTGAATTATCTTCTGCTATTTTGCGAATCTCTGGGGGCGTGCAATTATTTGCTTCGTCCATTTCGTTAATAATTTATTGCATAAATCAATCTAAATTTTAAACTTAAAATGACATATAACACCGCCGATTTTCAAATATTTAAAATGCTCTAGTTAAACATCAATGCTACCAACTTCAAAAAAAGAAAATTTCTACAATTTTCGTACAAAACATGCCTCTTATTTTAAGTCTTTTTGAACTTTTAATGTCCGAAATAGAGAAAATAGTATAAAATACACGTTTCATAAGACAATTTAGTGCACTTGTTCTTTAGAAAACTCGCCTTGCGGCTCGTTTTCTAAACTTGAACGCGTGCACTAAAATCATGTCTTATGCAACTTGTACTTTAATATACAATTTTTTGTAATTTTTGTAATAGATCCTGTTTAATATCGTTTCATCGAATCTACTTCTCCCAATTATTTGACGTAAGTGTACAGTGAATTTCGTTAAGTTTCAATAACTTACGCATACATTTTTAATTTTCATTTATTTAGATCTAGAACATTGTTTAAGTTACTTCTTCAGATATGATATGGAACAACGACGAGAATGGCATCGTGAAACAATGGCTAGTTGGATTAAGGTTCAAACTGATTGTATGTCCATTGCCAGTGATTCCGAAATTTATTGCAAATTCTGTAAAGAATCGTTCAAAAATTTTAAGAAATCGCACGTAATACGTCACTTAGCAATACATACACAGAAATTAGACCCGTTGGAATCTGACAATTTTAACGAAGAACTCTGTGAAACTTTAATGGCGCCAAAAATTCCATTAAATAAACTTAACAATCCCATCTGTAAAACATTTCCCCAGAAATTATTGGTCGAAATGTTCCTGATGAATCCATCTTACGCAAATATTATGTTTCTAAGTGCTACACGAAAGCAATAGAACGCATTAGAAGCCATTTTTCAAATCAGTACCTATGGATTAGTGCCGACGAAACTATCGATATATCAGGACGCTGTGTGGTAAATGTTGTAGCTTGTGTACTACATCCAACTATTTCATATAACGCATATGTAATAGCAATAAAAGTTATAAATACAATTGATGCAGAAATAGTAGTTAAAACTATTTACGAGAATATGAACCAAATACTTCATTCAGATGACAGCTACAAAACAAAAATACTTTTATTTGTCAGTGACAGTGCTGCATATATGTTAAAAACAGGCAGACTATTAAAGGAAACATATCCTAATATGCTGCATATTACTTGTGTAGCACATGCTCTATACAGAATTTGTTAATATATCAGAGACACCTTTCCAGAGGTTGATAGACTTGTATCCGCTTTTAAAAAGTTTTCAGAAAAGCAGCATTGAGAGTAGCTCTTTACAGGGAAAAACTGGCATCTTTGTCAGTGCCTCCCTCTCCAGTAATAACTAGATGGGGAGCATGGTTGGAAGTTACTAGTTTAAGCAGAGAATTTCGATAGTCTTCAAAATTTCGTTACATGTTTAAATGACGATGCTCGAAGTATTTCTGAGTGCAAGGAACTAATATAAATTCCAAATTTAAAAAATCAGCTGTACTTTCTTCAAGAACACTTTGGAAATTTATCAAAACTAATCACTTATTTTGAAAATGAAAATCTCAAATTAAATGATGGAATAACCACATTAAATGTGGCTATTAATAATTTGAAAAGTATTCCAAGTAACATAGGATGTGGCTTTCGGCAAGAGTTAGACGCAGTTTTTTATGGAAATCAAAATTTAATAACTTTGAGGCAATTCTGTATGGGGACGATGACTCAAAGCCTAACTGCTAAATAAGCTGGAATAAAAGAATTTTTCCAGTATGCACCTATAACCAGTTGCGATGTAGAAAAGACGTTTTTCAATCTACGAGGATTAAAGGGAACAAATTTTACAGAAGAGAACCTTGAGAAAGTATTGCTAGTTAATATTAATAGGCCTTCTAAAGCTCCGGAGAGATTAAGAAATGCCGAAAGGTCTTAATCTCGATGAAGGAAAAATCCGAATCTGCACCTCCACGTGGTAGAAGGCGGGCAACATCAATCTTGGTGGCTAACGCAGATAGGGACCGCGTGATTGCTGGTATAAGCAATATCCCATTTACTGGCCAACAGCCTCGGGTGGAGGAGCTAGTAAATGGCAGGGCACTCTTTTGTCCTAGGGTTGGGAAAATGGCCCTAAAGGCGGATGAACTAAGGAATTAGTCAACGGCATAAGGATGCAGAAAGCAAGAGGAAACTACTGCATTAAAGATCTACGGATATCCTTAGTACGAATCATCATGGCAATGTTCAAAACCAAATTATCCGGAGTAATAAGTTCCCCAATCGGATCTCCGGGGGGAACAGTGATGAACAAGACTGTGACAACAAACAAGTTAACAAACAAGTTAAAGATTGGGACATGGAACGTGAGATCCATGTATGAAGCTGGAAAGATGCATAACGTTGTACACGAAATGCAAAGACTGAAACTCAACATCCTAGGAATCAGTGAAACAAGATGGCCTGGTCATGGCCAAATCCCAACAAATGGAGGCATGCTGTACTTCTCTGGTAACGATGATAATTATCACAGACATGGTGTGGCAATCGCTGTCTCAAGAGATATTGTGGCGTCTGTTACTAGCTTTGTCCCTATCTCAGACCGTATCATACTCTTACAACTACAGACCAACTCAAGAAAACTAAACATTATACAAATATATGCCCCTACCGCAGACAAACCTGAAGAAGAAAACGAACTGTTTTACGAACTAATCAGACAAACGCTTGATTCACTAAAACCAAGAGATATCAATATAATTCTTGGAGACTTTAATGCGAAGGTCGGAAGAGGGAGATGTGACAAGTATATAGGTGAATATGGGTTGGGGACAAGGAATGAGAGGGGCGATAGGCTGGTACAGTTTTGCCAAGAGGAAGAGATGATAATAACCAATACCTTTTACAAGCTTCCAAACCGACGACTCTACACATGGAAATCCCCACAAGATAGTGACCAGAACCCGATGAGA
Organism: Melolontha melolontha; assembly: GCA_935421215.2. NCBI lineage: Eukaryota > Metazoa > Arthropoda > Insecta > Coleoptera > Scarabaeidae > Melolontha > Melolontha melolontha. The sequence continues at coordinate 4,530,293 of OW285239.1, read as the reverse complement.
AATCAAATAGACTACGTTTTGATAAACGCAAGATATAGAAACAACATCAAATCAGTTAAGACCTACCCGGGCGCTGACGTCTCCTCGGACCATAACCCCCTGGTGGCCCAGATGCACCTCAAACTTAAAAGAATCCCAAAGAAGAGAGAAACTCGGATAAATACAAAACACCTAAAAAACCAAGAAATACGGAATGAGTTGCAAACAAGAATAAACAAAAATCTGGAAACACTCGAAAGCAAGGACGAATACCAAAACTGCAGAAACATAAATGAAAAATGGTACAGAATTAAATCAGCCTTGTTGGAACCCTCATTAGACATTCTAAAGACAGAGAAACCCACAGGAAAGAAGGAATGGATTACTGGTGAAATTCTTAATCTTATGGAAAAGAGAAGAAGCTATAAGGGAAAAAACGAACAACATATAAAGAAACACAACGAATACTTCGCACAAAAATCGGAAAAGCAAAAGAAGATTATTATAAACAAAAATGTGAAGAAATTGAGGAGCTACAAGCCAAATACGATAACTTTAACATGCACAAAAAGATTAAAGAACTCGTCGGCACCAGCAAACAAAAGCAACTTAATATATTATATAACAACGGGAAAATAGTCACAGAAATAGAACAAAAACTAGAAATATGGAAGAACTACATTACAGAGCAGTTCGAAGATGAGAGACGGCATACGACTCTTGAAAATACGGAAGGGGAGTTGGGCCCGGACATAATTAAGGATGAAGTAACATATGCACTAGGTATGCTCAAGAACGGAAAAGCTGCAGGTCCGGACCAACTGCCAGCGGAAATTCTTAAACTGATAGAGGCGGACCGGATTCATGTTTTGGTAGAAGTAATTAATACCATATATAGAACAGGAATAATACCAAATGAGTGGTTGCTATCAACTTTTATAACCCTTCCGAAAAAGAAAAATGCCAGGCATTGCTCTGACTACCGCACAATAAGCCTGATGGTTCACACATTGAAAGTCCTGTTGAAGGTGGTCCATAATAGAATATTCAGGAAATTGGATGTAGATATCAGCGATAGTCAGTTTGGATTCCGTAAGGGCCTGGGAACAAGGTAAGCACTATTTGCACTAAATGTCCTATCACAAAGATGCCTAGACGTAAACCAGGACATATACGCCTGCTTTATAGATTACAATAAAGCATTTGATAAAGTTAGACATGATCAACTCATAGAAACATTGGTCAAGAGAAGGATAGACCTCAGAGACATAAGATTAATCTCAAACCTATACTATGGCCAAAAAGCAGCAGTACGAATAGAAGACACGACATCAGAGGAAATAGAAATACGAAGAGGTGTTCGTCAGGGGTGTATACTGTCGCCAATCCTCTTTAATCTGTACTCGGAGGACATAGTAAATAGAGCACTTGATGATCGGGACAAGGGCATTAAGATTAACGGCATGACAATCAATAATCTGAGGTACGCTGACGATACAGTTATTTTAGCTGGAACACACGAGGACCTACAGACGCTAATTAACAGAATGGTCACAGTAAGCGAAGAGTATGGACTAACGTTGAACATAAGCAAAACAAAATATATGCTGATAACAAAAACAACTAAAGATAATCGTAAGATATATGTGAAGAACCAGCCTATTGAGAGAGTAAGACAATACAAATACCTGGGCACGATTATTAATGAGAACAATGACAGCTCCCAAGAAATACGAGTCAGAATAGAACAGGCGAGAAGCACCTTTACAAGGATGAAAAGGCTTTTCTGCTGCCGAGATTTAAACCTTGACTTAAAAATACGACTGATGAGATGCTATGTGCTGTCTATACTATACTATGGGATGGAGGCCTGGACGCTGAAGGTAACCGACATGAGGACACTGGAGGCATTTGAGATGTGGGTATACCGGAGAATATTGAAGATCTCATGGGTAGAGAGAAAAACCAACGTAGAAGTGATGAGACGTATGCATAAGGAGAGAGAAGTGATTCCGACAATTAAGAGAAGAAAACTGCTGTACATGGGACATGTCATGAGGGGAGAAAAATATCAAATACTACAAATAATTATGCAGGGAAAAATCCCGGGCAAGAGATCTATAGGAAGAAGACGGAATTCATGGCTGAAGAACCTTAGGGACTGGTTTGGATGCAATAATAATGAACTGTTTAGAGCTGCGGTTTCAAAAGTAAGAATTGCTATGATAATTGCCAACTTCGAAGCGGAGGCGGCACCTAAAGAAGAAGAATTAATAGTCCTTTACTCAACTTGAACTAAAAAATGTACAAATAAAAATGTGTTTCGTATTTTATAGATCACCACCCGTTTGTTTTCCAATTATATAAATAAAATTAAAAACTCTTTAAAAATACAAATTTTCAATAGTACGCTCGTGGGCGATGAGTCGTCGGCCTCTCGCGTCGGGTCCCTAGTTATTAATAGACGGTCAGCGGGTAGAATTGGCTCAATAACAGACCTATGACATTACAATTCTATAGGCCTTCAAAGCCTATAAAGGGGAACTATTATTATTACTAATATATCCATAGCACAACTTGTTAGGCACTAGATACGTCCTAGTAAAACTAATACTTCAACAAAATAACAAGGATATCAAACTTTATTATGTAAAAATCCATTGTCATCTTTAAAATAAGTGCTAGGTGAAGGTACAAGAATATAGAATAAATACTGTATAATACATGAATATATTTGCAAACATCTATGTACTGGAAATATACACAAATTCTTTAGTTAAAAAGGTCGGATGGATTGGCATCTAGTATTCAACTACTGAGTAAATAAATCGAATGAGATTTCAGTTCTGGTTGCCATCTAAGTCTCTCGTACATACATACTTGCGAGCATTTTAGTCAGTTTTCTGAAGACATACACATCCAGTAAAGTAAATATGTATATTTATGTGAAGTACGCTTCAATTGAAATCCGTTTTTGTATTATTTCTTATAACTTCTGTTTCTAAATGTTTCTAAATTGCTTTAATAATTTAGTTCAGGTGTTTGAATGTTAGTTCCGATAAATTCTCAACGTTTACAAAGAAATATTTATTTAAGGCTTTTGCCAATTTTTGAATAGCTTCATAAATTTGAATTAAAAATTAAATAATAAATAAAAATTAATAATTTATTTTGTATCAGAATAATTGAAACATACATGAGTAGGTAAACCCCTAGGGGTTTACCTACTCATGTATGTTTCAATTATTCTGATACATTACACATGCGGTTAAGCCGTAGTATGAGTGAAGACATAAAAAAATGCAGTTTTCTAGAGAGATTGGCTGTGCCACCTTTGTAAGGGCATCGTTACTTCACATTAATTATGTGGACGGTATGCGAGGTACTTCGGCTGTCTGACAACAGGCAGCGCCGAATTTACTTCTGCGCTCGGTCTGGATAATTACGGTGATAGGGCGATGTGGTTCTTTTTTGTGAATGTGTCTGGGAATATCCTTTCTCCAGCAGGGGCGTACCGATGAGCCTGTAGAAAGGTGAAATACGTATCTACGTCTCTGGGGATAGGATATATTCGGACACGTTCACAAAAAATATTAATAGTGAACCTGCATTTGTGTTCTTCACACCAGATTTTTAATAATATTTTATATTATTAAAAATACCTTTGTAATTTATTTTGCCTTGGAATTTATAGCGAATTTGTATAATTTAGACATAAAAATGTAACTTGGAGAAATATACGTGTGGAACGGTACCTTAAAGATTACTGTTGCCGTCAAAGTAATCTCCTAATTGCTCTAAACATAGTTCCAATATAAAGGGAAGAAATAATAGATCAGTGGAGACAATATTCTGAATTGCTACTTAATGAAAACGTAAGCCGCAAAATAGATTGTGAAGTATTCGAAAATGAAGCAGAAATGTCAGTAATTATTAGAGAACAAATAGAAGTAACGATGAACTAATGAAGAATAATAAGAAGAATGTAAATTGAGCTTATTGATACCACCCATTTATTGGACCTCGTACCCCTTATTGACATAATCATATGTAAATGTACTTTGAATCTTTATATTTTTTATATTGTTGCCATATATGTTCCGCCAAGGGTGAGTGCTAATCAGTATGGTTTATTTTTTGACGCTTTGGAATTAACTTTGCTTGATTGTCCTGTCCTTCTGGTGGATGATTTCAATGTGACGAATTACTCCACTTCATTGCTTACCGACTCTAAGGTGAACATTATTAATAATTTCTCGGCTAGTCTCAATTTGAGACAATTTAATAATATCTTCAATAGTTCTCATAAGTTATTGGATCTGGTTTTCTCTGGCTTAGCGTCCGATGTTCTGGTCCAGCGTGAGGACGTTTCTGTTGTGTCGGAGGATCCGTATAATCCGGCTCTTTCTGTTACTTTGACTCTTCCTGCTACTGCTACACCGACTCGTTTCCCTTCGAATAGTAATTCTCGCTATAATTTCCGTAGGGCGGATTACATTTCTCTGCATAGTGATCTGCTTTTCCTTGATTGGTCTGCATTATCTTCTTGCGATGGCGTTGAACAATGTGTCGATGTGTTTTACGAGTTACTTTACAAAGTTTTCGATAAGTCTGTTCCTCTGTATTCTTCTACAAGAAGCAATTTCCCTGTTTGGTTTTCCTCGGAAATCAAGCGTAATTTAAAGTTGAAGAAGTACTACTATAGAAAATGGAAATCCTCCCACAATCTAATGTTCTATGATGAGTTTAGAATGTTGCGAACACTTACCAAAGCGCAAATGGAGGTGGCTTATGGGCGCATTCTGCGTGGTACTGAAGAGGACATTAAGCATGATTCCCGTAAATTATAGCAGTACATCCACCTCAGAGAGGGGTCATCTCGAATACTATCTGTTATGCGGGATCGGGATGTTGTTATCGATGGACCTGGAAACATTGTCGAGGCTCTTGCGAGAGTTTTTTCTCGGTCATATTCTGATGGCGCGTGTCCGTCCGATGCTTCTATTGATGTTGCACTTATGGATTGTTTGAGTATTGATGCTATCAGTGATCAAGATATCTTATGGAGTATTCAGAAATTGAAACCGACCTTGAATGCTGGTGATGATGATCTTGTTCCGCTGAAAATAATTTTTAATCTTGCTCTGAGACAAGGAAATTATCCCTCCAAATGGAAGATTGCTCGTATTACACCTGTATTTAAGAAGGGAGATAGAAGTAATCTGAATAATTACAGACCAATATCTATTTTGTCAAACTTTTCGAAGGTGTTCGAACAAATTATATACAGGTATCTTTATGCTCATGTCAGCTCAAGGATTTCTCCTATTCAACATGGCTTTGTGCGTGGACGTTCCACATTGACGAATCTAATATGTATATCTCAAGATATTTCCGACACGCTTAATGAAAGAGGGCAGATGGATGTGGTATATACCGACTTCAGACGTGCATTTGACACTCGTAACCATGATATTTTGTTGAAGAAACTACAAAATTTTGGAGTTAGTAACGATCTGCTATTGCTTCTTGAATCCTATTTACATTGGAGGATGAACTACGTTTTTTACAATGGGTTTAAGACATCCGAGTTTGTTTCGAGTTCTGGAGTTCCTCAAGGATCTAACTTGGGCCCGCTTCTTTTTATATTATTTATTAACGACTTACTTCAGTCTTTGACGTGTTCTGGACTAGCCTATGCTGATGATTTGAAGGTTTATATGCGTATTGAGCGGCCTGATGATGTACTTCTCCTTCAGAAGAACATCGACTTGGTGTGGACGTGGTGTCAGCGTAACGGTTTGAAGCTCAACATAGGAAAATGTTGCGTGGTTCGATTTTCAAAGAAAAAAGATCTTTACCATTTTGATTATGACATTAATAATGAAGTTTTAACTTCTGATGGTACAATCAAAGACCTAGGAGTCATATTTGACAGCGGTTTAACAGTCGTCAACCATATCATTAATATGTGCAAATATGCTTCTGCTGTGCTTGGTTTTGTATTGCGCAGCTCCAAATATTTTTCACAACCCGCAACTATTAAGCATATCTACTGTTCATTCGTTCGAAGCAAATTGGAATACGCTTCAATAGTCTGGCATCCCATCTATATTCATCATAAACTGAATGTGGAGAGTGTTCAGCGTCGTGTTTTAAAGTATCTTACTTTTAAAACGAGTGGTGATTATCCTCCTAGAAACACTGACCATAACCTACTTCTCAGGGAACATGATTTCGTGTTGCTAGATGTCCGGCGCGAAGTAACCTGTGCTAACTTTCTACGCAGTGTTGTGCATAATAACATCGATTGTCCTGCGATACTTGAAAGACTGTGTTTTGCTGTGCCTCAGTTTGCGTCTCGCAATTCTGCAACTTTAGTGACATATTTAAATTAGTTTAAAGTTTGTTTTCCTTCTTTTTCTTTTTTTTGGATTTAAGTTAACTGTGTATTGGATATATTTTTGTTTGTTTGTTTTGTAAATTTATTCATGTACGATACATTTTCTTTGTGCCTATATTTGGCTTTGCTGTTGGGCGCTTAATAAACTATTACTATTATTATTATTATTATAAAAAATTACAGGGAGAAAACGAAATAACAAAGAACCTAAGCGCTGGTGAAACCCTGAAATTGAAATTTGTAACTTGTCAAACTTGAGAGCGTGAGGACATGTTGAAACTTTTGAACTGCGAGCTATTGTCCTTGTATCGTCGAAGTCGATAGTGTGTCCTGTATGTAGTACATGCTTAAATAGGGATGATGTTTCTTTTTTAGCCACCGCATTTCTGTGCTCTACCCTCCGTACGCTGGTTTTTTTGTTTGTATGCCCTATGTATGTTTGGCCGCATTCATAGCACGGTATTCCGTAGACACTTTGGTTTTCCAGTTCTATTTTGTTCTTTGTACTAGGCAAAATGTCTTTTATTTTCCTGTCTCTGGTGTAAATGGTGTCTACGTCATGTCGGTGTAGAATTCTGCCTATTTTCTCAGTCTTACCTTTCACGTAAGGAAGAAATGCTGTTCGCGTAGATCGCTCTTTCTTTTTTGGTTGGTTGTTATTAATGACACGTATTAATGGCATGTTAATGGCATGTTGTGAATATTCGTTCGTTTGTAATATGTTTTTTATTGTTCTCATTTCTTCGTTTCGATGTTCTGCATCTGACAGAGTCTGAGATCTGTGGATTAGTGTTTTTACTATAACTGTGCCGGGCGATGATGTGTAGATGCGTTGAGATATCTGTTCATGTGTGTGTAGGTTTTCTGTAAACTGTTTATTCAAGCGAGCCATCCGGTTTTGAACACAATACAAAATTAATGAGGCGTATTCCATTTTACTCAAAACATAAGCATGGTCCAGTGATTTAAAAGAAGTGACATCTTTAAAGTATTTTGATGCACGCATAATAAATCCCAAAGTTTTGTAGACATCGGAACACATATAGATTATATGAGATCTAAACGTAAGATTAGAGTCAAGTAAGACTCCAAGATCCTTTATTTGAGTCTTACTGGTTAAGGTATTGTTTTTAATCAAATACGAGGACTCTTGAGGCGTAGCAGATCGAGTATGAGTGACCACGCAATATTTGGCAATATTTAATTTAAGTTTGAAACAGTCACACCATGCAACTAATACGTCTAGATTTTGCTGTAGTTTAACGATATTATACTTAGAGTTAAATGTCTACAAATATTCGATGATTTTTATTGTCAATTTAAAAGTCAATTCAAAATAGAAACAGGTTTAATTTGGGAATCTGAGAAATATGGCTATAGATTTATTAAAGAACAAGTTAATATAAATATGGCATTTTAATTATATATAGTTGGATGGTTATAAGCGAAATTATAGTGTATATTGTATTGAATACTAAATGAATAAAAGAGAGGGAATTATCTTAAAGATTTAAAAAATATAATAACTAGGAATATAAAAATTTTAACTTTAAAAATATAGAACGTAAAAATTAAAAAAATTAAACAACGTTAATTAAGTTTATCTCAAGAAAATTTCCGTTTTCGACGTTTAAAATTGAAATCATTTAAGTGAAGGAAGTTATTAGCAAGTATCGGAAAAGATTTCCGGTACACACCAGAGACAAGTGTTAAAATTTAAAAGTGAAGGAAGATAGAATTATTCAATTGGCTACGTACGAAATTAGAACAGGAAAGTGACAGGAACTTAATTAAATGAACAGTTTTCCTATTGGGACACCTATCCGGCAACACACTGTACATATATATATATATATATATATATATATATATATATATATATATATAAGTGATTAGATAATATCTTAGCCGTTCATTAAATATAACATTTGATAAATTATTGGAGGTTTTCGGCTTTTATATGAAATATTTACAAATATCAAGTTAGTATGTATGTAATTGCAAAGTAAGGGGGGATGTAAACATTGCTGTCTACAAATTACAAAGCAAATCATACGAAATTTTTAATTGAAAAAATGTCTATGTTGGGACTCGAACCCAAGTCTACGCTTGCCGGGCTGTCGTCATTACCACTAGACCACAATAGACCCAGGTTCAAATTATTCAGAAATGCATTATAAAGTAACAGTGTTGATGAATCAGATGTCAGTTATTGAATGTAGATGTCAAGTTGAAGGCAGAAGTCAGTTTTGAAAGCTCATGTCAGTCTTGATAGCAGAAGTAATAATTAGCATTTTCAAACATTCAAATCTGACATCTGCTCTCAAAACACAATAACTCACATCTAATTTCAAAATAGGCATCTGCTTTCTAATCTGACGTTTGCTTTCATAACTGACACCTGCTTTCAAAACAGACATCTGCTTTCAGTAACTGACAATTGCTTTCACTAACTGACATCTGCTATCAAGACTGACATGAGCTTTCAAAACTGACTTCTGCCTTCAACTTGACATCTACATTCAATAACTGACATCTAATTCATCAACACTGTTACTTTATAATGCATTTCTGAATAATTTGAACCTGGGTCTATTGTGGTCTAGTGGTAATGACGACAGCCCGGCAAGCTGTAGACTTGGGTTCAAGTCCCAACATAGACATTTTTTGAATTAAAAATTTCGTAGGATTTGCTTTGTAATTTGTAGATAGCAATGTTTACATCCCCCCTTTAATAATCTATTAGAATTACTAGGCTTTCTATACCAGTCTATTAATATTCTGTATTAAACTACCACTCTAATCATTCAAAAAGCCAAAAAATAAACCTCATTTTGGGCATGAAACGGAGAGTGACTAGGATAAGCCACCCCTCCTTCAGACAGCGAAACCTTCGATTGTTGGATGGAATGTTTGCAAACAACGGTTACCCTCGGGGTTTGATTAGTGGACTGATTTTTTCCACACCAGCTACTTACGGTCAGAGCGCAGACCTTACCAACAAAGACCAGCCAAAAATTGTGAAATATTACAGATTTCCTTACATTGTGGGGATGTCGGAGCGGCTCTCTAGCGTCCTCGCCACAGACGATATTAAATTGGATTTCTATAACTACAATCCGTTACGCACTTATTTTAGTAAAACTAAGGACTTGACACCTTTGCCTTTCCGGTCGAACGTTGTATATAGCATTCCGTGCAATGAATGCAACAAAGTTTATATAGGTCATACCTCAACTTGGTTAAAAACCAGACTTACCACACATAAAAGCGACGTTCGAACTGGGAAGAGCAGATGTGCTTTGTCCTCACATATGATCAAATACAACCACAACCCAAATTTTGAGAATGTTAAAATCCTCCAGACAGTTAATAGTTTAAAATGTAGGGAGTTTTTGGAGATGGTTGAGATCAAAAACAATACTAACGCTATGAATTTCAGATCTGACACAAATAATTTAAGCGCAATATATGCCTTTTTGCTGACCTTTTCTAATATCAAAAACTCAATTCACCAAAATACACAGAATATTAACTCTATTGATGTCATTTAACACATTTGTCCTTCCGCAATTTTTTCAGATAATTATAATTTTAATTTTGCAATTCTTTTTAATTAAGTTTAACCTGTTGTAAGGCAACACATTATTGAAATTAAGCACGCAACTTTTGAACATCTGTATATATCGTTAACCTTGACATTGGTTGTTTTTCACCTCTGTACTTTTTTCATCGGTTTTGCATATACGAATATGACATTGGTTTTGAAAATTCAATACACTACCGTGTCAACACTTGAGTTGTTAAAATGTAATTTAAATCAAGACAAGTAGTTTCTTTACTACGTGTTTCCTTTTTTTAATGTGTTTGCTGAAAAAAGAATTTTTTAAATGGTTTTAATATGTAATAACAATAAGCTTTTAAAGAAACAATTTTTAATTAATATGACGATTTGTTTGTATTACGTGGAGTTCTTGTTCTCTAACGGTTTTGTTTTTTGAAAATGTATATATCTCTCACAAAAAACTAGTTCGCTTTTGTAAGTATTGATCTTTCTTATAATTAGTAGACTAAATTAGCTAAGGTTGTATTTTCTTTTGATTAAAGTGACTTCTGATGAAGCTCTAAATCTACAGAGCGAAATATAAGGTATAAAATAAAGGACTCTAATTGACTAATTAAAGGTTTTTATTTATTTAATTTTTTATTTATTTAATATGTAATAACAATAAGCTTTTAAAGAAACAATTTTTAATTAATATGACGATTTGTTTGTATTACGTGGAGTTCTTGTTCTCTAACGGTTTTGTTTTTTGAAAATGTATATATCTCTCACAAAAAACTAGTTCGCTTTTGTAAGTATTGATCTTTCTTATAATTAGTAGACTAAATTAGCTAAGGTTGTATTTTCTTTTGATTAAAGTGACTTCTGATGAAGCTCTAAATCTACAGAGCGAAATATAAGGTATAAAATAAAGGACTCTAATTGACTAATTAAAGGTTTTTATTTATTTAATTTTTTATTTATTTAATATGTAATAACAATAAGCTTTTAAAGAAACAATTTTTAATTAATATGACGATTTGTTTGTATTACGTGGAGTTCTTGTTCTCTAACGGTTTTGTTTTTTGAAAATGTATATATCTCTCACAAAAAACTAGTTCGCTTTTGTAAGTATTGATCTTTCTTATAATTAGTAGACTAAATTAGCTAAGGTTGTATTTTCTTTTGATTAAAGTGACTTCTGATGAAGCTCTAAATCTACAGAGCGAAATATAAGGTATAAAATAAAGGACTCTAATTGACTAATTAAAGGTTTTTATTGCCGGATTCCCCAACAAATTTTTATTTTACATACTTGTTTTAACGGCAAAGACTCTTTGTCTACTTATATATATATATATATATATATATATATATATATATATATATATATAGATATAATGCGGAAGGCTGAAAAATAAAGAATGATTTATAAAAATGAAATGATAGAAAAACTAGCTCAGAAATGAAAAAAAAGAACTCAATAAAATAATTAGCAGAAACTTCTTAATCTCAGAGTTACAAGCGAGTTCCGAATATACAGACAGCAGCAAATGTATACGTATGTAACCTTCTATAATGCTAGATACATTGGGTTGCCTACACCAAAATAGTGTACTTTATAATAAAAATGAATGAAACGTGTCAAAATCTGGGGATTAAACAAAATAAGAATTGCAATATTCTGATAAAAATATGCAGAAGTATAATATTATTGAAATAACGTGAGTAATTTACTTTTATAATATGAGATCGCAAGAAATGTTATATCTTTAATTTAAATACAGGAATAAATTTTCTTAAGAATAGCTGATGCTTATGACTGATATGGTAATATCTAATTCAACGTGTTCTCTGGATGAAGAATACTCTGAGGAATCTCCAAAAGGTACAGCTAGGTAGGCTTCAAAATATTTGGCACAATCGTCTGATATTTTTACTTATCTCAAATCTGCAAACGTTTCTATTATACGTAGAAAACTGCTAGGTTATGTACAATGAATATATCCTGCTGAGGGTTTCTTATTTTGAAAATAACCAAAAAGGGGTCCAGAATCTTCTAATTGAGCGCTGCTTAAACGTAAGCTACATTAGATATGATGGAAAGTTCTAAAGTAATGGTTATTAAGTTTTCTAGAACTTCTACACACGAAGATAACCTTCTTTCCAGGTAAATATATTATGTGATTATAAATATACCACTTTCCTGAGTATTATATGTGACCATAAGCAATTTATATAATATATTTAAAGAGGAATTTTAAAATTTCACTTTACTTTTAAAAACTGCATGCAAAAATCTTCAAATCAATAATCAATAATATTGTTTTTCATCGTCTTGACTACATAAGAAATTTTGTAGAAACATAAATCAAATTTTCTTAGAAAATTTATACAATGAATTTCAAAATTATAAAAGATAATTTTATCAGAATGGAAAGAAATAGTTTTAAATATTTCACATCTGTATTTCTTAAATATTACAGAGATGAAAATATCTCTGACAATCTATTAATGTGATAATAAATCCAACTCACGTAATTCCAGATGCACATTTAAAAGTGATGTTATCAAAAGTCATAATAAATATCAGAGTTAACAGTAATTTGCACATACATGAAATAATCATAGTCAGTTTTAGAAATCTAAAAATCTCGCGAACATAAGTAAGATGAATTTAATTAAAGAGCGAAATATAAAAATTGACTGAATATAGCATATCATATTAATCGGTAACATGATTTTTAAAACCAATTATGATTTTACATCTTTAAAATACAAAATTCTATCTATAAAGTAATGTTTCACAAATCTGAATATTCCAGATATAACATTCTTGGAACTGATATCTAATTAGAAGAAGAATTCATTTAAGAAGAGAACAGACCCACATCAATATATATATATATATATATATATATATATATATATATATATATATAAGTGTTTAGATAATTTCTTAGCCGTTTATTAAATATAACAATTGATAAATTATTGGAGTTTTTCGGCTTTTATATGAAATATTTACAAATATCAAATTAGAATGTATGTAATTGCAGAGTAAGTGGGGATGTAAACATTGCTGTCTACAAATTATAAAGCAAATCATACGAAATTTTTAATTAATTTTTATTTTTCAATTAAAAATTTCGTATGATTTGCTTTGTAATTTGTAGACAGCAATGTTTACATCCCCACTTACTCTGTAATTACATACATTCTGATTTGATATTTGTAAACATTTCATATAAAAGCCGAAAAACTCCAATAATGTATCAATTGTTATATATATATATATATATATATATATATATATATATATATATATATAGTAAATTAATCAGTCGGCGATTAAAGGTCTGGTTTACTTCAAAGTATATATATTTGAAACAACCCTACATGTTTCGGCAATGCTGATAAAGGCATCATTGCCGATTTGATTTGGATTTGATAACAACACTTTTCTAGGAACACATCTGTCGTGTTACAGGTGGATTACCTATATTCAGTTCTATTTTGGACAACGAAAAGAATAGCTGTGTTATCAGCGAATATTGTTGTTAACACGTTTTTATTTGTTGCGATATACGAATCAATTTCTCCTGAAAGCTTGTTCAAAATCTGGATTTAGCATTTCGTTAGTTATTTTTATTAATAAGGCGCTATATTTAGAATAGGCAAGTTGTTTTTAGAATGAAGCCCTTTAACTTAGCCAACTTCTTACATAGTTTCGATACAATTACGTCACTGATGATAACTATACGACCATTCTGGGAATTAAATGGTCACACTTCGTTAGTATACCATAATGCATAATACACGTAAATGTTCTAAAAGGTAGATAGTGCTCTCGAATGTGCATTAAGGTGAATAATTAACATTCAACAGACAAGTTTAAATTTCAAAGTTTGTAAACAATGTGTTATTTATGACATGCATATAGCGAGAAAGTTTCGCTAACGTCCAGTGAACGCCATCTAATCATTCCTCCTGAATATTAAACCACGAATGACATCGATTAATGTGTAATAGTTGCAACGAGAGCTGGCGAATGGAACAAACTTTGACATGGATACTTGATGTAATTAGAGCATGGAGGGCCATTAAATAATAAATGAGTTGTTTTCCAATTAATAATTGGCGAAGTATCAGATTAAAAAGCTATCGAAAATAGAAACATGTAGCCGGCAATGAAATCCAGGAAAATATTTTCGAGGAATAAGTTATTATTCGTTTTAAACTATTAGTAATTTCGATAATTCAAATGGAATATACAAAATAATACTTCCTCTGGTCCAAAGTACTTTTGGATATATATTTAAGATATATTTAGGACAGATGTTATTCCTATTAAATGATAAGACTATTCTTTAGTCGTTGAACAATAAAAGTTTATTATAATAAGTTGTTGATATGTTGAATGCTTTAACAGGAATAATAAATATATTTTTTATATCTATGACATTAATCAAATATGACAACTATATCACCATACACATTGCTTGGCTTACTATATAATATTTAATACTCCTCCTCAATGTGGATGTTGCTTTACAATATTATTTAGTTTCAATTATTTTTCAGAATTATTCAAGTTTTAGTTGTTTCACAAAATTAACATGTTTAATCTTCGATAAGTTTTTAGTTAGTACATCAGCTATCATATTTTGTGTTGGACAATAGGTTAAACCGATCTGCCCATCACGTACCAGTTCCCTTACATGATGATACCTGATATCGATATGCTTACTTCTCTTATGGAAGACAGGATTTTCTGCTAACTTCCTCGCACCTTGATTGTCAATGTTAAGTTTTGTTACTCCTCTTTTATAACCATCAATTTCAAAAAGCAATTTTTTCAAATAAACAGCTTCTTTGGCTCCATCTGACGCTGCCATATACTCAGCCTCTGTGCTACTAAGTGCAATCGTATTTTGCTTCTTAGATTCCCACGAGATAAGAGATCCATCGTAGAAAAATGTAAATCCCGTATATGATTTTCTGTCCATCGCGTTTCCGCCCCAGTCTGCATCCACATACCCTTCAAGGCCACTACCATCAGAATCAAAAATCATTTTCAGGTTTCGTGTACCAGATAAGTAGCGCAATATATGTTTTAGTTTGGTCATATGTTCCTCATGCGCATCAGTATTGCGTTGTGCCATCTTTGACACGGAGTGTAAAATATCTGGTCTGGTGGATATAGCCAAATACATTAGAGTACCTACCAGCGATTGATAATCGTGTTGATTAAACTTTTTACAATTGTCTTTGCAATCAACTTGATACCCAGCCTTTAACGGTACAAATACTGCCTTGCATTGATCCATTCCATAATGCATCAAAACGTTTGCAATATATTGGCTCTGACTTAATTTAATCATACCTGTTTCTCCCTGGCGCTCAATTTCCATTCCCAGAAAATGTTTAAGAATACCCTTATCATCCACCTCGAATTCGTTGGAAATCTATGCTTTTACTTCATACACAATCTCCAAATTTCCACAGGCAATGATCAGATCATCCACATAAACAGCAATCAGCACAAGATTTCCATCTATGTTTGACCTGTATAAACATGGCTCATTTTCACATGGGTTGAAATTCAGACGTCTCAGTACACTATCAAGCTTGTTATTCCACTCCTTGCCGCTTTGCTTTAAGCCATAAATAGCTTTGTTCAATTTCAAAACAGCATTTGGTGATTTCTCGTCAATAAAATTTGGGGGCTGTTTCATATAAATTTCGTCCTGTAGTTCGCCATTTAGGTAAGCGGTACGCACATCCATTTGATGCAAACGCATCTTATGCTTAACAGCTAACGCCAGAAGCAAGCGTATTGTCGAATATCGTACGACTGGAGAAAATGTTTCTTTGTAATCAATGCCGAATCGTTAATTACAACCTTCGGCAACTAATCTTGCTTTGAATCGTTCGACTTCGCCCTTCATATTTTTCTTCAAAGCAAATACCCACTTACACGGAATCGCTTTATGTCCCTCTGGCAAATCTGTCAGACTCCATGTTTTGTTCTTACGCAATGCATAAATCTCATCGTCCATTGCTTTTACCCACTGTTGTTTATTTAAACTAGCAAGGGCATCCTCAACCGTCTCAGGAATTTCTTCCTCAATAGCAACACACAGTTCATTAGCTTGTTTAGTGTTAAACTGTTTCTTTGGTCTACCCCGTTTACCATCCCGTATAATTTTAAGCCGCCCTCGATAATGAATCGCTTGCTGACCTGCAATTCCATTATCAGCATCATCATTATTATCAGCTGTACCATACGATGCTTCATCACTTTCTATCTGCACAGAAGATCGGCTAGTACAATCAACAACATCTGCATATTTATCTACATTAAAGCAAAATGTTAAGTAATCATCTGCATTAAGGGATTTTTTCCCGTTTTCGTTGTTACTGTTGTCTACATTGTGCATCTTCTAATCAAATATAACATTGCGTTGTTCAATGACCTTGCGTGTAGTTGTGTTAAATAGACGATACGCTTTTGATTTTGCTGAATATTCTACCATAATGTATGACAAACCCTTAGCTTAGAACTTAGATTTATCTGAAGATTTGTTGAGACTTACAGCATACGCACCAAATGTTTTGAAATGCTGCACACTTGGCTTACGACCGAACCAAACTTCGTGTGGTGTTTTGTTCTCCAACCGCTTTGTAGGACATCTATTTCTTATGTACGCTGCTGTATTAACAGCCTCTGCCCATAAATATTCCTTAACACCAGCATGAACCATCATGGATCTTGCCATTTCTATTAATGTCTGATTAGCTCTCTCCGCCACTCCATTCTGTTGTGGTGTATATGGGACAGTCAACTGTCTACTGACACCTTCTGCTGACAAAAAACTTTCAAACAGCGAATTTATGTACTCTCCACCGTTATCTGAGCGCATTTAATTCTACAGCCTGTTTGCTTTTCTACATAGTTTTTGTACATTTTGAATTTTTCAAAAACTCGCTTTTATGTTTTATAAAATACACACAAATACGTCGTGACATATCGTCAATAAACGTAAGAAAGTACCTTGCACCACCTACAGAATTTACTTTAAACGGACCGCAAACATCCGAATGAACCACCTCCAACAGTTGACTCGTTTTTGTTTGACTTTCTTTGGGAAAAGGCAATACATGTATTTTACTCAACATACACGTTCTACATTTAAAATCACTTATGCTATTTAGGAACATTCCTTTTATCATTTGGTTGTCATTCAACTCTTGAAGACTCTGAAAGTTGAGATGACCATACCTGTTATGCCACAGCACCAAATTCTTTTCTTTAATAGCGCAAACCCTTTCTTTTGTCTTCTCATTATCTGCTACAAACATGTTATCCCTGCGTTTAGCCACCAATACGATAGTGCCGTCTGATCTTTTAATCAAAGCCTTTTGCGCATCAAACACTACTGATAAACCACAGTCAACGGTTTTATTGACCGAAATACAATTTGCCTGTGATTCGGAGGAGAACAAAACATTTTGAAGTAAAACTTCAAAATTTCTGTTCTTTATCAATACATCACCTTTAGCAATGGCAGTTATGAACTTGTTGCCAGCCAATGCGATTTCTTCGTTATGATCACGTATACGAACGAACAACTTCCTATCGTTACACATATGCGACGTTGCACCGCTATCGACATACCAACCATCTGCTTTCAAACTTTTTGTGTCTGCTGCAGCCACCATCGTCATCGCCTGCATATTGTTGAAATTTCTTTGTCTTTTTTCACATTTTTTTGCAAAATGACCTGCTACACCACATACAAAACATTTCCCTTTGAATTTCTTGCTGCTTGAATATTTTTTATTTCCTTTGCTATCGCTTGCATTTTTAGCTAAAAACGCTTGTTGCTGTAAACTTGTTGGCTTAGCTTCGGTTTCCTTCCTTCTCTTGCCTTCTTCTAGAAGCTTCTATTTTAGTTGTTTAGTAGTTTAGTAGTAGTTTAGTTGTTTGTGAAAGGTTTGGCAATGCGTCCCTTGTTTCCATAGCTATTACGAAGTTTTCGTACTCTGATGACAAACTAGAAAGCAAAATAATTGCCAAAAGCTCTTCCTGAATTTCAATACCACTTTCGGATAGTTTTTCACAGATTTCGGCAAAATCGTTTATATGTCCCACAACATTTCCATTAGCCATATTTAAACTCACCAACCTTTTGTATAGTGACACTTTTTGTAAAGGTCCTTTGGGCATATGCACATTTTTAAGTTTCTCCCAAGCTCCGGAAGAAGTTCTGCAGCTTCTAATATAAACCAATTGAGTAGGTTTTTCATCAAGAAAAATAGATGCTAGGGCCTTCTCGTCGTCAGACTCCCACTGCTCCTTCTTTACATGAGCAGAATCAATCTTAAGTACTCCACTGACAATTTTCCAATGTCCACTGTGGACTAAGACACTCTTCATCTGGATCGACCAATTGTAATAGTTCTTCTCGTCCAGTTTTTCTATGTGAATCACAGGCGCACTCATTTTTCTTGTTCTTTTCCAATTATTTTGCACTCACTTCAACAAATATAAATACTATTTATTGTTTTAATACGTGGTTATCTGGGCCCATAACCTATTGAATGATAAGACTATTCTTTAGTCGTTGAACAATAAAAGTTTATTATAATAAGTTGTTGATATGTTGAATGCTTTAACAGGAATAATAAATATATTTTTTATATCTATGACATTAATCAAATATGACAACTATATCACCATACACATTGCTTGGCTTACTATATAATATTTAATAATTCCTGGACGCATGCAGCTTGAAGATAGCATTAATGGCACATGTAATATCTTAAGCAGGTAACCTAATTTTACATATTCAATGCAATGTTTGTTTTACGCATCGTGTCCTCTTAGTTACAACATCTTTCAACATCATAGTTAATGTATCTAGGTTAGCATGTCTGTATGTAAACAGGTATGTAAGCACGGTCACATCTAACTAGGTTAACATATGATATGAGGCGTGGTTTTGAACTAAGTACCGTTTTGAAATTCTATTGACAAGCCACAAACGCCATTACGGCAACAATCGACAGTGCTTACACTATTTTGTGCGTATTTAAAATGCCTCCGCTGATTGAGAATCCCTCCTACTGTGAAGTACGCGTCGCTATTCGCTTTCTTAGAGCTAAAGGTGTGAAAGCAGCTGAAATTCATCGTCAGATTAGGGAAGTGTTTGGAGAAAACATTATGAGCGATGGAATGGTAAGGGAGTGGGTTAGAGCTTTTAATGATGGCCGCAACAATGTTCATGCGAGAAACGGACTGGGCACCTTCTGTCATTACTGACGATTTAATTCAAAGAGTTGGCGAAAAGGTGAAAGAGAACATCTCTTCGTTATCTCAAAAATTTTCTCAAGTTTCAAGAAATGTTCTGTATGAAATTGTGACCGAACGATTACACTATCGGAAACTGTGTTCAAGATGGGTGCCAAAAATGTTGACGGAGGGGCACAAAACCAAGCGTTTAGGCAGCGTTTTGACACTCCTTGAGCATTATGCTGCCGAAGGTGATGATTCTTTAAACCAAATTGTCACAGACGATGAAACGTGGGTGGACTACGTTACGTCGGAATCAAAGCAGCAATCCATAGAATGCATTCAACATCACCCAAGAAAGTGAAATTCAAACAGACAATTTCAACCAGGAAAATCATGTGTACCGTGTTTTGGGACAGGAAGGGTGTGTTGCTTGTCGACTTTTGCCTCGTGGTGAAGCAATAAATTCTGAAAATTACTGTGAGACATTAAGAAAACTGCGTCGAGCAATCCAAAACAAAAGGCGCGGTATGCTTAGTAGAGGAATCCTTTTGCTTCACAATGCCCGCCGCACGCAGCCAATCGAACTCGAGGTCTCATTGCATCGCTTGGCTGGGAACAACTTGATCACCAGCTATACAGCCCAGCTCTAGCGCTCAGTGACTACCACCTTCTTCTGAATTTGAAGAAGCATCTCGGAGGTAAGTACAATGATGACGACGATAACCTCAAAATGATCATGAATCAGTGGCTGTCAAATCAGGTGGCAGACTTTTATGACAACGGGATACAAAAGCTTGTTGTTCGAAATGATAAATGCGTCAATAATGGCGACAATTATGTGGAAAAGTAGGTTAAAGTACAGGCTTTCATGTAAAAATAAAATTGTTAAAAAAAGTTTCTTTATATTTTGGAACGGTACTTACTTTAAAAACACACCTCGTATATAAACTGAGAGTGAGGAGTCAGTTAGACCTTACTTAGGTATACAAGTTCACTATGTGACTTGTAATGTAATCGTTATTTGTTATTTAGTGTTATCAAACGTTATTATTAATTGTTCCCGAATGTATCGTTTATTATACCGATAAACCTGGTCTCTAATGAGCCATCTCGGAAACGACATAACATGGCCATCTTGTCTACAACCTCTGATATTACATGGCGACCCTGCCTACAACCTCTGATATTACACGTAGATCCGATCAACCTCTTCTGATATTATATGGCGATCCTGCCAGTCCTGCTCAGTCTATTGTGGATAATTTGAGTGAATACTTCTGTAGTGTCTTCGCGAATCCTGCAACAGACATTCAGTACGATTCGCTTAATAATTTAACTATTCAGGATCGAATTGCATCATTTCTTCTCAAAGATTGTAAATATGTACTCATGAATCTTATTTTGCATATTGTCGAAAATCTATACTTTGATTTTTTAGATTTTCAAGGTCCACCGCATATGGCAAAATTTTCAAAATTTTCAAAATCCTATAACTTACACATCTTTTGTCCGATCGGCGTGAACTAAACGAGCTTATGCGTGTCCGCAGGGTGAACCGTTTGGCCGTGATATCAACCCGGACTTTCGAAAAGTTTCCGGATCTTTTCGGTAAAATTTCAGTATTTCGGACAATACTAGAAAACTGGGTGTTACAGGGGCTTTCGTTTTTTTTTTAATCGAGTCCACTTTTCAATTCGCATCCGACAGTGTGAGAACGGTCACCAATAGGCATTTAGTTTCGAAGATTATGTAAGTGGTCTAAAATCGAAGGTCCAATTTGAGCCCAATTATCGAAAAAAAGTTCGAAAATTTTTTCTTTCGAATTTTGACTCAAAACCACTTCGAGGTTTTCGGAGACGCTTAGAAAATTTTCAAAATATTTGTATTTTCGGCTTGATGATTACTATCCCATGCGAAATATTGAATGCAAGCTCTTTCTGAAGCGCCACTCAATTGATTCCTTAAGTACCCGCAGGGAGCGTCTCAGTGCGTCGTTTTTATACGACGTTATTTCTAACAAAATTGGTTTAGTTTCTTCTCCTTTTATTCCCAGAATGGCTTTCAGATATCCAAACACCTTTTACATTCCATGCATTCGTACTAACGTTTTGAGAAAAGTTTACATGGTACACGCAATAATTAGTGCTAACGATGTCGATGGTGACATTTTTTGGCAAGGTCGACCAGAGCTATAGTTGTTTTTTGTTCCCTTGATTTATATATTACACAGGCCTACAAAAAAAATTTTTCTAGGTGCATCTCTGTTTGTTTGAATAGTCGATAAAGTAGGTAATGTAGAGTATATTGACATACATCATTTTAACTCATCAGCTCTAGTTTACCTACTACCCTCATTGTGAATTGTTGTCGGTCTTGTTATGGTCTTGTTCGTAACTAGTCATTATTACAATATCATCGATAAAGTTTGTGTTACTATTTCATTATGGCTAGTACGTCCAGACGATGTGTTAACGATCCTGATATATTTTGTTATGTTTGTGGTGAATACATACTGAACAATCAGCGTAAATCGATTACAAACACAGTGCGTCGTTTGTATTTTGCTTACTTCGGTATTGAAATTCTACACCAAGATAAAATGTGGGTGCCTCATAGTGTTTGTAAAATATGCGTTGAATATTTGCGACAATGGGAGAGAGGAAAACGTAAGTCTTTGAAGTTTGGAGTGCCTATGATATGGCGAGAACAAAAAAATCATTATGACGACTGTTACTTTTGTATGATTAATATAGTGGGCATCAACAAAAACAATCGCCATAAATGGAAATACCCCAATATTTCTTCAGTACAAAGACCTGTTCCTCATTCAGAAAATGTTCCAATACCAACTTTTCACCAGGTAGTGCAGCAATCTCAGGAGGATGAAGCTGAAATACCTATTTCTTCCCAAGTAGATGATGACTTTCAATACTGCGGAATAACATCAGATCCTAAGCCATTTTCGCAGAATGATCTTAGTGACCTCATCAGAGACTTAGATCTTTCGAAGGAACGTGCTGGTTACTAGCGTCAAGATTAAAAGAAAAAAATTGTCTTTCCGCAGATGTTCGAGTGTCTACATATCGCACGAGAGGGAAAGTTATTTTTTTCATCTGATGAAAATTTTGTGTATTGCTGTAATGTGAGTGGTTTGCTGGCTTTCATGGGTTTAACGATCTATCAGCCCAATGAATGGCGTCTCTCAATTTGTTAAGGCTCTCGATAGAAATGGTCAATGTTTCCAGTTTATTTCTCACAAATTTCCTGGTTTAAGTACTGAAAAACTAAAAGCAGGTGTCGTTGATGGACCTCAAATACGTAAATTGATGAAAGACACAACTAATTTTGAGACTTGTATGAATGATGTGGAGAGGCTTGCCTGGCAATCTTTTGTAGCAGTTGCACAAAATTTCCTCGGAAATCATAAGGCTGACAACTATGTAGAACTAGTAGAGGAAATGCTGGTGCGATTCAAAGATTTAGGCTGTAATATGAGTATAAAATTACACTATCTCAATAGTCATCTACATCATTTCCAACACAATTTAGGAGATCTAAGCGAAGAACAAGGGGAACGTTTCCACCAAGACCTAAAAACAATGGAGAATAGATACCAAGGAAGGTGGGACAGTCATATGATGGCTGACTATTGCTGGGGAATCATTCGAGATTGCCTGAGTCAGTTTCATTCTAGAAAATCACTCAAAAGACAATTTCTTGATGTTTAATGTCAATAAAATATATATTTATTCGTGAATTATGTTTTTTTTTCTCGGGAACTAGAGCTGACAGAAGAAAACGGGTAACATTTTTGATATCGCCGTGTAAGACATACTTAAAATCGGGTCTAAAATCTCCAGCACCAGAATGGTTGTAGGCCAGTGTTATATATTGCTACACTTCACATATATTAAGAATGTTTTTAATTCTACAACATGTTTCAAAAAGTATTACATCTAGTTGTCCATTAATTTCTCCTATAAATTCTGATGTTCTGCATTATAGAAATGCGGATATAGATTAAATGGTATGAAGGATATCTATCTGTCACTGTCAAAATTAGTCATCGAGAGATATGGTGATGAAGTTAATAACAAGTACAATTAGATTATTAATTTATTTAATAAGAAAACTTTAAAGATAGGATATTAATCAAACGACTAAGGCAAATATCTCATTTGCAGAAATTTTAATTATTATAATTAAGTGTTCAAAATGGTCACCATTCTGTTGAATGCATAATGCAATACGACATTTCATGTTGTCAAAAATATTCTGCAATACATTCGGTGTTATTTCATTGTATTTAATTATAATTGTATTCATCAAGTCATTTAAGTTATTTATTCTTGTCTTATATACTTCATTTTACAGCAATCCGAAAATGGAAAAATCTAACGGTGTAAGATCTGGTGACCTGCTGGCCAACCACCTTTTTGTTAAGATGTACGCCTAACAATCATCTTGGTAACAACTTATTATTTGAATAATAAAATTAAAAAAACCCTTACCACAATAGAATTTAATGATTCCAAATACGTATTTCTACAACCACGTTGTCATCTTCAGTAGAAATACCAGTGTAACACTTGAACGCACAAAAACACTCACAGAAGGATTGTTCTGAGCGTCTTCTAGTTTAACACTCTAGTTTAATACGTATTTAGAATCATTAAATTCTATTGTGGTAAGGGTTTTTTAATTTAATTATTCACTTATAAGCCACAGTCTCCGATTTGTTAGTTAACTTATTATTTATTTTTATTTGGATATAATTTGCATATTTCAGCACAAAAATAATATTTCAGTTCACTGGAACAGTGTATCCCTTTTTGTGTATCTGACGTACATACGATCCTTATTCAAACGTGAAATTTTTTTCGTGAACGCTTTGAACTTTCAATTCAATGTGTCTGTACTTCTTCCCGCATACCTAAAAACTAATTTAATATTCTCCCTATATCATCGCGAAATTGAGTGACGCGTTAGGAAACAAAAACTAATATAAACTAGGTGTACGCGTATACTCGAAAGTTTACACCTAGAAACTTAGGGGTGTCTGCGAGATGAAATGTGGAAGGCTTAAATATGTAGAAAGTTCAAAGTTGGTTTATTAAAATGCCTGAGAAGCGTGAATAAAAAAGCTAATTAAGTTCCTCCGCAAAAGTACCGAAAATAAATCTTTGAGAAAAGAGGCTTTAAAGTGTTTTACTATGGTTAATAAAACATTAATTAGAACGTGGAAAAATTTGATGAATTAAAGTTTGAATTACGTGATAGAAATCAATAATTAGGAAAATTATTGGAAAAGTTTTATTTGTCATAAATCCATGGTAGATTATTTCCTGACTGATTGTAAATGAATATTAAATCGCTTTATTTTTAATAGATTTTACGATTCAATTGTGGATATTTTTACAAATACAATACAATAACAATAATTTAAATATTCAATTGGAAAATGCTACTCAAATATGGGAAATGTCAGCAAAAATATTTAAAATAGAAATAAAACTACGGTTCTAATCTTCACTTTTAATCTTAAATCGTAACACGACAATTGTTTCGCCAGTGGCTTCCTCAGGTGCTTACATCTAAAGAGTACGTTACAAACTAAATAAAATATATATATATATAAGCTTTTATTTTTTTTGGTTTAGCAACCTTTATTGAAATTCAATTTATTTATCTAACGACGTTTCGACTTTTTTGTGTATAATTAAGTCTTTTTCAAGTATAAATTTAGAACTAAAAAAAACAAAAAAATTACAAACGAAAGGCAAGAATTATATTTACATTATATGAATGAATTAAACTTAAGATAATGATTAGAGTAAAGAAAGTTAAAAATTTAAAATTTAAAATTTAAAAATTTAAAAATTTAAAAATTTTTTAAAGGATACAAAACTCACCAATTTATTTTGTGTTAAAACACATGCCCAATGCAAATGCATGGTCGGAAACATGTCGACACCTTCACTACAGGGTCCGACTGCGTATCTCGGAATCTCAAGTGTAACTAATGTCTTGTTATAGAAATTAAATTTTTATGTTATTCTGTTTTAAAATTTGTTTGGTCAGCCCATGTGTCTGGGAAAATACAGTGTGTTAGCAGTGGGAAAAAAGATTTTTTTTTGTTTTGATTTTTTGTGTGGGTGGGGTTGTCTTCTATTGTTTAATGAGCGGATAATAGAGTTTTGAAAGTCCATCAATCTCGTTTCGGTCGTTGATTGTTTTGTTATTTTTGAAAATGTGAATCATTTCTAATACCTCGCTAGCCTTTGTATTTTTTTGCTTGGTTATTATTTTTGTATTTTGAAAATCAAAATTGTGTCTTAATGTTATCTGGTGTTTTTTTAAAGCTGTCTGATTTTTTGCGTAATTGTATTTTGAAAATACAAAAATAATAACCAAGCAAAAAAATACAAAGGCTAGAGAGGTATTAGAAAATAACACATTTTCAAAAATAACAAAACAATCAACGACCGAAACGAGATTGATGGACTTTCAAAACTCTATTATCCGCTCATTAAACAATAGAAGACAACCCCACCCACACAAAAAATCAAAACAAAAAAAATCTTTTTTCCCACTGTAAACACACTGTATTTTCCCAGACACATGGGCTGACCAAACAAATTTTAAAACAGAATAATATAAAAATGTCATTTCTATAACAAGACATTAGTTACACTTAAGATTCCGAGATACGCAGTTGGACCCTGTAGTGAAGGTGTCGACATGTTTCCGACCATGCATTTGCATTGGGCATGTGCTTTAACACAAAATAATTGATGAGTTTTGTATCCTTTAAAAAATTTTTAAATTTTTAAATTTTTAAATTTTTAAATTTTTAAATTTTAAATTTAAATTTTAACTTTCTTTACTCTAATCATTATCTTAAGTTTAATTCATTCATATAATGTAAATATAATTCTTGCCTTTCGTTTGTAATTTTTTTGTTTTTTTTAGTTCTAAATTTATACTTGGAAAAGACTTAATTATACACAAAAAAGTCGAAACGTCGTTAGATAAATAAACTGAATTTCAATAAAGGTCACTAAACCAAAAAAAAAAAAAGCTTATTATTTTAATATTATGCACACGACCAATAAAATAAATAAGAAATAAATTTTAATTCTTATAAACACTAAATATATATATATATATATATATATATATATATATATATATATATATATATATATATATAATCAAGAAGGATGGTATTATTTTACAATGTTTTTAAAGAAATCTATGAATTTACACAAGTATTATCGGTAGTGAGAAAATGTGGCACATCTGATCGGCCCTAACTGTATATTATAGGGTACTAAACATGTTTACGCATAAAATTTGTTTTATAAACTAAATATACATTTGTATTATCGTCTAAACAGATTTTAAGTAAATAAATTTAATAAAGGTGAGTTATTTAAATCTAATTGGTCATTTAATAAAATTTGTGACTGTTTTAATTTATTGATTTCTAAACTTTCCAGTAAATTTAATTTGTTGCCTTTATTTTCTAAATGCAGAATTTGAGAATCTTTATCGAAAGTGTGGTTTTCTTCTAATAGATGATTCGCAATTATAATTATAATTATTATTTTGTACACCGTTTTACTTGAAATATATTTGGAGTCACATTTATTTAAAAATTAAACCATATCTGCCTAAGTTTGTTATATTTTTGTAAACGCTCTTGTAGTTTCATTATAAGTACGTATTATTTTCTTGTTCTGCTATGTAATATACCGTATGGTAATATACAAGTACTGTCAAAAGTTTTAGAATCGTACATTAATTCAACTTTTTAAGTATAACTTAATATTTGTGCATTTGTTTATAGTAGCCATAAATTTAAATATACAGGCTGAGCTTTTTTGAATGTTTAGCATTGGGATCTCAGAAACTACTGGAGCTAGAAAAACGCTTAAATAGGGAAAGATGCGCAGTTTTACGAGTTTGATTTAAAACTACTTTTGTTTCTCCGATAACTTTCATGGCTTATTAGATATTCAAAGAAAACTAAATTTTACGATTTTCTTTAAACATGCTTAGCATCGTTAATAGTAATTTTAGAAAAAAAGTGTTCAGACAAAAGTTTTAGACAATTATACGCCAAATAAGACTATGTAGCTAATATTTTTTTTTCGTTCACCGTTATCGAGTTATGACACAAGCTTGTGTTTTTTTAAATAGAAACTATAGTCGGTTTTGACATCATTAAAAAGCTTATTTTTTGCTGATTACAATGAAATAAGGTTTGATATGGGTATTTTAAAAAATAAAGAGGATATAGACATTTCTATGATTGTTCACTTTATAAGATAAAAACATAAAAAAAAATGTTTGGTGCTTTCTAATTCAAAAAACGAAAAATCTGAGTTACAATAGTGTTCGTTGGAGTAGTCGAGATAAATATACTAACATTGCTTTCACGTTGAGTCACAGAAGTGAGAGCTGTTAATTTTTACTTTTAAGTCAAGTTAATAGTCAAACATTTACAATTAACTATTAATTAATTTAATTTTAACTTAACTATAAGCGGTGCAAACGGCCGTTAATCATAAGTTTGCATTGGCTATGGAATTTTCTAACGTAGAAAAGCGTGATATGGTTGAATGTTACATTCAGTGCCAGAAAAATTCTACTAGAGCTGCTGAAGTTTATTTTGAAAATTATTTTGATCGACGTCAGCCGTCGCTACCTACTTTTAAGAGATTATGGGATAATTTAGAAGATCATGGTTCGTTCGTTAAACCAAAATAAAAAAAGGGATGGATGAAGATAGAGAAATAAACATATTAGCAAGTGTCTATTATCAGAGCAGTGTATGTTGAAGAAGCATAAATTTCATCCCTACAAATTATCAGTATCACAAACTTTACATGAAGGTGATAACATCAGACGAATAGCTTTTTGTAGATGGTTTAAAGATCAGTGTCAAAACGATCCACACTTTTCAATGAAAATATTATGGACTGATGAATCTCGTTTCGCAAATTGTGGAATGTTTAATAGGCACAATGAGCACATATGGTCTCAAACAAATCCACCTCACGTTGAACATAGGAGACCACAAATTAAATTTGGGTTTAATGTTTGGTGTGGTGTTATAGGATCAATTGTTCTTCCTCCTTTTATTTTTGATGGATCACTAACTGGCAATCGTTATCTTAATTTTTTACAACAAGATTTCGAGGAAATGTTAGATAATTTAAATTTAAGAACCCGAGCAATGCTGCAATGGTATCAACATGACGGAGCGCCACCGCAGAATCAACTGAATGTTAGAAATTATTTAAATTTGAACTTCCCTAATCAATGGATAGGACGAAATGCACCCATTGAATGGCCGGCTAGATCCCCTGATTTATCAGTTTTGGATTTTTTCTTGTGGGGTGTACTAAATGACACAGTATACAAAAGAACATATGAAACAATCGACGATTTAAGAGAAGCTGTCTTAGTTGCTTTTAATAACATCGATAGGCGTAAAGTCCGCAATGCTACAAATTCTGTTGTGAAGAGATGCAATTTGTGTATTAATAATAATGGAGGTATCTTTGAACATTAATAATGTTGTGTGCCCTTAATAAAAGTTCTTATAGTTTTCATTTTATTACTACATAAGATTTCAAAATAAGTTTTCGTTTGGTCTGTATTTTATCAGTTCGAAATTCAATTGTTTTCCATAAAAACCATAAAAATGTCTATATCCTCTTTATTTTTTAAAATAACCATATCAAACCTTATATCATTGTAATCAGCAAAAAATAATCATTTTAATGATGTCAACACCAACTATGGTTTCCATTTAAAAAGACACAAGTTTGTGTTATAACTCGATAATGGTGAACGAAAGAAAAATATTGGCTACATAGTTTTATTTGCCGTAAAATTATCTAAAACTTTTGTCTGAACACTTTTTCTCTAAAATTACTATTAACGATGCTAAGCATGTTTAAAGAAAATCGTAAAATTTAGTTTTCTTTGAATATCTAATAAGTTAATAAGCCATGAAAGTTATCGGAGAAACAAAAGCAGTTTTAAATCAAACTCGTAAAACTGCGCATCTTTCCCCATTTAAGCGTTTTTCTATCTCCAGTAGTTTCTGAGATCCCAATGCTAAACATTCAAAAAAACTCACCCTGTATATAGGACTTCACTCGTTATTATATTTTTCACACTTAGTAAATTTATAACTTGTTTTATATTTTTATTTTCGACGTAAAGGTATATAATAAATATTGTTACTTCTTATTTGGTGGTTGTTCGTTTTCTTTTATTATATTTAGTTTCTTTGCATACAACCTGGTTCTACTGAGGTACGTTATCGCATGTATGCATGTATCGCAAGTCGCTACAAAACGCGGTGGTGCCCTTTTGAAATATAGATTAGTAGAGTTAACGTTTCGTCAAAAATCGCATGTCGTCTTCACTGAGCTGTTCCGTGGTACTAGTCGGCTGACTTTTTTTGTATATTTATTGTTGGATGTTGCCTGTAGCAGACTAACACTGTGACTGTTGCAAAAACCACTGTGGTCAGGAGCCTGTACTTATTGGCGTCCACCCAAAGAATTAAAAAGCTAGATAGATACGTCTATTCCTATATTTCCTCACCTTTGATTGTGCTTGTTTCAAAACTACTTCGTTTTTCTCTTTTACTTCGTATTCGAAGTAGCTTTCCATTTTTGCGAACTCGCGGGTAAGTTTTCCATGATAGCTTCTTTACATTTTAATTTGCAGTTTTCTTTGCTTTACATGTACACATAATTGCTCTATTCATCATTTTATCCATTTTTATTCCGAGAGTGTTATTTTTTCATTTGTTCTTTCTAAATATTTCTAAATATTTTAGGTATATGAGTAGACAATTTTAATCTCTTGGCAAGGGTTTATCAAAGGCATTTTAACGATTAGTAGTAAGTTGATATTCAACACATTTATACAATCCAAATTATTGTTTATTTAGCATTACCTTTCCATTGTAACAGCTGCAGTTTAAATATTGAACGTTAAATTTGTAAGTTTCACTCTATATTTGTACTGCAAGAGGGTATGACTATGATTTGATGTTGGATCATTTTAATTTTATGTCTCGTGGCGTGACATAACGCAACATGAAGCTCTTACGTAATATCGCAGGTAATAGAGGCTAAGTTGTGGCTTTTAAGTAGATTGAATGTTAAGTGGTCATTACCTAGAAGCTAGGTGATATTGTGCACAACTGCTAGGATTAATATCATGCTTGAATCTTCATTATAATAAATACATAAATTTTATTCTATTTGTCATCACTATGGTGGTAATTTCTCATCTCTAATGAAAATCGTAATACTGCCGTAAATTTTAATTTAGTTTTAGTGATTAATGTGTGGAACTGTTAACAGTTAATGTAATTATTTAAATAATAAAATTCTAATAATAAAACTAGAACGTCACTGTTTAAACAGTGTCGATTAGAATTTAAAAACTAAAGTAACTTTATAAAAGGAGTCCCGTATCGTTATGTGCAAATTTTAGGAGTGTAAAGTAGACTTCATTTCAAGTAACAAAAACGCAAAATTTGTCTATCCATTTTTATGTGTTTCAAAGTTACAGATCTATGAATGTGATTGTCAGATCATGAAGAAAAATGTAATCCTGAAGTCAATAAAAACTGACTTTTTTAAAAAAAAGTTCAATTAATAATATTTTCGAAATGCACACCTCCTTGTTGAATGTAGGCTTGTGCCCGTAAGCCAACAGAAGAAGTATTTATCCGAATTTAATACTTGTTTTGCCGGATTTGCTGGACAGCCAGGTGAATACGATCCAACAACTCTGTTCGAAACTTGCGCGTAGACTAAATTTTTCTTGTACCCCCATAAATAAAAGTCAAGGGAATTAAGATTGGGTGATCTGGGTGGCCATGCAACAGGACCACCTAGACCAATCCATCTTGGATAATTGACGTTAACCCAATTTCGGACAGCAATTCCGAAATGTGGTGGTGCCCCATCCATGTGAAACCATATGTCTCATCGAACATTCAGTCAGACATCCTCTAAAAGACATGGCAGTTCGTCAATAAGAAATTGAAGGTAATTGTCCGCATTTAACCTCCCAGGAAGAACGACAGGACCAATCAACAAGTCATCGATTAGGGCCGCCCAAGCGTTAATAGAAAATTCATGTTGAAATTTAGATGGGCCTATGGCTTTGGAATTTTCTGATGACCACCTGTGCAAGTTTCTCAGATTTGTAACACCACTTCTCGTGAACGTAGATTTATCTGTCCAGAGGACTGTTCTGCAGAAATTAAAATGAAGCCGTGACTGTCTTAATATCCAGGTAGAATAAACTAGACGAGCATAGTGGTCTGCCTCAAGCAAACCGTGTCCCTTGCGATAGTGATATGGACATAAGCTCTCACGTTTCGCCAAACTGTCGCCAATTCGCCAAACTGTCGTTCGCGGCACTGCTAGTTGTCTAGCGATTCGATGTACACTGAGAGTTGGATTCCTTGTAACAATAGCTACTGCTTTTTCTTCTAAGTCTGCTGGCAAATTTACTCCTCGGTCGAAAAGATAATCACGCAGTCCGCATTCCCGAAATTGTCTGTGTACTTCCAGAAACGTTCTGTAATGAGGAATGCGCCTCTCGGGAAACCGATGTCGGTATTCAATAACTGCTTGTCGTGCACTGTCGTTACAGTAGCCATACACAAAATGCATGTCAGCATACTCTTGAGAAGAAAATCGGTAAGGCATTTTGAATAAGGAAAACTTGTCTTCTCATTAATAAGCTGTTGTATGAACTGAAACGTAATGTAATCCTTTATTAAAAAAATATAACGTTAACACTCACCTGAACATTTGTTTATTGTATGATATTCATGGTTCAGCACTTACGAAATAAGTAACAACCTTCTTTATTATAAATCAATTTCCAGTACTCTCTTTTGTAGATCTCCAAGAAATTACTGTATGCACTACGACACGTGTTTATTTATTTTAGGATAACGTTTTATTATGCGACGTTAACAATCACAGGCCTGTTATTGAATCGTATAACTTTTTTTTAAATAAAATCACTTTGTATTGACTTTAGGATTACATTTTTTTCATGATCTGACAATCACATTCATAGATTTGTAACTTTGAAACAAATAAAAATGGATATACAAGTTTTGCGTTTTTGTTACTTGAAATGAAGTCTACTTTACACTTCTAAAATTTGAACATAACGATACGGGACACCTTATATATAAAACAGTAAAATTAGAAAAAGTTTAAAACCTTTTACCACATCAATATTCATATTCTGCGCATTTCGATGAATAAGTTGTAATCTTCAATACGAAGAAGTTACAGAGTTGGACTTGGAACACAGTGAAGCTAAACCGCAAAGATATCGAAGTATTTTACTACAAGACGTACGCATACATTGTGTGTGATGTAGACGTCCAAAAGTAAAGTGACAACTTAGCTGTCGAAATATTTTTTCTTTATTTTAAGGGCTTTTCGGTAACTTTTCCTATAAGCCCACCAAGCAAAATTCCAGTTCCAGCAGTAGTTATGTGCCAGAAAAAGCACAAAAAAATAAAGAAAATCAAGGAAACTTCACGCTTTTACTATTGGCCAACTGCCAAAGGTAAATTCGCAAAGGTAGAGATAGAAGGAATGTCGGATTCATGTACCTTATATTTTAATCTTACATGCTGACAAAAGTTTTAATATCGCCTCATAGACTTTGCTTTATTTGTTCGTAATATAACACAATAGTGGTGGGCATTTCTATTCCTAAGTAAATAATTGACTCAGTAAATAATTCCCGTTGGATCAGATATCTGGACACTGAAATAAAAGATGATTAACGTCGGTGTCCGCACTTGCACTTTGGTGAGTCTATTATACTTAGTTTTTGTAAATGAGCGGGGAATTGTCCATGCCCAAACTTCAACCTAGCAATCGTAGTGTAATTTTATCTTGAGACTTTCTGATTCTGATGTCATGTCTTTTGCAAATACTAGGATGGATTGAAGCATACCGGGTCCTTCTTTTTTGATATGCGCTTTCCCATTGTTTATTCCATTCTTCTTTCAAAATTTCTTTCTTTACTAGTGGTACTATGTCTTGTCAATAAAAAAACCTCGGATAAGATATTTGCTTCTGATTAGAAATAATCAGAAGCAGAAAAAACAATATCTGCTTGTTTTACTAACGAATCTACTATCGCGTTAGGTGTTATACCTTGCTTAACTTATAATATGAGTCTATTCGTTTTAGAATTACCGGATGGAGTTGAAAAATGTTATCTCTATTAAGAACTGCGTAGCACATTTATGTTCATGACGAGAAATTGTCGATGATGGATTATTAATTGAGTAGTTGTTTGGGCTATTTCCGTCGTTTGTTGGAGGTAATCCGACGTTTTGGCAGTTAATCCACTGTCGTCTTCAGGGTAGCCCTGAAAAGGGTAGTTCCTTGCGAAACTCATAGTCTGACGTATATACCGGCGCCCCCCAAAAAATTTGGAGAAGGTATATGCGTCAGATTATGAGTTTGGCAATGAACGGCCTTTCCTAGGGCTACCTTGAGGGCGACAGATTAACTGCAGAAACATCGGATTACGTAAATTCAACAAACCAAACAACACTTTTACTGTCGCTCATTAGTGGATGAAATTTCATCCACCTGATGAAGCCATTGTATGGCGAAAAAATATTGTAGTGATATTTACAATAAAAGAATTTTTGAAACTAGAAGTTTAATTACTTATTTCTTAGCGTCATTAGATTTAGTTTCATTACTTATGCGCTGGGGTTTTGTATATGGCTTAGTGAATGATGTATCCATGATGTATTAAATTTATCGTTAAATTTCTGTAAGTAGAAAGTTTATGTACATTTCGGCAGCTCTTTTTTGTGACACAGAATGTAACAGGACAACATATACAATTTGTCACTTTTACTAAACGGATCAATTACAGCAAAATTATTTAATAATAATCACTAAATTTAGTATTTAAATGGTACTTTATATTTTATTATGCTAGCTATTCGATATGTTAATTTTCACAGAACATAAACTAAATGTCAACTATAAACAAACACTAACAATGACAGTTGTATCTTAGATTGGTTTATGTTTCCAAGGTTTCCTAGTGTTAAATTTCACAAGCGGTCTAACCTGCTAATGTAACAATATGTTATTTTTTTAAATTTTTGAAATTAGTTTTGGTATCAGGTATAACAAATTATACATTTTTGAAAAGGGAAAGAAAAATTGTTTTTGATGATGACATAGCCAACTATAACCGCCATAAGAAAAATGAAACTTGACCATTGTATCTCAACTACTATAGCAGTATTAAAAAATCTAAATACTTTACCAGATTCCTATTAGAAAAGTGCCTTAAGGAAGTGCAAACTAAATTTGTCTTACTTTAAAGATAAATGAGTTATTAAAGAAAATCGAAAAAACAAAAATTCACTTTTTTTTGCAATAGTACCCGAAGTACGTTAAATATTCAAAGCTAGTGTATGGGGTTTGGTACAACTTTGCATTTGAAGTATTTGATTTCATGTAACCAAATCTCTCTCTTTCATAATAAGCGAGATCCCCATGTTGAGAATGAATCTGTGGACACACTGTATAGCTCTGATCTTTTTGAATACCTCCAATATCTAATTCTGAGTTGAAAGAAATTAGAAATTCTTTTCCGAATAAATACACATCAAGTGACGACTTAATACCCCTTTCTTTAAGGGATGCTCGAAATGATCTTGATGTTCCTTTCCAAAACATTATTAATGTCTCCATTTCATCATCTGTCTTTCCTAGATTGTGGAAGCGGCCTAGAATATTTCACGCTTTTAAAAAAGTCGACAAGACCAATAAATCGAACTATCGTCGTATTTATATTCTTTCCACGCTTCACACAATATGTTAGTGAAACTATTGACTGTCAAGGTCAGGTTGATTGCATTTATTTTGATTACTCCCATGCATTTGAAACTATCGATTATGTAATACTTCTTAATAAACTTTCTTCTTTTGGTTGCTCTCAGGGTTACCGAGTTATATTTAAACAATAGGATTAATTACGTTTTTTAGAATGGTTACTTGTCTGATGCTTCTATATCTACATCTGGGGTTTCCCAAAGCTCCAATCTAGGGCCTTGATTATTCTTACTGTTTATAAATGATTTACTTATAAGTTTACCTTCTAAGGCCTTGGATTGTACTGATGATATTAAAATCTTCAATGTAGTATCGACTGAAGCTGATGTTGGGCGTTTACAGGAAGGTATTGACTTTATTTTTAATTGATCTAGTACCAATCACTCGACGTTGAATACAAATAAATGTTTTATCACGTCTTTTACTAGGAAATTAACACCTATTCCTTCTACCTATTCTATGGACGGTCATATACTTTCTTGAGTTGCTTCTGTGATGGATTTTAGGATAGCATTCGATCACTGTTTAAACTTCAATTTGCACGTGCAAAACACGTGTCTTTCGGCGAGTAAAACTTTAGGTTTTATCCTACGATTTTTCGATAACATCGATCTCCTCAAAAGTTATATTTTCTTTTCATTGTAAGTAGTTCTCATTGCGGATCTGTTGTTTGGTATCCCTTTTACGATACTCAGAATGTTGCTGTAGAGAGAATTCAAAACATCTGACATTTATCCAGATCGGGGAATGGACTATTCTTATTTTGCTGATGCAGCATAGTGTATTGCAATAGCGCCCGAAGTACGTTAAATATTCAAAGCTAGTGTATAGGGTTTGATACAACTTTACCTCTGGAGTATTTGATCCCATTTAACCAAATCTCTATCTCTCATAATAAGTGAGATCCCCATGTTCAGAATTAATCTGTGGACACACTGTATAGTCGCATGACACGCATGGTATTATTTATGCACGAATTAGTTTCTGCCTAGTTAGAAAACCTTAATTGAATACACCCCATATTTTATCAACCTAATGTATCGGGAATACAAGAAAAGCAAATATTTACAATATACGTTCATTACTAAAAAATGTTTTTTTATGAGTAATTACGCTAAAAATGATTAAACAATTTTCCTTAATTAAGAAAGTGAATTGGATGCGTATATTTACTTTTTTTTTTGCCGTAACCGCGGCAAGTATAATTAACTACAACTTGTCAAAGCGTTATGATACACGAGGTCGAAATTTTCATGTTTACGTAAACTTTTTCATTTTTCTCTCTGATAACTTATCATCGAAAATAAAACTTCGGAGAGCCAGTGACACGGGCACTATTATCTGAAACGAATTTTGCGAGTGTGGGGCAAATTTACGTCATGCAAACTTTAGATAAGGGATGACATTTGCAGATTGACCTACATTGCCGGCAAAAAATGTCCGCGGGGACTCATTAAAATATGATGTTCTTGTTGTCGTCATTTCCGCTGCATGATAATCTATTAAACTTTGTTCATTTTGTATCGGCCGCAAAAAAGTAAATGCTTTTTTCTGTTGGTTTAAGTTCCAGTTGAGGGAGTTTAAAATACATATTAATCAGTTTATTTACTTAATGATATGAACTTAACTTGATTAATATGCACTTAAATTAAAATTCTATCCGTTGAAGGTAGATCTATCAATTTCAAGATCTGTTGTAGAATTACTTATTCGGAAATTCGTTTAGTTGTTAATGCAATAATACAAACATGTTATGGTCATACACAACGTAAATATTGCTGTGGGGTTTTTTCTTATTTAACTCTAGAACTAACAGGAAAACGGCCTATCGCTACTTACCGCTCGCGTCCATTGGACCCGTATTACTATATGCTGGGTTTGAGCTAATATTCGGCGATTATTTTGAATTCAATATAGCGTAAGCATTATTATACTTGACTTTTATTTTATTCAACATAAGAAAAGACCATTAGAATAAACCGAAGCAGTAATAATAATAAGACATAAATATTACCTTAACTGAACACTGGCTTGAACCTGGGGAGGAGCGGTGCATGATGCTGGATGGCTATTTGCTCATCTCAAAATACTGTAGACCAACACGACAGCATGGCGGGTCTTGTATTTTTGTTAGAGAGACGGTGGAATTTGACGCAGTGGAATACTTAGAAAATAACAGCACAGAAATGACGCTTGAGTGTAGCTCGGTACTATCACATACATTAAGATTAATTATTGTAAATATATATAGACCACCAAAAGGAAATATGGATTTATTTAAACATACATTTGAAGAATTATTGGAATTCATCATGTCCAAATATGGATCTTATACATTAGTTATTACTGGTGACTTTAATCTGAGATTCTTGGACGCTGATGATCCAGATGTCCGGAATTTTTTGGATATTTTGGCTTCTTTCGATTTGACGACTACTGTCTCTGAGCCGACAAGAATCACAAGTAGGTCTGAAACTCTGCCAGATAATATTATCACCAATTCTAAAGGTTATGGGCATTATGACTGTCGTGTTGTAGACACGGCGTGGTCGGATCATAAGGGTCAGGAAATTACTTTTACATATCTGAATCTTTGTGGTCCAGAGCCGGTCAGGACCAGGATGAGACATTATACCAGATATAAGTTAAATTTAATTGCGGAAAAAGTTAGTAGTGTAAATTGGATCAATTACTTAACGATAGAAAACTTAGAGGATTGCTACGAAAGTGTATGTAGCGTGCTTTTGGATACTGTCAATGAAATCTGCCCATCTACGTTCAAACAA
The DNA here is from genome assembly GCA_935421215.2 of Melolontha melolontha. Classification (NCBI taxonomy): domain Eukaryota; kingdom Metazoa; phylum Arthropoda; class Insecta; order Coleoptera; family Scarabaeidae; genus Melolontha; species Melolontha melolontha. Next base: position 4,492,321 of record OW285239.1, on the reverse strand, counting down.
ACAAGAAGAAAACGAAGCGATGGCTAACTGATGAACTCAGGAAAAAGTGTGCAATTAAAAGGCAATTATACGAGGGTCATATCGAAAACAGGTTACCTAAAGAACTCTATAAAAATTACGCAGATTATGTAAACTGTTAAAGTTGCTGGAATAACAGATGAAAAAGAGCTCTTGGACTATACCAACAGTTATTTCCTGGGTATAGCTGCTAACATTGATGATAGACAGCCTGCACACTTTGAAGGAATGTCCTGTAAGGAGACGTGTTTTATGGAACCGACGACACCGTCAGAGGTCTTCAACACCTTAATGGAACTTAAGAACACCATGTCTGCGGGACAGGACGAAATATCCGTTCCCGTACTTAAGGCCGTCGCAGGACATCTGTCAATAGATCTTTCGAGTCGTCCACCTTTCCGGATGCTTTGAAGACGGCTGTTGTGTGTCCGATGTACAAGAAAGGAGATGTTCATGACATCACAAACTATAGACCTATAGCACTAATTTCGAATGTGGCCAGGGTGTTTGAAAAACTGATATATAGAAGAATGAATGGGTTCCTTAACAAACATAGACTTATCACAGATAGACAGAATGGTTATCAAACTGGAAAATCGACATGTTTGGTCGTATTTCAGGTGGTTTGTGAAATACTTGATGCCTGGTCGAACAAAGAGCAAGTAGCAGGAATTTTTATGAATTTGTCCAAGGCTTTTGATAGTGTTAATCACAAGATCCTTTTGGAGAGATTGGAGAACTTGGGATTTAGGGGAAATTGTTGGAGCCTTATTAAATCTTATCTAGAAAACAGAAGACAAAGTGTCGTGGCAGTGAATGAGAGGGAACCAGAATTGGGTCTGTGTGGCTCACTGTTACCAGGGGCGTTCCACAGGGATCCGTGCTGGGGCCTCTTTTATTTTTAATTTACATAAATGGGTTACCACTAGTATCTAATTATCCTATGACCTTATTTGCGGATGATGTTTCATTGGCAATAAGATCAACGGAAACAAACGCCTTGAGGGAAACCATTGCACAGGCATTGTCTTCTGTGAGCGCATGGTTCAGAGTGAACGAACTTAAATTGAATGTAGGCAAGACCCAAATCATCCATTTCGCTGTTTCTCAGCGGGAAGATCTTGTTGTAAACTTTGGAGACGGTGTACTAGCCTCGTCGCCCGAAGTAATGTTTCTCGGCATAAGGATCGATTCACAACTGAATTGGAAGTCCCATATACGTTATTTATTTCGGAGGATTTCTCCATTTCACTATGCCCTCAGGGTTATCGCCGGCTCAGTAAACAGTGAAGCCAGTTTGTGTGCGTATCGAGCTTACGTGGAATCGCGGTTGCGGTATGGTTTGGTCTTCTGGGGGAACAGTGTGGATGTGGGAAGACTTTTTATTCTGCAGAAGAAATGTCTTCGTGCAATTTTTAAGTTGGGATTTACTGACTCGTGTCGAGAAATATTTGGAACAAGAAACAAGTCTTTTTGCTGCATCGTCGAATCTAAGTACACGAAGTATATTTTGAAATCTATTTCGAGCGATAATAGTGCCAAAGATTTTTCGACCATTGCTTTTGCTCCAAGTTGTGTTACGCCCTCGTTATAAGATTTGTATACACCTATTAGTATCAAAACTCCTTGCTTACGTTTGAGACCAAAATTTACGGTTTCGAATGAATTATCTTGATTAAATCAGAGACTAATTCTGCAAAAGTTAATTTAAAATAACCGACACTGCAATGTAGCTTTAATGTGAATGCGTATTTGAACAACTAAATTGTTCACTCACTGCTTTAGTGTGAGAAATTTAGTGTTATCCCTCTGGCGATTTGGTGAAGAGCATATCTTCAAAGACCTTAACCAAAAACGCTACGTTTAACACTATTTTCTGTTTTTAGATTGTTCCACTGAAGATGCCAACTTAGTTGCCGAAATACGTTTTTAGAGTTTCTTAATTTATATAGAAGTATTGGATTTTTCTTGTTTATATATAAAATATATATATATATATAAATAAATTTATTGAATTCTTGAACATCCATTTTTATCAAATTTTTGCCGAAAACAATCTCTCCTTCTTCATTCGTCCACTTTAGGATAATTTCAAGAAGAGGTTTACGAAAATAAATGAAAAAAGAAGAAGCAGGTGTATCGATCACGCGATTTCCAAATCGTGTTGGGCCTGAACGTTCTCGTAAAATATTGTGTAGTGGTTGTCTTCCGTGAAGAGATAAAATAGAATCTTAGTACCACTTGTACCACCAACTTGTTTGTTATTTGATATAAAAGAATTAGCTCCAGCCGGATTTATGTTGTGGTCATCATCGCTGCTCTCAGTAGATTCTTCGCCATCTGATACTTCTGCTGTGCTTGTATCACCTCCGTCGATACGGCCTTCGACTGCATCTACCTCTCCATCGTCGTCTGAAGCTTCATATCCGCTATTGTATTCAACGTCACTCATTTCGGCTACTATCGCCTCTAGCTGTTGTTGTGTAAGGTATTCCTTATTTCTACGATCCATTTTCTGTAATGAGTAAAACGCAAAGTAGCCGAAATAAAAGATTCAGAAATAACTACCTGAGAATTGATAAACAATGAGGCTAAAATATCAAATCGCACATCACAACTGAACAAAATATAAATTTTGTCTTATTCACAGTAACAAAGCAACACTACACAGAAAAGTCTTCCTTGGAGACTGTGGTTAAGTAAAAACTTAAAAAAGGTATATAACCCCTTACTGCAATTATTAATCGTATCGTAAATACGTATTTCGACAATTAAGTTGTCATCATCAGTAGGTAAAACCAACTAATCAAAGTGTTGCAAATGGAGTACAGTAAAGCTAGCGCAACTGTTCACGAAACAACTTTACACGGCGTCCACGTATACACCTCCGCCAGTATTTCTGACAAACCGAATAATTTGTAACCATATCCGAGAACCTGGGCAAGGAGCCACAACTGGTGTCCGGTATCGCTTTCTGAGATTTTCTTCTTCAAGACAAACGGTTCGCTACAAGCAGGTGTTTACAATCTCAACTGCAACAGTTCGTAACCGTTTACGAGAAGTTAACGTTTGGTATAGTGTGCCAGCCCGAGTTCCAGCCTTGTCCGTACACCATCGGAGACTTCGCTTGAATTTTTGTGGGAATCACGTTAATTGATTGCAGAATGACTGGCAACGAGTTCTCTTTACAGACGAAGCCAGATTTTGTCTTTATAACTGTCATAGATGTGTTCGTGTGTACAGACGACCAAATCAACGTTATGTTCAATGCAACATTCTGAATATCACATTATTTGGTGGAGGTTCTGTAATGGTGTGGGGAGGCATTTCTTTGGCAGCGCGTACGGACCTAGTAGTGTTAAACAATGGAAGTATTAATGCTGATTGGTACATAACTAACATTCTTCAAGACCTTGTTGTGCCATTCGCGCCTTATATTGGACGAAATTTTTTATTAATGCAAGATAACGCACGACCACACAGTGCTCGCATTGTTCAAAATTATCTTGAGGAAGTTGGAATCGTCGCTATGGATTGACCAGCAGGAAGTCCAGACCTCAATGTAATAGAGACATGCTTGGCAAACGCCTGCAAGATTATCCGAACCCAGTCAACAACCTGGAAGAGGTAGGGTGCTGCTTTGTGGAAATATGGAATGGATTGGAGCAGAATAACATAACCTCGCTTATTTTACTCTATTTTACTTTATTTACTCGACACTGAGGCCATTTCAAAAACAATGTTAGTTCATATATTTTTAGAAATTTTCCCTTTATCATTGCTTTTCATTGTGTATTACTTTGTAAAGGCTCTCCGATAAGTCATGAGCGAAGGAAATCGCGTTGACCAAGTATGTGAAGAAGGACGCCCGTTCCTGGGTTATGATAATAGTACTTTCTTGCTGTGGCGGCTCTTGATGACGTACGATGTGCGCTGCTGCACGGATGAGACTGCTTCGTTTAAGCTTTCATATATACAGAGAAGCAAGTAACCGTACCCGAAATAGTTCGAAGTAGTCTCATCCGTGCAGCAGCGCACATCGTACGTCATCAAGAGCCGCCACTGCTTTCTTGATAAATCATTGATAAGTGCGAGTAATTGAAAGAAATTGCATTTCATCGATTACACCGCCATCTATCATGAATTTAAGGAAATGTTTCAGACAAGTCCTACGTACTTTTTCTAGTAGAATTCGAATCTGTAATAAAATATACGGGTTTATATTTAAAATTTGAAAGTTACCCCCACCATATCTGGAGGAAGAGAGGGGCTAATTTTAGCACTAATATATTTCCACCAATGAATTATTACATTTTAAATATGGAGATTTTTTCGTAAACTGTTTATTATTAGAGATATTTGAAAGTTTCTAGTTAAAAATGCACACGGTATATTCGTAAATTAAAATTAGAATTAAGAATTTTCATTTTAAATATCAGTTTTAGATCATATTTGAACACATTGCAAGTATCATTACAATTACAAAAAATAAGTGAAGTATATAAATCATGTAGATACAATGTAACAAATTTCATTTGAAATTTTAGTTTCAGAAAAGTTTTCATCAATTCATTACCGCTAACAAAACTTTAATCGGGTCATAGCGGTACAAACATTTTTCTCTGATTGATAGTGACCTTTTTAGAAGACGAATTAAAACGTTACAAAAAGTCAAGCTGTGTTCAAATTCCTTGTCACCCTTGATATATTAATCCATTTAAATGTCGACGAATACTTGGACACAGGTCCACAATTTATAGTGGCAGGTGAATGCAATGAATTCTATTATGTCGACACTTTTTGGAGTGCAGCTTCATAAAAGCGACAAGTTTGTGTTTTATCGGAACGTGTGTTTATACAGTGTATGGGCACAACTCAACGGCAATTTATGCCTTTGGTCGAGCCCAAAAACTGCTAAAAGGCAAACAATGTTTCATTCAAAAATGATTTTATACCTCACCAATAAATAAATATTTGTTCACATGTACATATGCGCTGAATAATAATGGAATAAAGTATAATGTATTTATAGTTATAAATTACCTTGAAATTTTTGCAAAATAACGTTACAAAAATTAATTATCTTTTCTTGTAAGATATTGTACCACTAAGTTCATTAAAAATTTTGGTTTCTCTCAAATTTTTCTTTCCACAAATCATAGGAATACAGTTCTTCCATGATTTTCTGTGTCAGTTTATTTTGTTTCCATTTATTTCTTTATAACTTTTCATATCATTTCGTGTGATGCTATCTTTGATTAGATGCCTCGCTCTAGTTTTTTTAAATTTTTATTCAATATTTTAGTGATTTGATTTAAAATTCAGTTCTAATATCTTCCTTTTTTCTATTATCTTTTGGCGTCGAAAAATTTCCTTAAATATCTCATGTACTCATTCCACCTAACACACCAATAATAATCACTGCTACAGTAATTCTAGACATATGGTTGCATTTTAAACCAAACCAGCTGAAATTTTGTCGACAATTTCAACAAAGCTAAATGATACGCTAAACCTACCTTAAATTTAGATACTGGAGTACAGAACAATAACATCAGCTACACAAACGTCCACTGCAAAGTACAAAAGTAAAAGTTTGATGTGGATTTGCCAAGTTTGGAGTATTGGAACCCTACATTTTTGAGCGTAACGGTGCCTGTTACTTCTGAGAGATATACACAGATATGCTGGAAACATTTTCCATAGGAATTTCGTGGCTTACGAGTTACACGTAATATGTTATAGTTTAAACAAGATGGTGCCACTGGTCACACGTCACGATTAGCTATGCGCGTTTTAAGAACCATGCTTCCTGAACGGTTATTTTCACGGAATGATGGCATAAATTCACCAGAAAAATATCCTAAGACTTAACAGCTGCCGACTATTTCTTGTGGGGTCACTTAAAGTCTAGAGTATACATTAATACACCTTGCATTCTACAAGATTTGTAGCTAACGTCACCCAGGAAATTTGAGCCATTGACGAGAGGACTAGAGAGGCTGTTATGGAAAATTTGGGCGTCAGAATTGCAGAATGTATTCAACTGTGCGGAGGTCATTTACTTAACATAATTTTTCCAAAATAATGAAGTTACACTAGATTGCATCTATTGTGCCTTTTATTCCTGTATATATTTTTCAACTATTATTAAACCTTCTCTAAGCCAAGTACATTCCATTGGCGCGCGCTCTGTATATACGTTTTTCTGTTTCCATATACCCTAAAGTTCCATTTTTAGTGTTGTGTACTTGTCAAGCGCGAGAACAATACTCTTTGTTTGCCTTTTGTTTCTTATCCTTAAATATATGTATAGTATTTAGAATTAAATAATGTTCACTTTAAATTGACACTCTGTATACCGAAATTTTAATTATCTTATTGAAATTGTAAACCTACGACATAATTTAATTTACAAGTTTATTACCATTTTTATTAGATTATTTCTACCTTGATTTATTATTTAATTATTGTACCTATTCAATACTCAGTTTGTAATCGCCCTAGCTATTAATAATTTCACGTTTTTTAAACGAACTGCAATAAAATTTATTAAGATGAATAGAATTTAATCTAAACTTTGTACTTAGGTTTAAGGTTAAGACTTAATTAGCAGAGTTTAAAAGTATATTGCCGGGTATTATTGCTAGCAGGTACCATCTACCAAGACCTTCAAAATTTCCTCGAATTATGTCATCATCTAGTCATACAATCGATACGGTTCGCATTATTAGTTTTGTAATAGTTCATGTCGGTAATGACAAATTTTACCTGTTTGTAGTATTTTTAAAAACAGTAACAACCGGAATCTGATCCTAACAACAAGTAAGAAACAGACTCTCATTTGAACCACAATATATAGGTAATAAGCAAGAGGGCAAACATTAATACAATATCAAACACTGGACGCAATAAAGAATTAGATATAGTTAAAAGTGCATTTTTATTATTCAATAAAAAAAAGCGATGAACATTTCAGTGCAAATTTTTACATTTATTTTATTTTTGTTTGAGTGTTTGCTGTTAATGTTATTGTCTGCTGGTACAGCTATGTTTATTAAGTATGTGATGTGTTCCATTTTATCTTGAAGTATGATGTTCGGCCTATTTGCTCAAATTTGTTTGTCTGTATGCATTGTAATATCCCAATAGAGTTTGTATTTTTGGTTTTAAAGAATTGTTGTAGGTGTATATTTATGAGTGTGATTTATGATTAATAAGGTTGTATAGTATTGGTGTAGTATTTTAGTTGCATTATTATATCTACAAGTATATCCAGTAGCACTTGTGTTTCCTCTTGTCATGGAACAACGTTATTCATGGAGCTTTTTCTCTATTCTTCATTTAGATTTACGTTAAATCGTTATATGAATCGTATGTGTGGTTTTTAAATGCAAAGTTCAAGGATTATTATTATTATTATTATTATCTCTTCCACTCACAAGAACCATTCGTTCTTGGCTGCCATTATCTTACCCCATCGGTTCATTCGAACAAGATGGATGGCATAGTTATCTATCATTCATTTATTTTATGCGAATATTGATTATAATAGATACTTACCAGTACTTTCAAGGTGTGAACATATGTGTTGTCCGCTGCTAGCAGCTTGTGTCTCTTTCTGGGTATGAACTTGTATGTTGGTTGCTGCTGGCAGCTTGCGTCTCTCTCTGGGTGTGTGGTTTGTGTTTGTGCGAGCGCGCAAGTGTAGGGTATTATATGTTGGCGCGCTCGTGCGTGTGTTTTGTGACCGGTCGCGTTAATTTTGAGAGATCGGAGAACCAGACGTTGCGCAGGGCCGCCAACCCTTTCCCGGCAACTTCTTTACTTTTCCGTGCAGTACTTCGACGGCCCGAACTCCGCCCCATCGAGGCAAGGCGCAGACCAGCGAAGCGCACCCTGCACGGGGTTGCTCATCGCCAACCGAGGGAACACTCTTAGCGGCTACTTCGGTCGACGACGGTCACACTTTGTGCCATCTTAACGTTTTCCGCCATTGCGGAGCACTGCACACACGTCAAACGTGTGTGTGCTGTTAACGGCAGCCTAGCCAGGTTGCCGCCCAGGACCGGTCCTAGTGGTGTGTGCATTGCGCGGCGCCGTGTTTTGCGCCGCGTAGCTTGGTTCCTCTCTCCCCTGCTGGAAAGGCGGAATGGCACCTGTCCGCCCATCGGGCAAACCCCCCTAGAGTTTGGTAGCGCATATGCTAGGCTACAACCCAGTAGAGGACCACATCAGCACCCCAGCCGTTCCGTCATTTCGCCTCCCGGCTACGTTGCCCGCGTTCGCGCGCTGCAACATCAGTTTAGCACGCGACGTATTATTGCAGCCGTATCTAACAAGACACTTTTTTTGGATTTTTAAATAAAGTTTTTGGTAGAGATCCAAAGTATTTATGGACTTGTGTAATTTCTGTGGAATTTCTCCAGTTGCGCAAATCACAATTGGGACTATTAGGACCTTGTCCATCTTCCACTTACTCTTGATTTCGTCGCTGAGAGGTAAATATTTATTTACCTCTCACTATAGTTCCTTGCAGTGTTTTTTGCCAACGGAACAGCAATGTCAATGATGTACGTTACCTTGTCCTTCTTCAGTGTCAGTATTATATCTGGAATATTGTTGGGAATTGTTTTATCTGTGATTATTTGGCGATTCCAATATAATCGAGAATTTTCGTCCTCGCAAACTGAAGGTGCTTCATATTCATAATACGGGACATTTTCAGAATACGACAAGTGCTTCTGTCTGAGCAGCTGGTGTAATTATTATTATTATTATTATTATTATTATTATTATTATTATTATTATTATTATTATTATTATTATCATTATTATTATTATTATTATTATTATTTCCTCCATTCACAAGAACATTCAATTTGTCCTTGGTTGCCAGGGTGTTAACCCATCGGTTCGTGAGAACAAGATGGCTGGCATAACTGTCATAATATTATTATTATTATTTATTTCTTATTTCCAGGTATTTCTCCGTAATCTATCTATGCGGCTCTACTACATATGGCATGCTTCATTCATAGTAAGCAGATAATAATACCTCTCCAATGTAGGGGGGGTTACATTTACTCGGCCCAGAGGGTCCGGCGCTTTAGTTGTTATGTTGACGAAGTGGGTTGAAATGAATGTATCTCAACAACATCCTCGCTTGAGTCTTTTGTTTCTACTGAAGCATGCCATATTTGTGTTTCATGCCCAATTTGCTGTTTCAGTCCTTGCTTGTTAATCAGTGTTTGGAGCAAGTGTACCTGATTGGGGCTGCTATCCCAAACCAACGGTTAGCTCAGGAAACCGTGGGGTCGCTAGTCCCCAGTAACCTAGCTCTAGGCTACCCTGTGCGGGTTTATTATTATTATTATTATTATTATTATTTCCTCCATTCACAAGAACATTCAATTTGTCCTTGGTTGCCAGGGTGTTAACCCATCGGTTCGTGAGAACAAGATGGCTGGCATAACTGTCATAATATTATTATTGTTTAGTTCTTATTTCCAGGTATTTCTCCGTAATCTATCTATGCGGCTCTACCACATATGGCATGCTTCATTCATAGTAAGCAGATAATAATACCACTCCTATGTAGGGGGGATTACATTTACTCGGCCCAGAGGGTCCGGCGCTATAGTTGTTATGTTGACGAAGTGGGTTGAAATGAATGTATCTCAACAACATCCTCGCCTGAGACTTTTGTTTCTACTGAAGCATGCCATGTTTGTGTTTCATGCCCAATTCGCTGTTTTATTATTATTATTATTATTATTATTATTATTATTATTATTATTATTATTATTATTTCCTCCACTCACAAGAACATTCAATTTGTCCTTGGTTGCCAGTGTGTTAACCCATCGGTTCGTGAGAACAAGATGGCTGGCATAAGTATCATAATATTATTATTGTTGTTTATTGTTTCTTATTTCCAAGTATTTTTCCGTAACATAACTATGCAGCTCTCTTCCATATGGCATGCTTCATTCTTAGTAAGCAGATAATAACACCTCCCACCATGTATGGGGGGTTCATTTTCACGGCCCAGAGGGTCCGGCGCTTTAGTTGTTATGTTGACGAAGTGGGTTGAAATGAATGTATCTCAACAACATCCTCGCCTGAGTCTATTGTTTCTACTGAAGCATGCCATATTTGTGTTTCATGAACAATTCGCTATTTCAGTCCTTGCTTGTTAATCAGTGTTTGAAGCAAGTGTACCTGATTGGGGCTTCTATACCAACCCAACGATTAGCTCAGGAAACCGTGGGGTCGCTAGTCCCCAGTAACCTAGCTCTAGGCTACCCTGTGCGGGTTTATTATTATTATTATTATTATTATTATTATTATTATTATTATTATTATTATTATTATTTTTATTATTATTATTATTTCTTTAGAATATTAACCATATTTTAATATGCTACAAGTTTAATATTTAGTGAAAACCAAGAATATTTTTTAAAAATATTAAATATATAATTAAAAAATCGGGTTTGAAGAACATAATACAAGTACATATTTGTGGTAAAATTGCGATCAGATATGCAGATACGTGTTTCGTCCTATTATGGACTCATCGGTACATGCAACAATCAAAATGATTTGTTATTCAACGAAGAATTCTTGAGGCTTAGGATAGTGTATTACAGGCTAGCAATTGATTTGCTAATTTCAAGTATACCTAATAGACGGGATGAATGCATAAGAAACAGGGGAAAATCAACGTGTATGAATTGTTCAGATCATATCTTGCTGAAATTTTTATCATTTCTCAATATGAATTAATAAAATTTCAAATATATTTTTAATAATATAAAATATTATTAAAAATATGTTGCGAAGAACACAATACAAGTTGAATATTAATATTTTTGTGAACGTATCCCTTCCAGAGACGCAGATACGTTTTTCATGTTTCTACAAAATCGCCAGCGCGCCCTTGCTGGGGAACGATACATTCACAAAAAGAACAACTTCGCTATCTCACGTAGAAGTACATTCTGCCCTGCATATTAGCAAACAGCCGAAGCAACAAGCTCTGTCTACATAACAAATGCAGAACTAACAAAGTGTTTCCGTCAGATGGCACTACCGTATCTCTGGAAACTGTTTTACCGTGTCTTCATTACTTATTACGGACCAACAGCAAGCGTATATAACAGAATAATTTGAAACATCATGACTAGGAAGAAAATTCACCTGATGAGGTTTTATCCTACTCATGTATGTTTCAAATTATTCTGAGATAAAATTACATTAAAATATACGAACGGTTATTGGGTATTCATATATTTACGAGGGTACAACGTAGATTAGCCCCACCGTGGTGCATCCTGGGCAACGTATATTGCGGTTAAATAGTCTACACACCGGCTGTTGAACCTCACACTCTGCGTGCATATCCCGGCTACCAAGCGATAAAGCACGATAATACATTGTTGAGAAGACGCTCCTCAGGCCCCACTGAACGTGGAAGACATCAGTAGAACTAAGACTGAATATTTATCGTGGGTCCTTCATAAAGTCGACATGGTATGTTGTATTTCTCCAGGTGACCAACAGTTCCGACAAGTTGAAGCTCTACCTTACGATCCAGGATCCGTGGATTTATTCATTATTTCATGCTTGATTTGGCTGTATATTGTATTGGCAGTATATTAAGATTTAGTGTTCGGTAACCGTATGCAAAAAGATAACGGCGTAGATAGGTTATATACTGGCAAAAATAATCGCGAATGTAGAATATTTCGGGCAACAAAGATTCTTTAAAACCGGTTTCGGATGCATAGGATATTTTGCTTTTTTAGTGGAAGTGAAATTACTTAAAAAAGGGCACTTAAATACATTAGAAATGTTATGATTAAATACTATTGCATTGTACCAAAAAATAGCATATCAATGTCTTACATCAAATATTTGTGAATACAAATTAATACAAATATGTTAAAAACATATCTGTATGTGTACACATGGACATACACAATAGATTTTGGTATATTGAGCCATTTGGCTACGAGTTAATGAACGACACAATTATACGTACTTCTTTCTCTCCTAATAGTGGTCTAGCCGTTTGTGAGAAAGCGCTCATACCGAGGGGCTTTTCTCCGCCGTTAGATGTCAAGAGATCTCTTGTCAGCTGACGACATAAGACTGTGGTTATCATGTGGGAGCGAATCTTATGATGTCACTTCATAACTGCACTGAGGAGATCGTAAAATCGAAACACATGTGTCTGTTGTTGAAGTAACCATTAGTTAAATACGTTATGCATGTTCATGTGTATAGACACAGATATGTTTTTGACGTATTTGTATCAATTTGTATTCACTATTGTGTTGGTTCACGTATAATAACTCTTGTACAACAGGTATCTTATTGGTTTCTTGTGTCGCCTTGTATAAATCTTTCGGAAACGGCATAAGTGAAATAGCGTTTTATTGTAGGAAAATATAACAAGAGACGTTTCTTCGTAGAGTTTCTAATTCATAAGAATGAATAATTTGAACGGTACCGGCAATATTAATGATCTCCGGAATACCTCCGAGTCAGGAGCCTTGTTGTTCAGTCGACATCGAATGTATTATGCATGTGCATAAAAGAAAATGCTGATCGATGCCAGAGGTCGAAATTATATAAAGAGCTATTGTGACTTCTTATCGATATCGCGATGTTAAAGGCGGGCTCGTGTCAAACAAGAACCCATATATCTTTTAATAAAAAATGCCAACAAATCCTGAAAATTCAATGGAAAGTGAAATATAAATAGGTTGTCGATATACGCCCACCTAACATTTTCTACTTTTTTCGAAATGTATTTTAGGTGCTTCAATGTGATTCGTTAAAGATTTCCTCGTGCTAATATTAAAGAAAAATAAAAAAAAATTAAAAAAATTTTTTTCTTTTTTTATTGACAGGAAGGGTTCTAAAAATGTGTTTGAAAAAGTATACATTCTTTTTGTATATTTTTGTACTTACGAGGCTGATTTGATGGGAAAGTTATAGCAAACGCCAATTAAGTTGGCGCGAGGAGGGGTAAGTTCGCGCAGGATTAGAAGTAGTGGGGAGATTTATATTTGGTTTTACATCAAATGTCAGATAATTCTAACCTCTGAGCGTGTATCACTTTATGATCCCCTAGCAAAGACATTATGTTCCGTCAAACGTCAATGACAAATGTATTCTGACAATTACTTGAGTAGTGGGGGTGGACGTTTTTAAAAACGGCTTCTGCGCACCCCCTCCTCGCGCCAACTTAATTGGCGATTGCTATACTTTTCCATAATCGGAAACCTTTCCACATCCAAGCCCCATTGTTGAGTACTGGCAAAACTAGATCTACCCTGTTTACAGAAATCTCTATTAATGCTTCTTTCGGTATCCTATCTATACCAGCCGCTTTATTTCTTTTGATGTTCTGGATAACTCGTATTAATTCTTTTTAGGTAAATTCTGGTACGTCCTACGGCATTTCCTTGTATTCCAGTTCTTGACTTCTCTGATGGGGATATTCTTGCTTCCATTTGCAAACTTGAAAACACATTGCTGTCTGGTCATGTTCAGGTTCCGGCTTTGTTGATAAAGAATATTAGATATGTTCTTATCGGTTCTCTGTCTAAAATCTTTTACTTTTCTATTAAATCCTTGTCTTTCTTTTTCGCCTGAATGGAAGATCGAAAGTATTGTCCCTATTTTGAAATCTATAGTTTTACTGAATATGGCAATTTAGCTACTGCAATACGTATCTTTTTCTTCTTCGCTTCACGTATTAGGTTTGATTCCTGTTACGGTACCCATCTTTTACGAGGTCTTCCACATTTCTTTGTCCATTGCATTTATAGTATTTTGTTTTAAATGGAAACTTCTCGCAATTCATACTGTTTAGGTGTTTGTTTCATTTATTTTGTCATTTAGGTTGTATATTAATAGGTCTTCTTTTATATCTTGATTTCTTAGTCTATCCAAAATTGTGCAACCGTTAACTTTTCTGAGGAATTTCACTTCTTGACTTTGTTCACGGCTTTCTTGCTTCTTTGTGGCAATCCAGGTCTAGCTTCCATGTAGAAGTGTTTTTAATTGCTAATATCTTGTAAAATTTAATTTGAGTGCCTTTTTTTGCTTGTTTTATTTTTCAGATGTTTATTTATAACGGGTCTTTCATTAAGCGCTTCCTATCTTTAAATTTAAATAAAACAAAGTGTGTGTGAGATATCATCGAAATTTTTTATTCGTTTGAAAGACCTATTGATGCCATTATGTGTGGAATATAACATCGTTCAAATGTCCGCCACGGCTTCTCTGGGTGGAACGCATCCGAAATGTCCAATTTTCCATGACTCTGGCGCATAAATCAGGCTGAATTTGACCGATGGCATGGGTTATGTTGTATTTGAGGACCGCTGTTGTTTGTGGGTTATTCGTATACACCTGCGACTTAAGAAAACCCCACAAGAAAAAGTCTAGCGGGGTCAAATCGCACGATCTCGGTGGCCAGTTCACATCACCTCCACGTGAGATGACCATGCCCTCAAATCGCTCGTGCAGAATATCCAATGTGGCATGAGCTGTGTGGCACGTAGCGCCGTACTGTTGAATCCACATGTCGTTGGTGTCCAGATCATCCAATTCAGGCCAAAAGAAGTTGGTAATCATCGACCTATAGCTCTCGCCATTGACAGTGATGGCCTGGCCAACGTCGTTCTCAAAGAAATATCGACCGATGACGCCGCCAGCCCAAAATCCACACCAAACAGTGACTTTTTCGGGATGCATTGGACGCTCTTGGATCTCATGTGGATTGGTATCGTCCCAAATTCGACAATTTTGTTTGTTCACGTACCCATTCATCCAGAAATGGGCCTCATCGCTGAAGATGATTTTTCGATGAAAATTAGGGTCAGTTGCCAACTGCTCCAGAGCCCATTCAGCGAACACACGTCATTGTCTATGGTCGTTTACCTTCAGTTCCTGGGTCAGTTGAATTTTGTACGGGTGCAGGCCCAAGTCACGGCGCAAAATTCGCCAAGTTGTGGTCTGCGAAAGGCCGAGTTCTTGTGAGCGACGCGAAATCGACTGCCTCGGATTCTCCTGCACACTCTCACGGACAGCGGCGATGTTTTCGGCAGATCTTGCGTTTCGTCGACGTACGGATGTTGGTCGATCGTTTACTGAACCAGTGGACTCAAATTTATCCACCACATTGCGAATAGTCCTCTCGGTAGGACGATTATGGCGACCGTAAAATGGGCCAAGCACGCGATACGTTGCCCGAACAGAACACCCATTTTGATAAAACCATTTCATTATTTGCACGTGTTGTTGAATGCTATATCCGTCCATGGTGATTTGGCAAAACAGACTGAATAAATGACAAATAATTTGACAGATGTACCTTCAACAAGATGACCGTTACCAACTGTCAAAGTTCGGAAGTCCCTGTTGGAAGACACGTTAGTTCCGCATATATTGCTGAATTTATTGAACTTTTGTTCTATGTCTCTACTGTTTCCAAAGGCTATGTCGCATCCAAGATATCTAAAGTGTCGCACTTGTTCTAAAGTCCTGTCGTTGATTACAATTTTTGTCTTTATTTGTTCGTTTCCAATAAAAGCCATAGCTTTAGTCTTTTCAGTTGAGATAACCGTATCAAATTTAGGACTTAATTTGGTTGAATAGATGTATTGCACGTTGTAGATCTGTTCCATTATAATCATCGTCATAATTACTGTGTCATCAGCGTATAATAGGTTATTAAGCTGAGTCTTTCTGTCGTGATAAATGCCTCTAGTTTTATGTTAAGTCTAGCGTGATGGCAGTGTTATTGTATAAGCCTTTTATAGCTGTTTATCAGATGTTGAGGATTGTTACGTTTTGAATTGCATCCTTTATAATATTTAACGTTTCATCACCCGGTATAAAGTTTTCGTCACGAGTTGCTTAAATCGCCTCCCCGTGTGTATATTTCTCACGGTATCGTCCTCCAGCTACTGCTTGGATACAATCGATGCTTGAGTTAAGGAATTCGATCACGAGCCGTATGTAAGATCGGTTGATTGTGCTAGTGCGTTTTACATTCCTGAGAGAATGAAGTTTTACGTAATCCTACGTAGTTTGATAAAATCGCATATTGCGGATAAAAACGTAGAACGTAAATAGGTTTGAAATCGCCGATACCGTTTCGTTTGGAAATAGAAGTGAAAGGGAAAGAAAACCTGTGCTTTTCTTCTTTTTTGGCGGCATTTCTGATACGTATGGCGGAACACATTTAATCGATCTCAACCACGATATTCCCGGAGGACGAATCGTATCACCAGCTTCCTTGGCAATCTCCTGTACTCGAAATTAAGACGACACGTGAACTCGTATGGTTTTAAACCCTTGCTCTGTCATAATGTTCCATAGTTTTGACTAATCACGTTATCAAAGGCTTTTTCAAAGTCAATGAACGCAGTACGTGTTCCTTTATTGTATTCTCTGCGTTCATGGATTATTTGCATCTATTGTACCCTGTCCTTTGCTAAAATCCATTTGTTCTTCGTCTAATAGTGCTTCTGTAATGTGTTTCAGTCTTGTATTTAGGATTTTTGCATATGTGTTGTATGCTGAGTCTAGAAGGCTAATTATCACATATGTTTTTGTCTCATTTTTTGAATATTGATACCAGCTTTGCTTTCTTCCAAACTTTTGGGATTTCTTTTGTCTTCCAGAATCTGTTAAATAGGTGTAGTAGTCTTAGATGCAGCATAAATCCGCCGTATTTCCATAATTCGGTGTTGATACCATGTTCCAGTGACTTTTCTGTTTTTAAGTGAAGCGTCAGTTACTTCCTTTAGATGTATATCATCTAGGCCTTTCGTATCTGTAAGATCCATTGTGGTTTCTTCTTCATTGTCATTGTGCCATAAATTGTTATAGTGAGCTATCCAAATAGGTATACTTATTAAGAAGTTTTTTAAATAAATTATTGTGGTTAGGAATTTTTCTTGTTTCCTCTTTGTTTCGTAATCTTTACTGACTCCTTATAGAAGGAAAGAACAATAATTGGCCAATATTATCCTGACACGTATCTATGCCAAATTTAAGAAAAAGGGGCCACATTTATTTAGAAAAAGGGTTTGTTCCATCAGCATAACGCGTCCTGTTATTTATTCGCTATGGCAACCTCCTAAATTCGTCAAGTTTGGATACGAATTCTGCCTCATTCACCGCATTCGTCAAATCTGGCTGCAAGTGATTTATTCTTATTTCCAAATTTGAAAAAAGGACTTGATAATCATTTGGATTCATTGGTTTTGAGTCTTTGTCTGTCAACCCAGCCCCCTATGCTGTCGATGGCTCGCTGGAGACGATGACAGATTATGTCGTCTCTTTTGTCAGTTGTATAGATTGCCGTATCATCAGAATGACTTGCCATTTCGACAGCCACCTACCTCGGGATATCTGCCATGTATAAAATGAACAGTTCCGGAGTCAAAAGAGACTCCTGTGGGATACCGGCGAGGAACGACCACTTCTTCGACGTGACCCGTTCGTTTTTCAACCGTGAGAAACTTTTGGAAGGTACTTCCACTCAAATACGCTCTAATCAAGTCGACGTTAGCTTAGCTTTGTCAGTAAAGATATTTTTTAAAAAAATCACCGTACTATTCAACCATCTAATTAGGTAACTATAATCATGTTGCGGGGTAGGTAGATTAGGTCCCGACAGGTCATAAATAAAATATGTAAATTTAAAGCCTCTTTATCGATAGGTAATCGGTCCCAACATTTCAAAGATTCTTTTTATAAAGCTCACCCAACATATTCATTTTTTTACAAAACTTAAAGAATTTCAAATGGATACCTATGTAAAATTACAAAGCGTACATTTGATTTCTAAAATACATAACAGTAAAGTTAAAAACCGTCACAAGTTTCTCACGAAAATGATTGAAGCATACAGAAAACTGGAAATAAACCGTTTGCATTTCATTAAATGTATAAGTGTCCCGTATCGTTATGTTCAAATTTTAGGAGTGTAAAGTAGACTTCATTTCAAGTAACAAAAACGCAAAACTTTTAATTTGTTTCAAAGTTACAGATCTATGAATATGATTGTCAGATCATGAAAAAAAATGTAATCCTAGAGTCAATACAAACTGATTTTATTTAAAAAAAGTTATACGATGCAATAACAGGCCTGTGATTGTTAACATCGCATAATAAAATGTTATCCTAAAATAAATAAATGCATACAGTAATTTCTTGGAGATCTACAAAAAAGGGTACTGGAAAATGATTTATGATAAAGAAGGTTCTTACTTATTTCGTAAGTGCTGAACCATGAATATCATACAATAAACAAATGTTCAGATGACTGTTAACGTTGCACTTTTTAATAAAGGATTACATTACGTTTCAGTTCATACAACAGCTTACTAGGCAGTGGACACGTTTTCTTTATTCAAAATGCCTTACCGATTTTCTTCTCAAGAGTATGCGGACATGCATTTTGTGTATGGCTACTGTAACGGTAGTGCACGTCAAGCAGTTATTGAATACCGACATCGGTTTTGCGCGATAGGCGCATTCCACATTAAAGAACGTTTCTAGAAGTACACAGACAATATCGGGAATGCTGACTGCGTGATCATCTTTTCGACCGAGGAGTAAATTTGCCAGCAGACTTAGAGGATGAAGCAGTAGCTATTGTTACAAGGGATCCAACTCTCAGTGTACATCGAATCGCTAGACAACTAGGAGTGCCACGAACGAGTTTGGCGAATTTTAAAACGTGAGGGCTTATATCCATAACACGATCGCAGTGGAGACGGTTTGCTTGAGGCAGACCACTATGCTCGTCTAGTTTATTCTACCTGGATATTAAGACAGTCATGGCTACATTTTAATTTCTGCAGAACAGTCCTTTACACAGATGAATCTACGTTCACGGGAAGTGGTGTTACAAATCTGAGAAACCTGCACAGGTTGTCATCAGAAAATCCCAAAGCTATATGCTCATCTAAATTTCATCATGAATTTTCTATTAACGTTTGGGCGGCTCTAATCGATGACTTTTTGATTGGTCCCGTCGTTCTTCCTGGTGGTTAAATGCGGACAATTACCTCCAATTTCTTATTGACGAACTGTCAGGTCTTCTTAGAGGATGTCGCACTGAATATTCGACGAGACATGTGGTTTCACATGGATGGGGCACCACCACATTTCAGAATTGCTGTCCGAAATTGGGTTAACGTCAATTATCAAAGATGGATTGGTCGAGGTGTTCCTGTTGCATGGCCACCCAGATCACCCGATCTTAATTCCCTTGACTTTTATTAATGGGGGTACATGAAAAATTTATTCTACGCGCAAGTTTCGAACACAAGAGAAGAGTTGTTGGATCGTATTCACCTGGCTGCCGAGCAAATCCGACAAAACAAGTATGAAATTCGGATAAGTACTTCTTCTGCTGGCTTACCAGCACAAGCCTGCATTCAGCAAGGAGGTGGACATTTCGAAAATATTATTAATTGAACTTTCTTAAATAAAATCAGTTTTTATTGACTTTAGGATTACATTTTTTTTCATGGTCTGACAATCACATTCATAGATCTGTAACTTTGAAACAAATAATGGATATACAAGTTTTGCGTTTTTGTTACTTGAAATGAAGTCTACGTTACACTCTTAAAATTTGAACATAACGATACGGGACACTTGTATATTCTTTCACTGTGGCGTTAAAAATTAAGATAATTGTAAATTTTTAGATTTAGTTTTAGTATTTTTGGAATTAATTTTGCATTTCATTAAATGTATATTCTTTAACAGTTTGTGTTTACCCAAGGGTAGCCGTTACCGAATTTACACATGCACTATCAGGCAAAGAAAAATAACGGGACCGAATTTACATGATATTCTTGAACGCCCATTTGCTAGGGACCCAATTTACGTGTACCCTCCTGTTGGTCGTCTTTCAGCTTTAAGTTTTATTTAAGTTTTAATTCTAAAGGGCGCAATTAACATCTTTAGCCATTAATCATATTTTTACAAATTGTTTTTTGAAAAATCTAGGCGAATATACAAAAATTCAGACAGTTTCAAATACATTTTTAGTGGAGCACCCATTTTTATAATAAGTTTATGTATATCTTTTCATGTGGAAATCCTGTTTCAATTACCCTTTAGAAACCGAATGAAATGAAAGCTATTACTTGAGGATTTTAGTTTTAATTCTGGAGGTTGTAATCAATGGCTTTTTAAAATTAATGATGCAATATAACTTTAAGTTGCTTGTTCCAGAAAACGTAATCCGCACTAGTTTCGTCTCTTCTCGTACACACGTTCTGCAATATTTCTCTTATATTTTCTCTTCGCAACAAATATTTATCAAAAAGAAATCAATATCATATAACGAGAGAAACAAATGTCTTGTCGTAAATAACAAATTGCTATTTTCTTCGAGATTATCGGGATATTCCACATAAATAGTGCAAATGCAATTTGTTGGAAGCTGTCAATTTCGGAGGACGATAATGCACGACAAACACAAAAGAGTTATAAATTGATCTAATAAATTCCGTATACGGTATGAATAACAGTAATAATATATTTATATCCAACAGAATAATAATTTATAGGCATGGGTAAAAATTATTTGATACAATATAAACTTAATACCATTCAAAATTAAAAAAAAATTGTTGAAAAATATACATGTTGAATTTGTCCCAGGGCAAGACAGAAACATGTCCGATTCTCTACTACCAAGCTTTTCCGATAGGTTTCATACTCACGATATTCTAAACGAATGCCATATGCAGAGTCGCTCTTATGTATGAAAACGGTCAAGTATCTCAAGAACGGTTCGAGATATCTCAATAAAATTTTGGACGCGAACATAAGGAAATGTTTGGATCCTCTTGGCTATATTTTCATTTTTTTTTCTTATTGCATATTTGAAATGCAAGGCTAACTTGTTTGTTGTTAAATGGCAACAGGGCTTGAATTTGGAAAGATAATTTTTTCCGAATTCAGGAATGTAAATACAGTATGTCTATTTTCTAAAATACACTCATGAGCAAAAGTATTGCATAAATTTTAATATGCTAAATAATATTACCCTTTCATTATTTCTTCATTCTTTGTTAAAAAAAAAATATCTACGACTTATTTATTTGATTGTATGTAGCAACAGAAACTAAAGTTAAAATAGAAATAAAACTACGGTTCTAATCTTTACTTTCAATCTTTAATCGTAACACGACAATTTTTTCGCCAGTACAGTGGCTTCCTAAGGTGATTACATCTAAAGAGTACGTTACAAACTAAATTAGAAAATATATACAGTGTGTATAAGCCAAATGGAATAAATTCATTATTTCGGTTACTGTACATATTTATAAAAAATCCCGAAACATGTCATATTTAATTTATAAATTAACATTCTTCAACGTGAAAATGCGATCCCTACCTTCAACCCCCTTCGAATGACAGGTACAACCCCCATTTTTTTAAATGGGAAGTATAGGCTTGTGATATATCGTTGTAAAGGTCTCTTTATTCTCTATTCAAAAATGTTATAATTTTCATGTTTGTTGTATCAATTAAGATAGAATAAAATAAAATCATGTTGTTATCGAAATTCGCTACAATATACTCAAAAAATAAAATTTAATGCAAAATGTAAAGAAAAATTTAAAACGCCAGAAAAAATATGAATGTCAATGAAGTAGATGTTCAAAATGTTCACCATGAACGTCTTGGCAACATCCTAATCTTACTTAAATAACATTATTTAACATATCAGGCGTGATCGACCTAATCGCAAGCGTTATTCGTTCTCTTAAGTCATTTAAATCCAAAGGTTTAGTTTTGTACACAATGCTCTTCAAATATCCCCATAAAAAAAAATCAAGTAAGGTCAGATCAGGTGATCGCATTGGCCATTCTATCGATCCTTGCCTTCCTATCCACCGATTGGGAAATATTGCATCGAGGTACTGCCGGACATTGCGTTCGTAATGTGGTGGTGCTCCATCCTGCTGAAACCATATCGTATTCATTGGAACTTGAGGGTTTCCTGGATCAGGATATAAATTTGCCAAAGTTGGAATGACATCATTTTGAAGTAGTGCCAAATAACGTTCGCCATTCAAATTGCCCTCAATGAAAAAGGGACCAATGATATGGTTTCCAACAATACCTGCCCAAACATTAACTTTTACTGGGTATTGTGTGTGTTCTTACCTCATCCAGTGAGGATTTTCCGTAGACCAGTAGCGGCAATTTTGACGATTAGTATGACCGCTAAGAGAAAAAGTGCACTCATCAGAAAACATAACGTCTTCTAAATTGATAATATTGTTATCTAGCATGTCCATCATTCGCTCACAAAAATAAGTTCTTCTATCAAAATCGTCTTCCATAAGCTCCTGAGTAGATATCATTTTATAGGGATGCATTTTATTTTCTTTTAATATGTTTACTATCGATGTATGGCTAACATTTAATGTAGTGGATGCATGTCTACTCGATGCATGTGGGTTTTCCATAAAGTCAAGCATCACATCTACTTTGATTTCATCATTCAGTGCATTGGCAGCTGGTTTTTTTATCTGCCTTACATGACCAAACTCTCGAAACTGCTTCTCTATCTTACTTATTGTTCCTTGTGCTATAGGCGGTAAATCAGGAAATTTCTCATGAAATAGGCGGGTTACTTCTTGTTGTGTTCTGGTTCTATCTCCGTAACCAATCATTTGTATGACTGTTATTTTATGCATTTCCGTTAATCTAACCATTTCCCAGAATTGTATTTTACGAAATTCAAACTAAAATGATCAAACTGTCAATTTAAATGACAATTTTTAAATACAAAACAATTTACTAAGGCGTTTTAAACAAACTAATGTTGCCACGGAAACTTTTTAAAGTATTTTTAATAGATACCATCTAGAAAGCACATTGGTATGGTTTTTACTCACTTTCTTATTATGAAGACCTAAACGGGAAGTAAGTAATGCAATGGTGCCTTTGATGTATGTATTAAATCTTTATAAACGCAAATGAGCATCTACTTCATTGACATTCATATTTTTTTCTGGCGTTTTAAATTTTTCTTTACATTTTGCATTAAATTTTATTTTTTGAGTATATTGTAGCGAATTTCGATAACAACATGATTTTATTTTATTCTATCTTAATTGTTGCAACAAACATGAAAATTATAACATTTTTGAATAGAGAATAAAGAGATCTTTACAACGATATATCACAAGCCTACACTTCCCATTTAAGAAAGTGGGGGTTGTACCTGTCATTCGAAGGGGGTTGAAGGTAGGGATCGCATTTTCACGTTCAAGAATGTTAATTTATAAATTAAATATGACATGTTTCGGGATTTTTTATAAATATGTACAGTAACCGAAATAATGAATTTATTCCATTTGGCTTATACACACTGTATATAAAATCAACAAGGTTGGTATTATTTTACAATGTTTTTAAATAAATCTATGAATTTACACAAGTATTGTCGGTAGTGAGGAAATGTGGCACATCTGGTCGGCCCTAACTGTTATATTATAGGGTACTAAACATGTTTACGTATAAAATTTGTTTAATAAACTACATATACATTTATATTATCGTCTAAACAGATTTTAAGTAAATAAATTTAATAAAGGCGAGTTATTTAAATCTAATTGGTCATTTAATAAATTTTGTGATTGTTTTAATTTATTGATTTCGAAACATTCCAGTAAATTTAATTTGTTCCCTTTATTTTCTAAATGTACAATTTGAAAATCTTTATTGAAAGTGTGGTTTTCTTCTAATAGATGATTCGCAAAAGTGGAATCTTGTTTTTTATTTCTAAACGAAGAACAATGCTCGGCAATGCGTTTTTCAAACGATCTTCCTGTTTGACCGACATATATCTTACCGCATCTACTAAACTAAAGTTGATAAACAAGTGTTTTTATTAGAAATGAATAAACCTAGGCAATTTACGTGAATAAATCCAACAGTTTATTATTAGCTGGCTCTTTTTTAAAGTTGGATTTAATGTCACGCATCGTCTCCTCTAGCATCTAATACAGCTTACATACTGCTATGTACTGTGGTATCGATTAAAGATTTGAATTGGCCCACAATACACAACAGCTTGCTCGGTTTAACTCAAGTCGGTTCAGCCTTCCTGGAGCTCTTGTATCTTCAGGTTACCCACAAAGGGGTATGTGTTAAATAAAAAGGTATTAGAAATAATAGTCACATTAATAACACAACATTTAATCAAAAAATAAAAT
This sequence comes from Melolontha melolontha, assembly GCA_935421215.2. Taxonomy (NCBI): domain Eukaryota; kingdom Metazoa; phylum Arthropoda; class Insecta; order Coleoptera; family Scarabaeidae; genus Melolontha; species Melolontha melolontha. The sequence continues at coordinate 4,468,007 of OW285239.1, read as the reverse complement.
TAAAAAAAAACTCTCTTAACAAAGTATTAAGAGTGTCTTATGCAACACAAATGCAATAGACTGAGGAAAACTTGTATGAATATTGACTCGCATACAAGAAAAAAACCTCAATTGACCGCGAATAAACCTAACCTAATTAAATAGTTACAAAAACTTTCAAATTAATTAATTACGTTAACCACAAACAGCAAACGTCAGACAGAAAAATAACTGTCAGCGCGCGCAACTCAAATGACCAGATCATGCGCTAAATAACATGATCAACTTTCCCTAGAAGAACCCTGACCTTCATACAACTACAACCAAAGAAAGCAAAAACTAGCAAAAAGGCTGAAATGTTAAAAATTTTCCTTACTATTTCTTTGTCTATAAATATCTATTAAACAAAAATTAATGAATTTACGAGCTCATATCATATACAAATATCTTAAAGAAATAAATATAAATATAAATATACTTGCAAATGCACACGTACATATAATTAATGTGGTCGTCGTACATCACTCAAAAAATATATACTTAAAGAGAGATTTCAGATAGATCGCATAAAATCAAAATTTACAAGTATCCAAAACACATCAAAGATCACAACTAAAAAACACAAACCGAAATTAACTCTAATACTTTGAATAAAGAGAAGGTCCTTATTCAAAAAAATTAGCTCGACCTATCTATCTAAAGGATGAGAAATCTCTGAATCTCCCTCTCGGAAATGAAATATCTCCATGCCTATAACATAAATCAAAAGACCGACTACGGTGGATCTGCAACCGGCAACGGTCGAACTACCCAGTTCAAGACAACGCTCGGACAACCTACAGTCGTGGACAAAAATACACATTATAATCAAATTTTAAATTAAATATAAAAAATCTCTAATTATTATCCTGAAATGAAATGTACATAATTATAAATAGTCTTTTAATGTTTCTTAAATTTTTCTTCGGGGAAAAGCCATGACAATACGTCTTCCCATTCGAAAAACCAAATTTCTTAGATACTCTTGTGGAATTTGTTGACATTCTTTCTCAGATGCTATTCGTAGGTCTTGTAAAGTTCTTGGAGGCGGATTTAATTTCTCAATTTTTCTCTTTAAGTAGTCCCATACTGGCTCTATTGGAGTACAATCCGGATTTTTGCAGGCCAGATCACTTTCTCAATTTCAACATCAGTAAGATACTGCTGTACAACATCACCAATGTTCGGGCGTGCGTTATCATGGATCAATTTGAACTTATCAAACCCAATAAAGCCGGTTTATGGGTAAACATGGTCTTGAAGGATATGTTCCAAGTATCAAACGCCTGTCATTCTTTGAGTTACCTCCACAAGCTCAGTACGTCCTTCTGAACTTATACCTGCCCAGTACATCACTGAGCCTTATTCAAAAGCAATATTTTTCACCAAAGTACATGGTGTAAAACGTTCATTTCTTCGTCTGTTCACTAAGTTACGTGTTTCGTCACAAAAGAGCATATTACTCCATTGCTCGGCAGTTCACGGTAAATGTGCTTGAGCAAAGTGTCGTCTTTCCGTCCTGTGCCGTAGAAGCAATTCTGGAACTTTTGCAGGTAGTCTTGCTTTTAAACCATATTACTTTAGCCTTCTCGATACCGTAAATCTGCTTACATTCGTCATGGTAGCTTCCGCAAGATGTCCACTAAACTCAGATGCCGTTGCAGCGTGGTTTCTTAGAGCTGTAATCTGTAGTAAACGATTTTGTCTTGCACTTATGCATCTCGGTCGGGCTTGCACAGGACGTCTGCTGAATCTACCGACTTCCCTATATTGTTTTAGAATACGGCAAATAGTGGATTAGTGCATATGCAAGCATTTCGATATTTCCTTTTGCTTCAGACCCGTTTCAGATAAGGCAATAACTTGAGCAGCTATCGGCTCGCTGTATTTAAGCGTATGTTCCATTTCAGTGACAGTACTAAGTAAACGTTTATGTCAACACAGTCTGAGTACGTTTGAGAGAGCAATAAGCTAAGATTATCTTCAAAGCAACGCAATCAACAAAATATTACAATACCAACCATTTTTTATGGTAACCCAGGATCCGATTGTTTATCTGTAATGTGTTTTTTAACGTTTTTATTATTAAAAAAAATATATTGTATTGTATATATGTTGCGACAAAATATAGTCATAAATAAACAACACTTTTCACGTAGCACTAATTATTAAAAATATGCAATACTTTTGCTCATGAGTGTAGTTTAAAAGAAAATTGATAAAAAGTTTTTGGGTCTCTTTTGGGGTAACAACAATAAAAAAACATTTATTAAAGAACAAACTATTGACAAATGGTGTTCAAAGTGTCCACCTGGCAACAATGGACACGTCGAATGAAACCTCAAATTATGTTTTCCCAAGTCAAAGGTATATCGGAAATTTGTTGCTGAATTAGTACTTTGAAATTTTCGAGATTCTCTGGCCTATTAACGTAAACCCGATTTTTTAAATACCCCCACAAAAAAATCAGATATATTAATATACTGTCATTTATATTTTATATTCCTTGAAAAAGGCATCATTTGCCGAAACATGTAGGATTGTTTTAAATATATACATTTAGAAGTAAAACCAGACCTTAAATCGCCAACAAATTGAATTTACTATAAATATATATATGTATATATATATACCGATAGGTCCAACTCGCAACGGGCCATAGGCAACAATATACGTATGGAACGTAATGCGGTGTGGCAACGTGTGTACGATGCCTATATTGAGTGACTTTCTTAAAATTTAAATTTATTTTGCAGAATTATTGATTTTTTTACTTTTATCTTTTAGAAAACGTTATTGTTTTTTTATTACTTAAAATTACTTTATATGAAAAATAGTATACCATAAATTGTAAACAAAGACAGTATACATTGAAAGGAATATTCATTCAATTGTATTGTCATGAAATTGAATTTGTCAATCGTTGTTAAATTTGTTAGAATAAATATAAATATCTATTTATATTTATCGGAAAATACTAATACTTAAAGCAAACAAATAAGATGTAGTATTTTGTTATAGGAATGTATAATATCCATTTCTTCCTGCATATTGATTATGCAGCTGATGCTTTCGTAATATGCTCATATTTGTATTTCTACTATTATCGTGATGTTATTATAATACAGATACCAAAATCTCAAGTAATATTTCCATCAGCCTTTTATTAACAATAAACAAGTAAAGTACAACTTCGTAGGTCTACAAACGCTCCAGTGTTCATTATCACTGTATTATACATGAACTGTAGGCTTAGTTTTTCGTAGAAATTGAAGTACGTGTCTGTTCCTTTGTAAAATTATAATAAGGGCAGGGGTTAATTTTATTCTGGAATTTTTAAAAATGCAGAGATCAGTTTTGCGACAGCATTCAGCTAATTACAATCTAAAATAAGCAAAATTGTAACGTATTTTGGAATTGTGTAGGTAATAAAAAAAAAGGAAGTATAGTTTAATTACAACTGTAGCTTCCTCCTGGTTTGAAGGAAGTCCGTATGTATCGACCGAAGTATAAGTTGAAATAATACAAATATGAGCATATTATGAAAGCATCAGCTGCATAATCAATATATAGGAAGAAAATGATATTATACATTCCTATAACAAAACACTACACCTTATTTGTTTGCTTTAAGTATTAGTATTTTCCGATAAATATAAATATCTATTCATTCTAACAAATTTAACAACGATTGACAAATTCAATTTCATGACAATACAATTGAATGAATATTCGTTCAATGTATACTGTCTTTGTTTACACTTTTATGGTATACTATTTTTCATATAAAGTAATTTTAAGTAATAAAAAAACAATAACGTTTTCTAAAAGATAAAAGTAAAAAAATCAATAATTCTGCAAAATAAATTTAAATTTTAAGAAAGTCACTCAATATAGGCATCGTACACACGTTGCCACACCGCATTACGTTCCATACGTATATTGTTGCCTATGGCCCGTTGCGAGTTGGACATATCGGTATATATATATATATATATATATATATGATAAACGTAATACCAATGAGAACTCATAATTATTGAATTCTCACATACATGCCATTGCCGCGTTAATTCGTTGCATCAATTTCTACACACGACAAAATCACCTTTGTCTAAGAATGTAGCTGAAACGTGTCACGGCATCAACCGTCCAGGTTGTCCGGGAAAATGAAAAAATGTGTAAAAGTCGTATCCATCCGGGATGTGTAGACATCGATGTTTCATAGTTATTACTAATCGTCAATACACTTTACCCAGAAATAGATACGACTTTCATTTCCATACTGCGTGTATATATACTTATGATGATAAACGTAATGCCAATGAGAACTCATAATTATTGAATTCTCACATACATGCCATTGCCGTGACACGTTGCAGCTACATTCTTAGACAAAGGTGATTTTGTCATGTGTAGAAATTGATGCAACGATTAAAGCGGCAATGGCATGTATGTGAGAATTCAATAATTATGAGTTCTCATTGGCATTACGTTTATCATCATAAGTATATATACACGCAGTATGGAAATGAAAGTCGTATCTATTTCTGGGTAAAGTGTATCGACGATTAGTAATAACTATGAAACATCGATGGCTACACATCCCAGATGGATACGACTTTCACACATTTTTTCATATATATATATATATATATATATATATATATATATATATATGTTTTCTATTAGGTTTCCGCGGGTAGTAGTATGTGTTTTAACTGGATTCCGGGTTTTCTTCCGCGTTTCCACTGTTTGGTCTTCGTAAAGACCGGTACTTGTTTCTGGACGAAACCGTACCGGTCTTTACGAAGACCAAACTGTGGAAACGCGGAAAAAATATATATATTTTACACTTATATAGGTTGTATGTTATAATTTTATTTATATATGCTAACGAACAGAATTTTGTTAATGGATATTTGTTAATATACGAGTTAATTGTTTCCAAGCTTTTCTTTTTTCTCTTTGCCTTTGGTTTCCCTTGAGAAAGTTATTTTCTTGTTGCAGGTATCCTGTGCAACATTTTAGCGTTTCGTAAGTATTAAGAGTTTATTTTGTAGTCTGTATGCGCATGCGCCTAAGATCGCGCAATCCCTTTTCTCAGTTTTCAAACTGAGCTTCTGTAAGCAAAACTGAGTGGCGCTACCTTCCACCTTTTATTTTAGTCACTCACACCCGTTCCCACTGACTAAGGGCATACGCAATCAATTTCGACCATCTTCAGATGCCATCGCAGCGCCTGCGTCACGCATAGGTAGCATTATATCCGAATCAGATTTCCGGTTTAGTCGGAAACGATGTTAACTTTTTTATTTTAAATGAAACATGAAATTCGTAAAAATATACAGTCTGTTTCATTTAAAATGAAGTAGTTAACATCGTTGCCGGATAAACTGGAAGTCTAATTGTGGACAGTCTTATTAAAATCTAAGTGGCAATATCAAAGATATTTGAATGGGTCCATATATTTGTCTAAGCCTTTATAACAAAGTAATTTGATACTTACTTGAGTAGGTGAAACATCACCATATTTTGCATAAAATGAAATTTTACGAGGTGCATTCAAGTTCCTAAGGCCTCCGATTTTTTTTCTAACTAAGTACTCACCCGAAAACTATGAAACTGGTGTTACTTCTCGACGTAATCTCCCTGCAGACGTACACATTTTTCACAACGTCGACGCCATGATTCCATGGCCGCGGCGAAGGCTTCTTTAAGAGTCTGTTTCGACCACTGGAAAATCGGTGAAGCAATAGCAGCACGGCTGGTGAATGCGCGGCCACGGACAGTGTCTTTCATTGTTGGAAACAGCCAAAAGTCACTAGGAGCCAGGTCAGGTGAGTAGGGAGCATGAGAAATCACTTCAAAGTTGTTTTCACGAAGAAACTGTTGCGTAACGTTAGCCCGATGTGCGGGTGCGTTGTCTTGCTGAAACAGCACACGCACAGCCTTTCCCGGACATTTTTGTTGCAGTGCAGGAAGGAACTTGTTCTTCAAAACATTTTCGTAGGATGCACCTGTCACCGTAGTGCCCTTTGGAACACAATGGGTCAGGATTACGTCCTCACTGTCCCAGAACATGGACACCATCATTTTTTCAGCACTGGCGGTTACCCGAAATTTTTTTGGTGGCGGTGAACCTGTATGCTTCCATTGAGCTGACTGGCGCTTTGTTTCTGGATTGAAAAATGTCATCCACGTCTCATCCATTGTCACAATAGACGAAAAGAAAGTCCAATTCATGCCTTGGTTGCGCGTCAACATTGCTTGGCAACATGCCACTCGAGCAGCCTTGTGGTCGTCCGTCAGCATTCGTGGCACCCACCTGGAGGACACTTTTCGCATTTTCAGGTCGTCATGCAGGATTTTGTGCACATAACCCACGGAAATGTTAACACTGGAGGCGATCTGTTCAACTGTCATTCGACGATCCCCCAAAACAAGTCTCTCCACATTCTCGATCATGTCGCCAGACCGGCTTGTGCAAGCCCGAGGTTGTTTCGGTTTGTTGTCATACAATGTTCTGCCTTTATTAAACTGTCTCACCCACGAACGCACTATCGACACATCTATAACTCCATCACCACATGTCTCTCCTTCAACTGTCGATGAATTTCAATTGGTGTCACACCACGCAAATTCCGAAAACGAATGATTGCAAGCTGTTCAAGTAAGGAAAACGTAGCCATTTTAAGTATCTAAAACAGTTCTCATTCTCGACGCTGCCGCTACAATTCCATCTGCCGTACAGTGCTGCCATCTCTGTGACGTATTGACAACAAACGCACGCTCATTTTAAAACAATGCACATGCTTCTATCTCTTTTCAGCCTGGAGAAAAAAATCGGAGGCCTTAGAACTTGAATGCACCTCGTATATACATTTTATAAATTCAATACAAATTATGCCGTTGAATTGTTGTTATTACAATTACGATAAAAACATTGTATGTACTCTTTTGTCAATCAAATAAACTTATTTAAAGCAATGAATATTAATTACCTTCGGAATAATATCAGAGAGTCAAAAGGAAAGGGCAAATAAACTTAGTATATTCATTTACAAGTGAGTTGTTTATTGCAGTTTTAATCTAACCGGGAGTTTTAAAGCATTCAAATTTATGCTTGGCTTAAATTTCGGAAAACATTACCAAATAAAAGTATTAGGTTACAAAGGAGATTTATATTATTTGTGGCTTTCTAGTTGAATTGATAATTGCGAACAACAGTAAAAACCAAATGAACAGGAATATTCATACATCCCTTATGCAAATATTTACACGGGAACAAATAAAGCTTGTTTCTGGATCGTTCCGCTTCCATTTAACAGATGGTTCCCTGTGTCTTTCATGAATAAAATACTAAAAATATCGTCTATTACATTATATCCCTCATACAATATTCATAGCAAAACTCTTTAAACAGATAAAAGGCAATAAGCAGAAAATTCGAATTTTGCAAGATCTAGTGAAATCTAGAATATAGTCTGAATTCAGTTAAAAATAAAATAAAACGCAAATAACGAATTGTACAGTAAAAGGACGGAAGAACATGGCGAAGTAAAAGAATAAGGTATTTGCTTTTTATTTTTTGTAGAAGCGATTGTGTCTTACCAACTCGGTTTCAAATGAAATGTTTTCTCTTGGATATTTTAAGGAATGAAATATCATTAAATTTTCGTTTGATTTACAATGCAAATTGCGGTCCTTATGTTGCAGCATTTACATAAAAAGTGTGCTGTTCTCTTTTTTCTTCTATTTCTTGTAATTGACAAGCGAGTAAAATAAATTGGAACTGTGGCATGAAGGCAAGATGAAATTATCTAGAATTGTATAGTAAAGGGATGTTTCGCGCCATGTTTCGTTAAAATTACATAAATTATTCAGTATTGTGTGCCAGCATTTTAATAATACAGGGAGTCGACATTTTTGTGAAAAGAAAACTTCAATTACGGACATTTATTTTTCTATTTAATATTTTCTCCCAGCGGACGAGAGCGACAGTTAAAGAAATAATATTTGAGGTCTAACAAAGAGTCTTACACTAAACTTAGGGACGAATTTGGTGGATATACGAGTGTTTATAGACGTAAATGAAATGTACCACAATAGTTATAGTCAAACAGGGAAAATTGTGATATCATACTGATGCATAATCTCGTAATATTTTTTATTTTTAGGATAAGAATGCTGTGATGTCCCCTGGTCCTCGTTACGGCTTCTTTCCGAGGCGGGTTCGTTAGAGATCGATTTTATTAATGAAATAAATAATACACTCGGAAACAATATAAAACAACGTTTAATAAATACTTAACAACAACATTACATATTACGATGTTCACATGTACAAGATTGATTAGATTTGTTCTCTTCTGTCCTCAGTTTATACCGGGTTTTCTTTTCGTCATTACACACAGGTATAATGCATTGACTTGTTTTCATTTACCCTTACACATAGGGATAAATGTATGGTGTTGGCATGGTAGGCAACCGGTTATACATTAGTAACATTTTTCAAATTGTCAAATATTTCTGTTTTTCATTAATACTTAAATCTGAAATGAAATATATTGTATTGAAAAATACATAATTTATTTAAAACAGTTAATTATCCAAACAAGCGTATTTATTGTGCGAAGACAACTTTAAATATTTTTAAAAAATTCAAAGATGATGGTTATTTTCTAAATTCTCACCAAAAATAAATTAAAACCAATCACAACAGAACACATGAAGAAACTGAATATCCTGTGTTATGTAAAATAGGATCGCTTTTAGATGTAGCCAGGCAATTTTGGAGTATCGTACAGTTCGGTGTTTAAAACGCTGAAAGAATTAAAATCTAAGCCATACAAGATATCAAACCATCAAGACCTTTTCGATGAAGATAAAGTAAAACGAACTGATTTTTGTAATATAATGTTTAATTTGTTAAATGAAAACGAAATTTTAAATAAAATAATTTTTACTGATAAAGCAAACAGTGCCTTCTGTATGTCAATCTAAATAATTTCCACTTGAATGTTCAAACATGCACATCTTTAATAGTTAGAAATCAAAGTAAGATGAAACCCAATGAGTTATTTCTTAAGCTAATATGAAAAGGTTGGATGTAATTTTAATGAAATAAATACTTAGGTTATTTATTAATACTTTTAAAATTTTTATTTAGGACCATTATCATATTAACATTTTTCGGTTTCAGTCTTGGACACCTTTGTTCTATTATTAAACGAGTTTTACTATACACTCTTACTTTCTGCTGAAATCCTTGGAATACAGAAGTATATCCAACCACATTGTTTTAACGGTTTCAGCTCCATTCCTGTTACCTAAAAGAAAATCCAAATAAAAAATGCAATTACCATTTCTTTTTAAACTTACCTTCCAACATAAAAGAGGATCTACGTCCTGATTTGAATTTAGCCTTTCTAGGTATTGCCTTATAGTTATTATTACATCAGCTGTAATTGATTTTACTTTCTTTTATTCTTGCTTGCAAAGATCCAAATAATGAAAGTGACTTTTGATGTTGACTAATCTCTGTTTCGATTATAGGCATTTGTTCTTTATTTTCAGGATATATTTTCTTCATAATATTAAACATTTCTTGTTCTAGAAAGGTAGTAGCCCCAGTAGCATTTTCAGTACTACAAAAACTTTCTCTTTTAAATCGAGTGTGCAAAACAGTTGCTAATCTAGTAACTGATCCTACTTCATATGAAAATAGCCTTGCTCTAACAGATTCCAAAAGTTTGTTGCATAGTGTCTTCCTTTCCTTAATCTTAAATTCCAGTAGTGATGCTGTCAGATAATTGTACAGTCCAAAAGTTATTGTGATTATTAAAGAAATAGTATCATATTTATTACCTACACGAATTTCCAACTACTTCTATTTAAGATAAATTTCTCCATTTTATAAAACCACTTATTCGTAAGATACCACGAGGTGATATTTGTTTCTATCGTATTACTGAGATGCCCCCAATACGTGTAATTCGTAATTCATTAGAAGTAATGTGAGGACGTTCTACAATTCATAAAATGGTAAAATCTATTTTTACATTTTTTGTTATATTTTCTACCTTTTTTGATACACAAATTTTACTGTTTTAGAGATATTTCAACATTACAGAAATACTATCCATCTTCTTTGAATTTGTTAAAAATATCTAAAATTGTCTTCGCAGAAGGTATACTCCTGTTGGGATAATTAACTGTTTTAAATAAATGACGTATTGAGCCAATCTCAAATCAATTCTTTTTTTTACTAAGAATCAATTAAAAAAACTTACCAAAATATAGCTTGAAATCCTAGATGCATATTTTCCAATTAAGTTGTCATTATCAGCGTTATAGAAAGTATTAAACTGAAAAGTATTGTTTTTCCTCTGTTGATAATGACAACTTAGTTGTCGAAATACATATCTAGGATTTAGAGCTATATTATGGCAAATATTTTTTTAACTACCCTTTACAGGATAAGCTTAAGGACACTGTAGCTTCAGATCCTCTTTTCACTCCTAATTCTTGGTTGTTTTTCTATCAAATACATATATTAAAAAAATAAATCTTTTCCTAGAGACGTAAACGAATAACAAAATTTAATTCTGCAATTCAAGTCGATAAATCATAGCTTGATGTCGGTCATTGTAGTATTTTATTGCTAAATTGACTGGATTGTGGCAATTATATTCGAATAGTCAACACGATGACTCAAACAAAATCTGGTTCAGGGCATTTAGGATGTTGGATTCGCGAATCAGGTTTCCGGTCTAGAAAGCTTCCTGTTGCTGCTAATGGATACGCGGTTCTTTTTGCCCGGCGAAATATTTAAATTGACAATGGGAGTAACAGAAAACCGCCGAGCGATAAACACACACAAAAAAAGGTGTTCTGTTGCTGAATGACGAGGGAGTTTGTAAACATGTGACCCGGAGCTATTAGTTTCAGTTTATCTTGCCGGACTCCTTTGTCTGTCAATCCGGATTAATCGTGTTCCGAAGATTAATGTACAAATTACATAATGTCCTTTAGTATAACAGTGACAACATTATCGGTTACAGTTTTTGCCCGAAAGACATTTTTTAAGATGATTAAGTTATAGTAAGAATATCCATAATCGAACTGGAAAGTGTGTTAGATATATTTATCTTTAACCCTAGATAGGATGTGGAGGTTTTTGCCAGCTTCTGATTGATAAAATTATACATGTACGCTCTGAAGTTATGTTCTTAAACTTGCGAAAATATTGTCTTAAAATTCGTTCTCTTTTTGTTTTGTATAAGTTGAAAGGAAAAGCACGAAAGCGAGATATGTTGTAGAAGAGAACTATAAGAACTATAAGAACTATATTGCATTGTTATAGCTAACTTTCCTAAGATGGAGAAAATATTAATAGTTGTGAGAATAACGTCGAAATAGAACGTAGACATAACAATATACTTTGTGCAGATGAATTTTTGTTATGAAAGTGACAGTAAATAGATTACTAAATGATATAATAATTGTAGCTAAAATGGTTGAAAATAACATTTCGAACGTTTAAAATCGGGTCAGTAGCTAGACAAAAGGATACGTTATTACTTAAACTTTTAACTGCGTTCTTGAGGATATATTCCAATAATGTGCCTGGTTAATAAACTAAAACATAAGGTACAAGTATGTTTAGATTTACAGGGCTGGATTTTCACATTTTTGAATAATTGAAGCGTGCCCCGTTCAAATAGGCCAAGTGCCAAAAGTATAAAACCGAGATATTATCAAAAAACGATTATTATTGCATGTTGCGTTGATTGGCGTTAATAAATAACTATTCTGGATTAAGCTAAGCATTGGACTAGGTTTATAGATGTGTTGTATCAAGTCAATATTAAAATACTTTAGTTTGAAAAAGAGATATTAAAATATATTTTTTTGAAATTTAGAAACAATCGAAGTACCATATTAAAAATGTCTCTATGTCCAGCGATAACGTTATAAAAACTTATAGAAAGTTAAAAACAATAATCACCAAGTCAGTAAGTAATGTGTATTAAACATCGTTTACAAAAAACAACAGAAGTAAACATTACAAGAGTATTTAAATGTGTAATAGGTTTCTGTACTATTCTTTGTGTTCTTCCTTTTCCAGAAAGTTAATCATTGATGCTTATGATTTTTTTTTGTTGTCTTTTATTTTGTTATCCGGCGGCAAAAGCAGTAGATTTGTGCTCTTCACGTCTGAGATAGATTTACTCTTTTTCAAAACATTAACATCCCTCCAAGGCTCAAACTCACTAAAAGTTTCTTTGACTTTAACAGTGCAAGGGTTTTCTCGCTCTACACGAAGCATGACTGCCTTGCTAATATTTAAATTTTTGATATCAATCAAAGCTTCTGCTGCCTCCTTTATATTCCAGAATCCATGCTTTTCCATGTCAACAATTTTGAAAGGGGGATGATAAACTACGGATTTAATAACATTGTGTAGATCTTCAGGAATCATAGCCTTCATGACCCTTTTTCTCATTTCGATATGTGCAAAATCGCGATCGCAAGCCATAAAGCTGTGACCACTTATGAGGAATTTGTGTTCTATAACATCAAATACCCCATGGGCCTGCAAATATATATATAGAAAAAGCATTATTTTATTTTTATTTTGGCCAGCGCAGTTGCCTGTCCAAATAATAACGTGTTTGTCTTTGACCACACTACTATTCAGAAACCGCAATATACAAGAGGCAACTTCGTTTCCTCCTCTGCCTGCTACTCCTTCATTCCATAGATTCATATACCCAGTATTTGTATTGTTGTAGTGGATTCCTAGATTATAGCAACTGAGCTGACTTAAGTAAAACATATCACTGTGCGTTAGTGTAGGTAGGAAAAGGACTTGTTGTAAGTCTACGCTCAAGCAACACATACGACTGCCAGGCAACTGTGCATCTGTTGTGTCTTTTTTCATCAGCTTAAAAGCACTTTCAGCTTTGCGGTGGTGCAGCTCTAGCTTCTGTTTTGCAATAGTACTGCTCTGTAACTCAGCTCTAGCCTCACAAGTGAGTCTATCACACACTCGGCAAGTGTCGCTTCTGGGGAGGTGAAATTTCAAATTTGGAAAGTGTTCTCTAAAAACTCGGCTGTAAAACTTATACGAAATATTGGTTTCCGGATATTTTTCAGCAAAAGCTTTAAATAAACGATGAATATTAAGATCTGGGCTTAAATACTCTTTAGAAGTGTGCGACCTTGAATAATGACTTTCTTGGCGAGGAATAGACAATATGTGTTGCTTCACCATGTTCTTGTCTTCTGTAGTAAACTTTTTCAACTTATGACATGTTCGTTTATCAGTAAAGGAATTTTCTTTTTTCTTATTATTGTTTGAAGTTTCATTTTTGATACCGCAAAAATGTCCATAAACGTTGATTTACAAACTCGAACCATCCGACCAGTTCCATCTGGAACTGTGTAGGCCATAATGCCCTGGCGATGACTTTCTGATGGGTCATTATAATTTCCATGGCGTCGTCTTTTTATTGGTAACACACTAATCAAATTCATCAGGTAGGTGCCTTGAATAGGTGCGGTTTCATCATAGAACTAAATAACTCTAGTTTTCTTTCATAAGAAAGATTTTTACATGAGAAATAGCATTTACAGGACAACTAAAAAAATATTGTTTAGTAATGAAACTGAAAATTATTATTAAAGACTCTCTAACCTTTTTTTTTGGTTCCGCTTTTTTGGAGACAATTTTGTTACTTCTCGTTGCATAATCCTTCCCTGATATCCTTAGCTTGCTTTGTACTTCCCTCTGTCGTCCACGGATTTTTTGTTTCTTATTATCCATTGGTTATCACTTTATATGAGGCACAAAGTCAGTTGCAGAAACACGCGCAAACATTCGTTAAAATAGGGTTAGAAAAGCTGATCTGACAATTGGCACTTAGCTTGTTCAGAGAGAATTAACCTGGCACATACACATATTGCCATCTTCGACATGATTTTTAAACTATAAAGAAATTACATTGGGAGTTGGCATCTTTACAGGACATGTCCGTTGGTATATAGAATGTTTCTAAAGCAAAAGCTCAAAAATGTAATTTTTGGCACTTGGCCTATTTGAACCGGGCACGCTTCAATTAATACAAGACAGGTTTGAAAATAGTTCCTTTATTTAAATCTACACTAATATTGCAAGTTCACCTAGTTGATTCAGAACTTGTCTGTTAGCGCTTAATTACTTGAATAACTTTAATTCAATTTGGTTCACAGATGCTATAGAACTGACTCTACGGAATAATTTGAACATCGGGATTGTCTTGGTGGGTGTAAACTATTATTCATAATGAAATCTTACAATATTTGACACACCCTAAGTAATAAAACAAGAAATTATAATTTTTAATCACTAACAATAGAGCGACTAAATAAGGAAAGGTGAATATCTGCAAACTGAGAATTTCATTAGAAATGTAAAATTAGCATAAACGATTAAACTTTTTAATGCTTAATTGCCTATTGTAAATGTTAACAATACACATAGGTTTCGAAATACAAACAATAAAAAAAAAAATTTCCACCACCATTTCCCCAATAATTTTCACATAAATATTCAAACTTGTATTATACATATTCAGTATTTCATCCACCTGATGAAGCCATTGTATGGCGAAACAATATTGTAGTGGTATTTACAATAAAAGAATTTTTGAAACTAGAAATTTAATTACTTATTTCTTAGCGTTATAATGAAGTTTCAACAAGTATCTCCTTCGTCAATTAACTATTTAAAATAAGCCAGTGATGGTGAACAGGAGAAGTGGTTCTTTAAACTACGGTTAAAATACAAGATCAATGAACAGAATATTTGGTTCCTACACCAGTGCAAGAAACATAATGTCACACCTAAACACATAAAACTCAAGACTAAAAACAATAGTAAAGCAGCACTTAAAGCAGTCGAGATAGGGGAAAGAACATGGATAAAGGAAGAATTGAAAAATCTATTCAACAAACGAGACACGTTGTCAACATTCACAGCTAACTTTCAAACTTTATAATTTAGAGTTTGATCTTTTTTATAATGCGATCCATGATAAAATTAATCTTATAATTCACAAAAAATACTTAATTCAAAATAGTAAACTAGATAAACTTATTTCCTGTAAAAAACATAGCACAATGCCGATTCCTTTAGATAACATAAATCAAAATATTAATTTTTATGAACGATTTAAAAACCTTACGGATGTAGAATTCAAAACCGAAGAAATTAATCTTTTATCTAAAGGTTTAAAATACAACTTAACCCCTAACATTAATAATAAACACTTAGAAATCTTAGCAGTAGAAACAGATTTAGCCTTAAATAAGCAAAAGGATAACCAGGGAAATAAATATGCAGCTAAACATATTCTAGAAAATTACCGTACTACTAAGCATTTTAATATTGAAAATGAAATAATTAAATCAATTAAACAGAAAGAGACTAGTAACAATATTATATTTACAAAAGCTGATAAAGGAAAAACAGTTATAGCAATTCCGGAATCAAGCTATATACACAAAGTTCATGAATTCCTCGATAATAATTCATTCATAAAACTTAAATCTGATCCTACTAACAAATTTCAAAAACAGATTAAACAAACTATAGAAAAATCAGGTTCTCTTTTTAATAACACTCAAAAACGTATATTAACCACTATGAATCCCCTACCTCCCAAATTATACGGTTTAATTAAACTACATAAAGAAAATACCCCTATACGACCAGTAGTATCGTACGTAAAAGCACCTTGTAGAAATGTGTCCAAACACTTAATAGATTTAATTCTTACACACACTAAATTCAAATCTAAGTTCTCCGTTAAAAATTCCCAGGAATTAATTAACAACATTTCAAACTTGCAATTACCAAACAAATGTAAACTCATTTCTTTTGATGTCTCGAATTTGTTCACTAGTATCCCACCCCAGGAGGTAATAGATTTAATTACTTTACAACTAGAACGTAGAAACACGAACATTGTCACAAAGCCCGAAATTTTACAGCCCTTAGAAAAGTGCCTGGGACTAAATTATTTTCAATTTAAAAAGAAATTTTATAAACAAACAGAGCGTCTAGCAATGGGAAACCCACTAAGCCCCTTATTAGCGGAAATTTTCATGAATAATTTAGAAACTACAATTAGTACACATCCCTTGTTTGGTAATTGTGTATATTGGTTTAGGTATGTTGATGACATATTAATTTGCCTTAACGGTTCAGATAGACAATTAAAAACTTTACATAATTATATCAACACTATTCACCCCAAAATAAATTTTACTATAGAAACAGAAATAAATGAAAGCATTAATTTTCTAGATTTAACCATATCACACAAAACTAATAAACACGAGTTCGCTATATACCATAAACCAACACATACAGATACCGCCATACACGCTAATTCTTTTCATCCTATAACACATAAATTATCAGCATATCAATCAATGGTATATAGATTAATTTATGTACCTATGAGTAAAATTAATTTCGACCTTGAACTAAATAGAATATACACAATAGCATTAAACAATGGTTACTCTATAAATATTGTCAATAACATCCTTAATAGCCAACAAAAATCTAAAACCCTTTCCTTAGTTTATCCAAAATTAAAATACAAGGTAATTAATTCCTATAATTCAATCACATACTTAGGAAAAATTTCGGAAAAAATTGGTACTTTCATTAAAAAACATTAAAAACAACAAAGATAAAATAGACAAAGAATCAAATTCTGGTGTATATAAGTTAACATGCGATACATGTAATAAGGTATACATAGGACAAACGGGGAGGACATTCAAAATTAGGATGAAAGAACACGAGAGAAGCCATAAAGAAAAGAAAACATATTCAACTTTCGCAAGTCATTGTATAGAAATCAATCACAGATTTAATATAGATTTCAAAATTTTACACATTCAAGAAAAAAGTAAAAAACTTAACCTGTTAGAAAACTTAGAAATTAATAGATACAATAGTTTAGGATTAGCTTTAAATGACCAACTAGATTTAAACAACTCCCTTCTATTAAATTTAAGATTGTAAAAATTTTTCCACCACCATTTCCCCCAATAATTTTCACATAAATATTCAAACTTGTATTGTACATATTCAGTATTTCATCCACCTGATGAAGCCATTGTATGGCGAAACAATATTGTAGTGGTATTTACAATAAAATAATTTTTGAAACTAGAAGTTTAATTACTTATTTCTTAGCGGTACCAACAATAACTAAATAACTGAGGTACAAATGAAATATGTCCTGGGTAAAACCATAAAAATTAGAATTGTATCTATGAACGCTTATGATAATAAAATGTTGGGTTAAAACCTTAAGTATCTAAACAATTAATTAATATTAATCTAACCTTAAATGAGATATAAGTGTTCTGTTATAAATTAAAACCTAAATAGAATTATAAAAAAGTAAGAAGATTAATATTAATTTTTTCGGTGTAGTCTCTTTTGTGGGTCAGATGTCACTAGATTATCTGGTACCACCTGATACTACAAAATTTGCTACTTACCTTTAAGGCAAGCCATCAAACTTTACTTCATTGGAAAATACGAAGTGTATGTCCTTGCGTATAGATACAGATATGTGTAATACGTATCTGTTTCATTTTTAACAAATACGCAATGTGTGATTTACTCAAATTTCTTGGGTATATTTGCCACCATCTGGCATCGTGCTAATGGACTCACGCCTTTTTCCCTTCTATACCGACATAGCTGGTCGAGAGGAAATCGCTATTTTCGGCTATTTTTGTCGGTTAGATGTCACTAGATTATCTGGTGCCACCTGACACGACAAAATTTGTTACATACCTCAAAGGCGAGACATCAAATATTAAGGCAGAAATACGTGTTTTTGGCTCAAGTGAAAATTGGAAAATACGAAGTGAATGTCCATATGTACAGCTACAGATATGTGCAACAATGATGTACTCGAATTTCTTCATTAATATATATATATATAATCGATAAAGCCTTATTATACCCGAAGGTGTTAAGGCGTCTAAAAACTTTTTATTTACGAACAAAACATTGCCCAATCCCTTCTGTCTCTTGCCATTGCTTCTGCATCCTTCCACTTTGTTCCCCTAGCTTCCAAGCACTCTGCCACTGCACTGTTCCACTCTTTTCTCGGTCTTCCTCTAGTCCTCTTTTCTTGTGTCCTTGCCAGCCATATCCGTTTCGGTTGTCTCTGGTGTTCCATTCTTATTAGATGTCCGAACCACTTCAGTTGCTGCCTTTCAATGCTCTTTAAAATCGATTCCACTCTTAGTTCTTCCCTCACTGTTTCATTCCGTATTCTATCTCTTCTTGTAATGCCTTTAACTGCTCTCAGGAATCTCATCTCAGTCGCCTGGATTTTACTTTTTTGTTGCCTTGTTAACACCCAGCTCTCACTACCATACATTAATATTGGTTTATGTATAGACTTGTAAACTAGGATTTTTGTCTTAGTTGATATTTCCTTATTTCTTATAAATTTGTTATTCAAAGCATAGTATGTCCGTGTTGCTTTTTCTATTCTTTCATTTATTTCAGTTTCGTTCTTACCATTCTTCTGTAGATTTACGCCCAGGTATCTCATCGTCTTTACTTCCTCTATTTTTGTATTGTCCAGTATTATTGATGCTTGCCCGTTTCCTTTCCCAATCACCATTACCTTTGTTTTATCGATGTTAATTTTTAAGTTTCTGTTTTGAAGGGCTTCATTCCATATTGTTACGTTTTCTTGCAGGTCTGTCGTGTTTTTTGCAAATATTACTAAATCATCTGCAAAGACGCAGTCAGTTATTGTCGTTATTTCCATATTTCTATAACCCACTGGTAATTTCTTCAGTTTGTGCTTTATCTCTTTTTGTACGTCATCCATCACTATGTTGAATAGTGCTGGGCTCAGTACACCACCCTGTCTCAATCCTTCTTTAGTTTCAAATATCTGTGACTCTGCATTTCTCGTTCGTACATAATTCTTTGTGACCTTATACATACACTCCACATTGTTTCTCAATTTCTTATTTACACCTCTTCTTTTTAGGCTTTCCCATATCGCTTTCCTTGGTACACTATCAAACGCTTTCTCTAGGTCAATAAACGCCAAGTACGTATTGCTTTGCTGTCTTTTTTCCATTATTTGTTTTATAGTAAATATGTGGTCTTGTACTCCTCTTCCCTTCCTAAAACCGCTTTGTGAATCTTCTAGCTGTGTCTCTATTTGTATTTTTAATCTTTTTTCCAGTATTCTTTCGTACATTTTGGCCATTATACTCATCATTGTTATTCCCCTATAGTTCTTACATTCACGGTAATCTCCTTTCTTGAAGATGGGTAATATCACTCCTATTTCCCAATCTTGTGGTATTCTCTCTTCTGTCCATATTTTGTTAAACAGTTTAGTTATAACTTCTATGCTTTTTTCACCCAAGTTTTTGATCATTTCCGGTGATATACAATCATGGCCTGCTGCTCTTCCTGTTTTTATTTTTATAATTGCTTCTTTTACTTCTTCTATTTTTATTTCTTGGTCACCTTCATCTGTTGCTTGGGTGGTTATTTGTTCTTCTTTTTCATTATATCCTTGTACTATTTTTTCTATATTAAGCATATCCTCAAAGTATTCTCTCCATCTGTCCATTATTTCTTTGTCATCTTCAAGTATTTTGCCCTCTTTTGATTTTATGTATTTGCTATTGTAGTTCGTATCCCTTTTAAAAGTTTTCAATACTTTATAAAATAATTTCTGATTTCCGTGGCTATCACTTTCCATTCTTTCCCCGAATTCTTCCCATGACTTTTGTTTTGCTGCTCTCACTAGTTCTTTTACCCTTGTTCTTTGCTGTTTATACCCAGCGTAGCTTTCTTCTGTTTTCACTTTGAGGTATTTCGCCCACACACGTTTTTTATATTTTATCGCATCCTTTATTTCGTCGCACCACCAGCTTGTTTGTTTTTTGTTTTTATTTATTCTTATAATTCCGCACGCTTGCTTTGCAGCTTTATGTATTTTGTTTTTTATATTTGTCCATAATATTTCCACATTATTGTCTGTGTCCAGTTTGTTTAATTCTTCCATTTCTTGCTCAATTTTTTCTTTGTATTTTGTCGCTATTTCATTTTGTCTGAGTTTATAGTTTCTTATAACCACTTTTGTCTTTTGTTTTTTGTTCTTAGTCACCATTGGGCTTTTCCTTCCTGGAATGAATATTTTTGACAGCAACAAGTAGTGATCCGAGTATATTTCTGGACCTCTTTGCACTCTAGTATCTTCGACTTCTTTCCTATGGCTTTGGTTTATTAGTACATAGTCTATGATTGATTTTTCACCCCTGCTTCTAACTTCTCGGGTGTATTTATGTATTTCTTTATGGGCAAAGAATGTGTTCGTGATTATTAGATTATTAGTTAAACAGTAGTCGATAAGTCTTTTGCCATTATTATTTCGTATTGTTTCCCCCTGCATTCCAATTACTTTTCCTGATTCTTCATCCTTTTTCCCAACTCTTGTGTTAAAATCGCCCAATACAATTAGTCTTGCATTGACATCCTCTGTTGCCTGTTCTAATTGTTCCCAAAACTCTTCTTTTTGCTTTGCTGCGTCATCCTCATTAGGTCCGTACACAATTATTATTGTTGTGCTTGCTTGTTTTTCAATTTCCATTTCTATCTTCATTATCCTCGTTGATAAGGCCTCCCACTTTCTCATATATTTAATAGTGTTTTCTTTTATTATACAACCTACTCCTTCTTTCGTTCTTTGATTCATTTCTACCCCACTATATATTAAGAGATGGCCATTTTGTACTACTTTTTCCCCTTTGCCTTTAGTTTTTATTTCAGTTACTACTAAGATATCTATGTCTGCTTTTTCAAATTCTGTAATTAGTTCCTCTTCCTTTCCCGTTATACTTCGTATATTCCATGTTGCTACTCTCCACACCTTTCCTTTCATTTTTTGTTTGCATTTTTGGGTTTTTGCCTCGCCTCTTTTTTCAGTGCTATTTATTTCTCCATCTGTTTCAGTTCCCTTCTCTTCCAGTACTTCGAGAGCATTTCCATTAATATTATTTGATTTCAGCTCGTGTCCATTTCGTTGCCTGTTCAGTTCCATACTACCGTCCTTTGTCTTTCTGGTTAGTTTTTTGGATTGTTTATTAATCTTTCAATCTTTTCCAGCATCCTTGTTTGTCTATTCCATTTCCAAGTCTCCCCATTCACCATTAGCTTTGCAAACCCCAATTTAACCTGTTTTCCATATCTCCTTTCTTCTTTTGCTTTCTGTCTAATGTTCCTCTGGATATCTCTTTCTTCTCTTGTTAGGTCTTCATTAATAAATATCTGGCTGCCTTGTCTATTTTTTAATTTACTTTTATTCTGCATGACCTCTTTTTTATTCTCTTCACTGTCTAGTTCGACTAGACATGTTTTTATCCCCAATCTACTAGCCTTTTTTATTATTATTTTCACACCTATCTCATTTTCTATTAGCTTTCTCATTTCATCTTTCAGTATATTGCCATCTCCTGTATTCATTGTCATCCCCTGTACTACTATGTTTTTCCTTCTTCTAACACTTTCCAATTTCTCAATTCTTTCATTATATAGTTTTACCTCACTTCTTAATTCATTGACTTCATCCATCACTTTTCCATTTATTTCCTTCAGATTTCTTATCTCTTTCTTGTATTCTACCTGTTCTTTCCGTAACTCTCTTATTTCGTCCTTCAATGCTTTAGTATCTTCTCCCTGCATTTTCTGTTCAGTCTTAATATCCCTTATGTCAGCGGAGAGTCCTTTCATCATTCCCATAATTTCTTTCAGCATTTCATCGTTTGTTTTTGATGGGCTTCTATATGTTTTCTTCGACTTTTTAAATGAGTCCTCTTCTAGTACGTCCGTTCTTTTCCGTTTTATATCATCAGACGTATCAGAATCCATTATCAAAATTTCCTCTTAATTTTACCTGTTACCTTACTTGAAGTCCGTCCCTGTTCTATACTTACACTATTATTGTCTCTAATCGTATAGCTCGCCGCGCAAAAAGCCCGTCCCCGGTCTCCCCGTCGGAGGTCGTGCTCCTATCGGTCAAGCCAGATGTTCAGTTATATATATTTATACAATTTATTTTATTCAGAAAAACAAACCTTTGTCTATTGTAGTTTTTTAATTTAGTTCCCGGCACTATCAAATACACTCTATCTCCCTATTATTTTTACCACACGCACAGTAATTATTGTTCGTAATTTCTCAGATTATTTGAGTTTGATCACGGAACTCACTTACTTATGTCATTAATATTAATGATTAAATATACACTTTGTTCAGTGAAATCTGAACAAAGTACCTTTCAAATCTACGATTTTCAGACAATATTGTCCTTTTTTAAAATACTGTAGAAGAACTGGAGGAAATGCTCCAAGAATTTAATAAAAATAATCAGGGTTTAAAACTTTCTTTTTTGAAAACACAAAGATAATGAATAACAGGAAAGCAAAAGAATAATCTTAAAGGAAAAGGCTATAGATTATATCCAGGTGTTTATCTACCTTTGGCAAACAGTTTCATCCTAGGCTATAAAGAAATACAATGAAGAATAGCCAATGCACGATGACAATTTTCAAGCAAGAAATATGCACTAATAAATAGGCTGCCTATAAAGATCAAATGTAAAAATCCAATGTCCAAGGTTTACAGAATTCAGTACGTGACAAAATCCTGACCACGGGCAGAGCGAAACAGAGCAAGATGGCATGAAGTAGAGAAGGCCTATGCCCAAAAACAGGATCTTATTTTAAATTATTTTAATTATAATTTTAAATTTCAGAATTCATTGGAAAAATGTATGTTGTCCAAGTGAAGGCTGATATTATTATTATTATTTACGTTAACATAATACTTATAATGTTATGGATAAAGTCGGTACTGCAAACGTTCCGTTAGTAGCGCGCGTTTCGCGGAAGTTGAAAGAGTTTAGCAGATGTTATATTCGGGGCACCGTCAGGCAGTTATCGTTCTTCGAGCTGAGTATATACCTCATTTGTACAATTGTCTATATTGTATTAGGAATTTTGTAAGGTTCAATTTAATAATGTCGCAATTAGGAACGTCGATAAAGTGATCGGATTGTACAATTACATTCCAAATGAGATAAAGCACATCAATATTATTCGACTGTTCAAAAATAAGTTTGTTATGAATTAAATGAAATTCTCAAATTGAAATACACAGATATATAGGTACTAAATATTTTTAGTTCTCTGTATTTCATATACTTTTTGCGCACTTTCTACGGAAATCGATAATTTATAAATTTATAAATATCGTATTATAATAGTGTACACTGTACGATATCACACTATTAATTCTCTGAATTATCTGGATTTTACTGCCTATGAACAAACTATTCAAGCTGAGATATAAATTGTTAGAAAGCTGAGTAAATAAATTATTACTGTTGGGGAATTGATGTACTAATGTTATGGTTGATGTTGGCTCGTGGACCAAACTGTTTGTGCTGAATACGGTTTCTGGCGATGATGCTTCAACGTCAGTTAATAGAATCACGACGCCAACGTTGCTTCACCGTGCACAGATTGCAAGGCTATATACACTTTACTATTTAAATCTTCGGTGACTGTTAAATGAATAAATATACTTTCATCTAATATATTTATCCTATATACTCTCCCTCGTTAAAATATGATTATTTGATATGAATGTTATGAAGAGAATGTCGTCTTAAGACTGTGTGTCTTGTACTGATGTTGAGTTGATACTGTGTTTTAATTCATACTCATTGATATGAATGTTATGAATAGACTGTTGTCTTAAGTGCATCTTGTGCTCATGTTGAATTTGCACTGTGTTTTTAATTCTCACTGTTTGATATGAATGTTAAGCTAAGACTGTGTGTCTTGCATTGATTTGAGTTGTACTGATAAGTCGTTTGTCGCTGGTATGAGACTGATTGATACTTATCTATTCTGTGTTGTTCTACAACATTATTATACATATTTAAGAAACGAGATCTTAACAATGTTATCCAAATTACACTTTGCTCATTAATAACCCTAGGCAATAAAACAAGTGGTCTGATGTATAAAGCAAGAAATAAATTTGGAAAAAGATGCCGATTATTAATAACTCTAGGTAATAAATAAATTTGTAAATGAAAAAGATATCGCTTTCTTAGAATTTAAAGAAATCTTTATCATTTAAATGTGCTAATAAAAGTATGTTATACAGTGGTTTAAACTCGAAAATGAACGTTAAATATTTTATAAAACTGAAAATATGTATGTTTGAATTCTATATCCTAGATCCACTTATATTTAACAATAAAAATGTTTGAAATTAAAATATTACAAATTGATATTTAATGTATTCTCAACAATTATTGTTATTATTATTATTATTATTTTTATTATTATTATTGAGTACCTACTGAAGCTTGAAGAAATACATTAAAGAATATCCCACTTTTATATCTATTGTCATTAGCCCCAAAAACAAGAAAATGAAAAATTTTAAGATTTATATAAGAAAACAATTAGGTGAACTAAACAGCTTGGATTATATATTTACCTAAAAGAATTTTTTTATGTACGTCAATTCTTAACCAGTTTTATTAATCCTGTCGCATACGTTAATGCATTATAATGTATGAGATCTATTCTTATGCATTTTCCATTAGACACATTTACAGGGAAAGGACCCATTTCAAAATAAAATATTTCTTTTCTTCTTATTTTTGCTAGCGCGATACACACAAAACATTTTCGACCGAGCAATGTCAAGAAAGGTTATGGATAGCAAAACATTTGAAACTCACCGATCACCGTGAGATGTATAAAGTGGCTGAGATGTGGGGTTGAGGACACCTGGCATTCATAAATCCCGGAGTCTCTGTGTTGGGGATACTTTATCTGCAATGTCCAGTCTTCCGAATGTGGCTGATGTATTGCACGAAATCTCTGGTCACTCGTGTAAGTGTAATGGCCCACTGTTAAAAGATGGACGTCTCGATGCCTTACCCAGGACACCTGTAGAGACATCTGAAAGGTATTTAGGAGTCACCGGACTAGAAATAAATACTATTAGAACGATTAATAGCTACAGTTTTTTTTTATTCTTAGATAGGATCAATAAACATTCAGCAATAAATAAAATTAAAGGTAAAGGAAAGAGTTCATGTAAGAAATAAAAGAATAGAGGAATTTTACTATCTAAGTTTATGGTGTTAGGAAACTGCGATCCGGAGAAGGCATGGACATTAAGTTAAATTATTCTATTTATTGTTTTTACTTACAAACAAGGATTACTTTTCCCTTGGGTAATTTTTACATATTGCTCTGTTACTTTAGTAAATTATATGATCGAGATAAAATGCATCTACTTTCTTAATGCGTTGTCACAGGCTCTTTAAATGTTTTGTTTACTCAGAGGTAAATTTTGATTCTTTCTATTAGGCAGCCAATTGTAAATGTTGTGTCATTTAGAGATAAAAGATACAACAAATATTTGTAGACTATTAAAAAATTATTTATTAAAACATAATTGTTTGCAACTCGTTTGTAGATCGAAAAATATAATATTTAATCTTAATTAACATTCATTATGACTATTATACTATGGCGTATTTTGCTTTATTCAATTGCTTGTAAAAGAAAACTTATATCTTTAATTGATTTATTGAAGCACCTCTAACTAACGCTGCCCACAGCGAGTAGACCGAACGCAATAGACCAAAAGCAGTTGACCGAACTCAATTGACAGAATGGCAATAGACCGAAACGTCACTAGACCGAAGCAGCAATTGACCAAAAATCACTTGGTTGAAACTATGTTACGCTTACATTTATTAGCAATAACATCAACTTCCCTACACACTTTGTTCAGGCTTAGGACTGGCAGCATAAACTGCTGGCATGTTTAGAAGTTTTTTTGTTGTTTTTGGTTCTATTATAAGTTTGTCCTAGTAAATCATACAATCGCAAAAAAAATTGCATATCGATGCGACAATTCACATCAAGCTTTGATACAAAATAATACAAATCTGTATAAAAACAAATTTGTATCTGTATATACATGGACACACAGCACGTATTTACCAGCGCTTGCTTCAACCACCAGACGCATACGTTTCTGTATAACGACTTTATCAATGACGGATTTACGAAGACAAACGACTGTAGGTACACCTCGCGGTCATGTAGCAAATTTTGTCCTATCGGATGACACCAAATAACCTCATGACATCTGACGGACAAAACCGACCACGCCGGTGCAAAGTGTTTCTTCTCGAATAGCTAAGCTATTACAGGAAAAGAAAAAATACGCATATTACTGTGAGTCCATTAACGTGTCCGAACATATCCCACGTTCACAAAAATATTAATAGTGAACCTGTATTTGTGTTCTTCACACCAGATTTTTAATAATATTTTATATTATTAAAAATACCTTTGTATTATACAATACTGGTGGGGTTTACCTACTCATGTATGTTTCAATTATTTTGATACATTACACATGCGGTTAGTCTGTAGTATGAGTGAAGACACAAACAAAATGCAGTTTCTAGAGAGATGGCTGTGCCACTTTGGAAAGCCGTCGCTACTTCACATTGGTTATGTGGACGGGGCAAGGAACTTCGGCTGTCTGACAACAGGCAGCGCTGAATTTACTTCTACGCTCGGTCTGGATAATTTCTGTGATGTGGCGATGTGGTTCTTTTTTGTGAATGTGTCTGGAGTTATCATTTCTCCAGCAGGGGCGTACCGATGAGCCTGTAGAAAGGCGAAATAGGTATCTACGTCTCTTGGGAGGAATACGTTCGGACGCGTTCACAAAAATATTAATAGTGAACCTGTATTTGTGTTCTTCACACCAGATTTTAATAATATTTTATATTATTAAAAATACCTTTGTAGCATACGGAATAGCAACAAAAGTTATAAATACAGTTGATGCGGAAACAGTAGCTAAAACAATTTACGAGAATGTGTACCAAATGCTTCATTCGGACGACAGGTTCAAAGAAAAAATACTTTTATTTAACAGTGAGAGTGTTGCATATATGTTAAAAACTATCAGACTATTAAAGAAAACATATCCTAATATACTGTATATTACTTGTGTAGCACATGCTCTTCACAGAATCTGTGAATATATCAGAGACACCTTTCCGGAAGTTGATAGACTTGTATCCGCTTTTAAAAAGTTTTCAGAAAAGCACCATTGAGAGTAGCTCTTTACAGGGAAAAACTTTCATCTTTGTCACTGCCTCCCTTTCCATTAATAACTAGATGGAGAACATAGTTTGAAGCTACTAGTTTTTATGCAGAGAATTTCGATAGTTTACAAAATTTCGTTACAAGTTTAAATGACGGTGCTCGAAGTATTTCTGACTGCAACGAACTAATACAAATTCCAAATTTAAAAAATCAGTTGTACTTTCTTTAAGGACACTGCAAATTTGCCAAAACTAATCACTTATTTTGAAAATCAAAATCTCAAATTAATCAATGGATTAACCACATTAGATGTGGCTATTAATAATTTGAAGAATATTCCAAGTGACTTCGGATGTGGCCTTCGGCAAAAGTTTGATGCAGTTTTTAATAGGAATTCAGATTGAATAACATTGCGGCAATTGTAAAACACATGTGAAAGGAAAAAAATGAAAGTTGATTTGAATTCTGAACAGAAGAGTTATCTAGTTTTCTTTAAGAATAACGAATTCTGTTAATCAGCGTAATAAATGTTAATACTTTATTTACAAAATCTAGTTTTCGAAGCAGAAATGTCGTAGAAAAGTCGAATTACAAGTTTAATTATTTTGTTAAGAAATCTACAAAACTAAAATGATTTTTCAAATTACAGGAACAAAGATTGATTTTAATTTGCAAAGTTTAATATTAAATATTTTCAAAAACTTAAGTGAGAGGAGCTATTATGCATTTTTCTTGTGTTCACTTATTTGTCGAAAGAGATATCATCCTTTGTGTGTTCTCGAATTCTTTTATAAAAACCATGAATAATGTATAAGTTTATTTCGACGGCGTTGCCCTGTTCTTGAAGGAATAATCTCTCAAAATTTGTTTTACAAATTACATTCAAACGTTGATCTTTTAATGCTCATTTCGTTTATAATTAGATTCTCTTGTATTGGAAATCAATTCGCTTTTCTGCCTTGTATTTAAATATCGAAGTGTAGCTTTATTAAGAATTGTGAAGTTTAAATTTGGATCTGTAACAAACTTTGTTTGTAGCCACTTCCACATAATGACACATTACTTGATGCTTGACAGTTTCATTGTAAAAAAAGGTTATGGCATTCAAATGATACTACAACAAAAAAGAGAACGAATAATTTATTTAATATCGAAATCATAATCAAAATTTACATATAGCTACAGAAGTTGTTGAAATTGTTGTCCATTTACATCTAAACACAAACTAACTCGTCTCCGCAATCCAGCAAAAACTTTATGCAGCATTTGCGGTGAGTTGTTGACTTTTCTGTTATGCGAATTCTCAGTTCTTCCAGACTATGAATTGGCGTTGAATAAATCGAATTTTTCATGTATGGCCATACGAAAAAATCACATATGTTTAAATCGCAAGACCTAGTTGGATATGGGATTTCAGTGTTCCTGCTTATTATTCTGTTATCAAAAAATTCTCTGAGATATTGAAGTGTTTCTCTGGTCGTATGTGCTGTTGCACCATCTTGTTGGAAATATCCATTTTGTAATTCCTCATTATCCAGTTGATTTATGAATGAGCCGAGTATCTCATTGCGATATCGTGCAGCAGTAAGTATACCTTCAAAAATAATGGGACTCACCAATCTTCTTCGACATATTCCAACCCAAACACCAATTTTTTGGGGATGCAATGTTTTTTCAACAAAAAAATGAGGATTTTTCGGAGGACCAGCACCTCATATTCTGCGAATTAACATATCCAGAAAGATAAAACCAGGCCTCATCCGCGAAAAAAACTGTGTTAAGGATATCCTGATGTGTAGATTATTTTGAAACCATTGACAAAATTCCACGCGTCTTAAATAATCCACTGGATAAAGTTCATGAAAACATTGCAGCTTGTATGGATGACAATGTAAGACTTTTTTAAGAATGAATTGGCACGCACCATAACATAAATTTGTTTGTTGGGTCACTACTGAAATGGATGTTTTTGGATTTTCATCAATAATATGCTGAAGGGCTTCAATATTATCAGCTGTACGTTTAGATGGCCGTCCACTTCCAGTTTTTCGACCGACGCTACCAGTCTCTCTGAATAACTTTACACAATTTGTCAAAACATTGTAAAAATCATTGTAGTCAAACACTAATTCAGGATGTTCTTCACTAAAATCAGCCATGCATTCCGTAATTGAATACTGCCACTCGCCATTTACTTTCACACCTGTACGGAAGTAACATTCGATAATTTTTGCTTTTTGTTCTATGTTGAATACCATTTTTTAAATAAATTTAATTTTCTTAATAAGAGTTTTGAAAAATTAGACACAAACTTATAGTTTCAATGTCAAATAATAAATGTCTTTATGTGGAAGTGGCTAAAGTACCAACCCAATTTCACAGTCTACTCCAATTATTAATTTTTTCGATGGCTCGTTATAATTATGAACAATTATGAATTAGTGAACATTTGCCTACAATTAACTTCAATTTATTTCATTGAATTCATTTAAAAATGGAAACTTGAATACTGTTCTTTTCTATAGTTTTACGCATTTTTTCTTTGCTTACGAGTAAGGTGAATCTGAAGACTTTTGATTACCGGCTCACCTGTTTTCTGTTATGTACTTGTTTCGGATAATAATCAAAAAACCCTTTTACCCTAAAGGGTGTCGGGTAAGTATATGTATAAACAAAATTCCTCCGTAATCTTCGGTTACTGGCCAGTGTTTTTGCTTCTTTCCAGCTCTTTTCCCTCTTCTGGATGCTATTTCCAATAACATCCGCCCATACTTGTCGCGGTCTTCCTATTTTTCTTTTACACTGGACTTTGGCTTCATATATTAGCTTTACTGGTCTAGTGTCCCCCATTCGTTGTAGATGTCCCCACCAATGTAGTTGCCGCTATTTAGTAAACTCCATTATCGATTGTATCTCCAATTCCTCTTGTATTTGTGAATTTCTAATTTTGTCCTTTCTAGTTACGCCTCTCACTCTCCTAGGATATCTCATTTTTGCAGCTTGGATTTTGCTTTTTTGTCTGTTATTAAGTATCAATGGTTCACATCCGTATGTCAGAACTGCTCTGCAGACTGCTTTGTATACTTTTATTTTGGTGTTTCGTGATATTTCTTTTTTCATAATGAAGTTCTTATTCATTGCGTAATACAATTTGGTTACCTTTTCAATTCTTTCATTAATTTCTGACTCATTTTTCCCAGTGTTTTCTATCAGGACACCTAAACAATGAAACTTATTTACTTGTTGAATATTTATTCCTTCAATTTGTATATTTAGTTTATCTTCACCTATGGTCATTACTTTTGTTTTATTTTTATTATGCTCATTCCCTTTTTCTTAAGTGTCTCGTTCCATATATTCTTACAGGTTATTTCCATTTTCAACTATTAGTTCTGTGTCATCTGCGAATGGTGCCTCAGCTATTTGTATCCTCTCTAGATTCCTGTACCCAATTTGATTTTTTTTCGTCTGCATTGAGCATAGTCTTCTTACAACGTCGATAAATACAGTAAACAGTACGAGACTTACTCCTCCGCCCTGCCTTAACCCATGTTGAGATACAAATCCCTCAGATCTCATGTTCCGCCTTATTATATAATTTATGTTGTTCTTGTATAACCTTTGGATATTTCGTATTATTTTTTTGTTCACTCCCCTTTCTTCAATAGCTTTGCATATTTCATACCGTGGTACTCTATCAAAGGCTTTTTCTAAATCAATAAATGCGAAATAACATGAATATATCTAACATAAAAATGTAAGAAAATTAAAATTAAAAGAACATAGTATTTAACAACATTAAAGCATGTCCAGGTAGAAGACTATTATGATTGGTATTTCTAGGAAGACGCCTATGACAAACGTACGAGATACTAGTCGGAAATTCCCGTTAATCGAATGTGGTGCGAGAAGGGATGTTAGTACAGCTTTATAACGCTAGATGGTGTGAACTACGTCTGTACTAAGTCAGTGTGGCAAACGGTACTTTGCTAGGTGGTGATAAACAGTTTTCGTGTTTATATTTGTTGAGTTGTTTTTGAGTTATTCTGCGACAAAATTGTTAAATTTAAATGTCCTAATTCATAAACGAATATCTATTATAAGAACATGCATTGAATGCATAGAAAAAAAGGTTAGCAGTTACGAGAATGATGCCATCGTCCGACGTAGAGTCGTGGGAGGCGAATCGTTCCTCTCCATCCGATTCAGTCTATACACGCGTGTGTTTGTGTTTAACTTCACTTGAGTTTGCTGTCTCGATCCTGATGTACATGCCTACGCAAGTATCATTTGTGGCTATCATGAGGAGTATCGCGAGTTTTAGAAAAATTACACCGAATTAGGTGGATTATGTGACTGCATTTTTTTGGTTAATTCACCCCACGATATACTTAGATCCCAGCACGTCGTCTAGGACGTGGTCGATCAATCAACGAATCATGGGTGTACGGATATGATCCTCAAACAAAGCAGCATCGCATCAATAAATGTAGTGAAAGACACCATTGTCAATACAAATGAAGTAAGCACGGCAAGTGCGAAGCAACCCCAAGGCGATGTTTATTTGCTTATTTGGCGTTGATGACATTGTGCGCAAAAAATTTCTACTACCAGGTGAAACAGTTAATAGACGATTTTAGTGCGATGTCCTTCGGCGACTAGGAGAAAACATTCGAAGCACGTGGCCCGCTATGTGGCGTAACAATTCGTAGACACTACACCATGATAATGTACCAACCCACACGTCACTTGTTGTGTGTCAGTTTCTAGCCTCAAGGAAGATGGCATTATTACCTCACCCTGTCTTCTCCCTAGATTTTGTCCCTTGTGACTTCTTCCTGTTTCCGACGTTGAAACTGAAGCTCAAGGGGTGCCGCTTTGAGGTGATTGAAGAGATCCAGACCGAATCGCAGATAGTTGAACGAAAAGACTTCCAACACGGCTTCCAGTCATAAAGAAGTTACTGCGAACGGTTTATTCATGCGCAAAGAGAGTACTTTGAAGGGAGTGGCAGGGAATAAGTTGTAAGAGCAACTTATTATTTTTTTTTGTCACATTCCGGGAGTTTCTGGGTAGCACCTCGTATATTAGTATTAAGGTTCGAATAGTTTGAATTTTACGGTTACGCGAGTTTTATTGTGAGAATAATTTACAAAATAAATATGATTTCGCTTTGATATCCGTGTAAATATTCATCATATATAAGAACCCAAAATACTCCCTTAACTTTATAGCATTATTACACACAGATGCGAGTTTATTACTGCTTAAGTAATATGTTATTACTTTAAAATGTGTACGATTTTTGTAAGGTACATTTCAGGATATTATTAGCATAAAACTTTTGCAATATATCGTATGTGATATCCCACATTGAATTAACGGAAAACATTTAGTGATTTAAACGGCAAATATCCATTTCGACAAGAAAAAACTACGCACAAGATCGCTGCCTAGAATCGGGGACGAATTTGTCGCCTTACATTTAACTATCCAATTGGCAAAAGAATCGAAGGTGATTGATGTAATTCCGCAAAAAATTCGTCCATTACTAGTATTAATAGATTATCTGAATTAAAGACCGTGTGTTTTTACAGAGCTACGGACCCAAAATTCGAACATTACGTATCCATTACTTCTAACGTTAAAACCTTCTCTATTTCTCTCACCCCTTCTTACACGTGATATCTCTTAATCATTAGTCACCGAAACGTGCTGTATTTCGATATGTTCGACACTTGATATATTGGTTAAATTATAAATATCCTTATACTGCTGCAACTTGATATATCGTACAAATATCTATCTAATATCAAACAATAAACTCATAACTTCATGAGGTTATGTAAAGGTATTGTATCTAGAGCAGCAAAATAGCAATTAAAGAATGTGCTGCGAAGTCCATTTATATCGACTTCGAGTTTAGCGATATTCCAAGTGTTACAGTTCATAAAGTAAATTTGTTACATAAGAATGCTTTAAAACGTGTGTAATATTACATCCGCGCATTTATGTGTATTAGAAAGAGATAAAGTACAATTTGCGGTTTGCACTTTGTGTAGTACGAACTGCAAAGAAATAGTTTCTGATCTAGTAACAATTGAAGGCCTTGCCTTTACCAAATCACCAGTGGGATAACGCTGTGTTATCTTACTGGCGATTTGGTAAAGATATCTTCTCAGGTTATACCTTAGCCAAGGACGCTACGTTTAACACAATTTTTCTTTTTCAGATTATTCTACTGAAGATGGCAACTTTTTGCCGAAAGACGTAATTAGAGTTATTGTGGTTAGGGATTCTTTGTTTCTGTTGGCCAGTCTCGACCAATACTGATTGATTGTCTTTCGTTAATTCTTGTAGAACTCACTTTGCATGTTTTTGGATCTTGTCATAGGATTGTTACTGATTACAAATGTTATTTTGCGAACGTCATTTAATAATATGGTTACGTTTTGTTATGTTGCTTGAAGACTTTAAAAATAAGAGGCTTGCAGACATTCTTCCTACGACCACTTTAATTATTTAATGAAAGGTTTTCTTCATGAAATGTTAGCATTTTGATTATCGACAGCATCTTCACCTAATGTAATATTTTTGGCAGCGTTCGTCACCTTTCATCCTAACTGGAACTCATAAAGTATGTAATGTGTAACTAGCTTTTCATCCGACATTTCTTTTTGCCAAATTTTAAGAGTTTAAATGCAAAACTATAATTCTTACGTATAAAACGTTAGGCTACTAACGATTAATATGTATTAAATCTGGATGCAGTGATTCTATATGTAAAAATAATCTCAAATAAACATTCGGTGTCTATGTAAACATTTAAAATTTTTAAAATTGACGCAACTATAGAAATTGTCCCGTATTCTTATGTTCAAATTTTAGGAGTGTAAAGTAGACTTCATTTCAAGTAACAAAAACGCAAAACTTGTATATATATGTATGTGATTGTCAGCTCATGAAAAAAAATGTAATCCTAAAGTCAATACAAACTGATTTTATTAAAAAAAGTTATACGATTCAATAACAGGCCTTGTGATTGTTAACGTCGCATAATAAAATGATATCCGAAAATAAATAAACACGTGTCGTAGTTCATACAGTAATTTCTTGGAGATCTACAAAAAATAGTTTTGGAAATTGATTTATGATAAAGAAGGTTCTTACTTATTTCGTAAGTGCTGAACCATGAATATCATACAATAAACGAATGTTCAGATGACTGTTAACGTTGCATTTTTTAATAAAGAATTACTTTACGTTTCGGTTTATACAACAGCTTATTAGTGAGTGGACACGTTTTCCTTATTCAAAATGCCTCACCGATTTTCTTCCCAAGAGTATGCGGACATGCATTTTGTGTATGGCTACTGTAACGACAGTGCACGTCAAGCAGTTATTGAATACCGACATCGGTTTCCCGATAGACGCATTCCTCATTACAGAACGTTTCTGGAAGTACACAAACAATTTCGGGAATGCGGACTGCGTGATTATCTTTTCGATCGAGGAGTAAATTTGCCAGCAGACTTAGAGGAAGAAGCAATAGCTATTGTTACAAGGGATCCAACTCTCAGTGTACGTCGAATCGCTAGACAACTAGGAGTGCCACGAACGATAGTTTGGCGAATTTTAAAACGTGAGGGCTTATATCCATATCACTATCGCAGGGGACACGGTTTGCTTGAGGCAGACCACTATGCTCGTCTAGTTTATTCTACCTGGATATTAAGACAGTCACGGCTTCATTTTAATTTCTGCAGAACAGTCCTCTGGACAGATGAATCTACGTTCACGAGAAGTGGTGTTACAAATCTGAGAAACCTGCACAGGTGGTCATCAGAAAATTCCAAAGCTATACGTCCATCTAAATTTCAACATGAATTTTATATTAACGTTTGGGCGGCCCTAATCAATGACTTGTTAATTGGTCCTGTCGTCCTTCCTCGGAGGTTAAATGCGGACAATTACCTTCAATTTCTTATTGACGAACTAACAGGTCTTTTAGAGGATGTCCCACTGAATGTTCTACGAGACATGTGGTTTCACATGGATGGGGCACCACCACATTTCGGAATTGCTGTCCGAAATTGGGTTAACGTCAATTATCCAAGATGGGTTGATCGAGGTGGTCCTGTTGCATGGCCACCCAGATCACGCGATCTTAATCCCCTTGGATTTTATTTATGGGGGAACATGAAAAATTTAGTCTACGCCAAAGTTTCGAACATAAGAGACGAGTTGTTGGATCGTATTCACCTGGCTGCCGAGCAAATCCGAGAAAACAAGTATGAAATTCGGATAAGTACTTCTTCTGTTGACTTACGGGCACAAGCCTGCATTCAACAAGGAGGTGGACATTTCGAAAATATTATTAATTGGACTTTTTTTAAATAAAATCAGTTTTTATTGACTTTAGGATTACATTTTTTTTCATGATCTGACAGTCACATTCATATATCTGTATCTTTGAAACAAATAAAAATGGATATACAAGTTTTGCGTTTTTGTTACTTGAAATGAAGTCTACTTTACACTCCTAAAATTTTGACATAACGATACGGGACACCTTGTATAGTCGAGATGGTAGTGTAAACAAACAAACGTCAACTTGCTATATTTGTTGCTTTATTTTTCCTAGCTATCGATATATAACTGTAAATCTATAGTACATAAGATTCATTTTGTGAATTTCTTTTAAGTAAACCTTAATACTTTAGCGTTTCTATCTAGAAACGTACGTGCATGTTGGAAATAAAACTGCGTTTACTTGGCTAAGCCGAGAACATTTTACTCGACCCTATAAGGCGCGAGTATAGATTTTAAGCAAATTCTTTTATATACGGATCTTTCAGAGCTTTTCCTTTTTCCATAAATGCAAAAAAGATTGTCTTTATTTGCAGTAGTTTGTGATGATTTTAACGGGGCACGTGAAACTGATACCACGGATGGTAACTCATCCCATGTAATATTTTATATTTGTTACTTCTCGTAACAAAAAAGAGACATTCACGTAATACACATATAAACAGCTGATTTTGTACGTAAATATATTGAGGTTGATCTTAGCATACAACGATGTTATAGTTTTTATAATATCGACAGCTGTTATGTATGGAAATATACGCTGTAGGGTATGTTTGCGTTTAACTTCAATTGAGGGATTTATTATTTATACACATTCTGAGTATTTTAAATTCACTCACAATATTTTGGATTTATTTTCTATACAGGGCAATCCAAATTAAGTGTTCACCATTGGTAACTTTGTTATTATTAAAGATATAAGATTGTTTAAATTAGCAAACTAGTAGTACTTTTAACGCTCTTTAAGATGGAAGAATTAAAAAAAACAAATGAGTAGCGCGTTTTCGAGTTTTCCCGAAAAATAGGTTTTTTTCAAATGGAAACCCCTGTATATTATATCATTTTCTGTTAGAAATTCAATTTTTACAAAAAATCTTATAAGAACTTTTTTACTTGGATTAAAAACACTTGAGTTATAATGTATAAACAAAAACAGCTAAATAATTTTTATAAACTTTATTTTATACATAAACATATCATTAAAAGAAAATAAAAATCACTGATTTTTTCATAGAAGATGTTCAAAAATACCACCTTGTTGTTCAATACATTTTTGAACACGTTTCTGAACTTGTCGAACTGCTTTTAGTATGGTCCTACCATCTATTTGGTTTATCTTTTCACTAACTGCAATTTTTAGGGCGTTTACGTTTTCGTACCTTTGCTTATAAATCTCTGTCTTTAAATAACCCCATAAAAAAAATCAAGCGGTGTTAAATCTGGCGATCGGGGAGGCCACTGAATAGGACCATTTGTTCCTATCCATGAATTGTTAAAAATAGTATTTAAAATTTGATGAGTACCTCTGTAGTTGTGCGCAGGTGCGCCATCCTGCTGAAAATGCAGATTCTGTCTACTTATGAGATCAATATCGTCTAAGAAATTATTCAAAATTTCAGTCAAAAATTCTATGTACCTTTTACCAGTTAGAGTGCCCTCATAAAAGAAAGGACCAACAATCCTTGAACCAATTAGACCGCACCAAACATTAACACTGTAACGGACTTGCTGGCGTCTTGGATGTACTAAAAGAAGATTTTCCTTTGACCAGTAATGATGATTTTTTATTGTACATTCCAGAATTTGAGAAATTTGATTCATCGGTCCATAAAGTATAACGAAAGTTGTTTACATTTTGGTGACAAAAGTTAAGATACCAGTGGCAAAAAAACACTCTTCTCTCTGGATCCCCTGGCAAGAAAACTTGAACTGGTTTATACTTATAAGGAATGAATTTGTGTTTCTTCAGAATCCTATGCACAGTACCGTGACTCAAATCAGATTCCTTGATAATATCTAGTATGGAATTCTCACGGCTGGCCTCAAAATATGCAAGAACTAGAATTTCCGTGGCCTCGCTTATTATAAAAGTCTTTCTTGTTCTTGTTTTGGCAAAAACACTCTCATTGCCTCTAAATTTTCGGTACAGTCTCAGAAAAAATTGCGCATTTGGTTGTGTTCGGAGTGGATATAATTCAGGGTAGCGTTCTTTTGCCCTCCGAGAGGATTTTCTGCACTAAATAAGATTCTAACATATCACACTTTTCTGCATGGGTAAAATTCATTTTTTTGTCAAATTAATAACTAGCAAAATGAAATTTATGAGTGAAAGACTAATAAAACTGTACTAATATTTGACGTTTACTAGAAAGAATTAACGTCGTTATCATAGAAACATAGAAATGCACTTGACTTAGCTGTTTTTGTTTATTCACTATAACTCAAGTATTTTTAATCCCAGTAAAAAATTTCTTATAAGCTTTTTGTTTAAAAATTGAATTTCTAACAGAAAATGATATAATATACAGGGGTTTCCATTTGAAAAAAACATATTTTTCGGGAAAACTCGAAAATGCGCTGCTCTTTTTTTTTTTAATTATTCCATCTTAAAGAGCGTTAAAAGTACTACTAGTTTGCTAATTTAAACAATCTTGTATCTTTAATAATAACAAAGTTACCAATGGTGAACACTTAATTTGTATTGCCCTGCATAATTATATCTTCCCATTTTTCATAAGTTGTCTCTTTATTTCAAGGACACCCGTATATCAATATGCCTTCGTATATATTTTATACGTATTACAAAAATAAGCACTTCCTTTAACACGAGGACATAATTTTTAATTTTCCAAATGCGTCGGAATTGTTGTGTTTACAGTT
The DNA here is from genome assembly GCA_935421215.2 of Melolontha melolontha. Lineage (NCBI taxonomy): Eukaryota > Metazoa > Arthropoda > Insecta > Coleoptera > Scarabaeidae > Melolontha > Melolontha melolontha. Next base: position 4,429,448 of record OW285239.1, on the reverse strand, counting down.
AATACCTGCTTAACTAGGACGCCAGTAAAAAATAACAATTTCGATCGAAAGATCTACGAGTTTTTTATTTAAGGAGAAAATATAAAAAGTTGGGTGGAAGTTCTTAATGTTTTTTGTGTAACATAAAATGAGTTCAAATTGAGTTTAGCGTAGGTAGGGTATCATAAATAAAATTGATTTGTCTTTCTTTCCAGAAAATGAAAGGAACGATAAAAACACATAATGCAAAGATGTAGTGCCTGATTTTATATTAAACTTGTTTTTTGAAAATATTAATTTACTGAAAATAATCTTAGGTTTCGTTTATTAAACTTTATATTAATCATTCTTTTTGGAGAATTCTTTTTTAATGTGTATTTAATTGTGATCCAATTCAGTTAGGTTCCAGATTATGTAGATGAAAAGTAATTATCGAAGAAAATTTAACAAAAATGTTTAAATATGAGCTGGCAACCAAGAATTCCTGAAATGTAGCGATAAATAAAATTGTAGAATATCTTAATTTTATTACTCATTGTTACCTTCAAAGTGCTGGCGTATTAATAATTATAATATAATAATAAATATAAAAATATATAATAGCGTTGAGTTATCTCGTACTTCCTCAGCCTGAAGCCGGGAAACATTTTGCACTACCCACATATCTGACGGTAAGTGGTACTCGGCTGATGTTGCGGTGTTGGTACCTATACATCAACGGTATTTAATACAAGTTCTATGATGCAATTTATTGTTATTGGTTCTCTGTTTTCATTTTCATGATTCTTGAGATTATAGAATGGTATTCTATCGGGGTGATTAACCAGCGATTCGAATTTATTCCGTTTGTAAAAATTTACTGAATGTGTTGAGTATTATTGATCACTGCATTAATTAGTGGATGGTAATTCTAATGATATAAGATCCTTAGAGAACTTATGGACTGTAATTCCGCTGACTAATATAATGAAGGGTATTATACCGTATGTGTTAAATATCATAAGGCATAGAGAATCAACATATGAGTACATACAATGTATACGTACATGAGAAAGCCAGTCCAATGCCAGCGAAGACCGCGACGACTGACGATTGTCTTCGATACCGATTGACTGGAAATTTTGCATTCAGTCTAGCTGCGGCCGTTACAGTTTGAAAGCGTACAATAAAATTAATGTATAATGGCTCTTTATACACAGAATGGTTTTATGCTGGCAAGTCTGCAATAGAGTGCATGAATTTGTTTGCGCTGACTTTTGCAGACCGTTCTGTATCTTGCAGACAAACAATTTATAATATTATAAATAAATTTGAAACTTGCTTCTGTCTCAATAACTGTATGAAATGCAAACCAATAGAGGTATCACCACAAAAAATTGAGGAAAGAGAACGGCGGGATGTATTAATTTGGAGTATTGCGGAAATTGATAACACGAGATCTACTAGAAATGCTGCCGAGGAATTGGGTACAAGTAACACAACTATTTCACGTATTTGGAAACGTAATGGTTTAAGATGTTTCAAATATTCGAAAACTCAAGAAATATTTCCCGAGGACAATTTCCGGAGAATGGAGTTTTGTCAAGACGATATGAAAAAGATACAACGAGATGAAAATTTCGTTAAAAATATTCTCTTCACCTATGAAACTACTTTTCCATTACACGGAAAGCACAATCCCTCTGTTCTTCGATATTGGGCTTCGGAAAATCAACACCGGCATTTTGCAAATCGCTCTCAGTATCCTCAAAAACTAAACGTTTGGGCAGGTATTTAAGGTTACCATTCTATAGGCCCCTATTTTATTGATGGTATATTAAATGCCGACAAGTATCTCGAATTACTGAAAAATCAAATACTTCCCGCAATTCGAAACATTGGAATAAAGCAGGAAATCGTTTGGTTTCAACATGATGGCTGTCCAGCACATAATGCAGTGAGGGTAAAGGAATTTCTAAGAAATACTTTTCCTGACCGTCTTATTACTGGAACAGGAAACATTAGATGGCCCCCGCAATCTCCTGATCTATATCCAAATAATTTCTTTTTGTGGGGATATCTAAAAAATATTGTTTATACTCATGAAGCTGGTAGAGCAGAAAATCTAGTTGCCTTGAGAGAAAAAATAACTGAGGCTGCGAATTCATTAACTGCCGACATGTTAGCAAATGTAAGAGCTAATTTCTACGACCGCCTAGGACAATGTCTTGCTGTGCAAGGAGGAATTTTTGAACCTCTTGTATAATTTATTATAATTTTTAGAATCCTTTTTTATTTATTTTATTAGGATTATTCTTTAATTTTATTAGAATTACGCTTTTGTTAATGCGACGCACCGCAGCTTAAAAATTTCCTGCATCTACTGAAAGAAATAAGAAAAGCAAATCCCTTGCAATTCGTAAATGTTATTTTAGAACGCATTACAAGTACCTATGTCGATGGTCAAATGATTACTGCTAACTTGTATTTGCGAAACAATCGGAGACAATCGTCGCCTGCCGTTGCGGTCTTCGCCGGCATCGGCTTTTCCATATACATATAAATCGTATGTACTCATACGTATTCCCTATGCCTAATGATATTTGATACATGCGGTACCTATATACGATTTTTCTGTTTCAAGATACCCTGACGTTCCACTTGGTGTATATTTTTCAAGTTTGAATGTTTGCTGTTAATGTTATTTTCTGCTGGTACAGCTGTCTATTAAGCATGTGATGTATTCAACTTTATCTTGAAGTACAATGTCTGGTCTATTTGCTGAAATTTGTTTGTCTCTGTGTATTGTGATATCCCAATAGTTTGTAACTGTAGTTTTCAAAAATTGTGTATTTATAGTAGGCTGCAGGTGTATCATTAATGAGGTTATATTTTAGTGTTATTGCTTGGTGTAGTGTTTAGGTGCATTATTAAAAGCTTCCTTCATTTGAGTATCCGCATGCTGCAGTCATGGCAGATAATATTGAAGATCCAGATATAGATTGTGAAAATGGATATAATCTTTCATGATGGACCACAACGCTTTACTCAAGCAGAATTGAATGATTTAGTAAGGAATTTGGGCCTATCAAAGGAATCATCAGAACTGCTGACTTCAAGATTAAATAAAAAGAACTTACTCGAGAAAAGTACGAAGATAACTTTTTATCGTCGCAGGGAAAGTGATCTTGTGCAATATTCTAAAGAAGAGTGTGAAAAAGTAATTGTTCCACCTCATCACATCAAATTGGGTCGTATGAAGCAATATGTTAAAGCTCTAGATTTGCAAGGTATCTGCATCCAGTACGTATGCGAAAAGTTTCCACGACTAAGTTACGAAAAAATTAATGCTGGGGTATTTGATGGACATCAAATTAGAACATTAATGGGAGATCCAAATTTCGTCAACTCTATAAACGAAGCTGAGAAAGAACCCTGGACTACATTCACGATGGTCGCGAATAATTTTCTTGGAAATAAAAAGCCTGCAATTATAAAGACAATGCAATGCAGTGCAATCAATGCTTAAAAAATTTCACCGCCTAGATTGTCACACGAGCATAAAGCTTCATTTCTTTTATAGTCATCTTGATAAGTTTCTCGAAAATTTAGGTGCTGTAAGCGATAAACAACAAATGCCTACAGTTAATATGCAGTTAATATGATGTATCTGTCAATGCACAACAGAGCGAATGTAATAAATGGTTTGGTAACCGGCAGCGACTACTGCTGAAACAAAAGTAATGTTGACAAGCGAATTGCGTATCGAATTTTGAATAAAAATAATTTACAACGAACAAAACTCAAAACTATATATTTTCTGTGAAACATTAAAAGTGTAAAACATTACTATGAACAACTAACATTTGTTCAAGATGTTCCTGTGTTAAATTAGTTCTTTTAGATATTAAAACTTCTCTAAAAATAGAAAATGTCCGTTCCACATCACAGCTGGTGATGGATGCGTGATTAAGATGTTGCGAAAGTGCACCATACTTCGAATGTATAGATTTTTGAATCGGCTCTGTGCAGTATTGACATAATATATTCAAATGTGGATTTCTGCTAAATAGGGCATTAAGATTTTGTCTCAGCTTGTTTCCAAATTCAGAAGCCATACTTTTCATTCGATCCAGAACGGTTTCTAAGTTAATTATCGCCTCTTTTAGGTTAATATCTTGACTTTGCATGTAAGTAATCGTATCTGTAAGACACTGGAAATTAGCCTTAATAAAATTTAGCTGGTTTTATAAATTTTCAATTTGTATCAGGTGTTTACAATTAGAAATACTTTACGTATCATCATCTTGAAGATGAAAAGCTACGTTTTCTAATTCATCCAAGTGTTGTGAATAGAAAAATGCTGATTCTAGCCATGTTCTCCATCTAGTTCATATAGGAACTGGAGGTAAAGGCAAGTTTGGAAGTATTTCTCTATATAATGCCACTCGTGAAGGTGCTTTGAGAAAAATCTTTTTAAATGATGAAACTAACTTATCAACATTTGGAAAATGATCCCTGATGTATTCACATACTCTGTGCAGTGCATGTGCTGCACAGGTAACGTGTATCATATTGGGATAAGGCCCGGTTTCATATTTATTCCTTTAATAGAGAATTATCTAATTGAGAATTAAAGTTAATCCTGTACTAAAATATTTGAGTTTCATAATAGGTTCAAGAAATTAAAGTTATGTTGATAGCCCTGAATTAATTTCCCCTAACAGCTGTTTTGAAAATTCACCTAACTGATACATATTTGAAAAGTAAATATTTTCGCTGCAAATAAATGATAAATAAAACTTAATAGATCCTGCAACTTCTTCGTGCAATTTTAAAAAGGAAGACGAGTTATTGTCGTTAGATTTAAATATAAATCCTTGCGATGAAAATTTAATGGAAATTATTTCACGAAAAATTGATCATTTTAGAAAATTAAGAAAAATTAGACATGTGTAACATTTATTATAGTGCTTTACACTCTGTAAATAAATGAAGAGGATAAAAATGTACCCTAAATTTTAATTTGTTATAAAGTAGTATCAACATTTATTGTTCGAGAGTACTATTCTTATAAATACATATTTTTAGATAGGATTTTAAATTATTCTCTTTCAACAACAAATATATTTTATTTTCTAGCAAGATATTGTGCTCATGATTGTCTTAGAATATTAAACAAAAAGTAGTATGAATTATTTTTTTATGTTTTATTTATTTGTTACCTTTTAAAATTGCATGCTTTTTAGTGTTGTCGTTAAACTCTAAACAGGCAGTAAAAGACTCAAAAAATGACACTTGAAAAAGCGAACAAAATAGAGGTTAACATAAACAGGTCATTAAATTTTAACTATTAAAAGATAATTACGGATTATGAAACTGATATTTTTATTTTAATTCAGAATTATAGTTAATCCTCCCATTAATTCCATTAGGAAACCGGGCCTAAGATTGTTTTAATAACTTCCCTGTTTTTAACATATAAACTGCCGCATCAGTTAAAAATAATATCATGTTGTCTTTATAGTTGATATCCGACGACAGAATATTATGAATACATTAATAAAATACTTCTGCAACTGTTTCACTACTTACGACGGCAATATTTTAGTTGCAATTAACTATGGTTGGTATGAAGTTGTCGGATGAAGAATACCAACAACTACATTTAACACATGTTGTCCCATTATGTCCGTTATTTCGTCTGCACTTACTCAAAGATAATGACTAGATAGGTTGTTTCGAATTTTTTCAATGGTTCTCAAATAACATTTTGGTAAGCGGTATTTACGTAAAGTAGATTCATCTAGTATATGACGATCAGTATATTTTGTAAGAAAGTTCTTGAGGACTGAATTGTTAAGTTTTTTGAATGGGATATTGGCCGTCATGAAAGCTTCAGACAGTTCTTCGTTAAAAGTATTAAGTACAGATGGACATATGTTATCTAGATGAGTTTTCGAAGAAACATGTCTCTGCAAATTACACTTTTGTGGACGCCTTGAACTTAATGAACAGACACTGCAATATATCTCGGTATCTTTACGAATATGCAACCAATCTGTATGATCTCTAATCCATTCTATCATGGTTGCCCTACGAGAATTCTCTATAGTTAATGAAAATAAAGAGAAATACTAAGAACATAAAGAAATGGACTGAAAAGAAGAAACGAAAATTACTCCAAAAAAGGTAGTAAATTAAACTTAATATTTATTAAAAAATTACAGGATAAATATAGTATTTTTTAAAATACTAAAAGTTGTAATCAAATAACACTAAAAGAAACGAAACCAGAAACAATAGAATAGAAAATATACTATCTCAAGAACAATAAATACATATATGTATATGCATGTATAGCAGCATGTAAACACGAGAATACACTTTGGAAATTAGCGGATATAATTTTTTAAGCGATTATTTAAACGAAGTCATCGAAATAATATATAAATGTATATTCCGTTTTACAGGCCACTGTTAATTGCCATTGAATTTATGAATGAATAGACACATAACGACGGAAATAACAACACCTGCTCGACGAATGCAATCGACCAAGCGAATAGTGGGGCTGTTATAACATGCATACTATACCTGACCCGCCACAACGTTTTATCGGGGCAAATGGTCATTCAATCGCTTGAGTGCGCTCTCGGGTTATTAATATTATTTTCTTCAGTTTGTATAATTTTTTTTCACGTTAATAACAATGTTTAATTATCACACTAAATTATTTTTACCCATATTAATACAAAAGCAACGCATATTTTACTTTAAACGATTGTAAAATCTTATCTATCTAACAAATCTGATCGAAATTTTGGCAGTAGGCTTGTAAAAGATGACGAAGCCAACAATATACATGGCGAAAGTATTGCCAACTTCTGAAAAGTTAATTTCCTGTCAAGTCAGCATTTCCTGGTATAAGGAATGATTGAAATATGAAATAATAAAATACTTTTTCTACGACACTTTATGAAAAGACATTTTTCGTCAACGGAATATTGCAGCGAAAACTTGATTTCCGTCACTAGTGAGAGAAAATTCCATAACGCTAACTTTCGTCCCTAGTGACGAAAGTTACTAAATTTAACCTGCGTCTAATTGCCTACTGTCGCTGTATCTCGTCATTTTTGAATCATGCCAGTTTGTGCAGTTTGAAAGTTTATCATTATTTCTGATTTAGAAAGTGATTTAGATATTCCCAATACGCCACCAGAAATAGTAAGTCAAGCTGAGAAAATCTATGTGGGCTTATTACGAGAAAAATCGATTTAAGAAGTATGAAGAAGTCTATGTAAAATTCATTGAATACATATATCAATGTTTAAATCATAACTACTTTAAATATGATCTTATAGTTTCGAAATTTTTAATTTAAAATAAAATATTTGTTTACATATTTTTTAAGTTTGTTATATGCCATAGGAGAGGTCGTAGAAAAGTATAGTGTTTAACTCATCGAAATCATTTTTTAAGCTCGCGAAGATTGCCAAACACGGCTTCGCCTCGTTTGGCAAACTGTTCTCTCGCTTAAAAAAATGTTACTTTCGTCATTCGTTAAACAATATGCTATTAATTTAATAATAGAAATTATAGTATAAACAGACAGAAAGAGAAAGGGAGAGAGAAAATCATCGTAATAACATACTATTGAAATATTTACATGCTCTTAATCAGGTATTGGAAGTTACTGTTGAAGGTAAATTTGTACTCACCGTTCTATTTGCTAAATTTTTGACGCGGCAATTAAGATATGCCGTTTTTCCTAATAGTGCGGTGACATTTTTCGATGCGCTGGTGTCGAAATGTGGCCCTCTATTTGGCGAACTGTCACTTACGGAATTGCCTGCAGCCCCGCCACCAGACTGCACTGCACCCAGTACTGCGGACAAACAAAAAGAAAAAGTCAGCGTGAAAGTTATAGACGTGTCGCGCATATTAAGTTTTCCAAATGAGCAGGTGTTTTATGAACGTGTTTAAAATCAAACTTTCGAGAAACAAATAACGGACTAGAAACAAAAAAAAAACTTAACGGAAGAAATATTGCAATTAAAAATTAATTAAAAAACTTAATTAAAAATGGAAATAAGTGACATTTACGGCTCTTCAACTGTTTTTCTCGGCGCGACCATTTCTCTCATTAAATAAATTTCTATTTAACGCAAAATGAACAAAAAGTTTTTATCTGTATATTATGTTCTTTAATTTTGCAATAATGAATATCTTGTTGATACTTTTTCTATTAATTTTATGTTGATAGCACGGATAGTTTTATCAATATCATAGTATTAGTTTTATACGCCGTATGAGCGAGTGTCTTATAGTCAGTTATAGTAATCGGCAATACGCAGAAATAGAGGGGTGCGAGGGAATTCGCGCTCACGACTAACGCTAGCTGCCAAACACATACGTGAACATACGATCAGTATCAGTTCTATACTGTCGAGTCGACCACATCTAAGGTAAAGTCACATTTTGTCGTAATTCTATTTATTGCCTGCAGTTTATTTACTATTTTCTTTTTAGGCATATTTATGTGATACTGATTTAATGTTAGTCAATCAGACAAATTTCAGACAAAGTTTATTTCAAATAGAATTTAGAGAAAGCATAGCGTATGACCCAGTGTGTCGCACTATTAATAATTTCGGCACCTATGGCTGATTATATCCGCGACAACATAAACAGAAAAGAACTTTACAAAAGAACTAGATATGCATTACACACATCTGTATCTGTAAATATGGACATACACCTTGTATTTAGCAATATTTACTTGCCAAAGACACGTGTTTCTGTCACAACAATAGACTTCGTCAGTTTGACTAGTGATGTAAAGTTTGATGGAACGCCTCAAAGGTATAGCAAATTTTATCCTATCTGGTGGCATATGACGGGCAAAAGAGACTATGCAGAAAGTAGCGATTTTCTCTCGTCCAGCTATACCGGTAGAGAAGGGAAAAATACGTACATAGGTGCAAGTCCATTAACACGATGCCAGATGGCAGCAACAATACCAAATAAATTTAAGTATATTAATATGTTAAGCACGCATTACGCATTTGTTATAAATGAAACAGATATGGTTTACACACATTTGTATCTATACACATGGACATATACCTTGTACTTCCCAACATTTACTTCTGCCAAACCCATCTGGCATCGTGTTAATGCATATGTGGACTTACACCTATATGTGACCTCCTCCGAGAAAAGGGACCTAGTCTGTCAAAAAACGGGTTTGGACTTAAGAGTGGATTCTGGTACCTAAAAGGGTGTAGAATAAGATGAAATGAGTTAGATTTCTGATAAAAATTTATTTACCCCATAAAAACTTGAGGAAAACGATAAAAATGAGAAAAACATTAAAATTTTATTTTTTTTGATTTTTTGGTTTTAAATTGTTTTTTTCGTCAGTCTTGGATTTTTTTTGGAGTTTGGATTTTTTTTTCGGTGTTTCGTGATCTGGTACTTCGATTTTCTTCCGTTTGACAATTTCAGTTTTTTCTTTTTTCGGCGCCTTGACTTCAGCTTTCTTTTTCTCGTGATCCGGTGCTTCGATTTTTTTTTTCTTGCTGGCAGGTTCAGATTTATTTTTCGATTTTTTTTTCGCTTTGGGTTCACTCGGTTTAGGAGCTACAAAATCCCGTTTCTGTGAATCAGTACATAAGACCCTGACATTCTCATACAAATACCATTTGCGTTCTAACGATAAACCGCTTGGTGCAATGAGCGGAGGTAATTCGTTTGGTAGCTCAGCCGTTAATCGCAGATTAAATCTTTCTTCTTCCGAGTCCACAAGTTCTTTACATACAATTTCGTTTTTTTTGAAGTCGAAGGGCTGGTACTTGGTAATACCTAAAATGCAAACGTTTACAAAATTAATTGAAATGAATTTGTAAAATTAAAATCACAAAATCGCGACAGTTTACCTGGTAATCTTTTGTAAAATCCTTCGAAATGAGTATCCCATGTTCGCCACTCTACTTCACTTCCATTCACAGCGTTGTTAAATTTATTACTGCTAGATCTATTGACCACATCTTCAAAATCTTGGTAGTAATCTACATTTGAGCGACTATATTCTAGTTTTATTAATCCGAAAGAGCGATCGGGACTGAACTTGGTGTGGCCAGTTAGGAGGAAATTTAATGATATCGATTCGTTTAAGCCATAATCCACTCGCCAGGCCAAATAATGCATCATTGCATTATTTTTATTCTGTGCTACGCAGTTATCACAAAATAAAACTAAATTTTTAACGGCATTCTTCGTGAAGTAATCGTGAATTTGGCTAATGACAGCATTAGGTCTTTTTCCTATTTTGAACTCTTCGTCTAATAAATAGTTCGACTGAACGTTAGTGAATTCATTATGAATACCAAAAATTGAACATTTACGAGCTGCTTTGAAATATGCCGTTCCGACTTGTTGTGGACTGGATGGATAAGATATATTTTGTGCATAGTCGAAACTCACTACAAGAGTAGAATAAGCATCACTCATCTTGCAGCATTGTTGGTAAAATTCACGCTGGCGTTTCGCATGGTCAAGATGAGTAACAGCCATTCGTAATTTTGCTTCTTTTGTATCTGAATCAGATTCTTCCAAAACTCGTCGTAGCATCAAGGTATTTTGTTGACAGACGTCACAAAGATCAGTTTTCGGTTTCATATGCGAGATGTAAGGGCAGTACTTCATCCAAATTTTGTAAAATGTTTTAATTGCGATTTTATCTTCAGTAAGACAAACTTTCTCAAAACGACAATAAACAGCACTTTTTGTTTCACTGGATGGTAGCAGCATTACTTTACAGTCTTTGTAGTTTGGCATTCTACCAGGAAGAGGTATTGCGAATTTTTCAGCAAAATTTTGAATAAATTGAACGATACGAGTAAGTGATTCCGGTGATAACACACGCGATTGCCGTTTTGACGACTTGCCACTTAGTTCATGTTTTCGTTCAGATAAGCCAACATTATCACTATGTCGAATCAAATTTTTATAACGTTTTAAACCAACATCGTAAATAAAACAAAACATCTTTCTACAAATATGAATGCCACGAAATAAGTACATTGTATCAACTCTGGATTTATTTTTTACCCTAAATGTTGTCGATGAAATTCCAAATGGCTCAAATGGACTAAATCTTGTTCTGGTTTACTTAATTCTTGGAAAAATTGCCGGCTTTGTATAGCAAGATTTTCTGGAATTATCTTATTTCATTCTTTCGAACAACATGCTTCGGATTTTTCTCCGTACATCAAATCGATGTTCATCGACTCTTGTATATCTTCAACGGATTCCTCCAATTCGGATATAATATTGGATTCGGAAACATCATGCAAAAAACTTTGATTTTCAGTTAGTCCCGAAGTATTAGCACCGACACTTTCAGATAACGTCATATCGATCTCATCATCGCCATAAACCGAGTCTAGTCTTTTTACATCATCATCAAAACTGTCAGAAATATCCATTTTTATAAAAATTACTTCAAATTAACATCTGCTTAGTAACAAAATTACAAAAGAACCAAAATTGCGAAACAACTTTTGAGATATTGATAACACTCATTATACAGTTGGCACAAGACTGAAGCGTCACTTTATTCTTTTCCTTTCTTATAGTTATTTTTATAATGTTCTTCGTATTAGTATACGCACATCAACCCTTTGCTGAGAGCGAACAGAGAGCGGCGTTGTTGCGTCGGTCACTGGTTGTGGCTTAAGAATCAAGTATCGAGATCATAACAAACAGAGCAGCAACAATAGCAAAGGTATTATCACACTAAAAGCTAAAAAAAAGTCACCACATAGGCATGACGTCACCAAAGTCGGCACCCAATCATAACTAACCATACCAAATCGCATCTCCCAACTCAAGGTGTGTTCACAGTGATAATACGTTATGAAACTTTAAATGAGTTTTTCTCAAAACTTCATTTTCACACACTAGGTCCCTTATCTCGGAGAAGGTCACATATACGTATTTTTGTAACAAATGCGTAATGCGTGCTTAACGTATTGATGTACACAAATTTCTTTGGTAGAAAAGAACTTCACAAAATGAAGAACGAGATATTCTAATTTGTGCTGCAGTGGAAGTACAATCCCAAATTGTTGAATAACTTATCGTCTCAGACAATACCATATGTTGGCTTAAAAAAATTAATTACCATTTTTACGAGTTAAGTAAATCAAATAAAATATTTCTAAACGACAAACACGAAAGGTTTGAGTTTTGTAAAGTAGATCAGAAAAGTATAAGAATATCAATACGTTAAGCACGTATTACGCATTTGTTACAAATGAAACAGACATGCAAATAAACACGACTGTAGCTGTATATATGGACATAGACACGTGTTTCTGTCATCTACTATCAGACTTCATCAGTTAGGTTAGTGAAGTGAAGCTTAAAGAATCGCCTCACAGGGTATAGCAAATATTGCCACTTGCCTTTTATTTATAACTAACTATAGCAAGCGCCAATTAAGTTGGCGCGAGGAGGGGGTGCGCAGAAGCCGTTTTTAAAAACGTCCACCTCCACTACTCAAGTAATTGTCAGAATACATTTGTCATTGACGTTTGACGGAACATAATGTCTTTGCTAGGGGATCATAAAGTGATACACGCTCAGAGGTTAGAATTATCTGACATTTGATGTAAAACCAAATACAGATCTCCCCACTACTTCTAATACTGCGCGAACTTACCCCTCCTCGCGCCAACTTAATTGGCGTTTGCTATACATATTTATATAATGTAATTTTGTGACTAGCAATATAACTTTTTCTTACTACTAAATACTACTAAAAATACTACTAAATAATGTACACATTGCAAGGACGTATTTTTAATGTTGAAGCATATTTCCAAAGTGCACAATTTCTTAACGGAGAATGGCAATATTCCTACGCGGAATGTAAGCGACAGTTTCACTTGCAGTTTCCTAATAGAGTTGTGGATAATAATGCTTTACATCATCACATTCGTCTAGTCGTGGAGAAGTTTTGGGTTACAGGATCTGTGTTAAAAGGCAAAAGTTCTGATAGACCACGCACACTGCAAAATATTGTTGAACACATGGAAATCCTTGTTGGAGAAAACCGACATATATCTGTTCGTCACTTCGTTACCACTTCAAAGCATGGTTTCATTTAAGCGGATTTGTAAATAAACAAAATTACATATCATGGTCTATATAAACAATCCAAACAATCATATCGAAGTTCCTTTACATCCTGTTAAAATTTGAGTATGGTTAGCTGTATCTCGTCGTAGAAAAATAGGACCAATATTTTTTCACAATAATATTAATAGCCAACGATACCGAGACAGTTATTAATACCATTTTTAACTCAAGCCAGTTTTTGCGTGTTTAATCTGTTAAAATCTGTACTAATAAATACAGTCCCACAAATACTCGCGGGAACAACATATAAAGCAAAGGGAAATTGCTCGTATTAAGTAATAAAGAAATTCAATTAATAACACACACAGTATATATTATAACTTAATAATATAAGGTAACTTTCTGCAATTTACCTGCATAAGTATATACATATTGCTATGGATTTTTAATTAAACATAATTTAATTTAAAAATGTACAATTATGTTGGATAGAAGTGTATATTCAAAATGTATATAATTTTAACGAGATAGAAAATCTGTTTTTTTTCCCGGCGTGTATTGAAATGTGTTGTAAAGGCCGAGGCAAATTAAAGGAGACCAAAATTATAGTTTGAACTAGAAGGTTGCTTTGTGAGATATATTTAAATATATTTTAATTAATTCGGTTAATTGATTGATAAGTGATTTATAGTTGTATTAGGGAGTTATAGAGTTCAATTCTCGTATGATATTTGATGTTTAAATTGAATAAGCACCTTCTTCGTCTCCACATATTTTTTTGTAAGTAGAATTAAAATTATAATAGTTCCATTGTATGGAAGCTTGTAATTAAGATATTTAATTATTATAAATATAGATAATAAAGCTTACTATTAACATTTATTTGTTAATATTATAATTGGAAAGTTTGTTCGACGGGAATTAAGGTTTTTTTTGTGCTTGTTGTTTGCACATGCGTAAATTTTGTTCGCGTGTTTGGCCAGCGTGGTCATCTGATCCTATTCCGCTAGATTTTTTTATTTTCGTATTGCTAAAAAATGAATTATATAAGACAAGAATGAATAACTTGATGAATACAATTACAATTAAATATAATGAAATATCACCAAATCTATTGCAGAATATATTTGACAACGTGAAACGTCGTATTGCATTATGCATTCAACAGAATGGTGAACATTTCGAACACTTGTTATTAGTTATAATAATTAAAATTTCTTCAAATTAGTTATTTACCTTTGTTGTTTGATTAATATCCCATCTTCAAAGTTTTCTTATTAAATAAATTACTAATCTTATTGTACTTGTTATTAATTTCATCACCATATCTCTCGATGACTAAGTTTGACAGTGATAGGTAGATAACCTTCATACCATTTAATCTATATCTGCATTTCAAGAATGCAGAACATCATAATTTATAGGAGGAATTAATGGACAACTGGATGTAATTCTTTTTGCAACACGTTGTATAAGGTAGTGAGTATATATAAATATACTTTTTTGGCATAATTATAAGATCTTTTTGGGACTATTTTGAGGTCTGGAATCCACAACTTTTATCAGCTCATCTCCTTGCTTATTTCCTTAAACACTCAAACACATGAAGTATATTTATCTTTCTTCTGTCCTAATGGGGCATTTTGCAATAACCTAGTATTCTATGTAATTTAATCTTTCCATTTATAATGAAATAAAAAAAAATCTATATGATTACTAAGTAAAAGGTCAGTATGTTTGTATTTCAAAATTTCCATAGCGTCCAATAAATTCAATTTTTGCGATTTATTTTCTGTGTAAAATTTTAATGGTATAATTAAAATCATTCTTCTTCTCTCATATGTATTGCATACAGTGAGACATTCTTATTATTAATATAACTTCGTTCATGTTCTTTGATTCTTTTAGAAAAAGATCTACTTGTCTGGTCTATATAAAATTTAGGGCATGAACTACATTCAAATTTGTAAACTCCCGGTTTTTCCTACGTATAATGGTGTATTGCTTTTCATTTTTATTTCATTAATAATGAGTTTCCAACAAGTAAAGGTTACTTCGATTCAAAAAAACTGTCCATTTTCATATGTTGTCCTTCTAGTTCAAGGACACCCGGTATAGCCTTAAGTCTGCCAATGGATGAATTTACAAGAAGGATTATGTCTATATTTAGCGAAGAACTTTATGGCCTCAGAGAATAAGAAAATGCATGAAGTAATACAATACCTGAATAAACTTAATAATAACTTAAATGTGAACGAAATACATACTTTCTCTCTTAGTAATCAATTTTGTCAGACTTATATGACTGGTCTTATACTCTTACCGCTGTTTGATGCGGAAGTTAAATTAAAGTCAACATTTATTCTTTGGCGTAAGTATTTCCCTTCAAATATATTAATCGAATAAGAAGTAGATCTAGAGAATCTGAATTCTGCATTATCAATTTTAGTTGTATATAGCGACAAAGAAAAAGAGAGGTGAAAGTTACGTATGAGTAATACCTTAATACAAAAAATTGCGGTCCAATGTTTACGCAGTAACGAGAAAATAATTTTTCTTTATTCGAGTCCAGCCCTGTCACAGTTAAGAGTGTGGGCGGTGATACGGGCGCTCACCTTTAATTTATCAGTAATTCTCTTTACCGACGTATTATATTGTTGTATCGGTATTTGTCAGAACCACCACAAATTTAAAGAAAAGCAAATTATAGATAAAAAATTCCATACAAATAATTAAAAATTAGTTATCTATGTCATTGCACGCGCTACATGAAGCTTTTCGTTTCATAACGATTTTTATTTTATTATAAACATAATTTCATTTTAAAATAAGTTTAACGTTCAAACTAATTAAGTCTAGTCGCATTAAAGAAAATGCGGCATAGGCTTGTCGATATATTCGACGTAAAGGCTATTATTGAAATCCACAAAGAAAAACATCGCCATATGTGCGGCCGCGCACATTTTGATACGAAAACAACAAGATTCACTATTCTTATGAATAGGAAGTTATTGTTAAAAGTTAGCGTCGAGACTTTTATCGAATTTTTCAGATCAATGAACTAGAATTACATATTTTGGTAAATGTAGAATAAACAATGATATGGATCGATTTTAACTACATTTCGGCCCTAATAAGACAGGTCTACAGTGATTTTGATGTTTGAAAGCTGTTTGCTAATTTGTATATGTTTGGGGGCCCTTATTCCAAAAAACGCCATATTTTTGCTCTATCACGTAATTTTTTTTTATAGCGCTCTATATCTTAAAAATGTTAATTTATTAATACATACCTAGGAAAGAATATGTTTGTTCCATGTTAGGCATGATTTTTAAATGAATTGATTTTTATTAAATTAAATGTGATTTGGCAATACTGGTTAATATTAGATTTCTCAGCGAAGCAACAGAGTCGGCGCAGAAGCGTCAATACAACGTTGAAACCTGCTTATGTGCAGTTTGGTTGTGTTAGTCGTCGTGCTACTGTGTCTGCGCGCTTGTTGTCTTCGTTGTTGCGTATTTTAAGTGTTCTAGAACGTATAAATATGGAAAGAAGACATTGTGTGAACAATCCGACATTGGACTCAAATAGAATGGCCCTCACGAACAAGCCCTACACCTGGTAGCAAAAATGTATTAAGAGATAGCTTGGTTGACCCCAAAAAGTTTTACTGCCTCCTCTCCAAATCAAACTTGGCTTGCTGAAGCAGTTTGTTAAAGCCCTAGACAAAAATGGACAGTGTTTTAAATATTTGTGCGAGACATTTCCGGCCTTATCCGATGCCAAGTTAAAAGAAGGTATTTTTGTTGGGCCGCAGATAAGAACATTATGCAAAGACAAGGATTTTCAAAACACAATGACCAATGTCGAGAAAAACGCCTGGGTTTCATTTAAAGAAGTAATTGATAAGTTTCTTGGGAACTCTAAGGACGAAAACTACGAAAATATTGTTCAAAATATGTTACAACACTTTCATCGTCTAGGTTGTAAAATGAGTTTGAAAGTGCATTTCCTGTTTTCACACTTGAACTATTTTCCTGAAAATCTTGGAGCAGTTAGCGAAGAACAGGGAGAGAGGTTTCACCAAGACATTAAGGAAATGGAACGGCGATACCAAGACAGATGGAGCATAACGATGATGGCGGACTACTGCTGGATGTTAAAACGGGATATGCCCTTAAAAACATACAACCGAATGTCCGGCCAACGCAGCTTTCTGGCAAAAAGACAAAGATTTCACTTAAAAAAGACTGAGTAAAGTATTTTTTTCCACTTTTTTAACTTGTATTCCACCTTTTTACTCAATAAACAAATAATTTTTTTTAGAAATATCGTTTTTTTAAATTTAATATTTGCAAAAAAAACTTACGTGATACAAATATATGCATAGAATTTTTGAAATCAGCCTACGAAAATTATATAAAATCAGTTTTCAAAATAAAAACATCTGCCAAAAAGTTTAATTTTGTAGGCCTGTGTAATTTGTCAATTTTTGATGAATTACAAATAAATTTCTTTTTTGATTTTCAGTTAGACAGTTATACGCATTCTCTTCAGATTGGCATAACTTTGTCGCTATTCACCGGTAACCCTGTATATTTAGTTTCCATTATATCGAAACTTATACTACAACTAAACTAGGTTGATAGTGAATGTTAATGTGAATGCAATAGATTACAAATCGTATTTAAGTTTGATACGTGCCACAATGAGGTTACGGTTAAAAGCATAACAGCATCGGTAAAGTTGCCGTGCTGAAATTCATATAATCACACGGGGATGTAAAGGAAACTAAATGAAAACTAAGTAATCCGTCGGGATGTGAACTTCAATTGCAGAATGACAAAACGTGGACTTGTACCTAGCATCCGTTCCATTTCAAATATTGCCCCATATCTCATTACAAATCCGTCATGCATCATCGCACCAGTGTGTACATGAACCGCAGGGAGTGTATTAGCTATTTCTTGTGCCTAATGAAATGGGATATGGTGCGATCGAATGATAATTAATGGTATTCCTGCATGTACGTAGGCTGTTATATGTATGATTGTGTGTATGACAAACGATTCATCGATTCCAGGTTTATCGATTACATAAAATATAGTTAATGGTGAAATTAACTTCGTTGTATAGATATGCATAAGTAGGTATTTTGTAGTCACGTAATATTCTAATTTACTACAATAAAATAGGTTACCTTTAATGAAATAAAATAATTCGTAGGAAAAGCACAAACATCGCTAATGCATTGTTTTATATGAATTTATCCGTTCATTTTACCAATGATATAATATACTTAAAATACTATCAGTATGCTCAATAATTATTTAACATTCAGTACCATAAGGGCGGCCCTAAACTCGTCCCCGAGCTGGTACTAGCTAATGTCTGCTACATTAATTCGCCCCCATGCTATTACGGTGTTTTAATCCCTTACTTTAACAAGAGATTAAGAAATTTATACTTTCTCGGAAATATAAATACAAAGTTGTCCTGCCTATTAAATGCAAATTAAATTCAAAATTCGTCAGTCTGAAATAACATTCCTGGCTAAGAAGTGCTTTTTATTTGTGAGAAAGCTTGGAAAACTATGTCAGTTTGAGTGAACGTGGAAATCAAGTGCTAATTGTATACTCTGTAAAATTTACCAAACACAAATCCTTAAAAAGTGGTGAAATATATAGACGATGTTTGAATCATTATTGTAAGGCAAAAGTTTATACTGTGGGTGTAGAAAATTTAATTGTGCGCAATTAAATAGAACATAATTATGAAAAGAATCTGAAGAAACTAAGCAGACAGATAGTAAGTGGTAGTGTTTAACGTAAAGCAACCGATGACATTTGTGAGAAGCCTTCAAAAATAATACATTCAGCTCTAAAAGAAAATACTGTTCATTTCAGTACAATCACCGTTCAAGACATTCATTACATCCGCAACAATCTATATAATAACAAGAAAATCTCTACCGCCCTCACCGAAAAATGAGGCGGAACTTATTAAATGTATTACAAAATTAAATATTACGACACTGAAAAAAGAAAATTTTGTCTTTAGTATCGACGAAGTTGAATAAATTGTCATATTCACGTGCCTAACAAATGTGACTGTTTTATGCAATAGTGAAAAAGTATATGTCGACGGTACATTCAGTTACTGTCCCGATCATTTTTGGCAGTTATTTACACTGCATACACTGCCGAATAAAAAGGAGTATTCTTGCAAAACACTTTTTAACCTGTTGCGAAATAAGTGTCATAGTTTGGGTTTAAATCTGAACCTAAAAGTCATCGTAGCGGATTTTGAAATTGCAATCTACAATGCCATAAAAGCGGAGTTTCCAAATTCCAAAGTTATAGGCTGCAGATTCCATTTAGCACAAGCATGGTTCCGAAAATTTCAAAATTTGGGCCTTCTTCCTTATTTTAAGAACGAAACCAGTGAAATTGGAAAGTGTCTGTCCTATATATTTGGTTTACCATTTTTAATCCATCGGAAGTAGGCAATTGTTATGCTTTTGATTTTTCGGAAATACAACCTCACGATTAACGTTTATCACGCTTTTCCGAATCTTTGGTTGACAATTATATTTGAGAAGAAGCCGTTTTCACCTAGTTTGTGGGTAGAACTCAGCGATAGCATAGAAAGAACCACAAACGCTTGCGAATCTTTCCGCGCTAAATTTAATGCCAGTTTTTATTCTACACATCCAACAATTTTTCATTTTTTTGAAATTTTGAAGCAGTTTCAAACAGAGACTAATATAAAAATTCAAAGTGGTGCGTAGACGTAAGCAGTGCTTTACTAGAAAAATCGATGAGTATAAAAATGGATCTGTTTCGAGATTTGATTTTGTTAAATGTATAGTCTATACGTGGACGCGGTGAAAAGTAGTTGGTGCGTGAGCGGTTTTCTACCTTTACTGTGTCCCATGTGCGACTTTTTATTTAGTGGTTTTTACCTACTGATGATGACAACTTAGTTGTCGAAATACGTATTTAGGATACGACTAATAATTGTGGTAAGGGGCTATATACCTTTTTTAAATGTATAGCTTATTTTTATAAACGTTAAACGTAAATGTTAATATGTATTAGTGCTTGTATAAAACACAAGCAGGCATTTCTATTCCATTCTTAATTAATGAAATAAGTTTTGTGGCACTTACTGAGTTTTTCATTTCTTGCATAAATAAATACGTTATCTATAGATTTTAAATAAGTATATGGGTGATTCATACTTGGATAAAGTCGGGGACAAATGCACGAAGCTATTTTTGTGGACCTACTCTTCTCGGGGACACGTTTATGTATATTTTTTCAGGTACGAGTTTAACTAATTACTTAATTTTATTTCTTGGGACGAGTTTAGGTACGTCCGCAAATAAATATGGTCTATTCGCAATAACAAATGAGGCAGGACTTAAACATGCGTCATAATTGGCTTACATAGCATAGCTTTTTCATATTTTTTCAGTGAATGATTTTAAGGTTGTTGTTGAAAAATTCAGAAGACAGAAAAGAATACGAAAAAGCAACACGTAGTAGGCAACATAAGACAGGGTGTAAACGAAATAATTCTATATAGTTAATTTACGAAGGAGATACTTGTTGAAACTTCGTTATAACGCTAAGAAATAAGTAATTAAACTTCTAGTTTCAACAATTCCTTTATTGTAAGTACCACTACAATATTGTTTCGCCATACAATGGCTTCATCAGGTGGATGAAATACTATTTATCCACCTGATGAAGCCATTGGCGAAACAATATTGTAGTGTATTTACAATAAAAGAATTTTTGAAACTAGAAGTTTAATTACTTATTTCTTAGCGTTAATTCTATATACTTTAATATAACAAGTGTTCATTTGAAAAGTCAACCTAGGTTACTTTGAAATTTTGATTGAATAAGACACAAATATATTAGTATGTGTTTGTTGTTCCGTAAACGTAAATCCAAATGACATTTGATAATTATAATGTCAATCACAAATATCAGTTAGTGCATAAAATAATCGTGCGTCGATTCTGGTTTAAATAAATTGTTTCTCAGTTTTAAAATGGCTTTCACTTTAGAACATAAATTTTTTTAGTCCAGGCTTATTTTCGAAGTGGTAATAAAATTGACGGTTTATGGGGTTATTCAGTTCAAGATTGCATGGTAGAATTTCAAGTTGAGTTTCCATATTTTGTAATAGATTATATACAATTTAAGAATATTTTGGATAGAACTTTAAAACTTTTTTCTGAAACTGGTAGTCTCTTAAGAAAATCAGGCAGCGGAGCAGTTAAGAAACGTACACCTCAAGTTGTCAATCGTGTTGAAGAAATAATGGAAAATGAACCACAAACATCTGTTCGACATTTGAGTCAACAAATAAACCTTTCTGTTGGTACAACTCACAAATTATTAAAAAAAGATATGCAACTTTATCCATACCGTGTCACAGCAGTACAAGAATTGTTAGAAATTGATTACCCACGTAGACTACATTTTTAGTAATTGGTTTGTAAATATGAACAATAATGGAGAACTTTCGCAAAGAGTCATCTTTACTTATGAAGCATGGTTTAATAAAACGGGATACCTAAATTCACAAAATACGAGAATTTGGAGTAGTGAAAATCCACATGTAATTAATGAAGAATCGCTACATCCAGAGAAAATTGGTGTTTGGGCAGCGATAAGCCAAAGGCGAATCATTGGACCAATATTTTTTCAGTGAACGTTAAATGCCCAAAGGTACCGTACGGAAGTTTTACAACCATTTGCCAATCAGTTGCATGATGATGAACTTCAAAATGCATATTTCCAACAAGACGGAGCACCTTGTCACTGTACTGCAGAATCTTTGGATTATTTACGACAATTTTTTGATGAGCGTATAATTAGTCGAAATACTGAAATTGACTGGCCTGCACGTTCATGCGATTTAACACCTTGCGACTTCTTTTTGTGGCCTTATCTAAAAAATAACATATTTCGAACACCTATATTGAATTTGAATGATATGCTAAAGAGAATCGAACAGAAATGCATGGAAATTAATAACAATCCAGTAACGTTGCAGAATATCATCAGAAATTTTGAACAGAGGATTTTAAAGTGCATTGATCTTGAAGGACAACATTTTTAACATTTGTTATAGTTTTAAATAAGTACCTATTATTTGTTATTTATTTGTATGTATGAAACTGTCAAAATATACGCTTCGTACGTTAAGTAGTAAATTTTAATTTGCGACATACTTCAAAATGTTCTCAGTAAATCACATGCTACTAGATTGACTTTTCAAATGAACACTTGTTGTAGTAACTGTAATAATATTAAGCAAAAAATAAAAATTCCGATTCTGCAACGTTGTTTTCTTGACGTTATTTATGAACAAAATATATAATATTTACTGTTATTCATATTTCGAAACTTGTCCCACTCTGGTTTTAAATTCCTGCGGACCAGTATGTGTAATTACAAACTTAATTTGCTGCTTTAGCCGCAGTGTTAATGAGGTGGTGTACATTATTAGCCGTTAATACCTATATGGATATTCAGTGTTACTTCTATATGTAATGTGAACTTATATATGTATATGTGAATAAAATAGTGTATATACAATAGCATTTTATAATTAGGTTCTGTGAAGTTAATATCTTTATTATATATTTATTTACCGTGGAAGAATTCTACTAAATAATATTGATATAATAACATTTTTTTTAAATATTAAAATAAAATAAAAAACAAAAAATAGCTTTATACAAATATACAATTATAATGCGCAAACCGTACAAACGACTACACAAATAAGATGGAAAACTGTAGAATGTATATTCAATAAAGAAGGTTTTAGCATCACGTTCAAACGCTGGTATAGCTTTCTTCAAAATTTTGAAAACATACCTGTTGTTCGTTTTCTTCACCTATAGATATCTAAGGGATAAAGTTAACCACTAGATAACTATAAACATATTTCTTCACTTCTACATAGGCTGAATCTACAAGATAAATTCATTTAAAGGTAAAAGTTCTTGATAAATACGAGGGTCACCTATTATATTTTTATAAAATCTGGGAAGAAAACAAAATTTTTAAGAACGAACTATTTTATTGCTTTTCAAAATATTCGCCTTTATAGTTTATACACTTTTGCATGTGTACGATCCAGTTCCCAAAACATTTTTTCCAGAAGTTAGTACAAATTTTCATATTTTAATAGATGATTATAGTCAACCGTTATTCTTTTTAAGTTTAGATAAGTATCTCATATTTAAATGTAGACAGTTTGGTTACCATTAAGAAATCGGTGTTTTCTGTAATTCATTGTCTTTAAATATATGTATGATTGATGAATGAAGATGATTTGGTGGAAGGTGACACTTAAATGAATCACTTGAACTATGGCGACGATTCTTTAAAATTTTTCAACATATTTCTCTTCATCATTAATACACTTGAACCAATGGTGCTGGAGTGCAATTATACAGGTTTCATCATCATCGTCATCAGCCTCAAGGTCGTCAAAATACTGCTCTCCTTGCTCGTTTGCCATGAAATTTTCTCCGACGAGAAACAATTTCTGTTTTGGGAATAAGTAGAAGTCTCAAGAGGTTAGATGAGGTGAATAGGGTGAGAGTGGGTTATAATCTGGAACCGTAGTTGATCCAGCTTCTTCCGACCAGTACGAGGGTCACCTTTTATATTTTTACAAAATCTGGGAAGAAAACAAAATTTTTGGAAACAAACTATTTTATAGTTTTTCAAAATATTCGCCTTTATGATCTATACGCTTTTGCATGCGTACGAACCAGTTTTCAAAACATTTTTTCCACTATGAAGGTTGAATCTCAAACATGGTTTTCAAAGGCTTCGACTGCTTCTTGAGGTGTTGAAAATCGCTGTCCACGCATTTTTTGTTTCACAGAAAGAACAAAAGGAAATTGGGAACAAAAAGAAATCATTCGGTGACAAGTCAGGTAAATATGGACAATGAGACATTATTTCAACACTTTTCACCTTCAAATAGTCAACTGTTAGACGTGGTGTATGGGAACTCGCATTGTCGTGATGAAGAATAATGCGACGTTTTCGGTTGTTCTTCCTGATTTCGTCTATAGCTTTCGGCAAACAAATTACTGTATACCATTCAGCGTTAATAGTTTTTCGATCCTCTAAAGGAATTATTGCGATTATGTTGTGTACAGCTGAAGAATCAAGCGATCATATTCTTGGAAGCGCTCCTTGCACGAACAACTTTTGTGGGGTTCGGTTCGTCTTGGAACACCCATACAGTAGATTGTTGCTTGGTTTCCGGCTCATACGCATATATCCATGTTTCGTCCCCTGTGACGATGCTCTATACGGATTTTTCGGTTCCTACGTCGAATTTTTTGCCCATCTCTTTACACCAATTGACACGAGCTGCTTTCTGTGCTTCGGTCAAGTTATGTGGAATCCATCTGGAACATATTTTTTTTACAAATAAATGTTCATGTCAAATCGAATGAATTGCAGACTGCGATATGCCTCTGCATCACTGTAAGTCACATGTCGATCGTGTTCTATCACTTTTCGCACAAAATCGATGTTTTTTGGAATCACAACAGTTTTTTGTCAACCTTTACGTGATACAGCACTCACTGAAGCACGACCATGACGAAATTCTGCAAACCAATTGTAAACTGTCTTCTCTGATGGTGCTTCATTACCAAAAGTTTAACGAAGCGATATAATGCATTCTTGTGGAGTTAGGCCTTCTTTACAATCGTAAAAAATCATCCAACGAAAACCTTCACGTGTAATCTCCATTATTTTACAAACACACTGTCTTAAAACTGTCACTGCCAACAAACTACTGACTCAATTTCTAAGCTGTCGCGGATTTCTCATTGACAAATGTCAAACTTTAAGAATATAGTGATTACATATTGCAATGAACTTTTCCCCGAAGAATTAACATGAACAATAAGAAATTTTATTACATTTATTTAACATGCACATTTATTTAATTATTGATTTATATTTTAAAAATGTTTATATTTTTGAATTATTGTAATGACCGGGACTGTATAGTTATTTTGTATAGGATGTAGTCCGTCTTGCGGTCTTATTTTGTAGCTTTGTCGTACGATGTCCGATCTTTTCCGGCATATGATGGACAGAGATATCAGAGTGGTTGCTTTGTACAGTCGGAGGTAAAAAACATAATTTTTTACTTTCATGTAGATTTTATTTAAAGTCGGTTTATTTGTTTTGAGAGTGTTCTATGTGTATTTAAATTTCAAATACGTTTTTTACGAGTGGTGGTCTCGTATTTTTGTTAATTCTTATTATATTTGATATCTCTCGAATTAGTTTTTTTCTTGTGTATAAAAAGTGTTACGTCGATGTAAGTACTTTACACATTTGCTTTATATAAATTCTATTTCATTATAATTCTATAATTGTGTTTATTGATAATTTTTGCATTATTAATGTCATTAGTTTTAAAATATAGATGATTAAGAAAATTACCATATTTTTTTGAGGGAGTTTTTTTTTGTAACGTTATTCTAGAAGTTTTTGAAAGTCAGGATTTTGTAGGGGAGATTTTTGTACTTGTGTTAAGTTCGCACAAGTTAAGTAAATTACGAGTTGACGTTTAGTCTATTTACGTTTGAAGTTAGGGGTTTAATTTAGATTTTAAATTTGAGAATTTTCTTAACAATCTATTAGTTTTAAATTTTTCTCGCGATTCACAGGAGGCTTTTCTCTGTGTGCGTGTTATTTATCACACAGACTTTTTCCTCCAAGCTACTGTCTATCATGCTTTAGCTCTCTTTACATTTTGTAAAGGGTTTTTCTTTTTTTTTCTTTTAATAAACATTGTAAAATCAAATTGCGATTTTTTTTTAATGCCACTTTGAATTTTTATTTTACCACGTTCTTGCTCGTGCGAGAGCAAGACCTGAAGCAAGAAGAATTTCCGTCTGAGATAGTCCTGACTTTTGTTGTGAACTGACCTTATAAGCAAAAGCACAGTTCACTGCAATATGTCAAAATCACCATCTAATGGTCGATTGTAAAAATATAAAAGGTGTCCCTCGTATATTTATTTACTGTCGAAGAATTCTACTAAATAATATTGACATAATAATATTTTTTTTAATATTAAAATAAAATAAAAAACAAAAAATAGTTTTATACAAATATACAATTATAATGCGTAAACCATACAAACGCTACACAAATAAGATAGAAAACTTTAGAATGTAGAAAGAATGTATATTCAATAAAGAAGGTTTTAGCATCACGTTTAAACGCTGGTATAGCTTTCTTCGAAATTTTTAAAACAGACCTGTTGTCCGTTTTCTTCACCTATAGATATCTATGGGGATAAAGTTATCCTCTAGATAACTATAAACATATTTCTTCACTTCTAGATAAATTGTATCTACAAGATAAATTCATTTAAAGGTAAAAGTTCTTGATAAATATAATCCTTTAGATATTTATTTGGGTGCGTATTTTCCTAGGTTAAGAACGCAAACAGCTAACCTAAATGTTCTTATGTCATTCTTGCTAGATAGCACGAATAGCACACATAGATTTATCTTCGTCGGTGTTTGAACATACTTTGAGTATCGGTCACCACATCAACGTTGAGGGAATAAAAAAGAATAGCCACCATTGAACATTTTCATTCAAGAATGATTAGAGAAGCAATCGAAATAGAGAAAAGATCGAAGAGTCTAAAACGGATGACTTATAGAGACTACCTAATGCAGAGATGTCCACTCCATCCCCATCCGACACTGACCCACAAATATAGGCACTCAGAAGAATAATACGCAGTACCACTCTAAGATCAACACCAGTAAGGGCCCTCGCAGACTACAGACTTTTTATCGGCCGATAGTTTAGTTGTGTTCTTAATCAGCTCGAAGTACATGCAAGTGCGCACATTACAAAAATTCGGTATCGGCCGATAAATAAGTTTGATAGGCTACACGATTGGCTTCAAACTAAACTGTCGGCGAACTATCCACCGACTGCTTAATCAGCATGGCGTTTTTTCCATGCTCGCACACTTGGCGATTGTTTAGTCGGCCGATAGTCTCAATCCTCTCCTAATTTTGATACGGCGTGGTCGTGCTTGTTTCATGATGGCGCTGCTTGCTGAAACGACTATCGCAAATTTGATAGAGGAAATTGAAAAAAGACCTGCGCCTTATCAAAAAAGGACCAATTAATGTAACAAATTCATTAGAGCTGGCTACGCTCATTCTATAAAATGCGAAAAATTTCCTCGGGAAATTCAGTAATTTAGATGGATCGTGTAAAACTTTCCTTGTAATAATCCATCACTGCAGATGGGTTTCATCCAATACTCTCGGTTTCTCTTCTTGATTCTTCTCCCCCGTTGTATAAGCGCAATATTAACAATTCTGGACAACATTTTATTAATTATAATTAATAAAATGTTCAACTTCCGGCTCCGTACGGATGGATAGTGAATTTGAACCATCAACCTCAGGTCCAAACCAACCTCAGCTATTTTCACAAGCCGAACTGAATGATTTAGTAAGAGATTTGGGACTTTAAAAAGATTTTTCTGAAGTACTGGGGTCTAGGTTGAAACAAACAAAATTGCTTGCCCCAGAAACTACCTTCTCTTGGTATAGAAATCGTGAGGCTGGATTTGTAAAATATTTTGCACAAAACGGACCACTCGTGTACTGCCAAGCAATTGCAGATCTACTTACTTTCCTCGGAGCTCCTGAGTACACACCTTCTGACTGGAGACTTTTCATAGACTCTTCAAAAAGGAGCCTTAAAGCTGTTCTTTTACATAATGGCAATGTATTTGCTTCTATTCCGGTCGGCCATTCTGTTCATTTAAAGGAAAACTATGAAAATTTACAGGAATTACGTTTAAGAATACAATATGAAAATCACAACTGGGAAGTGTGTGGAGATTTAAAAATTTTAGGCCTTCTCTTGGGTCAGCAGTCTGGATATACTAAATTTCCATGTTTCCTGTGCGAGTGGGATAGCAGAAATCGAGAGCAGCATTGGATAAAAAGAGACTGGCCACAAAGGGTGACTTTAATACCTAGAACTAAAAATGTAATTCGCGAAAGTCTTATTGACCCTCAAAAAGTGTTACTTCCACCGCTTCACATAAAACTTGGACTTATGAAACAATTTGTTAACGCATTAAACAAAGAAGGAAATTGTTTTAAATATTTGTGTAAAACATTTCCGACTCTGTCAGAGGCAAAATTAAAGGAGGGAATCTTTGTAGGCCTGCGGATTAGGAGCTTGGTGAAAGATAAAGAATTTGAAAATGTGATGGAAGATAAGGAAAAACATGCATGGCATGCTTTTAACGAAGTTGTACATAAATTTCTAGGGAATTATAAAGACACAAACTATGTTGAGATCGTTGAAAATATGCTGAAAAAATTCAGGATTCTTTGTTATAATATGAGCATAAAAATTTACTTTTTACATTCCCATTGGGACTATTTCCCAGAAAACCTTGGGGAGAAAGATTTCACTAGGATATTAAAGAGATGGAAACAAGATACCAAGGGCGTTGGGACACAAAAATGATGGCCGATTACTGTTGGACATTAAGAAGAGATCTTCCTTTAGCTGAATATGACAGAAAAACAACCAAACGAAGCTTTTCTGAAAACGAAAACGTTTTTTTAAGAAGCATAAAGAATAAATAACTATTTCTAATAGTTTCTATGTGTATATTTTTGTATTTTTTTGTATATAATATAAAACTAGCTTATAAATGATATAAATCATGTTTTTTCTATATTTTTTGATTTTACTGGTTTGAAAAATAACATTACGGATACAAAAAAAGCAGATTTGAAATCAGCGCTACCCAATTACTAGAAAACAGTTAAAATTTTTAAATCAACTTTCAAAGTGTTGAAAAATGCAGGCCTGTGTTATTTATACTTGTAATGTAAGCGTATATTAGCATGAATATAGTTTTAATATAAGAAACAACATTCTTCACATCGTGCTTTTAGTTTTACGAGATTAAGTTTCCAGACGGGAAAACGTCAACTTTCATCCTCCTTAGCGGGCTTAATTTTACGCGAAAGTTGCAAGTCAGCTGTAAAAATAAGAGCACTGTGGAATTGTGTTTTGTTCTCGGACGTGTTCATAACAGAACTAGTGAGACGTTACTTCTTATTAAATTTGTACTTTGTGTGATGTTCTCAGTTCACATTATCCTCTATGCTAGAAAGAGTGAAATATAAAAATTCATCCGATAAGACTGAGGTTATGTTATGTATCTACGTTAATTTACATGTATGCATGTATCTGAGCTACGAACATAAAATAACTTGATACACGTGAACTATAGAACATAATGGAACTAAAATTTTGAGACACCTTTGAGAGAAATTTTTCAAGGAAATACTTATTTCAAAAGCAAAAATATATTTACAGTTAATTAAACCTGCTGATGATAGTTTTATATTAGCTTTATGTGTTTAATATATTTGTAATATTTAATTGAAAACATAAGTACGTTATTTAATTTGATTTTGTATGAAAACTTAGCCTGATAGAGAAAAACTGAATACAGATTTCAATTTGGAGTATTCACATTACAGTGCACTATATTCAAATGACTACTTTTTCTGTGCGAAATTAATAAATATAAAAAGTATTATGCCATTTAAAGCCAAAATGGGATGATATGCGAAAATAAGTGTATGTTCAACAAATCTATGGAAAAATTAACCCTTTGACGGCCATTAACCCTTTGGAAGTAAATAAGTCATTTCAGTTTTTTCATTAAAAAATATTTTATATTATTATTCAATTAACTGTAACTCATTTTGTAAGGATATTTCATTCAAAATATTGATTGAAGAAGCAGGTAAAATTTCATTTTGTTCATTGTCATCGTCTTCAACAAGATTCTCTGTTGGCTCGCTACCACTTAAAAGGTCGATAACTTCAGGCGGAAGATTTAAAAACTTGCTCTTGCTATTGTTTCTGTTACTTTTATGCCTAAAGGTCTGCATTTCGACTTCGCATCAAAAATTTTATTGTAGTGTGGATATATGTCGCAGTTGCGCAACTTACTTTCACGACGCATTGCGTTATACTGCTCCTTTGAAAAATTGTTTTCAATAAAAAAAGCTAGCGCCTCATCTCCAGAAAGTGGAATCGGTGTAGGAGGACTTGTAGAACACAACTTCTTCATTTTTGAGGGTCTTGTCGGGCTAGCAAGAGTTTTTTTTAAGAACAATAGCTAAGTCTGAGTCTCCTTGTTTCCGAGCTGATGTTGCTGCTGCACGAACTAATAGCTCGGTTTTGCCACCTATTGCGGTTGTTGTTGCGTGATCAGTTGTGCTAGCTTTACTGTGCCCCATGTGCGACACCTTGATTAGTGGTTTTACCTACTGATGATGACAACTTAGTTGTCGAAATACGTATTTAGGATACGATTAATAATTGTGCTAAGGCGTTATATACCTTTTTTTATGAATTGCTAAACTTAATTAAACTCTAAGTAAGTAAAACTTTATACACGATAAAAATTGGAGTATATAAAGTTAATCAAATTAGAAAAGTGCACGTGGATCATTATTTTAAAGATTAAATTAGTCAGAAATACGCGAGTAAAGTGCATCTTAGGCCAGATATCCGAGTTTGATAAAGAGGATGTAGTTTTCCTTGTATATTCTCGAAATATCTGTGCCATTTGAGATTTTAAAAATTCAAAACGCTCAGCAATAGGCGTGAAAATAAGAAAATTCTTATACAGTGTGAGGATAAGCGCGCTATTTCTGTAGGGACTCGTTTTCCACTTAAATAGGCGCTAAATAGCACACTCGCTTTGCAAAAAGTTATCAGTAGAGATCAGAGATCCACATTTCTGTCAGAGATAGACTTTGAGTACTAATCTCAGCATTTGTAGGGCGAATACCCCCTTTTGCGAGTGAAATCCTCAAGAGTCTTTGTTTGCGAGATTCATCAGAAATCAGAATTAAAGCTCCAATACTATCCGTGTGGGATTCACAAAAGAAAATTTGTATATTAAATTTGCATTGATAGGTTAAGATATAGGTTAGGAATGAGATATTTTAAGTTACAACAAAAATAATACGTGAAAATACAAGCAAACAACAAAACATTTTCAAACTATTACTTCTGGTTGTATTATTTCTTTGCATTT
Source organism: Melolontha melolontha (assembly GCA_935421215.2). NCBI lineage: Eukaryota > Metazoa > Arthropoda > Insecta > Coleoptera > Scarabaeidae > Melolontha > Melolontha melolontha. Next base: position 4,398,137 of record OW285239.1, on the reverse strand, counting down.
ACTTTGGATGCTGGGCCTAGTTGTGTAGAACCCAAAAGATAGCCCTGAGATACCCAAATAATATACAGAGTCTCAACAAAATTATGCTTGTGTAACTGCACATACAATCATCCCTTTTAAATTAAAATATTTGAAAGCAAAGTTTACAGCAATATGTTTATTAAACAAAAAATATTTGTTTTGATGTCTCCTACCACCCATTCAAGTTTGTCGATATGGGATATATTGTATATCCATGAGGAAAATTAAGAAAAGAACGTTGTGTTATTCGTGTTGGGGGCAACTAGTGGATTTTGTCGTCGCTCCTATGTCGACTCACCGCGCACGGGTTGTAAGGCCGTATACGCACTAATTTTTTATTCTTCGGTGACAGTTATTAATGAAATGCGGCACATCCAATTTAACACCTTTATTTACATATTTACATTACTTCATACATAAAATTTGTTGTATAATGAAAGACGGTTGTCTTTTAATAAAATATGAGACTGGTGTCTCTTGATATTAAAAGTCGATTGCTGTCTTGAACATTGTTCTTATGACTGTTTGTCTAGAACGTTATTATGTTAAGACTTGCGACTGTTAGTAATTTATGTAGATTGTTGTCTTGAACATTGTTCTTACGAGTATTGTAAGAACGTTGTTCTGTGGCGAATTGCTACTGGCGACTTATCTTAGTGACTTGCGTTCGCGACTTGCTTTGGCGATTTGCTTTAGCGACTTGCTTTAGCGACTTGCCTTAGCGACTTGCCTTAGCGACTTGCCTTAGCGACTTGCCTTAGCGACTTGCCTTAGCGACTTGCGACTGTTGTCATCGCGCGCTGAACTATTTAAAAACTTTTTAAACATTGTAAGCAAAATTTACCCTTCCCTTCAATTAACAAAATAGGCCACATGCGGCTAAATGACGAACAAAAGGTCGGCAAGTTACAAAGAAACGCCTTGCTTGTGTAAATTGTGCCTACAAAACCAGCAAACGTTGCATCTAGTTTTTGGATCTAACTGTATACATGTGGCGGCACGTTCACTAAATAAAATAATATAATTTGAAACGTATCTAAAAATAATATAATTTGAAACGTATCTAAAAAATGCGGCAATAAATAAGTGCCGGCATAAACAACGGTCGACAAATATGTATGCGGCAATAAATAGTGCCGGCATGAATATCTGTTGACAAATATGTAATACGCGGTATCATAAATTTATGAAACGTTTGCATCTTAATACAATAAGAAAATATAATTATACAGAAGGTTTTAATTTTGTTTCTGACTCTTATATTTAAATACTATAATCTATGATTTCTTTATATTTTAATGTGTAATATTAAAATGAATAATACTTATATTTTAATATATAATACAAAATTAATAATATCTATGTTTACTATACGATATATAAAATCGTTTCGTTTATAAGACGAAACAATTCGTAAATGTAATTTCTTAAATTTAATTTTTTTCCCCTTTATCGGTATATTTGAAATAACTATTTATATATTGATATATTTATTTTAATACAAGACTGGCCCACGTATATGAGAAATATACATAGATATAGATGGAAGCAAAGGGAGATAGACATAAATATAAATATATTGGTCCTTCAAACGTGTAATTGTAATATACTGATAAAGAGAATTTATAGTGATCCACAATCTTGTTAATTCCTGGAGCAATATATTACCTGCTAAATCTATGGCATTAATATAACCTACGAATATTTCTCTCTAGACACCTACGTGAAACGGCAGCTCGATAATGTTGATCGCGACATATCATCTTATGAAACATTCATTTTCGTGTGTTATCTGAATGAAACACAAACATTCGTTGTTGTATCACTAAATAATACGGAACTAGTTTGCAATAGCTAGCAACATTTATTATAAGACCAATTTATCACTACCGCTTTGCCAAAATAGACGATAAAAAATTGGAATTGGCGTTTATGTATTGATCATTTGTCAATGAGGGAACCCGAAAAAAAGCATTAAGGAAATTCTCAAGATTGATAATAAAAAATATTTATGGCGAAAGTATATACTTTTTTACATAGTTGCCTATCGTCAAAAATATAATTAAATGTAAACATTTACTACGAGTAATAGCTAAAATAAATATCGTAGAACCTCTAGGTAATAATGGTGTACAATATATAAAAAAAAGTATTTGAACAGACCGGTATATATCTGACAGCAGTTAAATAACTAATATTGTTCCTTTTACATGCCTAATGGACTAGTAAAGATGGTCGGAGATCTCCGCGATCGCACATACAAAACTATAGAGAAATAAATGCGAAACATAGCCTTATTAAAATTGACGGGAAAACTGTAATAAACAATATTGTTTACAAAATGTTAAAATTACTCATTAACTATTAAATGTAAAAGTTGGAATATACAATATTGATCACAAAATGTTAAGATTAATTACTAATTATTTCCTAGTTATTTCCTAGTTCGAATATAAAAAGAAAAAGTAGGAACGAACTTTAGACTGCATTAATTGTATCCCACGGACACAATAACAGATACAAAGTTGTCTCTCGAAGGGGTAAGTCTGACTTTAAGCTATAGCAAACGACGATTTCATAGGCTAAGAATTCAATCACATGGACTATCCCCTGGTCTGAAATTCCATTAGCACCTAAATCTGCGAACATCTAGACCAGCTTTAGTTCTATTCTACGATATAAAACGTGCTTTAGGAAATGAATATGGGCAAACATATCAAGGAAATGGTGTTGTCTCTTACCGAGTAGATGTTTTACGGGCCAATATCGATGACTGCGTGTATTGAACCAACTGAAAATTATCGTCAAAAGATTCAGCATAAAATTTAATACAGAAATCAACCACAAAAGGTGATTTCAATTGCAACTTAGCACGATACACTACACACAAAATAGGAAAGGGTCTTAAATCTTTTACATTACTCAAAATTCTAATACGCACGCTTTTAGAGCTAAGCACAATACGCGTCTCCCATTGGTCGAATATGACCTCTATATACAGCAATACCATGTATACGAGGGTAGCTTGATAGAATAATCGTAACAAATTCCTTTCCAGTATATAATGAGGAGAGCGCAAACGGATATGATCAGAAAAATAATGAGTTGGTCCTGAGTAGGACCAGGTAGCAGAGCAATACCTAGAAGGAAATGGTGTGATGAGGTGTAGAAAGACAAAAAAAATTAAGTATAATTGACTGGTAAACAAAGTGCAGAGTTAGAAGAAATACGAACGTTACCAGAACATGGTACATAGAACAACAGTATTATATAAAACGGGGACTTATCCACTTAATCAAATGGATATACATTAATCCTTCAAGGATTTTAATCAGAATCCACAGGGTTGAAAGTTAATGATAACAATGATATACGTCATACATTAAACAAGTTCAAAGAAACACATGATAAAAGTTGTTATTATTTAAAATTATAAGAAAATATAGTTAGCATCACTTACACCATCGTGAGCTCTACACAATGTTAGTTTTCTTTTAATATGATAAGCAGAAAGTATTAATTTTTATACCTGACGTTTTATTACTGACTATGAGGCTATAGGCAAAACTAAAAAAACATCCCTTATATAACGAAATAATAAGAAGAAATTAAAATGATAAAAACCAATATGTTTGCGTACATCTTGGCTTCTATATTAGTTCTGAGAATAGGTAAAATACTAACAAAAAGAATAACCTAAGTAACAACCTTCAACTACGTTTATCAGTAAAATATCTGTTATCGTTCTTAGGCTTGAAAATAAGTCAATACATCAAGATATTTTTCCGTGCTGTTGCCGAATAGAATGATGTTAGAAAATGAGTTCTAAAGCTGCAGATATTGAAACTTACCTGCGAGAGAAAATGTGGACAGTCGGTGTTATTATGCAGCAACTTACCATGATATTTCACATTCTGCTCGTCTTTTCTAGGAGCTAGTGACTTCGAATTTATCGACACATGATTTAAACCAGATTGGAGTCATGCTCGAGATAAAATCTATTTATTCTACGTTCAGAAGACTTCAATAATTTTCACTGGATTTACTTCAAATTGTACGTGTGCATGATGTAAGTTATATTTGGAATAATGTTGGAGTGTTTAAATATACTTGGCGTCAAGATATAGCATAATTCGAGGATGTTCATAAAATATGTATAAAAGTCTTTTCGGATCTATGTGACATTTGGTTATTTACACACACCCACACACATATACGAGTATGTGTATATATATAAGGTAAACTTAATTAGTCGGCGATTAAAGGTCTGGTTATTACTTCAAAGTGTATATATTTAAAATAATCCTACATGTTTCGGCAATGATGCCTTTGTCAAGGATATAAAAAATGTAAATGCTAATATAAATATAAATTATATTTTTTATATCCTTGACAAAGGCATCATTGCCGAAACATGTAGGATTATTTTAAATATCTACACTTTGAAGTAATAACCAGACCTTTAATCGCCGACTAATTAAGTTTACCTTATCATACCAAGGTCACGAAAATACTATATATATATATATATATATATATATATATATATACATATATATAAATATAATAACTTCGTGACCTTGGTATGATATGGTAAACCTAATCAGTAGGCGATTAAAGGTCTGTATATTACTTCAAAATATATGTATTTAAAAAACTCTACATGTTTCGGCTGTATACGCCTTTTTCAAGAGAATACAAAATATGAATGAATTCATATTTTGTATTCTCTTGAAAAAGGCGTATACAGCCGAAACATGTAGAGTTTTTTAAATACATATATTTTGAAGTAATATACAGACCTTTAATCGCCTACTGATTAGGTTTACCATATATACATATATATATATGTACATATATGTATATATATATATATATATATATATATATATATATATATATACAGTGTGTTTAAAAAAGATGCGGCAATATTAAAGGGGGTGATTGCCCAGGTCATTTTATACAAAAAGTTCCTATAAACATAGGTCCGCATACGCTTCGTTACCGATCTACAGCGTGCTGAAGTTTAATTTTAAGAAACAGTAAAAACTTAATTTTTCCAAAGCGGCTTGAGATATCATAATGAAATTTTAGGCGTGTTAATAGCTGTGGGAATAATGTTTCATTTTATTTACTGTTCAATTATGAAGAAAAAAGCTCTCTTAACTTTTTATAGTACGACTTACCGTTTTTTAGTAAAAAAAAACATTTTAGTGCATGTCCATTTATTACAGAAAAAAAAATAAAAAAACAAGGTTTTATTCAAGGGCAAAAACAAATATTTTACCAAACCACAGTCCTGTTTTATTCACTGACATATTGAATGAGTCTCGTGATTAATAATTTTGTATGTGTCGAATTTGTTGAAGTTCCTTATCATGAATCGCTATACGAATGCCGAGATGACCGACATGCACTACATTTATGGGCGTGCTGATGGCAATGCATTAGAAGCTAGGCGGTTGTATACTGAAAGATTTCCTGGCCGTATTGTTCCTGATAGAAAAACTTTCGAAAGTATGCATCGGCGTCTTTATGAAACAGGCACATTAAGACAAAATGGAGGAGCAGGAAGGCCAAGGACAGCAAGAACGGTAGAGCTGGAAGAGGATGTGCTAGACATGATTGAAGAAGATCGAGGTACTTCTACTCGAAAAATTGCTGACGCTTTGGATGTATGTAATGGGACTATTTGGCATATTCTGAAGGAAAATTTGTTGTATCCATTCCATATACAACGCGTTCAAGCACTTCTTCCTGCTGATTTTCCTCCTCGCATTGCATTCTGTCAATGGCTTTTGCACAAAATGGTTCAAATCCCTCAACTCCTGATGTTGATTCTGTTCACCGATGTAGCGAATTTTTCAAGAAATGCAATACGGAATTTCCATAATAACCATGTATGGTGTGACGAAAATCCACATGAAATTGTTGAAGATCGTTTTCAACATCAGTTTTCTTTGAACGTTTGGCTTGGGATTGTGGGTGACTGCATAATTGGACCGGTATTTTTACCAAGGAGACTTGCCGGAGAGGTGTATCCCAACTTTTTGGAAAACACGCTCCCTGGATTTCTGGAGGACGTACCATTAGCAATTAGAGATGCAATGTGGTATATGCACGATGCCGAGGTGGACCTCACTCATGGCCTGCACGATCCCCGGACTTAAATCCCCTGGATTTTTTCATGTGGGGCCATTTGAAGTCCTTGGTGTACGCTACTCCATTAGAAAACGTAGAAGACTTAAGAAACCGAATCATTGCTGGGTGCAACTCAATTAAAACCGATCCTGGTGTTTTTCAGAGAGTTCGCCAGTCACTGAGGAGAAGATTGGATTCTTGCATCCGAGCTAGAGGAGGTCACTTTACACAGTTTTTGTAATTTTTGGTTGATAAAATTGTTGGATTGGTAAAATATTTGTTTTTGCCCTTGAATAAAACCTTGTTCTTTAATATTTTTTCTGCAATAAATGGACATGCACTAAAATGTTTTTTTTTAAATAAAAAACGGTGCGTCGTACGATAAAAAGTTAAGAGAGCTTTTTTCTTCATAATTGAACAATAAATAAAAGCATATTTGTATTTTTAGAGAAATCAGAGGCGTCCTATTTTTTCTTGAAAAATAGCCTGTGACGTGCCAATACACGCGCCACAGGTACGACTGAAACATTGTGTTGTATTGCAAAGTATGTGTCTCCCACAGCTATTAACACACCTAAAATTGCATTATGATATCTCAAGCCGCTTTGGAAAAATCAAGTTTTTACTGTTTTTTAAAATTAAACTTCAACACGCTGTAGATCGGTAACGAAGCGTATGCGGACCTATGTTTATAGGAACTATTTGTATAAAATGACCTGGGCTATCACCACCTTTAATATTGCCGCATCTTTTTTAAACACACTGTATATATATATATATATATATATATATATATATATATCAATTCACAACTATTTGGGTTATCGGTCTGGATTAATTAAAACTCAATTGTTCTTCAATATTTCGTCAATATATTTTTTGACTTCATCTGGAGTAGCTATAACATTGCAAAATACACTTTATTCTTACTCTAATATATTCACAAAAGAAAAGTTACAGCTAGAGTTAGGCGTTGGCGGTCTTATTAAATAATTCACACATAATTGTCACTGGCAACTCACAAATAACACATGGACATTATAAATTTAAACAAACAACGTTATTTGTTTAAGTTGTGCATAAATTTATGATTGGTCAACCGTGAGCGGATTATCCGTTTGTAGTTGATTTTGATTAAAAAGGCTAGCCGTGCTAGATCTACCTAATAGCTGGAGTTTTAGTTTTAGCTAGAGTAGGTTCTTTGAGTGTTTTTGAGTGGTGTTGAGTGTTTTAGAGTGTTCTTTGAGTGTTTTTGTGCTTTGAGTGTTTTGAGTGTTTTGGGTGCTTTGAGTGTTTTGAGTGTTATGAGTTTTTTGAGTGTTTTGTGTTTTGAGTGCTTTGAGTGCTTTGAGTGTTTTGAGTGTTTTGGGTGGTTTGAATGTTTTGAGTGTTTTTGAATGTTTTTTGAGTGTTTTTTTTGTTTAGAGTGTTTTGTGTGTTTTGAGTGTTTTGAATGCTTTGAGTGCTTTGAGTGTTTTGAGTGTTTTGGGTGGTTTGGGTGGTTTGAGTGTTTTGAGTTTTGTGAGTGCTTTGCGTGCTTTGAGTGCGTTGAGTGAGAGATATTAAAAATCTAAGCAGTATGTACTATAACCTAATAATGTAGCGATCTGCAATTTTCCATCATGAATATATGTTGTTATTATATAATTATCTATCTTACACTGGCTTATAATGCTGTCAGTTCCGTGTTTAGATTACTGACTGGGCTGTCCGAATAGGTTTTCGTAGTTTTCCTTCTCGTTCAAGGCGAATGCCGACAGCATAATAATAACTCATGGCTTGCCAATCCTCCGTAATTGACGTTTTGCTCTCTAGTGTTCTGAGCCATGAATTATTATTATTAAACTTGAATGTATCTTTGAATATTTTAATTTTATCCATGACAACTACAGATATATAAGTTTGACATTGACATATTGTCATATATATTTTTAATTTCTTCGAAAAAGACACTGTGTCGCAACATGTAAGATTGCTTTAAATATATACATATCAAAGTAAACCAGACTTTAAATCGCGGACGAATTTAATCTACTTAACATACAAAGGTCAAGAAATAATTATATATATATATATATATATATATATATATATATATATATATATATATGATAAAATCCCATTTATTACTTCGAAGTTGGTACCCGAGTACATTGGTATCCAGCTACTAATAGTTGTAGAGTTGACTTCTTATATCTCTCGTCTTCGTTATTATTTTTTTAATGTTTTAATTAAATCTGACACCCTTTTAAAAATTTATAGCGCATGTGCTTCTGTTTTGTGTGTACATATATTTTATTAAATTTACGCTCTATATACAATATTATCAGAGCTTTCGCCAGTTGACCTTTAATCTCTCTCTATATATATATACATATAATAATTATTTTGAGGACTATTTTCGAAATATTTAGTAATTAAGCCCTATTTTGTTGGAAACTATGGATTCACGAATTCAAATCATAGTTTCAAACAAAGGACGGCTGCTTGCAATTTTCTGGTCAATCGGTTGCTAATCTTTCCGTTAACAAAAGAGAGACATGAAAGAGCACTAGATTTCATTAAAAACATCGCGAGATGTAATGGCTTTGACATAGAAATAATTAATAAATTATAAATACTAATTAAAAAAAAACAATCCGCGATACCACATGTTTGTTACCTCAACCTAATCATGAGAGAAAGTACATGTGCTTACCATACCATCAAATTACGAAAAACCTAAATAGAGTAGTTAAGGGCGAGATCCCCAAGTTGCTTTTCGGTCCGAAAACACAATTAAAGCTCTTCTTGGTAATACCAAAGATAAAGTAAATTTGAACCAGAAATCGGGTATATATGAAATTAATTGCCGCGATGTAATTTTAAATATATATATATATATATATATATATATATATATATATATAATATATATATATATATATATATATATATATATATATATATATGTTGAACGAAATGCTTAATAATAACCCGTTATAAAGAACATATATAACATGTTAAATTCAATAGATTAGAAAAATCTAATGTCGCACGCCATGAGTTGGAAGTTGATTATATCATCAAGGTAGAAGGGCCGCGGACAACGATCCTTTCCCTTCTAGTTGTCTCTTTTTATTCTTAGAAAAGAGGTATAAAACGGAGGGCCTGAAAACAAACATATATGTGCCATTTCTGGAAAGAGATAAGTGGACATAATTTAAGTTTTTTTGAAATTTGTTGACGTTTTCCTGAGTGATCCGTTTTTGGTGCACCTACGCTTGGATCGCCGCTAAGACTAGTACGTCCAATTTTGAATTCTTCATATCAACGCGAAATTGTTGACTGATGTGCTTCATTACCGAAAACAGAAATCAACTCGGCGGAGCATTCTTGTTGGGATAATTGTTATCGAAAATTATAAAAAATAATTGCGCGAAAAATTTCGACTTTTTTTCGACTAACTTGTCAACTTTGATAGTTCGTTGGAGCTACAACACTACATGTATCCCACTAAAACTTTGGATTTAGGCTATCTAAAGATGGGGGTTAATTTTTGGTATGACATTTGATTAGTGGCGCACTCTATGTACCAGTATGCAAAAGATAAAGGACATCCCTCGTACTTTAGCCCGTTGTAAAATGTTTCCCCATTCTTTGTGTTACCTTTACTGTGCCCCATTGATTAGTCTAAGATTAGATTAGTAGCGGAGACCGCTCTGATTAGTGGTTTTATCCACTCAGGATGACAACTTAGTTGTCGAAATATGTATTTAGATGCAATTATTAATTGTATTAAGTATTTACTTAACAACCGCAGTCTCAAAAAAAGGACCATTTTAAAACAGTCTCTAATTTTCCTTGTGAGAATTTGGACGTGTACTGTATCCATAGTAATTTAAATTCATCTAGGTTTTATATCGCAAAGGAAGACACACTATTCTCGCCGTCTTAGTTAACATAAATTTCGTGGGAGAATTAATAAATGCCACCGAGAGACTGTATTATTCACAATGAAGAAAATAAAATATTTCTGAGGAAACCTTCATTTAATTAACTGCGTGCGTATATTCTTATTAAGAAATTTAATTATAATTCAACACCTTAAACCTAATTTATACCTTGTAAATTTACTTCGCCCGAAATTTATTCAGATGTTAATTCACCTGGTACTCTTTCGAAATTGTGTTTTAAAATGTAAATATATAAATGAAAATATATTAAGGATTACATCGGCTAAATTGCTTCATATTTCTTATGCAAAATATTATCATAAATATTTTCGGCTTTTACTACGATATCCTGTGGAATATATATTGCAGAAAATTATGTGCCATCCGCCGATGAAGCTATTTGCCGATCTACGTGAACCTGAACTTTATTGATTGTGTGCAATGCAAAGTGGTAGCATATTTAGATTTTCTGGAAAATGATGAATATGCACTTGTAAATCGATGAAGCATCTGTTCTTATTTAAAATACGTTTTTCGAGTAAAAGAAAAAGATAATTAATTTTTAACAACATTACTGGTGTGATTAGCCCTAAGTGTAATATCTTTTCTACTGCTGATGATAACAATTTAGTTATACAAATTGGTGGTGACTGTGACTTGAAATATGAAACAGACAGAAACAAGAAAAATCCAAGGATCTCCTGCTGATGATAATAATTTAGTTGTCCGAATTGCTGCAGTCTGTTGCTTAAAATCTGAAACAGACAGAAACAAGAAAAATCCAATACTTCTACATAAATTAAGAAACTCTAAAAGCGTATTTCGGCAACTAAGTTGGCATCTTCAGTGCTGCAACAATCTAAAAAAAAATAGTGTTAAACGTAGTGTTTTTGGTTAAGGTCTTTGAAGATATGCTCTTCACCAAATCGCCAGAGGGATAACACTAAATTTCTCACACTAAAGCAGTGAGTGAACAATTAAGTTGTTCAAATACCCATTCAGATTAAAGCTACATTGCAGTGTTGGTTATTTTAAATTAACTTTTGCAGAAATAGTCTCTGATTTAATCAAGATAATTCATTCGAAATCATAAATTTTGGTCTCAAACGAAAGCAAGGAGTTTTGATACTAATAGGTGTATACAAATCTTATAACGAGGGCGTAACACAATTTTGGAGCAAAAACAATGGTCGAAAAATCTTAGGTACTATTATCGCTTGAAATAGATTTCAAATTATACTTCGTGAACTTAGATTCGACGATGCAGCGGAAAGACAGAGAAAAAGAGTGGCGACAAAATAGCAACAATACGGGAATGCTTTGAGTTATGGAATACTGATTTGCGAGATGCGTATGTACCAAATTGATGTATGACGGTTGATGAGTTACAAGCTACTTTCAGAGGCAGATGGCCCTTTAGACAATATATTCCATCAAAACCTGGACGGTATGGAATAAAACTTTGGGCCATTTGTGATAGTGTAGCCACATATGCATGGAAACTGGAAATTTATCCTGGAAAGCAGGGAGAGGAAAGAGACAAGAATCAAGGCGAAACGGTTGTAAAACGTTTAGTAGAAGAAATTGAAAACTCTTAATGGAATGCCACCTGCGACAATTTCCTTACCTCGTACAATCTTGCAAAGTATTTGTTAACAAAAAACCTAACAATAGTTGGTACGATTCGTAAAAATAAGCCTGAATTGCCATCTTCATTAGTTGGTCCAAAAAATCGTCAAGTGTTCCACATAGTTTGGTTTTACAGACGATGCGATAATTATTTCGTATTGCCCAAAGAAATGCAAGCTTGTAACGTTGATGAGTACTCTGCACAATAAGAAAAATGTTGATAATTGCCAAAAAAAGAAACCTCAAGTAATCCTGGACTACAATAAATCAAAAGATGGCGTCATGGACAAAATGTCACGATCATTCACGGTGAAAAGGATGACGAAGAGATGGCCTCTTGTAGTTTTTTTATAAGATGATAGACATCAGCGCCATGAACGCATACATACTATGGAAGCTCTTGAAACCTAATTCACCTTTTGATTTGAAAAAGTGAAGAAACTTTCTAACTGAGCTAGGAAAGGAGCAGAATACAAGGACCACGAAAAACCAGAGGCAGAAGAAGAAGCTGAGGCATCTACTAGTTCTGAGATTCCAAGAAAGAAGAAGAGATGTGATGTTTGTCTATCTTCAAAAGACAGAAAAACAAGAACTTGTGCACGTTGTAAAACCAATGTATGCGGTGAACACTCAGTAGTTATATGTAAGAAACATGTTTAACCCACTTTTACTTTTATGTAAGTTATTTATATATTTTGTTTTACAATATTTATGTCTTATTATCATTGCTGCTTCGGTTTATTCTAATGGTCTTTTCTTATGTTGAATAAAATAAAAGTCAAATATAATAATGCTTAAGCTATATTGAATTCAAAATAATCGCGGAATATTAGGTCAAACCCAGCATATAGAAATACGGGTCCAATGTACCCGAGCGGTAAGTAGCGATAGGCCATTTTCCTGGTAATCCTAGGGTTAAACGTAGATAGACAATTGGATGCCTTGTTAATGCTGCAAGCAAATCTACAATCAATCCTCGTGGGAGCCGCTTCAAATCTTAATACGTCAAAAAATACAGTGTTCAACTGCTTCGTAGGGAAAATTTTCTTCCCTACAAAGTGCACTTGGTGCAAAGCTGTCAATTGATGATAATGATCAATGAGTGTAATTTTGCGATAATGATGTAACTCTCCAATGCAAATCTTGCATTCATTAATATTCTCTTTTTTGATGAGGCAACTGATTTTTATGGTCAATAAGCTAAATTGCCGTTATTGGGCGGTTGGAAATCCAAAAATATATGATGGCGGCGAATACACAACATCTCCAAAAGGTTAACGTGTGGGCTGGGATAGTGGGTAATCGAATTCTTGGACCGCACCTCTTTGACGGAATGCTGGCTAGTGAACACTATCTCGACTTCCTACAATTTGAATTACTTACGGCCTTACCGTTACTGTTTTCTAATGCTGAAGATTCTGATTCACATGATCCCAGAATTTGGTTACAGCAAAATGACGCGCCTCCTCATTATGCACGGTCATACGAGAATATCCCGACAAAAGATTTCCTAATCGGTGGATTGCTAGGCGCGGACATATTCAATGGTCGGCAAAATCTCCGGATTTAACCCCTGCCCTCTTGGGTTATTTAAAATCTAAAATTTATTTCAATAGACCTGAAAACATTGACGAGTTAAAGGAAAAAATTCGACAAGAAATTCGCGCAATCACCCTGGAAATGATAGATAATATTCTCTAGATTAGGATTGTCTCGCCCTTAACGGACAGCAATTTGAATATTTATTTTTCAAAAATATTTTTTTTAAATTTGATATTTCATTTAAATACATTTTTGTTGAATAAAAAAACTTTTTTTATTGTTTTTAGCATAAAAATTGCTATCGAATGAGGTATCATAAGGAGCACTTTGCTATTTGCAAATTTCTAAAGTAGGGATTGGTAGGGCTTAGGGATTGAGGGGGGGGGGGGGGGGGGGTAGAAAATTACATCTTTAAATTAAGATTTTAAAATAAAAATCGAAACATTATTTTCAATCATTTTATAGAATTTATCCGTCACTTTCGAGAAACACAATATGTCTTTCTATATGTAGCATTTGTATCTTGTGATTATGGAATGTAAATAAGATTTAGATTCACAACCTTTCATCCTGTAAATGTTAACAAATGCACACAAGCTAACTCTAAAAGACATTTGCAGTCGTCTTTTAACGGGGTATAGACACGACAAGGAAAATTTTCTGGCTAGATTAGTGACAATGGATGAGCCCTAGATCCATCGTTATAATGTAGACATCAAAATGCAGAGTAAAGAGTGGACACATCGTGGTTCACCACCGCCGAAAAGATGCAAACTTTTAGCAGGGAAGGTCCCGCTATCCGTATTTTGGGAAGATCAAAGCATAATTTTAATAGATTTCCTACGGAAGGTGATCACAGTTACGGGTGCTTATTATGCCAATTTAATTCTCAAATTACGTGACTTGATAAAAGAAAATCGTCGGAGGAAGTTACGCTAAAGTGTTCTCCTATATTAGGAGAACGCACCCAGTCACAGGTTCGCCATTGCAACGGTTGCAATCTTCGAATTAGTTGGGTGTCCGCCATGTTCGCCAGATTTGGCCCCCAGCGATTACCGACTGTTTCAAAAACTTAAAGAACACTTTGTGTGGTAAACGATTTCCGTCAGATAATGATGTGATCAGTGGTTTGCAGAGGTTGAACAATCTTTTTTTCTAGAAACATTAGAAATGCTAGAACGTGGATGGGAAAAATGTGTTAACCTTAATGGAGAATATGCTGAAAAATAAAAGTAATTTTTTATTGTGAGTGGCTCAGAGGTGGAGCTAAGAGACCCATCCTGGTAATTAATTTTTACATTTGCCCCACCCAGTAGAATAAACACCAATATTTAACTACAGAACAATCAATATATTTTGCATATGTTCTATACTCACTAAATATAGTATATATATAAATACTTGTTACTAAAAATCAGCAACTTCTGTACTAAATTTGTTTTCAGGGTTCTAAAATACATCAGAAATACCTACAAACTTCCATGTCACAAAACGTGTGCTTTTAACAATGTTTTTAATTAAATACAGAATGAGACGTTAGTGTTTATTTATTTTAAACTTTTAGCATTGGTCACTAAATAATTATCAAAATATAATAATATCTATCAAGTTTTGCATTGTCTATATAACGTTGTATATTTCAAAAACAAATAATATTGAAAAAATTAAGCAATACAGATATGAAAAAAATTAAACTAAAATTAAACAAATGAGACGTTGGGGTATTATTTAGTTTAGCTAATATACTTTATAAAGTGAACAGTTGCTAATTTATAGCTGGAGCCCTTTTGTGGTTAGTAGAAGGAAACATTGCGTGCATTTGTATATTTCCGGCACTCACTTCCTAGGCACTAATGGTAAATATCCTCTGCATTATAGCGTCTCTGTCACGAAATAGAAAAGAAAAATTCTCTTCGAAATGTCGTTTGACGTGCTTTGCTGTAATTCAGGATTATTCAAGACAAATTCGCTTTATCTGAAATGTAGTAGGTCTGTGTTGGAAAAGTAAATATAAAAACTGAAAATTATATAATATGTGAATGACAGATAAATGACGAGATAAACACTCGATTACGAGTATACAGTTGACGTAGTGTTATAGCATGTATGACTAACCGCGTCCCGCTCTTCGCGCTCCATGGCAGGAACGATAACCCGAAAGAATTATCGCAAGTATCAGTTTTATAGAGAATTTCGCGCTCTACAAATTTTATAATAGGTCTTAAAGTCGTAGAGTGCTCAGAAAAAAAGATATTCATGAAAAACCAATTTTTTCGAAAATGACTGAAAACTCGCAATTTTTGAGGTAAAATGAGAGCTCTGTATCTCAAGAACGACTAATCGTAGAAAAAAAGTAGCAGAAAGCAAATTTGAAGAGAATTTCACGCCCTACAACTTCTCTCTTTCACTATATAGTCAAAAAAGTGCAGGAAACGAGATAATAACGAAAATTAAATTTTTCCGAGTCTTTTTCAGCGCGCTGTATTTCAAGGATGGCTATACGTGATAAATATCACCGAATGCTATTCCTATAGAGAATTTTACGCTCTACAATTTTTCTAATAGGTCTGAAAGTCGTAAATAGCATAGAACCAAAGTTAATCTAGAAAAACCGAATTTTATCGAAAAATACGACGAAAAATCAGAAATTTGAGGTGAAATTGTAAATTCTGTAACTCAAAAACGGTTGCTCGTAGAAAAAATTTTCTATAGTAAACTTCTACGGAATTTTATGATCTTTAATTTTAGTAATAGGTATCGAAGTGATCAAGAGCATAGAAAACGAGTTATTTGCGAAAAACCGAATTTTGCGTCATTTTACCTCGAATAATTTCGCTAGTTGGAACATCTGAGTTCTTGACTTTTGACACAAGATTTGGAACGTCAAAACGATGATGTATACAAATTTCCAGCCTGCCAGGCAAATTCGCAGAGTAAGTCTAACTTTACTTAATGCTTTTTGATATACAGGGTGAAGAAGAAGGAGAGATAAATGCAATTCATATTTTTCTTTCTTTGGAATCTATTTCAACATAAAATAAGTAAATATTTTTAAAAAAATCGGTTTGTACTTATAGGAAATAACCCAGTAGCTATTATTATTACCTTTGCATATTTAATTATACAGAATAATTATGTTCAATTAAGGAGAGTAAATTAAACTAAAACTCTTAAATATTACCACATGCTTAAAATCTTATTTGAATCATCATTTAGAGATCGGTTGCGATATTAGATTTTTACCAAGGCTTTTAGGTGGCTATCAAGTCTCCTGATGTATCTTGCATAATAATTAATTTCATCCTTCACTGATAAAACTTTTAAATCATGGGCCAAACTGAGGAGCGTCAATAATCATACGAGGTACTTTAGAATGAAATCTTTTAAGAATTTTAATATTAAAATTTGAAGCAGAACCTCAGAGTTGGAATACTTAGTCTTCTATACTAAGAGTTTGTTATTTATAGATAATCGTAATTTACTACTAATCATGTTGCGGTCAGGATACGTATCTATATATTTGAGGTATTTAGATATTGTCTTGTATACTAACCGGCCGATAGCCTAGTGATAGCTTATTATACCGGTAGTTCCGGAGTTCGGTTATCTGAGAAGGTTTTCGTTGTTTTTCTTGTCGATTAAGGTGAATGCCGACAGCTACGCATCTTAACCCTCGGTATTTTTTATTAATTTTCTTCCTTCATCCCTCTAACTTAGCCCAGCATGGCTGGCCAAAATTTGAACAACCACCTCACGGGATTCCTCAAGCGGGCTACAGTGTCAGCGTCGTCCACTCTTATTTATGTGACATTTAGATGGTATAATACATACTGTGATGACTCACCCAACGATACGTCACGTATCATGCCCTGACGTCTTCTCGACAGATCTAGAAACGGAAAGATCGATGCTCAGAAAACACGAGAGGCTCGGCGACCGATATATAAGCCGTCGAGGAAGGGATTTGAATTCATTCGACACCGAATTATCGCCGAGTGAACTTACATAAATATAAATACATAAATGTGCTTATTGTTAGTAATTAGCTTTTATATTGTTATTCGTTTTTATTATTAATATAGTGTGTGTCTAAAGTTACCGTTAGTTTTATTTAAGTACCAGAAAAGACATATACTTTACAGATGTGGAAGTGTTAATTAAGTATTCGTTTAAATAAATATACAGTGCGAAAAGACGTTTTATTTTAAATATTGTGATGGCGAATAGAGTGAAACTCTCGGAATTAAAAGTGACTGATTTAAAACGAGAATTAGAGGAGAGGGATGAGGACAAAACCGGAAAAAAGGCAATTCTCCAGCAACGACTTCGAAATGTGTTGATCCAAGAAGGTGAGGATCCAGAGAATTATGTCTTTCAAGTTCTAGGTGGAGATGCTGACATTCGCTGTTGATGAAAATGGAACAACAGCTAATAGACAATTCGCAAACTTTGGAAAAGCGTCTAATAGATTCACAAACTCAAATGGAGCAGAAGAATCTGGATAGTGCCAAAAATATGGAACAACGACTAATAGAGAATGTGTAATAAATGGAGCAAAAGAATCTAGACTGTGTGAAAACCTTGGAACAGCGTCTAATAGATTCACAAACTCAAGTACAACAGAAGAATCTGGACAATGTGTGTTAGAACAACGACTGATAGACAATTCGTTAACTCTGGAACAACGTTTAAAAAACTTGCAAGCCCAGATTGAACAGAGAAACCTAGAAACCGCTAGAATCCTCGAGAAAAATCTGGAAAAGAAATTACTAGAAAATTCTAGAAGTTTCGAAAAAGTCTGGAACAAGTGGCGAAAGTTCTAGAACAGCGACTAGCGGAAAAATCAGAAGCGGAAAAATCAGAAGCGTTAAAGGAGGAGGTTTTTATAGCTGTAGAAAATTGGAAAACATTCTAGACTTTTAGAAGCAATAATGACTCAGATGAAATTACCTGTTACCATGAGTCATTCTGATCCCAAGCAGGTCAACGAAGAAGCTATACCGCGGCCCATCGAAATAAAAGAAGAACCAGTGACTATTTAGAAGACCAGAATCAAGCCACCAACCTTTGATGGAAATACGTCATGGGCTACTTACCTGAAGAAGCAAACGCAGAAGCAAATGCATGGTCTTCTGTCGAGAAGGGTACTGCTTAAATCATAGCATTGAGGGGTGATGCTAGTGATATTTTGCAGACATTACCTCCTGAAGAACGTAAAGATTATTCTCAACTCATTAAACGATTGGAGGTGAGATATAGCCACGCGCATTTGGAGCAGGTTTACCACATCCAGCTGAAGAATCAGTCCCAGAAAAAAGGTGAGAATCTTCAGGAATTCGAAGCAGATATTGCTCGTCTGGTTCGGCTTGTGCATCCGATGGCGCCAGATAATTTCATGGAACACTTAGCTGTCCAGATGTTCATAGAGATGGTCTATGGGATGTTGATACGCAGCAAACGTTAAGGTTAGCACGACCAAAGACTTTGATCGATGCTTTTGCGTACGCACTTGAGTTTGAGACTGCAAAACAAGCCTCTCGGAACCATGCTCGTGGCTGTTCTGTCGACAAACAGGAAAATGAGGAATTCATGAAGTAGGTAGTTAGTCGAGTCCGGAATCAGATTAAACCAAATAAAAGTGCGGCCGTGCGGGAATTGTTTTTTTTTTAAATTGATTTATATGAGATTAGGTTGTAGAAAATAAGTTTCTGAAGCTTTTGCATTTTGCATTACGAGT
The DNA here is from genome assembly GCA_935421215.2 of Melolontha melolontha. Classification (NCBI taxonomy): domain Eukaryota; kingdom Metazoa; phylum Arthropoda; class Insecta; order Coleoptera; family Scarabaeidae; genus Melolontha; species Melolontha melolontha. The sequence goes on along the minus strand of OW285239.1, from coordinate 4,379,132 downwards.
ATATTATCCAAATTCGACGAAGTAGATACATTCAGATCTTTCAGTATCTGTTGGCTATTCGAATATCCTTCTTATTGAATATTAAAGTGCTTTGCTATATTCCAATATTCATTTAACTATTAAAGACTTGTATGTGCTAATGTCATTCTTTTCATAACTTTATTCATTTGCTTTTTAATTATTTTATTTATTTATATGACATAAATATTTCGTATATGCAATTAAAATATTTTTAACATAATATTTTATAAAGATGAAGATTATTCTTTTCTTCATGTTTTTAGATACTTCACTTTCATCCTCCCCGCTGACCCTTCATCAAAGTATCAAATGGCAAAGTATAAAATTTAGTACTACCTTTTTACGGTAAAGAAAAATTAGTCTTAAGAAAAACAGCAGGGATTGAAGTGCACTTAACTTAATAAATAGTTGGTTCAGCTGACTTGGCAGTCCTTGATTAAGTACGTACCCGCCTTGAACATTTATTATTTCGTTAGAAAAAAAAGCCAACAGATAATGTTCTTTTTCATTCTGAGAGAAATACAGTCCGCGTCACATGGAACACTTAATTATTTTACTGAAATTTATAGAAAACAAGAAGGCCAGTTCGTACAAATGCCCTAACTTCACTACTATAATTTATTTTTAAATTAAATGGTGTTTTATAATCTATGCTTAAATTTGAATGTTTATTACTGAACATACTTAATTTGATTGTGCTATTTTAACAGTAACCCTAAAATTCATGTTCGTTTTTGTGAATTATTAGAAAATAAATTTCCACATTTTTAAATGTTGTTTTTCATAACATAACAATAAATATAAAATTTAGCCGCGCTAAATTAAAATTACAGTTTTCACAACCATTATATTTAATATTTTTAATAAGTTATATTAAAATGCAATTAAAATATGAAATTGACTATTTTTAATTAAATTTATAAATGAAAAGGATCAAATATATTATTTGAAATATCATCAAAATCAAATATCCGTTAAATTCCTTAACATTACTTATTTTACATTAAATTATTCGAGATAAAGGTGATCCACAGTTATGCGACATACAACTAAATATGTTTTAAAAATTTAAATCCAATATATTATATTCAATGGTGTTCATTGTTTTTATAGAAGTGTAATGTGGAAGAACAAGACTACTACAATGTATATACGAGGATCACCTTTTATATTTTTACCAAATTTGGGAAGAAAACAAAATTTTTGGGAAAAAACTATTTTATTGGTTTTCAAAATATTCGCCTTTATGGTCTATACACTTTTGCATGCGCACGAATCAGTTCTCATTTTTTCACAGTTTGTGAATAAAAAGAAATCATTCGGCGACAAGTCAGGTGAATTTGGACAATGAGACATTATTTCAACACTTTTCTCCTTCAAAAGGTCAACTGTTAGACGTGCTGCATTGTCGTGATGAAGAATAATGCGACGTTTACGGTTGTTCTTCCTGATTTCGTCTATAACTTTTGGCAAACAAATTACTGTATACCATTTAGCGTTAATAGTTTTTCGATCCTCTAAAGATAGTGTTGCGACCCGGAAATATGGACGCAGGGGTTCGCCGAAATTCCCGGGAACAGTGGCGAGCATCATGCGAAATGCTCTGCGAATTGTGGAAAGATGGTGCCTTGAGGAAGGATTAACTGTTAATCCTCAAAAAAACAAGTTGGCAGCCTTTACTAACATGAGAAAATTAAATGATCTGGGTAACGTAAGGCTGTTTGGGCAAGAGTTAGAACTAACCAATGAAGTGAAGTATCTAGGCATAACACTTGATGCGAAACTGAATTGGAGCAGACACCTATTCAAATTGAGTCTGGAGATGCAGAAGAGCTGTTGGCAAGACCTGGGGACTAAAACCAAATGCGGTTGTACACAGTAGTAATAAGACCAACAATTACCTAAGGAGCAGTTGTCTGGTGGAGGAGGACGGAGCGGACATCGTCGGTGGGGCTCCTCATGACTCTCCAGCGACAGGCTCTGTTTGTTGGGAATCACGGGAGCTATGAACAGCACGGGAACCGCCTTCATGGACGCAATCGTGGGTCTCCCTCCGCTGGAACTATTTGTAAAGGCGGAGGCAATGACTACGATTCTGAGGCTGAAGGCCAATGACGTATGGTATCCTAATGAGGTTGTAGGGAGCCATACAGATATCACTGTAACTATACTGGAAGAGCCGATGTTTCAAATGCCGGCGGATAGTATGGCACCTGAGATTATGTTTACAGCTAAGCTGAACATATTTATACCGACCAGGAAACAGGCAAAAAGTCGCTCGAGCGATTGTGGTGCCGGCACCTGGTACACTGATGGATCACAATCTAGTCAGGGAGCAGGTGCAGGCATATGCGGAATGTGCCCTAGAAGGAAGATATCGATATATCTGGGCAAACATACTACGGTTTTCCATGCCGAATTGTTTGCTGTCGCAGCCTGCGCCGAGGAAATTCGGGAAGCCGGCTGCGGCAAACAAAATAATTAACATAATGACTGATAGTCAGGCGGCTATTAAAGCCATTATGAACCCATCTACCAGGTCTAAGCTGATGAAATATTGTAAACAGGTCCTCAATAAACTGGCACAAGACAATACAGTGTCGCTGATATGGGTGCCAGGACATGAGGGAATTATGGCCGACGAACTTCATAGGGCCAGAACCTGTATGTGTAATCACTAAGGATTCCGCTAAAAGGGAGATCTGGTTATGGCTAGAGAAAGAACATAAAAATGAATGGAGGTTAATGGAAGGTCAACTCCATACCAAAACACTACTAAGGGAATTGGACGGAAAGTTTTGAGCCAACCTAATTCGTAGTAACAAAAAAGAAATTAAAATAATTACCGGGTTAATAATCGGACATTGTCTTTTAAGGAAGCATCTGTACAGTATGGGCTTGGTTAGCGAGCCCTGGTGTAGGAGATGTGAAAAACAGGAGGAAACTAGCCTTCATGTAATATGCACGTGCGAGGAACTGAAGGAACTCACACAGAAATATTTCGGGAGAGATCTATTGGATCCTTCAAGTGTACTCAAACTTCCCTTGAGGAGGATGGTGGCTTTTATCGAGGACACAAGACTAACAGACTGGAACTGAGGGATCTATTGGGGATAGTACAAAGATCAGTGTGCTCAAGTGCTTGGATGTGCTGGCGTCCAATCCAAAACAGAAGAAGAAGAAGAAGATAATGAATTCTTGTGGAATTAGGTCTTTTTTATAATCGTATAAATTAATCATCCAACGAAAACCTGGACGAGTAATCTCTATTATTTTACAAACTCACTGTCTTAAAACTGTCACTGTCAACAAGCTACTGACTCAATTTCTAAGCTATCGCGGATTTCTCATTGACAAATGTCAAACTTTAAGAATATAGTGATTACATATGTCAGAAGCACCATCTAGTGATCGATTTTAAAAATATTAAAGGTGTCCCTCGTAATGGGAAATATTTGATTTTGGATATAACGAAATTGAGTGAACTTATGAAAAATGTTGAAATATTGTTGAAATAAATACTTTTTCAGTGTAACAAGACGTCTGAAAGTAGAATATGTGTATATAGTATATCACAGCGGATATTGTAAAATTATTTGCGTATAACAGGGTGTTAAAAATTCCCGCATCCACCTTCAGATTCTTCAGTTTAAATGGCTTGCTATATTTTTTAGAAATTATTTCGATAGCCACCTAAATTACCTTAATAGTGATATGTGGTTATGTGCACTTCCGACAACTAGTTTTGGTTATATTTGAATTTTTGTTAAAAATTTTACAGTTTCAGCGTCTGACGTTTTAAGACGTTGGCTGACGATGGGTATCGTACATCCAATTATTCTTGGAATATCAATTTAGGATCTAATACTTTAGTGTTATACACTTTAGTGTAGACCCTAAATTGACCGTGAAGAGTAAATTTAAAATAATTACCTCCTAAATCTGACAAGAAAGTCTCTCTTTGTTTCTCTCTCTCAGATATTCGATTTATATACACGGTTAGTTAAAAGTATGGAGACGGCGATTTATTGTCGTTAATATTTATTTTAGGAATTTATGTTCAATATAAAAGTTTGTTATGATATTTTGGTCTACATCTGAGAATATTTGAATTTTTTTTTTCTTCAATTGTTTTTTAGTTACGCCTGTCCGCGCATTTTTTTTAAATGGGAACTAGTAAATTTTACTCTATCATTCGATAGAGATTTTTTTTCTTTTTACAATAATATTTTTGTTTTTTTTAAATTCATTTTAATAACTTTTTTACAAGAAAACCTAAACAAATTACGACAAAGTAAATTAAATTAAGTGTTCAAATTGTCGTCCATTAGTAATTTGACAATGACCCAATCGATTTACAAAACCCCGAACAGAGTTCTGTAAAAAATCTCGGGAAATTTCTTGTATCGTTCTGGTAATTCGGATTTGTAAATCTTCGACGTTATCGGGCTTATCTTTGTAAACTTTGTTTTTTACGTATCCCCAAAGAAAAAAATATAAAGGACTTAAATCTGGCGAACGGGCTGGCCATTCAATGGTTCCTCGTTTTCCAATCCATCTGTGGGGAAAAACGTTGTCCAGATATTGATGAACAGTTACACCATAATGTGGTGGGGCGCCATCTTGCTGGAACCAGATACTGTCATTGGGCAGGTGTTCATTGTTTTCATGAGGATAGAGCGTTGCACAAGCAGGTATTATTTCATTTTGCAATAACTGCAAATACAGAGCCGAAGTTAAATTGCCATTGATGAAAAAGGGACCGATAATATGACCGCCTAGAATGCCAACCCAAACATTAACCTTTTGGGGGTACTGCGTATGGTGCTCCAAAAACCAAGAGGGATTTTCCGATGATCAGTATCTGCAGTTATGTCTGTTTACTTCACCGGTAAGGCAAAAAGTAGCTTCGTCAGAGAAAAGAATATTGTTGACAAAATTTTCATTATTATTGCAAATATTTAACATTTCTTCAGAAAATTATAATCTCCTATCAAAATCATTTTCTATTAACTCGTGTACAAGGTGTACCTTATAAGGTTTATACTTTTCACTTTTTAAAAATGACACGATCGATGATTGTGAAATATTGAAAATGGCCGCTAATTGATTGGTTGATAAATGGGGATATTCAGATACAGCCAATAAAATATCCAGTTTGCTATCATCGCTTTTTGCTGTTCTAGGTCTACCACTCCTTGGCAAATCTTTAACGCTACCCGTTTGTTTAAAGCGTCTTAAAGTTTTACCAACAACGGATTTAGAAATTGGATTTCTATTTGGATGCGTATCATTAAATAAATTACTAACGTCTTGTAAACTTCTGTGTCTATCTCCATAACCCAACATCATAAGTATTTCAATTCGTTCATGTTCACTTAAATTCGCCATTGTTAATATTAACAGCAACAAATTGCACAAATGAATTATTTCTGTCAAAGATTTGACGTACACAATAACCACTGATAAAATTATGTCGCTCAAGTTTGTTTATCGCTACGCTTCTGTCTATCTGCGATGTACCGAACATCTGTTAAACACATGAACCGGCTTTTTCTTATAAAAAAGTTATTAAAATGAATTTTAAAAAAAACAATAAAAAATTTGTAAAGAGAAAAAAAATCTCTATCGAATGGTAGAGTAAAATTTACTATATCAGAATAATTCAAACATACATGAGTAGGTAAACCCCACCAGTTTTGTAGAATACAAAGGTATTTTTAATAATATAAAATATTATTAAAAATCTGGTGTGAAGAACACAAACATTAAACAATACAAAATATATTAATAGTGAACCTGTATTTGTGTTCTTCACACCAGATTTTTAATAATATTTTATATTATTAAAAATACCTTTGTATTAAAATTTACTAGTTCCCATTTAAAAAAAAATGCGCGGACAGGCGTAACTAAAAAACAATTGAAGAAAAAAAAATTCAAATATTCTCAAATACTGTCCAATGCGTTTTTCCGTTGTATTTGCTAATCTTCTCTGTATTATGGATGATAGGATCTTGTACGTAGTGCTTAAAAGCGTGATTCCTCTATAGTTTTTGCAGTTTTGCTGGTCTCATGTAGATCAAAATATCCTAACAAACTTTTACATTGAACATAAATCCCTAAAATGAATATTAACGACAATAAATCGCCGTCTCCATACTTTTAACTAACCCTGTATATTTCATTTACATAAACTAGCTTACGTAATTATCTTATCGATTTAATACAAGCCATTACGGTAGTGTACGAAAAAACCGAAGAAACGTATTATAAAACGTTCTATAATACACACGCCTAAACCAAGTTATTAAATGACAATTCGATTCTTTTCTCTTTTCATACACATTTCAGCACAGACAAGCTTTTGTAAGAATTTCATTTTTTTAGCAATAAAAAGCATATACGTTTTCGGCATTTCAAATTCATTTCAAGACAATTTCAAGACATTTCACGCAGTAGGCGCTTAATTTTCATTGGGCGGAGAAGAAGGAAAAAAATGCCACCTTTAATATATTTTTTTTTGCATGTCCTACTTGTTTTTGACATCACTCTTTCTTCATATCCGTTCCTAAATAATTTACTTATGAGAATAGCGCAGGTAGAGAAAAAAATAATTTTGTTTTACGACTAAAAGGAGAGGCAAAATGTATTCTATTCGTTTATTCTCAGGAAATTGAAATATTTTCTTATATTTTATTACATGAAATAGGAGCTAAAGCCTATTCCCTAGAATACGTCATCTACTTTAATATTACATATTTTTCGGCGGTAACTGGAAAATGTAATTCAATAATTACAATTCCTTGGCATTTCTTATACGCATTCTTTTAATTTATGATCAGAAAATACGAAAGGTAATTTTGATATTCTCGAACTGGGCAGTTTATAATCAAATATGCGTTAGTAACTTTTGTTAGTAACTTTGTCTGTTTGTCCAAACAATTGGACACTTTTTTAATTTTGTTTATTGGGAGTGTGTTAATTATTATAATCGAATATAATGTTAGTACATAATTCATTAGAAGAAAAAGAAAAAATTCCAAAAATTACTTTTGAGGGAATGTTATTGTATACAAGCTGTCCCGTATCGTTATGTTCAAATTTTAGGAGTGTAAAGTAGACTTCATTTCAAGTAACAAAAGCGCAAAACTTGTATATCCATTTTTATTTGTTTCAAAGTTACAGATCTATGAATGTGGTTGTTAGATCATGAAAAAAAAATGCAATCCTAAAGTCAATAAAAACTGATTTTATTTAAAAAAGTTCAATTAATAATATTTTCGAAATATCCACCTCCTTGTTGAATGCAGGCTTGTGCCCGTAAGGCAACAGAAGAAGTACTTATCCGAATTTCATACTTGCTTTATAGGATTTGCTCGGCAGCCAGGTGAATACGATCCAACAACTCTTCTCTTGTGTTCAAAACTTGCGCGTAGACTAAATCTTTCATGTACCCCCATAAATAAAAGTCAAGGGGATTAAGATCGGGTGATCTGGGTGGCCATGTAACAGGACCATCTCGACCAATCCATCTTGGGTAATTGACGTTAACCCAATTTCGGACAGCAATTCTGAAATGCGGTGGTGCCCCATCCATGTGAAACCACAGATCTCGTCGAACATTCAGTGGGACATCCGCTAAAAGACTTGACAGTTCGTAAATAACAAATTTAAGGTAATTGTCCGCATTTAACCTCCAAGGAAGAACGACAGGACCAATCAACAAGTCATCGATTAGGGCCGTCCAAACGTTAATAGAAAATTCATGTTGAAATTTAGATGGGCCTATCTATAGCTTTGGAATTTTCTGATGACCACCTGTGCAGGTTTCTAAGATTTGTAACACCACTTCTCGTGAACGTAGATTCATCTGTCCAGAGGAATGTTCTGCAGAAATTAAAATGAAGCCGTGACTGTCTTAATATCCAGGTAGAATAAACTAGACGAGCATAGTGGTCTGCCTCAAGCAAATCGCGTCCCCTGGGATAGTGATATGGATATAAGCCCTCACGTTTTAAAATTCGCCAAACTGTCGTTCGTGGCACTCCTAGTTGTCTAGCGATTCGATATACACTGAGAGTTGGATCCCTTGTAACAATAGCTACTGCTTTTTCTTCTAAGTCTGCCGGCAAATTTACTACTCGGTCGAAAAGATAATCACGCAGTCCGCATTCCCGCAATTGTCTGTGTACTTCCAGAAACGTTCTGTAATGAGGAATGCGCCTATCGGGAAACCGATGTCGGTATTCAATAAAAATTTTAGCTTTAACAGTGGCGTACATGCGGGTACATACTTATATATTTTTGAAGAAGAAATCGTACGCCAATGTTTTTTTCCAAGATATAAATTAATTTTGAATTCCCCATTCAATTTGAAATATAAGAGCTCTCTTGAGTTGCTTTCCTATAATGCGCCGTTTTTGAGTTAAAAAATAAAAGTCGTAGAATTGTCCTACAAAATTAATGTCCAATAGTATTGACGAATACAATCCCGAAATAAATCTAGTTGCCCTGGAATATGTCGCTTGCTTTTTACATCTGGCATGTGTTAGTAATAGTAAGTCTTGTATGTTTTAAATTGAACGGGCAATTCAAAAATAATTTATATTTTGAAAAAAACCATAGGCCTACTATTTTTCAACACCCTGTATTTTCGTAATGGAACACTTTTGGAACATAGTATATAAAGCAAACTATCATTTAATTTTGATGTAGATTCACACTCTTAAATATTCGCATGTCAATAAGGAACAGCCTGTATATTTATATATAGTTTCCATGCTCTGGCTGTCGTAAGATGTGTATGATTTGTTGGATGTTGTACCGCGTTAGAAGACAGTCCTGAGGAGGATTCTTAGTGTTCTGACGTTTCGATGAATTCTTCGTCTTCTTCGGAGGTGCATAATATCATTATCATATTTTTATATCCTGAAGATGAAGATGAGTTCATAAAAACGTCAGGACATCAATTACACATACATATAATTATATATGTATCTATAATCCACGCCGTGTCTACTAGTAAACTAATAAGTGTAAGGCAACAATGGTTGACAGCACCACGTCTAGTAGAATTTTGGTATGATGTGAAATGCAAATAAGAGAGGGCGGTGAAGGGTAAATAATTGCTATTCTCATTGAAATACCGAAGGATTTTGCAACACCATTACGAAAATTGCGAAAATTACGACAGAATTAAATGAATAATTTAAAATGCGGTGCGACAAACAGCGACTGACAGAAAATAGTGTGAGCCAAAATAGAAGAATTGAAAATCAAAATGGAAAATGTGGAAAAAGAAAAGAGAAAAATCTACATCGCCGTTGGGGGTATCAAAGTAAATAACAACACAAATTATAAGATTATAATCTGAATATTAGATATAGCGCTTCTCTAATTACAGACGCCACTATACGAGTATAGTGGATAAACATGTCCTATATGTAATATCTTGATGTTGAAACACTTTAATGATGTTCAAAATATTAAATTATCTAAAAGCGCTTTAAACGTTTTAAATTACACCTAAGTGATTTCTTAGAATAAACTAGTGTGACTAAAACACGAACTAGCATTAAGGCATACATTTACGATGTAAAATTCTCGATATTAATCTGTTTAATGGCATTTTGTAATGAATTTTGTATCTTGTACGTTTTCTCGGAAAAAGGCATTCAATTTTCTTAAATTTTTGTTTTAGTACATATGGTAAACCTGGTATTTTCCACGTATAATACAGGAATTAAATTAAAATATGTGTCTATAACAAAATAATTTGAAACATACATGAGTGGGTAAAAACCACACCAATTTGTATAATACAAAAGTATTTTTAATAATATAAAATATTATTAAAAATAGGGTGTGAAGAACACAATATAAGTTATATATTTGTGAATTCACACCCCATTTTTAATAATATTTTATATTATTAAAAATACTTTTGTATTATACAAATTGGTGTGGTTTTTACCCACTCATGTATGTTTCAAATTATTTTGTTATATACGCATTCGGTTCGCCCGACAAGTAGTGAAGACACGATAATACAGTTTTTTATAGATATGGTTGTTACCGTCTATAGAAACACGTTGCTTAGGTCGGCAGTTATTATGTAGACAGCGCTGAATATTCTTTCACGCTCTGTCTTAATAATTTCTGGTTGATAGCAAGGTAGTTGTGTTTGGTTGAATGTATCTCTTCTCCAGCAGGGGCGTACCGACGATCCTGTAGAAAGGTGAAATACGTATCTGCGTCTCTGGAGAGGAGATACATTCACAAATATATAACTTGTATTGTGTTCTTCACACCCCATTTTTAATAATATTTTATATTATTAAAAATACTTTTGTAAAATATGTGTTATTGTAATAAACATATTGATACTTTTCTTACTTTTTAGGATCATTTGTTATTGTTAATATTTACGTTATTTATTTAGCTATATACGAAATATAAAGAGAAGATTTCAAACATGTATTACGAAATAGCTAATAGATGTGATAAGTTTCTTGTTATTCCTAGACATACTAATTTGATAATATTTGTAAATATTTCATATAAAAGCTGAAAAACTCCAAGAATTTGTCAATTGATGTATTTAATGAACGAATAAGAAATTATCTAAACACACGTATAGCTATGGAGTAATAATTAGCAATTTAAAACCTTCAAAACTGTCATCTGCTGTCAAATAATGAGATCTGCTTTCAATTATTGACATCTGCTTTCAAAACTGACATTTGCTTTCAAAACTGACGTCTGCTTTCATCAAAACAGACATCTACTTTCAATAACTGACATTTGCTTTCAATAACTGACATCTGCTTTCAAAACTGACATCTGCTTTCAAAATTGACTTCTACTTTTAAACCTGACATCTACTTTCAATAACTGTCATCTGAATCATTAACACTGTTACTTTATAATGCATTTCTAAATAGCTTGAACCAAGGTCTATCGTGGCTTAAGTGGTAAAGTAACGGTCCGGTAAACCGTAGACTTGGGTTCAAGTCCCAACGTAGACAAGATTTTTCTTAATTAAAAATTTCACATGATTTGCTTTGTAATTTGTATACAGCAATGTTTACATTCATACTTACTTCGCAACTCATACTAATTTGATAATATTTGTAAATATTTCATATAAAAGAAGAAAAACTCCAAGAATATTTAAGATATATTTAATGAACGGCTACGAAATTATCTAAACATATATATATATATATATATATATATATATATATATATATATAGTTGATTTAGATATTCGTCGATTTAAGGTCTGTTTTAGTTTAATATGTATATATTTAAAATAATCTCTTACATGTTTCGGTAAATATTACCTTTATCAAAGAATTATAAAGAGTATATTAATATCGAAGTTATATAAGTGATGTAGTTATGGTGAGAGATACTTATTCATGAATACATTCAATTAAAATAATAATAATTCATCACACAGTTTGACGTTAAATATAAAGGGATTGGTAAGTCATGAGTAGAGACCGAACACATCGGGCTGAAATGACGTCACTACGACGAATAGCACTATTCATTCGGTTAACCGCACACAAAAAATGTGCAGTTAATCGAATGAATAGTGCTATTCAACAACTGCGTGATGTACTTACAGGTTTTGTGGACTATTTAATCGTCCGTTGTAATGACGCCCATTTCAGCCCGATGTGTCTGGTCTCTAGTCATGAGTTATTATTACACTTGCGCCCGTAGAGCGACTTAAGATGTTAAGTTGTCGGCATTCGCCTAGAACGAGAAGAAGGTTATTGTGAAAGTTGTTTAATTTATTTAAAAGGTAGTCTATTTTATTTGACGGTATGCATGTTACGATGTCGTCTACATATTTTTTAAAGAAAATGGGGTTGCAGTATAATGAATTGATAATGTTTTGTTCCATATGTAATCTATATGGTTCCACTGCGTAGGATACTTGTTTTCTGTTAATATGGTTTTGACTTTTTTAATATTTGTTTTTCTGTATTAGGTGTGTGACAGTTTTGTGGCACACACAGTTTATAAATCAAGCAATAAAACACAGTATTCACAAAATATACAATAGCAATTCAAATAAACACAATAGCGAAACCCAAAAATATATCAGCATATCGTATGTTCACAACCTTTCCGAAAAAAATAACCAATCCTTAAAACAATACAATATAAAAACTTCATATAAACTTAATAATGCTATGAAGAAATATTATGCAAACCTCAAACCAAAAATAGATAACAATAAACAGACCCACGCCGTATACAGGATCTCATGTAACGACTGCAATGGATGCTATATCGGACAAACCAAACAATATATAAACAAACGATTACAGGCCCATAAATACTCTAAAACTGATAAAACAGCTCTAGCTTCTCATAGAATCGAGCTGGACCATAATTTTGACTATGAAAGTTCCCAAATTATAAAAAAGATAACTAACACTAAGAAAACGAGAATTCAAAGAAATGATACACATTAAAAAAGACATTAACTGCATAAATAACAGAAGCGATATCAACAACTTAACCTCTATACAGGGTCCGGCAACGAAGCGGGGACGGAAGATTGCACGCGTATTTGAAAGTTAATCAAATATTTAGTCATCGGATATCCTTCCGTACCATCAAACGCACGTTTTAAAAATATTTTGTTTTATACAGGCTGTTCCAGATGGAAATGCCAGACTAAAGTTGCATTTTTTTTAAATGGAACACCCTGTATATTAATAGATAAAATGATCCGAGCTTGAAAGCTGGTTACATCGATACCATGTTGTATGGGTCTAAAGTTGATAGTTTCTGTGTAAATAATTATTTTACTTGATAAATTGATACATTTCAGTAGGCTATTCTGCATAAGGAAAATCAAAAGATCCGAAACCAATAGAATAGAATATTTTCTACTAGTATGCACTTTTGTTGCTACGTGAAATAAATTCTGCAACTGCTCGCGTTATACAGGGTGTTCACAATTTCGCAAAATCGAAAAAAATCTCGTAATTTTTAAATGGAACACCCTTTATATTTTTAGCTCATTGAAAAGCCCTTTTACTACACTTTCTATTGATACCTCATTTGATGCACCTAGGATGGATCATTTGCTAATTATTTCCTTTTAGAGTTGAATTAATGAAAAATGCTTGTATTTTTAGTAGCTAATTTGCGCTTTTAAACCTTCTGTAAGATCGGATATTCAACAAATTATCCATAAATGGTCTATAACAAGAAGAAACCCAATTAAGTACGAGAAACAGTTGATTTTCACTCAGCGGTGAAAGCAAGCATTAAATTAATATAAAGTAATATAGCATTTTCAATAGATTCACTGCCGATTAAGTTATCTGGTGTCAGTTTAATAAAAAATTTGCACTAATTAATTTGTATTTTAAAGAATTTTGTAAAACCAACTATTTTACGAATACCTAATATGAAACAATACATACCTAATTAGCTTAACATAAATCGAAATCATGTAGGAAAGAATCAAGTACGAGTAGTATTAAAAATTTGCACTATTTTAAATAAATACTAATTATTAACCACAACATCAAATTTAATTAACAAAAGTAGTAGCACAGTAAATAAAAATAAAGTAAATGTAAATAGTAAATGCAAATAAATCAAAAAAAACTTTCAAATGTCCTTACATGTCTCTCAATACATAAATGAAGCCGCCTGGTGAAATTCTGTTGAACATGCTGTAATGTTTCTTGGCGAACATTTCTAAAGCGTTCCATCATATTTTGCCTTGTTGTAGGAACTTCCACATAAACTTCTTAAAATTCTTCGTACGCTCCTATCTTCAATAGCTGATACCTTTGAAATACCGTCTATACTTATATGTGAATTTTCCTGTATTGTTAATAATACGGCAAATTCGCTTTTTTCATTGATTACCGGCTTATTTATTTTTCTCTTCTTGTAGGTTACACTACCAGTTTCTGTAAATCTCTCTAATAACCTTTCAAATGCTTCCGGTCTTGGCTTTCTTTCAAGATTTGTAAATCTCTCTGCATATACTCTACTTGCTAGGAGACAATTTCTTGTACACTCCCCAAGAATAAATATCATATTCACCATTTCTTGAATACTAAAATTTGTCATTATAGCAATTTCTTTTAAAGATTGAACGAAATACTGTGTAAGATGGAACGAAATTTTTGACAACTTGGTTATTAAGTATACAAGCTTAAAACTGACACCAGATAACTTGATCAGCAGTGAATCTATTGAAAATGCTATATTACTTTATATTCATTTAATATTTGCTTTCACCGCTGAGTGAAAATCAACTGTTTCTCGTACTTAATGGGATTTCTTCTTGTTATATACCATTTATGGATAATTTGTTGAATATCCGATCTTGCAGAAGGTTTAAAAGCGCAAATTAGTTACTAAAAATACAAGCATTTTTCATTAATTCAACTCTAAAAATAAATAATTAGCAAATGATCCATCCTAGGTGCATCAAATGAGGTATAAATAGAAAGCGTAGTAAAAGGGCTTTTCAATGAGCTAAAAATATACAGGCTGTTCCATTTAAAAATTACGAGATTTTTTCGATTTTGCGAAATTGTGAACACCCTGTATAACGCGAGCAGTTGCAGAATTTATTTCATGTAGCAACGAAAGTGCATACTAGTAGAAAATATTCTATTCTATTGGTTTCGGATCTTTTGATTTTCCTTATGCAGAATAGCCTACTGAAATGTATCAATTTATCAAGTAAAATAATTATTTACACAGAAACTATCAACTTTTGACCCATACAACATTATATCGATGTAACCAGCTTTCAAGCACGGATTATTTTATCTATTAATATACACGGTGTTCCATTTAAAAAAATGCAACTTTAGTCTGGCATTTCCATCTGGATCACCCTATATAAAACAATATATTTTTAAAACGTGCGCTTAATGGTACGGAAGGATATCCGATAACTAAATATTTGACTAACTTTCAAATACGCGTGTAATCTTCCGTCCCCACTTCGTTGCCGGACCCTGTATACTATATAATATATATGTTTTTTTATTGTTAATATACTTTTTATCTAAATTTTTTTAAATTAATTAAATTATTAATTAAGCAAATTATTATATAAAATAAAATCTATGCAGTTTATATTTTATGAAAATAAACGTAAGGAGCACGTATTGTTCGTCGTACAGAATAAAAATTACTTAATACTCCTCTGGCTTATGCCGATATTATAATCAGCGTTTGTATTTGCCTAGACCCTGACCGCATAGTGCCTTATTAAAATATTTGCACGGCACAAAGTAATTTTCTTAGATTGTGAAAAATACTATACATTAGTAGTATAATAAATTTACTTCGTTCTGAGATTGGTTTCATTATTTTGCAATTTCTTGTTTTCATTTTCTAGATTTTGAGATTTTTTATCAATTCGCCTTCGTATATTGCTTGATTCTGCAAAAACAGTTAATTGTACTACAATTTTAATAGTCACCTCTTCAAATACTCTATGCCTGGCAAAAACAAGTAAGAACCGCATCGTGTACAATAGAAAAATAGATAAATGGAATCGATTATATCTAGACGTAGCCGTATAGTTTCAATAATACCGCTGATAGCTAATTTTGTACGTTATACTAAAGTTCACTTTTCCAATGCATCGTTAAATGTAAATAAAACCAGTTCTAACATTTAATTTTGTAGATATCGCTATTTAAATTTACTTTAAGCAAAGTAGAGCTTTAGATAAAGATTGTGACTTGCAAAGTTACACATTTTTCAAGTGTAATGGAAACCTACATAACTTTTAATACCAATACATGATTTGCAATATCGTAATTTGGATACGAATATTTAGTCTGGTCACTACAGTTGTTATCATATTTTTTAGATTCTTTTTTTAATAATTCATGATACTCTACACCTGCTTCTATCTGTAGCAATAATCATATCGATAATATCGTTGATTACTTTTCCTAAGAAACAAATTTCAAGTACTTTTGAGTGCTGTTAATTGTTTTATTTATACGCTGTTTGTTATTGTAAGTTATTGCGTTCGATCAACTTTGCGATAAATACTTTAAAATTTCCATAAATATCTGGAAAAATAATACAATAAATTACTCTGCCTTTAACTGTTTTTAGTAATTTTATGTAAATTAAGCTGAGAATTCTGAAAATGATAAATTTGCTCCACTATATACGAGGATGATTTGAAGGTATGACTCGCCTATCATTGTTTGTTTGGGCAAAAAAATGGTGGTATTTACGAGTAGGCCATGCTTCTACAAGAAGCTATTTAAATTTTCACTATCATCTAACTTTGAGTTTGACAGATACAGTTGTTTAAAGAAGACGCGTTTGGTGAAAGTCGTAAAATGGATAAAATCGCTATTTGTGGTGTAATTCAGTACTTGTTCTTTAAGAAGGCGAACACACTGGGATTTTGGTGGATATGCCGCAAAAATTGGGCAACGGTGGTCCTTCGAAGGCCGCAATTTGTCGCTGAGTTGCTTGCTTTTTAGCGTGACGACGTGCGTCTTGAAGATGGAGAACGTCCTGATCTATCAAAACGTGTAACAATTCAAGGAATGGTTGAAGAGTTCATGATGTTGTGTTGCGTGATCGCAGAGTGAAAGTGGAGGAGATTGTCAAGATTTTGGAAATATCTGTTGGATCTGTACACCGCATTTTGCAAGCCGAATTAGACATGTTTAAGTTCTCATCCAGACGGGTGTCGCGTTTACTAAATTTGGATCGAAAACATGAAAAAAAGCGAATTCCCAACGACGATTTTAAGCTCTTTAAAATCAACTTAGCGTCGTTTTGTAGGTCTATGAAACTTACCTCTATTACTATGCGCCAGAATTGAAACGGTAATTTCAGCAGGGGAAGCATCATTAAAGTTCTACGCTAAAAACGTCGAGACGTTTCCTTTGGCTGGAAAGGTAAGAGCCACTGTATTTTAGGATTCGAGGAGGATACTTTGTTACGTGTTTGTAGACACTTTATTATTTCGTCACCAATTAGCGTATTACTTTATTTTATTATTCTCTGTTTGTTCTTATTGCTCTTATTGTGAACTTACCTGTACATTAATCCGCTTACGTTCTTATATCTGTAGAAATGATTACGTATTAGTTTTTTTTCGTTGCTTCTTCTTACTCTGTCTGCCGATCGCGAAGATTCGATCGAGCGGAGAGTGGTAAGACCGACACCGATATCGAGAAGTCGTTATCTCGCTCTCGTTCAACACGTGTTTGCTAATTTGTAGGGCTTAATTATTCTCTTTATGTAGAGTACCGCTCGTAGCCTCCTATCTTCAGGGATTTTTCTTTAGCAACACGTCATTTTAATTGAAAGCATCAATTACCCGTAGGGGACCTTTTTTGAACGAGAGCGAGATAACGACTTCTCGATATCGGTGTAGGTCTTACAACTCTCCGCTCGATCGAATCTTCGCGATCGGCAGACAGAGCGGGGAAAAGCAACGAAAAAAACTAATACGTAATCATTTTCGCAGATATAGGAACGTAAGCGGATGAATATACAGGTAGATTCACAATAAATAGAGCAGAATAAAATAAAGTAAGACGCTAATAGGCGACGAAATAATGAAGTGTCTATAAACACGTAACTTCTTATCGTTTATCTTGCATGGGACTAAACTATCAACGGGGCATATTATGCTGCTCATGTCGACAAAGAAAAGATTGCCATTGCCGAAACAAGCCGCAATAGCTGCCAAGAAAATGTTATTCCATCATCACCATACACCGTCATACACCAGTCACGATGTACGAGAAAAACTTGATGAATTACGATTCTAGTTTGTGCCCAACAACTTTATTCACCGGATCTAGCCCCTTATTTCCAAAGCTCAAGCTATTTCTCCTGACCCAAATATATACACCTGACGGAGTCATAATTTCCAATTTAGGAAACAAATTCCTACAGCTAGTTCTACCAGAATTCCGCATTATTGTGCTTACTGCTAGTTTTTAAAGTTTGAAAACTCGTGTCATATTCTTATACGCAAATAATACATTTTGAGCGCAAGTAAATCAATCTCATATCTTAGTCTACTTAAGACGGAACATACGAGGATTATTCGGAAACTACGTGGCCTGATACAGAGAGGGCGCGAGTTCGCAGGAATCTTCTTTACCATTCTGTAGAATTATCCTTTAATAGATTAAATAAAAGGTGAACGTTTCGCTCACTTTGGCGTATTATGTAAATTTTTTGCAACAATTAAGAGACAAAATCAAAAGAAATGGCCTCATTTGGCAAAGAAGAAAGTGCTTTTCCATCAGGATAATTCAACTGCCCACAAGTCTGCGATTGAAATGGCAAAAATTTATGAATTGGGATTTGAATTAATACGTCATGCACCCTAATATGGCTCCCAGCGATTATAATCTCGTTCCAAACCTGAAAAATGGCTCGGAAATTTTCGTCTAATGCCGAGGTAATCGCTACTGTAAATAGCTATTTCGAGGACTTTGATTCATCGAGGTACAATGAAGGCATTACTACTTTTAAATATCGTTGGAATAAGTGTGTTGAGCGAACAGGAAACTATATTGAAAAATAAAATGTTTTTTGCCAAAAAAACTTGCGTTTTCTTTGTTAGGGCACGTAGTTTCCGAACCACCTTCGTACACGACGTTTCCTGCATGAAATCTCTGTATGCTCTTACAAGTTACGCATAGAATCAATACCTATACTTAGAAATTTAGTATTATCTACCTGGGCTATACTGGATTAGTGCCCTGTAACAAGATCAGACTGATCTCTAACAATATAATTTGTTTTAAATTCAATAAATATGGTTTTAAGTAATATTCAATACAAGCTTATTATTCATGAAATAGTAATTTAAAGAATCTAAACTAATGGACGCATTTGGGTCTTTATTTCTAAAACAGTTCTCAGAGACCAAAATCGAAATATCACCAGCGTATATTACCATATCATTAGCTGGAATATCATTTACATAGATAATCTACAATAGAGGACCCAATACAGTTCCAAGAGGCGCCCCACTTTTTATTTAAAGTGCATTTACTATTGTGTGACGTTGAATTTGCAGATATTGACTGCAACTTTGAAGCCATTCTAAAGATTTACCTCCAACTTTGCAGAACGATAATTTTGCAATTAACAATTCATGGTTTACCATGTCAAAAGCTTTACCCAGATCAACAAAAATTCCAGTCGAAGCATTACTTTGATCTATATTTCGATATACTTTATTTAAAAACTTTGTAATTGCAATAATTTTATTACTTTCTTTCCTGAAACCAAACTGAAGCTCATTGAATAATTTGAATTTTTTCATGAATCTTATTAATCTACCAACAACAGTTCCTTAACTAATTCCCTAAACCCATTTCGAAATCGTTTCTTATTTAGTTAAAATAAAGCATTTACTGTGACCTCTATTACAATTTAGTTATTATTAAATGCTAAATGACAAAATTAATCTTTTTGGGATGAATTTAAATATATTTCGGATTTTTCCTCTTATTCTTGTATAATTGAAGTTGTCACTTCCCTTGGACTGAGTTTGACTTTCAGAGAATCAATCAAATTCGTACCGAATTTCCTTTTTTTCCATCATCAGACGTACGAATATGACACCAAAGGAGCTGTCAGCTATTAGCAGTTCTCTAATTACATTTTAATTAATTAACTTTTTGTTCTTTGTCTTTTATAATTGTCCGGATGTCCACTTTTTTTCGTTTGACAAATCATACCGACAGTAACGTTATGTTTCGTAATTTGTTTCCCCCAGATTTTGGAGTTAATTTCACGTCGTTAGATTTTTATGCAAATGACAGCACGCTAATTTTTCTGAAAACAAAAATTCATTTACAAAAATACGTTTCACATTCGACTAAATGGAATAATTTCTTTGTAATTTCTCTCTGTGTGTTTATTTGATATTAAAATGGGGAATGTTTTTGTATGCTTTGTTAATACAGTGTGTTTCTTATATGTATTGTATAGAATATACTTAAGATTGATTAATATAAATATAGCAGATGTTTACCGTCTTCCGAATCAAAGGACTTGGAATTTCAACTATATTTCTATATAAATTTATACATACAAATATGTTAAAATATATCTTTATCTGTATAGTTTATTTCAAATTATAAGAATATAACTTTGAACGGTTCTAATGCTTTTATTGCACAACCTTCTGTGATGATAATTATTATACCTGGTCTCCTTATTGAACGGGTACGGTTTACCTATTTGCAACGTATGAATCTAGGGGCCGTATTGACTATAAATTAGGGCCCTATAATATAATAATAGAACGCTGTTAATTTCAAGTATATAATAAAAAATATCTGTACATTGGGTTTATATAAAAAGAAAAAATTACAAATCGTGTGGCAACATATGTAGTGGATACATATAGATATATAAAGCTAATTTATTTGTAATACTCAATAAAATTTTTATGTGTCACCGCATTTCATAAATCATCTGCGATTGAGTCGTCTTGCAAATCGGTGTCTGTGTCTGAATCGTATTGCAAATTTATAATCAAAGGTGCTACTATTTTGTACATGCGCATATATTCGTCCTCTTTTGCTATTGCGTGTTTAACAGCATTTTTCCAATTTACAGCAGTTATATGTTCCGTAGCATTTTTTATGTGTGTTACACTGCTTTCACTAAATTTCGGTGTTTGATTTGTTCGTCTTATGGTATTTTTCAGTTGGGCCCATATTAATTCAATGGGATTGAAAATGCAATGGTATGGTGGTAACCGCAAAATTGTATGTCCTGCTTCTTTGGCTCTGTTATCCACATAATAATCCTTTAAATATGCTTTTGTCTTCATCACCTCTATTAATTGTTTTTTTGTATAATGATCCTCAAAATATAAATCATTTGCTTCTAAAAATGTTTTAATATCTTTCTTATTATTACATTTTGTAGGAACTTTGGTTAGCTGTCGAGAATGATACGGAGCGTTGTACATCACTATCACACTATCTTTTGGTAAATTTGGCAGCAAAGTGTCACAAAACCATTCTTCAAATAAAGATGAGGTCATATCTTCATGGTAATCTAAACTTGAGGGTTTAACATTTTTAGCAGATAAGTGCGACTGTTCGATCCATCCTTTTTCTTACCCAGCATGAAGAATGATTATTCTCTTCCCTCTCGAAACCGGCGCGTCCAACTGACACATACTTGAACTATCCACCCAACCTTTGCAAATTGTGTCATGGGTGTCATACCATGTCTCGTCTAAATAACATATTAATCGTCCTTCCTGTCTATACCTTCTAATTGCCGTTAAGTATTCATATCGAAGTTTCTGTAACCTCGGGCTTTCCATAATTGTGCGACGTTTGTCTATAGTGCCAAAGTTAAAACCAGCTTTCTTTAGCGTCCGCCACATGGTTGCTTTAGAACACTGAATATTTATAGGCTCATCACTGATTCTTTTATGTAAGCAGTCAAGTGTAGATACAACATTTCCTCTGTAGAAGGAGTATACTTGCTGCCTAATAGTATCAATTTCATCCTCTTCAATTTTTCTCGGTGCTCCTTGGTCACTTCTTTGCTTTCGAGGCCCTACGTTATTCTTAATTATTTTATATATTGTTCCAAAAGGCACCTTGGTTAATTGCGACGTTCGTTGAATGTTCTGGGTTTGTAGTTCGTTATTTCCTTCCATCAGGGTATGATAGACATTGAAAATTACCTGTTTTGCATCTTCTGATATATGCTTTCTCTGTCGTGCTCCAACAGTATTATCACCATCCACATCATAATCACTAACACTTTCAGCCTTTCAGCAAAAGGTCGCCACATGTTCTTTAAGTAAAGAGAGAAAAATCAAATATGTATACAGCAGTAAAGATTAACAATAAATGATAAATAGACTCAATATTAGATGTAACTCTCCTAACTATATTTACATAAATTTTCCTTAATAAATATAAACACTTATTTCATCTAAATTGTAATTTAATGACTATTTAACTATATATAATAACTATATATTCAAATTAACAACTGTTGGTACTTATATTATTATTAAATTTTATTTCATAGAATTTACTTAAATTTTGTCATTACGGGCCTCAGCAGTTTGTTTGCCAAATTTTTTGTTTTTTCGAGGCACTTTTTAAAACTACATATCTAAGGCGTATTTGAACTGAACTATATCATATTTCTACCGGAGACAGCGTTAAACATTTAATAAATCTCTTATAGAGTGTTCGAAATTTATTGATTATTTAAGTAGCCTTTAATTTTAAAAAAAAACGTATTTTTTTAAAAATGGAACGGCTGTAGATGAGCACGCCAGTAGATAAACATTTTGCATCGTACACGTATAGGTTTCCCTATGCCTATCTCTAATAGTTTTAGAGTTATGCGAAAAGCCTGTATATTTATGCAAAAGAGTTGATTAGAACAAGCTGTAAATAATTAAATGATGTAATTTGAATAAATAACCTATTGCTATCGCATAATATAATTAAATAAATAATGTCATTTCCTAAATTGGAGTAAAAATAAAATTAAACAATAATAACTATTCATCAACTTAATGGTATTTCATTAGTGAGATATAGTAATTACATCATTATAAATAATTACAATTTTAATTGGGTAATGTTTTGATAGTAACAAATCAATCAATGTCTGGGGGATTTGGGTAAAAAAAATCTGTAATTTGTTTTTAATTTGATTTGAATATTTTCAAGTATTTGTTTGAGTACGGTTTTAAATATTTATCTTTTCGTTTATTAAGAATAAACAATGAGATACTTCACAGTTTCTCCAATTTTATCCATGATTATTTTCGATTAAGTAATTTAGATTTTCGAATGAATTTTTACAAGGTTTAATTTTTTAGGGTCGAATAAAATTATTACTAGCATACTTCAAAATATCTATGAATATTCTAACATTAATAATATAAATAAAATAGTATATTATAGAACGAGTTGTACAAGACAGGTCTTAATGGGTGTCATGTCTTATGACATGGGTTCCTTATGTTATTTTTTTCTAATTTGCCCGTTTTATAACTTTTTTCACATAACCAATTGTTATTTCAAAATCTGAGCATTTAAGTGATGGTTGCTAATACACTATGACATTTGAAGCCAATTTAAAATTTGAATTTGTCAATTTTGTACTGAATATTTTAACTTTACTAAATTTTATGCAAAACGAATGAAAGTTCTTCAGATACTCCACTTGAAAATAAAGAACTTGTTGAAGAAGCTGAAAATAACTTACCGTTGAACAACTACTATAAACGTAGGTGCCGACAGTGTAATAACTCGATATAGTCATGTATATGCATAACACTCTCGGCAAGGCTACAACCTCGCTTTTTTTAATACAAACGGTAACGTGTTATATAAACACGACCTTACTCTGTGTTTATTTCATACACAAGACTATATGTCAGGGTTTGTGTTATGTTCTAGAAAAGACTCCAAGGATCTTCTCTAATATATATAGACAGTAGTTTAAGTAAGAGATTCACATACCCAGTTACAGTCATAGTAATAGTCAGAGTAACTATACGTTAGAGAGTTACAACCAGTCAGTGGTACGAACGGTGTTGTACTTAATAACCACGTTCTACCCTGTCTGAGTTGAACATAGTAAACGATGTAAATACTTTGTTAACCAGTTGTAAGTGTTAAATTAATTATAATATGTTACCCGAACTTTGTGCGTATCATTTTAGGGCGACTTATCGTATAAGTCGCCCTAACCTGCTATCCTATGTGGCCGACCAAACGGCCCACATTACATGCCGATCCTCCAGGCACATAGGACCTTAGGGCTTAAGGCCCACCTTATTACATGGCGATTCTGCCTACCTACGGCTTAGGACCATTCTGCCAGTCGTTTAAGACTGCAGGGAAACAGTAGGAACCCGGAACGAACCAGCAAGAAAACGGACTACGAGAATGGAAGAAATCATCTCCATCGCCAAGAGTAAGCTGAAGCCACTCATCAAGCTCAGTACCGCTTCAAGAGAAGAAAGATGCAGGTATATATTTTTTTAAATTCACGTACAGACAATTACAGTGAAAAAGTGAAGTCTTTCGCATACATAAACTGCGTACATTTCGATAGTTAAAATGTTTGTTTATATTGTAATAGTAATATTAGTTGAATGCATATACACAATATGTGTATTATTTATTTCTGTCTACGCAGACATAATGCAGCGTAGCAAAGTATTCTTTATTTAAAGGTCAAGTTTATTTGAAATCCGATATGTACAATGTAATTTAGAAATGCTACATTTTGGCCGTACATGTCGCAATTTTGTTATTAACGCAGAAGTTTAAATATATTTTTTTTTAAGAAGCCGCCTACATATACATATATATAAAACAGAGTAAAATATGTTATATATTTTTTTTTCATAAGTTCAATTACGTGCATAAAAAATGTATGCGTCTTCATTTATGCTTTTTAATAAGCACCATACATGAATGTTGTAGTTCATAATGTTTATTGAACGAACAAATAAACAATAGCATGTATATTTAAACTAGTCGCGAATAAATAAACATCAAATGAAAATAGAATATGTATAGTTTAGTAATACTCGAAGTCAAGTTCACTTATAAAATGCAGAGACATCATTTATTTATAAACGACGATACTTGACATTGAAGAAAATATTGTTGACATATTCAAAAAATTTTTTTTCGCAAACAAAAGAGAATAATATTAAATTAATAAAAGAAACCAATATACGAGGAGTAGTATATTAATTTTATTTGTAAGAATTCCGAAAATTTTGTCACAAACGCCTTAGAAGTTGATTCCAATGATATAATAGTTAGTAACGGGACGATTCGATAGCATCCTAATCACGTCAGGAGCTCAATAAGACGACAGAGACCTATCGATTGTACCTTTACGACACCAACAACAGTGCAGTTTCCACCAACCCCCAGGACAGATCATCCTAGAGTTGTGGAACTAGCGAAAACGATAACCAACCGAATCAGACGAACTTCAAAAGTAGAAGAAAGGCAAAGAACAATTCGCCCCTAGGTCGGGACGAAGCAAGCATGCGCTTCCAGGAAGTGATCCGACACGACAAAAAACGCTCTCAGAATTTTTTTTTAGAGATTACAGTTATAACAAAAGTGTGTTTTGTTAACTGGTCTCAAGTTTTTCTGTATTGAAGAAAAGGCTTACAGCATAAGGGCATTTCCGCTGTACGAGCTCCCTTACTGTAGCCAGAATAAGCTTCAAAAAATAGTTCTGCGCAGGAACATGACAGACACGGAATATGTGTTGTCCAGGGAAATACACGAATGAGTGATTCCCAAAATAATTTTTCCATGGAGGAAAATAGATAGAAAAACGGAGAGTCGATTTATTTTAAAGTATGGTTGGAAAGGGAGCATAAGAATTGGGAGCAAACGATCATGCACAAGAATTGAAACCACAAGATCAAGCATGAGGAATCGGAAAACAAGAACCAAACTCGAAAAACAAAAGACAAGAATGACAAACTGCGAAACAAGGCAATTATTCTATATAAGTTGCACATGATATAGAAATAAAATACAAAAAAGCGAACAGACTAGCAAAATTGAGACAGTGTACAAAGGCCCAATTATTATTATTTTTTATCTTCAACAATGTAAAACGTACTATTTAGCAGTACCTTGAAAATTTATCATTTACCATTTAAAGTTTTACAATCTATATTATATATTTATTATTACAGTTTATATTAGGATATTTATCATCTTACGATTTATATTATATATTTATTCATTATATATTTATTATTATTATACATATTAGACTATCCATCATGTTACTATGTACTTATTATTGTGTGATATTTGATAACGATTTCATTTTAGATTTTAGCAAATTTATTGTTTAAATAATATCAGTGTAAATTTGTAATCCCAACAATGTTACCATATTTTTAAAATAGTAATAGGGAAAGTATAGTTAGAGAGATTCCGATGAAAGAAAAACAAACATATTAGTGTTAGTTTTTCTTTACTTCCCAAGAGGGATGGTGTAATAACTCGATATAGTCATGTACATGCATAACACTCTCGGCAAGGCTACAACCTCGCTTTTTTTAATACAAACGGTAACGTGTTATATAAACACGACCTTACTCTGTGTTTATTGCATACACAAGACTATATGTCAGGGTTTGTGTTATGTTCTAGAAAAGACTCCAAGGATCTTCTCTAATATATATAGACAGTAGTTTAAGTAAGAGAGATTCACATACCCAGTTACAGTCATAGTAATAGTCAGAGTAACTGTACGTTAGAGAGTTACAACCAGTCAGTGGTACGAACGGTGTTGTACTTAATAACCACGTTCTACCCTGTCTGAGTTGAACATAGTAAACGATGTAAATACTTTGTTAACCAGTTGTAAGTGTTAAATTAATTATAATATGTTACACGAACTTTGTGCGTATCATTTACTACGATAAGTCGCCCTAACCTGCTATCCTATGTGGCCGACCAAACGGCCCACATTACAACAGTAAATGTCGATTCGGAAATAATTCAGAATATCTACGACGCGCTGCATGACTATTCTGTTGACATTCACCGTAAATCAAAATAATATCAACTAACTCACTATTGGTAAAGTGATATGCCATTTTATGTTCATACAAAAATATTTTCCAACTAGCAATAAAGTAAAACTAACGTCTTATTACTACGAAAAATACAGTTTAACTAATATTTTATTTGCGAAACATTGCACGCATTGTTTTGGTTGACGTCACTAAGTATACAAATAAACCGGGCATTTCATTCTAACACATGTTCCAAGTAAACTGCAGTCTCACATATTAAACTTGACCCTGACACAGTTTCATATCGTTACGGCCACTCATCGGTTACTGACCTATTATGTATGAAATTTGTACAGTGAAACTTGAAAACATTGGGCTGTTATAAATTTTTTTTTTGGAGTTACTAGACAACTTTTATTAGAAAAAATTTTTACTATTTTATTTGTTGAATTTTTTGGAATATATCCAAAAAACAAAAGGAAACTTCAGTCATACTGTATATTTCGTTCTTAGCCAATAAACTGATATTGAAAAATGAATACCTTCATATTCAAGAAGATTCTTTTATTGAAGTTTAAAGACGAAGCATATTTGAACTGTTCCAGTTTCGTTATTAAAATACCAACATAGTTACAGTGCGTTCTTTATTTTATAATATTTTCCAAATTTACAACATTATATTCTGTTATCGCAATATTATATTCACCTTCAAGTAACAACTAATAGAGGAACATTAAATTTGAATTACTAATCTAAACTTTAACGTTAACATTACCTACAGTGCACCAATGAAATCGAGCACGCCGCACAAGTTAATATTAATATTTATGCAGTACTCATGTTACGAAATGTAAACTGTAGCATGGGAATTGTGTTACGTATAGTGGGTGTTCGCTTCCTATCCCAACGAAAAACGATAAGCTTCCTGAGTTTGACGGTTTAGTTTAAGAGATTAGATCTGTTTTCAGATAGATATTTCAGTACATGTATTCGTTTTCAGCGTGATCGTCTACGGTGTTCGCTAAGTCTAAAGTTTCAGCTTTCCTATTATGTATGTGTACCTAGGTTACCAATTCGGAGATTTAATAATTTGATTAAGGGCTTAAAAAGGAGAATTATGAAACCTTTACATTTAATATTACTTTAAGGATGGGCCTCTATTAATCATAAAAACAAAAAGAATCAAATATTAATCAAATATTAATCAAATTATTAAATTGAGTTTTCACTCATCGAATTTAAAATTTAATTAAAATTTATATTGGACCTGTATTTAAAAATATAACCAAATTAATTATATATACAAGTGTCCCGTATCGTTATGTTCAAATTTAAGGAGTGTAAACTAGACTTTATTTCAAGTAACAAAAACGCAAAACTTGTATATCCATTTTCATTTGTTTCAAAGTTATAGATCTATGAATGTGATTGTCAGATCATGAAAAAAATGTAATCCTAAGGTCAACAAAATCTAATTTGATTTAAAAAAGTTAAATTAATAATATTTTCAAAATGTCCATCTCCTTGTTGAATGCAGGCTTGTGCCCGTAAGCCAGCAGAAGAAGTACTTATCCGAATTTCATACTTGTTTTGTCGTATTTGCTCGGCAGCCAGGTGAATACGATCCAACAATTCTTCTCTTGTGTTAAAAACTCGCGCGTAGACTAAACTTTTCATATACCCCCATAAATAAAAGTCAAGGAAATTCAGATCAGGTAATCTGGGTGGCCATGCAACAGGACACCTCGATCAATCCATCTTTGATAATTGACGTTAACCCAATTTCGGACAGTAATTCCGAAATGTGGTGGTGCCCTATCCATGTGAAACCACATGTCTCGTCGAACATTCAGTGGTACATCCTCTAAAAGACCTGGTAGTTCGTCAATAAGAAATTGAAGGTAATTGTCCGCATTTAACCTCCCAGGAAGAACGACAGGACCAATCAACAAGTCATCGATTAGGGCCGTAGAAAATTCATGTTGAAATTTAGATGGGCGTATAGCTTTGGGATTTTCTGATGACCACCTGTGCAGGTTTCTCAGATTTGTAACACCACTTCTCGTGAACGTAGATTCATCTGTCCAGAGAAGTGTTCTGCAGAAATTAAAATGAAGTCGTGACTGTCTTAATATCCAGGTAGAATAAACTAGACGAGCATAGTGGTCTGCCTCAAGCAATCCGTGTCCCCTGCGATAGTGATATGGATATAAGCCCTCACGTTTTAAAATTCGTCAAATTGTCATTCGTGGCACTCCTAGTTGTCTAGCGATTCGACGTACACTGAGAGTTGGATCCCTTGTAACAATAGCTACTGCTTTTTCCTCTAAGTCTACTGGCAAATTTACTCCTCGGTCGAAAAGATAATCACGCAGTCCGCATTTCCGAAATTGTCTGTGTACTTCCAGAAACGTTCTGTAATGAGGAATGCGCCTATCGGGAAACCGATGTCGGTATTCAATAATTGCTTGACGTGCACTGCCGTTACAGTAGCCATACAGAAAATGCATGTCTGCATACTCTTGAGAAGAAAACCGGTAAGGCATTTTGAATAAAGAAAACGTGTCCACTCACTAATAAGCTGTTGTATGAACTGAAACGTAATGTAATCCTTTATTAAAAAATGCAACGTTAATAGTCATCTGAACATTTGTTTATTGTATGATATTCATGGTTCAGCATTTACGAAATAAGTAAGAACCTTCTTTATCATAAATAAATTTCCAGTACTCTTTTTTGGAGATCTCCAAGAAATTACTGTATGCACTACGACACGTGTTCATTTATTTTAGGATAACATTTTATTATGCGACGTTAACAATCACAGGCCTGTTATTGAATCGTATAACTTTTTTTTAAATAAAATCAGTTTGTATTGACTTTAGGATTACATTTTTTTCATGATCTCACAATCATATTCGTAGATCTGTAACTTTGAGACAAATAAAAATGGATATACAAGTTTTGCGTTTTTGTTACTTGAAATGAAGTCTACTTTACACTCCTAAAATTTGAACATAACGATACGGGACACTTGTATATAGATTAAAACTAATTTATTTTCGATCTTTATATATCACAACGAGCTTGTTGCTTCTACAGGAGATGCTGCAAGATTAATGAACAATACATTCAATAAATTAATGTATAAAGAAATTGCAAAATACTCACAGAATGTAAAGTTAAAAAATGGAAGTGACCTATATATACATATCAAAATTGATTAAATTTAAATTTAAAACATTAAGGAACTATAGATACATGGTTTCACATCAATTTGTAAAAGTTAAAATATAAAAAAAAATATAGAAAAACATATAGCAAAAAACTAATGTCACAAGAATATCGAAAGCAAAAACAATATACTATAAATATAACAATACGAGGACCAATTAACAAAAAATTTTTAGATGGTTAACTAACCACCAAACTGAGTACAATGAAATGAATTATACTTAGGCCGTTAGTATCACCCTTATAATTAACGTTATTTGTGTCTCTGTTAATGTGAACCATTTCTGAAAAGGTTCCTTTTTATGGTTATTTTGAACGTATAAGGTCTTAACGTCGACAAAATTAAATGTATGGTTAAGACCAAGTGCATGATCGATCAGTGCTCAAGATCTCCTTCCAATACGGGCTCACTTTTATTCTGTGTGATACGCTGTTTTAGCCATTGCGATATCTGACCTATGTAAACGCCACGGCAATCTGAACATGGTATCTTGTAGACAACATGACTATTTAATAAGAAAGGTGTTATGTCTTAGGGGTCTTACTTTACAACTTCTTCAAAGTATAGGTGTTGTATTTAGCTATTTTAATGCTTTTAAATTGTTTGAAGTGCGATGTAATTGTATGAGTAAGACCGCCAATGTATGGGATTTTCTTGTAAATCACACTATCCGCAGGAACGTCCTCAGTAGGGTCATCATAAAAGTTAAAGCTATATATCAACTTATTAAGTATATGTTTAGAATAGCCATTGTTGACGAATATACTGGAAAGTTCTTTAAGATTCTCCTTTAGAATGGTTTTATGGCATATATGTGCTATTCGGTTGCTCATAGCTATGACGGTCTATCTAATTGAGAAAATAATGAGGATCAAAATTAATGAACCCATCAGATGAAGTTGGCTTTCTATATATATATATATAATTAGTAACCTTTCTACCCTAAGGTGTAAGGAGTATACTATACAAAATTTTACAAATCACTTAGGTGCACAAACTTTGTCCATTCTTTCTTGTTTTTCGTCATTACCACAGCTTCTGTCCAGGGCTTATCTCTTTCCTTGAGAATTGTTGCAAGCTCTGCATTCCACGTCTTTCTTGGTCTTCCCCTTCCTCTTCCATTCTGAACTCTTGCTTCCCATACCCGTTTTACCTGCCTATTTCCAGCCATGCGGTTAAGGTAGCCAAACCACTTTAATTGGTTTTTCTTGATCATGTTGAGAACTGGTTCAATATTCAATTCTTCTCTAACCAATTGGTTTCTTATCCTGTCCCTCCTTGTTATACCTTTGACTGCTCTTAGATATTTCATATCTATTGCTTGTGTTTTACTTTTTTGGGATTGGTTCAATACCCAGCTCTCACTTCCGTAAATTAACGTAGGCCTAAAAATGGTTTTATACACTGTTACTTTGGTTTTCTCACTTATTTCTCTTTTCCTTATTAAAGGTTTGCTTAGACTATGATATAATTTCGACGCGCTACTTATTCTCTCTTTTACTTCATTGTCCATATTACCGTCTCTCTCCAGCACTGTTCCTAAGTACTTAAACTCGTCTACTTGCTCTATTTTTTCTTCGTTCAATTCTATATTGATTTTCTTATTTTCATTACCTATCATCATCACTTTTGTTTTGTTTATGTTAACTCTCAAGTTCTTTTCCATTAGTTCTTCTTGCCATATCTTTGTCTTTTTGGAGGTGCCTTTCCGTTGGTGCACAGATCATGACGTCATCAGCGAAGGCACACCCGGATAGGCGGACCGGCATCATTCCGAGATACCCCACATGTACACCGCAGCTCCTCCGTGCCACTGCCTTTATAACATCATCCATAACCAAAACAAATAGTGTTGGGCTCATGACCCCTCCTTGTCTCAGACCGTCGTTTATATTAAATATCTCCGATTGCATGTTATCTTTCCTGACGTAATTTTGGCTGTTGTGGTATAAACTTTGTATTGCCTTTATTAGTTTCCGGTTTACTTTTCTTCGCTCTAGACTTTCCCATATAGCCTTTTGTGATACTGTGTCGAATGCCTTTTCCATGTCTAAGAATGCCGCATATAAATCTGTATTTTTTATTCTTGTTTTCTCTATTAACTGCTTTATCGTAAAAATATGGTCCTGTGCACTTCTACCCTTCCTAAATCCACTTTGTGCTTCTGCCATTTGGCTTTCTGTTATTACCTTGAGCCTTTTCTCCAGGATACTCTCGTATATTTTGGACACAATACTTAGGAGCGTAATACCTCTGTAATTGGCACAGTCTTTGTTATCCCCTTTTTTAAATATGGGTATCACTATTCCCACTTTCCAATCTTTGGGGCTCAAGATCTCCTTCCAATACGGGCTCACTTTTATTCTGTGTGATACGCTGTTTTAGCCATTGCGATATCTGACCTATGTAAACGCCACGATAATCTGAACATGGTATCTTGTAGACAACATGACTATTTAAAAAGAAACGTGTTATGTCCTTGGTCTACTATACAACTTCTTCAAAGTATAGGTGTTGTATTTAGCTATTTTAATGCTTTTAAATTGTTTGAAGTGCGATGTAATTGTATGAGTAAGACCGCCAATGTATGGGATTTTCTTGTAAATCACACTATCCGCAGGAACGTCCTCAGTAGGGCCATCATAAAAGTTAAAGCTATATATCAACTTATTAAGTATATGTTTAGAATAGCCATTGTTGACGAATATACTGGAAAGTGCTTTACGATTCCTTTAGAAAGGTTTCATGGCATATATGTGCTATTCTGTTGCTCATAGCTATGACGGTCTATCTAATTGAGAAAATAATGAGGATCAAAATTAATGAACCGATCAGATGAAGTTGGCTTTCTATACCAATTCAAAATGATCGAGTTATTATCCTCACGAATTACTAAAACGCCCAAGAAGGATGTGGTGTTGTTATTTTCTTTTGCCACAGTAAATTGTAAATGTTTGTTGTAGCTGTTAAAAATTTTTAATGTTAGATCTATTTTTCTTTAGTCAGATATTTGGAACTCCTATGGGTTTGCCCATCAATCCCATTTTAGCTGAGATAGTTATGGATTATTTTTTTTTGTACCAAAAACAAGAATACAAAGTAAACATAATACAATTATCTGTTAATGTTAGTTTGAAATACAAAGTTTAGACAATCGATTAACAGAATCATACAGATCGAAAATCTGAACTCCAAACTAATTTAATATAAGATAACCTGTAGGGTCAAACGCCAGTTATTGGACGCTGTACAGTTATTGGATATTACAGTTTTAACTTAACATTATAAGAGTACTACAAGCAGTAATACGTCTATCTTTCACGAGATAGCAGTACTGGTTCTCATATTGCATAAATTATGACGTCTGCCTTCTGACTTTAGCGGTTTAAGGAATTTTGGCGCTAAATATTTTTAGGTTATTGTGAGTGAAGTGAAAGCTAAACATTGTGTTAAGAATTAGTTATAACTTGTTTTCTAAACTAAATGTTATTTATTGAGGTAAGATTTCATTTTTAAATACAAGAGTGTATTTAAGGCACTTCTGGTCCCTATGTTACATCGTATACTATAATAGGTGTTTTTATTTTGTTGTAATTATACCTGTCCAATAACCAAACGAAAAAATTTAATGAATTCTGTTATAGGACACCTGTCCCATCACTAAAAAAGTATTTCTGGCTTATATTCCGTTAGTTTTCAACGTGATTACGTATCATCAACTACAGTTTGAAGTAGAAATAATTTTTTAATCCATTTGACAGTTGTTGGACACCTGCCCAATAACTAAAATTGACCGTCCAATCACTGAAATTACTTTCTAGAATTGTGGTAGAATGCCGAAACTTAGAAAATACGATAAGGTGAAACTTAAAGAAGCTGTCAGGGATATCCAAAATGGCACGGAATCATATCGAACAGCTGAAAAAAAATCTGGAATTCCAAAGTCCACTATCGAATTTAAATTAAAACAGCCTGAGCATAAAGATGCCTTCTAGGGCCTTCTCCTATTTTAACTTGCGAAGAAGAGATTACGCTGGTTAGGTATATGTTTATCATTTTTAATCTTAGTCAATAGCAATATTTGATATGAAATTAATGATTGCAGATGGATAAAAGACACTACCTCAAAAGGTTTTCCAAAAAAGGCCAATGATTTAAAAACCAGTGTTCAAAGATTTTTAACACAAAATCCGCGTCCTAATAAGTTTAAAAATAATCGGCCTGGAGACGGATGGTTAAAAGTAAGTTATCAATAAATTACGTTAATTAGTACCTATTTTTCATTTTATTTCTTTTTAACACCAGGGATTTTTGAAACGTCATCCAGAAGTTTCTAAAAGAACAAGTGAAGGAGTAACGGCAGCTAGCGCATGTGTGTCGGAACGAGACATACAAAACTGGTTTACCAACATTGAAAGCTATATAAAAGAAAAACATCTAGAAGAAGTTCTTAAAGATCCTTCCAGGATTTTTTAACGGGGATGAATCAGGATTTCAAATATGTCCATCTACTGGAAAAGTATTTGCAATGAAAGGTTCAAAAAATGTTTATAGTGTCGAAAAGAGTTGTTCAAAAGAAAACGTCACAGTTATGTTTACCTTTTCAGCAGACGGTAAAATTTGCGTGCCCATGATTATTTACCCTTATCAACGTATATCTGAAAAAGTTGCTAAAGGTATTAATCCTAAATGGGGTGTGGGCAGAAGCGATAACGGCTGGATGACAGCCGAGACACTTTATCAGTACATTGCGAAAGTTTTTTACCCCCACATAACTGAAAATAATATTCAGCTGCCAGTCATTCTTTTCGTAGATGGCCACAAGAGTCACTTAAGTTACCAGTTAAGTATGTTGTGCAATGAACTCCAAATTGAAATAATTGCACTTTATCCTAATGCCACAAGGATTTTACAACCCTGCGATGTTTCAATTTTCCGTCCAGTGAAAGAAGCCTGGCGGCAATCGGTAAGAGAATGGGAAGAACAACATCCAGAAGAGGTAGTGAATAGAGTTGTATTTGCTTCTATATTAGAGCAAGCTATGAAAAAAGCTTTAAAACAGAAACAGTAGTAAACGGTTTTAAGGCTTGTGGGCTATTCCCATTCAAAGCTGATGCTATTGATTTCACAAAATGTTTTGGGAAAGAATTAGCACAAGATTTTATAATTCCAGAACCTCAACAGCAACCAAAGATGAACTATACGACTCTTGTTAATATCTTAGGTCCTGAAAAAATTCAAAGTTTAAAGAATATAAAAGAAAATCCAACGAATAATCTAGGTAACGATGGAAATTTGAGTCTGTTGTACAAAGTTTGGAATTTTTTTGATGATCTAAAGCATTCTGAAAACTCAAAGGTTGTAAAAAATGAAGAAACAACAATTCATATTCTTCAGAATATCGTCATCACATCTCTCGTTAAAAATATTCAAATAGAAACGGAGCAAAGCGGAATCGGAAATATAGATATTTCTCTACAGCCTAGTACCAACAATATTCCGAACCAACAAAATAGCACTAATGTTTATGATATACCATCTACCAGCAAAATTATTGTTAAACACAATTTGTTGGGTAGTTTCTTAACAACTCCTTCTGCGCCAGAAAGGAAAAGTAAACGTAAAATTGAACGACTTCCTTTTGCAATAACATCTGAGCGATACCAAGAAATGGTAAGGAAAAACAGGAGTTGAAAGAAGAGCAAGAGAAACAAAAACAGGGGAGAAAACTGAAGAAAGAGAAAAAGTTAAATAAAAGCCTCTCTAGCAAAAAGAAAAATTCAACACAAAAAATTGAGTGTTGTATTTGTTTAAAAGATATTCAATCGAATAAATTAAGATGTAATGACTGTAACCATCACTTTCATGAAGGCTGTATTCCTGTTAACCATAAACAACACATACCAAGCGATGGTGATTTATTTATATGTCACAACTGCTACACCTTAAAGGATAGTGACTCTGATGGTAATTATGACGAAGACATCGAAGATGATGATGCTGATATTGACGAACTTTTCACGCTATACAAAGAATCCCAGAAGCAATTGTAAAGATTATGTACATTGTACATAGCTTTAGCGTACTTCACACACATTTTTTTTTTGTTTTTCTGTGTAAGTTTTAGTTTATTTTAATTTTTTTAGTGTGGAAGAGCAGTTGTCCAATAACTAAACCTGAGTGTCCTATAACTCGGTAAACTGTCCAATCACTATAATTTTTGTAAGTTTTTTTAATAAATATGTATTACTAAAAAATTATTAACAGTTTATTTAAACCATTACAGTCATTTTATAATAAAGGGTTTGGCCTGCGTTTTGTATAAATTTCAATTCGATATCTAGAAAAATCTATCAATTATGTACTTTTCAAGTTGTAATTTCCTTAAGTGTCCAATAACTGTATGGTTTACCCTAATTAAATTTTATTTCATTAGACCTAACATCAGGACTTAGAAATGTTTCTATTAACGAGCAAATTGATTAACTTTCCTTTAACGATTAGACCGTATACAATACTATTTATGTGTATGAGAACTTTTTAACGATGTTAGTTTTATAAGTTACAGCAACAACTGCAGGATCAATTTTCATTAAGTGTAATAACATATCTGTGGCTGCGTGTATAATAATATTAAGCTTTCAGAGGGAGACCAGCTCGGATTATATTGACGCTTAAATAGCTGCATTGCAGTGTAATACGACTTCGGCTTTGCGAATCTTTTTGTTTTAATATTTTTCACTCTTCGAACAAAGTTCACGATGAATCGTCCGTAGGATGAATTAAAGTCGCAATCTTGGAAGACTTTGAATTGCCTTTATTTCTGAGTAGCGCTTTACATTCTACTATATATGAATGCTTATTACTGCTTGTAAGAGTAGATATCCGACTGCCAGTTTCTTCTTTGGTAGGTTTAAGTTACGGAATGTTCGCAATATTTCATTCTATTCTTATATTGTAATAAGAATTATTAATATTTTTTTCCGATTTTATTATTCGCTTAATTTCATTCTTACGCTAAAACAAGTTTTCAACAGAAATTTGGCAAGATTAAGAACTGCTTACGTAGCATTTTTTGACATGGAAAAACATTTGACAAAGTTCCAAAAACAAAAATATGTCTAAAGGAAGTTAAAATTGATCAGAATAACGAAATGCCTATATGAAAAAACGAGAAACTGTGTAATTTAGGAAAACTTGATGTTCGAGGAGTATAACACCAGCAAATAACTGAGGCAGGGGTGAAAAGCTTAAGTCCGCTCAAAGAAGAACCAATGTTTGTGGGTTATAGAAATCTAGAGGTGGTTAATGTCTCTGATTGTGTCATTGGGGACGGTATTACCATAGTAACAGGAAGCGAAAAAGAATTACAAGAACACGTGAATAATTTGAAGAAAGTGCTAACTGAAAATGGAATGAAACTGAATAAAAATAAGAGCAAGACTATGATAGTATCTGAGGACCATAAGGAAATACAAATAGAAATAGAAAGTGAATTAATAGAGAAGGTGGATAGTTTCCAATATCTGGGGACCACTTTGAACCAAAAAAGAAGTAATGATGTCGAGTTAAACAACAGAATAGAAAAGGCAAACAGATGCAATGACTGAGTGCCTCATAAATAAGAAAGAAGTTTCCTGACAGACAAAGATGTAAGTATACAAATCATTTTATAGGCCTATCCTGACGTACGTGTGAGATAAGAAAAAGATTAGACCTACGGAAATGAAATACTTAAGCAGAGTACAAGGAGTAACGAAATTAGATAAAATTAGAAGGTGAGAAATAAGAACAGACATTAAAATTAAATCTGTTGAAGACTGCATACAGCAATGACACCTCGGACGGTGGTGACACCTCCGAAGACTAAACAGCACCGTACAAATAAAAAGAATTCTGGAATGCAAGAGACCGTTCAAGAGAAAAAAGGTAGGCCAAGAACAACCTGGGACAATACAATCGGAAAAATCCTAAAGAAAAAAAATAAAATTTGGTCAGAAACGAAAAAGCCTGCTCCGAATAGAAAAGAGAAAAAAATCATAAAGATTTAATGTAAAGTGTAAGTTGTAATCCTTGTATCCTTTGGGTGCAAAAGAGATTTGATTTTATATATATATATATATATATATATTTAATGTTTAAAGAAATTTGTTTTTTCTTTTTTATTTTATTGGCCGTGTTTTAATATTAAAAATAATAGATTTTTATTGGTTTTAGCGACCTTTTATTGAATTTAGATGTTTGTTTGCGACGTTTCGACCTTTATCAATTCAGTCTTTTTCAAGCATATTTGTTGTTTTTTCTACACGGATACGCCACATGTGTTTCGACACCCGGGTTTCTTAGAACGAACATGCTTGTGCGGATTTTGTAAGTGAACTGATAAAGGTCGAAACGTCGCAAACAAACATCTAAATTCAATAAAAGGTCGCTAAAACCAATAAAAATCTATTATTTTTAATATATATATATATATATACGAGGGTGGATCAATAAATACCCGTGTTAGGGAAGAAGACGCAAGTTTTTCACAAATTTTTTTTTAATTTTTCAACGTAATCACCTTTTAGTACAATACACGTTTCCCAACGTTTCTGCCATTTCTTTAACCCCTCCAAGAAATACGATTTGTCAAACTCTGCAAAATACGCTTCTGTCTCGACGATAACCTCCTCGTTTGAGCTGAATCTATTTCCCCCGAGCCACGTTTTCATGTTGGGGAACAGAAAGAAGTCGCAGGGAGCCAAGTCAGGCGAGTACGATGGGTGCGGCAGCAATTCGTAGTGCAGTTCATGCAACTTTGCCGCGACAATTCTGGACGAATGTGCTGGTGCATTATCGTGGTGAAACTGCACTTTTTTCTTAGCTGTCTCCTTCAATTTTATATCGAATCGGTTCAATAATTCACTGTAGTACTGCCCCGTGACCGTTCTTCCTTTCTGCAAAAAGTCCATGAGGATTATTCCGTTGGAATCCCAAAAAATCGTGGCCATAACCTTTCCGGCCTATGGGACCGTCTTTGCCTTCTTCGGAGCAGATTCACCCCGAAAAATCCATTGTTTTGACTGTCGCTTGGACTCTGGCGTATAAAAATGGATCCAGGTTTCATCAACGGTGACGACTCGACGCAAAAACTTCTGCGAATTTCTCTTAAAGAGGTCCAAACACTGCTTCGACATTGACAACCGTATCCGCTTGTTGTCCACCGTAAGCAATCGCGGCACCCATCGGGCCGACACCTTTCTCACCGATAACTTATCATGTAAAATATTAATTGCGTTCCGTACGACACGCCTACGGCCTCTGCTACTTCGCGCACTTTCGTTCGGCGATCAGCGAGAATCATGTCGTGGACCTTTTCAACGATTTCCTCGGTAACCACGTCTGCCGGGCGGCCTGGGCGCTCCTCATCAAAAACAGATGTACGACCACGTTTAAATTCGTTGAACCAATATCTTACGGTTGTCATAGATGGTGAAGGGTCCCCATAGACAGCATCCAACTTCGCTTTTATTTCTTCGCGTGTTTTTCCATCCAAAAATAAAAAGCGAATTACGGATCGATATTGCTCTTTTTCCATTTTATCGAGAAACACGAAACACGTGTAATACAACTGGCTGCCAAATAAAAACTAACCTATGAATCAGTCTGAAATTTATTTTGGTGTTGTCTGACAGATGGTAGTACATGACGGTAATGCCAACTTCCCTCAGCAGCGCCACCTGTCTTCAAACACGGGTACTTACTGATCTTCACTCGTATATATATATGTAAAATAAAAAATTGTTTGCGAATCCGGCAATAAAAACCTTTAATTAGTCAATTAGAGTCCTTTATTTTATACCTTATATTTCGCTCTGTAGATTTAGAGCTTCATCAGAGGTCACTTTAATCAAAAGAAAATACAACCTTAGCTAATTTAGTCTACTAATTATAAAAAAGATCAATACTTACAAAAGCGAACTATTTGTTGTGAGAGATATATACATTTTCAAAAAACAAAACCGGTAGATAACAAGAACTCCACGTAATACAAACAAAACGTCATACTACTAAGAAACTACTAGTAGTAGTAGTAGTAGTTTCTTTACTACGTGTTTCCTTTTTTTAATGTGTTTGCTGAAAAAAGAATTTTTTAAATGGTTTTAATATGTAATAACAATAAGCTTTTAAAGAAACAATTTTTAGTTAATATGACGTTTTGTTTGTATTACGTGGTGTTCTTGTTATCTACCGGTTTTGTTTTTTGAAAATGTATATATCTCTCACAACAAATAGTTCGCTTTTGTAAGTATTGATCTTTTTTATAATTAGTAGACTAAATTAGCTAAGGTTGTATTTTCTTTTGATTAAAGTGACCTCTGATGAAGCTCTAAATCTACAGATCGAAATATAAGGTGTAAAATAAAGGACTCTAATTGACTAATTAAAGGTTTTTATTGCCGGATTCCCCAACAATTTTTTATTTTACATACTTGTTTTAACGGCAAAGACTCTTTGTCTACTTATATATATATATATATATATATATATATATATATATATATATATATAAATTATTTCTTGACCTTTGTATATTATAATAGATTTAGATAATCGGCGATTTAAGGTGTTTTACTTTAATATGTATATATTTCAAATAATCTCTTACTTGTTTCGGCAATTATTGCCTTTTTCAAAGAATTTTAAATTATAAATGACAGTATATTAATGTCATATTTATATATGTCAAATTGCCATGGATAAAAACGACATTATTGAAAAATACATTCAAAATAATAATAATTCATGATTCAGAATTCCCCAACAACTTGATGCCAATTACAGGGGGCATTGGCAAGCCAGTTATTATTATGTCTGCGCTTGTGGAGCGAATTCAGATGTTCAGCTGTCGGCATTCGGCTAGGAGAATGCAGACGATGATGATGAAATCTGATGAAGCCTGCTGAGCAGGCTTCATCATGCTTATAGGATGTTATAAATTAATATCATATTTTCCAGGTTTCAAAATGCGTGGTAATCTATTAAGCCGATACTTTTGGTTAAAAATTTTCTGTTTTTGTATATTTAACATCATCAGTCGGGCTTTAGAAATCTACAGAGAATGGCTGTATGAGTTTAGAAAGTTGTAAATATAATCAAATATAAAAACCAACTTCCTTATCCCATGTATTAATTACTTATGTCCTATTTACATCAAAGGCACCTACCAAGTTAAGTACCAGGACAAAAATATATTTTATCAGGTGTCCTACAACGAAGTGTATTAGAACTCAATATATTAGAACTTATTATATATAATTAACGTGAGGGCACGTTTGGTATATACCACACCAACCTTGGTCGTTACTTTGGTAGTATGATTACAGGGTATTACAATCAAATATATTGGAAATTCTTTGTTCAACCTTGTTTCGTACCAGGCTGGCCATGATGAGCTCGATAAATTCTTTCACGCATTTCGGAGTATTACGTTTTTTTAAATGAGGACATAAAAGAAATCCAGCGACGAATCAGATGAGCAACTTGCCCATAAATCTATACTTATAAAACAGTTTGGGAAAAATTGCTCTAAATAATTCATAGGTGTATGTGGAGTGTATGGTGCGGCAGAATGCTGTTGGAGGTAATCATTAGTGATTTCTATGTTGTCCAACGGATTCATAAATAATTGAAAAATAATAATTTCGAATTTTTGGGTGTTGATTGTTTCTTGAAAGAATATTGATCTAATAATTCTTTGTCTAAACATTACCATCTGCACACCAATTTTAACTGAACGCTATGGTACTTCGATTAAATTGTGTGGATTATCTGAAAGCCCAAATTCTATAATTCTGCGAATTAACGTAACCACTCAGGCGAAACCAAGATTCATCGGAATAGAAAGCAATATTTTACTGGTCAATGTTAATCTGCAGATGATCGCTATACTTTAACACTGAAAAAATTGGCTTCGCAACAAAAAATCAACTCAGTGAATTCGTGGGTGATTGAAAATTTAATGGGTGTAAATGTAGCTGTTTCATGAGATTATTACGAGAGGATTATAGGATTGTTCTAGTATGAATGTAGGAAAGGATGTAGTATTAATAGTTGGAATAGATGCGCGTGCAGAAATATGAGCATTTAGTTCAACATTTGATTCCCATTTTCGAAAATATCGAGCCTTATTACATTGTATTTCGATAAATTGATTATAAGTTAACTGCTTTGAATATATTCAATTATTTATTATCTTCATTTTGCGAGCCGTTTCGCAACAACGAAACGGCTCGCAATAAAATGCAATAAATACATTTTACTCGACCATTTTGAAAGTAAAAATAATAAATTGTTTTTTTTATTTACTTGTTTGACTTTAGCTTTGTAAAGTTTAAATTTAAAAATCAGGCGTGGTAACATAAAGTTGCAGAATTGTTTAAGAAAAACAAATCAATCGCTTACAGGTATCGGCTGTAATATAATACTGACTGAATAACAAATATCGCTTACTGCACTCAACGCGAAATTATGGAAAATTTTAGAACCAAGGTTTTAATTTGGCTTTTTTGTACTACTTTGCTGGAAATATGATCAACATGAAGTGGCCGTTCAGACTGTCAATAGCAGAGTGTATATTCACAAATACAACAAGCTGACTTATTTTAATTTTCACATTCAATCCGGCTTTTGTGAAATTCTACACCACAAATTTCTTTTTTTTTTATATATCATCACGAGCTCTACCGTTCAATAGTTCAAACATCACAAGCTGATTTTAATGGCTTGAAAGCTTTTTTGAAATTTGTTTGTACGTATCAAATGGATGTAAGGGATATTGTAACAATGTAATGTTTTAAATTGTTAAATAAATTTATTCCCTTTGTTAAAATTAATGAAAGTACTTTTACCTCTATCGAATCTGTAACATCTTAAACAGAAAACGTATAAATATTTTTATTTTATTTATTTTATAATAACGTGGCAATAATAATAATAATTTTGATTCGATCTGAAAAATATATTACCACTTGAACGTTATTACTAATTTGATTTATCGTCAGGTTTGGAAACAGAAACACCTATTATACTGAAATTATTAAAAAAAAACAAGCCTAAAATGAATTACGATAATTTCAAATTAAAACATTTAAAAAAGCAGGTGAATTTATTGAATTTATGCATGCATACGTATTAATCTCAATATTGGTTTATTATAATCTTGATAAAGATATGTATCTTGTTTTGTTTTTTTAAATTTTTATAGCAAAAAACTAAATTATACATTATATTATGAATTTTGAGTATTTTATGGGTTTACAAATTATTTACATTTTGTTCAGAAATTAGGTAAATATCGAGGTGGCTATGGGAAATTATATGAAAGCAATTGCGGTTGATTGTCATTAAGTTGTCAAAAGCATTAAAAGTGAGTTTAAGAGTAAATGTGGGTAGAGTCAAGCTGATTAATGAAAAACTTCGATCTATTATAGTTAGGTTATCTAAAAGTGGCAAATCAAATGCAGAAATAGGTGAATTATTATTTTTATTACTATATAGTGTAAGAAATATAGTGCGTGTGTATAAAACAAGTAATTTAGTTGCACCAAAGGTTTGATATATAAGAAAATCTAAAATCACATACATTAACAGAAGAACATTACAAAGAATATACAAAATAATACAAATCTGTATAAAAACAAATTTGTACGTGTATATACATGGACACACAGTACGTATGCTTCAGCCACCAGATGCATGCGTTTCTGGCTAACGACTTCATCAATGGAGGATTTACGAAGACAAACGACTGTATTTTAGATGAGACTTGAATTTTGTTGTG
This sequence comes from Melolontha melolontha, assembly GCA_935421215.2. Lineage (NCBI taxonomy): Eukaryota > Metazoa > Arthropoda > Insecta > Coleoptera > Scarabaeidae > Melolontha > Melolontha melolontha. The sequence goes on along the minus strand of OW285239.1, from coordinate 4,335,455 downwards.
GTCGGAGTTGCCTCTATTTCCACTCCATTGTTTCGTATTTCCCAGGGTTGTGACGTGTTTGTGTCTGATTAATAAATAATCGTGTGTTGTGTGTTTTTGTGCGGTCCTGTGTTGCGTATGTGTAGTCTGTGTGTTTGTCGCTTTTTGCGTTTAAGTCACTGGTCATCGGTTTTTTTGCGTTTCAGTCATGTGTGTGTTTAATGTTTGTTGTTGTAGAGTGTGATTATTTTCTGTGTTTGCGTTACGAAGTATTGTATCTGTTCTGTTGTTGCATTTGTGGAGTGTAATGCTATTAGCATATTGCGTAAGGCAAGTGCTAGTTCGTCAGTTGTGTTAGGTGTTGTGTTTCTTTGTTTTTGTGTCCATGGGTTCGTTGTTGGGGGTGGTGCTGGTATGTATTCGGGTTTGGGTGTGGTTTTGTTTACAGGGTTGTTTGGATTGTTAGGACAGTTAAGGAAAGTGGATAAGTGTGAACCACCGCAGTTTGCACACTTTGGTGGGGTTGTTTTGGGTTTTGTGCATAGGTGTGTTGAGTGTTCGTCTCCGCATTTCATGCATTTGTAGTGTATGTTACAGTTTTTTTGGTGGTGTCCAAATGTCTGACATTTGTGGCATTGTATTATGTCTGTCCGTTTGTTTAGTGGTTCGATTTTAATTGTGAGTCCGCAGCAGTCGTGTATGTTGTAAATTGATTTGTATTGTCTCGTCAGTTCTATTAGTACAAGTGGTGCAGGTATGCCGTGTTTGCCGTTCATTCTTTTGATTTTTAGTGTCGGGTAGCCTTGGTCAGTCAAGTCGTTTGTAATTTCTGTGTCTGTGATGAAGGTAGGAATGCCTCGCATAACTACCTTAAGTGTTTTTTCACTTCGTAATTGAAACGTGTAAAATTGAATGTGTTCTGTGTTGAGTATGTGTTTAAGTGTGCGGTAGTCTTCGTCAGTTTTCGGTTCGATGTGAATGCCAGGTTTCACAAGTTTGTTTTGTACTGTGTTAATGTTATGTGTTTTAAGTATTTGTCGTATATATGCCCATTTGTCTTTGTCTGTTATTATGATTGGTGCGATTTTGTGTGTTTTGCGTGTTTCGGTGTTTGTGTTTTGTGTGGTGTTTGTTTTGTCACTTACCCTGGGTGTGCTGTTTGATGTTGACGGTTGTGGGGTGAATTCGGTTGCTTCTTCTTCTTCCATTTTTTCCTCGGTTTTGGTTTCGGGGGCGTCGTAGGAATTTTTTGTTTCGATTGGTGGCGCAGTGTGGTCAGTTTTCTGTCTTTTTGTTGTTTTTTTCGGGTGTCTGAATGCGTCGTTTTCAATTTTCGGTTCCGGTTGGCTCTTCTTCAATTTTACGGGAGGCTTTTCTTCTTCTTGTTTTTCTGTGGGGTTGCTTTTTAACTCAATTTGAATCGTCGGTTCTTCTGGGTTAACCATTAATATATGCCCTGATCTGTGTAATGCATCCTGGATATCTTCTTCATCGGTGAGTCGGTTGATTATATTTTTTATATCTTCAAGTGTCTTGGGTGAACATTTGTCCACGTATTCGGGGTTTATAATCAGGTTGGTTTTTGTTCTCGCTTGTCCGGCCATTTCTTCCGGCTTCGCTTGACGATATTTCGTCGTATGTTCTCTCAGCTGTGGTACTGCTCGATCAGAAGGCGCAGCGAGAATGGAAACGACTGTAGTACACTTCGCGGTCATGTAGCAAATTTTGTTCTATCAGATGACACCAGATAACCTCATGACATCTGACGGACAAAACCGAATGCAAAGTGTTTCTTCTCGAATAGCTACGCTATTACAGGAAATTATATTACGCCACCTGGCGACGAGTTAATAGACTCACAGTAATATGTATATATCACAGTATATATTTTTCTTTTCCTGTAATAGCGTAGCTATTCGAGAAGAAACACTTTGCATCGACGTAGTCGGTTTTGTCCGTCAAATGTCATGAGGTTATCTGGTGTCATCTGATCTGAACAAAATTTGCTACATGACCGCGAAGTGTACTATAGTCTTTTGTCTTCCGCAAATCCTCCATTGATGAAGTCTTTAGACAGAAACGCATGCGTCTGGTGGTTGAAGCAAACGCTGGTAAATACGTACTGTGTGTCCATGTATATACAGATACAAATTTGTTTTTATACAGATTTGTATTATTTTGTATCAAAGCTTGATGTGAGCTGTCGCATCGATATGCTAATTTTTTTTTATTACAAAGAATAATTCAGGAAGATAGAAATGCTAACTACGGACAACTCAGCATATTATGGAGGGAAGCAATTGGAAAACATGTTTCAGAATCGACATGCTATAGAGAAACTCAAAATTGGGGGTTTGGTTCATATAAGGTCTGGTTATTTTGTTATTGTACGAGTGAAACATTTACAAAAAAAAGTATTTATTCCTTCAGGCCAAAGAAAAGCCATTAGTGACGGCAAAACAAAAAAATAAATAAAATATAAATAAAACTAATGATTAAAATCTTCACTTTTTTAATACGTAATCGAAAAACGATAATTGTTTCGCCAGCACAATGGCTTCATCAGATACTTACAGCTAAAGAACACGTTACAAACTAAATTAAAAATATGAAATGGGCAAGGTTAGAATTGTTTTACGTTTTTTCAAAACATCTAAGAATTTACACAAATATTGTAGGTAGTGAGAAAATGTGGCCCGTCTGTTCGGCCCTAACTATTATTCTATAGGATACTAAAGATGTTTACGCATAAAATTTGTTTTAATAAACTAAATGTACATTTCTATTATCATCTAAACAGTTTTTAAATGAATAAATTTAACAAAGGTGGGTTATTTAAATCTAAAATCGATCATTAAGTAAATTTTGTGATTGTTTTAATTCATTGATTTCTAAAATTTTCAGTAAATTTAATTTATGCTTTTATTTTCAAAATGTAGAATTTGAAGATCCGCATTGAAAGTGTGATTTTCTTCTAATACATGATTAGCAAAACTGGAATTTTGTTTTTTATTTCGAAACGAAGAACAATGTTTGGCAATACATCTTTCAAACGATCATTCTGTTTGACCAACATACATCTTAACGCATCCACATATTAACTTATAGACTCCAGATTTCTTATTGGTATCTGTTCTATCTGCATTGTTTTTAATATGTTTTGATAAATTATTATTAGTTTTGAAAACCGTGTTTATATTAATTTTTTTTAAAACATTGAATATGTTTATTAGGTTTACCAGTGTACGTTTGTAATCTAAATTTTTAAATTTGCTTATCCCTTTTTGCAGGATATACCATAAAATTAGCTTTTTGAAAAGTTTTTTGTCAGCATATTTTCAATTCGAGTATCTGTGTAGCAGTTATTGATTGCTATTTGTTTGACTAAATGATTGCTATTTGTTGAACTAAATTGAGAAGGATTGAGGCTGTAATTAAAAATAAAGGTGATGATACGCAGTGATGACTTTTATAATTTAATTAAGACAAATAGACATTTATTATATAATGGAAAAAAGTATTAGATTTTAGCGCGAGGTTGTGTTTGTCTCCCGAGGTGAAGTGGAGGCAGACAAAGGACCAAGAGCTAAAATCTAATGTTTTTACCCGTGTATAGTACACTATTTTTTTCTGTGATGGGAAAATCGACGATTTAATATTGAAAAAACATATTATTACAATATATTAAAGTCAGAAATTCAATCAACGTGAAAGTTCAAGTTTTAAACTGCCTGTACTTATAGCGACATTGGACCTGCGTTGCTGAGGAAACTTTTAAAGTAATTAAATATCTATAAATTTAATTGTGTGATTGGGTTTAAAAAATTGCGAACTTAAGCTGTTTATTTGAAATGTCCTTCATACAATGCACATTTAACAACTGTACTTATGACATTAAACTGTTAAAGTTGTCTAAAATTAAATATCTTCGTGTTTTTACTTATATGTACTATCGTGAGGAATTGAAAGTAAACGCACTATTATAGCTGCGTAAATTTTACCAAATTGTCAAGCTAATGTCATTTATGTTATGATTAAATGCTGACACTGACACTTCAAAAGTACTGTATACATTGGAAAAATTTTGAAATTTCGACATGCCAACATAATAAAGTGTTAACTTTCAATTGCTCACGATAGTACATATCCGGGAAAAAAGTACTAATTTTTTTCCCGGGGAAAAAGTAATTTCATAGAAAGTGACATTTTGTTAGCTGTCCAGAGGGATAAAACGTCAAACTTTTTTCCTGTCACAGAAAAAAATATTTTTTCGAAAATTGTCATTAAAAGCTGACGATATTTTCGTTAAATTTTCAGTTGATGAAGTGATTTCTTTTTGTCACCTAGCTGCGAAATACTTTTACTCACGATTGGCTAGTAATCTGAACATTTCTAACATTCAATCTGGCTAGAAATGGGCTATTATATACCTAGGTAGGTAATGACACTTTACCGGCTAGCTTATATCACTTTTCCGACTAGGTAATGTCATTTCAGAATTTATTAAACGTCAGTGTCATTTAAATAAGTAAATTAAATTATAATAAAACTATTCACAAATCTTTATTAAGTAAATAACAAGACAACGTTTTAATTCAAAATTTATTCGCTTCTGGAATTAATATTAATTGCTATATTAGAATTTCCATGACTATTTACTGTTATCGAAAGACCATGTTTAAAATCGTGTGATAATCATTTAATAGTCTGTCAAAAAATATCACTAAATTAATACTGGTAGCCGTAACTTTGTGGTAATTCATTTTGAAAATAATAAAGTAAAATAAAACAATAACTTTGTTATACCACTTTATTCACATGTAATAGTGACCGCGGTTTCGACATACAATGTCATTATCAAACTGCAAAAGTTACAGGCCTACATAGATCTTATAAATGACCAAAAATATATGGGGGTGGTTTATGATGTTATTTAAAATTACTACTATATACTTAACTATTATATACAACATTGGAAAAGAGGTGTATATCACTATTAATTGTTACGTTACCTAGCAACAGTACCTATTAAAAGCATTTATCAAAATGCCATGAAATTTAATACTATTATATTTTTGAAATTTAGTGATTTAATAGTTTATATAATAATTAATTACTAACCGATCGTGGTTAAAATAGTATACAAACCTTGGCGGAAAGATTCATTCCCGTCTCGAGATTAAGTTCACCTCGACGCTGCGTGTCTCGATGAACTTACTATCTCTCGACTGTAATGAACTACATTCAGCCTCGGTATGTAATATACTATTATGTACTAGAACATAAAATAAATGCCAAAATGATTTGTCATTTTTTTCTAAACTTATTTATGATTTTATTAATTAAATAGATACAAAACAGTAACTATTATAAACAGGACGACTACAATCTTCACTTCTAGAGCTAATTTTGAATAAATACTCTTAGAAATATGAATTACTGAAAGTTACTTTTTCACACAACTAATATTTATTATTTATTAGGTTGCTATCGTTATAATAGTCACCGCTCCTAAACCGTCTTGATTCAAACACGATTTAAACGATTTCAAATATAAATTAAATTGTTGTGCATAACACCATTGTCTTATTTTATTGCAGTTTTCGAAAAAATATTGTTTGTACCTCGGTCGCCAAATGCTTTTGCGTTCTTGAATGGATAAAATTTCGGAAAAATAACTTGAACGCAAAAGTACCATTTCACGTTCTAGATACAAAAATAACTATTTGTTGTTTCTTTTCAATATCGTTATTGTTTTCAAAATTATTTAATTTGAAGTTGTGCTAAAATGTTTAATTAATTGTAGTAAGCCGTAAACAAAATTCTTTGAATTTTAATGACTTATATCTGTTTAAGTGAAATTTTAGTGAGTGGGCCTACTGATCCGGGACGGAGCTCGTAGGTGGCTCCGGAATATAACCTTCTATCACGCTTGTCGGATTATCATAACAGTAAACCGGCCAATTGGGCATTTGCAGTTAATCTGCTTCCTAAGCAACATTAGATAGTTAAATTAATAATCATTTAGTAATCATTTAGTAATCATTCAAATATTTTTGTAAAATGTCATACAATCAACACACATTGAAAAAGTTAGCCCTATATGCATTTAAAAAGACAGCTTATTTTCAATATTTGTCTAAAAAATGAAATTTTATGTGATATCTCTTATCCACATTTGGTTAAAGTTGGTTTTATTAACAACTAATTGTTTAATAATATAAAAATCTTATTAAAATTCTAGTGCGGAAAACACAATGCAACTTCATATTTGTGTGAAAATAGCTTTTCCAGGCATACAGACACGTGTTTCATTTTTCTACAGAATCATCAGTACATGCTACTGGAGAGATACTTTCACAATAATAACATCCTTACTGCATTACAAAAGTTATTAAGATAGAGCTAGAATAATATTCTGCGCCGCTTATTCATAATAAGTGTAAGACTTACTCAGGGGTTTCCATCTGACGGACACAACCACAACCTGCGGAAACTGTATTAACGTGCCTCCACTCTCTAATAACACATTACTTAAATAATATTCATGAATAAAGTGGCGATAATTCACGTTGTTAAGCATTCACAACACCAGTTTAAAATCCTCGTCCAGGTTGGAGTTAATGGTAATATCCCTTTAGGATCATTTGGGCTACCGCAGCGTCTGAACGGGTCTCGTTACGTAATACGCTTCCACAATTACTGGAGAATATTGATTTGGTTACGCGAAGAAAAATGTGATCTATGCACGATGACATTCTACCACATTATGCTTTGGAGGTGCGGCAACTTTTAAATAATTAGTCTTCAAAATGCTGGATTGTCAATCTCTTATTCGTCGCATCATCTCTAACCTTTTTTCTTTGGAGATAATATGGCTACACAAATCATCTTTTGTAGGAATAGCCAAGGTGGACATTTAAATGATATTATATTCAATCACATGTCACATAAAATTTAAGAAATATAAAATGTTAATAATCATTTTCATTTTATTGGAATAATATTTTATATTGAAACAGCCTATACATAAACCGAAATATCAATTTTTCGAGAAAATGAATCAGTATTATAGTTCGGAAAACTTTTTGCGTGATCCTACTATATTAAGGGCAAAACAACTCGATACCATTATAAACTTCTGGGTCTTGTTAAATTTTCGTCTGTAATCCTTTAGTACCCATCTAATTGTAGTTAAGAGATCTTATCTTGCCCATTTATATCTATCGTGCGTGGATAATGGTTATTATAGTATAAGATGTTACTGTTTTTCGTTTTATAAAACATTGTGGTGGTGAAGGAAATATCTTATAATTGTTTATAAAATATTCTATCAATATAATGCTGTCCTAAAGGCATTTTAAATTCTCTTAACAATTAGCAATCCATTTCATTAACTCTCTTTCGCTTTTTAGTGAGTAACAATCTTCATAGTTCAATTATTATTCGCTTCAGAAGAAGATGCCAAATATAATACAAAAATTAAAGTTAATATCTAATTTATTTTTTATAAACATAATAGTAAATTAGGTAATATTTATATTATCTGAAATTAATTTCATAATTATAAATTACTGGTAAATAATAACTAGCAGAGTTTATGATTGTATCGTCTTCTCCATGTTCCATCTTCGTTGATTGGGCCAAAAATATTCCTGAATATATTCCTCTCATACACCTCCAATCTGGTGATAATATTGATTTAGATTATGCAGTCTGTTCCGAATAAGTTCACTGCAGGCGATGATATGATTACTAGCTTTATTACTAAAGATGCCTGTAACTCGCTCGGTCTTCCTTTGCAAAAGATTTATCAATCTTGCTATTTCTACCTCTGTCTTTCCTTCAAGCTGGAAGCGTGCCAGAATCGTTCCTGTTTTTTTTAAAGAAAGGTGATAAATCTAGTTTCTCCAATTATCGTCCTGCGGCAATTTTTTCTAACCTTTCTAACATTTTCGAGTAATGCTTATATAATTCCATATTTAGCAATATCCGCTCCTGTATTTCTGCAAGTCATTCCCTGGTAGATCAACGTCGACTAATCTGGCTTGTTTCAACAGTTTACATGTGAAATTATAGACATTCAGGGACAGGTTGACTGTGTTTATACTGACATTTCTCGTGCTTTGACACAATAGATTATCGTATATTGCTGGGTACATTATCCTTTTACAATTTCACGCCTTGTCTCCTGAAGTTCATACAATCCTATCTAGAGAATCGCATTGATTATACGTTTTACAATGGATTTAATTCGACAACACTTGCTTCGTTTTCTGGTGTTCCCCAAGGTTCAAACCTGGACCCGCTATTATTTCTGGTTTTTATAAATGACTTGCTACTTAGCTTGCCTTCTCCGACCTTGTGCTATGCCGATGATGTGAAGATTTTTTCTGCTATTTCCTCTATTTAAGATGTTAATAACGTACAAGAGAGTCTTGACCTTATTTCAACTTGGTTTAAAGCGAATCATCTGCGTTTGATTCGTTATTAAATTTTAATTTACATATTGATATGGTATGTTGCTCTGCGACTAAGAGCGCTTCGTGACGAGGACTACACAGTACTTCAATGATAATAGTTTGCCAAAAACACTTTCTTTGCGTTGGTGGTTAGTAGGTTGGAGTATGGGTCGACTGTGTGGTATTTAATATACGGCTCGCAAGTAAATGCTATTGAACGTATTCAACGTCGATTTTTGAAGTTCTTAACTTTGAAACTTACCGGCGTGTATCCTGAGCGTGGTACCGACTACAATCTTTTGCTAGAGGAGCACAATATCAAATCATTAGAAGAACTTCAATCCTTACAGAGCGCTCGTTTTATTAATAAGTTGGTAAATGATCGAATTTACTGTCCTGACCTTCTGGCCAACGTACATTTTTCGGTTCCACGCTCACTTTCATGTACCCTACGCCCAGGACAAATCTTCTTTCGAGGGCTCCGTTGCTTCATATGTGCAGAACAACATTTATAATGATGTTTATTAATATTTTGCGTTCGTAATGAACTCATTATGAAACCCAAAACAGTATCGAAATGAGCTTGATTTCGATACGCTTTTTTTTATTCTTGAATGTTGGCATTGTTCGAACACAGAAATAAATATCTTTTTATTGTCATCTGATTTTAAGAATTATATTTAACAGATATGATATATGTACGTAGGCTACACAAACAACGTATATTGTATACAATTGAAAAGATGTATTAGTTTCTATGTTATTCATGTTTATATTTTTAGATAAAATATCAAGTCATATTAACGAAAATTAATAAATAATCTGTAATATAATATACTTCGCGGATAGCAAGATTTAAATTTGAAATTGTCAAGTATCAATGTGACCAACTGCATACTTTATATAAAGATGAAACTCAAATAGAAAAAATAGTATAAAAAAATCGTTTCATAAGGCCATTTGTCCCACTCGTTCTTTAGAAAACTCGTGCGGCAAAGTGGTGCCTTATGAAACTTGTGCTTTAACATACTATTTATGGGTTGGATCATTTTATGATTGTTAATTTATAATTATCATCGCATTGCCTAGTGTACCATTCACAAAATTCTCTTCGTTTTTCATTATCCTCTGGTCTTAAAGATTGACATACATTGTATTTATATGGATGATATTTGTGGGAGGCCAAAATCTTATGAGCAGTAGATTTGGGAACGCCGGTGTTATATTGAATTTCCCGAACTGATGTGTTTTAATTTTCAACAACTGCTTGTAAAACATTAGTTTTAGTTTCATTACTTATGCGCTGCGGTTTTGTATATGGCTTAGTAAATGATCCATGATGTATTAAATTTACCGTTAAATATCTGTAAGTAGAAAGATGGGGTTGTCTGCGTTCTGGGTACTGGTTTATATACATTTCGGCAGCTCTCGTCGAATTTTTGTGACTCAGAATGTAACAGGACAACATATCAAATTTGTCACTATTACTAAACGGCCCCATGACAGCAAAATTATTTAATAATAAATTTAGTAAATTTAGTATTTAAATGGCACTTTATATTACATAACACAAACTAAATGTCAACTATAAACAAACACTAACAATGACAGTTGTATCTTAGATTGTTTTATGTTTCCAAGGTTTCCTATTGTCAAATTTCGCAAGCGTTCTAACCTGGTAATGTGACAATATGTTTTTTTTTTAATTTTTGAAATTAGTTTTGGTACCAGATATAACAAATTATACATTTTTGAAAAGGGAAAGAAAAATTGTTTTCGATAGTGTCATAGCCAACTATAACCCCCATAAGAAAAATGAAACTTCACCATTGCAGCTCAACTACTATATCAGTATTAAAAAATCTAAATACACCACCAGATTTCCATTAAAAAAGTGCCTTAAGAAAGTGCAAGCTAAATTTGTCTTACTTTAAAAATAAATGAGTTATTAAAAAAAATCGAAAAACAAAAATTCACTTTTTTTGCAGTAGCGCCCGAAGTACATTAAATATTCAAAGCTAGTGTCTAGGGTTTGGTACAACTTTACCTCTGGAGTATTTGATCCCATTTAACCAAATCTGTATCTCTCATAATAAGCGAGATCCTCATGTTGATAATGAATCTGTGGACACACTGTATATATGAATTTATATTATGCAAAGAGTTTATATTGATATTTTTCTTTAATTGTTAATAGAATTATTATAATGTATAGTTGATAAGTAGAAATTTATGATTCAAATATGTATAAACAATATTCGAGACACAGTAATAATATAAGTGGACAAAAGTTAAATAAAACAACGTACATACAAGGTGATATTTCCCCTTCACTAACCTTTACTATATCCGTAACTCCTTCAAAGTCTGGGATGTGAAGAATTGTAGGTAAAAGTCAGCTGTACAATAGGAAAAATAGGTACACAATTCTACACACAACTACAGTAATAACATACACCCTTCGTCTAAATTATATATGTAAAATAATTTTGAATGTAGCAATTATTTGTCATAATTTATGTTGTAGTCGAGTTATTTAAAAGAAGCAACTGGCCTCCACGTTGTTGCGTCAAATGTTAATGTGCGCTGTGGGCTCTATATTAAAGGGCCTCACGTTAAAGCGACAAATGAAGAATAGCTGAGGAGGTGATAAAAAATGTAATGAAATAGTTCAAAAATAATAATTTTGAAATAAAAAGATGGGCGCCTTTATATAACTCCTCAAACTGCTCTATCTCTGTACAAAATTGCCAACTAGTCGGATTGCAAGAAACTAAATTAAAAAGCTTAATTAAATGTAAAATCTCAGGCTCTTCGTTGGTAATTAGTAGTTGCTTCCATAAAAGTAAACTATTAATGTTGAAGTTGAAAGAAATAACTGCTACAAGTAAATATTGACAAATAAAAGATTGATATGATAAATAAAGTATAATATTTATTGAAATAAAAGGAAACTGTAATAATATAACATGTAAAGCAATGGGTGAAATTAAAGAAACTATGTATAAGAAAGACAACAAAGTGTTACTTAAGAGTAAGATGGTTATGTGTGTATTAAATTAAGGAAATGTGGATAACGATATTAATAATCTTTTAACTACAATGGTGAGTACCTTTTGAATTAATATTGCTACTTTGACATGGTTATATTTTTAATATTAAAACTAGTATAGGACGTTGTTGGTTATGGTAAACAAAATCGAGAAATTTTATTTGTTTATAAATTTAAAGAATTAAAATTTTTAATAATAAGTACGCTATATCGGTAACCTGTGATTATAGTAATCCTGATGTTTATTTTGTAGAACGTAGGCTTCAAATGGGATGATTCTCGGCGATCGAAAAAGTTCGAATGTTGTACAAATTGTTGGCGGCGTGGGTGACTGTTTCCAATGACGCTTTCGAAGATTTTCTTCGGTCTTGGTCCCTGATGCCTAATTTCTCCCTGCGTTCTTATCTTGCTGTTGGATTACAGGTATCGATGTGGATTAACGATAATCAATTTCGTAGATGTTCTGTGATTGTTTCTTGATAATATTTCTTTAGAATTACTTGTGATTATAGATGAAACTACGTCTATGATGCTTGGTTGTACGTAAAAACGTAAAAATTGGAATATCTCGTAGAATTTCACTTGTCGATTGTGTTTATTTAAAGGCAGGATACTTTTAATTACTTTTTACTAACTTAGCGTTATGAATTATATTTATATTATTATATTTAAGAATTTCTAAGGTTCGGTCAAAAAAATGCGTCTATTACTTAATAAATCCCAAAAGATGATGCCGATAGCACTTGTCTCTTTTACCAAACTTAGCTATCTAATGATGCCAAAAAGTCTCGATGTTTTACCTTATTAACATATTTAAATAGATGGAATTTGACTAATTTTACTATTCCCACAGATTTTAAAAATTATTTAATAAATTAACAAGTTAGGTTAAGGTGAAACTTAATGTTACAAATTGAGTACTGCGCACGATAAATATTTACATTTGCGAGATGTCAATTTGTAGGCGTGTCTTACTAGCGTCGATATAAATTAAAGATGCATATGAATTTGAATATGTGTTTTTCGCGCTAATATTTGAAATTTGAATTAGAAATAATTAATAAGAAATTAATGAAAGAAATATAAATATAGAAATTTAAGAAAATAATGTTATCTTTATTAAAATTCGTATGCACTTCGACCCTACTAATACTTAATAATATCACTTACATAATCTTTTATTACCATTTTTTACTTTGTATATCTTATTTTTCCCATTTTAGATGCAGCTCAATGTGTATGCCTTGCATCACTACATTATATATATATATATATATATATATGTATATATTAAAGACTGAGGACTCTTGTCAGTCTTGTGTATCTGATCTTAACATTGTTGTTACAAGTGAACATTGTAACTTGTAATATGATTGTTATTTATTTAATTAAACGATATTTTATGTTATTCCCGAATGTGTTATTTATTCTACCAACAAACCCGGCCTCTAATGTGTCCGCCTCGGAAACGAAGCTGTAACTAGGACCAGGGGACATTATATGGCTACCCTGCCTCTAGCTAAGCTGAACCGATCTCATATGCGATTTTACCAGCCACATCTGACATAATATGTAACACACCAGGACCAGGGGGCATCACAATATGTAACAAAACATAGTATGTCCTTAGCTGACATAATTCTGTTTTGCATTTCTAGGTTTTCAGTTCTTTCCATATTGAGTTCAACACCTATATAAATGAACCTGTGGGCAGCTTGAACATTATCCTCGACTCTAATACGGTTTTCGCTTTCTCTTATTCTCGATATGTCTTTATCTTTCGTGTGTTTATATAGAGTCCAATGTTTTGGGTTTTATTTTTTGCTTCCACGTCCCTTGTATTAGCACGATTTCGTTTCGTGGTTTTATTTATCATTCCTTATACTGCATTTAGCGATATAAGGAAACTGTGTTGAATTAATTGAAGGCTATCAATGGTTAACGACAATCAATTTCATCGCGATTGCAATCGTTGACGCAAAAAAAGTCGTTTCGTGCATTTCTTTAACGCCCAAATTGTGTTATTTCTATTTAAGGAGAATATTTCGAAGAAATAAAACAATTTTTGTCGGAATTTTATAACTGTTTTTGTTTTTTAGGCATTTCCGGTTATTTTTTGAGACAGAGGATGTATATAAATTTCGCTTTATTCCATTTACTTCAGGATAGTTCAATGTAGGGTTATGTTCTCTAGAAAACAACATTTGACCGAAATCCGCGAGTGTAGATTTTTATGGGACGCTGTATTTTATGTTATCTTACGTCATTTCGCAAGAAAAAAGAAACAAGTAAGTTAAAGCGGACGCTTGCGTCTTATGCTAGACACTGCATTTTCATGACTACTACAGAGGATCGCTGTCGCTTATGTGTTTATATGTATATCTGTTCAGTATTCAGAATTTAGTCCGCATAATAAACCCTGAGCGGAAAGACAATAAAACGTTTTAGTCGCGTCTGAATTTTAGTGCTTTGATACGCGGAAGTTATGACCACAGGGCGTTCTATTATCAAAGTTATTGAAGAAACTAAATGAACCGAGCTTAACGGGGCTAGATAACGTTGCGGATGGTAAACTTAGTATTTTTTGGACTTTTTACCTAAAGAATAATATGATTATTTTAAGGACGTGCAAGGATTACATTTCATACTAGAAATGCTTCACATCTTGCGCTCAAATTCTACAATAATTAGGGCGAAGGTTAAATATAATCGCAGATACTTACCAACTATATAAACTTATACTTTTCTACTTTGTTCAGTCTATCGTTTCACATATTTTATTTTTTTTTAAATATAATCATGAAGATAACACAATATTTACTATTTAAACTATTCCCAGGGACATTTGGAGACTATTGGATAAAATTAAGCAAACTGAACCAACGAAATTTTAGGTAGCTCCCTCCAGTAGCATTTTTGAAAACAAATTTTTCAAATGAAAAGTGTCGTGGGATTAGGTTCCCGGAATAAAGTCGGTAAATTCTTTTATAAAGAGATGGACTGCCTCTATTGCCGCAAAATGGCAACTTTTTTTGAAATTAGAATATAACCATTGCGAAGTCAGTTGGACGGTAGTCTTCGATAACCTCTTTCTGCTTAAAGTTAACTAACTAATAATAACTAACTAATAACTAACATCGACGATACTTCTCTTCTGCAAGACAATTTGGATATAGTCTCAAATTGGAGTAATGGCTTCAAATACTAAGAAGTGTTGTTCTGTGAGTTACGCCATCTTCAAATTTCCTATACTGTCACAGTATATAATGAATAATACTTACTTGGAAAGGAAAACTGTCATTAAGGACCTGGGTGTATTACTTGATTCTGAATTATTTTATTAAGCAACAATTGCAAGCTGTGTGTATTTCCTCCTGCAAAACTCTGGGCTTCATTATGCGAGTTTCTACTAATTTCAATAACATTGTCTTGCTTAAGGTGTTGTATTTCGCTTTTGTTGTCAGTAAAATTGATTATGCAGCTATTGTTTGGTATTCCTTCTATGCCTCCCACAGATTAATTTGGGATAGGATACACCGGCGATTTTTAAAATTCATCTTCTTTAAAATTGATGGAGTATATCCACCGACTGGAATGAGTCAGGAAGATTTGCTGCAGCGCGACAATATGCCTTCGCTCTTGGACAGAAGGGATCGCCAGGTGCTACCTTCTTGCTGAAACTCTTAAATCATAAGATTGATTGCCCTTCGTTCTGTCCAGAGTTTCTCTACACGTGCCAAGATTTCACTCACGTTTCAACTCCGTGCCTACTCATGTGCCTACGGTGAGGACCAATGTGTTGCAACGTTTCCCAGTCTACATAATGAGCACTACTGTCAATAAATATTTTGAAGATTTTTTTTTCAATTAGGCTAGTAAATTTCTTTTACGATTGTATATACACTGTGTCCATAAAGTATGGACACAAGCCCGTAATAACGTTATTGTGCATTATTTGACAAAATGCAAAGATATATCGATTAATGTTTTTTATTAGCTATATTTAGATGCTACTATTTTGTTTTTTCCGTCGACCTTGAATAAGTTATGACCTCATTGATAATTTTTTTAAATGTCAACCCCATTTTTTTTTATGGATTTTGAAAGCTTTTACAATTCTTTATTCGATGATGTAAAAATTTTGGTATGTTACATTAGGAAATTTTTGAGTACTAATCATTTGCGTCCATAAAGTATGGACACTAGCCCGTAATAACGTTATTGTGCATTATTTGACAAAATGCAAAGATATGTCGATTAATGTTTTTTATTAGTTATATTTAGATGCTACCATTTTGTTTTTTCGACCTTGAATAAGTTATGACGTCATTGATAATTTTTTTAAATGTCAACCCCATTTTTTTTATGGATTTTGAAAGCTTTTACAATTCTTTATTCGATGATTTAAACATTTTGGTGTTAGTGTTACATTAGAAAAGTCTATGCGACACAACCGGAAAATTTGGACGTTTTACGACAACGCATCATCTACGAAAGCAGACTAATCACTCCCAAAATATTACAGAATGTGCGAAATGAAATTTATCATCGCTTAGGATTTTGTCAACAAAATGAAGGAAAACATTTTGAGCATTTGTTATAAATTTGATACTGAAAACGTCAAAAATAAAACATAGAATTACAACACAGTTTACTCAAAAATTTTCTAATGTAACATACCAAAATTTTTACAACATCGATTAAGAATTGTAAAAGCTTTCAAAATCCACAAAGAAAAAGTGGGGTTGACATTTAAAAAAATATCAATGACGTCATAACTTATTCAAGGTCGACGGAAAAAATAAAATGGTAGTATCTAAATATAGCTAATAAAAAACATTAATCGACATATCTTTGCATTTTGTCAAATAATGCACAATAACGTTACTACGGGCTTGTGTCCATACTTTATGGACACAAATGATTACTCAAAAATTTTCTGATGTAACATACCAAAATTTTAACATCATCGAATAAAGAATTATAAAGGCTTTCAAAATCCACAAAAAAAAAAATGGGGTTGACATTTAAAAAAATTATCAATGGCGTCATAACTTATTCAAGGTCGACGGAAAAAACAAAATGCTAGCATCTAAATATAGCTAATAAAAAACATTAATCGATATATCTTTGCACTTTGTCAAATAATGCACAATAACGTTATTACGGGCTTGTGTCCATACTTTATGGACACAGTGTATATATATATATATATATATACATATATATATATATATATATGTACTAAACACACGCACGAACGCACCGACATACAAAACCCTACACTTACGCTCTCAAACAAAACCACACACCCATAGAGAGACGCAAGCTGCCAGCAACAACCAACACACAAGTTCATACCCAGAAGGAGACACAAATTGCTAGCAGCGAACAACACATATTTTCACACCTTGTTATCTATTTTTTGGAATACTAAGGCATGATTTATTATTATTACTAGAATGTATCTTTGAATAATTCAAACCATAGCAACTTAATTACTTGACATTTATATCCTGTCATTCATATTTTGTATTCTCTTGAAAAAGGCGTAGACAGCCGAAACATGTAGAGTTTTTTTAAATACATATATTTTGAAGTAATATACAGACCTTTAATCGCCTACTGATTAGGTTTACCATATATATATATATATATATATATATATATATATATATATATATATATATATATATATATATATATATATATTTAGTGTTTATAAGAATTTAATTTTCTTATTTATTTTATTGGCCGTGTCTTAATATTAAAATAATAGATTTTTTTATTGGTTTAGCGACCATTTAATGAATTTTAATGTTTTAGTGTAGGTGTTGTGTCTTTTGACACAACACCAACACTAAAACAATCACATACAATATATAACATACCCTGCAAAGACTGTGACAAAGTATACATAGGCCAAACAAAACAGTTACTACAGGAAAGATTGAAAGGTCAGAAATACGCAAAAAATCAAACCGCTTTTAAAAAACACTAAGTGACACTAAAACATAATTTTGATTTTGAAAATACCAAAATAATAACAAAACAAAAAAATACAAAGGCTAGGGAGGTCTTAGAAATTATCCATATTTTCAAAAACAGCAGAACAATCAACGACAGAAACGAGATTGATGGACTTTCTAAACTCTATTACCCACTCATTAGACAATAGTATACAACCAACACACACAAACAAAAAATTTTTATTGTTACCCATTTGTAAATACATTTACTATATATCCCTTAACACATTTCCTGACCTTTTTGCTAATTTTAAAATAGAACAAGAAATTCCACTTCTCTAAACCAAAGACACAGTCACACACATTATTCGAAGCAGTGCGGTCGGTTTCCCTAAAAAGGTCTCGGATAAGTACCGACGACACATGTTTGCACAAAATGAGTGTTGAAACAGAATAAATCGGTGAGTTTATGTCATTCAATGTTCCTTACTGTATTATCATTTTAATTTTAATTTTTAATTTTTAATTCATTTATACAAATGTAATCATTTTAATTTTTCCTTACTTATTATTAATTTAATTTTAATTTTAATTGTTAATTCATTCACACAAATGCAAACATATTTTTCTTGCTTTTCATTGTATTAATTCTTGTTTCTAGTTACTTGAAAAAGACTTGATAATAATAAAAGCGAAACGTCGTAGAAGAAAACATTAAAGTTCATTAAATGGTCGCTAAACCAATAAAAAAGTCTATTATTTTAATATATATATATATATATATATATATATATATATATATATATATATATTAAAATAATAGACATTTTCTTAGTTTAGCGACCTTTAATGAATTTCAGTTTTTTCTACGACGTTTCGACTTTTTTTTATATAATTAAGTCTTTTTCAAATGATTAAGTCGAAACGTCGTAGAAAAAACTGAAATTCATTAAAGGTCGCTAAACCAAGAAAATGTCTATTATTTTAATATTATGACACGGCCAATAAAATAAATAAGAAATAAATTTTAATTCTTATTAACACTAAATATATATATATATATATATATATATATATATATATATATATATATTTATATATATATATATATATTTATATATATATATATATATATAAGTAAATAATTAGTTGAACGGATAAGCGATCTGTCAAATAAAAAAACACTCATTTATTTCACTCTTTATATTTCATAACCATCCCTTACTTCTTCAGGAGTTCAATTTCAGAGTTAAAATTTAGCAAAACGCCACGAAATATGCTAAAATTGATTGTCTACATTAAAACATTAAATTAACAAGGAATTGCTTTCACGTCAACTTTTATTTAAGGTTGACGTGAAACCAATATCTGGTTAATTTAATGTTTTCATGTAGAAAATCAATTTTAACATATTTAGTGGCGTTTTTGCTAAATTTTAAATCTGTAGTTTATCTCCTGAACAAGTAACGAATGGTTATGAGATATAGAGAGCGGAATAAATTATTGTTTTTTATTCGAAAGACCGTTTACCTGTTCAATTAATTATTTACTAATATAGTACGGTCCATAATACTCACAAGTTTATATATATATATATATATATATATATATATATATATATATATATATTAAAAATAATAGATTTTTATTGGTTTTAGCGACCTTTTATTGAATTTTGATGTTTGTTTACGACGTTTCGACTTTTATCAATTCAGTCTTTTTCAAGCATCTGGAAACAAGAATCATTACAATGAACATGAGAACTGTGTTTGTTTCGTGTGATATAACAATTAAATTAGCAATTTTAAATTTAAAATTATATTAAGAAATGAATTACGAATTAGGTTAGCATTTTACGTTGAAAATTAAATAACATTAAATTAAAATAGCTTAGAATGGTAGGGGGACATTAAAGCGATTAATATCTGTATGAATAAATTGGAGACTTAACAATTATTAACAATTTTAAGTTTAAAATGAGATTAAAAATTGATTACAAATTGAGTTAACATTTAACGTTGAAAATTACATAAAATTAAACTAAAAAATAGCTAAAATGAATAGGTAGGGCGGCATTAAAGTGATTAACAACTGTATGAATGAATTGGAAAGTTAAATTACACTACAATAAGTAAAGAGAACAAAGAAAAGACATATAAACTCACATTTGTTGTTCGTTTTGTTTTTGCAATGGTACGCATTCATGTGACACATGTGTTTGGACATCCGAGACCAATTTACTTAAAGAACGGTCGTGCTTGTGCGGATATTGTAAGTGAACTAATACTTTAGTTTGCGGGGATTTTTAATTTTTTGTTCTTTGGAATGAGCATGGTGGTCAGGACCGTATTTAGGGGTATATGTTAACGTTGTTTTTTCTAATGGGAGCTGTTTTTTTTCCCGTTTTTTTGTCTTGTGCGTGCAGGGTTTTTTTTTGATTTTTCTATTGTTTTATGAGAGGGTAATAGAGTTTTGAAAGCCCATCAATTTCGTTTCTGTCGTTGATTGTTTTGCTATTTTTGAAAATGTGTATCATTTCTAAGACCTCTCTAGCTTTTGTGTTCTTTTTTTGTGTTATTACTTTGGTGTTTTCAAAATCAAAATTATGTTTAAGTGTCAATTGGTGTTTTTTTAAAGCAGTTTGATTTTTTGCGTATTTGCGCCCTTTCAATCTTTCTTGTAGTAACTGTTTTGTTTGGCCTATGTATATTTTGTCACAGTCTTTGCAGGGTATGTTGTATATTGTGTGTGATTGTTTTAGTGTAGGTGTTGAGTCTTTAAGTTTGGTGTGTAGGAATTTTAGTTTTTTACCGCTTTGGTGTGGTATTTTAAAATTAAATGGTTTGAATATGTTGTCTAATTTTTCGGATAATCCAGTTATATAGGGTGTGGGGATATATGTGAATTCATTGGTTTTTTTGTTATTGTTTTGGTTGTTTGTTTTGTTATAAATTTTATTGAGTCTAAGTTTTATAATTTTTTGTATGAATTGTGGTGGATAGTTGTTTTCTGACAAAATTGTTTTAACTTTATTTAGTACTGTTGGTCTGAAATTTTTAATATTAAGACACGGCCAATAAAATAAAAAAGAAAAACAAAATTCTTTAAACACGAAATATATATATATATATATATATATATATAAGTAGACAGAGTCTTTGCTTTATATATATATATATATATATATATATATATATATATATATATATATATATATATATATATTAGTGTTTATGAGAAATTAAAATTTATTTCTTATTTATTTTATTGGCCGTGTGCATAATATTAAAATAATTAACTTTTTTTGGTTTAGCGACCTTTATTGAAATTCAATTTATTTAAATAACGACGTTTCGACTTTTTGTGTGTAATTGAGTCTTTTTCAAGTGACTTAGAACTAAAAAAATTACAAAACGAAAGGTAAGAATTATATTTACATTATATGAAAGAGTTACAATTAAAATAATGATTAGAGTGCGGAAAATAAAATTTAAAATTTAAAGGATACAAAAACTCACCAAATTTATTTCGATGTTTAAACACATGTGAAGGGTCGACATTGTTTTCCGACCATGCAATTTGCACTGGGCATGTGTTTAAACATCGAAATAAATTTGGTGAGTTTTTGTATCCTTTAAATTTTAAATTTTATTTTCCGTACTCTAATCATTATTTTAATTTTAACTCTTTCATATAATGTAAATATAATTCTTACCTAGATACATTTCATTAAATTCTTTTAATTCAATTACACATCTCCTATGGTGTTTCATATCATTAGGAAGCTTATCTCATAACGGATATTTTAATAATATTTATGCCATCGAAAGAACACCTCTTCAGGTCGCGCTTCTTATTAATTATTACTCAAGATATCGACCCTCTCTTCGACTTAGGTCATAAAACGACCTTTTCCTATACCAGTGTTCTATCGACACAAACTATCAGTCCTTCTTCTCTTTAGAACCTTCGTAAGTTCAACATCTTGCTCGTCGTGCTGTTCAAGTACACGATGCCACTCACCACGCTGCCCGGCCTCTTTCGCTTCTAAGGTAATTTTGTATTGTTCGATATATATTATTCTTTTAAGCGAATCCATATTGATTCACATTAATTTAACTAATTAATTTCTTATTCCTCCGGCCAAACATCGCTCTACTCATACTTGTCCGAGTATATCTTCGCAGAACACGTGACCAACTTCGCAACTTAAAGGTAGCTCTGTATTGTTCTATACAGAGGTTATTTTATATATATTAATTAACCCTTAATTTACTGCTCAATTTAACGTTCGTTTTCAGTGTATTTTGTGTTAATTTATAATTACGTATTTACCGCTCCTCGTGTATATATTACTTTTGTTTATTACCTTTAAATATATCAAGGTCGACTTCTTTTTTATGTAAATATAAATACAAACTTTAAGTACAACGCTCCTGTGTTTTATTTAGTAAGTAAGTTGTTGTATATTTATTTAATTAACCATTATCACACACGTCCTTGGAACTTTGACAAAACCTCACCAGCACCCGTAATTATTTTATTATCTTATCTTAGAATAATTTAATTATTATTAGCACGGCAGCCACAACCAATATGTTTCAAACTGTTTATATCAAGTTTGTGTTGATATATCAAGGAGACAACTAAATTAGTGAGCTCATCGGCAAGTGATAAATAACGAAAAGCGAGTCAAATATGTGTGGCAAAGACAAAGAAACAGAGGATGGCACACAAACTTGACGAAGTTCTAGGAAGAATATTAGAAGACAGATAAATTAAATTGTAGGATGCAAAGAGAATTACATAAAATAAAAAGCAATAGAGTAAAGTTAATGGCAGAAATGGCATCTTACGTCTAGTAATATTTTAATTGAGTTTAATTTGAATATATAATAAACATCCTTAAAAAATAAAACAATATTCGATTATAAAGAGAATGAAATCTCTTGACAATGGAATAGTTATTCCGAAAAAATTATCTAGTTTAATAAATTTCGTTAACCATAATACTATAAGTGTTTAATTCTTATATTTATTTCTAATAAAATGTTTTGTCCCACTCACAAAGAAAACAGCAATTCTTTGAATAACTTAGTTGCAAACCAAGTAGAATTGCTACAACTTTGAGGTCTGAGCTGATATACCATTTGTACATTTTGTAATTAATTCTGTCTAGAAGAAAAGTTATATTTTCATACGTTTCTTTTAAGTGGATTGCCTGATCAACGGGGATGGATGGATAAACGTTTCTTGGGCGAAGAAGGACAGCTTCCAAACGCAATTTCAAAACATCGATAAAAAGTAGCCATTCTTCGGGATGGTGTTGGTGACCTAATGCCAACATCAAATCGTCGACATTATTGCAGTATGAAAGACCCTTGTCGGTTGAAAAATACTGTGATACTTCTTTCTGACGATTACGATACACATAAATATATGTGCCAGGAGCTAACTTCCTTCCTTGGAGTCTAGGTCCTAGTATTTCTGCTTTAGTTTTTGACAAATTCAGGTCTCGAATAAGATCATTTAACTCTAACTGATTTATTAGTTGTAGTCCGTCCTCCTCAGATGGCAGATATTCATCACTCATTCATCGCTGATCGATGACTTAAACTTGCTTCTTCTGTAACATCATATTCTTCACTCTAAACACCTATGGGTCTTCGTATTAGCAACACTTGTGAATGAGGTACTGGACGAGTAGCAGAGGATAGACTAGCGTAACTAATATTTTTCTTATTTTTGTTGGAAAACCCGAAAGTTTTCGTGCAGAAAGAGTAGCAATTTGTTTGTTCACGCCAAATTATAAGTCTTGCAATGGTATAACGTTTATCTTATAGTTTGATCAGCTAGTCAGGGTTACAGCACAGCATGAGCAGCAAATGTTGGGAGCCCATGGCTTGTCTTGATGTTCAATGGTAGAGCCAAAATAGTAAAAATATAACTTTTCTATTAAAGGTGTAATATTTCGCTTATGCTGGTGGGTAGTGAATTCTTCACACACATAACAGAAACTGTTTGATTATCTATACGTACGCTACATTGTGAAATAAAAATACGTTCAGCTATTAGAAACTGACTTAAATTGAATCGAAGGAGCTGTGTCTAGATCTTTATATTCCCACATAGCTAAATATCCAATTCTTAGCCAATTCTTAATTTGATTGGTTCCATAGCAAAAGTGGGCGTTGTATAAGTGCTCTGACGTAGCAAAAAT
The DNA here is from genome assembly GCA_935421215.2 of Melolontha melolontha. Lineage (NCBI taxonomy): Eukaryota > Metazoa > Arthropoda > Insecta > Coleoptera > Scarabaeidae > Melolontha > Melolontha melolontha. The sequence continues at coordinate 4,311,773 of OW285239.1, read as the reverse complement.
GCAAGGACATGTCCAGACATGTCCATTCAATGTCCGACAGTACAATATTTTTAGTAATGTCTTCCTCATATAAAAGTAACTTTTAATTCCTTTTTTTTTTTAAACTATTTAGGAAAATATCTCAAGATCCTGTCGTGATGGAGCAAATTCTAAATAAGATTCAAAATTAGCATGGCAAAAGACAAACTACACCAAACTCTGTTGACCAGTATAACTAATAAGAATATTGGAATACATTTTTAAATTTTTCTAAAAATTGCGGAAATCTATTGAATATCCTTTGACTTAGCTCAAGCTAATTCACCATAATCAATTATTTTTGTGCTTTATGAAGCGAAAAAAATCGTTGTTACGACTATTTTATTCTTTATTTTACAATATTATTAACGTCTTATTTATTTACAATAATATTATACCAACCACAGCGAACTAATCTTTTATACACTCCGAGAAGTACACAGATAAATATTTACACTTATTACAGACGTCCAAATAATACGCCAACATATTTTCATTACGTAGGTACTGCTGACTTACAAACTTTGTATCATAAGTTATTACTGGCAAACTTCCGCTCTTATCAGCAGGATCCTTGTTGCAAATGACTAGGGATTTCCTTCAGTTTCCTGGGAGCCATTGACTGCTAAGTTTATATAGTAAAACTACAATAAATGTCAACTGAAATTTATCATTTGCCGTACGTAACGAATGTTTACCCTGTACTTTCTTAATACTCTTCAGCATGGCTTTGTTATGTATGGCCGAAAGAACCGAGTAGTTAATGAAATGAACTTTCGACAAAAGACAAAAGCGAAGATGTTATGTGTAAATAAATGGTTTGTTTGTCTTATTTTCAGTTTTCTTGATTTGTTTCTGAATGTATAATTACATTACTATTATGCAGAGAATTATTATTATTTAACCTTCCAGTCGTGGGCGATTTTTAAAACTTTCTATATAAAATTCCGGTTTCTCCTTAATCGCTATATATAACAGTTATTGGGATTTATATTAATCTACTACTAGTTTATAGCAAAATGCCCCGATGGAATAGAAAAAAGGTAAATATATTTCATGTGTTTCAGTCTTTAAGCAAATAAGAGTGGTAGACAAGAAGGTGATAACAGGACCCAAAAAAGAATATTATAAATGGTGCCAAAATGCTTTCATATATTTTTGAATAATCAAAAAAGATCTTAATGTCAAATTTAGGCAAGTAGGATAGCACTTAAAATACCTCTTTAGGTGTATGAATTTAGCCTATCTTTAAATGCTTAAAATTAGGTAACGTAAGTTGTGAACAAAGTGTTGTTAATATCGTTAAATGATGTAATGATGAAATAGAAAAAAATATAACGGGTGTTTTTTATAGAGGTATAGAACTTTGAAATGGAATAAAACAAAGATGAATTTTTTAAATTGACATGAAATTCACTTTATTCGAAAGATAACCTTCTGGCATTATAATTTAAATATGACTTCTGGCATATGACCGCCACGGCTGGCTCGGACGTAGTCTAATCTGGAGGTCCAATTTTCGATTACTTTTTCCAACATTTGTGGCCGTATATCGGCAATAACGCGGCGAATGTTGTCCTCCAAGTGGTCAATCGTTTCGGGCTCATCGGTGAAGAATAGCGACTTCATATATCCCCACAGAAAATAGTCTAGCGGCGTTAAATCGCACGATCATGGAGGCCAATTCATGGGCCCGAAACGTGAAACTATGCGGTTACCAAACGTTTCCTTCAATAAATCAATTGTGGCACGAGCTGTGTGACATGTTGCGCCGTCTTGTTGAAACCACAGCTCCTGCACATCATGGTTGTTCAATTGATGAACGAAAAAGTCAGTAATCATGGCTCTATAGCGGTCCCCATTGACTGTAACGTTCTGACCAGCATCGTTTTTAAAGAAGTACGGACCAATGATTCCACCAGCCCATAAAGCACACCAAACAGTCAGTTTTTCTGGATGTAACGGTGTCTCAACATACACTTGAGGATTACCATAAATCCAAATACGGCAGTTTTGTTTATTTACGCATCCATTCAAACAAAAGTGAGCTTCATCGCTAAACAAAATTCGCTTATGAAAATCGGGATCAACGGCAATCTTGTTTTAGGCCCATTCACCGAATCTACGCCTTGCTAGCTGATCGTGTGGCTTCAATTCTTGCACGAGTTGGATTTTGTAAGCACGCAAACCAAGATCTTTCCACAAAATCTTCCATAAAGTGGATGGAAACATATCCAATTCTTGTGCACGATGGCGGATAGATTGATTCGGGTCTTCCTCTACGCTACGCTCTACAGCAACAATGACTTCTTCTGTACGCAATGTACGACGTCTCTGTGGATGTGTATTATCATTTAAAGTAAACGTGGTGTGAAAACATTCCATAGTTAATCGAATTAATGGACGATTATGTTGACCGTAAAATGGACGTAGTGCGCGATACGTATTTCGAACAGAACCATGATTTTCAAAATAAATTTGCACAATTTGGAAGCGTTGTTCAGGCGTCAGTCTATTCATGTTGAAATGCCAAACCAAACTAAATATAAATCACTTGACAGCTGACAAAATGGCCGCCAGTTAAAAAAGTGCTGCCGACTTAATGTTCTATACCTCTATAAAAAACACCTGTTATTACAATAGTTCCTATAATGATTGATAAGTTAGGTATGTGCTTTGTAATATTTATTACTACTCTTGTTTGCTCTAAAATGGTAGTTTTAAAATGATTGATATGATATGTAAGATACATAGATGTTTCAAGTAAAAATACAGGTTTAACCAACGATTCTTCTATTTTGGCGGATTAGGTAGCTTGAGATAGCTGAATGGCAGGTATGTTGGTTCGGGAGTTTCGTGGTATATAGGAAAGGTTGAAGCTTCTATTTTATTTCTGTGTTTTTCTTGATTAGTGGGAAACGTTTTGAAACTTGAAAAGGTTAGTAAAGCATTTCTTGATTTAGAAATTCATAATTCGGAGCACCAAAAATACGTGGTTTATGTTTCACACAAAAGGACGGCAACCGCTAATTGTTTTATTATTACAGGGCTTTTTCTTTACATTACTAAATTTGAATTAATTTTGACTGTATTTCTTTTTTATTAACTAATACCAGCCTTTTAATTCGTTGTAAAATATCCAAACTTAATTTAAACATAACTTCTCCTGATAAAGGTAAAGAAAATACACACTTGGTTATTTGTTTCACTGCAATGCAGTGAAACAAATAACCAAGTGTGTATTTTCTTTACCTTTATCATTTAATATGTTTCACCAAGTGCCTAGCGAGACCTCAATCAATTATATAACTTCTCCTGATTTCTAAATGTTATTCTATTATTCTATAAAATGACAACCTAATTTTATACTCTCGCTAAACATTTTATACTCTCTGTACAGTTATTACACAAAAATTTCATCACTATATTAAAATATTTTAACTAGTTAAATTAAGTGAATATTTGTATATATTCAATGTGAATTACAATTGAAATAGTATAAATAAATTATTTAATGGATTTAGAAAACTTCAAATGACTTCAATATTTTGATATACCTAATTTGGCTTTTACATTAAATTATATAAAACATTTTAAAAGTAAATTCGTTACTGTTTTTATTCTTTTAGGTATAAGACAATACTGGGGAGGTCCAGAACTATAACAATGTATAGCAAACGCCAATTAAGTTGGCGCGAGGAAGGGCAAGTTCGCGCAGGATTAGAAGTAGTGGGGAAATTTGTATTTTGTTTTACATCAAATGTCAGATAATTCTAACCTATGAGCGTGTATCACTTTATGATCCCCTAGCAAAGACATTATGTTCCGTCTAACGTCAATAACAAATTTATTCTGACAATTACTTGAGTAGTTGGGGTGGACGTTTTTAAAAACGGCTTCTGCGCACCCCCTCCTCGCGCCAACTTAATTGGCGCTTGCTATATATATATATATATATATATATATATCATTAATGAGATCAATAACAGCTCCCAAGAAATACGAGTCAGAATAGAACAGGCGAGAAGCACCTTTACAAGGATGAAAAGGCTTTTCTGCTGCCGAGATTTAAACCTTGACTTAAAAATACGATTGATGAGATGCTATGTGCTGTCTATACTATACTAGGGGATGGAGGCCTGGACGCTGAAGGTAACCGACATGAGGAGACTGGAGGCATTTGAGATGTGGGTATACCGGAGAATATTGAAGATCTCATGGGTAGAGAGAAAACCCAACGTAGAAGTGATGAGACGTATGCATAAGGAGAGAGAAGTGATTCCGACAATTAAGAGAAGAAAACTGCTGTACATGGGACATGTCATGATAATGAACTGTTTAGAGCTGCGGTTTCAAAAGTAAGAATTGCTATGATAATTGCCAACCTTCGAAGCGGAAACGGCACCTAAAGAAGAAGAAGATATATATATATATATATATATATATATATATATATATATATATATAGTAGATTTAATTAGTTGACGATTTAAGGTCTGGTTTTACTTAAAAATGCATATATTTAAAACAATCTTACATATTTCGGCAAATGATGCCTTTCTCAAAGAATTTGAAATATAAATGACAGTATATTAATGTCATACTTATAAGTATGATGGTAGATTTAATGAGTGGGCGATTTAACGTCTGGTTTTACTTAAAAAAGCATATATTTAAATATACATGTTTCGGCAAATGATGCCTTTCTCAAAGAATTTAAAATATAAATGATAGTATATTAATAGTATGACATTAATATACTGTCATTTATATTTTAAATTCTTTGAGAAAGGCATCATTTGCCGAAACATGTAAGATTGTTTTAAATATATCCATTTTTAAGTAAAACCAGACCATTAATCGCCAACTAATTAAATCTACCATAACATACAAAGGTCACGAAATAATTATCTATATATATATATATATATATATATATATATATAACAAGTATTCATTTGAAAAGTCAATCTAGTAGCATGTGATCTTCTGAGAACATTTTCAAGTATGTCGTAAATTAAAATTTACTACTTAACCTACGAAGTCGTATATTTTGACAGTTTCATACATACAAATAAATAACAAATAATAGGTATTTATTGAAAACTATAATAAATGTTGAAAATGTTGTCCTTCAAAATCAATGCACTTTAAAATCCTCCGTTCAAAATTTCTGATGATATTCTGTAACATTGCTGGATTGTTATTAATTTCCATGCATTTCTGTTCGAGTCTCTGTAGCATATCATTCAAATTCAATATAGGTGTTCGAAATATGTTATTTTTTAGATAAGACCACAAAAATAAGTCGCAAGGTGTTAAATCGCATGAACGTGCAGGCCAGGCAATTTCAGTATTTCGACTAATTATACGCTCATCAAAAAATTCTCTTAAATAATCCAAAGATTCTGCAGTACAGTGACAAGGTGCTCCGTTTTGTTGGAAATATGCATTTTGTTGTTCATCATCATGCAACTGATTGACAAATGATTGTAAAATTTCCGTACGGTACCTTTAAGCAGTTAACGTTCCCTGAAAAAATATTGGTCCAATGATTCGCCTTTGGCTTATCGCTGCCCATACACCAATTTTCTCTGGGTGTAGCGATTCTTCATTAATTACATGTGGATTTTCACTACTCCAAATTCTTGTATTTTGAGAATTTAGGTATCCCGTTTTATAAATCAGTAAAGATGACACTTTGCGAAAGTTCTCCATTATTGTTCATATTTACAAACCAACTACAAAACTGTGGTCTACGTGGGTAATCAATTTCTAACAATTCTTGTACTGCTGTGCCACGGTATGGATAAAGTTGCATATCTTTTTTTAATAACTTGTGAGTTGTACCAACAGAAAGGTTTATTTGTTGACTCAAATGTCGAACAGATGTTTGTGGTTCATTTTCTATTATTTCTTCAACACGATTGACAACTTGAGGTGTACGTTTCTTAACTGCTCCGCTGCCTGATTTTCTTAAGAGACTACCAGTTTCAGAAAAAAGTTTTAAAGTTCTATCCAAAGTATTCCTGAATTGTATATAATCTATTACACAATGTGGAAACTTAACTTGAAATTCTACTATGCAATATTGAACTGAATAAACCCATAAACAATCAATTTTATTACCACTCCGAAAATAAGCCTGGACTAAAAAAAAATTATGTTCTATAGTGAAAGCCATTTTAAAACTGAGAAGCAATTTATTTAAACCAGAATCGACGCACGATTATTTTATGCACTAACTGATATCTGTGATTGACATTATCAAATGTCATTTGGATTTACGTTTACAGAACAACAAACACATACTAATATATTTGCGTCTTATTCTATCAAAATTTCAAAGTAACCTAGATTGACTTTTCAAATGAACACTTGTTATATATATATATAGGTTCTTTTATACTCGCGAAGGAACTAGTTGGTAGAATGGTAGTTGACGCGGAGGACCAATTCAAATGCGACTGCTTGTCACTAAGACACTTATTGGCTGAGGCAGGAAACCAATCCGAGAGCGATTAGATGCTACTCGGTCGCTTGCTGCCGGCAGAGCGTCTAGTGTTTCCGCTGTAATTACGTTTGCATTCGGCATCCTGTCGTTTATTCATATCGTTAAGTCTCTTTTTTACTGCGACAATTTCTTATGCGACTTGGACCTTGAAGTTATTACTTGTAGCTATCGATTTCGTATAATGAAGGTCTATCTTATGACCTGTCGAGAGCCTGAATTTTTATGTTCTTATAATGTTATGTTTACTTGTCCGTTAGTTCGTTCTATATATGTTTGATTACACTCCGCACATGTGATTTCTCCGGCGATTGGTTCCCGAACTGACTCAGTAGAGAATCCTTAGACGTAGAGAAACGTCAGCCAAGAAAAGATACTTCTCATGATCATCCATTTACAATGCGGACCAACTCAGAGTATGTATAGAGGTAATATAAACGTAAAGATAACCTTATAAATCAACTTGCGCAGTTGAACGTTTTTCTAAGCACCAGTTTCGAACGCAGAATATTACATACTTAATATAACGAGGCATTGAATATTTTTTTCTTTAGTACGACCACTTCTTAATTTTAATTGATCCTCTTATTGTTAGAGTTATAAACGTGCCCTCGTATAATATACATTTTGAATCAATAAACATTATAATAGCTCTTGTATAATATTTCGAGAAAGCAGATGTTTTTCGATAACAAAACAAATACGACCTAAAATATCATTACGATAGCGTTCGTAGTTCAAGTATGTAATACAATTATATTGCCTAACAAGTGCTTCAAATTTAACGAGGGAATATAAATATTGTGTATGCGATTGGAAATATAACGTCTAAGTAATGTACTGGTATTATATATTGTTCGAATTAAAAATTGTAATTAGGAGATACATTTTATTCTGAAGGTTTCTGTACTTCTATCTGTACTAATGGCGCATATTTTTATTTATTTGGTGCCATCAGCAAGATCGAAGTTAGTTACTCTGGCGGTAATGTTCCTAAACTAAATTCGGTACATTCGTATTTGATTTCTTAAGCGAACAAAATTTTGTAAGGGTTTTTTCTAATTTTTTCTAATCTATTCACTATCTGCAATTGCAAACATTATATAGGGTGTCCGGGAAAATGTGGGAAATCTCTCGAATGCAGATATAACATGAAAAAATAAGATGACAACTTCCTATAATTTTATATGCGTCCCTGAAGGACGCCGCTGGAAATCGGTTCTTCTTGATTTTTTTTAAAGTACTTAATATAATTTAATAAAAATTTAATGCGATGGACACTAGTAAGGACTTCCTAAAATAGTGTCCTTGAAACATATTTAGCTTTTTTTAGTTTACCAGGGGCGGGCTAATCTTTACAACTGAATGCCTAAATTTTTAACACCCTGTATTATAAAGACTTCAAAAAAATAAAATAAAACTGGATAGCTTTAAACTCAGATTAAGAAAAGGTACTCTTGTTTATTGTCGATGAAATGAACGTACGAGAAAATGTTCGTAAAAAATGTGCGTTTTGGTTTTTATCGGCACCAAAAAAAACTTATTGCTGTTGCAAACGTTCCTATGATACGAAATAACTAAAATATCTGGCATTTTAGAACTTGTCATATTTCACATCCCTGACACGTTGATCTCTTTATTCAATATTAATTTAATGAGTTTTTGATTTGGTGGTGCATTTAATTGTGAATTTATTCGAAGTATGGAATACACGTTTATAGAGTATATAGATATGCATATGATGTACGGTCTTGCGTCTTGCAATGCTTTAGAAACCAGAAGATTATATCACAAAAGATTCCCTAATCGTGCTCTACCAAACCAGGAGACATTTTAACGAGTTGACCAATGTCTAAGGGAGAATAATGGGCGATTCCAGTTTATAATGTAAATACATACCATATGATCATATATTTCTACCCTCTAGAAGACAATGACATTTTTCTTTTTTAAACTTAAGTTGGCACCATAACTTAAGTTAACTTATTTTGCAGCGTGTGTGTGATATAGGTTATTTTATACTGATGACAGATTAGGTTTTGTCATTTTGACAAATGATTACATACAAACGTTTCAGTTGAAAAAATAAAAAGTTTAATAACAAAAACAGCTACAATAAATGTTCAAAGTGAGCTCCTTCATTTTCTATGCATAGCGCAACTCTTCGTCTCATATGAAGGCATGAAGGCATTCCTTAAATTATGTGGTGTAATTTCCTCACAGACATTTCGGATAGCATTAGTAAGTTCTTCAATTGTATGTGGACGATTCGTAAATACTTTATTTTTTAGATGTGGATAAATGAAATAGTCCATAATTGTTAAATCCGGAGATCGTGGTGGAAAGTCTAGTATTCGATTATCAAAGAATTCATGCAATAATTCCATCGTTTCTCTTGTCTTATGGGCTGTTGCATTATCTTGCTGGAAATATCCCTCGCGGAGCTCATCATCATGTAATTGATTTACAAATGGTAGCAATAAATTATTACGATATCGTTCTGCATTTATCGTATTATTAAAGAATATTGGACCAATAATCCGTCTACGAGAAACAGCAAGCCAAACGCCTATTTTTTGTGAATGCAAGGGTGTTTCAAGAATTTCATGTGGATTTTCACTAGACCAGATGCGTATTGTTTGTTTATTTATATATCCTGATAAATGAAACCATGCTTCATCGGACCAGAAGGATTTGTCAAGAACGTCGTCGTTATTAATCATACCTAAGAACCACTGACAGTAATTAACTCTGGTTACATGATCGATTGGTAAAAGCTCTTGCACGCAATGAAATTTGTATGGAAATTTTTGTAAGTCTTTTTTAAGGATTCTCTGGCAGGTCCCATATGACAGTTGTGTTTGTTGTGAAAGCTTACGAATCGATTTCTTAGGTGATTGATTTATTCGTCCCTCAACATCTGCTATATTTTCAACTGTCCGCTTTAGTGGTCTACCAGCACATGGTTTTCGAGACACAGACCCTGTTTCACGGAATTTAACCACTGACTTTTGAATTAATTGCCGCAAACTGTCATATTTTGTTGGAAAATTTGGAAATTCTGCCCGAAATTCTTCTATACAAGGCTGCAGGGAGTACGACCATTCTCAATTTTCTAATTTTACACCATTCCTAAAGTATGATTCGATCAGAAAAACTTTATGATTTATTGTAAACATTTTTAAGTGTCAATTAATAAATACATTAATGACAGATGAGTTTTATTTATCAGAACATACACATAATGACAGATGTATTTTATTTGTCACTACCAACACGATATTTTCAAGAAATAATTTCATGGCTTGCTAGAGGGTAAATATAAATGATCATATTGTACTTATGAGATGAGGCACTTGTCTAGCAGGGACTCTAACACTCTGAGTCAGACTGTGACTCTGTCTGTCGAGACCTCTGAGTGTCTCGTTATATACTAGAGAGTGTCCCCTTAGCCTAGTTACCTGGTTATAAACATAATGTGGTGAAAGATCATAACTCACCGAGGCCGTTTGTCGTAAGAGATGTTTGTAAATATATGACCTGATTTAGTTACGGCGGTTTCTTTTCTTGAAATTATATTCTGAACCCAGCGTAAAAACTTTTGCATTGCACTTACTCACAGTACAAGTCCAAAACTTTTCACCACTTTTAAGAACCTTTTTTTCACGATACTTATAATCATCCAACACAAGTAATGACTTTCCCTTTTCACTTAAGATCATTTTAATTTCGCTCATTTTCACTCACTTACAAGACAGCTCAAATTAAACTAAATCTATAGTAAAAAAAAACAAACATTACTTATACCTAAAAATATAGAGTTTAGAAAGTTTCCTATCCTAATAAAAATCTCGTTAACGCAATCAACCCTCTTTAACTATCTTAATCCGAACGCTCATTCTCATTACCTATTTTAATCCTTAGTACGGTGCGCAATTCGGTGCACTTATTTTGTCTGTTCAGGTAGTGGTCCCCAATTCGAGAACACCGAAAATTAACAGTCGCCATTTATGTAATTTTTTAATTTAATCGCCTGAGGTGTTGTAATGTTGATGAACTCTTCCTTTAAATTCATAAAATATAAGTTACTCTGTAGCCCTTCAACGTTTTACTATTGAACAATTCTCGAATGCAATATTTTTATATACACGAATTTTAATGCAATATTTTGTTCGAGTAAAATTGGAAGAAGCTACTATTTGGTGGTCCAAAATAAATATTAAGTGTTGCAATTATTATTGCGTCTTAATGAGGATTACTGAACTGAATTTACATCTGATAAAGATTGAAAAAATCCAATATATTAAAATTTCTCGAAAATCGTAAAATTTGGGGAAGTTGAAGATGTTTGATTAAGACTAGATAGTGATCAATTCTCTCCTCGTAAGTTTAAGGAAAGCAGGTGTTACTGGCTTTTGAGAGAACAACAAACTTGACCTAAAAAATTTAGATCATATCGTTCAAAGTAAATACATATTAAAACAGCTGGTATTGTAAGAAACGTCTATTTGAGTATATAAAGAAGGAAAGATTGTTTTTACTCAGTATGGAAAAATACTAATATACTAGAATGGCGTTTAGGTACTGTTTTCTTTTCGCTCTGATAATTGGTGCGTTTGGTACTGCACTATCAAAACCAACAAATAAAGCATTCCTTGACGTAAGTTTATTTTATTTTTTTAATATTGTGTATTATTAATAATAATTAGCTTAGGTAAATTAAAAACATTTGTTCAGTTTCTCGTATTTATTAGATTTTTACTTTAACAATTCATTGGGTGTATTCGACCATTCTCAAAGAGTTTACATAACTAAATTAAAGGATCAACTTCCAATATTTATATATGAATAACCGTGATTGAGATTATCCTTAATTACCATTTAATGACAGGGCCTATTATGGGTGTATTTAAATTTTTAATTTTCCTTTCTCGATCTAATATTTCCAAATACAGTCGACACTGTTTATAGTGAAAAACTCTTTATAGTGAAATTTTTTCAAGCCCTAGAATATTTTAATGAAATTTCATGTAAAAAGCCCTGCATATAGTGAATCTGTAAAATAGTAACACTCTATATAATAAAATATTTACCGGAATTTCATGTATAATTTTTTATGCATTTATTGAGATTTTGACCACTTGGGTTTCCCATTTCTACCTAACATTAGCACGAACTCCATTTTTATGACTCACTGTTTTGAAAAGGTTCTAAACGCGTTCAAAACGCTAAATCAGGTACCTACAATAGATTTCTGTGAGAATCCCGGGGAAAACCCATTTTATATGTATGTAGTCGAGGCCTAGATTACATATGTAATTCGCAAACAGGTTCAGTTTGTTTTTGTTTAAGAATCAGTTAAGATGTCCGAGCGAGTGTGTTTAAGTTTAGCTGAGAAAATTAAAGTTTTGGGGGAAGTTGATAAAGGCTGCAAAGAAATGTTGCTGCAAAATACGGTATTTTTCCAAGTTGCGTCTCTCTGATAATAAAAAGTCGCGAAAGTATCATCAAGAAAACGAATGTTCCAAGCAGTCGAAAACGAGTACGGGTGTGATCTTACGAGAATGTAAATGAAGCAGTTTTACGATGGTTTCAAGTGGCCCGTACGCATCAAAACGTACCAATATCGGAAATTTTAATAAAGCCTAAGGCTCTAGAATTTGCTAAAGAATTTAACTGCTTTAATTTTCAAGCTAGTGAAGGGTGGTTGAGTGCCTGGGAGACTCGCAATGCAATTGTTTTCAAGACGGTGTCCGACGAGAGGCAAGTGTTAGTTAGGAGGACTGTGACATTTGGACCGAAACTGTTTTAAAAAGTGTATTGAAAAAGTACGAGCCAAAAACGTTTTCAATTTTGCTGAAACCGGTTTGTTTTTTAAATGTTTGCCAAACAAAACTTTTGCTTTTAAAAGTGATAAATGTTTTGGTGTTAAAACAAGTAAAGAAAGGGTGACACTGATGGTTGGAGCAAACATCAATGGCTCAGAAAAACTGAAATTACTACTGATAGGTAAAAGCAAAAACCCCGTTGTTTAAAAGGAGTTAAATCTCTGGAGTTAGATTAAGCCAGTAATAACAAGGCATGGATGACTTCTGAGATTTTCGAAAGATGGATCAAAGAACTGGACACGAAAATGAAAAGCCAAAAGCGAAAGATTGCAATGTTTATAGACAATCGTCCTGCACATCCAGTTACTGTAAGTAAAAAATTAACGAATATTGAACTGATCTTTTTTCCATCAAACACGCCCTCCAAATTGGGGCCAGGGTATTATAAAAAAACATAAAACATCATTACCGAAACAGAATTGTCCACAAAATTGTTAACGCGATTGATAACAACCTTCCAGTCCAAAAATTGATTACCCTTAAGGAGTGTATAACTGAAGCCGCTAAATTATGGAGTGAAAATGTTTCTCAGAAAACAATCAAAAACGGCTTTTCTAAAGCAGGTTTTACTGAAAAAATTTACGAATGGGAAGAAGAAGACGAAATGGATCTCGCTCCTTAAGAAAACAATGGGGTATTCTACAAAAAACTACTACCGTCGACTCAGATGTATTACATGAAGATTTCTTAGAAATCGACAATGATGTTGGCACGACAGATCTTCCAACTGACCAAGACATAATTGACGAAATAAAAAGTATAGAAGATCATGAAGAAGAAACTGAAACCGGGGTGTGTCCTGCTAAATTTAGTGAAAATGAAATAAGAAATGCATTTGATATTGTGCGAACTACTCTCAGAGGCCAGGAAAGTGTACCTGATCAAATATTTATGCATTTGAATAAATGCGAGAATTTTGTTGAGCAACAATTATTTTTCAGAAGTAATGATCAAAAGAAAATAACTGATTATTTTTCCTAGTACATAATATGTATGTACATACATGTGTTATTTAGCAATTTCTCAAGACTACACAAATTTTATATGTACATACATACGTACATACATATTGCTATGGATTTTTTCTAAAATAATATTTGAATATTTTAAAATAAATTAATTTTGGATAGAACTGTATATTGAAAATGTATATAAATTTAAAAAGGGAAAAGCTTGTTATCCGAGATTTCATGTAGAGATAGAATTTGCGGGGAGACGAAATTTATAGTTTGAAAAAGAAGGTTGCTTTGTGAAATATATTTAAATATATTTTAATTAATTCGGGTTGATTGATTGAAAGTGATTTTGTTATATTGTTATTAAAGTCCTGATATTTATTGAGATAAAATTCTCGTTGTATTATTGATGTTTAAATTGATTATGCACCTTCTTTGTTAGAGTCTCCATTTTAGTTTTTGTAAGTATTTAGAATTGTATGACGTCACAAGCATAAATATAGTAACTATATTTCTATTATATTAAAATAAGTAATTAAGAGATTTAATTCTTAAGAATATAGATAATACAGTTAAATATTAAAATCCTATTTTAATATTATAATTGAAAAGTTTGTTCGAGAGGATTCAAGGCTTTTTGTGCGTGTCGATAGCACACGTGTAAGTTTTTGTTGGCGTATCAGTATCTGAGTATACAGTGTGGTTCTCTGGGGAGAAATTAATATTAAACTTGATTATTTTTAGATAAGTTTTGATCGGTGTCATTTAGAGGACGTTTTCATTTCATTTAGCTGTCAATTTTCAATGAATGTTTTTACCTCAAGTATTTTTGTATAATACAGCATCTTTATACTTTGTAAAGATATATTTTTAATTTTTCTAATTTTGTATTAAATATTCATTTTAATTTTTATCCTGCGTTTGTTTCATTTTACTCATACCTATATTGCTGTTCTAACTTAACTTATATAAAATAAGTAAATAAATTTTTGTGAACATTTCACTGGCGCCCAACTCAAATTATAGACACGTCTTTCCTAAGTAGAACCCGAGAAGTTAGAAGTCTCATATTTGAAAATTCACCGGCTGAGAAACCTAGTTGGGAAAACTAGTTGTGGATGGTGGCGTGCTAAATTTTCAAACCACTATTCATAACAATATGTATGTATTAACAGATTTTGTAATATGTATTCTTTTTATTTAGTATGTAGTATTTAGCCCTGTACATACATATGTAATGTATTATTGACTGTAGTTTAATTTTTGACTTTCATTTTCATTATACCGGGTCTATAAATTAACAAAAGCTTGAGAAAAACAAGCTTGAAAATATGTAGTTAATGTCAATAAAAATAATTTAGGTAACATGTAACGTAATAGCTAAGATAAAATTACAAATTAAAGAAAATCCGGTGTATACTAAATTAGCTGCAAATACAAGTGGTAGAAATATATACTCTACTAAAAAAACATAAAAGTCAATTATTCAAGGCATAAAAAAATGTGGGATTTGCAGAACACTGTATAGACGACAGTCCCCATATCCCGATATGGATAGCTGCAAACTGTTATACAATGTAAGTAAAAGCTAAAAATTTAATTTGTAAATATTAGAAATCAAAAAAGCAAATTCTAGGAAAGGAAACCTAACAAACAAACAAATCGAATGTTTAAATATACCCATAATAGACACAATCATTAAATCGTAATTACGGCTAATCCAAAGCACAGATATTCTTATATAAACATTGGAAGCTGAGCCCATAATTTAGTTGAGTAAACTTTTTGAGAATGGCCTAATAGAATCGAAACAATTGTTAGAGTAAGAATCTAATAAAGAAGTGAAACTGAAAAATGTTTTAAATTTATCTAAGTTAATTGTTTAAACAATATTACATTAATAACCGACTACTACAATTAAAAAGATAACAATAATTATTTTTTTTCATTTAATTAGGTGTCTCTGGTTAGTTCTAATATAGAGAGTGTAGCAGTGAATAATCTTTTAGTTTTACTGCGACAGTCTTGGAATATGTCCAATGACTTAGGTGTTCAAATAGCACACTTCGCTCGATTGGTTGAAGATAGTTTCGGAAGCCCCCCATATCAAGGCTTATTATGGAGTGTATGTGTTAACGAAGAAGCATTATATCATCAAGGGGTATATTTTGCGAAATTTAGAGTCCGTGAAATTTTATCTAGCAAATACGTAACCATATTTTCACATAACTGATAATAGGAATTTTTATTTTGAATAATGTATTGATTTTGTTTTATATATTTAAATAAAGTTTAATTGTTTTCACAGTTTTCATATTTTACCTGTTCGCTTTAATTAAACCCCAAACAATTTTTAATAATTCGGAAGTGGTGATAAGGGTGTCTTGTAGAATTAATAACATGGGGCTGTGTACAATAGAACACACAAGAAAAAAACTAAAAATAATTTTGAGGTTAAATAATATACACCAGTAATTGATGTGGATTACCATGTTGCAACACGTGTGATTGCAAGACGAGCCTGATTTATCACTGAAATGCATTTAAAAGCATTTGAATCACTTGGTTAGGTGAAAAAAGTCGATTTGCAGATTACTTATGAAGTCAACAGAATTCACTTAACAACTGCGACTTGCTTATGAAGGTTACTAATATGGTCTGTTTTGTGGATTCTGTAGTAGGATGAAACATGTTTTAAACTTGTTTTTGTTTGAAATAAAATTTAATTATTTCTCTCACGTGATTGTACTTTGTTTGTTTGAAGTTTGCGTAAGATACATGGGCGATAACATTTTTATTAATGGACAAACGAAAACAACTGTTAAGTGTTTGCGTGGTTATCAATATAGATGGTTATCATCAGATGTACCTACAGTGACTTTGTATGTAATTTAATAAGTGTATTTTTAGATATGAAAACGTGAGGGACATATAATTATCCATATATTGATTACGTGGATTTGCGTCTTTAAAAAAATGTATTTTTTGTTTGAGATTGTTAAAAATAAGTTTTTATTTTTTTTTAATAATAACACTAGTTTACAAAATGAAATTTTTTTCATGTACATTTGATGAGAGATAGATTTCCTTATGTATTTTCTTCCGCTGAATTCGAAAATCAACGTTAAATTTTTTTTTATGAAACAGTTTTTGAGATATTGTTATTTTTTCATTTTTTCGACCTTTTTTCACTTGACAAATCATATCTTGAGCTAGAAATGTCCGAATGGGTCGTTCTTGGTACCCAAATGCAAGGTATTGAGATGACGAACAAATATGTATAATCGGATCTTTGATTGGTAAAGCGGTTCAAAATATATCGATGAAAATAGGGCACATTTTCAAAAAAATTATATTTTACAATGATTCTGTGCCGACAGAAAAGTACAAATCGTTAAAAAAACGTCTGGTTTCTGTTCATGTACGTAAAGATGATACTTTTACGTAAGAACTACAACCAGAAGAAAATCGACCGAAAAATGACAAAGTTATAAGCAATTGAGTGAATAAATCCAAATCCCATATTTTCCGAATATTTAATTTTTTTCGACAATTTATGAGTTCGGTTGCTCACACGCAAATATATTGAATTTATTATTTGTTATTTTTATGTATTTTGCACGTTGACGCTAGTGTTCTTAGATTTTATTCCAAACAAAACAACAACACATCACATTTAGGAACCTTAGAACCCTGACATTTTGTTTTGACATCTTCTATAAAACGTAGTGTCGGTTGTTTGTATATTATAGGAACTCACAAATTTGATTGAAATTATATTTCATTGTGTTCACCAAAATGCCTAAAAGAAAACGAGAATTTAAGTTCGTAAACAATCCAAATAATTTCTGTTACGTGTGTGGCAATTCTGTCCCCCAACCAAATAGACGTAGATTCACCGATTCATTACAACATAATTATCTGCAATATTTTGGAATAGCACCTGCAACTTTTCATGAGCAATGGACACCAAATAATGTTTGTTTATCGTGCCATATAACTCTTGCCGCGTGGGCTTCAGGTTCATCACAGTAAGATTAAATTTATATATACAAATGAATTAATAATAAAGTGAATTTTTATTCCAAATTAGACGATACATGAAATTCGGTGTACCGATGATATGGAGAGAGCCACTCTGCCATTCGGTTGATTGTTACTTTTGCCTGAGCAAATCCACTGGTTTTGGAAATAGTGCCAAATGGGTTTATGCGACAGTAGCATCTGTTTCGCTTCCAGTTCTACATTCAAGTGAATTTCCTCGTCCTAAGTGCCCCGATTCAACGATTGAATTTTTCGAATCATCACTACAGACAGACACAAGCAGTGATAATTAATTTCAACAGGAGTCGCAATTGCAACATGTTACGCAGCCTGAACTGAATGATTTGGTGAGAGATCTCGAGCTGTCAAAGGAAAAAGCGGAGTTACTTGCATCTCACCTGAAGCAACGGAACTGTTTGGCTCCGGGAGTAAATGAAACATTTTACAGAAACCGTGATAAACCTTACGCACAACATTTTAAGAAGGAAAACGACATATGCTACTGCAACGATATTCCTGCATTGTTTGAGCAACTCGGAGAGCCTTATGACCCAAATGAGTGAAGCTTGTTTATTGACGGTTGACAGAAACCTGACGTTTTTTTAACGATTTGAACTTTTCTGTCGGCACAGAATCACTGTAAAATATGATTTTTTTGAAAATGTGTGAAAAAGGTAGAAAAAATGAAAAAATTACAATATCTCAAAAACTGTTCCATAAAAAAAATTTAACCTTGATTTCCCAATTCAGCGGAAGAAAATACATAAGGAAATCTATCTCTCATCAAATGTACATTTTCGGTGTAAACTAGTGTAATTTATTTATCCAGCAGTGTTATGCCAAATGAAGGATAACAAACTATACTACAAGGTAAAACGCAGATAGTACTAGTCCTAGACAGTAAAAGCTAACGGAGTACTGGATCAAAATCCCAAAAGATCTTACACGGGAGTCTAAATTCGCATTTTATTCCCTACACTTTTTTCTCGCTCGTGTGACCACGCTCACAACACAAAAGTAGAGAACAGGTGTAAAATAGAGCTGAACAACGATAAAACAGGTTCGAACAGGTAACCAACAGATGTAAAACAGGATCGAACACGTAGCCAACAAATGTAAAAGAGGTCTGAACAGATATGACTTAATTTGAAACGTTGGTTTTTATTTTAATCATAATTGGCTAAATTTTGACTTAGTAAACACTATTCATACAAAAAGATGAATTGTAGTGGCCGACATAACTGATCAAAATGTTATATTGATTACTTTCAAAATTAAAAATTTATTTAGGTGTCCTCATGAAAAGTGAACACAGTATATACAAGTGTCCCGTATCGTTATGTTCAAATTTTAGGAGTGTAAAGTAGACTTCATTTCAAGTAAGAAAAATGCAAAACGTGTATATCAATTTTTATTTGTTTCAAAGTTATATCTATGAATGTGATTGTCAGATCATGAAAAAAAAGTAATCCTAACGTCAATACAAACTGATTTTGTTTAAAAAAAGTTATACGATTCAATAACAGGCCTGTGATTGTTGACGTCGCATAATAAAATGTTATCCTAAAATAAATAAACACTTGTCCTAGTGCATACAGTAGTTTCTTGGAGATCTATAAAAAAGAGTACTGGAAATTGATTTATGATAAAGAAGGTTCTTACTTATTTCGTAACTCCTGAACCATGAATATCATGCAATAAACAAATGTTCAGATGACTGTTAACGTTGCATTTTTTAATAAAGGATTACATTACGTTTCAGTTCATACAACAGCGTATTAGTGAGTGGACACGTTTTCTTTATTCAAAATACTTTACCGATTTTCTTGTCAAGAGTATGAGGACATGCACCTTCTGTATGGCTACTGTAACGGCAGGTGCACGTCAAGCACTTATTTATTACCGACATCGGTTTCCCGATAGGCGCATTCCTCATTACAGAACGTTTCTAGAAGTACACAGACAATTTCGGGAATGCGGACTGCGTGATTAACTTTTCGACCGAGGAGTAAATTTGTCAGCAGTCTTAGAGGAAGAAGCACTAGCTATTGTTACAAGGGATCCAACTCTCAGTGACAACTAGGAGTGCCACGAACGACAGTTTGGCGAATTTTAAAACGTGAGGGCTTATATCCATATCACTATCGCAGGGGACACGGTTTGCTTGAGGCAGACCACTATGCTCGTCTAGTTTATTCTACCTGGATATTAAGACAGTCACGGCTTCATTTTAATTTCTGCAGAACAGTCCTCTGGACAGATGAATCTACGTTCACTAGAAGTGGTGTTACAAATCTGAGAAACCTGCACAGGTGGCCATCAGAAAATCTCAACGTTTGGGCGGCCCTAATCGATGACTTGTTGGTTGGTCCTGTCGTTCTTCCTAGGGGGTTAAATGCGGATAATTACCTCCAATTTCTTATTGACAAACTGACAGATCTTTTAGAGGATATCCCACTGAATGTGCGACGAGACATGTGGTTTCACATGGATGGGGCACCACCACATTTCGGAATTGCTGTCCAAAATTGGATTAACGTCAATTATCCAAGATGGATTGGTCGAGGTGGTCCTGTTGCATGGCCACCCAGATCACCCGATCTTAATTCCCTTGACTTTCATTTATGGGGGTACATGAAAAATTTAGTCTACCCGCAGGTTTCGAACACAAGAGAAGATTTGTTGGATCATATTCACCTGGCTACCGAGCAAATCCGGCAAAACAAGCATGAAATTCGGATAAGTACTTCTTCTGTGTTGGCTTACGGGCATAAGCCTGCCTTCAACAAGGAGGTGGACATTTCGAAAATATTACTAATTGACCTTTTTTAAATAAAATCAGTTTTTATTGACTTTAGGATTACATTTTCTTTTCATGATCTGACACACATCTATCATATTGATAGATCTGTAACTTTGAAACAAATAAAAATTGATATACAAGTTTTGCGTTTTTGTTACTTGAAATGAAGTCTACTTTACACTCCTAATTACTATTAATTACTCGTATTATATACGGAAGCAAAGAAAAAGTAATTAAAAATTTCTTTAAATACGACCAAGTATGCCATATTTTTATCATAGATTACAAGGTTATTTTTTGAAAACTGCATGAAGCGAATGCCTGCGTTTGCATCAACGCATTATCCAATACGTTTCTGGAAGTTGTCGTACATGTCCGTAAGTCCTCATTAATGGCTGCAACCTCGTCAAAATGGCTTTCTTGAGTTCTTGAATACACATAATACGCCTCTGCAACACACGATCTTTCAGGAACCCCACAGAAAACAGTCTGTGACATCCAATCCACATTTCCAGACAGTGTGGTTAACCAACGTTTGGTGTGGCCATTTTAATGGTTATTTAATTAGTTCTTACTTTTATGAGAAAACCCTAACCGGACAGGGTTATTTAAATTTTCTACAAAATGTGTTGTTAGGTTTAATGGAAAATATATCTCTGGAAGAAAGAAGAACAGTTCTTTGGCAACAAGATGGTGCTCCAACTCACAATGCACGTATATTCAACGATTATTTAAATATTATTTACCCTAACGGTTAGATTGGCGACAGAGGTCGTATTCCTTGGCTTGCGCGTTCTCCGGACTTGTCGCCTCTTGACTTCCTTCTTTGAGGCTATTTAAAGAAAATTGTATATTCTGGGCGTTCTGTCAACTTGGGTGATTTGAAGAATAAAATTCATCAAACACTAACCCGAGGAATTATACAAGGTGGCGCAAAATTAATCATCCAATTTTGTTTTTGAATAACTTTTTTAGTAAATAAAAAAAAAATTTTTTGAGTGGTGAAAATCTTTATTTGGACCTTTACAATTTTTTCTGTTAATTGGAAAATATGATATCCGCCAAGTGGCTGCCGCCAGTATTGATACACATTTGTGCCCGTTTTATCGCATCTTCCATAACTTTCCGCACAATTTCTAATGATAACTGTTCGCATTCTTGTCGAATATTCTCCTTAAGGGCTGCGATTGTCTGAGGCTTGTTGGCATAAACCCGCGACTTCAAGAAGCCCCAAAGAAAGAAGTCTGGGATGGTTAAATCGGGCGATCTTGCTGGCCATGCCAAATCGCCAAAACGGGAGATTACGCGACCAGGAAATGCTTCCTTCACAATATCCATTGTGGCTCCTGCTGTGTGTGCGGTTGCACCGTCTTGTTGAAACCACATGTTCACCAAGCCCCGCTCATTCAATTCTGGCAGTAAGAAGTCGTTTATCATGGCCCTGTAGCGTTCGCAATTAACAGTAACCGTATTGCCGATGGCGTCCTCAAAAAAATACGGTCCAATCACTCCCCCCGCGTGAACACCGCACCACACAGTAGCCTTGAGTGGATGTAACGGCTTTTCGTGCATCACACGCGGATTTTCAGTGCCCCAGAAACGAAGATTTTGCTTATTGACGTAACCGCTTAAATGAAAATGCGCCTTGTCGCTCATGATGATTTTCGACAGAAAATCGTTCACTTCGTTGTTGAGATTGAGGATGGCTCTACAGTAATTCACACGCGACTGAAGGTCAGCAGACATTAACTGATGCACTGTTTGCACTTTGTATGGGAACATGTGTAAGTCTTTCACTAAAATTCGCTGTAGGGTCCGTCTGCTGACGCCCAATTGCGTGGCACGTCATCTGGTTGATGTTTCTTCGTTCTCAGCAACATCAGCAGCCACAGCCGCGATATTCTAGACAGAACGACCAGTCCGGTGGCGGCCTTCCAGTCTGTTCGAGTCGAGCAGCTAAGCGGCGTAATGTTTGTCCAGTTGGTGCGACACGATTAGGAAATCGACGACGAAATTCATGCTGCGCTAACACCACCTACCGATTATTGGTAAAAAAATCGACACAATTATTCCACGCTCTTGCGGAGTATAGCGCTCCATTGTTTGTCTGTTTGTATTCTGCAGCTGTCTAGTTCACAAATGTCAATTATGATTGACGTACGACGCCATTTGCAAAAGTTATAACATCTTCCGACAGGGTGATTAATTTTGCGCCACCTAGTATCTTCTGCATGTAACAGTGCATTAATGCGCCGTATGGGGGCTTGCGTACAGACAGTTGGCGCACAATTCGAGCACCCGTTGTAAAATTTTTCTTCTTTAGAAAAAATATTGTTAGTTGTTTTCTATCATTTCTATCATTTATTAGCAAATACTGACACCTTTCGTTCAAATATCGTTTCTCACTAGTGTTCATAGTTTCTCAATAATTATTTCAAAAACTGCAAAAGTAATGAAAAAATTGTTCAACGGAAAGTTATTTGCGTCTTCTTGATTAATATTATGTTGCATTAAAAATACAGGATTCCTTTAAAAAAAAAGTTTACGTTCAAATGATCTACAAAGGGATAACTAAATGCAAGACTAACTGCGTCAGTTTATAGACTTTAAGAGGTAAAGCAACTTTCATTTCAAACATTTATTCGTAAATATATCGAGTGAGGAGTTGCAGTCTGTAAACTAAAATCAAGGGGCACCCGGTATATGTATACATATATAGTGACTTTGGAAAATACAAAGTAAGGCGTGTATGCCTCGAATATTTTACATGATCACCAGTACAACTAGAAAACATTAAATTTCTCTAAATTCACTCAAGTCAATAGGTAAATAAGTCATACCGCTGCACAGTGCGAAATTTAGGAAGTTTAGCGGAACTTTATTCAATTTTTGAAATACGTAAAATGCATAAGATTACTTATTATTTTGTTAGGTAAATACCCCGCCTCTAAAACCTCATACTCAGTTTGGGGATTTACCCTGCGAAAGAACCGCAAAATGCACCTGAAATTCGAATTACTTATTCAATCATACTTTTTGCCTATAGAAAGCTATTCGATTTGTTAAAGTTAATAGAGTGGTACATAGAAATGGCAAATCAGTAGGCCATGATTTTTTCTTCATGTATTTTATTAGAAAATTGTCAATTATTGGCATTTAATTAATTGCAAAATCTTTCCTTGCTCGTGTGTGATTTGTTCGTGGAAAAAGTAATTTTTAAGAAGTAAGTTAAATTTACATTTAACTTTAGTGGAGCTTTTAAAAAGTGATACCACATAATACCAGCTTGAAACGCACAACATTTTCAAGTTTTTTTTCCCTCTGTTGAAAGCTCAAAAGATCTTCTGCGATATTTTATGATCTTCTTTTAAATGAAACATTTTCCAGAATGACTTTGCAAGTTACATATAAGTGTATATTCCAAAAGTGGAAGGAAGAACCGACATCGGATGCCATCATTGGTTTTGTTTTGGAAAAAATACGCTCACCAATGTTAAGATCTGATGCTCTTTGCAGTTTAAAGGCAACTCTTCGCGCACTGGTTTGTAAAATACGAAAAAGGTGGAGGGAATCCAGTAGAAATTTAGCATCATTTCTGAATAAAAATGCTGTCTGGCTTGAAAATAATGTAAAGTTTTCAAATGCTGTAAGGGATGCATTGCCCAGTGGATCGACGACCAATGCAGGCAGACCTAAAAAAGAATTTAGGTATTGTCATCCTAAAGTGCAAAACAGAAAAGTGCATCATCTTTTGAAGTCCGGTAGTCAAGACGAGTTAGCCAAAGCAACCGTAACAAAGCTATACCAATCTGGAAAACGAAACTCTGCAGCGATTGTCAAGGAACTGGCATCTGCTTCTCCAGAAAGGGGAAACAAAATCAAAATGGCTCGCAAGTCTTCTTCAAACAGCCCACGAAAATTAACACCGGACCAGGCTCTGGCGCTACTTATTGATGCAAACTTATCGTCAAATCAATACAACATTGTTCGGGATCAAGCAAAACATCACTTTGTATCCACCTTATTATGTTGTAAAGGAGGCAAAGAGGTTATGCTAGCCAAAGGACATAATAATAACTGAAGTTTCAGCTGAAGTATCAGTTCAGTCGCTTATAAATCATACCAAAGCAAGACTTTGTATAGGGCTAGAAGAGACTCTTAGAACTTTGTCAAACGTTAAAGAACTAAATGTTATCGTAAAGTGGGGTTGTGATCGGGCGGAACAAGTTAACTATCGACAAAAGTATATGGACAAACATAGCTCTGATGATAGTATGTTTAGTGTATCAATGGTACCAATCCAAATGTGCTCCGTAAATGATAATGGTGATAATCAGTCACTAATTTGGAAAAACCCTGCTTCTTCTTCCACACGGTACTGTCGCCCCATTAAGTTCGTTTTTACCAAAGAAACAGTCAGTGTAATTACCTCAGAAGTAAACAAAGTGAAAGAACAAATATCTCAACTTACTCCAACCACTATACTTGTAGATGGCAAGCAATTTCAGGTTACAGTAAATATGATCGTTTGTATGATTGACGGTAAAGTATGCAATGCTGTATCATCCTGTGCGTCATCACAAACATGCTACTTATGTGGGGCTGAACCTAGTGAAATGAACAACATCTGCGATATACCTCAAAAAAATATAAACGAATCCTTTTTATCCCTTAGACTATCGCCCCTCCATGCATGTATAAGGTTTTTGGAATGTATTTTACATATATCGTACAAACTTGATATTAAAGCATGGCAAGCTCGTGGAGCAGAAAATAAAAAAAAAAGTTGCAGAGAAGAAAAAATACATTCAACAAAAATTCAAAGAGGAGCTTGGCTTGCTTATAGATATGCCAAAACAGCAGACCGGAAACACAAACGATGGTAATACCACGAGGAAATTCTTTAGAAATGCCGAAAAGTCTGCCGAAATAACTGGCGTTAACTTAGAATTGATCAAACGTTTTCATGTGCTGTTAGAGTGCCTAAATTGTGGTCTTAAAATTGATTCAGAAAAGTTCGGCGAATATGCAAGAGAAACTTTGGAATTGTATTTGAAAGAATATTTCTGGTACTCAATGCCCGTAAGTGTGCATAAAGTCCTTTGTCATGGAAAGGATATTATAGCCTCTTGCATTCTTCCGATCGGACAATTTTCTGAAGAAGCTCAGGAGACAAGAAACAAAGACTGCAGAAAATATTGCGAACTTTTTACTAGAAAAACGTCAAGAATAGACACAAATACGGATATATTTTATCGACTGCTTATTTCGTCGGATCCGTACATCGCTAGTCTTCGTAAAGCACCCAAAACCAAGCATAGTGAAGTTACGCCAGAAGTTTTAGTGTTGTTAGAAAGATTTGCAGGCCCGCATAATGATTGCGAGTCTTCAGACGATTGCAATGAGTCTAGTTCTGAATAGGTGTTCAAAATGTTGTTATAAAATGTATGTTTTTTTAAATGTTCTATAATAAAAAACACAAATAAACTCAAAAACTTTAAATAAAACATATTAATTTTTATTAAAAATTTAAAAAACCAACAAATAGAACTGTTTTACTGTTTTGAATAATTAAGTTCCGGTAAACTCAAGAAATTTCGCACTGTGCGCTGCTCAGCTATTCTCATTTCTGAGGTCATTTAAGAGTTGAGGTTATGTTAGCAATATAATAGCAATATTTTGTACTTATTTAAATTTTGATAAAAACACTCTAGAATTCCAAAAAATTTCCAAAAAAAAAGAACCACTCAAAGAATTTAAAAATTATTAATTAGTTGTTTATTGGTTCAATGTCCAACATCGGAAAAAATGGTTTAATATTATCAATACTTTATTAAAAATTCTTGCTGGTAAAAAAAGAGAATTTGATAAGGATTTAGTATATATACTCGTGTTGAATACTAGTTTCTCATAGT
Source organism: Melolontha melolontha (assembly GCA_935421215.2). NCBI lineage: Eukaryota > Metazoa > Arthropoda > Insecta > Coleoptera > Scarabaeidae > Melolontha > Melolontha melolontha. The sequence goes on along the minus strand of OW285239.1, from coordinate 4,285,638 downwards.
GAGCATTCACGTATATTGCAACAAAGAAGTTCTTCGTAGCAGCCCTCTGTTTCTTTGCAGCTTTCTATGCAGCATCTTGTGCCACTGTAAGTATGCATATACATAAGATCTTTTAATAGTTTGTATGCTTAAGCATGTATTCAAAATGCGCATTTGTGATTTATTGTGGTTTCCAAATTCATATCCATATATTCAGAAATTATTTTTCTTCGTTTTAATTAATTCGGTTAACTATTCATTCATTTCTTCCATGAATTCTGGTCCTTTACTGCCTGGTTCATTCCTCTATCTTACTCCCTTCCTGTTTCCTTTATTCGGTTTGGTCAGGTCTTCGTCGGTCTTACCATCCTCCTCTTCTTAAATCATTTATTTTCCCTAAGCATCCTTAATAACTTTCAATGTTACTCGTTCTTGTTTCTTTACTACGATAGTAATGGTTGTTTGTTAAGCACCATGTTCAGGGACTTAAGTATCATGTTCTTTATCAAGTTCCCGTTAAGTATCTCACTTTCGTTTGATCAGTCCGTACGTCTTTCATAAAGCCCACTATCCTGTTCCTTTAATAAACGCTTGGGAAAGCGATATGATGAGGATATAGGATATGGGAGAAGCGACCGGGGGAAGACCAAGTATTCGCTTAAGCTCGTATAGATCCTCGTTTAAATGCTTTTGTCTCAGTGTTTTCAGTTCCTCATTAGTGCAGATTACATTCAGGTTAGTTTTATTTTGTAATTCCACCGCCATATTCATATTACTCAATGGGCGGTTTCCTGTTATTAAATTGGTGATGGTTTTGATCGATTTTTGTGATATTTATAGAGAACTAAGCATTGAGAACTTAAATAAAATAAAATTAAAAAACCCTTACCACAATAGAATTTAATGATTCTAAATACGTATTTCTACAACCACGTTGTCATCTTCAGTAGAAAAACCAGTGCAACACTTGAACGCACAAAAACACTCACAGAAGGATTGTTCTGAACGTCTTCTAGTTTAACACTAAATTCTTCAATCTTAAATGCTACAAAAATTACCTACATTTTGGTAAACCCCACCTATTCATGCAAGAGCATTAACCCATTATTTGTAAATTCTATAGAAAAACCGTTTAAAAATATTATAAAAGCCGTAATTTAACATACATTAAGAATCCAATTATGAAACTAATCCTTAAATTATGTTGAAATATAAATTTGGAAATTAATGTTGAGTCAGAATATTTTAATGGCAAATATTGTAATGAAACGAATTTAAAAATAAATTCCATGAATTCGAATATTTTTTAGTGATTTTCCTATTTTTCTTGCTTTAATAACATCTAACTGTCCATTAACTCAAATAAAGAAGAACCTGGTATAGGACCAAAATCTGCGTTAATTACGTTATTCCTATTTTTAAAGATAAAAATGCCCTCAAAACTATCTAATTCGCGGAGGCGTGTGACGTTTTTTATTAATCTCAGACAGTCAGATGTTACGTTGTGATCTGATTCAAGAATATGTCGGGCAACACTTGATTTTTCAGGTCTATTGAATCTAATATGCGAAACATGTTCTTTATAACGAGTTAGAATCGAACGTTTTGTTTGGCCGACATATTTTTTATCACAATCCTTACAATTTATTTCATAGACTCCAGATTTGTTGTTTACCTCAACTTTGTCTTTCGCGTTGCCTAAGAGAGATTTTAGGGAGTTATTCGACCGAAATGCTCGATTTGTTAGTTAATTGAGAACTTAGTTTGGAATTAACAATTCGTTTGACTTCCATTTGTATGTTCTTTTCTCAGGCATTACTAGATCTTGGATCAATTTCACGATATGTTACATGTCAAGCTTATTTAATCAGGCGACGCACAGCATCGATGTTTGAGTGACTGCTATTTTTGGCAGACCTGTCCTGGGATTGTCGCTGATAGTGGTTCGTCCACGTTGAAATTCACAATACCAACGTGAAATTGTCAATCGATGTGGTGCTTCATCTTAGAAAATAGAAACCAATTCAGCTAGACATTGTTGAGTTAAAACACTTCGAAAGTTGTAAAAAATTATTACGCGAAAATTTTCTCGGCTCCATTCCATTTGTCGGCCAACTTATAAACTTTAAAAATTCACTATGATCAAATCAATTGCCGTATCTTGATGAAACTTTAGATTTAGGTTACCGAAAGATTGAGATTAATTTTGACACCTGACGTTTTATTACTACTTATCTATATTGTTGACGCTGTAGGTGTTCCAGCATGCTAATAAATTCATACATTTTGACTTGCGTATGTAGATATATAGAGTGTAATACAAAATTTAAAATGAAAATGTTAGTTTTAATTAATACCAAAAAGACCAATACTTTGGTTTATATTGCTTTAAATGTCTGACCTATATAATATTTCGAGCATTCATAGCATTTGACTGCATACACTATATGGTTTTATTGAAGAGAGGACTATATAGTGTATGCAGTCAAAAATATTATATAGGTCAGACAGCCCAGAGATGGCGTGAACGTAGCATCCAACATCGCAGTGATTCGAAGGTAAACCCAAAAAAGTGTGCCTTGGGATCTCATATCAGTACTTTTAAACACAATGTCAATTTTAACAGTGTAAATTGCTAATTCAGCGAAAATAACCTCTATAAAAGAATTACTTTAGAAAATTTCATCAAAAAAATTACTAATAATCTCAATACCACATTTACGTATAAAGTATATAAAAATTAAATTATTTCGATTCATTAGAAATATTTTCTTTATATTTTCTGGCCTATTTTTGTGCCTAGTCCTTGTATTTACTTCTTTTCAAAATATTACGTAATAACATATATAAATATAAATTCACTACTATTTGGGTTATCGGTTTCTTTTAATTAAAACTCAAATGTTCTTATTCACTATTTCGTCAATATATTTATGACTTCATCGGGAGTAGCTATAAAATTGCACTATACACTTGACTCTTATACTAACTATTCAACAAAGAAAACTTACAGCTAGAGTTAGCCGTCGGCAGTCTTATTAATTACTGTACACATAATTGTCACTAGCAACTCACAAATAACACGTGAAGATTATATTTTTAAACAACCAACTACAACTGTAAAATTTCAACCTGACCTTTTTCACCCGCTTGTCTGTATAACTTTAGGTGAAAAAAACAAATCTCTCTTAATTTTTTCGTTGGGTCCTTAACCGCTTATAAAAAATGGTATGGAAAGAAAAAAAGGTTTATATACAAAAATCTATCTATATACATTATGTTGTTGTAACTAAAATAAATCCCCTGGTTACAGTGTTCTGCACATGACATTAAAAATATTGAAAATGGCTATTTATTATCTGTTTAATAAATTTGAATAAATTACACTTAAAGAATTGGTGTCCATTTTGAAATTCAACGTGCTTGTTTCTTTCTGCACCTTGAATTTTAAAATGGACACCAATAGTTTAAGTGAAATTTATTCAAATTTATTAAACAGATAATAATAAATAGTCATCTTTAATATTTTAATACCACGTGCAGAACACTGTAACCAGTGAATTTATTTTAGTTACAATAACATGATGTATATAGATAGATTTTTGTATAAAGACCTTTTTTCCTCACCACCCCATTTTTTACAACCGTATAAGGGCCCAACGAAAAAATTAAGAGATTTGGTTTTTTTCACTTAAAGTTATACAGATATGCGGGTGAAAAAGGTCATCTTGAAATGTTACAGTTGCAGGTGGTTGTTTAAGAATGTAATGTTCATGTGTTATTTGTGAGTTGCTAGTGACAATTATGTGTACCGTAATTAATAAGACTGCCGAAGCTTAACTCTAGCTGTAAGTTTTTTTATTGAATATATTAGTATAAGAGTAAAGTGTAAATTGCAATTTTATAGCTACTCCTGATGGAGTCATAAATATATATTGACGAAATATTGAGTAAGAACATTTGAGTTTTAATTAAAATAGACCAATAACCCAAATTGTAGTGAATACTAGTATATTTCCATATTTTACTGTGTATGGTCAATTTGTAAAGGTTTTATCAGGTCTGATGAAGAAACAAATATAGTTTCGAAACGTTACGTAGCAATAAATTTTTTATTTGATGCATTGACCCAAATTCTGTTATTATTAACAGTGAAACTATATACATATTAGAGTAAATTTGATCCAGTCTTTTACACTCAAAGAAATTTTACCTGTACACATACATGTAATGAGAAATTCTGGTTTTCTGGTTTTAGAGGTTTTTTGGTTCAGAGGCGAAACGTTAACTTCTCGACGTTTCAGTGCTCTCGCTGGTCGGGAGCAAGTGCCAATCGGATTGCAGCCCGATTAACATACGTCATCGATTTCTCGATATTCATCAAGATAATCTTATCATCAACTTCATCAATACCAAAACAAAAATAAAAAATATCTGTAAAAGTATCTAACACAGACTCTTCACCATCTGAGATAGGTAAATAAGCATCCGAGAAAACGTATGTAAAGCCACTCACAATATCATTTGGAGTACTGAATGTAGAAATATAGTTCATAAAGTGTCTCTTTACAATTCATACTGCCCAAGAGTGAACCGCAAATTGTAGTTTATCTCTTTCTAACACACATAAATACGCGCTGTAATACTATCTTTATTATTTTAATCGCATGCTTTGAATTTGGTCGTGTGACTGAAAAGAAAAACTTTATGAGTTGTAAAATCATGCATTAAAGAAAGGATGCGAAAAGTATCTTCTTTGTGTTGAATGTAATCTCAAAAATGTTTAATATACTTTCCTTAATTTGCTATAAGTTAGTGAATCTAATGATCATACCCAAAAGTAAGCTTTCAGTTCACAAATTAATTAATTATAAATTAGGGGACATTTAAATTCGATTAAATTCTCAGGAACTTAACATTTTGCAAAGTGCAATAGTACAATGTGCATAATTGTTGAATATTTGACGCCTTATATAAAAATTATGGCAATGATATTTATAATATTGATACAATCAATGTATCTTGATCGATATCAACAAATGGAAATTTTAAGTTTTTGCGCCATGATAAGAAAAATAACAAAATAACAAAACTATTAGGTTTCCAATCATGTTTAAATACATTTTTGTATATGAATAAATATTAAGAATTATCTTAAATAATCTGATATAATGACCTTGGGCCACGAGAATACACTTGATAAGCAACTACTATATAAAAAGGCAATTTTGAATATAACGCATTATCCTCGTTTCAACTAAAGCAAAATGAAGTTAATTATTGCAAGTCTTTGCCTCTTCTTGGTCATCCATGCTGTGACCAGTGCTACAGTAAGTATACAATGTCTTTGATGTTTTTTGTTTCTAATTCTTAAGAAAATATTATTAGAGGAGAATATAACTTCGTTCACGTTCTTTGATTCTTTTAGAAAAGGATCTGCCAGTTTGGCCTATATAGTTAATGCCCTAAATTTTATATTGGCCAGACAGATAGATCCTTTTCTAAAAGAATCAAAGAACATGAGCTATATATAGCTAGTTATATTAATAAAAAGATTGATTCACATTTTGCAATACATCCGTGAGAAGCAGCCCATAATTTTAATTATAACTTTAAAATTTTACACACAGAAAATATATCGCTAAAATTAAATTTACTTGCAATTATGTAAATCTTTAAATATAAAAATATAGACCTTTTACTCAATAATCACATAGATTTCGGCAATTCTCCTTTATTAGGCCTATTTTACAACTGATTCTTTTATTTATTTTGGTTTTACCGTTTTTATGCTTGCTACATTCGGTAAACTTTGGTCCCTTTGTGTAATAAAGTTTACATCTTGAATAGAAAGTACCATCTTTCTAAGTATAATTTTTTTTTTCATTATAATAATTCATATAAGTTTAAATTTGTCAATATCCTTTGGGTTTAGTTTGCAATATAACTCCATTCGAGGAAGATATTGTGTGTCGAAACAATTGTAATTGGTTTTACCTTAATAAAGTAGAAATTAAGTAAAATAGATTTTTCATTTTTATTTCATTAATTATGAATTTCCATCAAGTAAAGGTTACTTCGATTAAAAAAAAAGAACTTTGATTTGCATATCAATGCGAATTGTTCGTTTCGTTGTTTTTATATTTAAGGCCAATTTAATGGAAAATATTCCAATGTTGCCATAAAATCAACATTTCTTTTATTTACAATATTTAGCGAAATAATGAAATATTATATCAATTGTAAATATTACATTTAGTTTAGAAAACTATCCGAATCGACAAAGTAGAATGAAATTTCGTTCAAGGTTTCATCTAGGGGGGTGTAGTTTCGGCAACAAATTCCTTCTATTACCTGACTAAAAGAGGGGGTATTAACAATACCCTTCTTTGGTTAATTTCCGCTCAGATACTTAGGACAAATGTTTCCTAGGAACATTTAATGCTCCTAATGTTGATTTTTCTCAGTTTATAGGTTTTCATGTTAATTTTATAAATCGGGTTGGGGATTCTTTTCAAATATTTAAAATAATTTTCTTATACTATTTTTCAAACTTTTTTTTTACAATTTTGTGTTCTATTTTATTTTATTCAATTACTTTCCTTTCTATTAAAATGAATGTGTTTGTGATCAGGTTTTTATAAAACATTTTTTCTACTACCGACTTCGTAAGTTGGAAGTAATAGCTACTTACGACTTATGTACGTTTGTAATCCTCTACAGAGGGATGTAATATTTCACTTGCCTCCCTAGGGAGGTAAGTAATTTGTCATTAGATTTGGCAGTGACAGAGTAAAAAACGTTCGGAATTTTTATGCAATTTTATGCGATAATTTCTGTATAACTGGTAACAAAGACCTACAAGCAATATCAGCTGCGTCTTTGACTTCGCAACTTGCATATTCACACATGGTTTGTGGCTGTTGACGTCGATGAATATTAATTTTAATATTTAACATGTGATTAGTTTATTTTAATTATTATAATATCACTTTGCTTCCATAGTGATAACTATACGACGCTGGTTATGTATAAGTGCATACGTACGACAAAATGTAAGTTGCTGTATTGTGAAACGGTCTTAATGGTAATATCCTATAATTTTATCTGTCACAGCTTAAAAAAAAATTGCGGAACCTTTTGCAAGTCCAAGACGAGATGCTACTGTAGCTTCAGAGTCCAGTTTTTATTAAGAAAATAATCTGTATTTTGTTAAAATAGGATATTGAGACTAAATAAAAAATAATTCAAAAACATGACTTTAACAAACTGCAAATTCATATGGACATTTCATTGATAATAGATATAATTAATCGATGACCAAAATTTATTGCTCACAGCTTTACATAGCATCTTACACACCTACTAGTTTGATAATTATTGACGTATATAAGCAAACGTCAAACATTTTTGCCGATTATACTTATTTTCTAGCATCTCGAGCTTGTATTAGGAAAAATATTGTATGAAACTCATGATGTAAGTGCTTTTGTGGTCTCTGATATATTGTAGACTTCGGCTTGTGCCTCGGAATACAAACCTATATCCACGACCGCAAAATTGCACTTATATCCCTTGTGAAATAAATGAGTCATCGTGAGTAAAATAGTATACTACCCTAGGCGGATAGATTCATTCCCGTCTCGAGATTAAGTTTACCTCGACGCTGCGCGTCTCGCTTGCTAATCTCTCGACGGTAATGAACCACTTTTCGCCTGAGTATCTAATATATTATTACGTATATAATGTGATAATTTTTCACTGGTAAATATTTCATTCTCGATTCTTATTGTTATATTATGAATATTAATAATCATCGAAGTAAACCTCTCACTTCAAGCTTTTTAGGTTTTGGGTATTGATGCTTATTATTTATAGTTCATTCGATGAGTATTAGATTAGTATTAGATTAGTAGATTCAAATTTTAAGTTAGTTTTGAACATGTCTTATTCCATATTTTAACAAAATTCTTAATTACATATTTTTTTTCTAGATTTCCATCACTTCAACGAATGTCAATGATAACGCTTTGCTTTCGGGAGCCGCGACACTTCTAAATAATGTGTTTAACACATATCCCAGCGTAGATAACCAGATTAGGTACTTCTCACTAGGTATGACTGATTTGGATAGTCAATATCAGTGGTACGTTACCGTTAATGAAGACAATTTTTATATTCCGACGGATCCTGGCCAATATATAACGCTGCGATTAATAGATTTATTAGTCATTAGATATTATACAATTATGTCCGCCCCTGTTTGTGAGGAATCTGCTTAAATCCCGATATCGTATTTGTACATACATTTTAAAATAAAGATTTAATAATTGTCTTAAAATGTTTTTTGTTTTATATTACCTATTTTAGTAATGATATCAATAATAATTTATTATTTATCAGTCATATAGAATAAAAAAGAAGTAAAATAGTATGTATACAAGGGTTGTTGCGAAAGTTTTTAGAAAGAGCATGAAAAAACAGAAATGAGTAGGTATACATGGTTTTATAATTCTTCAAAATTGACGTTTTTATTAAGACTTATACACTTTTGAATACGGTCCAACGAATTCTGTAAATATGTTTTTCATTTAGAAGTGGGTATTTTAGAAATATGCTGCGTAAACACGTGAATTGCCTCTTCAGCATGAATTTCGTTTTTGAAAAACAGGAGCTAAGAAAAATTATGAGGTGATACATCAGAACCAGCACGCATTAATTTCACGTTTTCGCCTAACATTGTCATAATGATAGTAATGATAATAATAATAATAATAATAATAATAATAACCAGAAAAATTATGACAAACTATAGAAGTCACCACCCACGAGCGTCAGTACAAAGAACTTACATGTCCAGAAAAGCAGGAGAAAGAGGACTAGTGAACATCGAACAGAGATTTTATATTACTGTTGTCAGTACTACACATGTTGTATCCACTACACAAGATCCACTTCTGAAAATAGTTATGGCACATGAAGAGGAAGAAAAGGGGGTATTCTTGTATGGAGAGACGGAGAGAGTGCTGAACGAACTAAAGTTACAGTACAGTGTCATCAAATCTAGTAGAGAAAAGACAAATATCAATCAGGTGCCTGTAGCGGAATTGAGGCGGATGCTCAGAGAGAGAGAGAGGTGTGCCCATATACTGGTAAGATAGCATCGAGAGAAGGCGATGCATGGTTTGTTCTTTAAAAATATAGATAAACAACGCATGTCTCACGACCTAACTTTAGTTTTTTTGCAAACACCATATTTATACTCGGAAATAAAAGGCTATATAGTTGCCTGTCAGGATGGTGTGTACCACACCCTAGAGTATGCGAGGAGGGTTATGGGATAGAATAAGTGCAGAGCATGTAAATTAATGCCGTAATGTATTTACTGGCAGGCTGTCAGAAATACATACATCTCAAAGATATATATATATATATATATATATATATATATATATATACGAGTATATATATATAATATTTTCGTGACCTTGGTATGATATAGTAAACTTAATAAGTCGGCGATTAAAGGTCTGGTTTATTACTAATAAGTGATAAACCAGACCTTTAATCGCCGACTTATTAAGTTTACTATATATATATATGTATATATATATATATATATATATATATATATATATATATATATATATATATATATGTAAAAACAATGAGTGTTGGGGAATCCGGCAATAAAAAAACCATTAATTAGTTAATGAGAGTTCTTTATTTTTTTACCCTATATTTCGCTCTGTGGTTTAGAGCTTCTTCAGGGGGTCACTTTAATAAGAAAAAATATACAACTTAGCTATTTAGTCAAACAATCATAAGAAAAATTATACTTACAAATGTGAACTGTTTGTTGTGAGAAAATTATAAATTACAAAAAGCATAATAGGTCGATAAATTTACCTACTAATTGTCCTACGTGACACAAACACAACGTCATAATTAATTTAAAAACTCTTTAAAAAAAACTATTATACTTTACAATATAACAAACACATCTAAAAACAATTAAGAGCAACGTGTAGTGAAGCAATTCACTCATGATGAAATATTACATTGTCATTTAAGATGTTAAAAAGAAACTGTATGGAATTTATTTAAAATTCAATGCAGTTTGTCGTTATATGTGAAACAGATGTAAAAACATGTGTCGGACAAAAAAAAAAACCAATGCCAAGGTTAACGAAAATTATACACTGACGTTCAAGAGTCACATATTAAATCTTGACAATGTGCTGTTACACAAACGGTTCACTCTAACGATTGGAAATGCAAGTAAAATCACATGAAAAAAGATTTTTTTTTACGGAGGGACAAATGTGTTAAATAACATTAATTGAGCTAGTGTTATGTGTATTATGGTGACTTAAATTTTTGGTATTTGATAAGGTCAGCAGAAAAGCATATATTGCGCTTAAATTGTTAGTGTCAGATCTGAAATTCATTGCGTTGTTATTATTATGGATCTCCACCATCTCCAAAAACTCTCTACACCTTACATTGAGAAGGTTGAGGTTCTTCAGAAAGTTAATAATGTAAGGTGTAGAGAGTTTTTGGAGATGGTGGAGATCCATAATAATAACAACGCAATGAATTTCAGATCTGACACTAACAATTTAAGCGCAATATATGCTTTTCTGCTGACCTTTTCAAATACCAAAAATTTAAGTCACCATAATACATATAACACTAGCTCAATTAATGTTATTTTACACATTTGTCCCTCCGTAAAAAAAAAATTTTTTCATGTGATTTTACTTGCATTTCCAATCGTTAGAGTGAACCGTTTGTGTAACAGCACATTGTCAAGATTTAATATGTGACTCTTGAACGTCAGTGTATAATTTTCGTTAACCTTGGCATTGGTTTTTTTTTTTTTTTGTCCGACACATGTTTTTACATTTGTTTCACATATAACGACAAACTGCATTGAATTTTAAATAAATTCCGTACAGTTCCTATTTAACATCTTAAATGACATAATGTAATATTTCATCATGAGTGAATTGCTTCACTACACGTTGCTCTTAATTGTTTTTAGATGTGTTTGTTATATTGTAAAGTACAATAGTTTTTTTTTTTTAAGAGTTTTTAAATTAATTATGACGTTGTGTTTGTGTCACGTGGGACAATTGGTAAATTTATCGACCTATTATGATTTTGTAATTTACAATTTTCTCACAACAAACAGTTCACATTTGTAAGTATAATTTTTCTTATGATTGTTTGACTAAATAGCTAAGTTGTATATTTTTTCTTATTAAAGTGACCCCCGCAGAAGCTCTAAACCTCAGAGCGAAATATAGGGTAAAAAAATAAAGAACTCTCATTAACTAATTAATGGTTTTTTATTGCCGGATCCCCAACACTCATTGTTTTTACATACTTGGTTAACAAAATATATTCTGTCATTTATATTTTGTATTCTCTTGACAAAGGCATCATTGCCGAAACATGTAGAGTTATTTTAAATATATATACTTTGAAGTAATAAACCAGACCTTTAATCGCCGACTTATTAAGTTTACCTTATCATACCAAGGTCACGAAGATATTATATATATATATATATATATATACAAAGACTGTGACAAAGTATATATAGGCCAAACAAAACAGTTACTACAGGAAATATTGAAAGGTCACAAATACGCAAAAAATCAAACTGCTTTAAAAAAACACCAAATGACACTTAAACATAATTTTGATTTTGAAAATACCGAAATAATAACGAAGCAAAAAATACAAAAGCTGGGAGGTCTTAGAAATGATCCATATTTTCAAAAACAGCAGAACAATCAACGACAGAAACGAAATTGATGGACTTTCTAAACTCTATTACCCACTCATTAAACTATAAAAGACAACCAACCCCGCCCCCCACACACACCAACACAAACAAAATTTTTTTTTATTGTTTCCCATTTGTAAATACATATACTATATATCCCTTAACACATTCCCTGACCATTTTGCTATTTTTAAAACAGGATAAGAAATTCCACTCCTCCAAACAAAAGACACAGTCAAACAAAATATTCGAAGCGGCGCGGTCGTTTCCCTGAAAAAGGGCTCGGACAATTTCCGACGACACATGTGCACCATATGAGTGTTAAAACAAAACGAATCGGTGAGTTTTATGTCATTCAATGTTTCCTTACTTTATTATTACTTTATTAGTTTAATTTAAAAAAATTTTTAATTCATTCATACAAATGTAATCATTTTAACTTTTCCTTACTGTATTATTAATTTAGTTTTAATTTTAATTGTTAATGCACTCACACAAATTCAAACATATTTTCTTACTTTTCATTGTATTAATTTTTGTTTCTAGTTACTTGAAAAAGACTCAATAATAATAAGAGTCGAAACGTCGTAGAAGAAAACATTAAAAGTCATTAAAGGTCGCTAAACCAATAAAAAAGTCTATTACTTTAATATTAAGACACGGCCAATAAAATAAATAAGAAAATTAAATTCTTATAAACACTAAATATATATATATATATATATATATATATATATATATATAGGGTAAACTTAATAAGTCGGCGATTAAAGGGCTGGTTTATTACTTCAAAGTATATATATTTAAAATAACTCTACATGTTTCGGCAATGATGCCTTTGTCAAGAGAATACAAAATATAAATTTATAGATTTATATTTTGTATTCTCTTGACAAAGGCATCATTGCCGAAACATGTAGAGTTATTTTAAATATATATACTTTGAAGTAATAAACCAGACCTTTAATCGCCGACTTATTAAGTTTACCTTATCATACCAAGGTCACGAATATATTATATTTATATATATATATATATATATATATATATATATATATATATATTAATTGATAAATTATTGGAGTTTTTCGGATTTTATATGAAATATTTACCAATATCGCTCCGGATTGGTCCACTCTACTAATAATTTCTTTAATTTCCCTTTTCATTGTGTGTTGTTCTTTATCAATTATCTGTGTGATAATAGTGCGATCACCATTTCGATTTTAAAACCACACAGATAATTGATAAAGAACAACACACAATGAAAAGGGAAATTAAAGAAATGATTAGTATTAAACAAGAAAAATATTCAATTAGCATGATTTGCCGAAACATGTAGGATTGTTTTAAATATATACATTTTGAAATAAAACCAGACCTTAAATCGCCAACAAATTGAATTTACAATAATATACAAAGGTCATGAAATAATTATCTATATATATATATATATATATATATATATATATATATATATATATATATATTCATCAACATGATGCAGCTCTTCGAGTGATCTAATACCATCTAAAGTATATCTATGGAATAGATGACAAAATCCCTACGACATTACGCAACTTCGCAGTGTCATAGTAAATAAAAACTGCAAAGTTTTGTGGAATTTTGCATTTAGCACTACTAGACAACTGTCAGCTAATAAACCTGATATGGCCCTGTTGGATTACGCAGACAGATGTATGTACATTTTCGAAATGTCATGCCCCAGTGAGGACAACATCACAGAAACGGAAGCGGAAAAAAAGCCAAATACCGTGACCTATTATTTAAGCTGTGAAAAGCCTATGCAGATTACAATATATTCTTTATACCTCTGATAATTGGCGTTCTTGGAGGAATTAGCGAAAACATAATGAAAAATTTACTTAAGTGCAAAAAAATAAAAACAACGGAAGTGCGAAAATTTACTACTAGCATGCAAAAATATGTTATACTTGGTTCCTTGCGCACCTTAAGGGCCCATAAAATCAGATGCACACCACCGTAAGTTGGACCATATGGATAGCTGATTTTATGGAGAAGAAGCTGTTCGTGCGTGAAGAGTTACTCCTGCGTATTCGCGAGATGCGCAGAAGCAACAACCCCATCTTCTCCCTATCTGACACTATTACCCAACAACCATTCCAATAGTTTAATTAAGTTAATTACCTGTTGTTGTAGTTAAATTATGACTTTGTTGCTTATTGTTATTGTTACTGGTATTATTATTTATGACAAAATAAAATAAAAAAGAAGGTAAGAGGGTGGGCCCATAAATAATAATAATAATAATAAAAAAATTATATCCTTCAATACCCAACAGGCTAGGCTCAATAACAAAGTATGAGGTGCTACCCAGATATTCCCGGAATGCGTGAGAAAAAACAAAATAAATTGTCTCACAACATACTTATGCCATCCCTTCCAAAGTACTCTCTTTGCACATTAATACACCGATCCTAGCGAAATGTCCATGGCACAAAGGATGAAGTGCTATCCAGAAATTCCTTGAATGTGTCAGAAAAAAACACAATAAATGTCTCACAACTTACTTATGCCATCCCTTCCAAAGTACTCTCTTTGCGCATTAATACACCGATCCTAGCGAAATGGCCATGATTGGAAGTCTTCGCGTGTTAACATGTTCAACACTGGCTGCAATTAAACTAAAATTTCATGTGTATTACTAGAATGTTTTTTTTTGTTAGAGAAATTTAAATATTAATGTCAGATTCAGAATGCCTCATTGTATTCAAAGGCGACAATATTTATATCTATAAAAGCGATAAGTTTTGTTATGATAAGAGTTCGGTAGCCTGAGTCAGCTGCTTATTTATATAAATTTATACTTGTAAATTCTTAATGATATATTGAAATAACATACAAGATGTGTGCTTTACGTGCATATAAGTTAGAATCTATTATATGAAATATCTTCGTAATTTTTTATCTCGCTTATGAGAGGGAATTTTGGGAAAATATTTTGGGTATATATTCTATATAATTTAGTCTTTTCCATACTTTGTCTTTTTATTTGAAGAACACCCTGTATAGTCTTTTAATGTGTGGTCGTTTTTTTTCACATAGTGTATATGCTCTTTATAATCAAGGTTAGTGCCTCTTACAAAAAAATATTTATGAATTTTTAAGTACATTATTCAATACTTGTTTTAATTTCAAAATTTGAAATCATTAAGTTAAAACTAAACAAGTTGAAACTAAACAATGTGAATAAAAAGCTTTATTGAAGCAAGGGAACATTAATTAATATTCTTCTGTTTAAATTCAATCAAGATTTAAACATCACTGAAGATTTTAACTAATAACTTAGCCAATCATTTAATAGAAGAAAACCCAACATTTAATAATGATCAAATTTTACATTTAGAATATTAAATTAAATTAAATTTACTGGAAAGCTTAGAAATTAATAAATTAAAACAAACACAAATTCCACATAATGATCAGTTAGATTTAAATAACTTACCTTCATTAAATTTAATTATTTGAAAGAAGCGATTGCCTAGGCGATTATAAAAATTCATATTTAGTCCATTAAATTTCTATTAGTACATATGTTTCCCAATACTATAACAGTTAGGATTGACTAACTGAGTCACACGTTTTTACTCGAATATTTGTGCAAATTTTCGCATTTTAAAGACCCTGCAAAATAATATTAACATTTTTGTATTTGTGCATAACAATATAAGTTGGTAACTTGCTTTAGTTCGTACCTGACGAAGCCACCGTGTTGGCGAAACGATTACAATCACGTAATAAAGTGAAGATTTTAACTACCAGTTTTACTTCTATTTTAAATTATGGATCTTCATCAAGTAAATGTCCAATAGATCCAGAAAGAATAGATCTCAGAAAATAACGCAGCGAAAATTTTGGATTGACAATCTTCTCTCTCTCAGAGCACTGAGGACAATGTTTTTACAATTTGATAGTTCACTGCTTATAAAAGTACAGGCTAGTATTACGTACTTTCGTAAATAAATAATTGTATAATGGTGCAGTCATTCTTATTAAGTGGCTATCCATTATAAATCTAAATATCATCCCAAATCTAAATGCTCACGTGGTAATTTGCAAGGCGATAAGTAAAATTTTAGCACAGGGTGACCGAGGTATACTATTCTGTACCAGTAATGATTACTATACACTATACACACTAAGGATTATCTTGTGTGATCTGATAAGGATACATTAGCCTATTAGCATGCATGTACTCTTGATAAATAAGTAACATATAAGAAAGCAATTTAAATATAATGCATTTTTACTGTTCTAAGTAAGACAGAAAGAATGAAATTTATTCTTGCAAGCCTATCTTTGTTATTGACTATTCATGTAACCACAAAGAACGTATATCAAAGGAAAAGCACTATATACCGTGTGTCCCAATTTCGATGCTCACCATTGGTATCTCGGTTATTAGAAGATATAGAACAACAGTTGAATGGGGAATGTTTTGCAGAATTCAATACTCGCGGCAAATCTCATTTCAAATTTGACCTAACTTTTTAAATTTTTAAAATATTTTGAAAAATCAAAAATTTGCCTATTTCGTTATTCCTCAATAACTCGATAACGCTTAGTCTGACCTCTTTTAAAGTTTTACATTGTTCAGACACTTTTTTAAAACAAATTATTTGATACAAACAGAAACCCCCGATTGTCATTTGTTTTTAAGTTATTACCACTATCTTTTGTTTTTCATATGGCGGCCATATTGGATTTTGGGTTTGTTAGGTAGTCCTCAAAATGTGCTTTTCAACGATGTATAACATGCCTGAAAAATTTTTATTTATAAGGAAAATATTAATAAAAACGTAAATTAATCTTTAATATGAAATTAGTAGGCTGAAAAATTAAACACCAATGTCAAATGAAAGTGAAAAGATATTCTAAGTAATACTGTAAACAAACGAAACGATAAAAAAATTATAGAAATAAAAAGTAAAGATACAGAACTTAAAGTTCACATTCACTTAAAGAAATTGTTCAATATGACGACCATTCTGTTCCACACAATTTTGACACCTTGTTCGAGTAGAGTTACAAACTCTACGTAGCGTGCTTCCGTTTACTGATCGTAGCACATCTAGTACTCCTTGTTCTAAAATTTCCCGAGTTTCTGGCGGTTCAAAATCAAATACTTTGTTTTTAGTGGTACCCCATAAATAAAGGTCAAGCGGGGTAAGGTCGGGTGATCTCGCAGTCCATTGCACGGGTCCATTATTTGAAACCACTCTCTCATTAAAGTTTTCTCTCAAAAAATGTTGCACGTTACGAGTGTTATGGGCCGGGCAACCATCTTGCTGGAACCAGATGTTTTGCATGTTCTCGGGATTAATAATTTGCCTCAAAGCAGGCATTATCTCGTTTGTAAGTAGCTCCAAATATCTGTTACCAGTTAAATTGTAATCAAAGATGAAAGGACCTATTAACTGATTATCTAAAACGAAAAAAAGAGTTTAAAAAACAAAAAAAATGTAAACAAAATGTCATACCAATTAAACCGCACCAGACATTAAAACCAAATCGAACTTGAAATCTTCTTTGATTTACCAAATGTGGATTTTCAGTAGACCAATGATGATAGTTATTCCTATTGAACACTCCACAATTGGTAAATCGTGTTTCATCTGTCCATAGTATTTTCCTAGGAAAATTAGCGTCCTATTCACATTTTTGAAGGTACCACCTGCTAAACGGTAATCGCCGGAGATTGTCATTATCACTTAAACCTTGTACAACTGTTGGTTTGTAAGGGTGATACTTGTTTTTCGTCAAGGTTCTGTGAACAGTAGATTTTGAAATCCCTGTTTCTCGTGTCACACGACGAACTGATGTGCTGGGATTGTTCCTAACGTTCTGCAAAATATTATTTAGACGTGTATCAGCATCATTAACTTCATAGTTAGCTCGTTTTTGTTCGAAGCTTGCAAAGTTTTTTAATTTTCTAACTAGTCTTCTAAAAATTGTCCTGTGTGGCTGTTGTCTTTCTGGAAAACGCTCTGCATAACTCGTGCACGTATTTTTAGTGTTTCTATTTGCTTTGAAATACACTTCCAACATATCAACTTTTTCTTCGTTTGAATATGTATGTGCCATTATCAATACTTATAAATCGTAATACTTGACAATAATTACTTATCACTAACTACAAGTAGTTTTAATTAACTTATCTCTGCAGCACTAATTGTACTTTGACAGGTTATCGTTTTGTTTCATTGTCAGAATACATTTGTCATTGACGTTTGACAGAACATAATGTCTTTGCTAGTGATACACGCTCAGAGGTTAGAATTATCTGACATTTGATGTAAAACCAAATACAAATCTCCCCACTACTTTTAATCCTGCGCGATCTTACCCCTCCTCGCACCAGCTTAATTGGCGTTTGCTATACTTAGAATATCTTTTCACTTTCATTTGACATTGGTGTTTAATTTTTCAGCCAACTAATTTCATATTAAAGATTAATTTACGTTTTTATTAATATTTTTCTTATAAATAAAAATTTTTCAGGCATGTTATACATCGTTGAAAAGCACATTTTGAGGACTAACTAACAAACCCAAAATCCAATATGGCCGCCATATGAAAAACAAAAGATAGTGGTAATAACTTAAAAACAAATGACAATCGGGGGTTTCTGTTTGTATCAAATAATTTGTTTTAAAAAAGTGTCTGAATAATGTAAAACTTTAAAAGAGGTCAGACTAAGCGTTATCGAGTTATTGAGGAATAACGAAATCGGCAAATTTTTGATTTTTCAAAATATTTTAAAAATTTAAAAAGTTAGATCAAATTTGAAATGAGATTTGCAGCGAGTATTGAATTCTGCAAAACATTTCCCATTTAACTGTTGTTCTATATCTTCTAATAACCGAGATACCAATGGTGAGCATCGAAATTGGGACACACGGTATAGTAGGTATTTAAAGAAGTATTGCATATCTATTTTATCTTACACTGTCTCATTATTAACATATCCAGTTATTTATTTGTGGATTACATTCAGTGTAAACATGATATCATTTAATAGTCTAGCGAATTCTTTTTACAATATAGTTGGGTAGCTGGTGTTATCATGACATCTTTTAATAGGGTAGTGAATTCTTTTTACAATATAGTAGAATAGCTAGTGTTATCATGTTATCTTTTAACTTTTAACGCTACCGGAAAGTCAACCGAAAACTATCCATTGAAAACAATTCACCGGAATAGCAATCCACCGAATCGAAAGCTGCACAATCTTTATATTTTTTACGCATCGGTGGCCCTTCCTGTCCGCTTATGTACAGCTCTATTTTAACTTCATTTACACTTTGTTCTCTCTGAATGCCATCGATAAATTCCCATATGTTAGAGTGATTCGCCCCTATTTGCGTTTCGAATCCTCGATGCCATCCTTCAATAGAGTTGTTCGTTTTTGGGAGACCCTGTTGAACTCCATGAAAACAGTTCCACATTTTATGAGAAAATCGTGGCGCATGCCGATGCTGACGCCGTTGGAGACGTCCAATCCACGTATCCTCGAAATAATTCACAAAAGTCTGTGCTTCTGGAGGCAATATGTTTTCGTCGCAGTCATTCAAATGCATCTACCATGTTTTCCAGGGGAATAAATGCTAATGCTGGTAGTAAACGAAACTTTAGAGCTAAATAGGAATCGTTTTCGTAATTGTTTTTAAGACCTTCTGTCTGTATTTGTCGAAATATACATTGAGAGAAATGGAAAAAGCATTCTCGATGTATAGTTTGTGGAAATAATTAGGTTAGTACTGTAATTAGCAGAATTTCAAGTTTAAGTTCCTAAACTTTTTGGAGAAGCCGTATCTTCGTCTTATCTCTCTTTTGATATATTTGGTAGCAATGCAAATACCAAGGGAATACTATTGTTATTGTGTAAACCGTGTAATGTGTATAGTTACTGAAAAAAATATGGTACGGTTTTAAACGTACCAAATTTTAATATATTGTGGTGACTAACTAGGCAAGGTAGCTAGTGTTATCATCTTTTAATTGATTAGTGGATTGTTTTTACAATACTGTCGGGTGGCTAGTGTTATCATGCAGTGGAGGTGGGGTGGTTCGAGAAGATGGTGAAAAGGTGCCACAAAGTTTCAAACACCGACGAGAGGACGAACCGAGCAGGTTACTCAGACGCTCTTAAGGAAAATGGGAAATACGCGGGGATAAATAAGGTAGAATGAAAAATAAGCAATATAGTTTCAATTCTTTCATTGTTTCGACATTTGCTTGATGTAAATCCATATCACAAAAAAATAAATAAAACACAGATAAGATGTTTTAGATTTAAACTTTATTAATAAGATAATGACAGCTGTTTCGCTAATACAGTAGCTTCTTCAAATTCAACTTAAGACTAAAGATACATACAATATACAGCATTAAATCAGGTAGTTGACCCAAGTTAAAATTCTAGGAACTATTACATTTATATTTAGCTTTTTGAAAACTATACTATGTCCTACTTATGTGAGGTTTAAGTCTAATAATATAACATAAGCAACTAAGAAACAATATTTCAATGGGTGAACAGATTTAACAGTGGGGATGAATTCAAGTCTAATTTATCGTTTAGTAACATTTCTGAGTTTTTGAGTTTATTAATTTCTAAAGACTCTAAACAATTTAGTTTTCTACCTTTATTTTCTACATGTATAATATCGAATTGTAAATTGAATTCATGTTCATTCTCTATTAAATGATTAGAGTAGGCTGATTCAGTTTTCTTATTGATATAAGAATGATAGTGGTCTTGGATTCGTTTTTTAAACGTTCTACCTGTCTGTCCGATATATGTTTTGGTACATGATCCACATGATGACTTATAGGCTCCTGATTTATTGTCTTTGGTAGTTTTTTCTTTATTATTTTTAATATATTTGGCTAGATTATTATTAGTTTTAAAAGCGATATTGTTTTCTTTTTTAAGGAATTTTGATAATTTAAGTTGCTGTTGACCTATGTAAGTAAATGATTTAAACTACTGTCTAACTCCACTTTAATGATCGGGTACACCTCCTTTAATAATTTATTGACAGATTTTTTAAAAATTAATTTTTCTATTAGATTTGGGTAATATCCATTGTTGTGAGCGATTTGTTTTATAATACGAGGGTATATCAGATATAAACGAGACTGATTTTTTAATGACTCGTACAAAAGTTTTTTGAATCGGCGAAGTAGGTGGCTATGTAGACAAAGCACCTAGGGTGGGCAGAGCAACGTCTGAAATTCCGTCGAGACCGTTCAGTAGTGCAGTGACCATGAGTGAGCAAGCAGTGCACGTTTCCGTGGAGCAGCGGATAATTATTAAGTTTTTGACTAATGAGGGGGCGAATCCAACAGACATTTTACGCAGATTGCACGCACAGTTCGGGGAGAACACCCTTTCACGACCTCGCGTGTTTGCATGGCATAAACAATTTTCTGGAGGCCGGGAGAAAGTTGAAAACCAGAGCTAGGTTCGATGCCCACGGACGAGCATTACCGAAGCCAACATTGAAGCTTGATTTTCTTCATGATCGCCGCACAATTAATGCCCAATATTATTGCGACGTTTTGGATGCCGCAAAATTGTCTTTACGACGAAAAAGAAAGACGCAATCCGTTAAAAATGTCATTCTCCTTCACGACAACGCCAGACCACATTCGGCAAACATTACGAGGCAAAAAGTGGAACAATTCGGCTAGGAAATCTTGGAACATCCTGCTTACAGTCCAGACTTGTCACCCTGTGACTACCATTTGTTTGGACCTCTAAAAGAAGCTCTTGGAGGCCAGCGTTTCGACAGCGACCAAGCGGTAGAGACATTTGTGCTCCAGTGGCTGTGTGACCGGCCTAAAAGTTTTTACGATAACGGGATTAAAAAGCTTCCAATCCGTTGGGGAAAATGTATTGCGTGGGCGGGAGATTATGTAGAAAAATAGTACATTTGTATTAACCTTGTTCAATAAAGCATTAATAGTTTAAAAAAATCAGTCTCGTTTATATCTGATATACCCTCGTATTATATTCTTTATTATAGTCTTCATTGGACATCGGGATATTAATATGAATTTATCAATTCCATTGATCCTAATATCACATTTACGATAGAAAAGGAGCTTAACAATAGTATACACTTTCTGGATCTTACTTTACAACGTGTAAACAATAGAGTCCATTTTTCTATTTACCACAAAGTGGCTCATACGATACTACGATACATAATAAATCTAACCACCCGGTCCAACACAAGGTAGCGGCTTTTCACAGCATGACACATAGACTTATTAACATCCCGATGTCCAATGAAGACTATAATAAAGAATATAATGTTATAAAACAAATCGCTCACAACAGTGGATATGACCCAAATCTAATAGATAAATTAATTTTTAAAAAATCTGTCAATAAATTATTAACGGAGGTGTACCCGATCATTAAAGTGGAGTCAGACAAGCAGTTTAAATCATTTACTTACATAGGTCAACAGCAACTTAAATTATCAAAATTCCTTAAAAAAGAAAACATTAATATCGCTTTTAAAACTAATAATAATCTAGCCAAATATATTAAAAATAATAAAGAGAAAACTACCAAAGACAATAAATCAGGAGTCTATAAGTTATCATGTGGATCATGTACCAAAACATATATCGGATAGACAGGTAGAACGTTTAAAAGTCGAATCCAAGACCACTATCATTCTTATATCAATAAGAAAACTGACTCAACCTACTCTAGTCATTTAATAGAGAATGAACATGAATCCAACTTACAATTCGATATTATACATGTAGAAAATAAAGGTAGAAAACTAAATTGTTTAGAGTCTTTAGAAATTAATAAACTCAAAAACTCAGAAATGTTACTAAACGATAAATTAGACTTGAATTCATCCCCACTGTTAAATCTGTTCACCCATTGAAATATTGTTTCTTAGTTGCTTATGTTATATTATTATTATTAAACTTAAACCTTACACAATTCGGACATAGTATAGTTTTCAAAAAGCAATAAATATAAATGTAATAGTTCCTAGAATTTTAACTTGGGTCAACTACTTGATTTAACGCTGTATATTGTATGTATCTTTAGTCTTAAGTTGAATTTGAAGAAGCTACTGTGTTAGCGAAACAGCTGTCATTATCTTATTAATAAAGTGTAAATCTAAAACATCTTATGTGTATTTTATTTATTTATTTGCAATATAGTTTCCTTTAATTTCAAAAAGGACTCCTCAGTATTTTGTATTTGCTTTTGTTTTTCCAATATCATTCAAATATTTTCTCCCATTTCTAACGGGTTTTGTTCTTTTCCATATCGATTTCGTAATCTTGGCTTTAAAGAAAAAAGATTTATCACTCAAAGAGTAAAAGATATATATTATTTTGACATAATATCGGTAAAAAATATTTAATATTATCAATATTTTATAAAAAATTATTCTTAGTAAATAATAGTTTTATACCTGTTAAATACTAGTTTCTCATTGTGAACACGCAACAATGAAGTTCTTCGTTGCAACCCTCTGTTTCTTTACATCTTTCTATGCAACATCTTGTGCTGTGGTAAGTTATGCTTACACATATATAAAAGACCTTTAATAATTTGTATGTTTAAATAAGTATTAAAAACATGATTTGAAATTTATTGTAGTTTCCAAAATAATACTCAAATGTTCAGAAATTACTATTTTTCTTTATTCTCCATAGTCTAATAAAATAAAATTAAAAACCCTTGCCACAATAGAATTTAATGATTCTAAATACGTATTTCTACAACCACGTTGTCATCTTCAGTAGAAAAAACAGTGTAACACTTGAACGCACAAAAACACTCACTGAAGGATTGTTCTGAACGTCTTCTAGTTTAACACTAAAATCTTCAATCTTAAATGCTACAAAAAATACCTACATTTTGGTAAACCCCACCTATTCATGCAAGAGCATTAACCCATTATTTGTAAATTCTATAGAAAAACCGCTTAGAAATATTATAAAAGCTGTAATTTAACATACATTAAGGAACATACATAAGGTAGACGATGTGTTTGCAATTTTTGATACCAATAAGTGCGACTTAGATTTTGTAACAGAATGAAATTCAAAATTTCCTAGTATTAAATTCACGGTTGAAAAGGAAAACAACGGAGGTTTGCCATTTTTAGATACCTTAGTAGTTAGGAATGACAAAAACTTAGAGTTTGATATTTACCGAAAAGAAACCAACGTCAACAGATTTATAACCGCAGATTCAAACCATACTTTTCGGCACAAGAGTGCCTCTTTCAATTTTCTTATCAATCGTTTGTTAAGCATGCCATTGACAAAGGATAGATATGAAAAGGAATTAACTTTAATTAAGAAAATCGCGAGTTACAACGGTTTCGATTCAGAAATAATAAACAAGCTAGTTAGAAAACATAAAGTAAGAAAAACAATTCAGAATTACACATGTTTGCTACCTCAAATTGATTCGAGCAAAAAATTTATTAGCTTACCGTTTCACGAAACTACGAAAAATTTAAATAGAACCTTTACACAGTATAATGTTCAAGTAGCATTTCGGTCGAATAACTCCCTAAAATCTCTCTTAGGCAACGCGAAAGACAAAGTTGAGGTAAACAACAAATCTGGAATCTATGAAATAAATTGTAAGGATTGTGATAAAAAATATGTCGGCCAAACAAAACTTTCGATTTTAACTCGTTATAAATATGTTTCGCATATTACATTCAATAGACCGGAAAAATCAAATGTATGTTAAATTACGGCTTTTATAATATTTCTATACGGGTTTTCTATAGAATTTACAAATAATGGGTTAATGCTCTTGCATGAATAGGTGGGGTTTACCAAAATGTAGGTAATTTTTGTAGCATTTAAGATTGAAGATTTTAGTGTTAAACTAGAAGACGTTCAAAACAATCCTTCTGTGAGTGTTTCTGTGCGTTCAAGTGTTACACTGTTTTTTCTACTGAAGATGACAACGTGGTTGTAGAAATACGAATTTAGAATCATTAAATTCTATTGTGGTAAGGGTTTTTTAATTTTATTTTATTCACTTATAAGCCACAGTTTCTGATTTGTTAGTCTCCATAATCTATTCATTCACTTCTTTCATGACTTCTGGTCTTACTACCTCTTTAATTTAGTTAATCCAACTGGCCAGGTTTTTGTCGCTTATAAGGGAATTTTTTGAAAATATTTTGAGTATATAATCATATATTCTACAACAAGACATTTGAAAATACTCGATTATGCGAGACTAGAGAATTCAATCCCGAGCATGTTCTTCAATACCGGGATTACGGGATTTTTGAAGCGTAATGCCGGGATCCTATGTGGTTTCTGATTAGGCTCAAATGAAAAAAAGCTTAAGTAATTTCTTAAAAAATATTTAGTAATATTGTTGCACAACCCAATACACAATATACTAAAATAAGGAACAAAAAAGACAATATAAAAAACTATTTAGAATTTCGAAAATACAATCGCAGAAATATCAAAGCATCCAATGTTTGACTTCCAAGCCTGCTTCGTAGTTTATTGCCAACATAAGCAGTAGCTGAAAATGCTCGCTCAGGTTCTACACTGGTTGGAGGAATACACAATAGATATTTATATGCTAATTCTAAGTGATATCCACGAACTCCTCCATTTTCGAATAGGCTCATTTCGCGTCTAAACCTATATCCCAACCCCGATTCAATTTGTACTTCAGGATCTGGGGATTCCATGCTCTTATTAATTTCCAACTGTAACTTTTCCTTTAGTGTTAATTGAGGTTGCGAGGTTTGTTGCCTTGGCTCATCATCTGTTTGTGATCCCGACCTTTCTTCCTCTTCCGTGTCATCTCGACTATTTAGTCTTTTAACAATACTCTTTATTTGCGCCCTTACTAAAGCCTGTGTAGGAACTGGAAATAAGTCAAGCCATTCCAAATCCGATAATAACTGATTATCATCATCTTCTCCTGGATTTTGGAAATAATTCAACACATCAGTTAAATCTTCATTTCGTCGTTGCTTTATACGTTCCACTAAGGATGTTTTCATTTTATTGGCGAGTGCTGAGCTTTTGCTAGACAATTGTTTTATAAGAAATTTCAAAACGGTATTAGCTGTGAATAAATTAGCATCTCGTCGACAGATTGCTTCTACTGTTAATTTAATTGGGGTTAGCACATCAACAATTTTATTTACCAAGTCAAAATCAGCATCTTCTAAACGGATTGGATGATTGAGATCTATAAGAGCTTTCTGAATGCAGGTTTCTAAAAGAGAACATCGTTCCAGCGTGGTTAAAAGACTATTCCACCTAGTTTTCCAGTCCAAAAGAAGTGACAGCTCTTTTTCATGTTCAATCTTCAGATATTTTTGAAGTACTGTTTCATTTTTAAATGGTGTTCTTTTGAAATACACTACAACTTTGCGTATTTTCTTTATAAGCTCATTAATGTTTACATCTTTCGTTAGCACTGGTATGTGTTCTCACGCAAATTCATTTTGTGACATTAAGATTAAACCTGATTCTGGACAGTCTAAGTCTTCTAAATTGTAATCATCATCGCTATCGTTCATATAATCAATAGTCACAGCTGGTTCATTTATAGTATCATCTGAGTCTGAGGTAGGGCTGTCTTGCCTGTCTTGAAAATAATTCTTGATTTTATAAAGCACATCACACACGGCCAAATTGATACCATGTGCGAGACACAGTTGTTGTTCAGTGCAAACAAGCTGTCCCACCTTTATCATAACGTTCGGTCCAGCGATTACAGTAGCCACGATATCAGTTTCGTTGATGTCCACTCGTCGAAAGTTAGACTGAATCTTTCACCTGCACTTTTCAAATGTTTTAATTCTGCAGTTACTTGCTTTCTGATTTTTTCACTGTAATTCATAACACGCTTTCGAATTGTAACGGCTGATTTGGGTAAATCCGTGTATTTCGCTAAGAGCAATTTTCTCAAATCGTCTGAAGTTATGAATAAACTGAATGAAAATCCATCTAATACAATCATTCTTGCCAAAACATCATCCAGGCTATCGTCGGAACTTTTAGTAAAATAATCTTGTAACTTTCGTTTAGCTGGCGGCTGTGCTGTGTTCAGATTTTCAGAATCTTGACTTGTTGAAGCTGTTAAACGATTAACGTCAGCTAAAATCTTAATGTTATGTTTTGATGACAAATGTGTATGTAATCCTTTAGTCGATCCACCCAAAGTCTTGAGAATGGCAGAGCATCGCTTACATTTAGCACTATTTCCGTCTTTCGCAACTAAAAAATAACTCCACGCTGACGACGTATCACTGTTTTTTTTTTATGTTGAACAAAGTCTCCCGCCATTTAAAATAACTTTTTCAGATAATTGACTTTTGAATTTAAATGATGTAACCTGCGTAACCTTGTCGCTGGTAGAATAATAAATGAAAAAAGTAGATCCTAATAAGCGTATTTATACTTTCGTACAGGGAATCCCGGACGGGGAATCCCTCGCAACAATATTATGATATATCATATGAGGTGATCGGGTGATTCCCCTGTTGGCCCGTTAGGGAATTACTTTAATAGTATTGTATTGAAGTATGCCGGGCGGGGAAGTCTCCTCTAAGTTACATATTATTTGGGCTGTACCTGTGTAGTTCTTTTATCGTACGGCGTAACTAAGGTTGATTTTTTGTCTTTATGTAATAAGTGCCTTTAATATAATCTAGGTAAGCTCATTGTAAAGGTGTAACGGATTACGGAATGCAAACTGGCAATCCCGAAAATCCTGATATTAGCCAAGTACAGTCCCGGGATTTACAGGATCAAATCCCGACCGGGATCCCGAGATCCCGGCACCAAAGGACCAAAGGTCGAGTGGTGTTTTTTAGGCAATACGAATTTCGAGAATTTTCAAGTGTCGAGTTGTATACAGGTAGACTACATCATGAAAATAAAAAGAAAAAAAGTTGTGCGAAACGAGCCATGATGATAACTCTCAAATCTGACAATTCAAATTATTGAAGTCGAAATCATAGTAACCTAATTGTAGTTTTGGCAGCGAATATACAAGAGTTCGTATATTCGATTATACAAAGGTTCGTATATTCGATTTGCGTCATAATACGTCAATAACCGCTGTAATGTATGACAACTACGGATAATCCTGCATTTTGATTGGTTCATAATTTTAGAATGATATGGTCCTTATAATTTAATCTTTCCGATTTTCATATGTTGTATTTTTATTTCGAGGACACCCGGTATACTATAAACTCTAAATTCAGTCATAATTATGAACTGATGTGTTTTTAATTTAGGAGCACATTATGTATCAACTATCTTATTCTTCAATACAAATTTAAATGACTATATTTTGTTTACAAAAAAGTTTAAGTATATCAATACGTTATGCACGTATTACGCATTTGTTACAAATGAAACAGACATGTAATATATACATCTGTAACTGTACAACATGGACAATACACCTCGTATTTTACAGCATTGCCTTTTTCGGCATAGTCTCTTTCGTCCGTCAGATGTCACTTATTATATAGTGCCACCTGATAGGACGAAATTTGCTATGTCTTGTAGGCGATTTAAGCTTAAATGTATATACAGATAAAAATCTGTTTTTTAAATAGATTTGTATTATTTTGTATACATTGCTTCACTAGCTTGACTGATGACGCCTATAGATGGCAGAAACACGTGTCTTAAGCAGAAGTAAGTGCTGTAAAATACGAGGTGTATTGTCCATGTTGTACAGTTACAGATGTGTATATTACATGTCTGTTTCAATTATATTTTGTTGCTTAAAATATTTAAAACATTTGAAATATTTCCAAACCATAGAGACGAAAGTTTGAGTTATGTGAAGCAGTGTTTTAAATTCTATATATTTGTCAGTAATCATTTGAAAATGAAATTAAAGACCTTCTTGATATATGCGAAGTATAAAACGCTCTTAGTAGATAAATAAAACATTATATACTTGCAATATCATTGTGCTTGAACCTAGTCCAACAATGCGATCCCTTTAACAGTATAATTATTAATATATCTAATCAATCTGAATCTAAATGTTCGTGTGGAAATTTTGCAAGATGATAAGTATAATTTTAGCACGTAGTAACCGAGGTCTACTATTTTGTACCAGTAATGATTACTATACTTTAAGAATTATCTTGTGCGATCTGATAAAGTTACATTAGACTATTAACAAGCATGTATTCTTGATAAGTAAGTAATATATAAGAAAGCAATTTTAAATATAATACATTTTACTGTTCCAAGTAAGACAAAAAGAATGAAGTTTATTATTGCAACCCTATCTTTGTTCTTGGCTATTCATGCCGTAACTAGTGCAACAGTAAGTATTAATTTTTTTTCTGACCGTAAAGAAAACTATATCAATGAAAAATCGGTGCGTGTGCTAGGTATTTAAAATAGCTTTTCACTAAATTATTAATACATTAGTTATATACTTGTGGAATACATCAAATTAAATATTAAATATAATTCTTCAGATTATATTTAAAGGTTCTTCAATAGCCTGGTGGATCCTTTTTATAATATATTCGGCTAAAGCACGTATGTTATCGGTTTTGGTAATAAATAGAGCCCGGCGAACGACGCAATAACCGTCTCTAATTGAAAACTTATCAATAGGAAATGTTATGGTTAACCATACGATTTATATAGTACGATTTCTTCAAAGCTAAGCCATTGTACCGCTTACTGAAGAAGAAGCGTACGAACGATTTGCAGGCCCGATATAGACAGTAAAAATAACTACTAAAGCAGCATGATCATATATATAAATGCTGTAACATATTTGTATGTGTAAGTGTGTCTTATTGAATTTTGTGTCGCGAGGCATGTTTTTATCCATAGCCACGAGCGTAACATTAGAATAGTTATGATTGCTTTATAAAAGATTTTATTATTACTATTATAATTATTATTATTATGATTATTATTATTATTCATTACAATATACAATGACATATTTTTCTAAATGTTCAGGTATAAAATTTTGTTTTTCGCACTTAAAATTTGTGAAAATGATTATTCTACATCGCAACAGGTCACTGGAGCTTAACTGTAGTTACTTAAAATAGAGTCAGCATTAATTTTAATATTTATTATACTTGATTTTTGTTTAATTTTTTTACTTTTTAACCGAATTTGCCACTTTTGAATAACGTTATTATATATTTCTAATCATTGTCGTAAAGGTTTTCAACTTTCTATATTCTTTATTACACGAGGAATAAAACCAAAATATTTATGAATAAATGGTAATTGTTTAAGCAAAAACCGTTTTTGTACTGGTGTTTTACTAATTGATAGACTTTTCACGGTATCTTCTAGACACATTACAACATTTTTAATTGTTTTCAAATTGTCACTATTAAGAACACAAACTTGTATCTAAGTGCCCCTATCTACACCATTTACAACTGTAATTCAGAATCCTTCAGATGTATCTCAGATTAACGAGTTTTATTTCAGAAAACGTCAAGTGTAAATCATATTAGTAAGTTTTATTTCTGAATGTGTCAATTGTAATTAGATTAATAAATTGAATTTCAGAAAGTGTAAATTGAAGTTAAGAAATTATCAATTGTAATTAGAAAAGGATTATTTTTGTTTATATACACACAAGTTATAACAAAACAAAAACATAATTCTAATAATTATATGGTTACATATAGGTATGTGTATATATTTTCGTAGAAAGTTATTGATTAACACCCATATCTTCCATTGTCAAAGCAGCAGCATAAAATGTAGTAGAGTGCTGAACGGTACGACACATCTTCTTGAAAGTCTCTTAATACTTTGTTTTGAATTTGTTTCAGCTTTTATGTACAATCTCTTTCTAACCATGAAATAAGTTGATCAATTTGGTTTTCAGTTAACGAAACCAGGTTGTTAACTGAAAACCAAAATGAACACCATTTTTTTTTTACTAAGTGAAAGCCAGTGAAACGCTGTTTTATACTTTATTCCTAATACTGTAGCCAACGTATTCCAACCTTCTCCTTTATTAGCACATACAACAATTATTTCTCTTTCTTGTTGTGTGTGATGCATGTAGGTTGTTCTTTTAAAATCTTCACTTCCAGTTAATACTTTTCTGCATACACAAGGCAAATAATCTTTTTACAGTATTCCTTGTCATTACTAATCTGACAAACACCACAATTGTCTTTAAAATTCATTATTTGCACCAAACTTAAGGTATACGCTCTGAAATACAATACAAACAGATCGTAGTAACTACGATAACTGGTACTAACTACGTAAATAAAGAAATTCTGGCGTTTGTAATTTTATAACATGAACCATACCTGGTAAAAAAGTTTGTAAATTTATACCTGCGTGGAGCATATAAGCTACAACATCAGTTATTAATAGAAGAGCTTTCTCTTTCTTGTCCGGAATTATGAATCTAGACTGCTTTTCACAAATTCCGTGATACATTGAAAATTTATGGTAGACAAAACTTTACTAGCAACAAAATGAGATTTTGTAGGTTTGGTTGATTCTAGCGTATCTACAATAACATTGCTGATTGAACGTCCAACTGTATCTGTAGTTTCATCATCTGACACAAAGATATTTTTGCCTTCTATGTCTTTAATACAAAGGTATTTTTAATAATATAAAATATTATTAAAAATCTGGTGTGAAGAACACAAATACAGGTTCACTATTAATATTTTTTGTGAACGTGTCCGAATATATCCCTCCCCAGAGACGTAGATACGTATTTCGCCTTTCTACAGGCTCGTCGGTACGCCCCTGCTGGAGAAAGGATATTTATAGACACATTCACAAAAAAGAACCACATCACCACATCACCGAAATCATCCAGACCGGGCGTAGATGTACATTCAGCGCTGCCTGTTGTCAGACAGCCGAAGTACCTCGCCCCGTCCACACCAGTTCTGTTCTTCACACCAGATTTTTAATAATATTTTATATTATTAAAAATACATTTGTATTATACAAAACTGGTGTAGTTTACCTACTTATGTATGTTTCAATTATTCTGATTCTATGTCTTTTTTTATTTTCTGTATCTATGTCAGATAGACGGAATCTAGTCTTCTTCTTACAGTGCGTTCGTTGGGAATTGATCTACGACAATACTATTCCAAAAAAATTTTCAAGCCTGGATGATTGAGTTGTGTGAACGGAATATTTGAGGATACAAATGCTCTATACAGTTCTTCACGAAAATTATTAGTTTCGTTTGTATTTTACATAGTTGCACGCATAAGTTGAACGTTTGATATATGCTTGTTAGAGCATATAGCGGGCATAAATGATTGTAAATGTTAGTTTTTTAACGTTTTAAATCACACTAACAGACTCTAAATTGAATTGTCATTGAGCCAACCTTAAATATTTGTAGATGTATACACACACATATTACTATGAACTTTTCCCCACAAATATTTTGAAAAGTTCAATTATTTATGAGTGTATTATTATTTTAAATATTTTAGAAATATTTGACTTGCGCTGTTGGAGCAAGCCGTTTGCATAGATGTGGACAATTTTGACTACTGTATTTTTTTTAAAGCGTAGCCTGCGAGCTTGCTGTTTCCTCAGACACAAGTGTAGAGTGAAGTAAGAAAGGTGTGTTTATTTAAAGATAAATCTTTATCTTTGTTTTAGTAATTTCGGTTTTTGTTTTTTGATTTAATTGTGTTTTTTTGCTTGCTTAAATCATTACCGATTTATTTACGAGTTTGTGAATCTCGTTATTGATTTTTAACACTTTCTTACTCATGTGTCTCGAGTATATGAATATATATTTTTTACGTAAGTAATATATTTTATATTGCCTCATTTAACAATATTATTAAGGTAAAAGGAACGCATGGAATTGACAGCTGCATGTGATCAAAACTTCCTTTATGACATCCGATCAAAATTAGAACTAATAAATTACAAAGATGCTTTTTAATTTCTCCCACAAGTAACAAAATCAAAACAAACTAATATGACAGACCGAAACAAACTCTAACGCATGTGCAACCACATGTAAAAAATGCCCTTGATATCCCATGCGTACTAAAAATTTTACAGTTACAGAAATGTTTTTAGTAGAAATTTTAAAAACCTTCTTTGTTATTTATATAAAATATCTAAGACTAAATCTCAATACGATAATATTATTACAATAGAAAATACAGTATTTAACTCTTTCAATATAAAAATAAGATATCTTGTATAAAATATATTACTTACGTAAAAAATATATATTCATGTACTCGAGACACATGAGTAAGAAAGTGTTAAAAATCAATAACGAGATTCGCAAACTCGTAAATAAATCGGTAATGATATAAGCAAGCACGAAAACACAATTAAATAAAAAAACAAAAACCGAAATTACTAAAACAAAGATAAAGATTTATCTTTAAATAAACACACCATTCTTACTTCACTCTACACTTGTGTCTGAGGATACAGCAAGCTCGCAGGCTACGCTTAAAAAAAATACAGTATTCAAAATTGTCCACATCTATGCAAACGGCTTGCTCCAACAGCGCAAATCAAATATTTCTAAAATATTTAAAATAATAATACACTCATAAATAATTAAACTTTTCAAAATATTAGTGGGGAAAAGTTCATAGCAATATGTATAGACGCACATGCATACATATTTCAAAAGTTACATAGCAAATTGAATGAAAAAATGTGTTTAGGTATGTAGTAACATGTAGTAACTGTTTCATTTAGTGCTCCCCTAATTACTACTAGGATTTTTATTACTTTTATTTACGTTATAGGTTTGAATGCATTTTTGAAAACTAAAATAAAATATTTTTTCATAAGAAAAAAGCAAGGAGTTGTTACGCCTATGAGTAAACAAAGACAAAATACGTAGAAAGAGACAAGTGGACCTAGAATGCTTTGCTCTAGTAATAAGAACTGAGCCATAAATTATTTTTCCGTGTAGACTATGAACGAGAACGACAGACACAACAGTCATGTCTGAGTTAAACTAATATATGTACAGTCCGTTTACATCTTAGAAAATAGTACAGCGCTTATGGGAATATTCTACAGAAACGCCACGTCTTGTCGTGGAAAACATTTGCATAAAATATTAACGCAAATGCAATTTAAGTTTGGGAAACTTGATTTAATTCAAAACGTTCGAAAAGTTAATTTAAATAATTATATACAGTAACTTATTAAAAAAAAATGTTATTGTTGGGAATTTCTTTATTTTAATGTATGTGGTTGGCATTTAATTGGCATGGTTATTCGATCTAGGATTGTTTCAGCCTTTACTTGATCAAATTCCATTATAGCTATTATCGGGATAAAATAAAACAAATTTTAATGAATTTTTCACTACTTTTTACTTAACACAGTAACGATCGTTTCGCTCCAACCCGAGCTTCGTTAGACATATAACTAACTTATGGATATATTTTTTACACAAATGTACCGTAACAAACACATGTTTTGTTTTGAATTGTTGAATGAATGGGTACTTTTTATTACTTAAATGTCTATACACAAAACTTTCACTACGGTTTATACTATACTGTTCTTAAAGTGATAAAACTGAAGGTCTACATTGTGTTAAAGGGAGGTAAAGAAGCGCTATGGAAAAATAAAATGTATGACTGTCTGAATATCAAATAAATAAATTGAGTAAAGGTGAATTATTAATTTCTAATTGATCATTGTGGATCTTTCTTGTCAGTTTTCTTTAATTTATTAATTTCAAGTGACTCTAATAAATTAAGTTTTTTTCCCTTGTTTTCTACGTGTAGTATTTTAAATTCCTTGTTAAAATTGTGGTTTGTTAAATTAATATGAGATGCATATGAAGAGTCACTTTTATTATTTCTAAATGAAGAAAAATGTTCTTTGATGCGTACTTCAAACGATCTGCCTGTCTGTCCGATATACGTCATGGGGCAGGTACCGCAAGTTAACTCATAGACTCCAGACTTTTTATTGTTATTTACCAAATCTATATTGTTTTTTATAAATCTGGATAAATTGTTGTTAGTTCTATACGCTGTATTAATGTCTAACTTTCTTACAAACTCTAAAATCATGTGTAAGAAATTCTGCTAATCTTTTTAGCGAAAAGGAACAAAATATATTAATTATTGTGAACCCTTAACCACCAAAATTATATTCCCTTATTAAATTACATAAAGAAAATTACCCGGTTGTTTCATATGTCACAGCTCCGTGCTACAAACTCTCGAAAAGGCTTATAGATATCATTATTAAGGATTATTTGCAAGATTTAAACCTAAATTAAGCATAAAACCTCACATGCACTAACAAACAAAATCAAAAATTTTACTTTAACGTCTAACACAAAACTCATTTCCTTTGATGTCCAAAATTTATTCCCAAGTAACCCTTCAGAAAAAACGGTTATTCTAGTAAAAGATCTTCTCCATAAAAATAATGTAAACCCAATAATTATTAATGAAATTCTTGATTTATTAAACATATGTATAGAACAAAAGTCCGTTATTAGCTGAGATTTTTATGGATCATCTTGAAAATTCTATTTCAAAAAATCTTCTTTTCCAAAATGTATTATTTTGGTACAGATACGTGGACGATATATTACTAGGTTTCACAGGAACAAAGAGACAATTAAATTTATTTTTTATTAATTTTATTAATACATTGGATCACAATATTAAGTTTACAATGGAACAGGAAACAAGTATATTATTAACTTTCTGGATTTACCGATTACTAGAATTAATAACAAATATAACTTTGCAATTTACGACAAACCGTCAAATCAGATATAACTATTCATAACACTTCTTGCCATCCGATACAACACAAATTAGCGGCTTATCACAGTCTTATACATAGATTAATCAATACCATTAATCAACAATTAATATAAAAGTAATATAATAGATAATATTATAAATAAAAAACTCCTTACAAAAGCCATATCACAAGTTTACGCAATATTAAATAATAATAAAATCCAAAAATTTAAAATGATGACGTTTATAGGCTCTTCAAGAACAAAAATTTATAAATAATTAAGAAAGTTAGACATTAATACAGCATGTAGAACTAACAACAATTTATCAAAATTTATCGAAAACAATCAAGATTTAACAAATAATAATAAAAAGTCAGGAGTCTATGAGTTAACTTGCGGTAGTTAACCCATGACGTATATCGGACAGACAGGCAGATCGTTTGAAATACGCATCAAGGAATATTTTTCTTCATTTAGAAATAATAAAAGTTACTCTTCGTATGCGTCTCATATTAATTTAACAAACAAAAATGTTCAAAAAAGGTTTAATTAAGTATATCAATACGTTAAGCACGTATTACGCATTTGTTACAAATGAAACAGACATGCAATATACACATCTGTAACAGTACACATGGACAATACACCTCTTATTTTCCAGCATTTACTTCTGCTTAAGACACGTATTTCTGCCATCTACTATTAGGCGTCATCAGTTAAGCTAGTGAAGTAAATAAAGCTTAAACCGCCTATAAGGTATAGCAAATTTTGTCCTATCAAGTATCACCAGATAATATAGTGACATCTGACGGACGAAAGAGACTATGCCGAAAATGGCAACCCTTCCTTTGACCGGCTACGCCGGTACAGAAGGGAAGAAAATGCGTATATAGATGTAAGTCCATTAACACGATGCCAGATGGCAGCAAATATACAAAAAAGGTTTAATTATATCAATACGTTAAGTACGTATTACGCATTTGTTACAAATGAAACAGACATGCAATATACACATCTGTAACTGTACATATGGAGAATACACCTCGTATTTTCCAGCATTTACTCCTGCTTAAGACACGTGTTTCTGCCATCTACTATTAGGCGTCATCAGTTAAGCTAGTGAAGTTAATAAAGCTTAAATCGCCTATAAGGTATAGCAAATTTTGTCCTATCAGGTAGCACCAGATAATATAGTGACATCTGACGGACGAAAGAGACTATGTCGAAAATGGCAACCCTTCCCTTGACCGGCTATGCCGGTACACGTGTCTTAAGCAGAAGTAAATGCTGTTACAGATGTGTATATTGCATGTCTGTATCATTTGAAACCACAATGTTAACAAAGAATTTAAAATACTACCGTGAAAAATAAGGGCAAGAAAATTAATTTATTAGTCACTTGAAATTTATAAATTAAAGAAAACTGACAAGATCCTCAATGATCAATTAGAAATTGATAATTCACGCTTACTCAATTTATTTATTTTATATTCAGACATATATTTTATTTTTCCTCCCTTTCTTTATCTCCCTTTAACACAATGTAGACCCTCAGTTTTTTCACTTTAAGAACAGTATTGTATAAACCGTAGTGAAAGTTTTGTGCATAGACATTTAAGTAATAAAAAGTACCCATTCCTTAAACCATTTAGAACAAAACATGTGTTTGTTATGGTACATTTGTGTAAAAAATATATCCATAAGCTAGTTATATGTCTGACGAAGCTCAGGTGGAGCAAAACGATCGTTACTGTCTAAAGTAAAAAGTAGTGAAATTCATTAAAATTTGTTTTATTTTATCCCGATAGTGGTTGTATGATATTCGTTATGCACATAGCTAAAACACAAGTTACAAAACAGTCAATAAATATCTTTGAATTATAATAAAAACATAATGAAAATGATATGTTTTAGTTTCGTTTGTTAATTTCTATATAATGATTGAATTATAATTTAAATTTGAATGCTTCCTATATAATTTGGTG
Source organism: Melolontha melolontha (assembly GCA_935421215.2). Lineage (NCBI taxonomy): Eukaryota > Metazoa > Arthropoda > Insecta > Coleoptera > Scarabaeidae > Melolontha > Melolontha melolontha. Next base: position 4,248,047 of record OW285239.1, on the reverse strand, counting down.
ATTGTTGAACAACAAATATAATTATTACATTAATAAAATATTAATTTAATTTTTTTTAGATCCAAGTCACTAGTACCAATGTCAATGATAACAGCTTGATTACGTTAGCTACACAAACTCTGAATAATGTGTATTCGACATATCCAGCTGTCAGCAACCAGCTTCGTTATTTATCGCTTGGTATGTCTGATGGAACTGATTACCTATGGTATGTTTCCCTTAACCAAGACAATTTTTACATACCGACCAGCCCTGGTTTATACATAACAATGAGACTCGTTGACTTACTAGTCATCAGGTATTATACTGTTATGGCTTACGAAGAATGTGTAGTGGTAACGGAACCCACCACCACAGTTACTGAAGAACCCGAGTCAACAACAGTTACTGAAGAACCCGCGACAACCACAGTTAGTGAAGAACCCGACTCAACTACCGTTACTGAAGAAGCCATAATAACCACTGTAATACCCACAGAAACCACGACTGATGTAGAACCCACTGAAGTTACCGAAATAGCCGTCGAGACCACCACAGTTAATTAAGAAGTTAAGAAGACTGTTCCGGAGGATACTATCACGGACGGTATCCGGTCCATTTATTTACCATATTTGCCTTATGTACTTAGGAATAAAGATTTAAAATCTCTAATAAAATGCATTTAATTTGCTTCGTTTATTTAAACCTTTTTGTAAAGACTTTGCTCGTCAATATTCTTTATTTTACTAAATGTAATAACGTATTTTACCAAAGTATCGTACAAAGTGTAGCTTTAAAGATGGAAATTTAAAAAAAAATAGATTTGGATAATTTGATACAGGATATATGCTGAAAAACTGTAAGAAACGTAGGGGGATCAGTAATTTAATGAGTCTGACGAAAAAGATTATTACTAAAAGAATATTATTTGTAGTATATATGTTGAGCACTTGTGAAATTGTTACACTATTAAACTTAAATAAAACACCTTATATTTCACAAACAATAGTATATTGACTATATGTACATTTCATGTGCACTGCACACATCGTCAGTAGTTACTAATTTAAAAGTATTATTTTTTAAGTACATGTATAGTAAAAAATATCTATTTTTTTGGTTAGGGGTGTAAAAATTACAATTATAAATGGTCAACAAATGGTCAAAAACATGCAAATAAAAATATAATAATAAAAAAAAAAAAAAAATTATGGTCGTATATTGTAACAGTGCCTGCTAAAATCTATTGAAATTCCAAGAAGGACAAATTATGGGAAAGACCGTTACCTATGAAAAACAAGACATCTGACTGTGTTTGGCATGTCGGGTTCTATTAAATAACAATATCGTATAGTAGCGTGAAGAGGATCTATTAGTTATTAGATACTGTAGGTATACAATTTAAAAGTTTATTATTAATAGGTGACATGTCATTGTTAAGGAGGTAATTTTTGTATTTTTTCATATGTATGGCTTCCCACATGTCTAAATTTTTGCTATTACATTTTTTAATTAATTTAACATTATCTACGCTGAAATTATGTCCGGTATTCTACCAATCAAATAGAGGAGTACATAAAATTAACTACTCTCTGTATGCACCAAAACATTTTTTCTTTTAATAATAATTTTTATAAACAAACTTTCGGCACAGCCATGGGTAACCCTTTATCACCATTCCTAGCGAATTTATTTCTGAACAACTTTGAAAACAAAGTCAAAACCATTTGCAATTTTTTTCCCAAATTTTGGGCAAGATACGTAGATGATGTTCTGGCAGTGATACCTGATTCTTTCGATACAGTTTCGTTTTTAAATATATTAAATACCCAATATCCATCAATCAAGTTTACGTACGAGATGGATAAAAACAAATCTTTACCCTTCTTAGATTTAAAAATTACTATTTTAGACAGGAAGTTTGAATTTGACATTTACAGAAAAGAAACACACACTGACAATTACATACATAAACAATCAGACACTTTTAACAAATATAAAGAAAGTAGTTTTTATTTTTTAATTAATAGATTATTATCAATCCCTCTATCACCAGTGAATTTTAAGAAAGAACTAGACCACATAACAAAAGTAGCAGAATCTAACGGATACGATAAACAATTGGTGGATAAAATCAAAAACAAACTAGAAAAGAAGAAGCTAAAAACTTTTAAAACCAGATTAACTCCAAATACAAAGAGTAATAGCAAAAAATATTGCAAAATTACTTTTCACAAAAGTTGGCAGAATAACGTAACTAAATTGTTAAAAAAATATAATCTAACTCCTGCTTTTTCCAACACTCATAAGTTACAACAATATCTTCAAACAAAGTTAGTTAACACAGACCCACTGAAAGAATCAGGTATTTACAGAATTAACTGTAATTCCTGCCCGAAATTATATATCGGCCAAACAAGAAGAAATATTCAAACCCGTTTCAAAGAACATTTAGCTCATGTAAAACTTCACAATGTAGATAAATCAGCATTAGCTCTACATCATTTAGATACCGGACATAATTTCAGCGTAGATAATGTTAAATTAATTAAAAAATGTAATAGCAAAAATTTAGACATGTGGGAAGCCATACATATGAAAAAATACAAAAATTACCTCCTTAACAATGACATGTCACCTATTAATAATAAACTTTTAAATTGTATACCTACAGTATCTAATAACTAATAGATCCTCTTCACGCTACTATATTGTTATTTAATAGAACCCGACATGCCAAACACAGTCAGATGTCTTGTTTTTCATAGGTAACGGTCTATCCCATAATTTGTCCTTCTTGGAATTTCAATAGATTTTAGCAGGCACTGTTACAATATACGACCATAATTTTTTATTTTTATTTTTATTGTTATATTTTTATTTGCATGTTTTTGACCATTTGTTGACCATTTATAATTGTAATTTTTACACCCCTAACCAAAAAAATAGATATTTTTTACTATACATGTACTTAAAAAATAATACTTTTCAATTAGTAACTACTGACGATGTGTGCAGTGCACATGAAATGTACATATAGTCAATATACTATTGTTTGTGAAATATAAGGTGTTTTATTTAAGTTTAATAGAATATTATTTGTTTTGCAAGTTGGTAATGCTTCAAAGCATAATTGCTAAAATATTCGTTCATTTCGATCGCGACAACCTTGTTATTTAACCTAGATATACCTAATGTACTATATGTAGCACACCTATAACAAGTCTTAAAATGCAAACGGGCAACGGACTATCATTGTATAATAGGATATCCAATGTTCAGTATATATCTAATAGTGTAACCGAACAGACGCAGTGTGTATTGTTCCATCAAAGTAGATTATATTAGTGTATTAAAAAGGTATACGATTTGGAAGTTTAAGTATTTAGAATTTACGTAATATGTTTTGAGCGGACCAGAGGGCGGACTCGAGCGATTGTATTCGCAATAAGTTTGCTTTTGTAAGGGATCCGTGAGTTTCGAACAATTTGATACGTTTGGCCAAATGCATAAGTGGCATATACCTACATATGCGGTTAATATGTATCTGTCAACGCACAACAGAGCGAATGTAATAAACGGTTTGGTAACCGGCAGCAATTACTGCTGAAACAAAAGTAATGCTGACAAGCAAATTGCGTATCGAATTTTTAATAAAAATAATTTACAAAAAACAAAACTCAACACTATGTATTTTCTGTAAAACATTGAAAGTGTAAAACATTACTATGAAAAACTAAAATTTGTTCAAGGTGTTCCTGGGTTAAATTAGTTCTTTTAGATGTTAAAATGTCTTTAAAAATAGAAAATGTCCGTTCCACATCACAACTGCTTATGGGTGCGTGGTTAAAATGTTGCAAAAGTGCATCATACTTCGAATGTATAGATTTTCCAATCGTCTCTGCAGAATTGATATAATATATATTCAAATCTTGATTTCTGCTAAATATGGCATCAACTTATAAAATTTAAAATTTCTATCCAACCAGCCAACATTTATTCGTGTATTATGGGGAGTAGCACCGTCTTGTTGAAGATATACTTCGCGCAGTTCCGCAAGCGATAATTCATACAAAAAACCTTCAACATCTTCGCTTAATAGTTTGTGATGTTCTAGTTGATTTAAGAAACCGTCGATAAAAAATGGCCCAATCAAGCAGTCTCCAAGTAGGCCACACCGAACTTTACAGCTAAAACGACGTTGAAAATTATTGTCGACGACAAATCTAGGGTTTTCTTGGGTCCATTGGCGATGAATGTTGCGATTAAAAATTCCATAATTAGTGAAAATGTGCTACGGTGAAAATACCGTTTCGACAATTAAAAAAAAGGAAAATAAAGTTTAGGACGACGTGGATTGCTCCACCTACTCACTCCTGCCAACGTCTAGCGGCTCACAGGAAAAACAAAACAATGCAAATATAGGAATAAAAATTAAAAGAAATAAATGAATTCAGAAATTACATACCAGAATGTTCTGATGTTTTTTTTTAAAGACATTAAACTTATATGTCGGTAATTAGCGACGAATCCCTCGTGTCACCGCAAATCACTTTAAGGTAAATTGGGTTATTTCAATAAAAAAATACGTGGAGCTTTAATAAAACCTTAAGTTACTCTTAAGATACTCTTAATTATGCGATAATTAAAGCCTTAAAGTCAAGCAACCACGTGATGAACGAGAGCGGAATTCCATCGACGGTATCGGTGTCGATCTTACATCTAAGCGACCAAATATTTTACCGAGCACGCCAATCAGAGTGGGGAAAGCAACAAAGAAAGCTAATACGCAATAGTACCTACAGATATATGAACTTAAGCATATGAACCTAGAGTTAGGTTCAAAATTAATAGAACAAAATTGTATAGAATGAACTCTAATTGCGACAAATAATGAGCCGTTACGAACACGTATCAGTACATTCATTTTCCCAAATAATTTTGCGATAAAACAACGGGTCTTGTTGTAAAGTTGTTAATTGTGTTTTCAGAAAATTTCCTGCGCTTCTTGAAACATCCAAATTTTCTTAAATTTTCTTCAAGTCGGCTAAACTTACGACGCTCTGGAACTTTCTCTTTTCGGAAAGCGTCTCATGTAAATTCGCAACGCCAGGTTAGAGTTTTTATTACATTCAAAATATATTTGTAGCATGTCAGTTAGTTGATTGAAATTAATGATTTATTTAAAAAATGTCAAAATATGCTTGTTTAATAAAGAATAGTCGAATATGACGGTTACATATGCGTAATGCGTTATTTTTCCATCGTGCACTACAGTACAACACAAGTGACTAAGAGAATATACGGACAGTGTTTTAGTAATTTCTATTTTCTAAATTTAACTAAAATTGATTTATTGCACATCAATGGATTCAGGAAAAAACCTCTATGCAATGGTGTCAAAAATATTTACCGAGCGATTTGAAAAAAAAGTTGATTAGCGCTAGAAATTGAACATGGCGCTGGATAATAGTAATCGTAGCCTCAAACGTAGTATTTATCAAACCATTTCATTGGGTAGCTGTCTCATGAAAATCGGAATGTAAATAACAGTTACAGCTTGGGGCGTTCTTTTTTTGTGTGACACCCACTATACAGATTTCCGCGTGTCCTTGATTCCATTGATCATGGAGTTAGCTACTTTAGATTAACGGCATTCATGTTAAAATTCTATTCTATATCAATCTGCATAATAAACTAAATTATTGGGGGCTGGCAGCTTGGCCGCCTAAGTCTTTTTATTTTTTCCCAACTTGAAAAATTAGCTCCGTGGTAGGGATTTGGGTGGAATAAGAAGGTAATCACATATTTGGAATGGTTTGATAAAATTTACTTTACGAAAAAACTTGAATATCGATGGACTAAATCTAAGGAGAATATATTGAAAAATAAATTAATTTTTTGTTAAAAAGTTTGTGATTCACTAACTACTGTAATTTTATTACGATATTTAAAAGACATTCCAACAAATTCCCCCACGCACGTTTAAGATTGAAATTAAGCTAGATATAATTATTGTAGAATTCAATCGAGTGGGACAGTTTTATGACGTCTTAGTGTAACATGTAATGAAAGAAAGTTGGAAAAAATTTTAGATGGGCGTATGACTTTTAAATGAAAGGAAAAAATTAAAGAAGGCATTTCTTTAATGAGTATTCATTTTCGTCGGTATATTAAATGACTTTAAAAATTCAGTTGCAGAATATTCTCTTTTAAAGAGAACTGTTTCACAAAACAAAAGAATTATAACGTATTTTTTTACATTTTCTTTTTGTTTTCATTGTCAACTTTTTAAGACGACGCCAATGAAAAAGTACACAGGTTTGCAAAAAAAGAATTTCAGCTGCACGTTTTTGGTAAATATTACATTTTACAATCTGCTGAATCCAAAAACGATCTTTATCTCCCTCCATGAGTTACAGTTTTTTTCTGCATAACAATAGCATAACACTAAAGAAAAAAACAGCAAATTATTACAATTAATTAAACAATATTTCTGATAATTAAACAAACAATTTCTTAACATTCTGAACTTACTGCAAATGAGAATTAATGAATATTAAATCTCATTTTTACATGTAAATGTCGCCTTATGTGATGCGTTAATAACTACAATCCGACAAACCAAGTTTGTACCAGTATGTAGAATACACCTCGTCGCGACTCCAACTTTCCTGGTAATTAGGATAATTAAAAATTGCTGAAAAGTCACGTCCATCAACGGAACGTACAGACGCGTTTCGCTTTTATTGGAGCTTATCAATGTAGAAGTTTGCTGGTTTATGGTGGAAAAGGAACACAATGGCAAGATACCATTTTTAGATACTTTACTCATTAGGAATAAACATAAAATAGAAATCGATATTTTCCGGAAAGAAACCAATGTTAATAGATTCATCATCGCGGATTCAAATCATAGTTTTCAACATAAGACAGCTTCTTTTAATTTCTTAGTCAATTGGTTACTAAATTTTCCGTTAACAAAAGAGAGATATGAAATAGAACTGGATTTCATTAAAAATATCGCGAAATATAATGGCTTTGACATAGAAATAATCAATAAATTAATTAGAAAAACAAAACTAAAAAATACAATCCGCGAATCCACAAGTTTGATATCTAAAAGTAACCAGGAGAAAAAGTACATGTGTTTACCATACCACCCCATCACGAAAAACATTAATAAAGTTGTGAAAGAACGAGGTCTCAAAGTTGCCTTTCGGTCCGAAAATACTATCAAAAGTCTCCTAGGGAATACCAAAGATAAAGTTAATTTTAATTCGAAATCAGGTATATACGAAATTAATTGCGATGATTGTAATTTGAAATATATAGGCCAAACAAAACGACTAATAAGAACCCGGTTTAAAGATAACATGTCACATATTAAATACAATAGACCGGATAAATCTAACGTTGCCAACCATGCTTTAAGTACACTGCACAATGTGTCGATTAAAGGGTTGAAACTTGCCAAGGCCATTAATAACCCCCGCGACCTTGACGCCTACGAAAGCATTCATATCGCTAAAAACAAACAAAATTCTATGAACAGACATAAAGGACCGATCCCCTTCACATGTCTCTTTTCATTATTAGAACCGTAAATAAAAAAGTCGTGGACGTTTCAAATTGGAGTATAAACACATGAGGGTGCCGTTTTCCTTAAGAGAGGTAATTTTTTGTCGATCTTTTCGTTCGATATACAGGGTGGTCCTTAATTTCTTCGAGAAATTTTTGGGTGCGATTCCTTGGGTAATCTCGAGAGAAATAGTTCCTATAAATATTTGTCCTAAAGCTTTCCGTTGTAGAGATACAGGCTGATTAATTTTTCACCAAAAAATTGTTATTTCAAAAATTTAGAAATCGATTTAGGGAACTGTTGTGTTGATTGTCATGTTTACAGCATTTATTTGTACTTACGCAACTGTCATAAGTATTGTCAAACAATAATTAATTTAAAAGTTCGTACCTACAAATCTTTATTTGTAATTATGGTGAATTATTCAAATGCCGAAATGGTAGATATGCATTTTGTGTACGGTCTAGCTAATGGAAATAGTTATGAAGCAAGGCGTATTTACCAACAAAAATATCCTCGACGACTTGTACCTTGTGCGGAAACCTTCAGTAATATTCACCGTCGTCTAGCAGAAACTGGTACATTTGAGAGAAACAAAAATACTCCGGGAAGACCTCAAACTAAAAGAACACCCGATTTAGAGGAAGCTGTTCTGCAGATAATCGATGAACATCCAGAAACCAGTACAAGAAAGATTGGTGTAACGGTAAACGCAAGCCATCAAACCATCTTAAGGATATTACACGATCAACAATTATATCCTTTCCATATTCAGAGAGTACAGGCTCTTCTTCCGCGTGACTTTCCGCAATGCTTAGTTCTTTGTGATTGGTTCCGACAAAAAATTGCCCAAAATGCACAATTTCTAACCTACATTCTATTTACTGACGAGGCGAACTTCTCCAGAAATGGTATTAGGAATTTCCACAACAACCATTTATGGTCAGATGAAAATCCGCATGCCATAAGGGATGCACTTTCAAGAGCAATTTTCCTTAAATGTATGGGCGGGGATAATTAATAATTATTTAATTGGTCCCTTTTTCCTTCCTATACGACTTAATGGTGCATCATATCGGCTATTTCTTGAAAACGAGTTGCCTGGCCTTTTAGAAGATATTCCACTTTTGATCCGAAATGAACTTTGGTTTATGCATGACGGCGCTCCAGCACACTTTAGTTTACAATCTAGGCAATTTTTAAATAGGACATATCAGAATAGATGGATAGGTCGAGGAGTGGAAGTTCCAAATCAGCCGTGGCCTCCAAGGTCACCTGATTTGAACCCTCTAGACTTCTTTCTGTGGGGACATTTAAAATCACTTGTTTATACTTCGCCAATTCAAGATCTAGATGATCTAAGCAATCGCATAATTGTTGGATGCGTGTGAGTATGCAATTGAATAGGAGGATAGAAGCCTGCATATTAGCTGTTGGTGGTCATTTTCAACAGTACCTTTAGGGTTTATTGTAACCGTTTCTTTTTTTTTTTTGGAAATAAAATTTTTTTTTTTGAAAAATTAAACAGCCTTTATCTCTACAACGGAAAACTTTAGGACAAATGTTTATAGGAACTATTTCTCTCGAGATAACCCAAGGAATCGCACCCTAAAATATCTCGACGAACTTAAGGACCACCCTGTATTTGCATGTTTAAGTTAGTGTATACGTGGACGCCGTGTAAAGTTGTTGCGTAAGCAATTTACTAGCTTTACTGTGCCCCATGTGTGACACCTTGATTAGTGGTTTTTACCTACTGATGATGACAACTTAGTTGTCGAAATATGTATTTAGAATACGATTAATAATTGTGGTAAGGGGTTATATACCTTTTTTTAAGTTTTTACTTAACCACTGTCTCCAAAGAAAGACTTTATGGTAAAGTAATATAAATCAAAGTAATAGTTTTTTATGTATCAATATTTTATTCTTTTTTATGATCTTTATACTGTAACTGGCTTAGATTGTTGAATAGTAAATTATTATTATTATTATTATTAAAATAGATAAAACAAAAAAGACATTTTAGCAGTTATTAAATCTTTATTTTTGAAATGAACGTTACAAGTATGTTATGGGAATTCAAGCAGATTCCTCACAAGCCGGGGCGGACATAATTGTATATTGTCTAATGACTAGTAGATCTATTAACCTCAGAGTTATATATAGGCCATTCTCCGTTGGATTGTAAAAGTTGTCTTCATTAACGGTAACATACCACTGATATTCACCATTCAAATCTGTCATAGTGGTTGAGAAGTGCGTAATCTGGTCATTTATGCTGGAATACGTATTATACGCATTATTTAGAAGTGTTACAGCTCCCGAAAGCAAAGCGTTGTCACTGACATTCGTTGAAGTGATGGTAACCTTAAAAAAATATGTAATTAAGTATTTTGTTAAAAAAATATCGAATAAGATATGATCAGTAATTTAAGTATAATCAGAAAGACGTGCAAAGACTTCTTCAAGTTATTTAGAAAGTTTCTTCAAAATTTACATGAGATAAAACTAAATTAAATACAAAACTAACTTAAAATGTGAATCTGGTAGATTTAAAAGTAATGAAAGGTAATATTCATGACATGAACTATAAAATGGGTGGTGTTTTATACAAAGTGAAGGGTGTAATTTTACATTTTGTTGATTCTTTGAGTGTAGCAAAAAGAATCAAGAATGAAATATTTCATAGTGAAAAATTATCACATTAAAACAGGTAAAATGTTTTATAAAAACCTGATCACAAGCATACAAGCAATAAATACCGCAATAGCAAGTTATATAAAAAGTAGAAAATGTAAGCTAATGAAATCATAGCGACTAAGCATAACCAAGGCTGTTTCTTTTTAATCAGCTTTGTCTATGCTCATTGTGTAGTTTCATTGTAAAATATTACTATTTTTTTATTTTAGATTACGCCATTTTCTACCATTTCTAACTATAGCACACTGTTTAAGTTGAAATTAAGATGTAAATAAGGAAATATTAAGTTATTTAATAACAGGCAATATTATTCCTCGAGTTGGTTTGGTCATTAAACGGACGTTTCGACGACATCCCAGCCGTCTTCAGTGGATAGCAAAATTTGGATTATAAATTAATTGAAGCACAAATTAAGCAGTACAATGATCCAAATTAGTCTAGGAAGAGATACTGCTGTAGTTCAAGCGGAAGTGATTGCATTACATCATTTCTTTGGAGAAATTAATAGTGCCGTGGTCTCATCTTCTCCGACAGCCAAGTAGTTAAGGGTTCTAGATTCAGTACAAGTTAAATCTAGACTTGTGCGGGGTTGTTTAGGTGGCCTTAAACAAGCCCAATGATGCACAAGAAAGTGACATTTACTTGGGTTCCAAGGAACAAAAACCATAGGTCTAATAAGAAGGTGGTTAAATTGACTCGACATGTCTCATCTACAGCGTTCATAGCCTTCAGAGCCTTTCTTTAGCGTTGCAAAAACAATTATTAAAGCAGTCATAAAAAGTCAGCTGAAAATAGATCTAGTGAAAGAGAGAAGAATTTCCGGGTCAAAGTCAAAGGCAAAACTGTTCTTTAGAAGACATATTCCTAAATTTACAACGAAACTACAGAATAGGGAAAGATAGCCTGTTAAGATGGTAGTAGGTATCCTAATGGGATCTTTAAATATCAATAAACATCTGAATAATATGGGCATGACAGAAGAAAGAAATTTTAAAACACATGCTAAAACAAACATCGACTGCACAGATGTTCGAAAATTTCTTGATTAATAATTAAATATTATTTTTCGGAAGTACTGTCTCAAAAATAAGTTGAAGAAGTCAATGGAGAAGTTTTCATAGCGGTACATTCTTGGAGTAACCATAGATACTCCAGATGCTCCAGACGCAAGGTGCAATCTTAGCCTTTCAATTTGATTCATATGTTTACTTTCTAATGATTAAATGTGGGTTCTATTAAGTGTGGAGTCAGAACAACTGCAGCATATTCCAATATAGGTCTAATTTAAATTATGTACAATCAAGCATTAACGCTAAGTTAGATTAGGATTTGTATATGGTGTATGGTTTGTACGGCATGGGCAGTAGATTCTGCCAAGAGGAAGAGGAAGCCACATTTAATGTAATATGATACTACGCCAAAGTAAATATTCATGGAATTAACTATACGATAAATAGCGTATTGTACGTGTCAGTACCAAACACCTAAAGGGATTGAAGTGATAGGTTTAGTTTTAGACTTCATTGATTAACATTCATGGCTTGACAGTATGAAATATTTCCTTGTGAAAAATTGTCGCGTTAAACACGAAAAATTGTTTTTAAAAACTTGATAACGACAGTTGGCCAATAAATAGCGCTATTAGTGAGTTACATCAATAGAATTAAGCAAAGCGTTCTCCTCAACATTAGTTGAGGGATTGTAACCCAAGAGAATATGTAATTGGGTATTTTGCTAGAAAGATTTCTTCTTGGTTACTCTAATAATAATTACAAGCTATCTAGTAAGAGAATAATAATCAAGTATCTTAGAAAAGATGTAGGAGCCCTTGCAGTAAAAAAAACTTTAGGAATTTGCACTCTCCACAAAACATGAACACAAACAATTTGATCTAAATGTTAAAGGTAATAAGTTTTAAGAAAATTAATACTGGTAGCCGTAACTTTGTGGTAATTCATTTTGAAAATAAAATAAAATAAAACAATAACTTTGTTATATATACCACTTTATTCACATATAGCATAGGCAGTTTGATAATGACATTGTATGTCGAAACCGCGGTCACGATTATATGTGAATAAAGTGGTATATATAACAAAGTTATTGTTTTATTTTATTTTATTTTCGTAATAAGTTTTACTAAAATTTTCATTTTCTACTTGGAACACATGTGAATCTATAATCAAAGAATCGAAAAACAACCTGACTTGACTGTTTAATACGTAAATGCAAATACCATAATAATTTAATTAGGCACCAAACATGTTCCAAGAAGAAATTGAATTTCAAGAAATACAAAAATATTTCTGTCAATGCTTTTCCTAACATAAATAGCAAAAATACAATATTATTCGGAATTTCACTGTGTAATTCTTGCAATAATTAATGTGTTTCAGTAATAATGGATTCTGAAGCAACTGGTTCGTATGAATAGCAACATATCGAAATGGGAACAGTATCGTGTTATTTGCGACAATAACTGTGAAATTCTACGAAATTTAAGCTTTTGAAAATATTAAGAAGAACCAATAACGAACTAGGAGATAAGTTTGAAAGACTAACAATAACGTAATCATCGGAGCTCAAAGAACAAGATGGTTAAGTAATGTTTGGCGCTTTGGTCAAAACTGAGTACAACACAAATTCATAAGAGTATATAATGCAAGCAAAAGGAAAAGCGACCGTCCAAGAAGAGAATAGTTAGCAGGAGTTTTAAAAGGCCGAAAAAAAATAGGACATTGATAAGTATAGACAAACCTAGATGTTGAAATCTTGAACGGTATTTTATATTATTTACTGTTTCGTAAGCTGTTAATATATCATCATAGAAATACATTTAAAAGTATATGTAAAATTTAAACACAATACATGTTAATATTTAGAATCAAGGATGACAAAGGGAAGTGATATTTTGTTGGTGGTAGATAGTAAAAAATATTGTTGGCAAAACTTGAAAGAAATTCTCTTGTGTTGTCTTTTTTAATTTATTGCGAGTTTGCGAAAAACTTATATTAAAGAAAAAATGCAATCAATTTGATACAGTAGCTGCTATTACTATAATAAACAAGGCAATTAATCTAACTCGTTTGTAAAAAAAAACTCGTGACAAAAGCAAAAACCAAAACCATGTGATAATACAAACACTTACATTTTCAACCAATTTTAAAATCTATAATCACTAGAATTCACTAGAAATATACATGAATGACCTTAATATTAAGGACAGGTTGCATTTCGTCAAATTTTTACATCTAGCAATACATGTAAAAATTGGACGCCAAATTGTCCAATAAATACATTTAAAAATACATGTAATTTATGATGGTGTATGACTAGCTTTAATAATTGTGTTATAATATCATATTTTTATATAATTTAATTATTTCACTGAATATTCTAAATAAAAGTGATGAGAATTTTATGACAATACTCAAATATTGTCAAATAAATTGAGCTGAAATAGAAAAAAAAACGAAACAAATCGTTCGCACTGATATTAAATTAAAGTATCTTTCTAAATCTATTTCACTTAGCAGTTATACTCTAATAAGACTTTTTCAAGACTTAGAAACAAAAAAAGACATTAAAAATATTGTATACTTACTGAAGCGCTGGTCACAGCATGGATGACCAAGAAGAGGCAAAGACTTGCAATAATTAACTTCATTTTATTTGCTTTAGTCGAAATAAAGAATTAATGCGTTGCTTTAAAATTCTCTCTTTATATAGTACTTGCTTATCAAGTATGTTCGGGGTCCAAGATCATTTTATCAGATCTTTTGAGATAATTTTTAATATTTTTTAATATATAAAAATTTATTGTAAGCATTATTAACACAAAATAATTTGTGTCATTGTAATTATTCTTATGATATCGTAAAAACTCCTAATTTTCGATTATTGATATTGATCAAGATACATTACTTATATCAATAGTCCAATATCATTTACAGTAATTTTTACATATCGCGTTAAATATAGAACAGCTGTGGACATTGTATTATTGTACTTAGTAAAATGTAATGAATGTACTTGAGTGTCTCTGTCTATTAATTCATGCTCTTGATATATTTTATGATCTGAAGTATTATTGTTTAGGTATGATCATTAGATCCACTAACTTATAGCGAATTGACGAATAGTATATTAAGATACAAGTTTCATAAGACATGATTTTTGAGCACGAGTTAAAGGTTTAGATGGTCTAATGAACGAGTGCATAAAAATGTCTTATGAAACGTGTATTTTATAATATTTTTTCTATTCCGTCTTTTAAATATTAAAATATGTTTAAAATGATAGTAATGTTCAATACGAATATATTAGATATTTTATTTTTTTGACGTTGCACAGTGCGAAATTTCTTGAGTTTACCGGAACTTAATTATTCAAAACAGTAAAACAGTTCTATTTGTTGGTTTATAAAATTTTTAAAAAAAATTAATATGTTTTATTTAAAGTTTTTGAGTTTATTTATGTTTTTTATTATAGAACAATTAAAAAAACATACATTTTATAACAACATTTTGAACACCTATTCAGAACTAGATTGCAATCGTCTGAAGACTCGCAATCATTACACGGGCCTGCAAATCTTTCTAACAACACTAAAACTTTTGGCGTAACTCACTATGCTTGGTTTTGGGTGCTTTACGAAGACTAGCGATGTACGGATCCGACGAAATAAGCAGTCGATAAAATAAATCCGTATTTGTGACAATTCTTGACGTTTTTCTAGTAAAAAGTTCGCGATATTTTCTGCAGTCTTTATTTCTTGCCTCCTGAGCTTCTTCAGAAAATTGTCCGATCGGAAGAATGCAAGAGGCTATAATATCCTTTCCACGACAAAGGACTTTATGCACACTTACGGGCATTGAGTACCAGAAATATTCTTTCAAATACAATTCCAAAGTTTCGCTTGCATATTCGCCGAACTTTTCTGAACCAATTTTAAGACCACAATTTAGGCACTCTAACAGCACATGAAAACGTTTGATCAATTCTAAGTTAACGCCAGTTATTTCGGCAGACTTTTCGGCATTTCCAAAGAATTTCCTCGCGGTATTACCATCGTTTGTGTTTCCGTTCTGCTGTTTTGGCATATCTATAAGCAAGCCAAGCTCCTCTTTGAATTTTGGTTTAATGTATTTTTTCATCTCTGCAACTTTTTTTTTTATATTCTGCTCCACGAGCTTGCCATGCTTTAATATCAAGTTTGTACGATATATGTAAAATACATTCCAAAAACCTTATCCATGCATGGAGGGGCGATAGTCCAAGGGATAAAAAGGATTTGTTTATATTTTTTTGAGGTATATCGCAGATGTTGTTTATTTCACTAGGTTTAGCCCCACATAAGTAGCATGTTTGTGATGATGCACAGGATGATACAGCATTACATACTTTACCGTCAATAATACAAAAGATCATATTTGCTGTAACCTGAAATTGCTTGCCATCTACAAGTATAGTGGTTGGAGTAAGTTAAGATATTCGTTCTTTCACTTTGTTTACTTCTGAGGTAATTACACTGACTATTTCTTTGAGAAAAACGAACTTAATGGGGCGACAGTACCGTGTGGAAGAAGAAGCAGGGTTTTTCCAAATTAGTGACTGATTGTCACCATTATCATTTACGGAGCACATTTGGATTGGTACCATTGATACACTAAACATACTATCATCAGAGCTATGTTTGTCCATATACTTTTGTCGATAGTTAACTTGTTACGCCCCATCACAACCCCACTTTACGATAATATTTAGTGCTTTAACGTTTGACAAAGTTCTAAGTGCCTCTTCTAGCCCTGTACAAAGTCTTGATTTTTAAGCGACTGAACTGATACTTCAGCTGAAACTTCAGTTATTATTATGTCCTTTGGATAGCATAACCTCTTAGCCTCCTTTACAACATAATAAGGTGGATACAAAGTGCAACCGTGATGTTTTGCTTGATCCCGAACAATGTTGTATTGATTTGACGATAAGTTTGCATCAATAATTAGCGCCAGAGCCTGGTCCGGAGTTAATTTTCGTGGGCTGTTTGAAGAAGACATGCGAGCCATTTTGATTTTGATTCCCCTTTCTGGAAAAGCAGATGCCAGTTCCTTGACAATCGCTGCAAAGTTTCGTTTTACAGATTGGTATAGCTTTGTTACGGTTGCTTTGGCCAACTCGTCTTGACTACCGGACTTCAAAAGATGATGCATTTTTCTGTTTTGCACTTTAGGATGACAAAACCTAAATTCTTTTTTAGGTCTGCCTGCATTGGTCCTCGATCCACTGGGCAATGCATCCCTTACAGCATTTGAAAACTTTACATTATTTTCAAGCCAGACAGCATTTTTGTTCAGAAATGATGCTAAATTGCGACTGGATTTCCTCCACCTTTTTCGTATTTTACAAACCAGTGCGCGAAGAGTTGCCTTTAAACTGCAAAGAGGATCAGATCTTAACATTGGTGAGCCTATTTTTTCCAAAACAAAACCAATGATGGCATCCGATCTCGGTTCTTCCTTCCACTTTTGGAATATACAGTTATATGAAACTTTCAAAGTCATTCTGGAAAATGTTTAATTTAAAAGAAGATCGCAAAATATCGCAGAAGATCTTTTGAGTTTTCAACAGAGGGAAAAAAAACTTCCCTCTGTTGAAAACTCAAAAGATCTTCTGCGATATTTTGCGATCTTCTTTTAAATTAAACATTTTCCAGAATGATGATAAAATGTTGTGAGTTTCAAGCTGGTATTATGTGGTATCACTTTTTAAAATCTCCGCTAAAGTTAAAAATGTAAATTTAACTTACTTCTTAAAAATCACTTTTTCCACGAACAAATCACACACGAGCAAGGAAAGATTTTGCAATTAATTAAATGCCAATAATTGACAATTTTCTAATAAAATACATGAAGACAAAATCATGGCCTACTGATTTGCCATTTCTATGTACCAGCCTATTAACTTTAGCAAATCGAATAGCTTTCTATAGGCAAAAAGTATGATTGAATAAGTAATGCGAATTTCAGGTGCATTTTGCGGTTCTTTCGCAGGGTAAATCCCCAAACTGAGTATGAGGTTTTAGAGGCGTGGTATTTACCTAACAAAATAATAAATAATCTTATGTATTTTACGTATTTCAAAAATTGAATACAGTTCCGCTAAACTTCCTAAATTTCGTACTGTGCGTTGGTTACACTGACTTATAATTTAAACATTTTAAATATTGTTATGTGTTTTGAAATTTAAATCTTAAGACTAATTTATGTAACTATCTAACATCCAAATGGGCGAAATACGTAATTGCACGCCGCCAGAGCTTCGGAAAATTGCAGAAGACAATTTGGAAAATCTTCTGCCAAAAAAATCTCGATACATTTATAAAAAGGAATATAACCAATTTATAACTTGGTATAAATAAAATAACATCGTGAATATTACAGAAAACATTATGATTGCCTCTTTTGACAAAGAAAGTAAAATAAAGAAGGCTTCAGGATTAGGTAATTTCCTTCCTTGTGGTCTAAATATTCGATGTTATTTGAAGATTTATAAAAATACAGACATTTCAAAATTTTCTAAACTAATAGCATATTTAAAAAGATTTTCTGAAGGCTATGAGCCTAAGAAATCGAAGATTTTAGAAATAGAGCACATTAACCGATTTATAATAGAAGCCGATGATAAAACATATTTAGCATAAAAGTAAGTAATAAAAACATAATTATCGTAGTATTTTACTAATTTTGTAGGTACATTATTTTGTTATAATAGTCATATTAAAATTATGTTAGGTCATTCTTATAATGGGCTTTAATGGAGCTTGCCGTCGTGAAGAAATAACAAACATGATTATAGATGATATACAGTTTAAAAATTATGTCATAATGGTTGACATGCTAAAAACAAAAACTTATGTTCCTAGACAATTTATTATAACTCAAAGGTTATGGATTGATTTGGTGATAAAATATATCATCTTCGTCCCAGTCATCTTACGCATAGGCATTTTTTCCTCCAATATAGAAATGGCTTGTTTGTAAATATTCCAATAAGTATTAATACAATAGGAAAGGTACCGAAAAGTATTGCTACTTACTTTAAATTACCTAATCCTGAACTCTTCACTGGACATTGCTTTAGATGATCCAGTGTAACATATTTGGCTAATAGTGGAGGAGATTTAATTACAATTAAGCGCAATGGAGGATGGAAATCTTCCACTGTGGCTGAAGGTTACATTGATAATTCCATCAAGAAAAAATTAGACGTTGCTGAAATACTATCTAACACTGCACCTAATACGTCTACTAAAATCACAGAGAATTCATCAACTTCTACTTCAATGGACAGTGATTTATTAGTTAATGTGAATCAGCAGGGATTCAAACAAAATATAGTGTGTTCCAAGAATCTGCCTGGAATATATATTAAAGCACACGAATCTTCTAGTGTTACAGTAAAAGTATATAACAATTGCAGTATTCACAATGGTAAGTAATCTCAATAGAAGTAAAAACAAATTAGCATATCGATGTGAGAGCTCGCATCAAGCTTTGACAAATCTGTATAAAAACAAATTTGTATTTGTACACATGGACACACTAGGAATTTACCAGCATTTGTTTCAACCACCAGACGCATGCGTTTCTGTCTAACGATTTTGTCAATGGAGGCTTTACGAAGACCTTCGCAAACCCTTCAAGGAGCTTGTACTTACCAAACGTCGATTGACGCAAAGATACCTTGTAGACGTGTATTAACAGGATCAATACAAACAGTTTTAAAGGACGATTTGAGCTTGTCTCGTGTGTCTTCTCATCTTGTTCCAAAATCATTGAAATTGTATTAAAAACAACGTCGTGTTGAAGTGCCTGAAGAGATGCATTTTATGACTGATGATTATCTGAAATGCATAATTACCCGGAAAGAGCTCAACAAGTGTGCTCAACGAGTGACTATTGTGCTGTAGTTCAACCAAAACAAAACAAAAAAATACGTCAAGTCAAGTCTCTGCCGAGTGTTATTATTTGCTTCGTTAAACACTGCTTCTGCTTCAACCAAAATGTTTTCATAAATTCCTATTAATAGCAATATTATGCAATACTGCAGTGGCAATTGTTATATTAAATAACAAATATATAGCCTATAATGGATATAAGTACATAGAAGTTTCGAGGTTATGTAAGTATATCTGAGTAGGATCATAAGTGCAACATGCATATACATAACGGGTTGGCCATTTAATGTTGCGGTTTTAAAAATCGCGCTATTCCCTTGTATATATAGAAATTAATATAATATATATTTTTTACACTAGAGGGCCGAGCGCGGTTTACAATAAATATATGAAAAATTTGCCTTGTCAGTTTTCAAGATGGCGTCGTATCCAACGGAAGTGCGTGTGGAATTAATAAAATATTATTATAGAAATGGGGAATCTTTTGCAGCTACGGCAAGATACTTGCGTACTCTATTCGGGAGAAATAACGCACCAACGGAAAACACTATAAAAAGGTAAGGAAAAAAGATAAATTTAGAAACGTAACAAAGTATTCGTTATCGTGTTTCCACGTCTACTAATCCGACAATATCTTAGGATTGTAGTGAAATTTGAAGCAACAGCATCTGCGGCAGACGAAAGATCAACTGTTAGAGAACGTCAAAAGACCATCCGGGTACCGGAAACCATAGAACGAGTACGGGAGCACTTTACAGCTTAACCTTCAATATCGACCTCAAGAGCATCTCAAGAACTTGAAATACCCCGTACAATACTAAGGCGGATCCTAAAGCAAGATCTAAAGATGAAAGCATACAAAATCCAGATCGATCAGCTGTTGAGACCGTTTGATATGGAGCGACGCTACAATTTTGCGAACGAAATCATCGAACGCATTGAAAATGGCAGCATGCCATTGGAACGAGTGTGGTGGTCGGATGAGTCACATTTCGATGTATCCGGTTATGTGAATAAGCAAAATTGGAGGCATTGGGGGACAGAAAATCCACATCTAGCAATTGTTCGTCCTCTTCACCCTCGACGGTTGACTGTATGGTGTGCTATCTCGTCGGCAGGAATTATCGGTCCCGTGATTGTCAATGGAACCGTTCCTTCGCAAAAATATTGTGAAATGCCTAATGAGTCTTTTATTCCCGTGGCGCATGGATTAAATATGGTGGAGAATGCATGGTTTATGCAAGACGGGGCTCGTCCGCATCGCACGGAAGAAGTTTTCAACATTGAAGAATATTTCGGTAACAGAATCATTGGTCTTGACGCTCAACTGTTTACAGGCGGAGGGATAACATGGCCACCAAATAGTCCAGACCTCAATCCTTGCGATTTCTACCTGTGGGGATCATTAAAAGATACGGTATATCGCGATGGTATAGACACCCTGGATGAACTTGAAGTGGCAATACGGCAGCGAATAGAAGCGATACCGCACGCCACACTTCAGGCAGTTTGTGGAGAATTTGAGAAGAGGATGCGAAATGTTATCGTTGCTCGAGGCTCTCACTTCGAAAACCTGATTTATTAAACCGCAGATCTTGTTGTTTAATTGCACGAATAAATCATTTTTTTAAATTAATGTTTTGTATGTTTAATATGACTTCAAAAACCGCAACCTTAAATGGCCAATCCTGTAAATACAGATGGGTTAATTCTCCTTTTATTTATTTGAGTAGGCAAATTTGTTATACACCCCTGTAGTTATTACTTCGTAAATTCAGCATTGTCACTTACCTAATTACCTCTTAATTATATCGTAAGGCTAGGACCATTTTTGGTTGTAGCTTAGATATACCTGTTTAATTCTCTTTTTGTATATTATACGTATTGTTATGATGACGTTTGGAAATGACATGTTTTTAACGTCGAAACTGCAGTAACGCAATCTATTATGACAAAGTAATATAAATCAAAGTAATAGTTTTTTCGTGTATCAATATTTTATTCTCTTTTATGTATTTTATACTGTAATAATAAGTTATTATTACTGAAGCAAAAAAAAAACATTTTAGCAGAGTTATTAAATATTTATTTTTTTAAATGAATGTTACAAGTATGATATGGGAATTCAAGCAGATTCCTCACAAGCCGGGGCGGACATAATTGTATATTGTCTAATGACCAGTAGATCTATTAATCTCAGTGTTATATATAGACCATTTTCCGTGGGATTGTAAAAATTGTCTTCATTAACGGTAACATACCACTGATATTCACCATTCAAATCTGTCATAGTGGTTGAGAAGTGCGTAATCTGGTCATTTATGCCGGAATATGTATTATAAGCATTATTTAGAAGTGTTACAGCTCCCGAAAGCAAAGTATTGTCATTGACATTCGTTGAAGTGATGGTAACCTAAAAAAATAAGTATTTTGTTAAAAAAACATCGAATAAGAGATGATCAGTAATTAAAGTGTAATCAGACAGACACACAAAAAACTACTTCAAGTTTTTCAGAAAAATTTACATCAAATAAAAGCAAATTAAATACAAAACTAGCTTAAGATGTGAACCTGATAGATAGTAATGAAAGTTAATATTCATGAAATGAACTTTTAGTAGCCTGTTGTTTGATACGTGTCAATACCTAAAACCTCAAGAGCTAGAAGTGAGACGTTTAATTTTATACTTCGTTGATTAATTGACATCTAGCAATAAGAATCAAAAATGAAATATTTCCTAGTGAAAATAGTCATATTAAGCACGTAAAATGATTGATAAGAACCTCATGATAAACGCACGAGAAATAAATACCGCAATAGCAAGTTATATAAAAAGTAGAAAATGTAGGTTAATGAAGTCATAACGATTAAGCATGACCAAAGAGGTTTGAAGTTTTGAACAACAAAAATTGGAAATATATCTAATTAGCTTTGCCTATGTTAATTGTGTAGTTTCGTTAGAAAATATTACTACTTTTTACTTCCGATTATGCTATTTTTCACAATTTGTAACTATAGCATACTATTGAAGTTCAAAAAGTAAATAAGAAAATATTAAGGTAATTAATGATAGACTGCTATAGATCTGGTTTTATGAATATTATTTCCAGTGTCGATTTGGCCATTTAAAGGACGTTTCGACGACATCCCAGTCGTCTTCATTAAATAACAAAATTTGGATTGTGAAATAATTAAGGCACTAATTAAGCAATGCGATAACTCAGGTGAAGCGAGCCTGCGAAGTGATACTACTGTATTTCAAGCGGAAGTGACCGGATAGCATCGTTTCTTAGTAGAAATTAATTTATAGGGTCAAATGTAACGCGCTGTGGTTATCTTCTCCGATAGCCACGTTATATTAAAGTGTCTAGATTCAGTACAAATAAAATCTGGACTTTTATGGGATTGTATATGTGCCCTAAATGAGCCTATTGATCTATAAGTAAGTGACATTAGCCTGAGTCCTAAGATAGGCCTAACAAAAAGGTGGATAAATTAGCCTAAACAAGCCTCGTCTACAGCCTTCATGGCCACAGTCTTTCTTTAGCAATGCAAGAACAATTATTAAAACATTCATGAAAAGTGAGCTGAAACTAGATCTAGTGAAAGGTTGGAAAAGGTTGTAGACAGGCTTTAGGGAACAGCCTACATTTACAATGAACCTACTGTATAGTGAGAGAAAGAAAATTTATGAATAATATGGGCTTAACAGAAGAAACGGGATGTAGATTCTGTCAAGAGCAAAAGGAAACTAAAATTTATGTAATACGCCAATATTCCAAAGCATATGTACAAGGTCTGACCAATAAGTAATGAGACTAAGTCCAGAAAATATGTATATTTAATAATTAAGGTACATTGATGTGATTCCTTTCAAAATACTCCCCTCCCACAACTACACACTGATTCCAGCGTTTCTTCCAGCTTTCGTAACATTTCTGAAAGGCTTCGACTGGAATGCCCTGGAGTACCCTCGTCACGGCGGTCTGGATGTCAGGTATGGACCCAAAATGCGTTCCCTTCACGGCAATTTTGTTTGGGAGAACAAAAAGAAGTCACAGGGTGACATATCCGGCGAATAGAGCGCTTGCGGCAACACTGCGGTGTTTTTAGAGGTCAAAAACTGCGACACGCTGAAGGCACGAGGGCATGGAGCATTGTCATGATGAATTTTTCTGACGGTTTTTCGTTTCAAATTAAGTTCATCAGCCAACATTCGAATGGTTAACCGTCGATCTTGATGCAAACACGTTGTCGCAAGCTCAATACAGCTGGAGTACTAACGAACGTACGAAAGTCGCGCGCACATGTATCGATAGAGGAGGGATGGGAGATTAACCGACTGAAGTTTCAGGTTCGCAGTGTTACCACAAGCGTGGCTAAAAAATCAGTCTCATTACTTATTGGTCAGACCTCGTATATTGAGTGAACTATAAATAGAGCTTTGCACGTAACGTGTTAATACCAAAAACCGAAATGGCTTGAAGTGATCGGTTTAGTTTTAGTCTTCATTAATTATCAGTTATGGTCTAGCTATAAGAATCAAGAATTAGATATCTCCTCATGAAAAATGGTCGCATTAAAACGTAAAACGTTTTATAAAAACCTGATCACAGGCACACGAGTTGTTTACACTAATAGTAATTACAACCTATCTAATAAGAAGATGATCAGTTGTTTAAGTATCTTCAGAAAGATGTAGGTGCTCCCGTGAAAAAAAACTTTAAGTGCACTCTCCACAAAACATCGCACACAAACAATTTGCACTAAATGTTAAAGGTAATGAATTTTACTAAAAATAATCAGTTTTTATTTTGAATGTGAATCCGTTATCAAGGAAACAAAAAACAACACGTTTTGACTATTTAATACATAAATGCAAACATTCTGAATTTCATTAGGCACCAAACATGTTCCACGAAGAAATCGAATTTCAAGAAATGGAAAAATCTTTCTGTGTATGTTTTCCCTAACGTAAATAGCAACAATACAATATTCTTCGGTATTTCGCCGTATAATTGTTGCAATAATCAACGCTCTTGTGTTCCAGTAATAATGAATTTTAAAGAAATTGGTTCGTATGAACAGCAAAATCTCAGGACGTACAATATTGTGATGTTTGCTACAATAACCTTGAAAGCCTACGAAATTTAAGTTTTTGAAAATACTAAAAACTAATAAGGAACTTGTGAATAAGTTTTGAAAACCAACAGTAACGCAATTATCAGGCGCAAAAAACAAGATGCTAAGGTAATGTTGGGTATTTTGGGCAAAACTTACTACCACACAAACTAATGAGCATACGTAATGCAAGCAAAGTGGCCGCCCAAGAAGAAAATGGTTAGAAATAGCCTTAAAAAGCATAAAAAAAGATTGGAAATTAAAATCTTGAACGATATTTTATACTACTTTTATAGTATGCTGTTTCGGAGAAATTTCTAAAATAATTGTATTGTATTATATTTTTATAAAATTTAATTATGTATTTCGTTGAATATTCGAAATAAAAGCTGTGAGTATTTTATGACAATATTCAAACATTCTCGAATAAATTAAGGGGAAATACAAAAAAAAAACAAGGAAACAAATCGTTCGCACTGGTATCTAAATTAAAGTATCTCTATAAATCTATTTCACTTAGCAGTTATACTCTAATAAGACTTTTTCAAGACTTAGAAACAAAAAAAGACATTAAAAATATTGTGTACTTACTGAAGCGCTGGTCACAGCATGGATGACCAAGAAGAGGCAAAGACTTGCAATAATTAACTTCATTTTATTTGCTTTAGTCGAAATAAAGAATTAATGCGTTGCTTTAAAATTCTCTCTTTATATAGTACATACTTGCTTATCAAGTATGTTCGGAGTCCAAGATCGTTTTATCAGATCATTTGAGATAATTTTTTTTTATATATAAAAATTTATTGTAAGCATTATTAACACAAAATAATTTGTGTCATTGTAATTATTCTTATGAAATTGCAGAAGCGCCTAATTTTTGTTTATTGATATTGATCAAGTTACATTAAATACCATTTACTGTAATTTTACATAGCATTTTAAATATTGAACACTTGTGGACATTGTATTATTGTACTTAAACCTCTGAAACTAATTATGGCTTTGACGAATCGAGTCATTGCAGGTGTTTCAAGAAATTAAATGATAATTTTTGTAGGGAATAAATAAAAAATGCAAATAGCAAAATATATACGAATACTCTGTACAAAAATTAATGAGTCTGTATTTTTAATAAATACGCGCACTATGAATATTTAGGTGTATATTTATTTTGTAAGTTTGTAGGACTATTGTGAACAGCTGGCAGAAATCTCATGACATTTGCATTGTTAGTTTAGAAATTACATGGTTGAGAAGGAAGCGGAACACAGGATAGATGATGTTTGTAAAACTGAACTCGTAATGGGACCTTCAAAAATACTTTATTAACTACTAATTAAAGTATTTACTAAGGGAAAATGGTTTCTGACTTCTTCTGCAACAAAATTTAGTCCGTGCACCAAGCAAGTTGTATGAATTAAATTTGAGTAAAAGATTTTCAATTTGAAAACTGCCTTCACCATGTATAGTGCAGCATCCGTCAAAAATAATACAATTTTCTCTGTTGGAATCGATTCCGGTAAGAAGAAAGTTGCCAGTTCTTTGTGTATAAACCTTGTTCTTGTCAAATTATTTGCCTTTTCTAACTGTTTGGATGAAATTAAATAAGATTTTGCTGGAACCAATACGTTACGGCCCACAGTATCAGTAGTTTCATCTACGCATATATAAATATAATTTTTTACAAAAATTGAATCTATTCTGCCTTTACTTGATGTAAATCCATATCAAATGATAAAAACACACAATGTTGTATTAGATTTACACTTTATTTAATAATAATAATGACTATATAACAGCTGTTTCACCGTACAACGGTTTCTTCGGATATAACAAGTGGTACTATAAAACATTTTACTTAAACGTAAATATTTTTTATTTTATTACTTAATGGTATTCTCAGAAATTGGAAACCGAAATATTTTTACCCGCCTCTTTTAGTAGCCTTTAGTAGCCTCATTATTGATTGCAATCTGTTAAACAGATTGCAATCAATAATGGTTATGACCCGAATATAATAGATAAAATAATATCCAAAAAACGAGAAACTAAAGCAATACAAGGTATATATCCGATTACTAAAGATCATGACAAGAAATTTAAAATTATTACTTACCTAGGCAGACAAAATAAACCATTGGAAAAATTTTTAAGAAAACAAAATATAAACATTGCATATAAAACCAACAACCATATTAGTAACTACATCAAAAACAAAACAATAAAAGTAAAACAGCATATCATAATAAGTCAGGTGTGTATAAACTAACTTGTGGCACATGTACTAAAACATATATCGGGCAAACAGGTAGAACGTTCAAAAAGCGCATATACGAACATTATTATTCGTTTAGAAATGGGAAAACAGATTCAGCATACTCTAACCATTTAATTGAAGAAAGCCATAGTTTTAATAATAATTTCAAGATCCTACACGAAGAAAAGAAAAGTAAGAAACTCGATTTATTAGAAGCAATGCAAATTAATAAACAAAAATTTTCAAATAAATTATTAAATGACAAAACAGAGCTTAATTCCTCCCCTCTGTTGAATTTATTTCCTATTTGTGATTGAAATATTTTGTTAGATATGTGTCACTTATAATATAATTTATGTTATCTATATGTATCCCTACTAAAAGAGGCGGGTAAAAATATTTCGGTTTCCAATTTCTGAGAATACCATTAAGTAATAAAATAAAAAATATTTACGTTTAAGTAAAATGTTTTATAGTACCACTTGTTATATCCGAAGAAACCGTTGTACGGTGAAACAGCTGTTATATAGTCATTATTATTATTAAATAAAGTGTAAATCTAATACAACATTGTGTGCTTTTATCATATAATTTTTTACAACAATCTGCTATTCAATGTTTCTGCACAGCTACAGCGAATATAATTTTTTCTTAATGTGCTCTCGTCGAATAATATATTTGCTGATGTACTTTTACAAAAATAACTTGACATTTAAATTGTTTAATTTATGTAGTTGAATATCTGCCGATACAAATCTTAATTAAATCGTTCTTGTTCCGATTTTTTGTAAGTTGATGACAAACATTGCGGTAATGTTTGCTGACTCTTCTTCGCCAATTTCATCTTTGTTAGTTTTGCAGTATGAGATGGAGTTTCCATATGTTGGTCGACTTAGAACTTTCCCTCACTTGTAATCTGCAAAAAAAAATCACATCATCGGTTGTTTTCTTATAAAATAAATATTAGTAAAAGATATAGGAATAATTCAAAAATTAATTAATTAATAAGAGGAATAAACTTAAAATTTTACTCACAATCTTGCAGCATGCTACGCCAAACACTTTTTCTCCATCCATACGCGATTCTGAATAAGGTGCAATCCACCCAGGCACAGTCGCCTATTTCGGCATTTTTGCTATTATATTTCACAACTCACAAGCTTACACTTCGAAAAGCCAACGTAAAATGACGTATAAAATAAAATTACTTTCGAATATGGGAATAAATTTCTCCGAATAGCAAAGAAACACATATACTCCTAATTTTCTTATAAAATGTATTTTTGTATTTGTTTAGGAGTTTTAAGGTATTAGCTTTTCCTGGAATTTTGTCTCGGCCTGGATGTATGAGCATTAATAAATTCTTGGAGACGCTTATCGGAAAAGTAACGGGAAGAGGCTTAATAAAATGTTATTTTTAATTTAAAGAGGGCTGTTTGATTTTTGTTTGTTACATCTACGACATATTTTTGATAATGCCTATAATAAATTTGTTTTAGTAAATAAATAAAACTCGGATACTTAAAATATGCAAAAATGCTGAATTACTACAAAATATGCAAATAATATACAAAATGCATATACATATTATGCAAATTCGCAAATTTATGCTAGCTGCGTATAATCCGGTCCTTACATATTACTGTCTTAAATATTTAAAAAACTAAATAGTTTTTATGTCGCTTATCTATGGAAATCTTCTTTGGAAAGCGTAAAAGTATTATAAGAGCATATGATGTATTTGAAACTGGGTCTAATAGCAATTTTATTATTTTTATCCTAAAATTTCAGCGATGATTTAGAGACGCCTATATATTTGATATATACGGCCATTTACGTTGTTGCATTATACATAAAAAAGTAAGTGGTGAAGTTTTTATACATTCGAATTTTTTCAAGAAAAATACCGATTTCAACGAAAGCGGCAATTCAGTTAGGACCAAAGATGTGGTTCTAAATGTAATCCAGCTGGGATAAAAGTGGAAATTCTACAA
Organism: Melolontha melolontha; assembly: GCA_935421215.2. Taxonomy (NCBI): domain Eukaryota; kingdom Metazoa; phylum Arthropoda; class Insecta; order Coleoptera; family Scarabaeidae; genus Melolontha; species Melolontha melolontha. The sequence goes on along the minus strand of OW285239.1, from coordinate 4,219,455 downwards.
AGACGTTCCATTTGTAGTGGTGAAAGAATGAGGGTTACAAATGAAAATGAGTGCGATTCAAACAGCTCAAACCAAAGTACAAATCTAACGATTTTCCTCGTCTTTTCAAATTTGTTTGTTTTCCTTTTCTTTAATATAGTAGCTTGTTCGGTAATAATAGTACTAAAAGTGAAGGAGTAACAAATCGCTATTTTAATGATAACAATAATAATACTAATAATAATAATATTTATTCAGCCAATAGATCAATACAGGGTAAAACATTACATGTATAGAGGGTTTTTCACGCAACACGTTCTTTAGAAGTTTTCTATGTTAATGCCCTAGGATACTTTTCAAAATTTGTGGCACGTAATCTGGATTCTTGAAGTATTAAAATAAAATATTTACACTCATGAACCACTTTCGGTTATATCGGAAGTCATAGCCAACTTTGATATTTTAAATGGAATGTTATACTTTTTATTGATTTTTTAGATTCCTTGTAATGTACTATAACACTTTTTATTAAGGTTTCTTTTGCAAAAAATTAACCGTTTTTGAATTATTTCGATTTTTTTGAAATTTTTTGTTTTTTCAATGGACATTTTAAAGCCATATATCTGAGGCGTATTTGATTTAAACCTCGACATATTTCTACTAAGACAGCGAAAGGTATCATATTCCGAGTAATGTCGAAACATTTAAGAAATCTATTACAGGGTGTTCAAAATTTATTTATTATTTAAGGGTCTACTTTAGTGCCCGAAAAATTACCATTTCAGAAATATGCAACCCACATTACAGCTCACTACAGCGGACAGGTACCAAGACGCCCTGCTGAGATGGTCGAAGGATTATGTAAATTAGCAAACAAATTTGATTATTGACACATCAGCTACTTGGGATTTATTTATGACTTGTTTTAAGCAGATAGATGATCTGTGTATTTCCGCCTAAAATTTTTTGAATCGTAGATAAAGAATAGATGTATTATTATAACAAATGTAACTTAATAGGTTTTAATATAAAATAAGTAGGGTAGTAAAGCTACACAATTTTACCCATACATACCTAATTGAAATAATAATATAATAATATAATAATAATAATAATAATATATTTATTTGTTCATAATTATACAAGTGTATAGAACTCGCATTACCTGGCTTTCTAATCCTTCTTAGTCATTAAAAGTTAATCACCTGGTTACTTGGAAAAATGTATATAATTCGATAAAGATATGACCATATGATAAACAACTTTCTGCTCCCACCTATCTTAAAAAATAAGGGGTGGGAATGTCAAAAAAAAAATTATAAATATGATGAATACTTGAACATAAGGTCAATTGGTTTTTACCATCTTGTGCTTTGCATGTGATTATAAGTGAATTTGCTGTGCTTTTGTTAGTTCTTGTCAATTGTGCTTGTATTTTCGGAGCGATTTTTCTATTTTGGAAAATTTTGCTGTGCGTTAGCATTATATTCGGACTATTTTCATTAGCTATTCGTATGCGAAAGATTGCATACGTATATTAGTGTTGGTGACTGTTGTAATTTTGAAATATAATTAACAATGGGACTTCACTCCCAAAAAAGATTGACAACCGCTGCAAAACGGAAAAGTAGAAAACAGTTGATGAAACAAATTCGGATAAAAAATCGAATAGTGTCTCAACGTGATAATATTGTAGATAATCAAATTGTTTTCACTGAGACAAATTCGGCACGCGACGACAGTTTTGATTCGGATATATCAGATGAGGTTTTTATTGAAACAGAAAATTTAAACAATATTGCAAATTTTACTCTTGCTGGACGTAGGATTGTTGATATAAATCATCTGTTTACTGTTCTAAAAGGAATACGACATGATATGTTTGTCTGTACTTTTCAAAATGTAGAAATAATAGCGGAAAAACATTTTGGTTTTAAAAGTGTTTTTACTTATAAATGCAACATGTGTGGAATAACCGATACATTCAGTACTGAAAATGAATATAAAAAATGTGGAGTAAATGAAGCAGCGGTGTGTGGAACTGTTGCAATAGGGGCGGGTCATTCACAATTAACAGAATTTTCCGCAGCTTTAGACATTCCTCAAATGTCTTCAGCAACGTATGCGCGCATAGAAAAAAAAGTGCTAAAAAATACAGAGGAGTTAGCATTAAAAGAAATGCAAGCTGCAGGAAAGGAAGAACGTAAGTTGGCAATTGAAGCAGGAGAAATTGATAGCGACGGAATACCTTTTATAACTGTAACAGTGGATGGAGCTTGGTCAAAACGAAGTTACAAGTCTAATTATAACGCTCTCTCGGGCGTTGGGTGCGTAATTGGGACCAGAACTAAAAAAGTTTTGTACGTAGGAGTAAAAAATAAAATGTGCAAATTTTGTAAAAATAACGATAAAAAAAATGTTCCGTCTCATAAATGTTTTCAAAACTGGAGCAGTTCTTCAACTTCTATGGAAGCAGCTATTATTCTAGATGGGTTTAGAATGTCAATAGAAATGCATAATTTGCGATATAAAACTATTATTGGTGATGGGGATAGTAGTGTATATAAAAAATTCAAACAGCAAAACCTTACGGACCAACATATTTTATTGAAAAAATTGAGTGTCGAAATCATGTGTTGCGAAATTTCTGTACGAAAATACGAGAAATTTCAAAAACTCCTCGATCAGATATGTGTATACGAAATTTTTTACGGCAGAATATTCTTAAATTTAGAACAGCTGTAGTTAGTGCCATAAAGTACCGCAAAAATGAAAATGTTTCTTTTCAACAAAAAATTGAAAACTTAAAAAATGATATTCTCAATGGACCTGCCCACATATTTGGAGAACATAGTAACTGTGCTAGCTATTTTTGTAGTAAAGATGGTAACAATGGTAACAATTCAAATACTATTGATTACAAACATTTCAAAAGCAGTGCTCTATATGATATATTTTTTCAGTCTTTGAATAGAGTAGCCAATTTATCCTCCAGTTTACTTTATGACGTAGACAATAACGTCGTAGAATCCTTCAATTCTGTTGTGAATAAATTCGTGGGAGGAAAAAGAATAAATTTTTCGCTGGGAGGCTCGTACCAAGGGAGATGTTTTGCGGCAGCCATAAATTATAATAATAAAGAGACATTTGTATATACATTTGTTAAGAAAACTAATGGGGATAATTTTAACTGTGAATATTTGGAAAAATTCAAAAATCTTAAACTAAATCAAGCAATAAAAAAGAAAAGCAAAAAAAATAAAATTCGAATTCAAAGTGCTGATTCGGATTACGGAGCGTGCAAAATCGTGGTACCTGACATGCCTATTCCGGAATACGAAAGCAAGAGAAAACAATTTCTTGATGAATTGTCATTATCTGATTGTCATAATATTCAAATTAGGACCGTGAATCAGAGACATAACAACGATTGGGAAAAAGAGAGACAGATAAGATTAACGGCAAGTAACTTTGGCAAGATTTGTAAAATGAGAGAAAAAACAGACACTGCTAGTACAATAAAACATATGCTGTATACTAATAGATTCAATAATAAAAAACTACCAAATTCTCTACAGTATGGCATAGATAATGAAGAAAGGGCCAAGCAAAAATTTATGGAAATTACAAATTTGAAAGTTGAGGCATGCGGTTTGTTCATTGACGAGAAGAAAAAATTTTTAGGCGCCACTCCTGACGGATTAATTGGATTCGATTCTATTGTCGAAATAAAATGTCCTTATTCAGCGCGTGATAAATTAATACATGAAGCCATTAACGAAAAATTAATTAATTATTGCACCTTAGATGCAAATGATGGTAACAAAATTTTGCTAAAACCTTTTGATAATTATATGTATCAAGTGCAGGGACAACTCCACATCACCAAAAGAGAGAAATGTTATTTCGTAGTTTATACTAAACACGATTTGAAATATATAGTAATAGAACGAAATGATGATTTCTGGAATCATCATATGATTCAACATCTGGAAAAATTTTATATGAATGCAATGCTTCCAGAAATAATTGACGCGAGGTATCATAGAGATCAATCTATAAGAAGTATTATGAAAAAAGATCTCTAATTTTTTTTATTCTATTTTTTTTTAAATACAAACTATTTACTTATGTAAATGCAGTAATTTATTAGCTGCAAATTAGTTTGTTCACATATAAATGACTAGACCCTCTCAACATGACGTCTTGGTACCTACTCTATTTTACCGTGTGCTGTAATGTGGGCTGCATATTTTCAGGGACGTTGAGTATCGGATGCCTGTTTTTTACTTTTATTTTTATTGATAACTAAACAACTTTTACATCTAGACAAAAACGGGCTGTATAGCTACCTAGATATTATAAATACCTACAACACAAACATTTCATAACTCCATTAGCTGGCCTGGTTATCTCTAAATTTGTCCGGATAGATTTTCTGTTTTTTATCGATAAAAGTCAAACCGTACAAAAATTTTGAAAAAAACGTAAATACCTACCTAGTTTTTATTGATACATGGTCATACATACATCGAGCGGTCTTTCAACTTTTAATTTGAAACCAAAAAAAGGCCGGAAAAATACACTCATTTCAGTGTGGGATTGCCGGGTATAGCGTAGAGCCTTAAGTAATATTTAATTAAAGAAAAATCGATTTTTTTAAATAGAACAGCCTGTAGATGAGCACGCTATAGTAACTGGATAAATATTTTGCATCGTACAGGTATAGATTTCCTATGTCTATCTCTAATAGTTTTAGAGTTATTAATGATTATTTTCCAAATCGAGCATTATCTAGAAAAATCGTTGTAGTAAGCCTTGAAAAATAAATCTGATCTTTCAAAATTGTCACAAAATATATTTCGTGTCTAACTGGTTTTATGTTGTTCACAAATATCCAACTCGAATTAAATATTTATTCTAATAGAGATATTTTGAATTTATTCTACATTCATGGTGAATCTCTTCAAATTATTGAAAGAACAAGTCGACTTTTTAATGAATTTACCAGCAATTAATAAAACTAAATTCAAGCGAATAGAGTCAAATTCCATTCGCTTTGGTATTCAAGTCAAGAAGACAGTTCCAAAACCGATTACGGGCCCCAAACGTAATGACATCGTTGTTTTGGGATATTTTCATGCGCATCCAACTAGTTCTATACCGGCGGTGTCTGCAGATATAGGAATTTCATGTTCATCAAGGGATTTTAAAGAAAAATAAAATTCATCCTTATTCTTTCCAATCAGTTTAGGTTTTTTGTCCAGGAGATCAAGATAGAAGAATTCAATTTTGCGAGTTTATTTTAACTAAAACACAAGAACAATTTTTTATTTAAAATTCTAAGGATTTTTAATAGTAGACATTGTCATCATTGGACATAACAAAATCCACATGCCATTAGAGAAGCAAATTTTCAAAACACTTTTAGCTCTAATGTTTTTGCAATAATTATACATATCCACGTTGAAAATGAAATTTATAACGAGAATTTAACAAGTGTCAGGATCTACAATTGTTAAGGAAATAGTACTGGCATTTTTGAATAACCTGTGTTGGTTTCAAATGCATCGAGCAACTGCTCACTCTTTACATGAGGTATATCGGGAACTAACCAATATCTTTGAGCATAAGTGGATTGGTCGCAATGGACTTTGGTTCTGGCCACCTAGATCCCCCGATCTGACTCTCCTTGATTTTTATTTATGGGGTCAAATAAAAAATGAAGTTTATGCATCTTCCGTGCAAAACAGAGGATAGCTTATAACTGGAGTAAGAGATGGTTTTCGAAACTTGAACGCTGAGCAAGGAAGACAAGCATCTACAGCACACTTAAGAAGAGTCATGCTTTGTCTAGGTCGCAGATTATTTTGAATATTTGCGAATATCATTACTAACGCATTATGTGGCATAAATATATTGATTTTATTCACTTTTTTGCTTGTTAATGTGTGGTTATTTTTGTTATTTCACATGATATAAAATATTTTCTCAGTTTTGGAATTTATTTTCTTTTCTAACCTTTTCGCAAGAAATTTGAAATGGCTGTTCCATTTAAAAAAATCGATTTTTCTTTAATTAAAGATTACTTAAATAATCAATAAATTTTGAACACCCTGTAAGAGATTTCTTAAATGTTTAGACATTACTCAGAAAACTATACCTTTCGCTATATTCAGTAGAAATATGACATAGTTAAGATCAAATACGCCTTCTCAGGCGTATTTGATCTTAACTATGTCATATTCATTTCAATGTACTTTTTAAAACCACATATCTCTATGTGGTTTTAAAAAGTACATTGAAAAAACAAAAAATTTCACAAAAATCAAAATAATTCAAAAACGGTTAATTTTTTACAAAAGAAACCTTAATAAAAAGTGTTATAGTAATTTACCAGGAACCTAAAAAAGCAATAAAAAGTATAACATTCCATTTAAAATATCACAGTTGGCTATGACTTTCGGTGTAACCGAAAGTGGTTCATGAGTGTAAATATTTTATTTTAATACTTCAAGAATCCAGATTACGTGCCACAAATTTTCAAAAGTATCCTAAGGCGTTATCATAGAAAACTTCTAATGAACGGGTTACGTGAAAAACCCTGTATATTGCTCAAATAAATTACAGGAACACTAAGAATAATAACGAGCCATCGAAAAAATTCATAATTGGAGTAGACTGTGAAATTGGGTTGGTACCTTAGCCACTTCCACATAATGACACATTACTTGATGCTTGACAGTTTCACAGTTCACAGTTTCAGTAATTAAACTTCTAGTTTAAAAATTCTTTTATTGTAAATTCACTACAATATTGTTTCGCCAAATAATGGCTTCATCAGGTGGATGAAATACTGTATTTCATCCACCTGATGAAGCCATTATATGGCGAAACAATATTGTAGTGAATTTACAATAAAGGGATTTTTTAAACTAGAAGCTTAATTACTTATTTCTTGGCATTATAATGAAGTGTCAACAAGTATCTCCTTCGTCAATTATCTATTTAACAAATTAGACTTAAGTAACTAAAGAAAATTAAGTTTTAAAGGAAATCGAATAACGGGTATGTCCTCCACGAGATTGAATGACTGCTCGACAACTTCGTGGCATATTTTCAATCAACCTCTGGATGTCCTCTTGGGATATGCCAACCCATTCTTCGTGAAGCGCCACCAGAAGCTGTTAAAGGGTTTCGGGAGCCACAGGTCGACTTCCCATCCGATCCAGTTCATCTCACAAATGCTCGATCGGATTTAGATCTGGGCTAAGACGTTGCCAATCTATAACTTGAATTTGCTGTTCTTCCAGGAATTGTCTTGTCTGATCTACTACGTATGGTCTTGCATTATCGTGCTGGAACAGGAATCTAGGGCCTATAAGAGCTCTAGCAGATATCACATGATTCGTAAGTATGTTTTCAATATATCGGGCAGCATTCATTCGCCCAGGTATATGAACAAGATCTGTACGAGTATGAAATGAAATTCCAGCCCTCACCATGTCAGATCCTCTTCTAAACCTGTCCACTTCCTGAACCAGTCCTTCACGATGGCGTTCACGTGTACGTGCCCAAATTCGAAGACGTTCATCACGTGTCAACCGAAATTTTGACTCGCCGCCTCGTCGCTGAAAAGGACTGAGGACCACTGCTCCATCTCCCAATCTAAATGGTGTTGAACAAACGCCAATCGGTTTCCTTTTATGAGCCAAATTCAGTCGTTGCTTTCGGACTGGTGTCCTCGATCTAAGATTATATTCTCGCAAAGTTTTTCGTACAGTTTCTGTGCAAACTTGATTTCGACGAAGCAAGAGTAAGCCTTAATTGATCAGATGAACGCGAACGTGTCTGACGAAGGCTAGGATAGAGGTTTGTTGCCTGTAATATCTCTGCTAGGATCGCATTTGGTGGTGTATTAACAATGTTCTGGGAAGGAATTTTTTCGACAGTCGCACTGATTTGATTTCTATACGGAGGAGATGTATGAATGCACATTTCTTATAGAATCTTAGAAGAACATGTGATGTCATTTGTTGCATTTATCGAAGACAATATTTCATATTTATGCAGGATAACGCTATGGCCGACGTTGCTTGAGAGGCACTCGAACTATCTCCGATTCGTGAATATTCGAATTATGAATTGGCCATTAGAAGCACAGATATGAACCCTATATAACATCTATGCGATGCAAAACGATCAGTGGGGCGCCACATAGCTACTCCTAACACATACGAATCTTAGGGAACTTGAACAAATCGTTCTCATCGAATGGGGAAATAATTCCAAGAAAATTATTCAAAACTTGGTCAATACTATGCGCAGATGAATGGAATAAGCGCTGTAGGAGGATCTACGCGCTATTGAATTTAAATTCTTACGATTTAATTTCAGTTTTTTCTTCAATAATTTCTATCAACAGCGTTTTTATTGATTTCACATTGTTGTTATAATATAATTAGAATAGAAGTTGTGTGTAATTAATAGGGCTGGCGAATTTGCGTCAACAGCCAGTGGTGGCCGCATAAAAAATTACACATAAAATAAATGGTACGAAATAAATTATAAAACGTACCTCGTATACTTAAACCGCATTAAGTGTCCACAGTCAAATCACAAAGTGGATAACATCTGTTAAATATTTCAATCATTAGATATGTTTCCACAGTTCTTTCAGTTGAGTTAGTTCGATGTGCGGAATAAATATTTTTTAATGCCGAAAACGACCGTTCTACTTATAGTGATGTTATATTTGCATATTGAAAATAATCTTTCAACCAATTTAATGGATCTTTAGACGCATCTTCACAAATTTGTTTTATTATGAGAAAATCGGAATCATTGTCTAAAATACTTTAAAAAATTTTCCTATTACACACTCGTTTCTTTTAGCCCTCTACAGCGCATAGCTGTGCGTGAAAATCATCCATAATTTGTAGAGAATCCTCTAACGACTTCGAAAGATTTTTTCAATTTTTCTATTTCCTCGGCTAGTCCTATGTAATTCGAATATTTAGTTTGTAAATCACTTTTATTTTGAGTATTTTGAAGTATTGCCTATACATTGCAAAGTAGACATTTAATTTTGGAGCCATCATAATATAAGTCCGGCATTTCTGCTTTAAAGTTTTTAACAGTCTCCGACATTGGTCGCTTTCGCGACTTATGTAATTGCGACATTTTAAAAATAAACGTGGAACTACGAAATAGTATTTACGGCAGTATACATGTATACAGAGTCGATGTAATATTGAAAAGTAAAAAATATCACTGGGGCTATTTCACCACTATTATTATTGTCGAACTTACACCACTACATGTTGGCGCTATTTGCCAGCTCTAGTAATTAGTTACTAAGTTGAAATGTATAATATCAATTCGATACAAAATTTCCAGAATATTAAATATTTGAGATTACCGTTGTAGATAGATTCTCAGAAAAGTGCCGTTTATGACCAGTGCACAGCTACTGTTAAGATCTTTACAAATTCTTGTATCTTGAAAGAAGCTTTTGGAATCTTTAAACGACCTCAAAGGAACTAATTTTGCCTAATAAACTAATTGGGAGAAACGAACACCCCCTCCCCTCAAAAAAAAATTAAGCTTGAATTCTGTATATGTGTCTGTTATTTATTCCGATAATATAATTTTAATTTGATAAATATTGAAACAATTTAATTATAATATCACATAGATTGTATGATTTAAGGGTTCCCAAATGCAAAAGTATTTTTTTGATGCGTTAATTTTATCAAGGAGTTTATAATATTATTGATTTCCCTAGGGTGAGTTTTTAAAATGCTTTGCAATTTTTATATAATTATGGAATACTACCATTCGGCTTGTCCTTTAAAGTAATTAAAAAATGTCGTAATTTTCCGCAGGGTTCTGTACAAAGAATGAATAAAATAATGACTGTAAAGAGATGATAATTACTACGTAATAAAAGTAACAAAAGAAAACATGGGAAAAGAACAAAGGAAGCCCGATGTAAATCGCAACGCTATACTATTCACTTTATGCAAAACAGAAATTAATCGATGTATGTATAATTGAATCGTAAACGTATAGCTTGAGCAATTCTTGCCATATTGAATTATTCCACAGTATAAGCAATAATTATATACTAGTTTGAACTGTGTCTAAACGATGCAATTTCAGATTGTTTGACTATGTGATTGCAATTATACAATGGAATTTTTTTTAAGGAAACAGTTCATTCATTTTACTGAAATCGAATAGATAAAATTTTGGTTATATATTCCTCTAAAGAGCGGATGTCTGTGTAAGCTTTCGGTAGTCTCTCTGCTGCCATCCTCAGGTTGTCGTTGATGCTGTTGTCATTCTTTGAGCGATACTGCCTATTATTCGTTCACGTACATGTATATTTCATGTATATTTGCTTGCAAGAGTGATGGTAACATGTATATTTTGCCGCACGGTGCGTATATATGATGTTTAGGCCGCTGTATTTGTTAGATGATAAAATACTTTCCCGCGTGCTCAATAGTCTCTGTTTCTAACTCTATTGCTTCTCTAATCGTTCTTATGTGTAGGTGTTAGATGTTCGCAATAGTTTTTGTTGACATTGTTGACCTGTGATGTGTCATCCAACAGCGACTAGGATATATATTTTCGTGTTATCGGGTTTTGGTGTTATTCTCTGCGGTTGCTTATTCGCCGGTTTTATATATATATATATATATATACATATACATATATTATATATATATATATATGGAAATATTACTTTCTAGATTTTACGATGCTAATTATTCGAATTTTTAATTGAAAAAATTCGCCCTTAAGCGGGATTCAAGCCCACGTCTATAGTTTGTCGAACCACCGCTCTACCACTTGAACTATCAAGAACTGTGCATCCGAATATACTGGGATGCCTTATATATATATATATATATATATATATATATATATATATAAATCATTATTTCGTGACCTTTGTATGTTATGGTAAATTCAATTTGTTGGCGATTTAATTACCAGACCTTAAATCGCCAACAAATTGAATTTACCACTATATATATATATGTATGGTGAAATTCAACGTGTGTGTTGATGGTGAATAGCACTATACAAGGTGTGTATAAATTGTCGCAAAAGCTACACGCAGCGACATTCTTCGTTCGGTTCTGAATAAAAAATCTTAATGTTAAAATGTCGTATCCTGCTTCGTAAATTCGTAAATGTCAAAATTTGAAAGTAATGATTTTGATTGAACTCACTTTGAAATACAAACTTATTGTTCTACAACGTTGCCAAATGTGTTTTTCGTGGAAGTACGTTAATGAATAAATGTTTAAAACAAGCTTTTAAATCAAAAAGAAAACGTTTACGAAATAATACTAGTAAAAATGTTTTCTTTAAACTAAATTGCATCTATCTCTATTAACAGATATCGAAGAGCAAAGGTTAGTTACGCACTAAAAGTCTGAACTTCAAGAACCCCGTGAAAACAAACGAAGCATGATACGACATTTTAACATTAAGATTTTTTATTCAGAACCAAACGAAGAACGTCGCTGAGTGTAGCTTTGGCGACAATTTATATACACGTTGTATATTAATTTCATACTACACTTGTGGAGAATTAGGGTGTTTTTTTCTACAAAAGGACACCCTAATTCTGCACAAGTGTAGTAAGAAATTAAAATATATATATATAAATATATTAAAATAATAGACTTTTTTATTGGTTTAGCGACCTTTAATGAATTTCAATGTTTTTCTCTACGACGTTTCGATTCTTTTTATTATTAAGTCTTTTTCAAGTGACTAGAAACAAAAAATTAATACAACGAAAAGTAAGAGAATATGTTTACATTTGTATGAATGAATTAAAAATTAAAATTAAAATAATAATAAAGTAAGGAAAATTAAATGATTACATTTGTATATATACGTATATATATATATATATATATATATATATACATGGTGGAATTCAACGTGTATGTTGATGGTGAATAGCACTATATATTAATTTCTTACTACACTTGTGGAGAATTACTGTGTCTTTTTCTACAAAAGGACACCCTAATTCTGCACAAGTGTAGTAGGAAATTAAAATATATATGTAAAAATATATTAAAATAATAGACTTTTTTATTGGTTTAGCGACCTTTAATGAATTTCAATGTTTTTCTCTCTACGACGTTTCGACTCTTTTATTATTAAGTCTTTTTCAAGTGACTAGAAACAAAAAATTAATACAACGAAAAGTAAGAGAATATGTTTACATTTGTATATATACGTATATATATATATATATATATATATATATATATATATATATATATATATATATATATGGTGGAATTCAACGTGTATGTTGATGGTGAATAGCACTATATATTAATTTCTTACTACACTTGTGGAGAATTAGGGTGTTTTTTTCTTCAAAAGGACACCCTAATTCTGCACAAGTGTAGTAAGAAATTAAAATATATATGTAAAAATATATTAAAATAATAGACTTTTTTATTGGTTTAGCGACCTTTAATGTATTTCAATGTTTTTTTCTCTACGACGTTTCGACTCTTTTATTATTAAGTCTTTTTCAAGTGACTAGAAACAAAAAATTAATACAACGAAAAGTAAGAGAATATGTTTACATTTGTACGAATGAATTAAAAATTAAAATTAAAATAATAATAAAGTAAGGAAAGTTAAATGATATAAAACTCACCAATTTATTCCGTTTCAAAACAAATTTTGTGTACATGTGTGGTAGGGCTTGCCCGACAATTTTAATATTAAGACACGGCCAATAAAATAAATAAGAAACTTAATTCTTATTAACACTTAATATATAATAATATATATATATATATATATATATATATATATATATATATAAATATAGTAGATTTATATAGTCATCGACTTAACGTGTGTTTTATTTTAATATGTATATATTTAAAATAATCTCTTACATGTTTCGGCAATTAATGCCTTTTTCAAAGAATTTTAAATTATAAATGACACTATATTAATGTCTTATTTATACACGTGAAATTGTCATGGATAAAAATGACATAATTAAAAAATACATTCAAGTTTAATAATAATAATTCATGGCTTAACATTCCCCAACAACTTGACGCCAATTACAGGGGGCATTGGCAAGCCATAAGTTATTATAATGCCTGCGCCCGTCGAGCGATTTAAGATATTCAGCTGTAGGCATTCGTCTAGAACGAGAAGGAAAACCATGAAAACCTATTCGGACAGCCTAGTACCGAATCTAAACTCGGGATTGCCAGCATAATAAACCAGTTTGCAGATATTTAAATAATGTATCACACATATTTATATTACAATTGTATATATTCGTGATGGTAAATTGCAGATCGTTACTTTATATTATTGAGTTATAGTATATACTGCTTAGATTTTGTATGTCACTTCTGTTGTTAAATGAATTTTTTTCTTGTTTAATATTAATCATTTCTTTAATTTCCCTTTTCATTGTGTGTTGTTCTTTATCGATTGTCTGTTTGTTTTCAAAATCGAAATGGTGATCGCGTTGTAGTTTGTGTGTAAATAAAGCAGTTTTGTCTGTTTTGGAGTATTTACGGGCTTGTATTCTTTTGTATAAATATTGTCTAGTTTGGCCTATGTAGTAACTATCGCAATCGCGACATGGTATTTTGTAGATGACATGGGTTTCTCGATTTTTTCTATTTTAGGATTTAGTTTTGAAAATGGATATTTATTATTATTGCTAAGTTTATATGTTGTAGCTATATCATATTTTTTTAAAGTATATCTTATTTTTTCTGATAATTATGAACCATATGGAATCGTGATATATGTTGTTTCATTGTTTAAATTGTGAAACTTATTATATTTATTAACTTATTAAAAATTGGGAATTTTTTATTCAAAACTATGTAGTTAATATAGTTGATACAGGTAATGTAAAGATAATTTTATAATCTTTGTAAGGAAAAAGTGATCTTAATTTGTATAATTTGCATAAATTCACATTTATTATCCAGCAGGAAGTAAAATATTTCGCAGTTAATTTTAGGCATATCTTGGGAAGAAAAGAAGTATTAAATTATAGAACAAAAAGTCCATATCCGTTCCTAGACCAATATTCTATATACTTAGTGAAGAAGGTAACGGCACTAAAAGTTATATTTAGGTCTCCTAGGCAAACACCTAAAATATATTTTACGATACGTCATTACAAAAACTTTCCATTTTACTCAGTGGTGGATGTCCCTTAACTTGTAGGGTGTTTTAAAAGGGTTCACATTTCATGACGTTATGTTCAATCTGTTACCTTAATTCAGACATTCTGAGTAAAGTCATAACTTTGCCTTCTTGTCCCCACTATAACTCTTTTTATATTTTACTTTTTCTCCGGTCATCCAGTGCGTTTTTCTTTATAAAGTCTAGGCACTTTCACGTGTAACATAAAACAAATATCAAAGTGTTAAATTTCGAATTTACGAAATATTTATGGTCACTTCTTATAAACACTGTATTATTTATTGAAACGAAATAGAAACATACATTTTATTAACATAAACACGTAGAAATTATTATACATTAATTGAATGAGTTTCTTATATTTACATATAAACCAAAATTATGGCTTTTAAAATTTAGGCAAGTTTTAGTTAAAGAAATATTGTATTCCAACCCAAGTAGTATTCCTTGGAATACAGTTTCAGTAGCCACCAAAAATATAACTTTATAACTTTTACTTTTTCGAGAATAATTTTTTAAAACTGAACCGATTTGAATGAAACTTTTACAGATGCCTGGCACACATATTATGTCTTGTGTGATGTGGGGGACAGTTCCTAGAATAAGACCAGAGAAATAGTGAAGTTTACTAATTTAATGAAATATCGATTTTATAATTCGTCGTTGTTTCATTTTTCATTTAAATTTCTAGAAAACAAATTTTTAGATTGGGAAAAACTCGTAGAAAGCGCCGTTTAATAGTACAGTAAGTGGATATCATAGACCAATAATGCCAACAACACCAAACTCTCGACAACTTGCAATAGTTTAACTCAATCAAGTCTGCTGTTTTTCACAACCTCAAACGTTTTAGTATTGGTGGTGGAATCATTGTAAAGAAACAGACCGGGAGGCTTCGAATAACTGGTCGTCTCTTCGATAGCAATATCGTTCGATCTTCTTGTGACCATCGTTGATCCGCTGCCTACGTTTCTATCCTCGCATCTGCTTAATCGAGTTTCTCTTCTTCGATTTGAACTATTTAACGTCGATTACAGCGAGGTGACGGTAGTAACTATAACTTATTTGGATTCAATGGTGTTAAAGTATGTGAGACTAACAGTGGGTTCAAGATACAAGTCAAAGTATCAAGTACCCGCCATTAAACATGGTGGTGAATCGGTTATGCTATGGAGTTGTTTCTCTGTCTGCGGAATGAGTCTACTAGAATGCCTCCAAGCCACTATGGATCGCCGTCAGTATGTCAACATTTAGGAGAAGACAATGAAGCCGTTTGTTTTTCGTTCTGTCGATAGGGCGTTTGTCTACCAATAAGACAATGATTCGAAACATCGTTTCAAGAATATGCAAGAGTGGATAAGCAAATGAATATGGTATTTAAATGTAATTGATTACAATTAAATATCATATACAATTCAATTACATTTAAATATCATATACATTTGCTTATCATGCTGACTGTTCCGTGTTTTGATTCCTGTCTGGTTGTCCGAGTAGGTTTTCGTGGTTTTCCTTCACGTTTAAGGCTAATGCCGACAACTTTGCATCTTAAGACGCTCCACGGGCGCATACGTAATAATAACTCACGTCTTGCTTTTCCCTGTTTTTGTTGTCTATCTGTTTTTGGAATACTAAGGCATGATTTATTATTATTAATTGGAATGTATCTTTGAATAATTTCATCCATAGCAACTCAATTATATGACATTTGTATACTGTCATTTATAGTTTATATCCTTGATAAAGGCATCATTGCCGAAACATGTAGGGTTGTTTTAAATATATATACTTTAAAGTAAAGCCAGACCTTAAATTGCCAACTGATTGAATTTACTATATATATATATATATATATATATATATATATATATATATATATCCAAAAGTAAAGAAATTATAGTCAATAGGGTAACTAGATACTATTTAAATTGAAGTAATTTATACTTAAATATTAATATATAAATTCATTTCTAATTATACAATAACTTATAGAACAAACAGTATCATTTCGTGTATTACAGTAACGTAAATACTTATATTGTATGCATTAGTTATTTACATTAACCATGTATTTGGAAATTGAATAAGGTCGTAACAGATCCTTTGCTGATGGCATTGTCAGGTCAATTGTCGAGAACGGTAACCCTGTCTCCAATTAAGACAGTCGCTTGTACATATGTAAACCTTTCCAACTGTAACTCACTCACCATTAAAATTAACGAGTTTAACCCCTATAAACGGCAATTGACTATGTAACGTTAGTTATTTAGTTATTTCTAAAGGTATGTGATACTTCGTGAATTATTATCGCGTATTGTCGACTACCATACAAAAAATATTACAATGAAATGATAGCGTTGCAAATAAAAGCCTAACAAACACAATGTTTCCATTAGAGGCTCTTCACCCCAGGTATACAATAAGCTTGCTATTGATATAGAATATTTCGCTTATTCCATTGAAAAGATGTATTAAAAAATGTTATAGAAAGACTCGCATGTGTAGAAAATACTTTTCTATGAGAAAAGAATTAAAGCGAAAACGAAATATGGTATCGATTTCTTTTGTTAGATGTATTAGGTGTAATCGTTTGTATATAAAGATACTGTAAACAGCTCAATTTATGAGAAATGCTAATGGACTTAAATAAATACGATAGCGGATTGATATATAAGATAACATAAGAAATAATAAAAGACAAAATAATGAAACCAGTTTCAAAATTAAAGTAAATTTATTGTACTGTCAATGTACGTAAATTTTTTTTCACATAATCATCTATAGAGCGTTTAATGTTCACGTTACAGTATGGGCTTTATGAAGAAAGCTTACATAGTTGTCAAATTGTTCAATACAATCTGCAACTGATAAAATAATTATTTAAGTTTTATTTTATTATGACGATTATATATTTTAAATGCAAATATTTTACCGTGCTAGAAGTGGGGATAGAATGTATGTAGTTCTTTTTTTTGTCTATAAGTAAAGGTGTGTTGGGTGTAAGACGGCACCAAGTATGTAACGCCTAATGCATATTAATGTATACCGGGTTCGTTTTTTTATCATTACACATACATCGCCCTATGTGTAGAACTAAAGAAATAAAGGTCAATGCATTGGTGGAATAATAGGCAATCAGTTATACACCAGTGACGTATTTTTCCAATTGTCAAATATTTCTGATTTTTCATTCATACTTAAAGTTTCAATATAACTGCCACCAAACAAAATAAATAATGCTTATACTACGGAAGTTACGTCCTGTGGGAGGTGGATCACGATATACAATTATTACGACTATAAAAGGTGCCCAACAGTAAACTGGCATTTTAAATATTTTCCACGAGGGTCACATTTAACCTATAAATAAAGCAAATACGGAATTACATCACCAAAATATTTTTCTTTAATCATTAATTTTTTAAAAAATATGTACCTTTGTACTATAGAACACAGAAAATAACATTTTTGCACCTTAAATACGCCAGCTTATAACAGAAAAGATATATTCATGTTTGGAATATTGAGATTTACATGTATCTTGTATTTATACAAAAGCGTACACCCCACAGATCAGTAATAATTAGAGAACGGACACGCTTACCACATGACGCAAAGCCCAGTGCAGTACTGGCGAAAGGCTGTATTTCTAAAATATTAAATTTAATTTATATAATTGGAAAACGAACGGGTGGTGATCTATAAAATTACGAAATACATATTTATTTGTTGAAAAGTTGTATTATAAAGTTGTTAATTTTATTTATATAATTGGAAAACATACGGGTGGTGATCTATCTATCTAAAATTACGAAATATGTACATATTTATTAATTAACTTTATATATATTATTGGAAAACAAACGGGTGATGATCTATAAAATTACGAAATTCATATGTATTTGTTGAAAAGTTGTATTTATGAAGTTTTTAATTTTATTTATATAATTGGAAAACATATTGTGTTCGCGTAGGAATGGTTTTTCGTATATATTACTACTATATACGTGAAGAGATAGAAGCTATAAATATATTAGAATGATTTGAACAACATTAATAAAAAATAACATAATTAGTATCGATTAATACTTGAAATATTTTCTTTTTTATATAGATCGGTCACTAGAATTACATATAACTTGTAATAAATAGAATAACGGCATCATCACAGAAGTATTTACTTTAAATTTCGCTTTCTACAACTTTTACACCGTCAAACTACTCGTTAAAGGATTGTATTTTTTGTTTTACTTGTCCAACACGAATTCTTTATGATCCCAAATTACTCGTCGTCGACAGTTAAATAAAGACAAAATTTTTCTTTTTCATCTCACGGACGAACTTTTCAATTAATTTTAAACGCACAACATCGTCCGACGACGATTTCTCTTACGAAATACGATAAACTTATTTATTTTATCTACGTACACGACACCACTGAAAAGACTATATTCTCCGAATACAATAGCTGGGTTGTTCATTGTTATCGCGGCGAGACCAGATGGCCGAGTAAGTCAAACAAATACTTCATTGAATTACGCCGGAATGTACTGAGCGACGTTATACACAATTCGAATTGCTGATTGCGTTTTATGGAAATTGCATCGGTTCTCTAGTAATAATATAGATGTGTAACTTAATAGTAAAATAGATCCCTATGTATAACTTGTGGACTGGGCACCGTGCGGGGAAAGGGGATAATTGTGTATGCAGCCAACATAGCTATAGTTAAATTGCATTTGGGTTATTCAAATTTTACGCATGAAGGAAAAATATTTCATTAAATTAACTTCTGTATTCCAATCAATATATGTAATTTAGAACCCATTACATAAACTTAACATAAACTCTATTTAATGCTTTTCGAGCTTCTTAAATATCTTCAAAATATATCATAAAATGTAAATTCACATGAAAATTACAAACAAACGCAATTCGTATAAAAATATATTTAGAATCTATACTAACTCTTATGCCAGATGAATTTAAAGAAATAGTATTTTCAAAAATTGTATAGTTTGACGTTTCAGAATATGACACTATCCAGCTAATATTAATCTAAGAAATCTACAACTGATAATATCAAAAAAAAGTTAAAACACACTATTATCCATAGTCCTAAATGCTACTTACATAAACAAAGAATAAATCCAACGAAAGTTTATAATATATAACACGGGCACGAGATCGCAAAATTTAAATACGGTGAATACTAATCGACCAAGATAACCAACGTTAAATTTTTCGATAACACATGAAATTTCTATCCGAGAACAACTTCTAAATGCAACACCCTTGTGATGTTTAAGTTGCACAACTAATTTCGTTCCCCTCACTTTGTTCGGATATCTTGCCCCGCAAAATTATACATGGATCACCTATCAAGCTACATGTCTATATGTGATTTGTAGTACACCCAATATTTTCTATTGTAAATTGATGGACATTAATTTCGTATTGCGTCCATGACAGGTTTCGTAAATATTATTATCTCAATAGACTATTTCTAATTGTCAAAATTTATTTAGCAATGCCCAGGCAAATGTCAGAAAAATTGTGAAATATTACCAAATTTGTTATAGTACTTGGACGCTGGACGCAAACCGGTTTACTGCATCCAGTGACTATCTGTGACATATCTACTAAATGGGCGTATAACAAATTTATGAATATTAAGCGGAATTTTATTACTCATTTAATAGTTATTTATGTACCTAGGTTCGTAAGTACAGTTTTATGGTCGAGAATACGATTGCAAACCGAGACCCGTAGGGTCGAGGTTTGCATGTATTCGAGACCATGAAAGTGTACTGTACGAACCGTGGTGCATATGAGATTTTTCGTCATACCTACGTTTTTTTTAAATAGACGAATTTGAATGATTTTCCACTTTACTTTTACTATATGTATACACATTACTATTAGTAACATCAAGTCAGGGAATATTTGTCGTATCTATGGTAACCATGTTTGTGTCGATATAAATTTATATTTTTGATAAATGTCAAAGTATATGCAATAGATTTTCAAAAGTTTTTCTTTCTAAATAAAATTTATAAACATGAATCAAATAGAGATGGATGCTATTATAGCTTGTACTGAGATTTTGCCGGAGAAATTTAAAAAACAGATACAATGAAACCTATAAAATATTCAAAGATTGGTGTCACCAGAGGTATGTGGAGAGTATTTCAGAAAGTGTAATGCTGGCATATTTTCGTGATAGATCTATGAAGTTAAAATCACCAAACAGTTTATGGTGTGAATACTCCATGTTAAAAACTACCATATTTATTAACGAAAATGAAGATATTTCAAAATATCCTAAATTGAAAGGATTTTTGAAGCGTAAAAATGATGGTTTTAAGACTAAAAAGTCTAGTATCTTTACAAGAGAGAAAATGAATAAATTTCTTATTGAAGCTTCCGACGATACATATTTGTTGATGAAGGTAAGTTTACAGAATGATTCTTTTTAATTCGTGTTCATTCTATACTAATTTTTTGCAGGTTGTTATGATTATGGGAATTGCTGGGGCTTGTAGGAAATATGAACTAGTTAAAATGAAAATTCAAGATGTGGAAAATAAAAATGATGTAATTATAATTAAAATACCGGATACTAAAAATGGATTAAAACATTCTTTTACAATTATTGCGAAGGAAGAATATCCAATTAATTTTATGCTAATTATTAAAAAATACATTGGTCTGAGATTAGAAAATATTACCAATGATAGATTTTTCTTAAAGTACAGTTTTGGTAAATGTCGAAATCAGCCTGTAGGAAAAAACACTCTCGCAAAAATTCCTAGCCAAATAGCAAAATACTTGTCGTTGGGGAACCCCACCGGACATTCCTTTCGAAGGACCTCGGCAACATTATTAGCCGATTCAGGAATTGATGGCGGATGGAAATCTTCTACCGTGGCAGAAAGCTATGTTTCCGATTCAATGATAAATAAAGTACAGATAGCTGACCGAATTTTATATAAACAAAATATTACAGAGGCTGTTTGCTCAACTGTGATACCGAAAAATGAGAAGAAAGTTGATGATTCCATTAGGAATCCAACCATTAATAATGTTGACATTATTGAAAATATAAACTTGCCTAGTAAGAAAGAAGACTTTATTGTTCAGATAGCTAATTGTTCTAATTGTTCGTTTACATTTAATATTACAAAATCATAAGTTTTTGTACAAGATTCTATTTTTCCTAGTTATGTTAATTAATCATGTTTGAAATAAATTTGTCATAAATTTTCTAATATTGCTATTATTTCCCTAGGGTCGTAATAAATATTACAGCCCGCTACCATAGCAACTGTCAATACGGTATGTAAAGTGTCACTTACGTTTCAAAAAAAGGTGTCATAATTGTTTACTTACGCAGTAGGTGTGACGAAAAATATATTTAAATTTATACTTACATACAAGTATTCTGTATACGTGAATCTTAATACCTGAAAAAGAATAGGCAAAATTAATAAAAAGTAACTAATAAGCCAAGGCAAGATTTAGTTCCTTCCCTCACTTAAATTTTCGAAATAATTTTCGTAATTTTATCAAACATTTTTATATCAGATCCAACAAATTTCTATTTTTTCAATACACTTCCTACAATTGACATGGTATGCGTCATTAATTTATGATGTCAACGTTCGAAGATTCTCCGGGGAATAATCGCAAACGGGTTATGAATCAATACGACCAAATCATCACTTAATTTGTTTGCGTTCGGGTAATTAATTATTCAATTAAAAGGAAATTCATCTTCGCTTTATTAATTACACCAAACAAATTAGTCTATAACATCGAAAGCGTTTATACGCAATATGCCAGAACCAATCGTCTGGGAAGCGAGAGAAGAAACTGTGGCGTACTCGAAACCTCGTAGTTGGGACCAACGATAACTAACTTGCTTCAGAAGCTGGAAGGCCTTGTGCCGAAAATTAATTGGATTGCCTTTGGTATTTACATTTACACGTGTGTTAATAGCAACTATTTATATATACAGTGGAACCATTACATAACGAACTTCTGTTTACAAAATTCTTGGTTTGAGGAATTTACACGTGTTAATAGCAACTATTTATATATATCGTGGAACCATTACATAACGAACTTCTATTTAACAAAATTCGTGATTTGACGAAGTTTTAATTTGTAATGAAACTTTGTACGTATGTATGAGAGATATTTTTTAAATAAGGTCCGTTTTTGAATGAGAAGAAAAATACTGTAAATATCATTATAATATTTCTCTGCCACCGGCAATAAGAAGCCTGATTGCAACGACCGTTGTATAGCAAAATAAAAAAAATCTTATTTTCTAGTAGCGATCTCTTCGAAAGCGTCGTGGGTCAGAGTGTAAGGAGATAGCCAAATTAAAGTCAATTAGAAACTCGTAACAAATTTTACATAAATCTAAATGAAACAATTATATTTACAATATGTTGGTTCTGCTATTGTACAGTACTGCTATGTAATTTAAGTTAAAATTCTACTTCTAATTCAGCGTTAAAGACGAAAATTATATGTATCCGAAGATATATTTATTTATTTGTTTGGGGAGAAAACTCCCTCGAGCAGCACTCTTGGTTGTTTTCCTAGTACCGACGATTCTACTACTTTTGACTAACTTCTGTCTGACTCTGTTTGACTGACTGACTGATGTGCTCCAAGACTTTTTATCAACTTCAATATCACAGAACACGCATTTCCAAAATTCTCATTTTAAAACGCACTACATCGATTTGTTCTTTGCATCTTCTTTCATAAACGTAGTGGAACTACCCCTTTCCTGGAACTAAAATCCATATTTCTTATTACTGACTGTTTAGGATGCCATCCTTTACAAATTAATTAATTAATTTACTTATTTATAACTAAAATCTTCTTTCATATATATTTATCGACGAGGTCTCCGTCTGTGTTTATTTGTCTTTACGAATTACGTCGTAAAATGCTATAAAAATGCGTACACGTAGAATTTTCGGCTTTAGTTCTCTCGTTCAAGAGTAGTGGTTAAGACTTCATCGTTCCATGGTTGTGAATTGATCTGACTAGTAGAATTTTAATTAAAACATGGTATTATTCGCAATTGCAGATTCTAATATATAATTTTTCGAAAACATGGATGAACTGTTTTGTAACATCTAATTTAATGTTCGATGTAAGTCGTGATACACGAGGGTCTTGTGTAAAGGCATTCGTTTCCCTAATTACGGTGTTCTGTTTTTTATATTTGTTTCCTATTCTTAAATTTAACAGAGAAGTTCGCAAGGGCCAGATTTTATTAAGAAGGAATTGATCAAAGGACGTAATCAGCTCCTGTCCGATTTAAAAACCGATTCGCTGAAATTCCCGTACGTCTTATAGATGAATTTCAACCCGAGATAGAATTTTTTCTGTACCCCACACGTTTGGATAAAAAGGTAGTAATTATCTTTGCTTATAATATTGAAGACCAGGATAAAATTATTCGCCGTCTCATAAGGAAGAAACGTGTCTACCATTTTGTATATTAAATAGATATAATTGATTAATTCATTTTTTGCTCTATATTAAGATACTTAAGTGTTAAGCACAATTTTTTTTTTAGTATAAGTTTATAAAGTCATAGTTAGAGCCTGTTCGATTGCTTCATGATTTTGAATTTTGAATTTGGTAATTGTCATGTAATAGTATATTAAAAAACGAGTTTCATAAGGCACCATTTTGCCGCACGAGATCAGTTTAAAAAACGAGCCGCTTGCGGCGAGTCTTCTAAAGAGCGAGTGCGGCAAAAGGCCTTATGAAACAAGTTTTTTATACTATTTTTTCTATTTTGCGTTTTTTACATTAATAAATTGCTTAAATTGGAATTATTTAATTTGAAAGTTCAGAGTTTAATTTTTATATAAAGCATGCAGTTGGTCACATTGATACTTGACATTTTCAAATTTAAATCTTGCTATCCGCGAAGTATATTATATTACATATTATTTATTAATTTTCGTTAACATTACTTGATATTTCATTTAAAAATATAAACATGAGTGACATAGAAACATATATATGTTGTTGTCAATTGTATACAACATACGTTGTTTGTGTAAAATACGAACATATATAATATCTGTCAAATGTACATCAATTCTTAAAATCATATGACAGCAATGATATTTATTTCTGTATTCGAACAACGCCAACATTGAAAAATGAAAAAAATTGTATCGAAATAGAGCTCATTTCGATACTGTTTTGGATTTCATAATGAGTTCATTTCGAACGCAAAATAGAAAAATGTAATTATTGCATTTTTTATATCATTTAGAAGCATTATATGAGGATATAAATTTCAGAATGTCATAAAAATAATTATAGAATTGCTTTTTGCCATTCTTTTTGTGGCAAACATTTATCGGATTCGTTATTACATTTTGTTCTGGATACCTAATAATAATTTCTACATATACTGTGTGGGAAAATAATTATTAAATTAATTTGTGTAATATATTTTTTTATTATAACTGAAATTAGTGAACAGTTAATTTTTAATATAATTAATATTTTCTGCATATACAGTGTGGACAAATCTGAATAGATTTATTTTGTACAATTTTTCATAATTTGGAATTTTCACTATTAAACATTTAATAGTGTGTTTTACATAACAATTGTTGTATATACAGTGTGTGGCAATCTCGATGTGAGATTTGTCCAAGATCTTAGATAAATTATTTATTACATTTTTTAGATTAAGTTTCCGATTTACTTTAAGTGATTATAATTATTGCTCAAATCATTTCAATATATTCTTATTGTATATATATTTTTTATATTATAACTCTTATGACCTACTTGTAGAATTTATCTAAAACGCCTGATTTTATGTGGGTATATTTTAATTTCACATATTATTCAAGTTATTGTTTACACTTTAGTTCATTTACTTCATTTACTATACTGGGTGAGTCTTTTACTCATGACCAGGCATTGCCTGTTCTGTTAAGAATTCATATCACTATATTAACGTAATTATCTCATTGGTGAATATTATATATAGTTTTTTTTCCATTCATTAAATTTTGTTGTTTTACATTTATTATGTTATTGTTGCGCATAAGCACAGTTGGCGTAACAAATATTTTGACATTCTGTAGTATAATTTATTTCTTTTTGTTTGTTAGTAATAAATCCTATCTTGTTATTGTTTTACATTCGCTGTTTTATTGGCATAAATATAGCGATACACGTAGATACCTATAATTTAGTCAATTTAACATCGGTAGTGTCTATGTTCACTGTAACGGCTAAAGTGGCGCCTACAGAAAAAAATAAGAACTCTCCCTACAGCTCACCTCTAAAACTGTGAGTATGTTTCTTTAGTCTAAGATCTAAGTCTAAGTAAGTTGATAAATCTTAAGTAGGTATTGCGGTAAGTACGTAGGCGTAAGACTATTGCTCATGGGGGCATATAGCAAAAGTATCCTGGATAGACATGACTTTTTACTTCCATACTACGCGTATATACAGTGTGTCCACAGATTCATTCTCAACATGGGGATCTCGCTTATTATGAGAGATAGAGATTTGGTTAAATGGGATCAAATACTCCACAGGTAAAGTTGTACCAAACTCTATACACTAGCTCTGAATATTTAACGTACTTCGGGCGCTATAGCAAAAAAAGTGAAATTTTGTTTTTTCGATTTTCTTTAATAAATCATTTATTTTAAAAGTAAGACAAATTTAATTTACACTTCCTTGAGGCACTTTTTTAATTGCAATCTGGTGGTGTATTTATATTTTTAAATACTGCTATAGTTGTTGAGCTACAGTGGTCAAGTTTCATTTTTCTTATGGGGGTCACAGTTGGCCATGACACCAACGAAAAGAATTTTTCTTTCCCTTTCCAAAAATGTAAAATTTGTTATACCTGATACCAAAACTAATTTAAAAAATTTAAAAAAAAACAACATATTAAAACACATACATAATAAAATATAAAGTACCATTTAAATACTAAATTTAGTGATTATTATTAAATAATTTTTGTGTCATGGAGCCGTTTAGTAATAGTGACAAATTTTATATGTTTTCCTGTTATATTCTGTGTCACAAAATTCGACGAGCTGCCGAAATGTACATAAACCAGTATCCAGAACGCAGACTATCCCATATTACTACTTACAGAAATTTAAAAGTAAGTTTAATACATCACGGATCATTTACTAAGCCATATACAAAACCGCAGCGCATAAGTAATGAAACTAAAACTGATGTTTTACAAGCAGTTGTTGAAAATCCAAACACATCAGTTTGGGAAATTCAACATAACACCGGCGTTTCCAAATCTACTGCTCATAAGATTTTGGCCTCCCACAAATATCATCCATATAAATACAATTTATGTCAATCCTTTAAAACCAGGGGACAATAAAAGACGAAGAGAATTTTGTGAATGGTATACAGGCAATCCCATGATAATGATAATTTTTCTTATCAAATATTATGATCCGATGAAGCTAGATTCACAAACAATGGTTTATTAAATAGACAAAATTTGCGATTTTGGTCTACAGAAAATCCTCATGTAATCAGACCTACTCGACATCAAGCGCGTTTTGGATTTAATGTCTGGTGTGGCATACTAGGATGTCGATTAATTGGGCCAATAATTTCGAATGAAACACTAACGTCCGACGTTTATTTGCATTTACTGCAAAATAATATTGAAGATTTGCTGGGCGAATTACTTTTACAAAAGGCTCATAATTGTTGGTTTCATCAGGGCGGTGCTTCAGTACATAATTCCAGAATTGTAACCAATTTCCTCAGTCAGCGGTTTGGTAACAGGTGGATCGGACCAGTTGCATGGTCACCAAGATCTCCTGATCTGACGCCGCTCGACTTCTATTTGTGGGGTTACATTAAAGACAAAGTTGTATGCTCGCAGCTACAATAACGTAAATGAACTTCGTAAAAACGTGGTTCATGAATGTCGAGCTATTTGAAGGCGTATTTTACATAAAGTTCTTAAATCTACTATGCGTAGATCCTATTTATGTTTGGAAAATGATGGTTTGAACATTTTTTATAATTTATTATTATAATTTTGTTTTGTAAATAATATCTAAGTCTTTTTTGAGCTGCCTATGTTTTTAATTTAATAAATAATTGTTGCAAAATAAAGTTTTGGTCTTTTCTTCGTTTGCAACACCTATTGTCAAATATCACAACCGCTCTGACCTATTAATGTAACAATATGTTGTTTTTTGAATTTTTGAAATTAGTTTTGGCTTCAGGTATAACAAGCTATACATTTTTGAAAACGGAAAGAAAACTGCTTTTCGATGGGTCATAGCCAACTATGACCTACATAAGGAAAACGAAGCATGACCATTGTAGCTCAACTACTATAGCAGTATTCAAAAATCTAAATACACCACCAGATTTCTATTAAAAAAGTGCCTCAAGGAAGTGCAAATAAAATTCGTCATACTTAAAAAATAAATGAGTTATTAAAGAAAATCGAAAAAACAAAAATTCACTTTTTTTGCAATAGCGCCCGAAGTACGTTAAATATTCGAAGCTAGTGTATAGGGTTTGATACAACTTTATCTCTGGAGTATTTGATCCCATTTAACCAAATCTCTATCTCTCATAATAAGCGAGATCCCCATGTTGAGAATGAATCTGTGGACACACTGTATAGTTAGTATAATGAACTTCCTGTAAATGAGAGGATGCGACTTTTCACGAAATTTTCATTTCATTTCATCCTAACAATCAGGAAGGTGGCATCGCGACATGTAGCGATCTATGTAGTGGTACAAACTTAGTTTGTCGAAATGTAGAAATTAACCCAACACATTATGCGACATTTACATGTAATGTGAGATTTAATACTAGTTGGTTCTCATTTATTTGGTAAATGCATCTTTATTTTGAATGAAATAATAATACTTGGAAATTTATCGACAATTTTAATAAACAATCCTGCATTGTATTATATAATTACAGCGTTCAGAGGACTATGTTGTTTCATGCTAGACTTGCATAAAGTATCATTTTAAACTGTTAATTCTTTTATAATTACATTTGATTGTATTCGAAAATTTATTATTGGTGATGCATACGTATTTACAGGCATTACTCCAACGAAAAGTAAACAGTGGAAATGAAAATTAGATAATTTGAAAAGTAACGGCAATGAAATTGGAATACAATTATATATTTGTTGTAATTGCGTTATATAAATTACGATTGCCCTGCGAGTGTACAGTTGTAATTAAAATAGGATCAAAATGTATTAACGTTGGCGCTCGATAGACCACCAGATGCTATATACCTATCGCACTCCTCGCATATAACAGCAGGGATAGGTACGACATGTGGCCTAAAGAGCGCCTGGTCGATCGATTGCAATTCCGCGCTTACTGAACAACAGTCACAGATTACACAACCAAATTAGCCAAAACGATTAAAAAAAAGTATAGCAACCAGGAAAAAAAAATACCGGATGCATATTTATATTCAGCGTGCGTGTTTCCCAATTACAAACGATAAATTAAAAATTTCGTCTGGAAAATAAAATATTGAGGGAATGATACAGTTCTGGGTCCCAAATGATTTTCACTTGATAATGAAGAGAAAAAGTAAAATCAAGGCTGTTTTCGAATAAATGTGCTTTTGAAAAAAAATCGTTGCTACAAGTACCAAGTAATTACTCATCGATACATGGTGTATTGAAAAATAGCACATGAAAATAATCACAGGTCGCTTAACATGTTTGCCTAAATTAATAGCTAAATGTAATCATAGCAATTTACAGTCTATCTTCCGTAAACAGAAACACACGCTCGAGGATATAAATCCTACGAGGGATGTCCGATTAAAAGTACAAGTAAAAATTATACTAACATTTATAATTAAACAATATATTTAATTTGTTGCATTTTTCGCGAAGTAATATAAATGTAAATATGCTTTCTATATATTACGACGCTAATTTATTCGAATTTTTTTATTGAAAAAAGATATATATCATCTCCATGATGTAACTCAAGGCATCCCCACAGAGATTCGAAACAACTGCCTTTGATAGCTTAGTGGGGTAGAGCGATGGTCCGGCAAGCGATATGCGTGGGTTAGAATTCTACTTCAGGGCGAATTTTTTTTCGATAAAAAAACTCGAATAAATTACCGTCGTAATATGTAGAAAGCAAATCTACATTTACATTACTTCGCGAAAAATGCAACAAATTTGCAAACGGCCCTCTACGGACAAGATATATATCATCTGTCTCCTTGATGGCACTCAAAGCATCCCCACAAAGATTCGAAAGAACTGCCTTTGATAGCTTAGTGGTTTGAGCGATGGTCTGGCAAGCCATGCAGATGGGTTAGAATTCTACTTAAGGGCGAATTCTTTTTCTATAAATAAAATTCGAATAAATTACCGTCGTAATATGTAGAAAGTATATTTACATTTCAATTTCTTCGCGAAAAATGCAACAAATTTGCACACGACCTACTACGGGCAAGATATGTCTCCTTAATGTAACTCAAGGCATCCCCACAAAGATTCGAAAGAAATGCCTTTGATAGCTTAGTGGTTAGAGCGATGGTCCGGCAAGTCATGCACGTGGGTTCGAATCCTACTTAAGGGCGAATTTTTTTCTATTAAAAATTCGAATAAAAAAAGTATATACTTTTGTTGATTTCTCGACATAATCTCCGGAAATGCTGAGCCATTTATCCTAGCATAACATTAGTTTGGACATCCCTCTCGCGAGAACTAAAAGAGCGAATCCTACATTAAGTGTTGGCATTAAACCAATGAAAATCGATACTCGCCGGACATTTTTAAATTTTTTTTAATTTCATCGCCTGAGATTAAAAAAATCGCAAAATTTTCGAAACGCTATAACTCCCTCATTTCTCATCAGATCACCGCGAGTATTGCGGCAAATTAAAGCTTTCTTCAAGAGGATTAAAACGAGTGTTTAGGGTGCTACGGTATTAAAATCTTCTATCTGTCAATTTGAAAGAAAGTTAGGGCCCTAATCATATAGTATCACTGGTAGCGGTACTATTATTTAAATGTAGATGGCGCCACCAGACAGTACTTTTCACATTGAAATTCACATGGACCATTGCTATCTTGTACGAAAACTAAGGGTTTTGTTTATACACTCGTATATGCCAAATGGAATCACCAAAGAACCATTGTATATCCAAGAGCATTAGAATGAACTTAAAGTTGAGTACAGCAATTATTATGAAATATTATGTAGATAATTATGTAAATATATATTGATATGAAACTTTCAATTATGGATATTTAATATATATAATATATACTCGAATCTAGCAAAGTTTTGCGGGGTCAGCTAGTATTATTATAAAAAAAAATGATTTAATTCTAGCTATTTTCTGTGTTTAGGGAATTTCTAAATACTCCTATTCGCGTATTATAACTGCGTTCAGGGGAGACTTCTCTGTCGATAATAGAGTTACATTTAAAATAAGAAGAAGCGATTAAAGATAAAGGACTTCTGCGAAAGCCCGGAAGTCATTTAGTCTAGTTACTCGCTCCGGATAACAGAAACGAAATCTCAACGAGCTATCTCAATCAAGAACGGAGAGTGATCCTTAAAATATTCTAAAATTGCAGTTGCGGAATGCATTTTGCCAAGTTGTTGTCTTTAGTTATTCGTTCCCATTATTATTTTCGTCGATTATTTTAATAATTTCTAACGCTAAGAAATAAGTAATTAAACTTCTAGTTTCAAAAATTCATCAGGTGGATGAAATACTCAGTATTTCATCCACCTGATGAAGCCATTGTATGGCGAAACAATATTGTAGTGATTTTACAATAAAAGAATTTTTGAAACTAGAAGTTTAATTACTTATTTCTTAGCGTTATAATGAAGTTTCAACAAGTATCTCCTTCGTCAATTAACTATTTAATAATTTCTCACTAATTTACGAAAGTTTCGAAAGGAAAGATTTCTATTTTGCTTTTTCATAATTAAAATAGCAAGTCGTTCACATTGCTATATATACTTGGTTTAAAATTACAATTATGTTGCATATACAGGCCAATCCAAATTAAGTGTTCACCATTGGTAACTTTGTTATTATTAAAGATACAAGATTGTTTAAATTAGCAAACTAGATAGTACTTTTAACGCTCTTTAAGATGGAAGAATTAAAAAAAAAAGAGCAGCGCGTTTTCGAGTTTTCCCGAAAAATATGTTTTTTTCAAATGGAAACCCCTGTATATTATATCATTTTCTGTTGGAAATTCAATTTTTAAACAAAAAATCTTATAAGAACTTTTTTACTGGGATTAAAAATACTTGAGTTATAGTGAATAAACAAAAACAGCTAAGTCAAGTGCATTTCTATGTTTCTATGATAACGACGTTAATTCTTTCTAGTAAACGTCAAATATTAGTACAGTTTTATTAGTCTTTCACTCATAAATTTCATTTAGCTAGTTATTAATTTGACAAAAAAATGATTTTTACCCATGCAGAAAAGTGTGATATGTTAGAATCTTATTTAGTGTGCAGAAAATCCTCTAGGATGTCAAAAGAACACTACGCTGAATTATATCCACTCCGAACACAACCAAATGAGCAATTTTTTCTGAGACTGTCCCGAAAATTTAGAGGCAATGAGAGTGTTTTTGCCAAAACAAGAACAAGAATGACTTTTATAATAAGCGAGGCCACGGAAATTCTAGTTCTTGCATATTTTGAGGCCAACCGTGAGAATTCCATACTAGATATTATCAAGGAATCTGATTTGAGTCACGGTACTGTGCATAGGATTCTGAAGAAACACAAATTCATTCCTTATAAGTACAAACCAGTTCAAGTTTTCTTGCCAGGGGATCCAGAGAGAAGAATGTTTTTTTTCCACTGGTATCTTAACTTTTGTCGCCAAAATGTAAACAACTTTCGTTATATTTTATGGACCGATGAATCAAATTTCTCAAATTCTGGAGTGTACAATACAAAAAATCATCATTACTGGTCAAAGGAAAATCTTCTTTTAGTACATCCAAGACGCCCGCAAGTCCGTTACAGTTTTAATGTTTGGTGCGGTTTAATTGGTTCAAGGATTGCTGGCCCTTTCTTTTATGAGGGCACTCTAACTGGTGAAAGGTACATAGAATTTTTGACTGAAATTTTGAATAATTTCTTAGACGATATTGATCTCATAAGTAGACAGAATCTGCATTTTCAGCAGGATGGCGCACCTGCGCACAACTACAGAGGTACTCATAAAATTTTAAATACTATTTTTAACAATTCATGGATAGGAACAAATGGTCCTATTCAGTGGCCTCCCCGATCGCCAGATTTATCACCGTTTGATTTTTTCTTTATGGGGTTATTTAAAGACAGATTTATAAGCAAAGGTACGAAAACGTAAACGCCCTAAGAATTGCAGTTAGTGAAAAGATAAACCAAATAGATGGTAGGACCATACTAAAAGCAGTTCGACAAGTTCAGAAACGTGTACAAAAATGTATTGAACAACAAGGTGGTATTTTTGAACATCTTCTATGAAAAAATCAGTGATTTTTATTTTCTTTTAATGATATGTTTATGTATAAAATAAAGTTTATAAAAATTATTTAGCTGTTTTTGTTTATACATTATAA
The DNA here is from genome assembly GCA_935421215.2 of Melolontha melolontha. NCBI lineage: Eukaryota > Metazoa > Arthropoda > Insecta > Coleoptera > Scarabaeidae > Melolontha > Melolontha melolontha. The sequence goes on along the minus strand of OW285239.1, from coordinate 4,186,556 downwards.
CTCAAGTGTTTTTAATCCCAGTAAAAAAGTTCTTATAGGATTTTTTGTTTAAAAATTGAATTTCTAACAGAAAATGATATAATATACAGGGGTTTCCATTTGAAAAAAACATATTTCTCGGGAAAACTCGAAAACGCGCTGCTCATTTGTTTTTTTAAATTCTTCCATCTTAAAGAGCGTTAAAAGTACTACTAGTTTGCTAATTTAAACAATCTTGTATCTTTAATAATAACAAAGTTACCAATGGTGAACACTTAATTTGGATTGCCCTGTATATACACACACACACAACAAAAATCTAAGGATATTTGCTTTAACTTATAATAAAAACTCATAGATATTTTAAATTGTACATTTAACTTATATCACGTCGAATGCTCAATGGGGGATAGATTTTGATTGAGAATGTCCTAAAAAAAGAATAAACAACTCGATAAAACGATAGTTGCAAAAAATGAATTTAGTGCCCTTATTTAATTGAGTGACAGATTGCAATTTTATTCATTATACATCGCTTTATCTTAAAAACTGCGTTTAACAATGGAACGGCGACATTTCACTTTAGATGAAATGAATCGAGCAATAGGTCATCTTGAAGATGGCGTGTGGAAAGTCGAAGTAGCTGAGCAGATAGGAGTTTCCTAAAGTGTCATCAGTCGACTGTAGAGGCGTTTTAGGGAAACCGGTAATCCGGCTGAACAACATCTAAGTCGTGGACGTTGTACAACGGCAGCTCAGGACAGATTTTGGTTTTAAATGCTAGAAGACAACCTACAATAACAGCACCTGAGTTGATTACGGAACTACAGCATGAGCATAATTTAATTGTTCACCTAGATACTGTGAGCAATCGTCTCCATGAAGCTGGATTACATTCGCGATGACCAATCAGATGTCCACCTCTCTCAAGAAGTAATCGCGGAGCAAGATTAGACTGGTGTCAAGAATTTATAAACTTGGATGAAAATGCTTGGGTTAGAGTTTTGTTTACAGATTAATCCAGATTTGGATTTCATCCTGATTCTCATCGAACAAGGGTATGGAGACGATCTGGAAATATGGAACATTTGAATCTTGTCCAGAAAGTACCAAGTTACAGGGGTGGTACTGTTATGGTATGGGGCGAAATAATGATTGGTTGTCGAACCGAGCTCATTTTTCCAAATAGTTTTTTGACAGCTCAACAATATTTCGATAATATTCTTCAGCCAATTGTGCGTCCATTTGCCGGTGCCGTTGGTTAAAATATCCAACTGATGCATGCTCGTCCACATATCGCGCGTGTTGTGATGGACTGGCTAACAAACGAACAAACTAATTTATTGCCATGGCCAACACAATCTCTGGACCTGAAGCTCATCGAGAATGTCTGGGACATGCTTCAGAGAAGAGTTACTCTACACATGCGTAATGTTTCCAATGCTGTTAGATTCAATGGGCACCTGTACCAGAACAAGATACAGACCATGTAATTCTGCCAAACTCTATATTCAAATTTGTTTTTTTTTTTCATTTTTCTCTCGAAAATTGTTTAAGAACAAATCCACAAATGTTGCATCGTTTTAATTCTTTGAATTTTCGAAAACTATTTTGTTTTATTTAAGAATTTTACATTAATATGTTACATATTTAAACCTAAATAACCTTAAATATCAACATTCTTTGAAATTAGTTATTGCCAATAGAATACTTATATTTTTAAAAATATCTTTAGACATTTCTTGTATATACATGTTAAGATAATTTCTTAGCCGTTTATTAAATATATCAATTGACAAATTCTTGGAGTTTTTCGGCTTTTATATGAAATATTTACTAATATTATCCAATTAGTATGTAATTGCGAAGTAAATGTGGATGTAAACATTGCTGTCTACAAATTACAAAACGAATCATACGAAATTTTTAATTGAAAAATTTTGTCTACGTTGGGACTTGAACCCAAATCTACGGTTTGCCGGACCGTTGCTTTACCACTAACTGACATCTGAATACTTAACACTGTTACTTTATAATGCATTTATAAATAGCTTGAACCAAGGTCTATCGTGGCTTTAGTGCATCCACGTTCACGAATGCTTACAATGGTCTCATGAAGTACATTAAAATTAGCTTAAGTTGATTGTTTTATATTTTCTGGTCTAATTTTGTGCCCAGTCCTCGTATTAAATTTAATTTTATTTCAAACTGTTACATACTTAATTATATACATTTTTTTTTAAACTCTGGTGTTTGTATCCCGTATCGCTTAACAAGTCTTTCTTCGAAGGTATGTATTTTCGTTTCTAACTTGTCCAGAATGCACTGACATTTGAACCATTACATTTTCAACTTCCTTTTTTTCTAAATTCATATTAACATGTTTTGCACTTTTCGCAATAGTTGGTTTGTCAAACGTAAATACAAATAAGATATGAATTTTTAATTGGTATCTATATTCTATAAAATCGCTTAAGAATTGTTAACGGAACATTCCAAAAGAGGCTATTCAAGGGCTGAGATGAAAAGTTAGAAATTCAGAATATTCTTTAAATTCTCTTCATATCAAACAGGACTTAATTCCACAATCTTAAAATAAAATTAATAAATATTAAGTCAATCGCACCTGTGTAACATCAATTCTAGGACAGACTGTATATCTCACTAATAAAATATAATCGAGCACTGTTTTTTTTCATCTACGTGAGTGCAGCCACTAATTCGATAATCCTTAAAATAAATTATCGTAACTCAGATTAGGAAATCATGTTTTAACTAATCTTCACATTTCTTATAGGGCAGTAGTTAATTTTAGCGATAGGTTAGTACAGTCTAAAATTCGCGCAAAGAAAATTATATTCAAATTACGGTCTGTCACTGTTTTACTCTATATCGATTAAGGTCGCACTGTAATTTAGTACAGAAAACGCAAACATTCTGGAGAGTCTCTGACATGCTAAACAACGTACAAGTCTAACATAATCGAACCGCAATTATACATGTAACTTATCCTGTGATCTCGTAGCGTAAAATTGGAAGGCATATTTAGTTTCATCACTGAGCGCCGTATTAATTGTTTCCCACTGGTGTTTCTGTTTTGAGTTTGCGGCACTATTCAACGTTGATTCGCATCAGAGCACGGTCGGCCGCTAAAGCACGAACTTTATGCACATAACTTGTATGCATGGGCATCCTGTGTTAGCTGCTAATTTACATTATTCAGGAGTCTGAAGTATCTTGGTCTAGCACTGCATATATCCATTAATATCCCTGCTTAATATTAAGCATTTCTTAGACATAATAGCACTTTCTGGTTAATAATAAAACGGGGCAGTCACTTTTGCGTGGGAATAAGATATGAATTTCGTGTAGGTCCAAATGGATGGAATAACCATGGAGGATTGCTTAATTTATTTAAACAGGAACTTGTCACGGTGTGCGTCTTAATTATATTCAAATAAGAAAATTACGTGAAGCATGTAGTTTATATATACGGGGTTGGGCAGAAGTAACGCATCAGTCTAATAATTCCGTAAATATAAACTTTAGAACAAAATGTTAACAAAAGTTTTTTGACAAGTTATTCTGTACTGGCTTCAATCATTTGCGTTTTCTTTTCATGATGATTACATATGACAGCAAAAAAAAAAATTTTTAAATGAAAATAATATTTTCTTTTAGAAAATTCGGAATCTTTATCAATTTCTGAATATGAATATGTACTTCTTTCATGGGGTTAGATAATAAAAATATTCAGAAAAAAAATTTAACAAACGTACATTTGGACTAGTGCAGTGTTTTGTAGATTGCTTTGGAAATTGTATATTTTTTGACTGTCATTGAATTATTGACGTTTCACAATAAAATAGTTTCCATCGTAAAACTTGCTTTTTTTAATACGTGTTTTGTGTGAAAATGGTCAAATTAACTATTAAAGAAAGAATAAAAATTCTTATGATGGTCGGATATGGTGACAGGCAACGTTCACATCACGAAGTTTGCACTTTATTCAATAATGTTTATTTGGATCGAGATCCTATAGGTCAATCAACAGTTTCGAGATTGGTTACTAAATTTAGAGAAACGGGCGATGTTAGAGATATACCTAAAGCAAGTAGCTGCAATCAAATTGTTCGGAGCACGAACTTAACGAAGATGACCCGGACAGAAGATTATAGTTTTGTGAAACAATAATGGAATTGTCCAATAACGATCCAAATTTTTTAAACAACATCGTATTTTCTGACGAAGCTACATTTTATCTAAATGGATTTGTAAATAGGCATAACTGCCGTTATTGGGTGACTGAGAATCCACATTGGATGCGAGAAAATCATACACAGCATTGCCACAAACTTAATGTGTGGGCTGGCATTGTTGGGCAACGAATCATAGGTCCGTACTTCTTGGAACACAACCTAAATGGTGATGGTTACTTACATTTGCGTAACCATATTGTACCAGATCTGTTGATTTTATTTCCTAACGACAATCAACCAAGCATGCCAAACTGTAATCTATGGTTTCAACAAGATGGAGCACCACCACATTATGCTATTAATGTTCGACAGTATTTAGACACAATTTTTCCCGGTCGTTCGATTGGACGTCGGGGTTTTATTGATTGGCCCGCTAGGTCTCCCGATTTAAATCCATTGGATTTCTTTCTTTGGGGACACTTGAAGTCGCAAGTATACAAGGAGAAACCTTGAAACCTAGAGGATTTGAGAGCAAAAAATACTCGTGAGATACAAGCCATACCACCTAATAGTTTACAAAATTTTTGGGAACGTTTAGGACACTGTCAGGTCGTAGAAGGATGTCACTTTGAGCATTTAATTTAATTTTGTAGTTTGTTTACTTTTATTAAATTTTATTTTTTTCTCAATATTTTTATTATCTAACCCCATGAAAATAGTACGCATTCATATTCAGAACTTAATAAAGATTCCGAATTGTCTAAAAAATAATATTATTTCCATTAAAAAAAAAAAATTTTTTTGGCTGTCATATGTAATCATCATGAAAAAAAAAACAAATGATTGATGTCAATACAAAATAACTTGTCAAAAAACTTTTGTTAACGACATTTTGTTCTAAAGTTTATATTTACGGAATTATTCGACTGATACGTTGCTTTTGCCCAACCCTGTATATATATATATATATATATATATATATATATATATATATATATAACTTAATTTTGTAACGATCTACAATTTACCATCATATTATATTTTTTTGTTATATACCTTATGTTATTTAAATATCATATACTTTTGCTTATCATGCTGACTGTTCCGTGTTTTGATTCCTGTCTAGTTGTCCGAGCAGGTTTTCGTGGTTTTCCTTCTCGTTTTGAGCGAATGCCGACAACTTTGCATCTTAAGTCGCTCCACGGGCGCATACGTAATAATAACTCATGTCTTGCTTTTCCCTGCCTTTCCCTGTTTTCTGTTTTTTGCTGATGTGGTCCTCTACTGGGTTGTAGCCTAGCATATGCGCTACAAAACTCTAGTAGGGGGGTCTGCCCGTTGGGCAGTCAGGTGCCATTCCCGCCTTTCCAGCAAGAGTGAGGAACCATGCTACGCGGCGCTAACACGGCGCCGCGCAATGAACACACCACTAAGACCGGTCCTGGGCGGCAACCTGGCTAGGCTGCCGTTAACAGCACACACACGTTCGACGTGTGTGCTATGCCCCCGCTTCGGCGGAAAACCTTAAGATGGCACAAGTGTGACCATCGTCGACCGAGGTAGCCACTAAGAGTGTTCCCTTGGTTAGCGATGAGCAACCCCGTACAGGGTGCGCTTCGCTGGTCCGCGCCTTGCCTCGTTGGGGCGGGGGTCAGGCTGTCGAAGTACTGCACGGAATTGTAAAGAAGTTGCCGGGAAAGGGTTGGCGGCCCTACGCAACGGCTGGTTATCCGACCTTCTAAATTCACGCGACCGGTCACTAAACACACGCACGAACATACAAAACCGACATACAAAACCCTACACTTACGCTCTCACACAAAACCACACACCCATAGAGAGACGCAAGCTGCCAGCAGCAACCGACACACAAGTTCATACCCAGAAAGAGACACAAATTGCTAGCAGCGAACAATGACAGAATATTCTGTCATTTATGTTTTGTATTCTCTTGACAAAGGCATCATTGCCGAAACATGTAGAGTTATTTTAAATATATATACTTTGAAGTAATGAACTAGACCTTTAATCGCCGACTTATTAAGTTTACCTTATATATATATATATATATATATATATATATAATGCTGTGAGGCAAATTTCCTCCAACAATATATGAATTTATTGATATTTAAATTAAAATTACAATTACAATATGTAAGAACTTTAAAAGGAAATGAATATTTAATGTTAATCCAAAAGAGAACAAGGAAATATAAATACACATTTGAATAGTTTGACCATCTAGTTTAAAATATGTTAATTAGTTGCTTCTAAAGGAAACTGTAATAGACATTTTGAAAATTAATTTAAATCTTATATATGTTACCGCTTCACTTCCGTTGTGTTTAAACAAACCAATGGGGTGTGAGATTCTATTTTCAAATTAAAGGACGCTATTCTTATTTTGTTGTATTAGCGTCCTTACCAGTAGTTTTCGATATTACATAAGATACGGACGCCATTTTTCGAAAAATTCAAGCATCTTTTGTACTCTACATTTTCTTAAAATCAAAATTAAATTTAATATAACGACTAGTGTGATTAAAAATATATCCAAAAGATAGTATTAAGTGCCAGCTATTTATTTAAAGCAATTTGAACGACTTATGTTAAGTATTTATTTAATTATCAGCGAACTTGAAAATTTTAATGGCGGACCAGTTTAAAATTTGAAATTAATTTTTTAAAATGAGACGATAATCATATTTTGGTGCCGGGTGATTGACGGAGCACTTCCACAAATCTCAGACACCCAGAAGTATTCGAGACCAGTTTTTATGAATAACGTGACATATTTCCAGTTCAAAGAGATTTCCGAGGACTCCTACAAAGATCCTAACTTAATTCCTGCATATTCCAGTTCTAATACAGGCTGGCCCAAAATGACCGAAGGGGTTTTAATTCCTTATGACTTTTTTATTATAATTTTTTTTTTTTTTCAGTATTTTGTAAAGAAGACTTGGGGAATTTAAAATGGAACAGTACACAATTGAACAACGTGCCAAAATCGTTGAACTTTATTTCTCAAATCAACGATCCATTGTTTTGACTCAGCGTGCATATCGTCGTTATTTTAATGTGCGGGTTGGACCCTCAGAGTCAACAATAAACCGTCTGATTGCAAATTTTCGAGAACAAGGGGCAGTAAGGAGCCTTCCTGGTGCCGGCATACGACGAACGGTGCACACGGATGACAATATTGAACGGGTACAGGAGAGTATTCGGGAAGATGGAGAAACATCAACCAGGAGACGTTCGACACAACTTGGCCTCTCAAGAGGGTCGCTGCAGAGAATTTTGCATACAATAAGAATGTTTCCATACAAAATTCAGCTTGTCCAACAATTGAAACCGACAGATTACCAGCAACGACTTGATTATGCAATTTATTTTCGTTAAAAATCAGAAGAAAATCATGATTTTATTCATAATTTAATTATGAGCGGCGAGGCTCATTTCCAATTAAATGGGTTCGTTAATAGGCAAAACTGCCGTGGAAAACCATACGCAAGTGTGGTTCCAACAGGATGGAGCCACAGCGCACACTGCGAGGGACACAATGGCTCTTTTACGCGACATCTTTTGGTGAACGAATTATTTCCCGTACAAGCGATTTTAATTGGCCCCCGTGTTCATCGGATTTAACCGCTTCAGACTGTTTCCTTTGGGGTTATTTGAAAGGAAAAGTCTATATTAATAAGCATCGAACCATACAGCAATTAAAAATAATATACGCGACGAAAGCAACAACATAACACCTAAAGTTTTGCGAAAGGTTATGGAAAATGTTTTGGAAAGAGCACGAAAATGCGAAGCAGAAAACGGCCACCACTTGCGAGATATAATTTTTCATAATTAAATTAAAAATATTCTCCATTAATATACTGTATTTAAAATTAAAAAAAAATAATAATTATGTCTTAAATAAGAAGTTATAATGAACTCAAACCCCTTCGGTCATTTTGGGCCATCCTGTAGTTGTAAAGGTACCTTGAAAATAGCACTGTTCCCAGTAATTTCACAATTTATTTAAATTTGATAAAAAATACTTCTCTAAAACTAATCGTAATCTGTACGATTCCATTACAAACTATTCAAATATCCATGGTATCAGTTAATCTTAGTGTTTTCAAAATTTGTATTACAGATAATGGATCTTTTTAGTAAATATTTCATTTAATATTTAATACGGTTTCGTTTGGTAAACTCTTGTAAAGGTTAATCATTCTCCGACATTTTTGGATTTGAGTTGTTTATTGTTTCACATGAGTTTATATACCTGCAATTAGACCAAAATTATTTATGCTTCCTTCAATAAATATAATATTACAATTCCTGAAAAAAGTAGTGCAGTAAACACCTGCCTGATGATTTAAATCATAATTTACTTTGTATATGCCACATTTAGTATTTTTACAACCAATTAAATGTTTGTTTTTGACTTTTGAAAGAAGTGTTGTTTATTTAATGTCGTATATTAATTGTTTAAGAGGCTATTAAACATACGTTATTGTGGTAGATATAACGATTTTGCATATCCAAGTTCATGCTATCCTCAGACAGATGTCAGGTTATATCACTAAAGGTTTGAGTATTTGATATATTTCCTAATTAATTTGCACAATAAAAAGAAAATCTTTATAAAATCTATATTTTATTTCCTTTGTTTATAGACGACGAATTACCAACACGACCCTGAGAATATATTACATTTTTAGAGTCTAATAAATAATGTAATGACATTATTTATTTAATTAGAATTATATTTACAATTATCAGTATATTTCTGTAGTTCTTTCTTTTCGTGGTGTCAAATTTCTCCAGGTCATCTAGCATATAACATTATTATGTCGCCCAACTGTGTGGCTTCTTTATTACACTTGTTCATCTTTAGCATACAACATATTATAATGGGATGAAATCCCATTAATTTAATTTAAATTGTTTTATGGTGAAATAATACAATATTATATAATATATAATAAGTTTGGAAACCTTTACTTATAACGAGCCATCGAAAAAATTCATAATTGGAGTAGACTGTGAAATTGGGTTGGTACTTTAACCACTTGCACATAATGACACATTACTTGATGCTTGACAGTTTCATTTGGTTTCATTGTAAAAAAAGTTATGGCATTGAAATGATACTACAACAAAAAAGAAAACAAATAATTTATTTAATATCGAAATCATAATCAAAATTTACATATAGCTACAGAAGTTGTTGAAAATGTTGTCCATTTACATCTAAGCAAATTTAATTTTCTTAAACAGAAATAAGAAAAACACCCTAACCACAATATATATCAATAAATACTGTATACGTATTTCGGCAACTAAGTTGCCATCTTAAGTAGAATAACCTTAAAAACTGAAAAATGTTAAACGTAGCGTTTTTGGCTAAGGTAAACCTTAGAAAATATGCTCTTCAGCAAATCGCCAGTGGGATAACACTAAATTCCAAACATCGAAATAACACTTATTTAGAAGATATGCTCTTCACCAAATCGCTTCGTTTAACATTTTTCAGTTTTAAGGTTATTCTACTGAAGATGGCAACTTAGTTGCCGAAATACGTATATAGTATTTATTGATATATATTGTGGTTAGGGTGTTTTTCTTATTTCTGTTTCAGATTACAAGCCACAGTCTCCACCAATTTAGGATTAATTTTCTTAATAAGAGTTTTGATAAATTTGACACAAACTTTAGTTTCAATGTCAAATAATAAATGTCATTATTTGGAAGTGGCTAAAGTATCAACCAAATTTCACAGTCTACTCCAATTATTAATTTTTTCGATGGCTCGTTACAATTATTTAGTGAATATATTACTTACATTTCGTTTTGTAAATAACAGTATTTGACAATACAAATTCTTCAGGAGTATCTGTAATTTTCTATAAGTCGGTCGAAAGTTGACAGACATTGTAATTAATTCAGAAATATAATTGGATCAATATGTAAAGGTATTATGCAAATGTAAACTTAGAACTTTGAAAACTAATCATAATTAAAAATAGATCACATATTAAGATGAAATAGAGTTACTATCTTTTGAAAATTATGTATATGTATACGTTAACAGCAAAGGCTAACTTTAATCTTGAAAATTAGAAAAATTATATCAAATTTCCTGGAGATGGAGGAGATTACTATTATTTTTTCTCTGTAAAAAGACGGACACGTAATTTTTACGAAATATTTAAAAAGTGATAAATATGTATTGATAAATATTTGTCACTACCTAGCCGATGAGACAAAGAATTTGTTAATTTTGTACAATTGACTGGTTCATAACTCTTTTTTATTGAATGAAATGTTAATATAGTAAGACTTAAAATATTTTAAAATGACTAAAATTAACATTAAGCTGATAATAAGGAGTATCTGTTGTGAGTTTACCTGTGGGGCATGAAACATTTAGAAATAGTATTTGTCTATCAGGAGTATATTCAGGAGGGTATTCCGAAAAATTATAAGGCGGCAAGACGTGCAGTTTTAAATAATCAATACTGAAAATATTTAACATTCTGAACTTACTGCAAATGAGAATTAATGAATATTAAAACCCATTTTTACATGTAAATGTCACCTTATGTGATGCGTTAATAACTACAATCCGACAAACCAAGTTTGTACCAGCATGTAGAACACACCTTGTCGTGACTCCGAACTTCCTTTTCCTGGCTTTAATTAATTTTTAATTATCCTAAAAACCAGGAAGGTCGGAGTCGCGACGAGATGTGTTCTACATGCTGGTACAAACTTGGTTTGTCGGATTGTAGTTATTAACGCATCACATAAGGCGACATTTACATGTAAAAATGGGTTTGAATATTCATTAATTCTCATTTGCAGTAAGTTCAGAATGTTAACTATATATACACAAAGTATAGAAGTGAAAAGCCATATCCGTCTTCGAGATACCGTACATTGATAAGCTCCAATAAGAGCGAAACGCGTCTGTACGTTCCGTTGATGGACGTGGCTTTTCAGCAATTTTTAATTAACTGAAAATATTAATCATGTAAGTTTATGATATATATTGTAACGTTTGTCTTTACGGGTTCTTAAATAAAACTAACAATAACTTTAGACACACACACTATATTAATATTAAAACGTATAACAATATAAAACTAACTATTAACAATAATAAGTACATTTATGTATTTTATATTTATGTAACTATATTTATGTATACTTCGCGAGACTTGGGTATTGAATGTCTACATCCCTTCCTCGACGGCTTATATATCAATGGGAACGTTTGGTCTAGAATGCTCCAAATCTGTCGCGAAACCGTCCAGAGCGATGACGCGCCTCGCGTCATCGAATGAGTCATTACATTGCCCCCTTCTTAAAAATGAAGTTTCGTCCCGAAACATGTCATGCTTTGGTCTCCTCAAACGATGACGAAATCGACAGGTAGGGCCTTTGTTACATTGCGACGTCATATCGAAATAACAGTCCACGGTCTTATCTTGCCTGGATGGACAGGAATATTCAAGCTGGTAACTGCATACCAGAATTTCCATACCAGTATGTCGGAAGATTACTTCCAACATGCTCCTTACAATTCTCCAGTCCAGGCGGTCCAATCCACAACCCAATTTTGGAACTGCCAATTTCAGAATGTCTTGTTGTAACATTTGTTCGCGTAAGTGGGTCAGGGCCTCCCATAAGGCTCGATAGGTTGGCTTTAGGCTCGACAGTTCTTTCGTGACCAAATAAAATATGGGCTGTCCTTCATTTATTATTTGGAGACTCTTCCCAATTGCTGGTCCCTGCTGCCTTAGCTTTTCGATTCTGCCAAATCTCTCTTTAAATTCCCAGGCAATTCCTTTGGCCATTCGTAGATCTCGGGCTACGCAATGAGCAAGCGCGTAGTCTGGCGGCACCGTGAACAAATCCTGCCGTTTCTCGATGGTTACCCCAAATCGAGCTTTTCTCGAACCAGAATACTCTTGCATAAAGTCTTCGAAGGTTAGTTCATGGTATTGGCTATCCAATCGGCGCAAGTCAACGGTTTCGTCATTGTCTCCAGAGTATGGGGCTAATCGATTAAAATGTACGACTCTTGGCTTAGTGTGAGGTGTTCGCCTGATGCGGTATATTACATCGTTGATCCGCTTCAACACCTCGTATGGCCCCTCCCAATTCTTTTGAAGTTTTGGAGATAGGCCCCGTCGACGTTGTGGATTATACAACCAAACTCGATCGCCTTCATGGTAACCACTCTTCTCGGCGTTGATGTCATAGCTCTCTTTCATTCTGTCACTAGCATCTTGGATATTATGTCTGACTTGTTCATGGATATTATCTAGTCGTCGTCTGAGCGTGCTGACATAATCTTCTCCGGCAAGATCTTCACCAGGCTTGCTCCCAAACTTTAAATCACAGGGCAATCGGAGTTCCCTCCCGAATAGCACGTTTGCTGGTGATTGGCCTGTTGTCTCTTGAACGGAGGCCCGATACGCCATTAGAAATAATGGTAAATGTTCGTCCCAATCTCTCTGGTGTTCGGAGACCACTTTGGATAAGTGTCTGATCATGGTCTTGTTCATTCGCTCTACCATCCCATCTGATTGTGGATGCAAGGGAGTTGTTCTCGTCTTCCGTATGCCCAAATGTCCACACATCTTTTCGAATAGACTGGACTCAAAATTTCGCCCTTGATCGGAATGAAGTTCCAAGGGTACACCAAAACGGCTGACGAACTCCTTCACAATCACGTCTGCTACAGTTCCAGCTTCTTGATTTGGTAGAGCATATGCTTCAACCCATTTGGTAAAGTAATCCATGACAACTATTATGTATTTATTTCCTTTGCTGCTTTCTGGAAAAGGACCGGCGGCGTCTATGGCGATCCTTTCAAATGGGCTTCCTACATTGTATTGCCGCATGGGTGCACGTCGACGCCTCTGGGGACCATTGCTTCCGGCGCAATTTGCACACTTTCGGCACCATTCTTTCACATCTCGTGAACAATTCACCCAGTAAAATCTCTGGCGCACCTTCTCCAGTGTTTTATGGACTCCAAAATGTCCCCCAGAAGCACCATTATGGAGTTCTCGCAATACCTCTGGTATTCTTTTCTTGGGAACCACCATTTGCATCTTGCGCTCACTTCCGTCGTGATTTTCGACCTCACGTCCCAGGAGATCGTCATCCATGGTTAAGGAATCCCATTGTGCCCAGTATGACTTCAATTCTCGTGAATGGGAAGCAATTTCTTGCCAGGTCGGTCTTTGCCCATTTCTTTTCCAAGCCCTGAGGACTGCAAGATCCGGATCAGCTTCTTGATCCGCGCGCAAATTGTCAGGTTGCCATTGGTCATCAACAACGGTGGTTCGAAGAGCGTTGGCCGATTTGTCTTCGATTCTGTTGCAATGTCGACAGTCTTCTGGACAGGGCCTTCTGGAAAGGGCGTCTGCATTTTGATGTTTGAGGCCTGCTCTGTGTTCAATGACAAAGTCGTACTCCTGTAGCCTCTCAATCCATCTAGCTACTTGACCCTCTGGATTCTTGAATTGCAAGAGCCACTTTAAGGCGGCATGATCAGTGCGGATCAGGAACTTCTGCCCATACAGGTACTTGTAAAAGTGCTCAATGGTCTTAACTACTGCCAATAGTTCTCTCCTGGTTACGCAGTAGTTCCTCTCTGGTTTGGACAGGGTCTTGCTGAAGTATCCAATGACCTTTTCTTGGCCATCTTGGATTTGAGAGAGCACGCCACCAATCCCGACGTTACTGGCATCCGTATCCAAAACAAACCTCCCAGATGGCAGCGGATAGTTCAAAACGGGTGCACTGATCAACGTACCTTTTAACAACTCAAAGGCCGCTTGGCATTCGTTGTTCCAATTGAATGCTCGATTTTCTGTTAGGCGAGTAAGTGGTTTTGCAATGTTGGAGAATCCAGGAACGTAGCGTCGATAATATGTACATAATCCCAAAAAGCTTCTTAGCTGATGTTTGTCTTTGGGTACCGGCCATTTTTCCACAGCTTTTACTTTTTCTGGATCCACAGCAATTCCTTTTCCGGAAACCACATGTCCAAGGTAATTTACCTCCTTGCGGAAAAGGTGACACTTCTTTGGACTTAATCTCAGGTTGGCATCTCGCAACCTCTGGAATACTACTTCCAAATTTTTCATGTGATCTTCAAAGGTCTTCCCTACCACAATCACATCATCGAGATATACCAGGCAGGTATTCCAAGACAATCCCCTCAGTACAGTGTCCATGAGTCGCTCAAAAGTAGCTGGGGCGTTACACAGTCCAAATGGCATGACTGTAAATTGCCAGAGTCCTGTACCTAAACTGAAGGCAGTCTTCTCTTTGTCATTGGGATCCATTCCCACTTGCCAATAACCGCTCTTTAAGTCGAGAGTGGAGAACCATTTTGCTCCTGCCAAGGTGTCTAGCGTATCGTCTATTCTTGGGAGAGGATAGCTGTCCTTTTTGGTCACACTATTCAAACGACGATAGTCCACACAGAATCTGGTAGATCCATCCTTCTTCCTGACAAGGACTACTGGTGAAGCCCATGGACTATTCGATGGTTCAATTACTCCTTGGCCTTCCATATCTTGTATAATTTGCTTGGCTTCCTCACGTTTTGCCAGTGGTAACCTTCTTGGTCCTTGTCGAATTGGACTTGCATCGCCGGTATTTATTTTGTGCATTACAATATTTGTTCTGCCTTTCGTACCAGTTTCAGTTTCAAAGACGTCTTCATAATGTTTGATTAGGTCCTTAACTTGACTTTGTTCCTTCTTGCTCAATCCTTGACAGGCGGAGTCGATTATCTTGGACAATTTCTCAGAAACCTGCACGAATCCATTCTTCTTCGCCTCTATATGATGAACGACGGCCGACACTGGTGAACACCACCCCAAAATAGTACCCTTCTTCAATGAAACAGGGTAATGGTTCACATTCATTACCCTTATCGGTACAGTCTTCTGAGTCATAACCAGCATTTTGGCAACTACTATTCCTCGACCCACCTCGTCATCATCAGCCTTTGGTTCCAACATTGCAACATTTCCGTCCAAATAATCACCTTCCGTACACGCCGTCAAAAATGTCTCACTTCTTGCATCCAGAACAACATTCTCTGCAGTAATTACTTGTACATTCCCACAATTTTTCCCATGAAGAAACAATTCCTCATTATTTATTTTTAAAGTGCCTTCTTTCATGTTTAACTGGAAGCCGTAGGTGTTCATGATGTCTAATCCCAAGATTATTTGTTCTTCTATGTCGGCTACGAGAACACGATGTTGGACTGATGTTGGTCCTATGATAAAGTTGACATCTACTTCACCTGCCACAGAAGCTGCTCCTCCTGTTGCTGTCCTAAGTCTCCATTTGCTAGAAAATAACTTTTTATTTCTGGGAATTAAATCGGGTCGCACGATGGTTTTCGTCGATCCAGTATCTAGCAAGCAAGCATAGGTCTTTCTTTCCATAACAGCGTCCACATACAGGCCGTTGGTTTGATGTTGCAGGGATGCGACTTGGCCAGGCGTCTTTGGGGCTTCCTGATGCTGGATCGATGATTGCCCTCGCTCATCGACCCGCTTTAGTTTTCCTGCTGCTCAGACGATGCTTTCTTGGTCACCTTACCACATTTACTCTGAACGTGACCAATCTCTCCACAATTCCAGCATCGCAGTACTCTTTTATTTGATTTGATCTGGTTTAGAACTCTACTAACCACCTGCTCCATGAACTCCTCATTTTCCTGCTTGTCAACAGTGCAGACACGAGCATGGTTCCGAGAAGCTTGCTTTGCAGTCTCAAACTCAAGCGCGTGTGCCAAAGCATCGATCAAGGTTTTCGGTCTTGCCAACCTTAATGCTTGCTGCGTATCAATATCCCGGAGACCATCTATGAATGTCTGGACCGCTAGGTGTTCCATGAAATTATCTGGTGCCATCGGATATGCAAGTCGAACTAGACGAGCAATATCTGCCTCAAATTCCTGAAGATTCTCGCCTTTCTTCTGTGATCGATTCTTCAGTTGGGTATGGTATACTTGCTCCAAATGCGCATGGCCATATCTCATCTCCAAGCGTTTAATGAGTTGAGAATAATCTTTACGTTCCTCAGGAGGCAATGTCTGCAAAATATCACTAGCATCACCCCTCAATGCTATGACTAAAGCAGTCGCCTTCTCGGCAGAAGACCATGCGTTTGCTTCTGCGGCCGCTTCGAATTGCGTCAGGTAAGTTGCCCATGACGTCTTTCCATCAAAGGTTGGTGGCTTGATTCTGGTCCTTGAAATAGACACAAGTTCTTCTTTTATTTCGATGGGCCGCGGTATGACTTCTTCGTTGACCTGCCTGGGATCAGAATGACTCATGGCAGCGGGTAATTTCATCTCAATCATTATTGCCTCTAAAAGTCTAGAATGTTCTCCAATTTTCTCTTCTACAGCTGTGAAAACCGCTTCTTTTAACGCTTCTGATTTTTCCGCTAGTCGCTGTTCTAGAACTTTTTCGAAGTTTCTAGAATTTTCTAGTAATTTCTTTTCCAGATTTTTCTCGAGAATTCTAGCGGTTTCTAGGTTTCTTTCTTCCATCTGTGCTTGTGAATCTATTAGACGCTGTTCCAAAGTTTGCGAATTGTCTATCAATCGTTGTTCCAAACTTTTCACACTGTCCAGATTCTTCTGTTCCATTTGTTGCATTTGAGTTTGTGACTCTATTAGACGCTGTTCCAAGGTTTGCGAATTATCTATTAGTCTTTATTCCATATTTTTAGCACTATCCAGATTCTTCTGTTCCATTTGTTCTAGAGTTTTCGCTAAGTTTCCAGAAGTTTCCAGGTTCTTCTGCTCCATTTGTTCTAGTTTCATAAACAGCGAATTCACGTCAGTATCTCCGCCTGGAACTTGAAAGACATACTTCTCTGGATCCTCGCCTTCTTGGATCAACACATTGCGAAGCCGTTGCTGGAGGATCGACTTTTTGCCAGTTGTATCCTCATCCCTCTCTTCTAATTCTCGTTTTAACTCGGACACTTTTAATTCCGCCAGTTTCATTCTGTTGGCCATCACGATATTTAAAATAACGTCTTTCCGCACTGTATATTTATTTAAACGAATACTTAATTAACACTTAATTGTCTACTTAGTTTATTATTTATTAATTAGTCCACACCTGAATACCACTGTAACGTTTGTCTTTACGGGTTCTTAAATAAAACTAACAATAACTTTAGACACACACACTATATTAATATTAAAACGTATAACAATATAAAACTAACTATTAACAACAATAAGTACATTTATGTATTTTATATTTATGTAACTATATTTATGTATACTTCGCGAGACTTGGGTATTGAATGTCTACATCCCTTCCTCGACGGCTTATATATCAATGGGAACGTTTGGTCTAGAATGCTCCAAATCTGTCGCGAAACCGTCCAGAGCGATGACGCGCCTCGCGTCATCGAATGAGTCATTACAATATGAATATTTTATTGGGAGAGTTATGATACAAGTATATCTGTAAGAGATTCAAAATCCATTTCACTCACACTTGCTTCACAAGCTCATGGCCATCACATTATCAATTGGCACCATACTTTGTTCGCACTTTAGAAGACAGTATGGGATTGTCCTCTTTTACACAGTTGCCATATGTATATAAACACGTCTCTGTCTATCGTTGGCGGTGTTGTAAGATTTGTTCCGTATAATTTATAGGAATTTTTAGCAGCATTGGTTGGTATGTGACGCATGAGTAAATTACTCATTCATGAATGTCATTTTAGTTTATTGTTTATGTTAACCAACATTATTAAGATGCTAATTCATATATATTTTAACAAATATACCTGAGTATATATAAACTTGTAACCAATAAAAATAAGTGAGGAAATGCCAACAGATATGATAGATATTCATTTAACACAAAAACAACTGTTAATTTTTAGAATTCAAATTATTAATGTACAAATGTTTTGAAACAACAGTCAGTGAGGTTATGTAATTATCTATCAAACCATTAATATTACCAACAATAAACACTAAGACAATTTTCACTGTTCTGTTCATAAATTATTGCATTATATTTTATTACATTGTTTGTTTCACTTACGTTTTAACGCGATATAGAACGTAAATAAGTCCGTTATATTTTATTTGCGTTTATATCTTAATTTAAAATTTTCTGCAACGAAACATGATAACGTTGCATTATATTTCCATAAGGCCTGTACTGTCTTCTAAGGTGCCAACAAAGTAAATGTATTATATGAACACGAATAACTAATATGCCTTACACTAGCTACCTATAATAAGTAGTGTATAGGCTCTACTGCTGACAAAGTAATATTAAAACATTTAATACTTAGAGAATTACTTGATACACATTTTTGTACATTTCCGTCCCTTTTAATCTGCCCGGAAACTAATAAACTAATTTGTTTATTAGGTGTAAAATACAATATAGTAAAATCGGGCTTAAGAATGTTCCACCTTAATGCGATCCTGCTGTATTGGCTACTGCTATTTACAGATTTCTTTCGGGTAATCTTTAAAATCTCATTACTTTTATTCAAGTCGTTTTAAATTATCTTGACGAGAACTGTACCTTTTTTATTGCTCATTCATACTTTTTTTTGTACTAACAGACATTTACTTCGGTGTTCGGAATTTTTTTATCTACAAGTGTACTTTTTTAATATTAAGGTCACATACTTAACCAATTATAATTTTGTGGTATTAAAAATAAATTTAAAATTCAGTTTTATAACTATTTATGAACATAACCAACAAATTATTTATAAAATGTTATCTGTCATCCAGGCATGGCCAACTTAAGTATAATAAATATTGCTTTATAATAACAGCCCGTTGTAAAAACATTAGGCTCTCCATTTAATGACCGAACTAGAAAGTTTAACAGAATTCGTTCAAAGACCTGCATCGAAAACAAATGTAACAGAACTTCGGTATCGTAACAATAATAATAATAATAATAATAATATTTATTAATTGTCCAACAGGTCACCCCAATACAGATAACATAAACAAAATAATAATTATAATAATAATAATTCAATAATATAATCAAACTGCCTAAATATAAAAGAATAGTGAAAGAAAAGAGAAAAAAAAACATTAAACGAAGAAACAAATTAACGAAACATATCTGCAGAAAAATTATTTAAACTGTTGAAGTTCTTGGCAGAATGCACTATTGGAGCCCTCAGCAATATATTTGTTCTAGCCGTTGGACGTAGAAGCACTTCATTCACTTTTGAGTTTGGACGAGGTACTCGAAAATTCACTTCTGCAAGCAAATAAGCTGAATCGATCTTATAAAGAATAACATTTTTGATAAAATTTCAACTAATTAGGTGTCGTCTTTGCTTCTAGCGATACAACTCCATGACGATTCAAGAGTAACCTGTAGTCTAAACCACGACAAGGGTAAGCTCCATCAACTTTATAACTTAAATACTTTAGAAACTTGCGCTGTATGGATTCAACTGCATTCATATTGCAGTCATATATTGGATACCACACGACAACGGCATATTCTAACTTGTTAACAATTAGTGCATAAAAAGGAGACTTGAGTGAAGCTACGTTGTCGAAGTCCTTACACGTACGGATAATGAAACCTAATGATCGATATGCTGACGTAGTGACTTGGGAAACATGATCAGCGAAGGCCAGCTTTTCATCAAAAATAACTTGAAGATCATCTATTTTTCGGTTGTTTGCAATACATTGGAAATATATCAATTGGATTTTCTGGCGAAAGATATGAAACAGCATTTGTCGATGCTTAAATTTAATTTGTTTGAAGAGCACCAAAAATGAATGCTATTACAGAATAGGGGTGTTCTGTAGTGTTGGAAAGGCATTATGTAGGAAACTAAGTACTTGATTTTATAATAAAACTCTTTTCATTACCGAAGTTGAGAATATTTTACTCCAGACTCGTATTTTGAGAAGTTATATAAATTTAGAAAGGTATATAACCCCTTACCACAATTATTAGTCGTATCCTAAATACGTATTTCGACAACTAAGTTGTCATCATCAGTAGGTAAAAACTACTAATTAAAAGTCACACATGGGGCACAGTAAAGTAAAATAAACGCTTCCGCACAACTACTATACACTGCAACCCTGTAAAGACTGTTGCAGTGTATAGTAGTTGTGCGGAAGCGTTTATTTTACTTTACTGTGCCCCATGTGTGACTTTTAATTAGTAGTTTTTACCTACTGATGTTGACAACTTAGTTGTCGAAATACGTATTTAGGATACGACTAATAATTGTGGTAAGGGGTTATATACCTTTTTAAATTATTATTTAACCACAGTCTCCATTGAAAGAATTTTCAAGTTATATAAACTTAAGTTATTAAACAACATTAAACTTTCTATTATTAACCACCATATAAATTTCGTACAACTTTAAATTATCAATTAGCAAGGAGATTCTAATGCAAACAGGTTGTATTTAGTTATTAAATTTTAATTTCGCATTAGAGTTAAGTTTGACCGTAATCCAATCCACTGCTCCGTAATCTCTAAGCGAGATGCTTTCAGCATAGGCTATTAAGAAAAGTTTAATAAACTCTGGCTTTATTGGAAATGCTAAATTACTTAAACATTTGTGGTCTTCGGGATAATGTATTTATAATACGTTGTAAAAACATACTCAACATACCTAACTGACAACATGCTAATTAGTACATGAATAATTAATATATAACCTACCTGTTAGATATGCAGTAATAATAAACCAAGTTTAATTTGGCCGCTAAGTTTCAATGCATATATTAAACCGAGAACACATCTCCTAGTGGCGAATTATAAAATAACATGTTAGATAAACTTTAGTAATACAAATTTATTCCTTGGAATTATGGTTATAAAATCAAAACAAGTAAATTATTAATTTTGTTATGTAAAGCTTGTAATACGAACATATATAACTATAGCATGTAGGAGGTATATTTTAGCAAATATTTTGTTTAAATTTCTATTGCTAGTTTTATTTTTTGCTTAACTTTATAACTGTAGGAACCTGTTTTACAATATTCTTCTATTAATCTTGTCACATACATTTAAAAATTCTATTTGCTATTTTCTATGGCTTTCGTGGTATCGGCTTTGCTGCATTACAGAAGCTTCTTCAGTACCCAACTTATCATAATCAGATTTAAGTGATCAATTTTATGGTAAAAGTTGCTTTATAATAAATTGGATAATTTATTATATCGCAGTAACTTGAAATGAATAAAAACTATTGAAAAAATTTCTAATAGAATTAAAAATTTACCGCGGTTTCGCTTTGACAACGTTCGTGATATAAATGACAGAATAAAACGAATTTTGTTCACGTTACAATTAATGCAATGACGTTGTATAAAACTATTTCACATTGTTAAATTGTATTTTGCAGCACTGAACTAAATAAAATGCGCATTTCATTAATAATTAATTAATCCTTTATTTTTTAAATTTCTCGGACATTAATATGTTTATTCTACCTTTTTCTAAATCAACTTATACCTTACGAAAAAAATTCAATTCAATGATTTGCTCTGGAATACTTTTTTATGTTATCGAATAAAAATAATTTTGAAAGAGTCAGTTCAGGGTTACGAGAGGCTTTACTTTAAGGAACTACAATCATTATTTGAACAATATGTGTGTATTATCGGGTGATCTACAATAACAAATATGGCAGAAATTACACAATTTATTACTAAATTATTAGATGCTCATTCTCAGGTCGATGTGATTTATACTGGCTTCACTAATGCCTTTGGTTCTTATACTATATTTCACTTTATTGGCTAATTTAGCTAATTAGCTGTTTTTTGTTCCTATTAAAAACAAAAGTTTTTAAAAGGTTGACGTCAAACCAAGAGCTAGTCAATTTAATGTAAAATAATCGGTGTTAACATGTTTAGTTACATAAGTTACATTCACTGCTAATTTTTAACTCCGTTTTCTTTTCCCCTGAAGAAGTAAGCAATGGTTACGAAATATAGAGGTTGAAATAAATGAGTTTTTATTTGACAGACCGCTTACCAGATTTAATTAGTTATTTACTATTATAGACGGTTGATAATACTTACAGGTCTATATATATACAGGGTTAGTTAAAAGTATGGAGACGGCGATTTATTGTCGTTAATATTCATTTTAGGGAATTATGTTCAATATAAAAGTTTGTTAGGATATTTTGGTCTACATTTGAGAATATTTGAATTTTTTTTTTCTTCAATTGTTTTTTAGTTACGCCTGTCCGCGCAGTTTTTTTAAATGGGAACTAGTAAATTTTACTCTACCATTCGATAGAGAATTTTTTTCTCTTTACAATAATTTTTTTTTTTTTTAATTCATTTTAATAACTTTTTTACAAGAAAAATTAAACAAATTAATAACAAAGTAAATTAAAGTAAGTGTTCAAATTGTCGTCCATTAGTAATTTGACAATGACCCAATCGATTTACAATACCCCGAACAGAGTTCTGTAAAAAATCTCGGGGAATTTCTTGTATCGTTCTGGTAATTCGGATTTGTAAATCTTCGACGTTATCGGGCTTATCTTTGTAAACTTTGTTTTTTACGTATCCCCAAAGAAAAAAATCTAAAGGACTTAAATCTGGCAAACGGGCTGGCCATTCAATGGTTCCTCGTCTTCCAATCCATCTTTAGGGAAAAACGTTGTCTAGATATTGACGAACAATTACACCATAATGTGGCGGGGCGCCATTTTGCTGGAACCAGACACTGTCAATGGGCAGGTGTTCATTGTTTTCATGAGGATAGAGCGTAGCACAAGCAGGTATTATTTCATTAGGGACCGATAATATGACCGCCTAGAATGCCAACCCAAACATTAACCTTTTGGGGGTACTGCGTATGGTGCTCCAAAAACCAAGAGGGATTTTCCGATGACCGGTATCTGCAGTTATGTGTGTTTACTTCACCGGTAAGGCAAAAAGTAGCTTCGTCAGAGAAAAGAATATTGTTGACAAAATTTTCATTATTATTGCAAATATTTAAGATTTCTTCAGAAAATTGTAATCTCCTATCAAAATCATATTCCGTTAACTCGTGTACAAGTGTACCTTATAAGGTTTATACTTTTCACTTTTTGAAAATGACACGATCGATGACTGCGAAATATTGAAATTGGCCGCTAATTGATTGGTTGATAAATGGGGATATTCAGATACAGCCAATAAAATATCCAGTTTGTTATCATCGCTTTTTGCTGTTCTAGGTCTACCACTCCTTGGCAAATCTTTAACGCTACCCGTTTGTTGAAAGCGTCTTAAAGTTTTACCAACAACGGATTTAGAAATTGGATTTCTATTTGGAAGCGTATCATTAAATAAATTGCAAACGTCTGTGTCTATCTCCATAACCCAATATCATAAGTATTTCAATTCGTTCATGTTCACTTAAACTCGCCATTGTTAATATTAAAAGCAACAAATTGCCCAAATGAATTATTTCTGTCAAAGATTTGACGTACACAAAAACCATTGATAAAATTATGTCGCTCAAGTTTGTTTATCGCTACGCTTCTGTCTATCTGCGATGTACCGAACATCTGTTAAACACATGAACCGGCTTTTTCTTATAAAAAAAGTTATTAAAATGAATTTTAGAAAAACAAAAATATTTTTGTAAAGAGAAAAAAATTCTCTATCGAATGGTAGAGTAAAATTTACTAGTTCCCATTTAAAAAAACTGCGCGGACAGGCGTAACTAAAAAACAATTGAAGATAAAAAAAATTCAAATATTCTCAAATGTAGATCAAAATATCCTAACAAACTTTTATATTGAACATAAATCCCTAAAATGAATATTAACGACAATAAATCGCCGTCTCCATACTTTTAACTAACCCTGTATATATGTATATATATATATATGTGTGTGTGTGTGTGTGTGGATTCCGGGTTTTCTTCCGCTTTTCCACTGTTTGGTCTTCGTAAAGACCGGTGCTGGTTTCTGGCCGACGTTTCGGCAAAATCACATTTGAAAATTTCAGGTGTGCGATAACTGTCTGCTTCTGCTTCTGGTTACTCGTAAAACCAGAAGCAGACAGTTAATTGTGCAGCAATGGCGGTAATGCGTGTGTGTCGTGTGAGGACAGAAGAAGGTAGAGGAACACGAAGAAGACCGAGGCGTACCACAGAGCGTCAAGATAGGCGCTTCAGACAACTAGCTCTGCGAGACCGTTTTTCTACTACGCGTCAAATCGCCGACCAATGGTTTGCAGAAGAAGATAGACCTGGTACCATGCGTAACCTATATCGCCGTATTCGAGTCTTTGGACTTCTTTTATACCGTCTATGATTAGTGCTTTTTGACTGCGGACCACTGTCATCAACGTTTGAACTGGTGCAGAGAACGGCAATGTTGGGAGGCCGAATGGCATAATGTCTTCAGCGTCGAATCATGATTCTGTCTAGGTATGCACGATGGCCGTAGAAGGGTACGACGCCGGCATGGAGAGCGACCTAATATTGGGTTTGCTGTTGAGACGCATATACAGAGGACTGTTGGAGTAATGATTTGAGGGGCTATTGCCTATGGTAGCCGATCACCACTTATCTTTATTCGAGGCAGTACGACAGCTGCGCGCTATGTTGATGATGTCCTACATACCACTTTACTACCTTATCTAGATGGCCGCACACACGTCCTTTTTCAGCAAGACTTCGGGCGTCCCCATGTTGCTCGTCGAACTATGGATTTTCTCCAAGAAACAGGCGTTAATGTTTTGCCGTGGCCACCCTGTTCATCAAATTTAAACCTTATTGAATATGCAGAACAGTGTTTTATACTTTTTAGGTGGCGTTTACACTTCCACCTGCTGGTACATGTCAAATAGTCGTCGCCTCTTACACATTTAATTCTATCGCCTTCGTATTCTAAATCCCACATACTCGATATTACGTTTTCTAGTTTCTTCGAAATACGCCATTTCCGAAACGTACCTAAATGCGACATTTTCTAAGTATGTGTGTACTGACATGCACTCACAACAACCAATGGAATAATACTGAACAAGTTTAAGTTTAAGTTTTATGGTTTTACCGAGGACATAATTCATTTGTATCTTAGTTGTCAAGTTATTTAAGTATTTCCAAACCGATGCATTATATACTATATTGTTAACATTTACAATAGGTAATTAAGTATTAGAAAGTTAATGTTAATTTTACATTTCTAATGAAGTTCTTAGTTTGCAGATATTCATCTTTCCTTATTTAATCGCGCTGTTATTAGTGATTAGAGATTATTTCTTGTATTACATTAGTTAGGGCGTGTCAGTTATTGTAAGATTTGTAATTTTATTGGCTTAAACAGTATCTTTATGTACAATAGTTTAACACACACCAAACCATCGAGATATTTCCGTAGAGTTAATTCTACGATATCTGTCAACTAATTCACACACAAGCCTAAGGGCTCCATCTAGGTTTAAATAAAGCAACTATTTTCTGTCTTGTATTCATTAATCAAAGGGGTGAAAAATTTAAAGCTGCAAATCTAAGCAACCATTAAATTATAATTACTATGTTTCATTGCGTATACAGATGCATTACAAAAATTAATTTAACAGTCTTAATTTCATTGTAAATTGAATTTGAAATACGTACACATATTCCAGCGAATAACTGTATATTTGTTGTTTACTAACAGCAAATTTTCAATCGTAACAAGTAAGAAAACAGCTAAATCATCCTACACATGAATATCCAACTACATTCGCCATTCAGTCTGTCTACTTTTACTAGTGAGTAAATCAAGTAGCCCGTGAGATCAGGGCTCCCCCTTAAATGTATACCATAAATTATTGATAATGTCGCATTTATGAATTTACTTGACTCGAATTTCCCGAGTAAACGGCTTTGAAGTTTGTTTATTTAGTATTAGACATTTTTCGTTTACCTCATTAAATTCATCGTAGAGTAAATAACCGCTCTAGGAAGAAATTTAATCAAACTGTGCCACGGTTTAATATCAAACGGGCAGCGCCAGCATACACGATGAGTTTAGAGACACGTTATCAAACTTGCACAAAACAAAAGGCCACTGAATCATTTCAGCGTGCCAGGATTAGCGAGTGCTATTACTCTAACCCCTAAACATAATTATCTAACGGAAGTGAACATCAAAGAAAATTAAAATTAACGCTGTTATAACTAATATAGAGCTGAAAGTTAACGTCTCATAAATGCGCTTCCTAGCATATTCCCTAAACAATAATGTCAAATGTAAATATAAAATTAGAGGAACGTAAATCTGTAACATAACCCAATTATAAAAATTAAATAAAATATATTTTAATAATTAAATCTCCTTGCAGATTTTATCAACTGATTGTTGTAATGGGCAAATCAAATGCATTTTCGCGAAGTAATGTAAATGAAATAAATGCTTTCTACATTTTACGAAGCGAATTATTCGAATTTTTTACCTAAAAAAAATACGCCCTTAAATGGGTGGTTTTTGTAATAATAGACATAATGCATCAACAGGATCTGCTGCCAAAGTGACTATTTGTAGAAATTTTATATATTGGGGGACGTTTTTATTTTCCCGGGCTAGGCATGGAAGCAACAGATTAAAGCATGAATAACAATTTATTTTCTAGTATAGTTTCGATGCTTTTGAATACAGGTATTACATCATCGCAATATCTTTAATCTACCGTAAAAATATTCTTTTTGTTTCTCTACAAAATGGTTCTCTACAGCTGTTATAAGTGAATAAAATAAAATTAAAAAACCCTTACCACAATACAATTTAATGATTCTAAATACGTATTTCTACAAACACGTTGTCATCTTCAGTAGAAAAAACAGTGTAACACTTGAACGCACAAAAACACTCACAGAAGGATTGTTCTGAACGTCTTCTAGTTTAACACTGTGTGTTAAACTGGCGAAATTAATGCCTAAATGTTATCCACGAGTAAATGCTTTAATAGCTCATACGAAGGCAGTGTTTCTAAAGTCCCCAAAATGTACAAAAAAATTTCATGAACTGTGTTCCAAAGTGCCTGAACCACCACAGCCGATTACTACGCGTTGGGGAACATGATTAGAGGCTGCGTTTTACTACTGCGAACATTTTGATGATGTAAAGAAGGTAGTTTTACATCTCGATCCGAGACACACCGAAACTATCAAGAAAAGCCAGAAAATATAATATAACTTTATTTAGCAACTGCTATGTACATGCACAATAAATTTTGAAAATATAAGTCATGAAAGTTAGAACAATAAAAGAAGACTTAAACTAAAAGTTTTCCCTAACAAATTCAATTACAAGGATCTTAAATCTATTCAAACTATCACTGGATTTCATGTGCGTAGGTAAACTATTAAACAGTTTCAGTCCGTTCACAAACACATTCTTGGTTGTTTGCACCCTACTATAGTTTTCAATATAATAATCGTTGGTATTTCTGGTCCCGTAGTTGTGAATTTGATCGACCGTTGTCAATTTGCCACTTAAGTAAGGAGGCATTATTCCAATTTTAGTTTTATAGACGAAAACCATTGTCTTATATACTATGTATTGTTTTACACTTAATAAACTTAAAGTTTCTAGCATTAGATTAATTGGAGTATATCTGTTACATTTTAATACTATTCGCAAAGCCTTATTCTGTAGTTTTTGGAGTTGCTGCATCTCATTCCCATTTATACTAAATAAAATGGCAGAGCAAAAATCAAAATGTGGTGCTATTGAAGATTTAAAGAACAACAGTCGGGCATACAGTGACAAATTATGACTGAATCTATTTAAGAAAAATATCTTTTTGGAAATTTTATTAGATAGGTATTGAACGTGAGTTTTGAAATCTAAATTAGTATTCAATATTACCCCCAAATATTTCATATTCTCAACTCTGTCTATTTTCTTGGAGTCCATATACAAATCTATATCATTAAAATTCAATTAAGAAATCATATATTTAGTACCAATTATCATGAACTTAGTTTTACTGAAATTCAGTGCCATATTATTCTCACATACCCATTTATACAATTTATTTAATTGGACAGTCATACTATCCACCATCTCCCTAATATCATCACCAACTAAATAGATCATGGTGTCGTCAGCAAACTTACATATTTCGCAATTATCAACCGCTTTGACTACATCATTAATGTACAGAATAAACAATAGTGGACCTAACACTGTTCCCTGGGGCACTCCGTATTTTGTAATAATCTTATCAGACATCTCATTTTTATATTTGACTACTTGATATCTATTACTTAGGTACGATTCAAACCATCCTAATGCTAACCCAGATATTCCCATTTTATTTAATTTACATAACAACAAGGCTCTGCAAACAGTCTCAAAAGCCTTCTTAAAGTCTAAGAATACAGTCAAAACAAACTTGCCCCTTTATCAATTACTTTCGCCCACGCATCGCAAA
The DNA here is from genome assembly GCA_935421215.2 of Melolontha melolontha. Taxonomy (NCBI): domain Eukaryota; kingdom Metazoa; phylum Arthropoda; class Insecta; order Coleoptera; family Scarabaeidae; genus Melolontha; species Melolontha melolontha. The sequence continues at coordinate 4,157,882 of OW285239.1, read as the reverse complement.
CACTCAGCACAACCGTTTCACACGAATGATATTTTCTGAACCCCGACTGATTCGATTCAATTAGAGAATTTTTTTCACAATATTCCACTAATTGGACTTTCACACACGTTTCCAAAACTTTTTCATATGGAGCTACTAAGTTAATAGGTCTAAATTCCTCATGCCGACACGTTCCGTTAACCTTAGGTACTGGCGTCACATATGTCGTTTTCCAATCTTCAGGAAATTTACCAGTTCGAAGTGACGTATTTATAACATCGAGAAACCTGACAGCAACTACTTCACAGGAATCTCTTAAAATGTTTGTTGATATCCCGTCACCTATCTCTCCAGTACCCTTCATAGATTTTAATATAGATTTCAAAGACCCCATCGATACAGCAGTAAAGCAATCCATTTGTACGGGGGCATTAATATTGTCGAGTATCTTTGGATAATCCATCGACCTAGGTATATCTCTCACAATATTTTCAATACTGTTAACGAAAAAGTTATTAAATTTATGAGCAATCTCCTTCGCGATAGCCGTAGCTCCGTCACTGAATTTTATTTCACTGTTAACACTTTTACTTTTATTCGGTAGTAATGCTTTTAAGTTTTTCCACAATTTACGACTATTATATCTATTTTCATCTATAATCTTAATGTAATATTCATCCTTTTCCTTTTTTATAAGCTGTGTCACTTTGTTACGCGCTATTTTGTAATTTTCCCAGTCAGAGTCTTGGTCAGTAAACACAGCCCGCCTCTAGTTCAAATCTCTTAACTTCATCATTTCTATTATACCGCTATTCATCCATTTCTTCTTCAAATAAATTTTCCTCAGTATGAGTTCCTCTATATGACACATTTTCTCCATTATGTCACCTATGCTGCTAATGAATGCATCCGCTATGACATCAACATTTACCACCGTATAGCTCCAGTTGATACCAAGTAAGTTATCTTGTAAACTTTCCTTCCTATAATTTCTCATTTTTCTTTTCTTTATTACAGTCTTTTCTAAGTGGGTTTCTTTTTCCTCTTCTGCGGCAATTCAAAATGCAGTGGTCACCAATCCGAGGAGTTCTATGAACTTCGTGTGCCAAATCCTTTTTATTAATTATAATATAGTCGATTAATGTTTTGCTATGATTCGTAATTCTAGTAGGCACATTGACAATTTGATTCAGTCCGTGTTTATATAATATTGTTTTAATTTTGTTACAGTAATAATCATTTAGGTTCAAGTAATCAAGATTATAATCCCCCAATAAAATTATGCTTTCCTTTACAGTACTTTCCATGTATTCATCAATGAATTCAATAAATAAATTATCATGTTTTGTAGGAGGGTGATATAGAACGTTAATGAGGCACTTCTCGTCTTGTATTTTTAGTTTAACTTCAATGACCGATACAAAGTCTAAACTTACTATATGTGAGTTTCGAAAACCATATTATCTAATATATAGACAAGTAAACCGCCCGTTCTACGGTTATTTGTGCAACAATTAACGACGTATACCCTTGGATTTCCAATTCCTGATCTTCCACTGTGACATCCACATGTGTCTCAACAAGGCATAATATTTTGGGGCTCCATTCGCTAACCAATTCGATTATAAGATCCTTATTGTTCAAAAATCCCTGACAGTTTAAGTAAAGAATATATTTACTATTTATATGTAATTTACTCAGTATATCTTTACCATTAACCATATTTGTTAATTGCTATTCATACTGAATTTTAGATGTTATTTTATTTATAATTCTCTTGTAACATTCACAGTTTCTATCGTTGGCTGCATGATCAAAATTTATTTTAATATTTAACTTTTCAATCATTTTTACGCAATTAACACATTTCACGAAATCATTCTGGCAATCGTTGGTTTGGTGTGCACCAGCACATTTGTTCCATGCTACTCCGCCAGTACAATCCTTAGCAAAGTGATTGTACCCCAAGCACTTGAAACATTTAACTACATTAACATAATCGTACACATCACATTTACGCCAGCCAATATTTACTTTACCTATATTTATAAATTTTCGATACATATCCGGCTCAATATTTAATATTATATTACCATAATTTCTTTTCTTTTTATTAATGAATTTCCGTTGAATGCTTATTTTCTTCATTACCTGTTCCTCCGTAGATCCTAAATCATTCTGTTCTCCAATACAACTTAATATAATTTCATTATCGAGGTTGATTGTCTCCGATTCAGTACCAACAATTATTATTTGCGGGTTTCTGATTTTAGGCTCAATAACTTCATAACTTTTACCCATTTCTCTTCGCGCCGTATCTTTTAATTTCTCTTTAGAGTTATTATTACTGCAACTTATTGCAACACCACCCCCGCTTACGTTTCTTACAGTTTCCACTCCAATTGCTAATCTTCCGGGGTCAATTTTATCTTTTATATCTTGTTGGGTTTTTTTTACTTTTTTGATTCTCGTCGATTGGTTTAATTACAATAACCTCCTGCTTTTTCTTTATTACGTCGCTAAACGTTTTACGTTTTGCAACTTTCTCTGCGGTATTGATCCCTTCCAGTTGTATATTCATATTTTGGAACGCCTCCCTTTGGCTCGTCATTTCATCAAAACACTGCTTCATCTTGTCATTCATATCATTAGTTTTCTTCATTAAATTATAATTTTCACAATGTGAGCAAACAAATTTTATATGTTGCAATTGTAGTACATTATATATTTTTTCGGTATCGTTCACATTTATACCCGTACATTTTAGATGGTATTGTCCGGGGCATATAAAACATTCGGTCAGTTTTTCTAGTTTCTTGATATCCGTACTACATGCAAAACATCTATTAATTTTTTATCAGTTTATATTCATGCGGAAATATTAATACGGAATAATAATCGTTTATCTCGCAAATAAAGAAAAACTTACGCACTAAAAATGAGTCTCAATATAATATATGAATGTCTGTAACTATAAAATGTTTCAAGATAGTCAGGTAAAAAGTTATTTGGAAACTATTCGCAAGAATTACTATGGACTAACGGAGGGAATTGAAAAATTACAAAATGATTTGATGTCGTTTATGGATTCTGTTCAAATTGTGGATGATGTTCACTCACACCTATGTGCAACGAAAGACGAAAAAAATTAGTCTGAAAGACGAAAAAAATTAGTGTGTAATACGAAAATTTGGAAGTGAAAAGAGGGAAAAATATTTATTCCGCACGCCGTACTCATTTGACTGAAACAAGTGTGGAAACATATTTAATGATTCAAATATTTAATAGATGCAACCCAGTTTGTGATTTCATGGAAGCTTTTTAAAACAGCAAGTGTTTCAGCACGTTATATAATACATTTTTTAACATTACTTTATGTGTAAACATTCACGCGTCCTTGATACGGCCGGTAGGCCCCTCCACGTTGTTCTTCGCACAGCACTGAAACTTGCCCCTCTTTGCCGACTCTATTTATGACCATTGGTTTTAAACTTTTAAATATCTAAACAATTTAAGAACATATGCTATGGAGTATCCTCACCGAAGAGCAACAGATATTAAGACGTTTGAAAATTTGTTGACAAGGTTTCTTCGGACGGGTTCAGTGAATTACGTCAAACATGAAAGAGCTAAGACTATGGTTACAGAAGATAATGAAGTGACAGTCGTCCAGTCCGTTGTGGAAAATCCGCGCGTATCTACAAGGATAATTTCGAAAGAACACTTTTCCAATTAGGACAAGATCTAACTTTTCTAGATCATGTGCTTTTCACAGATGAAGCAACATTTGCTAATTTTGGAATAACAAACAGAAAGAATTCTCATTATTATGACACTAGAAACCCTCATTTTGTGCAACCCATTTTGTATCAACAAAAATGGAGTGTTAACACCTGGGGACGCATCATAGGAAACACTATTATAAGTCCATTCTTTTTTAACACTACTTTAAATTGTTAAATCTACACAATTTACAAAATAATTTACCATTGCTGTTAGAAGGCCTACCAGATAACGTCATAAGGAGATTGTGGTGCCAACATGATGGTGCACCTGCACATTACGGTGCTGCTGCAAGAGCACATTTAGATAGGGTATTCACCAATAAGTGGATTGGGAGAGGAAGCTTTATAAGCTAGCCACCGCGATCACCAGATCTAACCCCTTATGATTTCTTTCTGTGGCCTACTGTAAAAAATATAATTTACGAAATACCTCCTACAAAGGCAGAGAACATGCAGCAACAAATCAGAAACGCTTTTCTTCGATTAAGTGAAAACAACATAGCTCAAAATGTAAGTCTGTCGATGCAGAATGGACATATATTTGACAACATTTTAAATTAATTTTGTTTTATTATGGAAAAATTACAAAATGTAATTCTAAAACTAATAATAAAGAACTAAAAAACAGGTGTTTGTAAAAGTTACTTTGTTTGATATCATTTCATGGCCAACCAACTATTAGATGCACCGCATATTGAATATTATAAACATAGGTATATTCCATTAAAGGGTTAAAACTTCGAAAATACTAGAAATAAGTACTATGTTATTGGTACCATTTTAACGGTAATTTTACAAGGAATTTTCCTGACTAATAAAATAATAAAAAAATTATAGGTTCAATTAAAAAAAAAAGAGAAAACAGCCTTTAAACTTCGATAACATTGGCACGACATATTTAACACTCTGCATATGTTGTCACGTTGTTCGCCCTCAAAACTTATAACGTATTAGTCCATAAATTGGTAATAAAAGAGTTACGTGAGGCACTGCACCCATTTTCAGGCTAAGACTTAAAATGTTAGACGCTGCAACTGTCAAGATTTCAACAAAATTTGCAATAAAACCAAGACTAATAGTTGTAAGTGCACATTGTCATATATCATTGCAAAGATAATTTGGGTGGCTATCGTCATAATAACAAGAAAGTATAGCAATCTATTTAAAAAAAAATTGAAAGGGGTTGCGGAAATTTGGAATATCCTGTAAATATATAAGTAAAAATAGAAAATGCACTGTAGCATACTACATGTGTACGTAAAATTTCATTGCTACAACTTTATTAGTTTTCATGCTAAGCTCTGCCGATACACTATTGCCGCACCCGGTATTTAATTTCATTACGAAATGCAATAAGTACACCACCACCAAGATATCTACCAATAATATGATAAACTACATCTATGTAAAACAAAACACACAAAACAATGATGAAAATTATTGTTTTGCATATACGGTGTCAAGCAAATGTCAAGCAAAGCTTTCTTAACAGCTACAATAGTAAATTTGGCTATTTTTCGTTGACTATTCAATGTCAGCTGCGATAGATTCTGTAATTCTACTTAATTTTAATTTATTTTTATATCCACCTGATAGTTCTGTAACTTTATTGAACGAAAAAATACGAAAATTAATAACTCAATTATTAATACAATAAAATTATTTATACCCGTAATATAAAGAATTGACTAAGATTCCATGAAGGCGTTAACGGCATATACTATCAGTACAAGGTTTATCCTACAATAACAGCGATTGTTTTTGTAGCATTATTATTAATACGTTCACCGAAATTCTTGAGTCGTAATGTTAAGAGCCTTATTATGTATTCAAGCCAGATAGGAATATTAATGTCAGCTGGTTGTTAGAAGGGATTTCTCTCGAAAATTACTACATTTGATTCTATATTTGCCGCTTGTAGTAGCAGCAATATTTACACACTGCTGAGTTTTATTGCCAATTTACGACGCCTGTTTGATTTAATATATCGATACGCGAGAACTATTGCCGTTTGAACTATTATAAATTGATTTCGAGATTTATATCAAATAAAATTTTAAAAGTGGAAAATATATATATTTTCAATTCTGGACAAAGAAAACTACACAATAATAAATCGCAAACGGGAGTTTTTATTCACATACGAGATTCGTTTGATAGTACCATGACTTTTCAATAGATGGCGCTAGGATAATCAAGATCAATATTTTTGACATTTGATATCACTAACAAAGTTACATATAAAATTTCAAGTGTAGATATATCAAATAATTGCTTCATACGTTTCGAAGGTGAATAAATTGCTAGTTAAATTTCATGTATATATAAAAAAATATTAGCTTTTGCTTGTAAAAACCACAAAAAAAAACGAAGAAAAATTAATAGTGTACGGGGATTTTTGTTCCTTCACACAGAATTATTTGCAAAATTTTATTGTGTGCATTCGAGTACTAAATCGTTTTTGAGTGACATAAAGACATTGCCGATCTGTACAAAAAAAAAATGGTCGAAGTGGTACACAAAATCGTAACTCTATTTAACCAAACGAAGTTGGCTCTTAAATTTCCCAAATACTTAGTAGCGCTCCTGGGATTTACCTTGGTGAGCGAGATGTTGTACCCAAATATGAAACCAACGAGCTATAGACCCAGACTAGTTTGTGAAGATGGCTTCTAAACGCTATAAAACTATCCAGCTCAAATATGTGGAAAAGGGCCTTAAAACTTAGTTGGTTTCTTGTATAAACTGGTCTACGCAAGACGGAACGCGGAGTAGATTGATCTTAAAGCTTACCAGGTGGTAATAAATAAAAGATAGAAACACCCAAATTTATTGAGGTTGCATTCATGAAGATAACAACGAGGAAAATAATTATTTAATTGAACTAAATCAAATTATTAAATCAAAAATGTCTGTGAATTTCATAAGTCAAACTATTCATACAAAATAAGAAAAAGAAAAACAATTAATTTTATTTTACATAGCATCTATTAAAATAAAATAAAGAAATTGTAGAGAGCTCTCAAATTTCCCTTTACAACCAGTAAAGAATTTGATTTAAATATCTGGAATAAAAATTTTACTTTATATAACAAAATTATCTGCTACCAAGCCTTCCAAAATTAAATATACAATATAACACAAATTCAAGATAAAAAAAGACTTTAAACAATAAAGTAGTGTAGCACTGGGTACAAAACAAAATTGAATGGAACGCAAAGATAGATCAAAATTAATTCTACCACAGTGTATAATTTATTTCTAAACAAATAGATCGTTAAATAGTATCGAAAGCTAGTTTTTCGCAAGGTCTAAATTAACTTTAATCCTTTCACAGGAATAATAAGACAAAAATCTCATTTAATACGAATAACTAGCGTTGCAAAGAAAATAGTAAGATTCGACCTATGTGAAAATTTCAGTACCCAAATGTTAACACAAAAAAAAACAAGTAAATGATATAAATAAGTATTTTTTAAACCAGTCCGACAGAAATGATTAAAATAATTGAATTCTAACTTCAAAATCGGTACAGGCATATTACCAATGTAAAGTTAATAATTTAAATGAGCGAATTATATATGAAAAACGGTCCATACCGCATTTACAATATGGGAAGTCGTTTGACTACACAAAATAGCGTCACAAATTGTCTTTTTCTTCAATTTTTCGTAACCTAATAATTAACAGATCGATGTAATTATGTTTGTTTTTGAAATAGCAATTATACCGTTGCACTTAGCTGTATTCGAAGAGATGAAAATGTAGTAACGAAACTTGCAACGACGGATTGAAGCCCTATATATCAGTCAAACAAACTCATGCTCAGGCTGTTGGTAGGTTTACATCCACGCACATCAGTACAAACCCTCAGGTTTACAAACCCTTCAGGATTTAGGGGTATTCTCAACATCCAAGATAGAAGTCTTTACAGTCAGCGGTATACGGGAATTAGACGAGATAGTTAGCACCACGTTCTATTCACTCTTCAGGGTACTAAATTTATCCCACAATTTATGCAAGCTATGAAGCAGGCTTTACTTGGTTTAAATATCCAATACCGTAACCGAATGGTAGGAACTCAAGTGACAGGATTCCATCAATTTTAAAATCCGTTTTTTGATTATTATCAAACAAGATATGAACCAGTCAGAATACCGCAACTGCAACAGACCATCCTATTTGGGATAACCAGACAAGTACAGATGCAGCTACAGTTCATAAAGTATAAGTTTTCAGTTCGTACTGCTCAAATGTGAACTGCAAATTGTACTTAATCTCTTTCTAACACACATAAATACGCGCTGTAATATACTACACACGTTTGTCATTTTAAGTTAAGACGTACGTCTTTAAAATATTATATTAAATAAAAAGAATAAATTGTTCTGGAGATAGTCTTATGATATTAGGCTTGCTGTCTAATTATTTGAATACTGAATACTGTTGTTTATTGACTTTGGTTCCGGTATTCTGACTTCTAGTTTAAGCATTCTGCTAATTTTAATATTTAGTTTGTCATCAAAAATTACAAAATCTGTTCTTTTGAGAACAATACTGATAATAAATAGTAATATCAATTAGTGGCAATAAGTACGAAATCGTTTGATTATCACTTTGACATTTCTAACCTATTTAATTTACAGAATATTTCTTACATGCCTTGTAAACTTCTTCTCAAGCTCAGCAGATTGTATTATATCTTACAGCCTATTTTGAACGGGAAAAAGAGAATAGTGGACCATTTATGTCCATCGATCGTGTTCATGAGGTAATTGACATAATCAGTTAGATAAGGCGGTATTATAAAATAAGTTTTATTTTCGACGGTAGCAGAAACCCTTAATATTTCTAGTAGAACAGTCTACACTATTAAACATTGTAGCATTCAGAATCCAATATTATCGTCTCCTGGTAAAAAAAAGGTCTGGTATGAAACCAAAAACTAAGGACTTACCAGAAGCAACTAAAATCAAAGTCGAAACATATTTTTTACAAATAAATGTTCATGTAAAATCGAATGAAATGCAGTTTGCGATATGCCAGGAGATGCCTCTACCTCACTGTAAGTCACATGTCGATCGTGTTTTATTATTTTACGCATAGCATCGATGTTTTTTGGAATCACAACAGTTTTTGGTCGACCTTTACGTGATTCATCACTCACTGAGGCACGACCATGACGAAATTCCGCAAAGCAATTGTAAACTGTCTTCTCTGATGGTGCTTCATTACCAAAAGTTGACCGAAGCGATATAATGCATTCTTGTGTAGTTGGGCCTTTATTATAATCGTAAAAAATCATCCAACGAAAACTTTCACGAGTAATCTGCTGTATAAACTACTGACTCAATTTTTAAGCTATCGCGGATTTCTCATTGACAAATGTTAAACTTTAAGAATATAGTAATTACATATGGCAAAAGCACCATCTAGTGATCGATTGCAAAAATATAAAAGGTGTCCCTGATATTGCAAGTAACTTATTAAAATTTTAACAATATTGCAAAACATGACGTTAATATTTTATGATTACAAACAGTTATATCCACGATTGAATATTTACTTCATTTGACTTTACCGTACTGATTTGAATTACATGCTTTGAATTTGGCGTTGAACTGAAAACTTATACTTATATATAACGTGTGTATAAATTGTCGCAAAAGCTACACGCAGCGACATTCTTCGTTCGGTTCTGAATAAAAAATCTTAATGTTAAAATGTCGTACCATGCTTCGTTTGTTTTCACGGGGTTCTTGAAGTTCAGACTTTTAGTGCGTAACTAACCTTTGCTCTTCGATATCTGTTAATAGAGATAGATGCAATTTAGTTTAAAGAAAAATTTTTTACTAGTGTTATTTCGTAAACGTTTCCTTTTTGATTTAAAAGCTTGTTTTTAACATTTATTCATTAACGTACTTCCACGAAAAACACATTTGGCAACGTTGTAGAACAATAAGTTTGTATTTCAAAGTGAGTTCAATCAAAATTATTACTGTCAAATTTTGACATTTACGAAGCATGATACGACATTTTAACATTAAGATTTTTTATTCAGAACGGAACGAAGAATGTCGCTACGTGTAGTTTTGCGACAATTTATACACACCTTGTATATATGAACTATAGATCTATATCCAACGCAGATTCTGACATTTATGATATGTATTCTCAGAACTAAGTTTTTATACAAAATAGAAATTTACTTAAGTGTTATGATGCATTCGCTTGAATAAATATTGGGTCCAGTTAATTTTTTAAATGTTACGTTCAATATGTTCACACACTAGATCAAATGTTCTAGCAGTTATGCGGTAATAGGAAAAATCTTCTGTTAATTCTGTCAAAAACTTGCATATAGAGTATGAAACGACGTATATTCTTTGCCTTTTCATGCTTTTTACGAAATCCATAGTGAAAATTGACGAAATAATTAGGCGACAGAATTGTGTCGAGTATACAGCATTTTACAGCGACTCTTGGTCGACTTTGTCGCCGTGACATTATTGGAGTTATGTACTTACCCTGAATTAAGAGACCATTTATCGTAGTAGGCGATAATTTATTCATCATAAAATTTTCGTTTAATACTTTGTGTTGAAAAAAAGCGAGATCGAAAAAATATTGTGACGTTTTCAAATTATAGTCATTTTTATTGAACATCTCATAAAAAATAAATAAATTTGTGTAGAAATAAAAAATGCCGAACGTCAATTATTGAACGTTTGTATAACGAATGCTTGTATATTTTCATGTTTTATTGATTTTTTTATCCGGGTATTCCATCAGTCTCTGGTTGCAATAATTTATCCTTTAGATATTAGATCAAGCGTTGTGGAAGGCGAAACGTGTATCATAGCAATTTATCTAAAACACGCGAATATAAATGTGAATATTATGTCAAATTTATAAGGCTTTTGTTTATGTAAATGAGAACCTGCACGCATGTTTGGGATGATCCGCTTTCATAAATCTTTTATGAATATTGACAATCATGTAAGATACTTGCCATATATGCTTTCCTCATTTTTTTTTACTATTGGTAAACACGACTGTACGTGTATATGGATGTGAATAAACTGACCAAATTCGTTTGAAGAATCGATAAAATATAGATATATTTCGAAATGGATCATGGAGCTTTCGCCATCTACCCTTATTAAACATTCATAAGTCACGATCGCAACAATGAAAATTATTGGTGACTGTATTCGTATTATAAATAAGTATATGTACACACCCACACACAAGTTGTTTCGGCAAGTGATGCTTTTCTCAAAGAATATAAAATATAAATGACAGTATATTAATGTCATACTTAACCATTAAATTGTAATTGTCATGGATAAAATTATTCGAAGATATATCCAGTTTAATAATAATAAATTATGCCTTAGTATTCAAAAAATAGTTAGACAACAAAAACGGAGAATGGCAAGGCATGAGTTATTATTATGTATGCGCCCGTGGAGCGGCCTAAGATGTTAAGCTGTCGGCATTCGCCTTACACGAGAAGGAAAACCACGAAAACCTACTCGAACAGCCAGTCAGGGATCCAAACACGGAACTGTCAGCATGATAAGCAAATGTACAGATATATTTTATATTCTTTGCGAAAGGCATCACTTGCCGAAAAAGGTAAGATTGATTGAAATATATGCATTTTTGAATAAAACCAGACCTTAAATCGCCAACAATTTAAATCTGCTACATATATATATATATATATATATATATTGAAAAGATGCTGATGCCTCCACGTTCGGGCGACTAAATAAAATATGACGAATGAGCTGAATAATAATAATAAGTGAATATTAAGTAGTTAAATCGTACTTTAGCTGTAAGATGTGTTGGGCGCCTTATATAAAATAAACAGGTAAAGTTAGATTATCAGCCAATCGTACGTAGTATCTCTGATTACGGCTAGAGGTCGGTGGAGCATGACCAAGATTCTAAATAAATTTGACTCTTACTAGGATCATCGTCGGTTGGTTTATACTCCTATAAACCTGAAAATTAATTAATAGTATCACAAAGTTAGTAGCTACGCATTGATAAATAAAAGAACTTCTTAGAATAATAAGTGTAAAATATTTATTAAATGCAAGGTATCTGTATACAATAAATAAGTAACTTGACTAACGGTGGAACAAGGAATTAGAATAATATGGACGTCTGAAATTATGGTTATTTAACTAGTGAAATGATATAGTAAAGTTTGTTTTGATATAAATAAATAAACACAGTGATTGGTAAGTACTACAAATTCTTAATAGATAATGTTCTTTTCTTAAATTTTAGCAAAATGGTAATATATTTAAAAGTAATATCAAGATGTAATGAATTAGTGAATTTGATTGGTTGAGAAATAATTATTAATTAGACTTTTATAAACAGAATTGAATTAAATTAAACTGTGTCTTGCAAGGATCGTGAAGGTATTAAGGAAGGTTTCAGCTATTCAGGATGTTCAGCTGTACGGGATCAAGAGAGGTATTCTTGGGTTCTACGGTGCAGGTATGTGGAAGCTTGTTCTTGTATGTAGAAATTGGTCGACGCTCGGCGGTCAAAAGATGCTTTGGTCGATTTCTTGCCGCTCCCGGATTTGTTCTCGTCAAAAGTGTTTCGAATGTTGCGCCAATATTAATTACATCTTTTGTATATAATTTTATTCTTTTAGCGTATTTTAGTATTTAATTAATTTAATAAACGGAGTATCACTTTTTAGGCAACTTGTGTGTAAAAATTCTGCACCCACGCTCGCTATCAATTATTTCTTTTCCAAAGCCTTATTAGAAATTAAAAATTTACTTGATTTGTACTTTTACAATAATTTATAATAATTAAAATGTAGATACAATGTTAATTTGGACAGAAAGACAAAATTAAAATATTAATTAACAAATAGATATGCCTGGCTTTTTAATGTTAGGTTATGTACAATTTCCAATACAAAAATAACCTGTTCGCGGGTTTTTCTTATAATTTGAAAAGTGGGCGTGTTCAATTAGTATCGATATAAAATTCAAATATAAATAATTTAACTATCTTTATTAATTTCGCGTAATTGACTTGAATGTTAAAAATGAAAATTAAAAATATGAAAAGTAAATTTTGAAATAAATATGATTTAATCTGAAATATACAAAGTTATCGTAACATTAATTTATTAACATTTCGACACTAATTTTAAAAGTTATGTCCACCAAATGTAGCTATACCATTGAGTGTAATTCTAGTATTAATTCTCACTTTTTCATTTACAGATAGCTGGAATAACTGAGCTATTTGTATCATAGCAATATATATATATATATATATATATATATATATATATATATATATATATTGTAGTAGCCCCTGAAAGGAATGTGGAAAAAATAATTCCACAACAGGATAATGTCCCACGTTCAGGCGACCATAAGATGTAGTAACCTGTACCTAATTCAAACATACAGTTCTAAAGATATGCAACTATTAAATGTATCCCTTAGAATGTGGAAATTTACTACATTCAGGAATTATATTGATAGTATTGATGAGACTCTTATAAATTAATTATTTATCTCAGGCTTGTGAAGTAGTCCGTTTTAAAGCTGCGGAAATAAATATATATAAAAAAAAAACTTTATTGACTTTATCAATTTAAAGGGATATATGTATATATATATATCGATCACCTAAGCCGTTTGTCATACATGCTAATATCTATCTCAGGGTAGAAAGAACTTACTGTATGAAATCATCTTCTTTAAAACAGGTAGACTAAAAAAAAAAACGTTTTAGCACATACCTGAGGTATGTAATAATAATAACACTTCTTTTTCAAACAAAACAATATAAAACATTTATTTTAAATCCAAGAATACTAAAAAGGTAACAAATACAGGAGTTGGATATGGAATACCTTAACAGGTCGGTATTTGTTTCTAAAACTTTTACTAAAAATAATAATTATACAACATATGAAATTTATTTGAAAAATTTTGTCCACGTTGGGACTTGAACCAAAGTCTATGCTTGGCCAGACCGTTGCTCTAACCAACTGACTTACGATAGACCTTGGTTCAAGATTATTTGAAACGCCTTAAAAGACGACGATGTTGATAATTCAGATGTCAGTTTTTAAAGTTTGAAATTGCTAATTTTTACTCCTTAGCTATTAATATATGTATATGTATGTATACATATATGTAGATAATTTCTTAGCCGTTAATTTAATATATCATTTGGTAAATTCATATTAAATTGGAAATATTTAAAATATTTAATATAAAAGCGGAAAACTCCAAGAATTGATCAAATGATATATTAATTGAACGGCTAAGGAGTAAAAATTAGTAATTTCAAACTTTCAAAACTGACATCTGAATTATTGACATCGTCGTCTTATAAGACTCTCCTAATAATCTTGAACCAAGGTCTATCGTAGCTGTGCTGGTTAGAGCGACGGTCCGGCAAACCGTAGGCTTGGGTTCAAGTCTCAACGTGGACAAAATTTTTCAAATAAATTTCGTTTTGATTTGCGTTGTTCTTTGTAGACAACAATGTTTACATTCACATTTACCTCGAAAAATAACATACTAATTTGAAAATATTTAAAATATTTAATATAACGCAACTTTAAGTTAAAGGTGACGAGGGTGTCGCTTTAGCCTTTAAAGAAACTTTAAAACGTATTGACATGAACATATTCCCACATAATCTCTAGTTTTGTTATTCGTATTACGAATTACCTATAACAAATACCATGTCTTCAACAGATTATTTGCTTGATCCATTATCCAGCAGTAGCAAACCCTTAAACAAATCTGCTTTTTATAAGCTCGAATATTCCGATTGTAAAGGAGTATATATCGGACAAACTTGTAGTTTTAATATTCGGGTCAAAGAACATATTAGAGAATTCGACAATGAATACTCTAATTCTACGTTTGCAGCCCATATAAAAGAGAATAATCATACAACAAACAATAATTTTGTAAAAATCTTACATTTTGTCGAGAAGAGTAAGAAACTAAACCATCTAGAGACCCTAGAATTATTCAAAGTTTCGCGCAATTTAGATATTATATTACTTAACCCATTAGCTTCCCTGATCCCCAAATGGGGATTCGCGAATTTTATTTTTTAACATATTTTAAAATGTTATTATCTTTAGTGTAATGTATACTAACTGAATATGAATACTCTGTACTTTCTAGAAAAATTTTATATTTTAGTGTTGGTAGCCCTGCAAGCATGTTATGCGCGTTATTTTATAACCTATACACAAAAGTTGATGGTCGAATATTTACATTATTTCTAATAATATTTTTTGTGCTTATTTGATTAATTTTGTGCCAGTTTTGTGAATTCAAGTAATAATACATTCCTTTAGTTGATATTAGAATAACAGGTGAGCAAATATAATATTTATTATAATAAATATAGTACAAAACACCTTGATCCCCATTTGGGGATCATGGAATTTACTATGTAAAAAAATCATATGGAGAGCGTTATGTTAGTTTTATTCGCAGTTGCTGTTTTTTTTTTGTTTCCAATTCAGTATGGGTTCTATAAAATTCCTTACTATCGCAGAACTTGAAGAAATATTCGAAGATGATGAATTTTTTGCTGATCTGGAACAAGAAGTCATTGATATAACCGAACTGCCGCCCGATAATATCGATGTTATATCAGATTGCGAAGAATTTGACGATAATATTTTAGAAGACATTGTTTCACAAGACGTTCCTGGATGACTAGAAATCCATTCCAGCGCTCTGAATGATGATCAAGATCAAGCATCTACAGTAAAATCAAATGGTAAATTCTTGCCAAAAACTGTTCCACAAGACGTTCCTGGACAACTAGAAATCCATTCCAGCGCTCTGAATGTTGATCAAAATCAAGCATCTATAGTAAAATCAAAAGGTAAATTCTTGCCAAAAAGTGAGTGGAAAAATCAGGACATAAATTTGACAACTACATCATTTGAAAGCAACAATGTATCTTAATTGAAATCACAGATTATTCAAAACTTGAAAGGTAAATCACCGGTTCAGATATTTGAAGAACTTTTCGACGAAGATTTTCTAAACCATATAGCTATCCAAAGTGTAAATTACGCTAGACAAAACAGCAGACATAACTTTGAACTTTCCACAAATTGTCTTAAAAAGTTTATTGGAATTTTTTTGCTATCAGGGTACCATTCGTTGCCCCAAGAGCAGTTATATTGGTCGGAGGATGAAGATATAAATCTTACATGCGTTAGAAACTGCATGCCTAAGCACAGGTTTTTGGAAATAAAAAAACCTGCATTTTAACTACAATAGTCTCATATACACCAGCGATAAACAAGACAAACTATTTAAAATCCGTCCTTTGATAAACAAATTGAACACAAATTTCAAAAAGTTCGGTATATTTGCACAAAAACTTTCAATAGATGAGCAAATGGTGCGTTACTATGGCCACCATTACCTGAAACAGTTTATTAGGGGAAAACCAACAAGATTTGGATTCAAATAATGGGCTATGTGCTGCTCTAAATCTGGCTATTGTTTTCATATGGATATTTATGAAGGAAAGAGCCAAGAAGTACAACTTGTAAGTGGTGTTGGAGCTTCTGTGATAATGAAGATGACCTCTTTTTTGCAATATCCGTCAGAATATGAAATATTTTTCGATAACTTTTTCACCAGCTTTGATTTATTGTTGAAGTTGAGAGAACTAAATATAAAGGCGGCTGAAACAGTACGCTATAATAGAATGAACAAGTGTCCTTTGAAATCTGATAATATCATAAAAAAAGCGGAACGCGGGGCATATTATTATCGCTATGATGAAAAAAATAAAATATTTGCGTTGATTTGGAATGACAATAGCTGTGTTAAAATGCTATCCAATTACTTAGGATTGCAACCTATAGAAAAAGTGAAAAGATATTGTAAGAAAGAAAAAGAGAATGCCATGTCGATAGACCAAACATTGTCGGACAATACAATAAACATATGGGAGGGGTCGACAAGTTAGACTGGAATGTGCAAAAGTATCGAATCAAATTTAGAGGTAAGAAATGGTATTTCCTTCTTTTCACAAATACGATTGACGTTGCGGTTGTTAACGCCCACGCTCTTTATACTACAGTAAATGGAAGCATCCCATTATTAGATTTTAGACGCATTATTGCCAGAACTTATTTGAAGTAAGAATCATTATCCGATCCTAAATTTGCCGGAAGACCAAGTTCTAGTAAGGCGAGGAAAAGCCGCGTGCCTGACGATGTTAGATTTGATCCCATTGGACATGTTTTGGAGCGATCGATTGATGGAAAACAAAGAAAGTGTGCCATATGTGACACAAACGTTCGCAAACTGTGTAAAAAATGCAATATTGGATTGCATATGGAATGTTTTCCTAATTGGCATAAATTATAAACATTTTTCTTTAGTTCGAAATGTTGGTTTAATTTTTTATAACGGCAAGTGCCATGGGTCCCAAATTGGACTTAAATTTTTTTTTTTAAAAATGGCGTATATTTATTTGCCAACGAATAATTTGACCTATTACCTTCAATATAATCCTATTTTTAATTTAAATTTACAAAAAATGTCGATAATAAAAATTTGGAAGTTAATGGGTTAACGACCAGACTGATTTGATATTTACGTCGCTTTTTACCTGCTGTACTTAGGTTAATTTAGTTTACGATTTTACTGCACTTACATTTCTATTTTCTGGTTTTCCCTATAATTAACTAATAGTTGTTAGAATGTATATTGTATATTATTCCTTGTATTGCCCCCTACTTTATAATTACCGCCAAATTTTAGCGTACATTTTGTGTTTCATTCTTAATACAGTGTTCGTCAATGGCCATCTTGGTTAAAACCGCGGTCACTCAATTTGTTTAACATAGTGATATAACAAAGTATACTTGTTTTATTAATTAATGTTTCGAATTATTGTGTGCCTCATAATTAAATTTAAAAAGATCTAATTAAAATTAATTAACTAATTAAGTTTGTGTTTGAAGCCTGCCCATGTATATACGTATATTAAATAACGTCAATAAATGTGTTGGTACTTTTTCTTCATTAAAATTTTCACGGAAAAACCTGTAAGCGTGTTAATGATTGAGAGCAACGTAGAATTTTCGACGAGAAAAAAAAGGGTGGATTCTGGTTGAATGTTCCCTTTGAAATTGCGTTTCACACAAGGAAGCTTAACGGAGTTGACACGTTTAAGAAATCACCACTTGAACTGCCAATATCATGCTTTCTGATCGGGATAGCGTGAATCCATTTTTCTGTGCTATAAATCCCCGACCGAGCGGCATGAAATTATTTACCTATAATCGATGCCCGGAAATTTCTCGCATGGGAATTTATTTTAACGTAGAATGAATATCATTAAAGTAAATTATAATTAATTAGGAGCAGAACGTTGCCGTGCTTTGGGGAGGATTGTTAGAGAACTTTAATTAAATTAAGACAACAAATTTTATAAATTAAGTGATGCTTAAATACGGGGAGATGATTAAGTTAATTTTTGAATTGGAAAATTATTGCGGCGAATTGTTCAGTTTTATTAAATATTCTCGCAATGCGTCCCAGAGACGGCTTCTTACATCTTAGAGTTTAAATTAAGTTTTAATTAGAGGTAACATAGAAATTCAATTTTCAATTTGTACAATGCCCAGTTAGAATTAGAAATTAGAAAATTCAGAATATAAGATTCAAATGGAACTAAACAGACTAAACTTCTTCCTCTGTACAAAGGCCAACTTTATACATTAAATCAAAAGTTTCTTTTTCTATTTTGCGTTCGAAATGAACTCATTATGAAACCAAAAACAGTATCGAAATGAGCTCTATTTCGATACACTTTTTTTCATTTTTCAATGTTGGCGTTGTTCGAATACAGAAATAAATATCATTGCTGTCATATGATTTTAAGAATTTATGTACATTTGACAGATATGATATATATTCGTATTTTACACAAACAACGTATGTTGTATACAATTGACAACAACATATACCGATAGGTCCAACTCGCAACGGGCCATAGGCAACAATATACGTATGGAACGTAATTCGATGTGGCAACGTGTGTACGATGCCTATATTTAGTGACTTTCTTAAAATTTAAATTTATTTTGCAGAATTATTGATTTTTTTACTTTTATCTTTTAGAAAACGTTATTGTTTTTTTATTACTTAAAATTACTTTATATGAAAAATAGTATACCATAAAAGTGTAAACAAAGACAGTATACATTGAAACGAATATTCATTCAATTGTATTGCCATGAAATTGAATTTGTCAATCGTTGTTAAATTTGTTAAAATGAATAGATATTTATATTTATCGGAAAATACTAATACTTAAAGCAAACAAATAAGGTGTAGTGTTTTGTTATATTGATTTGTATTATTTCAACTTATACTTCGGTCGATACATACCGACTTCCTTCAAACCAGGAGGAAGCTACAGTTGTAATTAAACTATACTTCCTTTTTTTTTATTACCTACGGATATTCACAATTCCAAAATACGTTACAATGTTGCTTATTTTAGATTGTAATTAGCTGAATTCTGTCACAAAACTGATCTCTGCATTTTTAAAAATGCCAGAATAAAATTAACCCCTGCCATTATTATAATTTTACAAAGGAACAGACACGTACTTCAATTTCTACGAAAAACTAAGCCTACAGTTCATGTATAATACAGTGATAATGAAGACTGGAGCGTTTGTCGACCTACGAAGTTGTACTTTACTTGTTTATTGTTAATAAAAGGCTGATGGAAACATTACTTGAGATTTTGGTATCTGTATTATAATAACATCACGATAATATGTAGTAGAAATACAAATATGAGCATATTACGAAAGCATCAGCTGCATAATCAATATAACAAAACACTACACCTTATTTGTTTGCTTTAAGTATTAGTATTTTCCGATAAATATAAATATCTATTCATTCTAACAAATTTAACAACGATTGACAAATTCAATTTCATGACAATACAATTGAATGAATATTCGTTTCAATGTATACTGTCTTTGTTTACACTTTTATGGTATACTATTTTTCATATAAAGTAATATTAAGTAATAAAAAAACAATAACGTTTTCTAAAAGATAAAAGTAAAAAAATCAATAATTCTGCAAAATAAATTTAAATTTTAAGAAAGTCACTCAATATAGGCATCGTACACACGTTGCCAGATCGCATTACGTTCCATACGTATATTGTTGCCTATGGCCCGTTGCGAGTTGGACCTATCGGTATATGTTTCTATGTCACTCATGTTTATATTTTTAAATGAAATATCAAGTAATGTTAACGAAAATTAATAAATAATATGAAATATAATATACTTCGCGGATAGCAAGATTTAAATTTGAAAATGTCAAGTATCAATGTGACCAACTGCATGCTTTATATAAAAATTAAACTCTGAACTTTCAAATTAAATAATTCCAATTTAAGCAATTTATTAATGTAAAAAACGCAAAATAGAAAAAATAGTATAAAAAACTCGTTTCAAAAAGGCCTTTTGCCGCACTCGCTCTTTACAAAACTCGCCGCAAGCGGCTCGTTTTCTAAACTGATCTCGTGCGGCAAAATGGTGCCTTATGAAACTCGTTTTTTAATATACTATTTTATGCAGATAAAAAAGTAATTTTTTTGTTTATTTCTGTAAAAAAAAAGAATTATTAAAGTAATTATTAACGCTAGAATTATATGCAAAATACATATTTTCCAACAAAGTTATTAATTTTCTGGGTTTGTTTAATGTTTTTTGAATAAAATAAGGCGATTAAAGAAGTATATTTTTACTACTCGAAGCATATTTCATCTAATGCTACATATTTGTGCATATTTTCTTCAAATTACAAATTTCCTTGTAAAAATTCTAGTAGGCGGCAAGTTTAAAAACAACAATTCAAAAATAATTATCCGTGGCAAATGTTCTGAGAAAGCCGGCCACTTTGCGACATTTTTTGGCCTATATAGGTGACAACTTAATTTATTTTCAAGTGGATGAACCACCAGACTCTTGTGGTCGATAAATTGCTAATTGGTAACTGGTTGTTAGAAAGCCGAAAATCCTAGTACGTAAATTATATTTAATAAGTTGTAAGCAGTAAGACAAAACCAATAACTGCACAATTACTCGTTTTATTAACAATGGATTGACGAAATTTGTCCTGCTCGATATAATACCATAAGACAAAATTATGTTGTTTTTCGATGCTGTCCTTTATACGTGTAAAGCTTAAAACAAAAGAATCATTTCTAGGTTTACAATTATCTCCACAACCCATAATTCCTAGGTCGAGAACATGGCTAAATACAGCAATTTTTTATTCAAAAAATTATGGAAATATTAAAAATTTTGTTTTAGAATTCTCCGAAATTCAGATGCTATAAAAAAAACAAAAGAGGAACAAATCTTTCTTTAGTGGTAGAAACAATTTCGAAATTATAAACAAGAGACCTACTTTTGAATCTGTAAATTAAATAAACAAATGCCATAACACGTTGTCAACTATTACAGGAACTGGGGAAATAATTTTTAAAAAGCTAAACTCAGTATTAAAAATATCAAGGATTTAAAATTCCTTCAAAAGTTTTAATATTTTGAAAAGGGGAATTGCAAATGACAATAAATTAGAACATTACGACGTAAATAGAGATTTAATGTTTTAAATTTAAATGTAATCAATTTTAATATGTCTATATTCGCCATTACCATTTCTTAATTCTAGATTCTGTGAGTATTTTGTTATTGCTATATACATTAATTTATTGAATTTCTTGTTTTCATTAATCTTGTAGCATCTCCTAAAGAAGCAACGAATTTGTTGCTAAAATAATTGAGTTTTAATTGACAGACCGATTGCCCGTTTTGAATTTACTGTTAACTAATATAGTACGATCGATAATTCTTGTAAGTTTTATACATATTTAGTTTAACATTTTTTAATGAAACTTTAGAATGTGACGCAGTATTATCCAAGAAAAGAAACACTTCTCTATTTAGTTGTTTCATTTTATTGTCAAATCTATGCAACCATCTTGCCATAATTTCTATCATCCAAGCCTTTTTGTTAAAAAAACATTTAAAGGGTAATTGATTAACATGATTGCCCTTAAAATAGCAAGGATTTTTACTTTTTTCAATTTTAATGTATTTACTTTCTCACCTTCCATATTTGCATACAGTAAAATGGTCAAACGTTGTTTTCCTGCCTTCTTCTCTGTACCATTCTCATTTTTATAACGTATATCTCAAAAGTTTTCGGAAAAAAGTTAAATATTTTTATTTTATCTTTTATTCTTTTACATTTTAACAACAATATTATTCTTATATAGTTTTAATTAAATTAAACATAACATTTACATGATGGATAAAGGCCCATGTTCTTCTATGGCACGTACAGTATTCCCCCGTTTTACAAGGCTCGCTTTACGGAATTTCGAAGTTACGAACATTATTATTAAATTATAAAATTCGTTATATGAATGAAAAATTTGCTATTACGAACGTGTGCAAGTCGTGGCGAAATTACTACAAGGTGGCAGCACAACACCAAGTGCTGCCACCTAATAGTAATTTCACCATAGTGCAAGTTGTGTATTGTACAATTTTATTTTAATTTGGGAACTCCCCGAAAGCAATAAGTTAGGTTCTATCATTCATTGAATTTGTTTAGTGCAAGTTTTGTATTGTTTAAGTGGAGTCAAATAATTTTTTGTTGGAGGTATATCAGTAAAGTCTATTATTGCTTGTGTTATATTAAGTCGAAATAAATTTTGCTATAAAAATGCCAGGTACCTAAACGAACAGAAACTACGGTTCACGCCACTAGTGCAAAAAAGATCCGTAAAACGATGACATTGGATGTAAAGCTTGATGTTTTAAGACGGCTCGAAGCAGGTCAGAAAAATAATGAAATAGGAAAAGCTTTAGGCCTCGCTGCTTCAACTGTTTGTACAATTAAGAACAATCAAGATAAAATAAGAAATAGTTTACAAAGAGTAACATCTTTAACTGTAAAAAACGTTTCAAAACAAAGAAGTGCGGTAATGGAAGATATGGAACGAATGCTAAGTGTATGGATAGACCACCAATCTCAACAAAATATTGCGATAAGCACCACTATTATATAAGAAAAAGCCAGAAACCTTCACCAGTATTAAATAACGAAAAATGGTGAAGGATCTAAGACAGAGCAGTGTTAGCTAGCAAAGGATGGTTTGATAGATTTAAAAAAGTCATTCCTTACATAATATAAAAATGTCTGGTGAAGCAGCAAGTGCAGATGTTGAGGCGGCAAAAAATTATCCTGCAACATTTAAAAAAATTATAGAAGACGGTAGCTATACCCCACAGCAAGTATACAATGTAGACGAAACAGGTCTGTTTTGGAAAAGAATGCCATCTAGAACATTCATTTCCAAACAAGAAAAATCTGCGTCAGGGTTTAAGGCAGCTAAAGACCATATTACGATTTTATTTGGAGGGAATGCTGCAGAAGATAATAAGTTAAAGCCCATGCTTATTTATCATGCTGAAAATCCGCGAGCCTTCAAAGGTTCTAACAAATCAGAATTTGGTGTTATCTGGCGATCAAATAAAAAAGGGTGGATGACAGCAAATCTTTATGAGGACTGGTTGAATAATGTTTTTGCAAGTTCTGTGAGAAAATTTAATTCAGAGCAAAATATTTCAAACAAGGCATTGCTAATTATTGACAATGCACCTAGTCATAAGCTAACTCTCATACCTGACAACATCAAAGTCGTATTCCTACCACCAAATACTACTCTTATACTTCAACCAATGGATCAGGGTGTAATTGCTAACTTTAAGGCTTATTATTTGCGCCGCGTTTTCAAGAATCTTATCAAATATGTTGATGGTCCAAACCGGACAACTATTACAGAATTTTGGAAGCAATTTAATATATTTAATGCTATTGATAACATTATAAAATCTTGGGATGAAGTTAAGGAAACAGCCATGAATGGAGTATGGAAAAAATTATGGCCCGAATGCACTAATGATTTCGGTAGTTCATTACAAAACATTCACGATTTTCAAAATTAAATTGTTGCTATGGCACACGAAGTCGGTATGGATGAAGTGGGCAATGAAGATGTGGCAGAAGTTCTTGGATCGGGACAGGAAGATGTTTCAAATGAAGAATTAATATCGATGCTTGAAGAAAGCACGGATGCAGAAAATGCGGGGAGTCTTACGCATTGCGAAAGTTATCGTATTATGACATCGCAAAAAATGTCAAAAGCGTTTTCTCTTATCCAGGAAGCTTTCGATATATTTTCGGAAAACGATCCTTCAGCAGAAAGAAGTCTTAAGGTTTCCAGAGAAATAGAAAACTCAATTCTTTGCTATAGACAATTAGACAAAGATAAAAATAAATGTGCGAAGCAAACCTCATTAGTTTCTTATTTTTCTAATAAAAAGTGTTGCAGCTCCTAATATTCAAAAATCTGTAGAATCTATTTCCGATGCCAGTTTAGATGAAGGATCATCTACTAGCTTAGGCGAGGGCTCATACAACACATCAGAATAGATATAACATTTATAATTAATAATTTTTTAATATGTAATTTTAAGTTATTAATTTAATTTTAAAATTAAATGTTCTTTTTTTAATGTAAAATCTGCTTTTTTAATGAATGTCTCATGTATTTTATTTTTAAATCGAATAAATTTCTTTTCATATCACTTTGTTATAAATGTTTTTAAAAAAAGGGTTTCGCATAACGAACATTTTGGGTACACATCTACCTATGTATTTTTAATACGAACTTATACTAATATGGATCTCGTTTTACGAATATTTTTTATCCCTGGAACGTATCTATTTATTTTCAGTAGAATGGCATACTACCCGCTATACGAATATTCGATATACGTCTACTTTCACAGAACGTATCCTATTCGTAAATCGGGGGATTACTGTAATTTAATTCTTACATGGCCCATCAGTGGTAGCAATGTCGGTAGCAACGTCGACTTCCCGAACTTTCTGAAAAATTCTGCGATTTAACTGCTCCTCATTTTTGGCTTACCAACCACTATCATATACCTTTCTGCTCAAATGAGACCAAAATTCCTCAATGGGCCTCAGAGCCTCAGAACATTTTTAGGGTTATCTCTCTTCGGGACAAAATTGATACCGTTTGTGGCTAACCCGACTCTTATTCTTCTGGCGTAGTAGCACGAGGCTAAGTCAGGCTAGAACATTATCTGGTCATTGGGATAATGTGTATTTATAAAATTTCGAAGTTTTGTAATGCATTTTCGTATGTAAATGTCTGCATTAATGGCTTCACCTCGAACGCGTTCAATATGTGGCCGTGAAACACCAGCCTCTGATGTGGCACACCACGCCAAAATGTTATCTTCAAACTTGACTTTGAATTTAACATTGTTAGGAGCGTCTTGTACATTGCCCGTATAGAAACCGTCATTACCTTTGATCTCCTAGTTGGATAACTTGAAAAATTTTTCATCGTCCATACGATAACTGTATCACGAAAATGAATGCGTATCAAAGCACGGCAACACCTGGGAATTCTTTCCAACTTGGCGGCGGTGTATCTTGGAGATTTTCTTCTTTTACGATAATTTAGATTATTTCTGGCTAATGTTCGACTAATAGTCGAACGTGAAATATGGTATCTCCAAGATAACTTACGCGTCATTTCCAAAGCGTTCTTTGCTCTTTCAATCACCCTTCCTTCATTAAGTCGGCTTAAAACTTTGGGTCGTCTACTTTTAGGTAAATTGATACAAGGGATACCATCCTGGCAATCTTTTATTGTCTGATAGATTGTCGAAACCGAAATATCTTGCTCTCTGTAGATCCTAACAATATCGCGTTTAGGTACTTGTTTAACTAACTGATAAATACCTCTACGAGTATCAAGCTTGTACGAAATTGTTGAGATTAACTATTTACAAAAATGATATGTTGTCCCTTGTATATTAAACTTCAAACAATTTAATAAATTTTGTTTCCAACGGCAACTGGGCCAGATCATGTTTACTACAAATAAATTTTATTGGCATTTTTTTCGAAAACTTTTGAGACATGCCATAGCTTAAAAATCAAGCAATTTGTATTAAAAACTACGTAAAGTAATATACGCATTATGCGATTATAATTTTATGAAGCTCCATTTACTACTTCAATTAATCTCATCTAGTCTGATGTGTTAACAGTTAACAGCTTAAATATTTAATATATTTATACGTACTTACATATTGCAGTGAATTGTGATGTTGATTGCTTATTTAATTGGCTCACAATGCACAGTAGCTTGCCCAGCTAAACTCAAATCGGAACTGCTTTCCAGGAGCTCTTGGATATTCAAGGTTACCCTCACAGGGTACGTAGCACAATAATAAAACAAAAGGTATTAGAAAAGAAATAAAGCTAGCATTAACACCACAAACATGTACTTTACAAAAAAAAAGAAAATACTACCTTATAAAGTATAAAGTAATGTTGAAACACCTACTGTGTCACAACGTGAGGAAAACTTAAATAAATATTGACAGTTATTATAAGAAAAGCCTCACTATGACTCCCGAACAAATTATTAAATAAATATTTAGAAAAACTGTCAGACTTATCAAATTACGTTATCCCAATTTTAAACGTCAAACAGCACAACACTCTGTGCGCACGCAACCAAAATTTTAATTCATGCCCATATTGAACATGAAACAAATAAATTTTCCCACCAATTCTACTTTCTAAAATATCTTACTCATAATAAAAAAACTTCAAAAGAAATCTGAAAATTTTCCTTAATATTCCTCTGATTACAAAATATTTTATAAATTAAAATATTACTGACTTTATTGAGCTCAACTATCTTACTAAATTATTTCTAATTACATAAATATAATTGCAAAAATATACATACATTAATTAATGTATACGTCACTTCACAAAAACTATTACATGAGAGATTACAGATAGGTCATACGAATCAAAATTACAAGTTTACAGACTCGTAATTCTCGCAAATTAATTTTAACAAATCAGAAATCACAAAATAACAAGGCAAACCGAATTTACCTAAAATATCTGAATAAAAAGAAGTTTTATTCAGCAGACAAAAAAAAACTAGACCTATCTGTTCAAAAGCTGGTCAATCTCTGCCTCTTCCCTCCGGAAATGGAAAATATCAGCATGCCTAACATAAATCAAAAGACCTGCAATTGCAATATACTTCTGCTAGACCTGGACTGCATACATCAATACAATTGTTCGAACAATCTACAGTCGTGGATAAAAATACACATTATAATAAATTTTTCGAGAAATATTAAATATTGTTAAATATTTTTCTGGAATGCAATACACATAAATATATAGTCTTTTATAGTATCTTTAAAATTTTTCTTCGGGGAAAAATTCACTGCATTATGTCGTTTCCAATAAAAAACGCATTAATATCTTTATGGAAAAAGTAAGAATTGCGTCCTCACAATACATTGAAACACTTTTAAATTCAAATGATGAAAATTTTATTACTTTTAGGTTGAACGATGGAAATTTAAAGTCGAACATATTTTTTTCACTTTTTTTTTATGAAATTCAACATTAGAAGTTCTAGCAGCTTTCGCAATTTACAAGGAAGAACCGGTAAATATGCTGCTGACGTAGAATTAAACAGTTTTCCCAGCATATTTTCTCGCCTGAATCGATTAGAATACCGGAAATGCGTAGGTTTAAGAACTTTTACGCTTTTTTAAACGTTATATACAAAAACGAATAATTTTTAAATAAAGCATATGCTATTGCTTGATAAACTTTATTATATAATGGAAACAGTTAAAAATAGGATAAACGAAACAAAATATCAGATATGAATGTTTTAATTTAGAATTAATAAATAAAATCTCAAAAATAGTATTCTCTTATAGAACTGTAAATTTGTATCGTTGGACGTCACTAATCTGTTGACAAGCGTCCCACCCCAGCATGTCGTAGATATAATCTTCTTAAAATTGGACCTTAATAACACAAACCCCATGATTAAAACGGAACTACTGGAATTATATTTACAACAAAACTATTGGGAAACCCGTTGAGCACTTCTTTGGCCAATATCTTTATGAATAGCTTGGAAAACGTAATAAGTAGAGAACGGATGCAATTTCCATAAAACGCAATCGGCAATTGGAATTGTGTATAACGTCGCTCAGTACATCCCGGCGTAATTCAATGAAGTATTTGTTTGACTTACTCGGCCACCTGGTCTCGCAGCGATAACAATGGACAAACCAGCTATTGTATTCGGAGAATATAGTGTTTTCAGTGGTGTCGTGTACGTAGATAAAATAAATAAGTTTATCGTATTTCGTAAGAGAAATAGCACGTACATTCCTTTTCTTTTCATTTAAGCAACATCTTCCAATTATTTTCACGTAAGTGTGCATAAAATTTCGTTATTTAATTTCGTTTATTTGGATCTAGAATATTCTTACTTTTTCAGACAATGGAAGAGCGTCGAGAATGGCATCGTGAAACAATGGCGAGTTGGATTGAGGGCCATACTGATTGTATGTACATTGCCAGTGATTCCGAAATTTATTGTCAAGTGTGTGAAACGTTATTGAAAAATTGCAATAAATCAACCGTAAAACATCACGTAGGATCGTTAAAGCACGAAAAAAAATTGAACCCGTTGGAATCTGACAATTTTAACGAAGAACTCTTTGAAACTTTTATAGCAGCTAATATTCCATTATTTAAATTGAACAATTCAATTTTGAAGATATTTCTGAAAAAAATATACTGGTCGAAATGTTCCTGATGAATCAACTTTACGCAACTATTATGTTTCTAAGTGCTATACGAGAACAGTAGAACGCATTAGAAGCCATCTTTTAAATCAATACATATGGATAAGCGCCGGCGAAACGGTGGATATGTTAGAACGCTGTGTGGTAAATGTTGTAGCTGGTGTACTACATCCAACTATTCCCTATAACTCATATGTAATAGCAACAAGTGTTATAAATAGAGTTGATGCGGAAACAGTTGCTGAAACCATTAAGGAGAATATGCAGAAAATGCTTCATTCGGACGCCACGTACAAAGAAAAAATACTTTTATTTGTCAGTGATAGTGCTGCGTATATGTTAAAAACAGGCAGACTATTGAAAAAAACATATCCTAATATGCTGCATATTACTTGTGTAGCACATGCTCTCCACAGAATCTGTGAATATATCAGAGACACTTTTCCGGAAGTTGATAGACTTGTATCAGCTTTTAAAAAAGTTTTCAGAAAAGCACCATTGAGAGTAGCTCTTTTCAGGGAAAAATTTCCATCTCTGTCACTGCCTCCCACTCCAGTAATAACTAGATGGGGAACATGGCTGGAAGCTACTAGTTATGCTGAGAATTTCGATAGTCTAAAACATTTCGTAACACTGCTAAAGGAGGATGCTAGAAGTATTGGTGAGTGCAAGGAGCTCACACAAATTCCAAATTTAAAAAATCAGTTGTACTTTCTTCACGAACACTTTGGAAAATTGCCAAAACTAATCACTTATTTTGAAAATCGAAATCTCAAATTAAATAACGGATTACCACATTAGATGTGGTTGTTAATAATTTGAAAAGTATTCCAAGTGACTTCGGATGTGGCCTTCGGCAAAAGTTTGAAGCAATTCTTAATAGAAATCCAGATTTAATTACATTGCAGCAATTATGTATGGAGACAATTCCACAAAATCTAACGGCTAAATATGAAGAAATAAAAGAATATTTCCAGTATGCACCTATAACCAGTTGCGATGTAGAAAGGACGTTTTCTATTTATAAGGATGTACTTAATTCAAAGAGAACAAAATTGACAGAAGAAAACCTTGAGAAACTATTGCTAGTCAATATTAATACTCCTTTACTCAACTTGAACGACAAAATGAACAAAAAAAAAGTTCTAATTATAGAAATAAAATTAGAAACTTTAAAAATACAACTTTTCAACAAATACATATTGCAGTGGAATTTTCTAGCACCACGTTGGGTTAGCCAATTGTGCAGTGGAATTTGCTTTGAAATTGCTTTATTTACTTTTAATTCACACTACAGCTTATTTTTTTGTCGGCTATTCAGTCTAGTAGAATCCTTGAGCTTACGTCTCTGGGTCGATCCTCGCGGATGTTGGTTATATCAAAAATAAAACACAAGGTGTCAGATAAATTATACACGCATTTTCCCTTTACATTGTTATATTAAAAATAAAAAAAAAGAAAAATCCCTCTACAAAGTGTATAGGGTGCTAAAGCATCATTAAACAGTAGCAATGAGGAAACACTCTTTGTGAACATTGACTCGCACACAGAGAAAAACCTCTTGTGAAACACGATCAAATATAAAACTAATAAATATTAGTGAAATCTGTCAAGTTTAACCTTTACTGTGACCCCTTCAAACAAATATCAAAAACAAATTAGTTTTCAAAACTCACGCTAGTTGAAAATTTATTCATGCAACAAATAACATGATAAGATCCATCCCCACTACAATCTCTCCAACCTTAAATTCCAAAAAAAAATGTTCTCGAAGTATAATATTAAGAAAAACAACTTCCCTTAACAAAAAACATGACAAGCTTTCGCTAATATCCATATACTACTTTCAAACACATTATTATTACAATAAATACAAAATTTATAGCACTGAAAATAATCCTAATATCTAATAAATAAATAATATAATTTTATCAACTTACATTAAGTTTTTTGTGTGATTTTAAAATACACGAGAGGCATCTTTTTTCACAAGATTTCAAATAACTATGAAAAACTTCGCAAAAATCGAATTAAGGTTTACTTGCACCTTATACTAAATGCAAAACAAAGTACAAACCGACTTTATAAAACAAAGAACAAAATTTATTATTTTATCCTTTTTATCTAAACACTTTAACAGTCAAGATACCTCTAAATCTAAAATGAAAAATTCTTCATATCCGCCTGGCTATCCCTTCCATCTATCAAATCAAAATATACAGACAATACATCTTATCAAATACAATATCCGAAAAAGCGGCAAATTCAATTCCTTTGGTCCACCTAAATATACGAGGGCTAATCACAATTTCATACATTAAATATCTTATTTATAAAAATATTATACCTATCGATCCCCATCTGAAATAAATAAATATACAAGTGAAATAGCTAATTTTTTATAAATTGTCCCTAGTAAAGAGTTCACTAATAGTTCAATCTTTTTCCTTGCTTGTCCATGGAAAATCCATGACATAATTCCCCGAAATTATCCGAGAACAAAGTCAGAACATCACTGAGCTTTTTTCAAGGATAATCTTCAGCACAGCACTCGAGACAGTACCGCACCCTGTCTTGGTTCTCGGCACTCACTTGTTGTATTAGTGTTGAACAGGATCCACGTCGTTCTGATGCTGTAGTGTGATAAACGGTTTCAACATCTCCATATAAAAACAACATCTCCAACATCTTCAACATTTCCATATAAAATTTTTTGAATATTTAAATGTCTTATTTGACTTAAAACATTTTATCTTTTATGTCGTTTTACTTGTCATCCCCGTCGAATCTTCGAGCATTCTCTCGATCACATGGACATGAATGTTTCCAACGAATTTTCATAAATAAAAGAAAAACACAGCATCAAAATCTCATATATCAAATCATCATCATAAACAAATTCATAACACCATTAGTTCCCAAGCAATTTCAATAGTAATAATAATCATAATAATCAACAATAATATCATGAGCTCAATTTCTTCCTATATTTATATAATTTTAATTTTTTTTTTTTTTTTCAACGCAATTCCCATTATCAATAATTTTTTTATACGCAGATAAATTTTAATTATTTAATTATGTCAACAATAAATTTTATTTTAACTCATCCTGTATATATATCCGTTTGGTTAATCCAATTCATTACCAGGTCAGTTAAATCAGCACATCGTAAACCATCCTATTCAAATAATTTTATTCATTAACCTTTTTTTCATGCCAATAATTCTTTTTCTATATATTCATAAATACCATAATTTTATTTCAACAATATCTATATATATATCTCAATTATCATAATAACTTTTTTCATATATCGACGAAAATTCTATTTAAATATATCCGACGAAAATTTTTTTCTATAAATACATTTTCATTTTCATATAAATATTTCATATATTTTATTTCATATATTACCGACGAAAATTTTTTTTCATATTCAATATTATATACTTTTTATCCCGACGAAATTCAGTAAACACTTTTTTATTTTACTGCTACATCCTCTTCTTATACTAATAATCTAATCCTAATTATCTTTTACATTAAATCCATTTCAGTATCATTTATCAAATCCTATTTACTTTTCCAAATTTTTTTATTTATATATCCTTTTGCTACAACACATTCCATTTAGTTATTTCTAAAGCAAAAATCCTTATATCTCGCATATTCCTCTAAATAGTTTACAACGAAATTTATTATTAAGTTGGGCCTATTTGAAAATATCCGACAGTAAATCATTTGTAGTTTCATTTTTACTTTTACCTTACTATAAAATGTGGGTCTGTTTAATTTAAATTTAGTACCCCTATACTTCCTAATTTTCAGAGTATCATATTTTAAAATTTTATTATTGACATGGGTTTGACTTATATTATTTGAAAAACAGTTGATTTTAAAATTAGCATTACGGAAATTTTTGCGTTTACTTTCAAGATAATTATTCAAATTATATTTATACGTGATATTTCTAGAAATCAATTTCTTTTTAATTTTATTTCGTCTATCGTTAATTTTATTAACGCCAACTGCTTGTTTAATTAATTTATTGCTCATTTTCTCGTGAATACTTTTTTCCATCCTACATTCTAATTTAGCATTTGTTTTTATTATATTGAATTCTGTTTTCTCATTAGTTTCAAACTTAATTTTATTTAATATAATTTCTTCGCTTACCCTGATTTGATTTTTTCTTCTTCCTATTTCTGTAACCATATCATTTCCTTCTTCCTGTGGCATAGATTCCTCCCCATGCACGTCCTCTAAACTTTCTTTTGTAATTGTTGATTCGTTTTCTTCTTGTTGCATCATTATCGATTCCGGTTCTGTTATTGCTTGTTTTTCCTCGACGTGTGCTTTTTTACTTTCGCTTCTTGTGTTTTCCTTGTTTATATGATTGTTACTGCTATTTATTGGTACTTTTTTATCCATTTTCTTGATTATTTCATCCATT
Source organism: Melolontha melolontha (assembly GCA_935421215.2). Taxonomy (NCBI): domain Eukaryota; kingdom Metazoa; phylum Arthropoda; class Insecta; order Coleoptera; family Scarabaeidae; genus Melolontha; species Melolontha melolontha. The sequence continues at coordinate 4,124,788 of OW285239.1, read as the reverse complement.
CCTCTTTCCATATCATTATAGTTTTGTTCTATCCTATTCATCTGTTGTTTCGTTTCATTATGATTTTGTTGTATCATATTCATTTGTTGTTTCATTTCCCATATCGTTTTCATCATAACATGCATCATATCCATTATCTGTTGACTGCTTTCTCCATTGTGTCCTCCTTCATGTATGTAACCAGCGTTACCCATTCTTTGAATTAAATTTTCCATTATATTTTCCATATTTGAATTATATCGTTTTATTTCTTCCAATTATACGTTTGCCTCGCCAAAATTGTACTATCGGTCCCACGTTGGATTGCGCCAATTGTGCAATCCAATTATTAAATTATTTATTCTCTCACCACGTTGAGTTAACCATAATTGTAAACTTTTTCATTTGCTTATCTTCAAATCGCCCCACGTTGGGCGCCAATTGTGCAGTGGAATTTTCTAGCACCACGTTGGGTTAGCCAATTGTGCAGTGGAATTTGCTTTGAAATTGCTTTATTTACTTTTAATTCACACTACAGCTTATTTTTTTGTCGGCTATTCAGTCTAGTAGAATCCTTGAGCTTACGTCTCTGGGTCGATCCTCGCGGATGTTGGTTATATCAAAAATAAAACACAAGGTGTCAGATAAATTATACACGCATTTTCCCTTTACATTGTTATATTAAAAATAAAAAAAAAGAAAAATCCCTCTACAAAGTGTATAGGGTGCTAAAGCATCATTAAACAGTAGCAATGAGGAAACACTCTTTGTGAACATTGACTCGCACACAGAGAAAAACCTCTTGTGAAACACGATCAAATATAAAACTAATAAATATTAGTGAAATCTGTCAAGTTTAACCTTTACTGTGACCCCTTCAAACAAATATCAAAAACAAATTAGTTTTCAAAACTCACGCTAGTTGAAAATTTATTCATGCAACAAATAACATGATAAGATCCATCCCCACTACAATCTCTCCAACCTTAAATTCCAAAAAAAATGTTCTCGAAGTATAATATTAAGAAAAACAACTTCCCTTAACAAAAAACATGACAAGCTTTCGCTAATATCCATATACTACTTTCAAACACATTATTATTACAATAAATACAAAATTTATAGCACTGAAAATAATCCTAATATCTAATAAATAAATAATATAATTTTATCAACTTACATTAAGTTTTTTGTGTGATTTTAAAATACACGAGAGGCATCTTTTTTCACAAGATTTCAAATAACTATGAAAAACTTCGCAAAAATCGAATTAAGGTTTACTTGCACCTTATACTAAATGCAAAACAAAGTACAAACCGACTTTATAAAACAAAGAACAAAATTTATTATTTTATCCTTTTTATCTAAACACTTTAACAGTCAAGATACCTCTAAATCTAAAATGAAAAATTCTTCATATCCGCCTGGCTATCCCTTCCATCTATCAAATCAAAATATACAGACAATACATCTTATCAAATACAATATCCGAAAAAGCGGCAAATTCAATTCCTTTGGTCCACCTAAATATACGAGGGCTAATCACAATTTCATACATTAAATATCTTATTTATAAAAATATTATACCTATCGATCCCCATCTGAAATAAATAAATATACAAGTGAAATAGCTAATTTTTTATAAATTGTCCCTAGTAAAGAGTTCACTAATAGTTCAATCTTTTTCCTTGCTTGTCCATGGAAAATCCATGACAATATGTATTTCGTAATTTTATAGATCACCACCCGTTTGTTTTCCAATTATATAAATAAAATTAAAAACTTTATAAATACAACTTTTCAACAAATAAATATGTATTTCGTAATTTTAAAGATCACCACCCGTTCGTTTTCCAATTATATAAATAAAATTAAATATTTTAGAAATACAGCCTTTCGCCAGTACTGCACTGGGCTTTGCGTCATGTGGTAAGCGTGTCCGTTCTCTAGCCTAATAAGCAAACACGCTCCTATCAGGAATTGCATTTATTGGGTTAAGTACGTGGATGACATACTAATTTGTTTTAATAATACAGAAAGGCAAATAAACAATTTACATAATTTTATTAACACGGTTTATCCAAAGATTAAATTTACGATTGTAATAGAAAAAAATAAGTCCATTAATTTAAACATGAATTTTCGATATATCACAAACCTACACACAGAGAGATATATCTATACATCCCATAACCCAAAAATTATCAGCTCATCAATCAATGCTTTATAGATTAATTAACGTTCCCATGAATAAACAAAGCTACGATTTAAAGTTAAATAGAATATATAATACAGCGATAAATAATGGTTTCACGATAGAGTTAATGAATAACATGTTAGCCAAACTATAATAGCAAAAAACCCGATCCTTAATTTATCCCCGCGTAAAAGACAGTAGATCAAACTCAGAGGTGTACAAGTAGACATGCGAAGACTGTAAAAAAGTGCATATAGATCAGGCAGGAATAACCTTCCACTAGAATAACAGAAGACGAAAGAATCCACAGGGATAAGAGGACAGATTCAACTTTTGCTACTAAATTGTGTTTTCTATTTGATATAATGAAGTTTTAACATGTATCTCCTTCGACGATTATTAAAAAATGTATTTCTTATAAAATAATTTTTTGGCGTTAAAGCCTATAAAAATGTGAAAATTTTCAAACCAATACTTCCAACGACGTGAAAGTAGCTAGCTGCTGGCGCTGAATGACAATAAATTACAAACCGCCAGTGGTCTCATACTTCAAATATTTGAAATATTTCCATGTCGTTCTTTATTCAAATTTAACATTAATTTCAATCATTTCACAATAAACACTAAATGAAGTAGAATTGCCAAATTAACTTTTTTCCCAGTGAAATTTCTTCCCTTCTTTGTTTCGCGGAAAAGGGTAAATTTGATTATGTAAAGAATTCCGGTTAAAGTAAATATTGCAGGGAAATTTCTCTTCATTTGAAGAGAGAAATGAGAGACAGAGATGGAGAGAACTTCCGTTAACGGCAATCTGAAAACACTGCACCGAGGTAAAATCTTAACCTAGCGGAAATATATTTGCATTCTTCACGAAAAATAAAGACTTGAAATATTTTCTCTAATTTGCATGCTTAACATGCCGCACGTCCTGTTTTTATGTAGACCTTATAAAATTGTTTTATTGCGTTATTATTGTGTACTACGATGTAATAAAATGTTTGTTTCTTTATATATTGTTTCTGGGTAGACGTCTGAATTATTGGGGATATTTTTTTTTAAATAAAGTGTTTTATATACTCCAATCACGAATATTGTTTTTGCTCGCCGTGTACCTAATGTTCCAGTGAACAACTTCTCTACATAACTAGTAGTCGAATGTTGTGGTAACGATATTTATTTCAGTAATATTAAATTCACCTATGAATGACTTTAACCCAAAATCGGTACCATTTCTAAATTTCTCGTAATTGGTACTGTGTTAGATTTTATCTAACGTATTGATGCTGAGCCTTTCTCAGTTTATTTTGGTACAAATTCTTTATTAGTTTTTGTTTTTAATTTAAAAATATTACACAATTAGTGTAATAGAATATTACTCTGACTGTGACTGTTATTTTTATTGCAAAAGTATAAAATAAAAAGCAACAAACAGTAAAAAAATTATCAAACTAAATACACGCCACAAAAACAATAACAACGCAAAAAATTTAATAATGCCTCAGGCGGTGTAGGATAGGTTGTCTAGAGGTAACTCGTTTCCAAGATACAGAGATGGGTCAAAATGGAATGTCATATTTCAACGAAATTTTCGCGATTTTGAAAAAATTTACTCAAAATCTACCCTAAGGTTTTCGGGGGCGCTAAAGAAGACTGTTTGAACGATTTTCCTCTGAAAATTTGCGATTTGGTTTTTAGTACTTCTGACCTGTCGACACTTTTTCGTGAATATCTCGAAAACAAAAGGAGATAGCAAATTTCGGTTTGGATGACCGTTATCAGAAGATCCGATTACATAAGGGATTGGCATCAAAAGAGGAAAAATCGACACTAGCTATTCTTGTGATTTCCAAAATTTCATCGCCTAGGGTTTAAAAAAATCGCGAATTTTCTATACGCCATAACTCCCTTATTTCTTATATGATCGCCGCGAGTTTGCGGCAAATTAAAGTGCTCGTCACCAGAATCAAAACGAGTACATAGAGTTCCGCACTAAGATCAACCGTTTAGCCGCTACGGCGATGACAATTTTTGCAAAATTAAGATTTTGGATTTCGAAATTTACGGTTTTCCTGTCATAATTCAGGAAGTAGACATCGGAGAGCCTTCCAGTTTGGACCAGTCGATTCAGCGTGTCAAAACGCATCTGGCGATGTAGGATAGGTCGTCTAGAGGAGCTCGTTTCCAAGATACAGATATGGGTCAAAATTTAATGTCATATTTCGGCGAAATTTTCGCGATTTTGAAATATTTGCAATCTGGAATTTCTACTCAAAATCTACACTAAAGGTTTCGAGGGCGCTAAAGAACACTGTCTGAATGATTTTCCTCTGAAAATTCGCAATTTGGCTTTTATTACTTTTGACCTGTCGGCACTTTTTCGTGAATATCTCGAGAACCAAAGGACATAACGAACTCCGGTTTGGATTATCGTAATCAGCGGGTTTGATTACGTAATGGTTTGGCGTTAAAACAGGGAAAATCAACACTCGTCGTTTTTTGTGATCTTCAAATTTCATCGCTTGGGGTTCAAAAAAATTTCGAAATTTTCAATAAGCTTTAATTCCCTGATTTCGTATTCGATCGCCGCGAGGTTTGCGGCAAGTTAAAGAGCTCGTCACCAGGTTTAAAATGAGTGTAATGGAAACTTGAAATAATAATGAGTATTTTCGCCTCGGTCCCATCTTACAGCTGCCATCCGTCTAAGGAAATTCTCAATAAAACCTCTGATGTATTCTTGACCCACCTAGTTCAATTATTCAGTGACAGCTGCTTCTAGTTCTTCTAGCAACCTTGGTGAAACTCGTCTGATTCATAGTGCCCACGCATTGTGGTACCGGGCATGCTCTATTATATTTAGATTCATGTCCAGACTTCTAGGTGGCCACTCTAATATACGTATGTCGACGAATATTGAATGTTGGCGATGTGGGGCCGAGCGTTATCATGCATTAAATGGAAATTCAGGCCTATGTAAGGTACAAGTAGAACTACAAGTGGCTCTAAGATAATCCTAATGTACCTATCTGCGCCATTGTGAATAACCTTCAACTCCCTCCTAGCCTCGGAAGATACACCTTCCCATGTCCTAATCGAACCACCTCCGAAATTTGTTGTTTTCCTGAAGTTGCACGGATTCAAGCGCTCGCCATCTTGTCTATATACTGGCAGCCGTCTATCTGATGTGAACAGGCAATACCTAGACTCGTCTTTGACCAGAATATTATCCCAATCTTTAGCGGTCCAATTACGATGATCTATCGCAAAGTGTAGTCTGTGGACTTAGTGTTCTCTAGAGAGTAGCCGGTATTCTTGCACGTATTCCTTATTCTTTAAATTCCTTACCACCCGAGACGTAATATTTTCATTTCGAACGGTAAGCAGCTCGTTTTTTATCTATCTTGCAGTGCAATGCCTTAGTCGCAAGGCTGTAAGTAGTAAAAAAGCGATCGTCTATGGCCGTAGTCGATCGCGTCTTACTTTGTCCTGGTCTCCTGTCCCAATTTCTCTGGTATACCTGCGCACCAGTTTCGAAATTGTAGATCGGCAGACACCTGACACTCTACCAACACATCTTTGGTTCCTACCATCGTTAATTAACGAAATGGTTTGGACAATTTCTTCGTGACGCAAATTACGTGCATTGAGCATTGGGGGACCGTTATTCATATTTACCAAGCATTCTTTAAAGCATCCAAAGCTCACGAAATTAGAAAAAAATAATAATTTGAACTCAGTGCGTGACACTAATCTAATCTAATACATGTTGCATGAGCGCCAGACGATCTTCTTGGGCTCTTTCTACTCTAGAGTCTATATCATCAAACCTAATAGCCTGTACCAGAGAGTAGAAATGACGTTCCGACATAGCAGCTACAAAATATTCTGTAGCTGTTCCATCTGTGTTCCAAAGTTTTGAAGTATTCAAATGTTACCTTTTTACACCAAGAAGATATGAAAGTCCGCTCATTTCGTCAAAATCTGTTGGTGTGTAATGGTTCAGGTTTTAATTAAGTCAAATTTTTTTATTGATGCAATCTGTAAGATACTGAGTAATTTCATATGGGAAAAAAAGCTAGCAATCCAACAATGTTTTGACTTCTTTGATAACACATTTCACACATCACAACAGTGTAAATATATTTTGACATCTAGTTTTCCCAGGTGTTTTTCTATCTTTGTGCACTATACACTGGTCAACTAATTTTAATTTTGTTTAAGTTTCTCTGGAAGCTATATACAATTTTCGTTTTTTTTTTGTAGTTCTAACAATTGTAATAACAAAAAAATTATTCCTTTATGCACATCATGTTTTGGAAAAAAAATATTGAAAGGTAAACGAAATAATATTCATTAAGTATGTATATTATATGGTGGTATATGGTATCGTCCTGTTTAAATTATTTTCTTTTTACTTTTTTCTTTTTGTTCTTCGATAATTTCTGATATCAATGTCCAACAACAATCAGCAAGCAATTGACTGTTCCACCTGCCCTGATAATGTTTATCAATAACAGAAATATCTTGATGAAACCTTTCGCAGTGATCATCACATGTTCGTGGGAAAGAAATCCAGATGCGAGTGCAAAAAATGTATTTTAAGGCTCATATTACAGGCAAATTTATGGTGACTTCTAAGAAGTTCATTAGTAAGTGCCATATAATTTTCAGATTTTCTGTTTTCTAGAAACTTGTGGAACACATTTTGAAAAGCATTTCAAACAACACGCTAGGTTTCTTTAAATTTTTTATCTCGTAGAATTTTAATATGTGGTCCTACAAAAATACCCTCTTTAAGTTTTGCATCTGAGATTTTGGGAAATTTTTGTTTAAGGTATTGAAATCCACGGCCATATTTTCCATTCGTTTCGCGAAATTTTTAATCAAACCTAATTTTATGCCTAAATATTCTATCAGGTTCAACAAGTGACATGCCTAAAGATGAAGAAATATTTTATCAGGTTCAACTAGTGACTTATGAAGTACACTGATGGAAAAAAAGGGACGAGTACACTCTGTATAATCTGAACGTGTCAAGATAAATGCGAAGATTTAGCGGAGCATAAAGGTTTCCTCTAGACGAGTTTGCGCAACGAGTTTTGACTTTTTCTATAGCTGCATTTTTTACTGAGTGCCTCCGACAGCTGCAATATGTTGTCTCCATGGAGACCGATGCGGGGAGGCAGAATCCAGTTATTGTTAGTGTGGTGGAAGCGGGTAGTTGTAGTCGTACTTTGTGGGTGATGGAAGGCCGTTCGCGCTATCTGAGTGAGTTTGAGCGAGGAGTGGTTGTGGGGATGCACATGACAGGAGTATCCTTCCGTGATATCGCGCGCCATCTCGAGCGGTCATTATCGGCAGTGCAGAGGGCAAGGCGAGAATTAATGGAGCAAGGACGTACGCGCCTTCAGCCGCGAGCGGGACGGTCCCGCGTGAGCACAGTATGCAAGGATCGCGCCCTTGTGCATAGCGCTTTAGAGTCGCGTACGTCTTCCTCAAGCCAACTTGCAGCCGTTTGACCAGCAGGAAGGGAAGGCATACTCACTACGCGAACTGTACGGGGCATTTGCTGGAAAGTGGACTGCGAGCGCGCTGTGCGTTGCAGCGGATTCCACTGACTCGCGAGCATCGCCGTACACGGCGCCAGTGGGTGGAGGCTAGACATCAGTGGGTTGTCGAGTGGAGGCACATTTTGTTTTCCGACGAATCAAGATTCGAATTGAGCACCGGTGACGCGCGAATTTTGGTTCATCGGAGACTTGGTGAGCGTCACCTCGAGAACTGCACCATTATGGTATGGGGTGCTATTACACATTGTGGACGTACACATCTGCTGCGTATACAGCATACGATGACAGCTCGCCGCTACGTAGATGAGGGGCTACGGCCCGTTGTAATTCCCTACGTTCGATGGCGCTCACGTCTTCTATACATGCATGACAACGCCCGACCGCACACTGCACGTGTTGCCCAGACCTTTGTGTAAGAGAACCATATACGGATGCTTCCATGCCGGCACGTTCTCCTGATCTCAATCCGATCGAACTTGTCTGGGATGTGATCGGTCGGAGACTTCAACATTATCCGGCTACTCCGGGTATCGTTGAGGAGCTATGGAGGCGAGTTGAAGCAGCATGGTTGGACATCCCTCCCGCTACCATACAACGACTGATTGACTCCATTCCTCGTCGTGTAGCGATGGTACGCGCCGCTCGCGGAGGATACTCCCGCTATTAATTCATCCCTTCCCAGCAGGTCAGCGCCGTTCTTCAGGTGATGGTAAGTTATGCTACATTAGTACTACTTCCATACCAAATTTCATTGCGTTAAAACCACTTCTTCAGATTATACACTCGTCACTTTTTTCCAACAGTGTATATTCTTTTGATCAGAATTATATTGAGCCCTCACTGGCCAATCTTAATAATGTAGGGTAGTGGGAATTTCTTGATCGACTATCCCAATCACAAAGAAAACAGCAATTCTTTGTATACCCTAGTTGTAAATCGGGTACAATTGCTATAACTTTAAGTCTGCGCTGATAGACTATTTACACATGTTGTAATAAATTCTGTCTAGAAGAAATGTCATATTCTCATACGTTTCTTTTAAGTGGATTGCTTGGCCAACAGGGATGGATGGATAAATGTTTCTTATGTGAAGGACAGCCTTCAAACTCAATTTCGAAGCATCGATAAAAAGACGCCATTCTTCGGTATGGTGTTGGTGATCTAATAAACGGTTCATTTAACATTGAATCTTAACTTCTTTTCTTACTTAATTTCTTTCTCAAATTAAGATTTCATTAAAAAAAAAACACACATAAGATGTTTTAGATTTACACTTTATTAATAAGATAATGACAGCTGTTTCGCTAACACAGTAGCTTCTTCAAATTCAACTTAAGACTAAAGATACATACAATATACAGCGTTAAATCAGGTAGTTGACCCAAGTTAAAATTCTAGGAACTATTACATTTATATTTATTGCTTTTTGAAAACAATACTATGTCCTACTTGTGTGAGGTTTAAGTTTAATAATATAACATAAGCAACTAAGAAACAATATTTCAATGGGTGAACAGATTTAACAGTGGGGATGAATTCAAGTCTAATTTATCGTTTAGTAACATTTCTGAGTTTTTGAGTTTATTAATTTCTAAAGACTCTAAAAAATTTAGTTTTCTACCTTTATTTTCTACATGTATAATATCGAATTGTAAATTGAATTCGTGTTCATTCTCTATTAAATGATTAGAGTAGGTTGAGTCAGTTTTCTTATTGATATAAGAATGATAGTGGTCTTGGATTCGTTTTTTAAACGTTCTACCTGTCTGTCCAATATATGTTTTGGTACATGATCCGCATGATAACTTATAGACTCCTGATTTATTGTCTTTGCTAGTTTTTTCTTTATTATTTTTAATATATTTGGCTAGATTATTATTAGTTTTATAAGCGATATTAATGTTTTCTTTTTTAAGGAATTTTGATAATTTAAGTTGCTGTCGACCTATGTAAGTAAATTATTTAAACTGCTTGTCTGACTTCACTTCAATGATCGGGTACACCTCCCTTAATAATTTATTTACAGATTTTTTAAAAATTAATTTATTTATTAGATTTGGGTCATATCCGTTGTTGTGAGCGATTTGTTTTATAATATATTCTTATTATAGTCTTCATTGGACATCGGGATGTTAATAAGTTTATGTGTCATGCTGTGAAAAGCCGCTACGTTGTGTTGGACCGGGTGGTTAGATTTATTATGTATCGTAGTATCTGTGTGAGCCACTTTGTGGTAAATAGAAAAATGGACACTATTTTTTACACGTTTTAAAGTGAGATCCAGAAAGTGTATACTATTGTTAAGCTCCTTTTCTATCGTAAATGTCATATTAGGATCAATGGAATTGATAAATTCATAAAGAGTGTATAACTGCCTATCTGTACCTATATATCCTATCGATATATCATCAACGTATCTGTACCAAAACAAAATGTTCTTCACGTATCTGTCATTATGAAAAATCGTATTTTCCAGATAATCCATGAATTTCATGTGTTTAAGGATGATATTTATTAGGCTAGTAGACACTTTAACTGCGGGTGCTGTAATATAGAAGACTACTGGTCTCATCGGGAAATTGTCTTTATGTAGTATGTAGTCATCTTTAAAAACACGAAATTCAAACCCAAACATAGTATTAAAAATAGTCTAGAGTTAGTTAATAACATTAAAGACCGCAACTTTCCGGATAAAACGAAACTCATATCCTTTGATGTCAAGAACTTATTTCCTAGTATCCCCCCAATACAACGATAGATCTAATTGATAAAATGTTATTATACAATAGAACAAACTCCATAATAAAACAAGAGATCTTATATTCACTAAAAGTCTGCCTAGAACAATATTACTTTCCTTTCAATAACAAACTCTACCTCTCTAAACAAGGTCTTATCATGGGAAATCCTCTTTCTCCTTTACTTGCGGAAATTTATATGGATTACCTGGAAAATACGATTTTTCATAATGACAAATACGTGAAGAACATTTTGTTTTGGTACAGATACGTTGATGATATATTGATAGGATATATAGGTACAGAGAGGCAGTTATACACTCTTTATGAATTTATCAATTCCATTGATCCTAATATCATATTTACGATAGAAAAGGAGCTTAACAATAGTATACACTTTCTGGATCTCACTTTAAAACATGTAAACCATAGGGTCCACTTTTCTATTTACCACAAAGTTGCTCATACAGATACTACGATACATAATAAATCTAACCACCTGGTCCAACACAAGGTAGTGGCTTTTCACAGCATGACACATAGACTTATTAACATCCCGATGTCCAATGAAGACTATAATAAAGAATATAATATTATAAAACAAATCGCTCACAACAACGGATATGACCCAAATCTAATAGATAAATTAATTTTTAAAAAATCTCTCAATAAATTATTATGGAGGTGTACCCGATCATTAAAGTGGAGCCAGACAAGCAGTTTAAATCATTTACTTACATAGGTCAACAGCAACTTAAATGATCAAAATTCCTTAAAAAAGAAAACATTAATATCGCATATAAAACTAATAATAATCTAGCCAAATATATTAAAAATAATAAAGAAAAAACTACCAAAGACAATAAATCAGGAGTCTATAAGTTATCATGCGGATCATGTACCAAAACATATATTGGACACACATGTAGAACGTTTAAAAACGAATCCAAGACCACTATCATTCTTATATCAATAAGAAAACTGACTCAACCTACTCTAATCATTTAATAGAGAATGAACACGAATTCAATTTACAATTCGATGTTATACATGTAGAAAATAAAGGTAGAAAACTAAATTGTTTAGAGTCTTTAGAAATTAATAAACTCAAAAACTCAGAAATGTTACTAAACGATAAATTAGACTTGAATTCATCCCCACTGTTAAATCTGTTCACCCATTGAAATATTGTTTCTTAGTTGCTTATGTTATATTATTAAACTTAAACCTCACACAAGTAGGACATAGTATAGTTTTCAAAAAGCAATAAATATAAATGTAATAGTTCCTAGAATTTTAACTTGGGTCAACTACCTGATTTAATGCTGTATCTTGTAATGTATGTATCTTTAGTCTTAAGTTGAATTTGAAGAAGCTACTGTGTTAGCGAAACAGCTGTCGTTATCTTATTAATAAAGTGTAAATCTAAAACATCTTATGTGTGTTTTATTTTTTTTGTGATATGGATTTACATCAAGCAAAGGTCGAAACAATGTAAGATTTCATTACCATACGCATTATTCCCTACCAGTGGCTACCTTCTTTAGCTTCTAAGTTAGAATCATGTTCTGAAATCGTTTACCAGATGGATCTATCTCTTCAATTTTAGAAATAAGATTTATGTATTGTTATTTACAAATATATAAAAACATGTCTAGTAACATAAACATAGGAAAATTACTTTAACATAACATTTAATCATGATATAAAATAATTTTCCTATATTTATGTTACTAACAATGTTTTAGATACAATCAAACGAACCACCATAAAAAAACCATAAAACTTTTGTCCACGTAGTTCCAGATTAATTTGTTAGTTATTTACTATTTCAGATTTATATCCGGTCGCACAAGTTTACACGGCTTGCCACTTTGTAAATGCGAATGTAAATGCCAAAAACGTTCAGTGACAAAGAACTTAATCTTTCGCTTAATTCCCGTTGCTTTTTATAACGACTAGTTTTGTTTTTTAGAGTAAGTGCCCATTTAATTCATTCCATCTGTTCTCTGTAAACGTTCGAAACAAAAACTGGAAATTACGCTTGGCGATTCATCAGACAGGACCCTGTTTAAAATACCACCTTTTACATTGAAGGAAGACTGAACGAGGATTCGTGGTGAATGCGTTCTTTAGTTTTATGTGAACGAATTAAGCACTTCTTTAAAAAATTCATTTGTTTAATGAAAGGTGACTCGTTAGTATCTTCTTCTTGAAATGTATCATAATGTAAACGTTGTAAATGAGATATGCAATTAGGAATTAATGATTAGTAGTTAAAAGAATGAAACAGAAATAATAAAAACACTATAACCACAATATATATCAATAAGTACTATATACGTATTTCGGCAACTAAGTTGCCATCTTCAGTAGAATAACCTTAAAAATTGAAAAATGTTAAACGTAGCGTTTTTGGCTAAGGTAAACCTTAGAAGATATACTCTTCACCAAATCGCCAGTGGGATAACACTGAGTTAAAAGAATAGCCGTTCTAATCACAGATATTCCGCGTAAAAATTTGTCAATGAAATTTTAAACGAAATATTAATATTAAATACGGAGTGAGAATGGACAAAAACAATTTGGTCAAAAAAGTTATGATAACATTAACAAATATAGGCGCAACAAATGCATCATGCATACACTAGGCGATTTCTCGTCTAGTACCTAACAAAACTAAACCTTTTTCTTTAATGTACAGGGTGTCTTGTAATCGTACAACACCATTGTAGGTACGTGTTCTCCAGCTCAAAATACACAAAAAAGTTCATATAAACATATGTCTCAATTTAATTTATTACCAAGATATTCGAGTATAAAGATATTTATTTAAGAATACAACATTTAGAGTAGCTGTTCAAGGTGCCCACCGTATTGTTGAATGCAGTATTCAGCGACGAATCCATGCTTTTTTGGCAGTTGGATAGTTTTGGATAGTTGCTTCGGCTTTTGCGATCCGATTTCTAAACCCTTCTTACATGTCAATAGACGTAGAATAAACCCTAGACTTCATCCAGCCTCACCAAAAATCTAGCGGCATCGGGAGATCATAGGGCTATTGAACAGGTCCCTTTAGATCAATCCATCGGTTACCATAAGTCGTGTTTAAATAATCAATGACAATATGAGGATAGTGAGCTGGAGCACCGTCATAGATAAACCAAAGACTCTGCGAATTGGCAAGCGGAATATCTTCTAAAAGCTCATTAAGATTATTTCGCAAAAAATGCAAGTAAGATATTCCTGAAAGCCTAGGCGGCAAAAAGAAGGAGCCGATAAGATTGTCGCCAAGAAGACCATACCAGACATTTAATGAAAAGTTATGTTGGTAATGTGTAGTAACATACGCTGGTTGAAAAACATCGAAAAGTAGTGACAATCATCTGGTGCTAGCTCTAGGAGATAACACTGAACAGTATTGAGTAGTTCTTGATAATTAAAAATTGAACTGTCTCACAGTATTCAATCATATGAAAATGCACAGAACGAACTAGTAACACAAATGAGTAACTTGCATAAACAGTGTTTAATACTAATTTACAGATTTTTAACCTTCCGCTACTCGCGTTAAATTTTATGACGTTGTTGGTGGCTGCGAACTAACAGTCCGCAAAAGGAGATATCTTTTAAAATTAATTTACATGAAGTTTTTAAGTTAGGTTTTGCTGGAAATGCAGTAAATAAGTTTTTAGAAATATTAAAAAGTTTATTATTATTATTATTATTATTATTATTATTATTACATTACAAAATATATAAAAAATTAAATTAAACTCTTATTGCTATGCTTAGTTAATATATTCAGATACAAACTACTAAAGGGTAATTTAGGAAACATAATCACTGTAACAATCGGAACATACATATTGTCGTGAATTTTTCCCCGAAGAATATTTTAAAAATAACTATTTATTATGTTAAACTTGTTTACAGATTTATATTTGTTAATATTTTGAATTTTGTTTAAATATTTATTAGGGCTTGTTTTATTGACCGCGCCTGTACATGTATATATTTATATTGTATAACGAAGTTATATTGAACAGGAAGTAGATCGACTAGGGGGATTATTTTGTATTATAAGTGCCTGATGTCTGATTTTATTTCTCCGGCCAGTCAGAGATATTTTGTATTGCAAGTGGAATAGTCGAAGAAATAAAAAACTTCCATTTTTATTTCTATATATTTGATAAAGTCGGTTTATTTTGTATTTTGTGCTTTGACGTGTATTTAAATTTCATTTTCGTTTAATTACGAGTGTTGTTTTATCTCGTATATTTATGAATATTTGAAATCTACTTGATATCTCTCGCATTAAGTTTTTTTTGTGTGTGTGAAAAATTTTACGTTAACGTAAGTAATTTTCATATTACTTTTATATTAAAATTTTCTTTGTGATTCATTAATAATTGGGCCAATTTGTATTTTTGATTTATAGTTATATTAGCTTCAAATATAGATGGTGAAGAAAACTTTCATATTTTTTAGAAGGGAGTTTTTTTGTCACGTTATTCTAGAACGTTTTGAAAGTCAGGTTTTGGAGGGAGATTTTATGCTTGTGTTAGTGCGCACGAGTGAAAATTTAATTACGAGTCTTGACAGCTGGTCTGTGTACGTTTGGAGTTTTGGGGGTTGATTATTTAGATTTTTTAAATTGAAAGTTTTCTAAACAAATCTATTAGATATTAATTTTTGTTCGCGTTTCACAAGAGGCTTTTCATTGTATGCATGTCTTGTATCACACAATCTTTTTCCTCTATGCTTTTGTATAATGACGCATTAGCCCACTTTACACTTTGTAAAGATATTTTTTTAATTTTTTTTTTTAATAAAATATTAAATTATAAGTGTGACTTTCCTTTATTGACTGTTTTAATTTTTTCCACTTTCTCACTCGAGAGAGAGAGAGCCCAGGATCAAGAAGTCTCAGTTAAGTAGAAAACATAACTGAGCTAGTTCGGACATATTGTGGATGAACAGTGGACTACCCCAACAAGTAAACCCACTATTCATAGCAATATGTAGGATGTTTCCCGCATATGTATACTCCACATTTTTTGCAACAATATTTTGTCGGTCGATTCTTCTTTCTATCGCAAAAACGACAACGTCCACTAGTTTGCAGTACATTTTCAGCTGCTTTCAAACCCAGTAATTCACGAATTCTAATTTTTATGCTTGGAAAAATATTTCTTTGTTGAGATCTTAGACGCATGTGGTCTTCTATCAATTGAAATGAAAAATTCTGCAAAAACTCCCTTCTACGAAAGCGTGTTAGTTCGGGCTGATTCAAACAATATATTACCATTGCATTTATGCCGGCAATATTTAGGACTGTTTAGAAAACAACCATCATCGAGTGTTTCTAGCACAATTATAAGCTGCGCATAGCTTGTCAACTGTATCCACCCCTCCTTTCGTGTTATTGTAATCAAGTATTATATCTGGTTTACCAGAAGCTTCGTCAAGTCTATCGTCATGATGAAGACTGGAAACTAATAACACGTTTTTGTTTCTCTTAGTTGTATATGACACAAGAGTTCCTTACGATAGGCAAACATACTAGATTGGATCGGTCTTTTTGGATTGGTAAACTCTATTGGCAGTTCTCTTTTATTTTTTCTAATAGTTCCAAGATATGTGAGCTTAAAATTGGCCCTTAAATTTTCTACTGATTTTATAGAGGTGAACCAATTGTCGCCAGTTACATTTCTGTTGGTTCCTTTTGTAGGTTCAGAAAGTCTTTGTACAACAGCAGATGCTGCATTACTTACAGCGTATGGACCTGGTGGTTGAATAGACACCTAAATTAATTGTGTAAAAAGTTTATGAATCTGCAAGTGCAAAAATTTTTATACCATATGTATTCAGTTTGCTAGGGATGTACTGTTTAAAGCTACATCTTTCTCTGAAACCTTCCAATTATATCTCGTATTGGGGCCAATTTGTCAATTTTGTTTTCTGTCAGTACGTGTGTCTAGATCGTCAAATTGGAACCTATTTTGGCACATAACAAGACGAAACTGTTCTACTCCTGTGCCGTTTGTGCTCCAAAGAACATTTGCATCGAGACGATTTCACTTTAGCATACCTCTTAAATACACCAATTCTATTAATGCTTTGATTTCAGAAACATCAGTGCGTTTAGCATCTCTTTCGCGAGTGTAATTTTTTTGCGATTTCTGTATGTGTTTGCTAGTACCTTCTACTATACTATGTAACATCTGTGCGTTAAAAAAATGTGTCCATAAATCGATAGCTTTTGGCACACCTTTCAAAGGGCGCTTCGCACCCGGTAAATGCGTAATGAGATTTTCAGCACGAGTTCTTATATTCTTTGGCACATGCTTTTGCCAGGAAGTAGAGTTGTATTTGCCAATGAAATTTGTTGAGGAGTTGTTGAGGAGGAGTTGAGGAGTTCGTTTCTTCAGCGTCGGAAATTTCTTGCTCACTTTCTGCGTCTAGTCCTCGCATCTCCACATTATCCTCTTCGACTTTTTCATCATCATCGTCATAAACAATTTCAGCTCTTTCTACATCCAATTCACGTAAGCATTCCTCCATCAACTGACGTAATCGTTCTTGTTCGCGTTCATAGGAATCCATACTTCAAAGAGTTTTGTTTGTAGTGAAAAAATAAACTACTATAAAAATTATTTAACACTGTTACTCGCTGCGGACTGGCGGTCCGCAATTAACACTGTGAAACGCATGGCAGCACTTATTGTACTAGAAACTGTAAGGTTACTAAGACTATTATGTCTTTAAAAGGTACATGCGCAGAAAATCTGCGCATATGCGTATTACGCAAAATATTACAAATAATAATTTGATGCGGACTGACAGCCCGCCCACCAGTAGAGGAAGGTTAATCACATGTTACACAAATAAACGATAATCAACTGTTCCAAAGCTTCTAATACTACGGCTACCTAATTAACATCCGATTTTTAGATGAATAAATCTTTAGCCTTCAATATCTTGGTAATAAATTAATTTGAGACATATGTTTATATGAAATTTTTTGTTTATTTTATACTAGAGAACACATACCTACAATAATGCCGTTCAATTCCGAAACACCCTGTATTGTCAACAATGTTATCACATTGCGCGAGTGAAATCGGTGTAGACAACATCCATATGACAATAATCATTCAGTGTTTTGGAAATATATTGTAAAGTGCATATTATTTTATTATAAAGATAATCAAATCGTGAACAAATATGATTGGCATTAATACAAAAAAAAACATTGCTTTTATTACTTCATTATAACAGACAACGTTACTCCAGTTTCAACATTAAACACATGCTGTTCTCAAACGAAATTAACTGAACTCATAGGTTGCAATTCCATTTTGTTAGACAGTCGTAGAACATTCACCTTTTTGTTTTCGTATTTGAAATATGAAATATTTCTGTTGCTTCTATATTAAATTTAGCACGTATTCTATCGACATTTCATGTTTATGTCGGGCATATGTGAAAGGTATCCTATCATATATATATATATATATATATATATATATATATATATATATATATATACAGGGTGGCCCAAAATGACCGAAGGGGTTTTAATTCCTTATAACTATTTTATTATAATTTTTTTTTTGTTTTCAGTATTTTGTAAAGAAGACTTGGTGAATTTAAAATGGAACAGTACACAATTGAACAACGTGCCAAAATCGTTGAACTTTATTTCTCAAGTCAACGATCCATTGTTTTGCGTGCATATCGTCATTATTTTAATGTGCGGGTTGGACCCTCAGAGTCAACAATAAACCGTCTGGTTGCAAATTTTCGAGAACAAGGAACCTTCCTGGTGCCGGCAGACGACGAACGGTGCACACGGATGACAATATTGAACGGGTACAGGAGAGTATTCGGGAAGATGGAGAAATATCAATCAGGAGACGTTCGACACAACTTGGCCTCTCAAGAGGGTCGCTGCAGAGAATTTTGCATACAATAAGAATGTTTCCATACAAAATTCAGCTTGTCCAACAATTGAAACCGACAGATTACCAGCAACGATTTGATTATGCAATTTATTTTCGTCAAAAAGCACAAGAAAATCATGATTTTATTCATAATTTAATTATGAGTGACGAAGCCCATTTCCAATTAAATGGGTTCGTTAATAGGCAAAACTGCAGGATATGGACTACGGAAAATCCAAGAGTAGTTGAACAGCGAAAATTACACCCACTTAAGTGTACCGTTTGGTGCGGTGTTTCGTCGGCAAGGATAATTGGCCCATATTTTTTTGAAAATGAACACGGTGTCGCCGTTTCCATCACTGGTGTTAGATATCGGACAATGGTGGAAGATTTTTTAAGGCCAGCTGTGGAAAACCATCCGCAAGTATGGTTCCAACAGGATGGAGCCACAGCGCACACTGCGAGGGACACAATCGCTCTTTTACGCGACATCTTTGGTGAACGAATTATTTCCCGTACAAGCGATTTTAATTGGCCTCCGCGTTCACCGGATTTAACCACTTCAGACTGTTTCCTTTGGGGTTATTTGAAAGGAAAAGTCTATATTAATAAGCCTCGAATCATACAGCAATTAAAAAATAATATACGCGACGAAATCAACAACATAACACCTGAAGTTTTGCGAAAGGTTATGGAAAATGTTTTGGAAAGAGCACGAATATGCGAAACAGAAAATGGCCACCACTTGCGAGATATAATTTTTAATAATTAAATTAAAAATATTCTCCATTAATATACTGTATTTAAAATTTAAAAAAATTAATAATTATGTCTTAAATAAGAAGTTATAATGAAATCTTGCTGGAAGAAAATAGAAATACTCTTGTTATTAACGTAGACGGCTGTTGACTTTTTCTGTTTGTTACATCATAAATATTTTCCTCCGAGTTTAAGATAAAAGGAAAATAAACAACAAAAAAAATAATGAAACTTGTCATATCCAAGGTTTATGATGACTAAACACTTTTAACGTCTACATCGGTATGTATTAGCTTTCATAATTGGGTATGTTAAAATCCCACGTTCTATTTACGTTCCTTAGCCATGTTTTCGCTTTCGGTATATCCACAGTAATTAAGTATTTAATTAAAGGAATTTTCTTAACAGCGTTAGTAAGCTTTGAGGTAACAGATTGTGTGGGTCGCGTATGTACAAAGAAAACACTAATGAAATGTTAAAAAGTTATTCCCAAAAGATTGTTGAATATTTTTCGGCAAGGGTTGCTTTGACTTTTCCTAACAAGTAAGTTAAATAAGCTTATAGATAATTGGCTACGTGATAATTTACTTCGCTGTTGTCTTACAGAGGAAATAGACTGGTGAAACTCACTTGGAAGAAGGAAAAATATTTTCAATTTTACTTAGAATTTATTTGAAGCTTGTGAGAAAATTCTTAGCTTTTATTGTGTAGAGAAGAGTTATTGATTAGTTCTTGTGAATTATACAGGTCTGAAATTTTTGTTTTCAGCTGCATGGGTTATTTTTCGTAACTATTATGTTTTCTAGTCTGCTGAATCCAAAAATTATTTCCATTTATCTCCATCACGTACGCTTCTTTTGCAAAATACAAAGTGTTTGCATAAAAAAGCATAACACTAATGAAAAAGCCACCGTTTTATTACAATGAATTAAACAATACCTCTTACTGTGGTGTCTCCTGGTCCTCGTTACAACTTCTCCGAGGCGGGCTCATTAGAGGCCGGTTTTATTGTTGTGATAAATAATACACTCGAAAACAATATAAATATAACATTTCATAAATACTTAACAATAATTTTACATGCTACGGTGTTCGCACAAGTACAAGTACAAGATTGGGGCGTTTTCTCTGTATCCAGTATATACAAGCTGTCCCGTATCTTTATGTTCAAATTTTAGGAGTGTAAAGTAGACATAATTTCAAATAACAAAAACGCAAAACTTGTATATCCATACCAAACAAATCCAAACAAATAAAAATGGATATACAAGTTTTGCGTTTTTGTTACTTGAAATGAAGTCTACTTTACACTCCTAAAATTTGAACATAACGATACGGGACACTTGTATGTATATAGACAATTAAGTATTATCGACCGTACTGTATAAGTAAAAATTAATTAACGGCTGAGCGGTCTTCCAAATAAAAAAAAATCCTTTATTTCACTCTATCTATTTCATAACGAATTTGTTACTTCTTCAGGAGTGCAATTGAGAGTAAACAAGATTTTGTTTTTCGAAAGGTTGATGATAAACCAACATCGTATTAATTTAGTGTTTCAAATTTGATTGATTTTAGCATGTTTAGTGTCGTTCTTTGATCAATTTTAACTCTCAATTGCACTCCTGTAGAAATAACAAATTCGTTATGAAATATATAGAGTGAAATAAAGGAGTTCTTTTTATTTGACAGACCGCTCACCCGTTAATTAATTTTTACTTATTTATATATATATATATATATATATATATATATATATATAAATATATACATATATGTGTTTAGATAATTTCTTAGCCGTTTATTTAATATATCAATTGATAAATTCTTGAAGTTTTTCGGCTTTTATATGAAATATTTATAAATATTATCAAATTCGTATGTAATTGCGAAGTAAATATGAATCTAAACATTGCTGTCTACAAATTACAACGCAAGTCATACGAAATTTTTAATTGAAAAATGTTGTGTACGTTAGGAGTTGAACCCAAGTCTACGGTTAGCCGGACCGTTGCTTTACCAATTCGGCCACGATAGACCTTGGTTCGAGCTAATTAGAAATGCATTATAAGGTAACAGAGTTAATAATTCATATGTCAGTTATTGAAAGTAGATGTCATCTGCTTTCAATAACTGACATTAGCTTTCAATAACTGACATCTGCTTTCAAAACTGACATCTGATTTCAAAATTGACTTCCGCTTTCAAAACTGACATCTACTGTCAATAAGCATTTCAATATTTACCAGTTTTAAGTCACTTTTCCTGGTCTCATTACATTTGTCATCTATCAAAACTCCTAAATGCACACAGTTTCCTATCTATTCACACTTCAAGACTTCTTCACCAGTGGCTAGCAGTATACCTGCATTATAGTTAGCAAAATTATCAGATGAAGTGTAATTTCTATAATTATAACACCAAGAACAGTGATGAGACTTCTTAAATTCAGATCAACACTACAACAGCTCTCCAAACAAAAAACTTTACAGAAGGATCTTTCAACTTAATTTACCCTATGGTTCCTATTATAAATACTATAACCAAAGCAATTAAACTAAAGCAGTTGTAAAATGCAGTTATTAATACGTCGTATAGTTTATATGATCATTTAATGTATTAAATATGCCCCGACAATAATCCAAAATTTATCCTGCAATCGTTTGATAGGGTTGATTTTAATTTAAATTATTTTAAATACAGAATTAATAGCAAATCATTTTCCACGAACATTTTGTCTAAGTCTGCATAGTAATAAATATCTCCTACTAAACTTCGAGGGCTTATAATCACATTCCAGGGCGGTAATTGTATGAGTGTTGTAAATTGCACTAACATTTGATTTAATAAGGGTTATGTTTGGGTGCAGATGGAGCGCAAGGGATGTTCGAATCTCCAGAACAAACATATTTGCCTGTTCATACGCGCAACTCATTACCGAGAGAACACACATATTTGTTTATGCGCTGTGTAAACGTGTCCTCTAACCAAACCGAGGCCACTCACAAAGAGAATTGGAAAAGAGCTTATGTTCTCATTATGAATGTTTGAAGAAGTCGAGTTACAAAGTTAATGAAAAATTTAGATACTGCAGCCGCTACTGTAATCTTTAGAAAACAGATATTCCGATCGTATTAAGTGAAGTGCTGATGTACAGTTTCGTATGTCGCGATCTTTATTTATCGTGTGTATTGAATTTGAACTAACAATCTTCATTATTAATGCAGGGGGTGGGGGAATAGATGCAAAAATTAAGAAAATTATTTGATCCCATCCATATAATACGATCCAAGTCTTTAAAATAAGCTATTGTTGTGTCGATATTCTCATATTTGTTTACCCCAAGCCATTTCCTAATTTTTGGAAAGATAATTGTTTGAAGGGACTAAATCTGATGAACACCTTAGGCACGTATGCCTAATGGTTTCGGACCGTAATGCCATCAATTTATCTATAATGATTGGAGAAGAGTAAACTGGTGTGTTGTCTTCATTCCAAAAAGTAGTGACCATTACCTCAACAGTTGATTGGAGCACATTCTCAGATTGTAATCCATTGTTAGGAAAGACATTTTCTTAGTTACGGTTGGACTAGTGCATCCATGTTTCGTTCAATGGCGCAGAAATTATTGTGAATTAAATAGCACCAAACTGTGCTCACAAATGTTTACTTTATCCAGCATTAGTTGTGAGTAAAATGGTTTTCATCCAAATAATCGTGTTAAATTTCATGGACCTAGTCGTTTGAGATCCAAACTGCTTTAAAAATCTCATGTATTTGCAGACCGATTACCTTCTATCACTATCTTTGTGCTGAATTCCGTTCACGACGTATCAAATGCGTTAATTCTTATTGTATCCAGCTACGAAGAGATGTCCTAGATGCCCGGCAAATGAATGATTATATGTCCGGATTGTTCCAGATGTTTAGGGATCTAATGATGGTGGTTCTTGTGGTTGTAATTCCTGAATCCCATGTGTTGCTTCGCAGTGCATTTTATTTATTTTTTTTTACTTTCGGGCATAGTAAATGATCAAGCCAATACAATATAAACTTATTGATTTACATCATATAAACATTCAGTTTGGCATACTTGCAATGAGATATTGGATGTAAATTATGGATTGGATATACGAGGTCTGACCCATAAGTAATGAGACTGATTTTTTAGCTGCGCTTGTGGTAACACTGCGAACCTGAAACTTCAGTCGGTTAATCTCCCATCCCTCCCCTCTCGATACATGTGCGCGCGACTTTCATACGTTCGTCTGTGTTGAGCTTCCGACAACGTGTTTGTAAACCGTGTCACGAATATGGAACGACGTAATATTGAACAGCGGTACTCGATTAAATTTTGCGTTAAACTCGCGATTCTGTTATGGAAACGTACGGTAAATTGGTCAAAGTGTTCGATGATGAAGCCCTGAGTCGTGCTCAGGTGTTTCGATGGCATAAAGATTTTAAAAATGGTCGTGAGAGCGTCGGCGATGAACCACGAAGTGGGAGGTCGGTTGAAGCTCGAACTGACAACAATGTTCAGCGTGTGCGCACCCTCGTGCATCAAGATCGGCGGCTAACCATTCGAATGTTGGCTGATGAACTTAATTTGAAACGAGAAACCGTCAGAAAAATTCATCCTGATAATGCTCCATGCCATTGTGCCTTCGGTGTGTCGCAGTTTTTGACCTCTAAACACTGATTTCGTCAACTGATGGATGAAATACCGGTCAAAATGTGCCGAAAAGTGGCCCAAAATTACCTAAATGGGATCGAGTCTTGCCACAAATACCGAGGGGGGCATTTGAATGATATTGTATTTCACCCAATGGCAAGATCCAAACTTAATAATAAAAAAAATTCATAAAAAATTAAATTTTATGTGTTTTTTTACGTTTTTTTTGAAACCTAAAAATGGATAACCTTTTATAACCCCATATAATGATATTTTGATTATTCCTTCATATCGTGTTTGTTTTCGACTATACCTTTTACAGTCTTAAGCCTATCCCGAATTAACAGATCATCCGTTGTGGTTCTTAACGATCCTTGCTAATTGATAGAGAAGACCTAACATAGTGTTTATACCGAATGGCTTTAGGTTCGCGTGCTATTTTGATTTTCAAAAAATAATCTCGTTCGTCCATTTTCCATTAACCAAAATTTTCGATTAACTCCAATGACTGCTAGGAAGAGGAGAACGAAAGAATGTAGCTAAAATTTGGTATACGTTCTTACGAAAGATGCTAGAAACTAAATGTCTTTAATCTATTACTACTATTTGAAATAATAGGGTAATACGGTGTAATCTGTGTTACAATGGTATTGCGTTTTCTGACTACGGATAATGTACTTATATATGAACAAATAAATGTGTTTGAAAATGTAAGGGCTTGAATACAATTCAAATATATTAAAAATAAATAGACTAAAGTCTATTGTTACCATAGGAAAGCGCGAATATTGCTGTCATAAAAACTATCACGAGGATTTAAACTAGTTACCGAACCCCCTTTGTATATATTTAAAATAACTAGTTTCGCTATTCCATATATTTGCTTGAAATTCACAAAATTAAAAAATGTCAATACATGTTTTTAATTAAATCACAAATGAAATTATTTAAACAAAAAAAGTAAACATAAAACGAGCACTTAAAAAAAAATGAAGCTCGCAAACAAAAATAAAAGAACTGATATTCACGAAACGGTCACTAAAGTAAAACAAACAAAGCCTGACATTGATTGTTATTAATTTTTTTAAATCTACGACGAGAACGTAATTAATGGATACGTTCTTTTGTCGAAAAAGCTGACAAAAATTGATTGCTTTTATTAAAATACAAATTTCCCACTATTATAACGGCTGTTGCAGATCGATAAACTAATTTACTTGACGGACTTGTGGATTTATTTATAATAAGGGCGGGAACCATAAAAGGAAATTTTCCAGTCCATGCATAAGAATAGAGGGCGCTACTTTCGCTCACGGGTTTGATTTGACTTTATCGACGCCAATATTGTCCAGAATTCAAAATCAGTTTAGGAATAAATTAACAAAATTATTATTTGGAACATTTACATTATGTATAAATATCTTTTATTTAAATTTCAATAAGCCTTACAATAACATTTACAGGAAATATATTTTCATTATAAAGTCAATATCATAATAATTATAATAATAATAGTAGTTGGGCAGAAGTAACGCATCAGTCTAATAATTCCGTAAATATAAACTTTAGAACAAAATGTTGTCAACAAAAGCTTTTTGACAAGTTATTTTGTATTGGCTTCAATCATTTGCGTTTTTTTTCATGATGATTACATATGACAGCAAAAAAAATTTTGTTTTTAAATGGAAATAATATTTTCTTTTAGAAAATTCGGAATCTTTATTAATTTCTGAATATGAATATGTACTTTTTTCATGGGGTTAGATAATAAAAATATTGAGAAAAAAATTTTAATTTAATAAACGTACATTTGGACTAGTGCAGTGTTTTGTAGATTGCTTTGGAAATTGTAGATTTTTTGACTGTCATTGAATTATTGACGTTTCACAATAAAATAGTTTCCATCGTAAGACTTGCTTTTTTTAATACGTGTTTTGTGTGAAAATGGTCAAATTAACTACTAAAGAAAGAATAGAAATTCTTATGATGGTCGGATATGGTGGCAGGCAACGTTCACATCACGAAGTTTGCACTTTATTCAATAATGTTTATTTGGATCGAGATCCTATAGCTCAATCAACAGTTTCGAGATTGGTTACTAAATTTAGAGAAATGGGCGATGTTAGAGATATACCTAAAGCTGGCCGATCAAAAGAAATCACTAATGAAGACCGACCTCTTCATGTTTTACTAGCTGTAACGAAAAATCCCACTACGTCAACTACTCAACTAGGATTAGAAAATGATATGAGTAGCAGATCTATTAGACGAATATTAAAAGTGAACAAATACAAACCCTATAAGATACACTTACTGCACGAACTTAACGAAGATGACAGAAGATTACAGTTTTGTAAAACAATAATGGAATTGTCCAATAACGATCTAAATTTTTTAAACAACATCGTATTTTCTGACGTAGCTACATTTTGTCTAAATGGATTTGTAAATAGGCATAACTGCCGTTATTGGGCGACTGAGAATCCACATTGGATGCGAGAAAATCATACACAGCATCGCCACAAACTTAATGTGTGGGCTAGCATTGTTGGGCAACGAATCATAGGTCCGTACTTCTTGGAACACAACCTAAATGGTGATGGTTACTTACATTTATTGCGTAACCATATTGTACCAGATCTGTTGATTTTATTTCCTAACGACAATCAGCCAAGCATGCCAAACCGTAACCTATGGTTTCAACAAGATGGAGAACCACCACATTATGCTTTTAATGTTCGACAGTATTTAGACACAATTTTTCCCGGTCGTTGGATTGGACGTCGGGGTTTTATTGATTAGCGCGCTAGGTCTCCCGATTTAAATCCATTGGATTTCTCTCTTGGGGGACACTTGAAGTCGCAAGTTTACAAGGAGAAACCTAGAAACCTAGAGGATTTTAGAGCAAAAATTACTCGTGAGATACAAGCCATACCACCTAATAGTTTACAAAATACAATTCGTCATTTTTGGGAACATTTAGGACACGCCTTTTGTTGGTTGGAAGGGTGCAGATGTCTGTTTTCCGACTTTGACCACGGCTTGATTTTCTCTGTAGAGGATTTTTATAGCGTTTATATAATCTTTATTTATGCCTTGTTCTTCCAGTGTAGTCCACAATTTCTGAAGAGGGACGGAATTAAATGCCTTTTTTAGATCTATGAATGTAATATGGAGTTCTTTATCTTTTATTATGTTCTTTTCTGCTAGATGTCTTAGGGTGAATATATTGTCGGTACAGGATCTTCCCGGTCTAAAGCCACTTTGTTCTTCTATTTCTCAGATTTCTTTCTCTATTCTAGCTTTAAGGATTCTTCCATACAGTCTACCAGTGGATGAAGAGATGCTTATACCTCTAAAGTTCCCACATTTGTTTCTGTCGCCCTTCTTATATATTGAATTTATGTGGGTGATTGTCCAGTCATGGGGTATGTCTTCTCCAATTAGACATTTATTAAATATACGACATATTACTTTCAATGCTTCTGTTGTTGCATGTTTTAGTAGCTCAATAGGCAGATCACCTGGTCCAGGTGCTTTAGTATTTCTCATTTTCTGTAACTCCTTTTTTACTTCTTCTACCGTAATCTCCTCTCTGTTTCTCTATTGTATGTTTGATATATACTTGGCTAAATGTTTGGTGTGGCTTTCAACACTGCTTACTACTGGTCTTAATTCATTTCCCGGTTGAAATGTATTGTCCATATTCAGTATTTCATCCACCTCATGAAGCCATTCTATGGCGAAACAATATTGTAGTGTATTTACAATAAAAGAATTTTTGAAACTAGAAGTTTAATTACTTATTTCTTAGCGTTATAATGAAGTTTCAACAAAAATCTCCTTCGTCAATTAACTATTGCCTAAATAGTAAATTATGTGGAATGTTTAATTATAGATTATTGAAGTAAACATATAGAAACTCTTCATCTATAGAAGTAAAAGAACTTTGTACTAAAAGGCGAATGTGTATACTGTCACTTTCAATTTGTGTTTCATGTTTCAAAACAATATCATCTACTTCGGAAGTGAAATGGTACTTACAAAAATGTATACGTTGCGACACGCTAAGCATTTAAAGTGAAAAAACAAATTAATAGCTTCTTATCAGAATATATAATATGGGTCGAGTTTCCGAAAGAATTTAAATGCGGTTTTAGCACGGAGATTTATTTTTACGTGGCCTACTATGCTACTATGTTGTATTCTCCGTACAGTAAATATTCTTTTTTTTCGTTTTAAGGGAAACATAGTAAATTGCGTATTTTTTTTTTCAATTGCTAGCAGTTAGAAGTTTGTTATTATACTACACATTGAATCTGGAATGTGTACATATACAAGATAAAACGTAAAAATGTAATTGTTGCTATGGAAGTAGTGGCTTAGTAATTAAAATTATATTTAATCCATAATTATGATTCGGTACTATATATAATATCTTTTTCAAGCTGTAATGAAAGTAACATTTTTATTTCCCAAAGTATGAAGTACTACACTAGAATTCGCTAAAGATTAACAAGTCGTAAATCCTTGAGTAGATTAATGACTCAAAGTAACTATGTATTATTCTTGGTATTCTTAAATGTCCTGCATTGGCTTATGCTGATGATATCAAGATATATTATTCTATTTCCTGCGACAGGAGAATATCGAAGTTTTATCTGAGTGGTGTCGAATAGCTTGAAATTAAATATCAATAAATGTTAGGTCACTACCTATACTAGAAAAAAATGCAACCATTTCCTCATTATAACGAGCCATCGAAAAAATTCATAATTGGAGTAGACTGTGAAATTGGGTTGGTAATTTAGCCACTTCCACATAATGACATTTATTATTTGACATTGAAACTATAAGTTTGTGTCAAATTTTTCAAAACTCTTATTAATATAACAAAAAGCAAAAATTATCGAATGTTACTTCCGTACAGGTGTGAAAGTAAATGGCGAGTGGCAGTATTCAATTACGGAATGCATGGCTGATTTTAGTGAAGAACATCCTGAATTAGTGTTTGACTACAATGATTTTTACAATGTTTTGACAAATTGTGTAAAGTTATTCAGAGAGACTGGTAGCGTCGGTCGAAAAACTGGAAGTGGACGGCCATCTAAACGTACAGCTGATAATATTGAAGCCCTTTAGCATATTATTGATGAAAATCTAAAAGCATCCATTTCAGTGACCCAACAAACAAATTTATCTTATGGTACGTGCCAATTCATTCTTAAAAAGGTCTTACATTGTCATCCATACAAGCTGCAATGTTTTCATGAACTTTATCCAGTGGATTATTTAAGACGAGTGGAATTTTGTCAATGGTTTCAAAATAATCTACACAATCAGGATATCCTTAACACAGCTTTTTTCACGGATGAGGCCTGGTTTTATCTTTCTGGATATGTTAATTCATAGAATATGACATGTTGGTCCTCCGAAAATCCTCATTTTTTGTTGAAAAAACATTGCATCCCCAAAAAGTTGGTGTTTGGGTTGGAATATGTCGAAGAAGATTGGTGGTTCCCATTCTTTTGGAAGGTATACTTACTGCTGCAAGATATCGCAATGAGATACTCGGCTCATTCATAAATCAACTGGATGATGAGGAATTACAAAATGGGTATTTCCAACAAGATGGTGCAACAGCACATACGACCAGAGAAACACTTCAATATCTCAGAGAATTTTTTGATAACAGAATAATAAGCAGGAACACTGAAATCCCATATCCAACTAGGTCTTGCGATTTAAACATATGTGATTTTTTCGTATTGTCATACATCAAAAATTCGATTTATTCAACGCAATTAATAATCTGGAACAACTGAGAATTCTCATAACAGAAAAGTGTGAAAAGATCATCAACTCACCGCAAATGCTGCATAAAGTTTTTGCTGGATTGCGGAGAAGAGTTGGTTTGTGTTTAGATGTAAATGGACAACATTTTCAACAACTTCTGTAGCTATATGTAAATTTTGATTATGATTTCGATATTAAATAAATTATTTGTTTTCTTTTTTGTTGTAGTATCATTTCAATGCCATAACCTTTTTTTTACAATGAAACCAAATGAAACTGTCAAGCATCAAGTAATGTGTCATTATGTGGAAGTGGCTAAAGTACCAACCCAATTTCACAGTCTACTCCAATTATGAATTTTTTCGATGGCTCGTTACATATAATCCTGTAATTGGACTGATTTGTCTGTTGGTCTAATAAATTTAATATTATGCCACTCGTTTAAACAAAATAATAAAAACGTTTGCAAATATATTGGATTTAAAAATGAGAAAAAAATGAATTTTTTCGATGGCTCGTTAGAATACTTATGTTTTTATATCGTCCCAATAATCCCAATAATTCGTCGTCTTGAAACTGCTAGCCGGAGACCTATTTTTTGTGGATATCGTTTCCACAAATTCGTGAGAGTTTTCTGCAGACCAATTTTCATATTTTGCTTGTTTAAACATCCTAAAAGACGGAACCAAGCCTCATCCGAAAAGAAGTATTGCCGAGAATATCATTATTATTTATGTTATTCAAAAACCATAGGACATACTGTGTTCTCGTAAGAAAATTTACCTGTTTAAGTTCCGAAACTGTTTGAATTTTAGCCCTTTTTTAAAATACACCCATACCTCGTTATAAGGCCGCTATTTATACGGCATTTCGCTACAACGACCTTTTTTCGGGCTAAAATGTTTTATTATACGGCAAATAGTATAGTAGTATATATAGTATATAGTAGTATAATAGTAATAATTGTATTTGCTTTATTTTTGTATATATGTACATATTATTCGTAACTGAGCAAAACGTAGCGCGCACTACGAAAGAGACTAAACGTTCGTAAAAACGGGGAACTCCAAAATAACGTTTTGATAAAAAAAGCAAAAGCACACAAGAACGCACGCATTTGATGGAAATGGCGTATTCTAGTGATCAGCATAGTTATTAATTGCTGAATTAAAAACGCAGTTGGTACGTTTCGTAATTAATTCAATAATTCTTTTAAATACAATCTATCCTTTTTTAGTAAAAATGCCACCGAAACGTTCATTCAATTTGGAGATTGATGCTGCTAATAATAAAAAGAGAAGCCGAAAATCTGTCATGCTAGAGACCAAATTAGAAGTTTTACGTCGTATTGAAGCTGGTGAGTAAATTGTTCAAATTTGTGATGCAATGGGACTGGTGAAATCTACCGTTCAAACTATTAGTGATAGAAAAAAAGAAGTTGAAATCCGCTACACCTTCAAGTGTTTCAAAATTAACTCGCCAAAGAAGCAGTGCTATGGAAAAAAATGGAAAAATTATTAGTTATGTGGATTGAAGACAATAATGAACGAAGGATGTCAATAAGCCAGATGACTATCCAAGAAAAGGCCAAAAGTATTTTCGAAAATTTAAAGAGAGAGGATAATGATGAATCTGCGAAAGATGAAAAATTCGAAGCAAGCCGAGATTGGTTTGAGAAATTAAAAAATCGACACAATTTGCATAAGTTAAAAATGAAAGGCGGAAACGCTAGTGACGATGATAACGCAGGCAAAGAATATCCCAACACGTTGAAAAAAGTTATAGAAAGGGGTGGATACCAACCAGAACAAGTTTGTAATGTAGACGAAACATGACTCTATTGGAAGCGAATGCCTGAAAGAATTTTCATTTCAAAATCTGAAAAGTCTGCATCTGGATAGAAGGTCTCTAAAGAACGAGTAACTTTGCTTCTTGGTGAAAATGCTGCAGGGGATTTTAAGCTAAAACCACTGCTAGTATATCATTTAGAAAATCCAAGGTGTTTGAAGGGCTAAACAAGAAATAATTGCCTGTCATTTGGAAATCCAATAAGAAAGGTTGGATCACTAAGATTATTTTCGAGGACTGGTTTAAAAATAACTTTTGGCCAGAAGTAAAAAAATATTTAAAGGAAAAGAACTTGAGCATCAAGGCATTGGTCATTTTGGATAATCCAAGGCACCTGGTTAATTTACCAGAATTATTAGAAGATGTGGAGATTGAGTACTTTCTCAAAAATACAACAGCGCTGATCCAACCAATGGATCAGGGTGCTATAGCAACTTTTAAGGCTTATTATTTACGCCGAACTTTTCGTAAACTTATTCAGCAAACCGATGGTGAATCTTCGATCAAACAATTTTGGAAAAACTACAACATCAAAGATGCCGTGTTCAACATTAGCGAATCATGGAAAGACTTAAAGTCAAGCACAATGAACAAATATATTAGAAACAAATATTGCCAGAATGCATAAAATCTAATGAGTCTGAAGTTAATTCTCTTCCTGAAGTTCGACAAAACATAATGAGCTTAGCAAAAGATCTTGGTTTTGAAGATTTAGAAGAAGGTGATTTGATTGACTCGCTCGATGCTGACAGAGAACCTCTTTCAAACGAGGAGCTGATCCAGTTAGTAACCGAACAAACTCTTGATGAGAAGCCAGAGCTTGCTATATCCAGACAACTAACAGCAAAAACCTTGACGAATGCGCTTTCTTATTTCGAGAAGGGAATGAACATCCTTCCTCAAAACGATCCCGACGAAGAACGCAGCGATAAAGTATCTCGAGAAGTAAACTCAGCCATTAGATGTGACAAAACGTTGCAAAAAGAAGCAGAAAATTTGAAATAGTTAAGTCATTCAACAGCAACGGCAGCACTGTTCGTTTTCTAGGTGCTCCACCGCCAGGTTTACGAGTTATAGCCCCTGTTTCACTAAATTTAATAACACAAGCTTGAATATATTTTTTGCAGTTGTGCGTAAGTAACTGGCAGTTTAGGATACTGTTGCCGGAAATCCTGTAAGCACTGATTAATGGAATACACCCAATCTCTATTTTCTAATTTTTGGCCAGTTCTACAGTATATCCGCGGATTGAGTTTACAAGAGGAAAAAAAAATGATCTTTGATTTTGCACAAAAACTTCAAAGGAATAATATGTTTTGCTTGTCCTGAAACCACCAAATCTGTAATTGGAACTTCATTGTTCTGACTCAGTGGAGGAAAAAGTTCATTTTTCTCTTGATTTTGGACTTGGAATAATTTTTATCTGCTTTTTAAATCCCATCGCATTGGCGATTTTATTTTTTTGACAACGATGTCACTTTGACAAATGAATTTACGCAAGTTAAATAGCGAAAATGTTTGTGAAAAACTAAATGGTAACTCAAACAACTTTAAGATAAAAAAGTCATTTTTAGCAAGAACAATCATTATTCAAATAACCCCCCACATATTTCTGCGCACAATTCTACTCTAAAATAAAGCTTCTTTAAACTTTTTGAATTATTTCAATGGACACCTAGACATAATTTGCTTTAAACGTCCCCACAAATAAAAATCCAAAATTGTTAAATCTGGATTTCTGCCATACACCATTTCTTCCAGTCCACTGATCTCCAAATTCCAAATTCCAGCTTCCAATCCACTAATCTCTGAATTTAACCAGTTTGTAACAATGGGAGTATAATGTGCAGGACTGCTGAAAAAAAAATACGCTGGTAATTAATTTCTAACGCATTAAGCCTATCGTTAAGAAAATTTTCTAACATAGCTAAATATGTGTGCTGATTAACGTTGTTAGAAAAAAAGTATGGACCTATTATTCCGCGATAACCAATAGCACACCATACATTTACCTTAGCAAAATACTGGCGACCATTGAAACTTCTGCAATATCTTACATGCTTTGAGGCAACTGTCCCATTGGTAAAAAATATTACCTCATCAGAAAACATTATTCTGCGATAAAAATTTCGGTCTCTCGATATTTCATCTTCCATCCACAAACAAAAATATAATCGTTTTGCATCATCCCCGGTTCCAATGTATGATTAAATATCGGTTTGTATGGGTGAATTTTATTCTTTTTCAAAATTCTTTGAATACGGGACTTACTAATGCCCAGTTGGAATGGCCGCCTCCTTAGTGAGGTTTTTGATTGATCCCGCACAGATTCCAACACCGAAATGGTAGCAGCGTCGCCTTCATCGTACGATTTATTCTGTTTCTTTAAATATTTAACAGATCCAGTTGTTTTTATCCAGCCTTTTTATTAGTTTTTGGGCCTTACTACGTGAAACTTAAATATTCCAAAATTTCTCATTAAACTTTTCAATAACATGACAACTTTGCTCACCCGTATCATAACATTGAATCAAATAAATTCTCTACTCCAAAAAAATGAGAAAAATGTACTTTTCTTTCCGCTCGGTTATGATAGTGGGGCTTTAGTTACAGATTTTCTGGTTTCAGGACAAGCAAAAAATTTTATTCCTTTGAAGTTTTAACGAAAAAACAAAAATTAATTTCTTTTTCCTCTTGTAAACTCAATCCAGGGACATACTGTATAGTAACTTTGAATAATAAATATTTTATGTTGTAACTCTAACATTATAATAAAATAATTTAAAAAATATAAGCGTTTATAATTTGAATTTATGTATGGCAACTGTCATACATAAATTCTAGTTTTCTAAAGCTTCGCAGGTGCACAAATCTTTGATAACTTAATTACTTAGAAAACAGCTTATTGTAATGAAGAAAGTTTTTGACGACACGTTATGTACATGTAATTTTTGTGAAATATAAAAATGCATATTTTTATATCACTCATGGTAGTTCCTTCCAGAAAATATTACAAGATTCTTGTTATAATCATATATATATATATATATAAAATATCCTGTATATATTCTAGATTGACATTACCTTATTTAAATGTTCAAAAAATCTTCACTGTTTACCAATTAGTGCATCCTCGTGGAATATATACAAATACATAGACTTTTATAAAAAATATACGCCTTTAGATATCTCATTTTGAACCATATTTAAAATGAAAGAGATGAAAATTTAATATGTAATATAGTTCCTGTTTGTGTTTTTTGTGTCACACACATAAAAAAAAGTTTGTGATTTTTTTGTTGTTTCGGGTTCATTAAAATCTGGATGGAATAAAATTTTATATAACTGATATATGTATGTATTAATAGCAAGAGTATTTTTTTTCATAAAATGTTAACATGTTTCAGACAATATTTCTATAGTATGTAACATTTATTTTCCTTTTTAATATACATTATATTGATCAATTGAAGTTAAGAGGATTGGCAATCGTATAATATAGTGAAACAATTAATATAATATCTTCTTTTATTTAGGTCGAAACCTGTTTTTCTTTACGCATCCATCATGGTGTTTCAGTGTAAGTAGAGACCCAGTATTTAATCACAGATTGAACAACATTATTTCAATCTATTTAATCTAGTTTAGCTTCATATTTTATATTTGATCATACTGTATATTTACCTTTTATATTTAAGCAATCGTTTGTTCCGTAAATAGTTCGCATATCCAGCCTGAATAATAGTTCATTTACTTATTCTGCTTATTCGTATTAATAGTTAGTATGTCAAACAGGGTGTGTCACAGACATCAGCATAAATATTATGAAATCCTAGACCTACTATAACGTAAAAATGCATTATAAGCTTCCGTTTGAATTTTTTAATAAAACGAGGTGATACACCAGCGTCCACCCGCAATAAATATTATATGTCCTAGATTTTAACTACATTTACTCGAGGCACATTAAATAATTTTTAAATTAAATTAAATAATTTTTATTAAATAAATTATTAAAGAATGTTGTGTTTCTTTATCAGTATTTACCCAGTTTTCATTCCATCTTTTTAGCGGTATCCCAGGATCTTTTCTTCCTGCTGGTCTTTGGTTTCTTACTATTTTTATCAACCTGTTCTCATCAGCCCTTTGGATATGCTCGTTCCATGCTTTTCTTCTTTCTCCGACAAATTCAACATCTCCGATTCCACACTCCTATCTTATAGCTTCGTTCCTAACTCTATTTCTCCTTGTTTTTCCCAATAAAGTTCTTAAACTGTTCATTTCCGTTATTCGAATCAGTTGGTTAATTCTGCTTGTATTGGCATGGGTTTCAGCTGCATACGTCATTATTGGCCTTACCATGGTTTCAAATATTTTAACTTTGCTCTCTGTTGTGATGAGGTGTTTATTTTTCCAGGTGATATCTCTTAAGATATCCAGACACTCTTGGTCTCTTGCCAGATTTCTCTGTAGTTGTTCGATTCACTGGATATTTCTACCCCCAAGTACACAAAAGAAATCACTTGTTCGACGATTTTGTTGCATATTTCGCAACCACCAACGATTTTGTCGTTTCGTGGATATTTGCATTTTGTATCTTTCAGCCGTTCTTTTTGAATCGATGGAGAAGTCTCTGTAGGTTGTTCTCAGTATCTGTGATTATCACTTCATCATCAACGCAACATAAATTGTTTTCCCCCATTTTGTAGCCTTTTATGTTTTTCACGTCTATGAGTTTATTCATGATAAGATTAAAAAGTATTGTGCTTAGAGAATCGCCTTGTAGGATACCAATGCTGTTTTTAATTTGTATATCTCTTTCCGGTATAGTGGGACACGCATTGTACCACATAGTAAAGTAACTTTGAGTCATGGTGGTACTCTAAATGTACCATTTGCTAATAAATTCGTAACATAAAGCGCAGTGGTGCTGTAGCTTTACCACATTACAAGTCTCTTCCCTGAAGTGTAACTTTTGGATCGATTGAAGGTAGTTATCGTCGAAAAAGACCCGGAGGAAAGCATAAAAAATCATTTTCCATCATAACAATGCTCCAGTTCATACGAGCGAAATTGTCAAAGAAAAATTGGCCAAATTAAAGCTTGAAACGCCCTTATTCGCTGGATTTAGCTGAGCCGGACTATTATCAGAACCCCAAACTGAAGAAACACCTCGGCAGTATGAGATTTGCTTCGGACGAGGAACTGATAGCTGCCGTTGAACACTATTTTGAGGAGCTCGAAGAAAATGAGTACTGTGAAGCAGTGGCGGCTCTTTAATGAGAGCAAGTGAGCAATTGCACCCCCTGGAATTATGAAACAAAACAAACCAAGCGGCGACTAACTGTGAAAGTATTTTTTTATTATGTATATTATCTATTCATACTTTCATAGTTATTGACGAGGAACATTGCACGCTAACAACGTACATACACCAATCGTCGTCACAGATATACTGAGCAAAGCCCAACTCTTGCTCTTTTAAGGCATTAACATTACATTGATGGTGGGGAGAACTGTATTTTGCCGTACTTCAATGTCGTATAATACATAGCGTTGGAGCAACTGAACCAGACTGCTCTCGGGCGTTGTTACAATAATTCCGTGTCCTTTTTAGAGAACAACGCATTTTCGCGTTAACGTATAATTAAAAAATCGCAGTAAAAAGCTCAAACGGCCGATGCCTCAATTATGTTTAGAAAATAAACAATCTGTTAAAGGTAAAGACGTTATAAGAAAATTCAAAATGGATATTTATCAGAAAAATGACTGTATTTGTGGGTGTGAAATTAAAAATACTTTGAAAAGCTAGTGCCAATTTGCGAATTTTAGAGGAGGAAAATTTTATCTATTGGTTAACTTTCTTTCATAAAATTATGCCACATGTGGACATATTGTTTAATCAATTACAAAATGTCAATACAGATGCATTAAGAATCAAGAATAATTTAGATAATTTTGAACGCGTTATTGGAAAAATTCGAACCGAAATCGCTGACACAGATAATCAGTTGGTTAAACAAAATGACCCAGAACTGACTCCTCGACCATCAAAGCGGCGAAGAGTAACTGATGGTAGCCAAAGAAGGAGGGAAACTATTGAAGTGTGAGATATTATTTTGCTGGAAATAAAAACTAGATTTACAGGGCACTTAATATTAGCAAACTTAATTTCTTTTAAACAGTTCTCCTCCTTTCAAAAAAAATTTCCGGAAGATTGCCTTAAAGAAGCAGTAAAATTTTATCCATGCCTCAATGAAAGCAGGCTACGAACTAAATTAAGTGTTCTAGAGAAGAATTTAGGCAAAATATAGAAGTCGGTGCTGTAGGTCTGCTAGGTCTTCTGCTGGATGGATTAAGCGACACCTTTAATGAAGTTGTTACGCTTTTAAAAATTGTCATTACAATCCCAATGACAACGTCCGAAGCGGAACGCCAGTTTTCACGGCTGAAGAGAATAAAAACTTTCCTGAGAAATACAATGAAAGAAGAGAGATTAAATGCCCTTACTATGTTATCTTGTGAAAAAGAATGTATAAATGATTTCCCAAACTTTAATGAAAAAGTGATAGAACTGTTCTGCAAGTCAAAGACACGTAAAATGGACTTCGTTTATCGTCAGATGTAATTAAACTGTATAGTGTAATATTTATTATTCCCTCAAAACAAACTCTACAATGAACAGTACCTGTCTGGAACAGTACGTCAGTGAAATTTATAAGGATTGGGTAAGCGTTTTTGTATTACACTTTTTAATTTTGAAATTATGCACTCCCTATGTGAACCACCCCGAGCCGCCACTGCTGTGAAGGCATAAATAAATTTGAGGATCGACTAAATAAATGTATTGATCTTGAGGGAGATTATGTCGAAAAATAAAACACATTTCACTGAAATATTGATTTTTGTTATACTTTAGTTAGCGAATTTTTCAGCTTACCCTGGTATTTTCACTAACAACCTGGAATAAAACTGTTTGGAAATTTAAAGGAAAAGGCAGTCAGTTCTGTGAATTTTTTCTTCGACATTACCCACAAGTTCGTTCGTCGCAACAATTGGTCTTGCACTCCGTTTTTCATCGTGGACATTACTTCGTCCTTCTCGAAAGATACGGCACCTTCCTCTAACCACACTGTCACTCATAACATTTTCATCATATACAGAAGAAAGTTTACGATTAATCTCAGCAGCTTTCATGTTCTTTGCAGAATGAAATCGGATAACAACGGTCGGCGGGATTTTCAATTATAGCAGCCATTTTAAACGACCAAAATAGCAGGAAAAGTTGTTTGAACGATTTTATTACTAGTACGGTTAGACTCAAACCGAACCAGACTACACCGCAGCGCTGCGATCGCGCCTCCGCTGCTCACTAGGCGGAAACGGAATTTACTTTACGAATCCCCTTCGTATAAAAGAAAAGATAGTGTTTACCAGTGTTATTAGAATAAATTATACAGATGTATGTAATAATAATGAACGTAAAACAGTCCAATTTACATTTGGATATATCTAAATTCAATTTCTTTAGGAGATAGTTTCTGAATTAGGGACGGTTTCATGAAATTTCGTGTTTTCAGCTTTGATAATGTGGGCGTTATATACGTTTGGGTTTGACGTCAGACTGCATCGTTATTATTGTATGTACGAACTTTGCCCTTACTAAATAATTTATAGCGGCCTGGAAGTTAAAGCAAACGGGTTATGTCTTAGGGAGCTTCAGAACCGAAAACGAAAAAAAAATTATTAATTGCTCGAAACTCGGTTGCGATGTTCAATATAAAAGCTGATTCCGAAAATCTCACATACAATGAAATTCCCTCAGTAAATGTAAATCCAATATTTCTAATCTAATATGGGAATATTAAAATTGGCTCCGAGAGTAAGGTTAATTCAAAATACATTCATTGTCTTGTGCCAGAA
Source organism: Melolontha melolontha (assembly GCA_935421215.2). Classification (NCBI taxonomy): domain Eukaryota; kingdom Metazoa; phylum Arthropoda; class Insecta; order Coleoptera; family Scarabaeidae; genus Melolontha; species Melolontha melolontha. The sequence continues at coordinate 4,085,360 of OW285239.1, read as the reverse complement.
ACAGATTTTACAATTAATTATATATTTCGCAAAGCCGTTTTATTGCAATACCATTCTCTACAAAGAATTTAAATTAGAAACAGGAATATTTATGAAATTGATTGTTATCGAATCTGCAACCCTCCTGGGAATAAACTCTGTTATACGCGAAACAAAATATTTATAGAAATAAAAATAGTAACTTTTTATGGATGACACTTTGACAAGGAACATGTTCTGGTCTTGAGAAAGAATGGATTTGGTTTTTTCGATTTTGGTGAGAGAATAGAGTTTTGAGATTGATTATCAAAGCGACATTTATACGCTTCGCTATGGCTTAGTTAGATATGAAATGAATGGAAATGTAAATAAAACTTTAATAGCGAACATAAACTCACCGAGAAAATCATTCAATTCAATACTCTGCTTTGCGTTGCTGTGGCTATGTGGAATGAAAGCAAAGGAAGAAAAAATATGTCTTTCACAAAAATTATTGTCAAACTAGTGGATTTACTACATTTTGCGATCCACTGTTACCAACCGAGAAACTTAATAGCAATAAACAAATCGACGCTATTTACATCGATATGACAAAAACTTTCGACCACATTGAGCATTCTCTACTCTTAATTAAGGTCGATGCCCTTACCCTTTCCATGTCACTGGTTAATTTCTTTAAATCATACCTTATCAATCGTAATCATTATGTAGCTTATAGGATTTATGTTTCCAATAGTTTTTTTGGCATCCTCAGGTGTTCCTCAAGGAACTAATTTAGGTCTTTTATTGTTTCTCTTATACATTAACTGCAAAGTTGCTCTTCGCAAACGATTTAAAATTATATGCTACAATCAACACCATCGACGATTGCATATTGCTTCAGAATCAGATTGAGGTAGTACAGATCTGGTGCTCCAAAAACATATTAACTATGAACGTCGCTTAGTGTATGACTCACGTAAAATTAATAATATTACTTATGACTACACTTATGACAAAACAGTTATTCAACGTACACAATCAGCATAATCTTTGATATATTAACCGAACATATCAACACCATGACTGCTTCGTCCTTAACCCTGGATAGGATACATGAAGTATATGCGCGTTAATGGATACATGGGGTATAGAGAAACCCCACCCAGAAAGAAGACTATTATTTTTAAATAAATGTATATTGAAATATTTTCAACCTAATTATAAACTACATCTGGCCAATTGTGGCATAAATTGCAGACATCTAGACGATGGTCAGGGTATACAGCTTTGTGACACTTAGCATGATTTTCTGTCGCTTGACCTAGGGCATAGATAATATCTAACACTTTTGGCCAATTTAGGCGGTGGTTCTAAATTATTAGACTGCTAAATAGACAATATATCATGTATGTCTCGGCGGAGTTCCCGTGTCAAATTTGTTTGAAGCCTTCTTTCCATGTGTTGTCGTACTAACTGGAATCCAGGTTAATACAGAAATTTTCTGCGAATAACTTTATCTGGTCTTTTAGCAAGCCTGAAAAGTATCATGGAATGAATGCCAGCTTGATCCAACATTACGAAAGAATATCGCAAAGGCCATCTTTGAGTTTTATGCGCTACGGTATAAGAATGTGCCATTTGATCAAAAGTATCTACTACACACTTCGTGGAGTTGTAAAAGTCAATTATTTCTTGATATTGACGTCATTAGAGGCACGTGAAATGCTATAGAGTTTAATATTTCAGACGAGTCAATTCGCCCATCATTCAATCTACATGTAAATCGCGCAGCATTAACCTATTGGCGATATTTTAAAGATTTGAAATTATGTCTGTCTAAAAGGTGGTTGTAGTCAGTATTTCTTTCGGGATATCTACCTACAGTACCTACACCTGAAGGAAAAGTATTTCAGAAATCTCCTTTGAACCCGTTCCAGTGACGAATCATGCGTCGAGTAGTAAGCCGAAGAATACATCAATCTACTCAAAACAAAGGCCTGGTACAGCGATTTCAGAACAGTTAAATTCTAAAACTGACTGCTATACCTCATAACGAAGCCCAACATTCTAGAAGTAAACGAGAAGGTATCCTAAAGGTGCAAGTTAAAGGACATACGCAAAGCAGAAAAAGAAGAGGTCCAAGATTAGAGCCCTGAGGCACACCAGATATTGAAGTAAATTGGTAAGAGTAAAAGCCGTTATAAAATACATAATTAACTCTATTCACAACGTACGAGGTAATTAGTTCTAACGCAGATGGATTAAAGCCGTAAGCACTTAATTTGAGGATCATTAAATTCACATTCATGATAATAAAGTCTGCCAGGGATTCTGGTTCTTCCTTTCCTGTGGTTAATATACTATATAAAGATATGACAGGGGGATATGATAGGGCGAAAGGTTTCCTAAGCCTCCAATGAACTTACAACACCTATATGATGCCCTGTTGGTTGCTTGGAATGAGCTTCTCTAGGAGTCTATAGATCATCTTATTACGAACATGCCCAGGCGAGTAGCAGAATGTATTTGTTTATGCGGATCGGAAATTCATTATTTTCTCTACACGGAAGTAATGAAAATTAATTTATTATCCAAAACACAGTAAACATTTGTACAAAATTTGATCGCACGGTCGCCAAATCCATCGCCAATTGATATAGAAAAAGTTGCTATGTGTGCTAAACCTCCAATGAACTTGCAAAAGCTACTAGATGCCCTAAAGGTTGCTTGGAATGAGCTTTCCCAGGAGTTTAGCGATCATCTTATTACAAAAATGCCCAAGCGTGTAACAGAATGTATTTGCCTATGTGGAACAGAAACTAATTATTAAATTTTCTCTGCAAAGGATACAAATATTTAATGAAAATTTAATTGTTTATTATTCTTAACACAATAAACATTTCTACAAAATTTGGTTTCAAAACATGTATTTTTATTAGGTGATTCGTTTTCTGGCACACAATGTATTTTCAAAAAATATATTTTGATTTTATTACTTCTGGCATCAATCTTAATGTCAATTTCAAGATATACCATATTACGAGCCCTCTACTGGTAAAGTTCCGTCTCGTTATCTTGGACGATTATTTCAACATCACTTACATCCATTTTTACGATATACATTTTGATAATATTATCTCATGTGCCATATTATAATAAAAATACATAAAACGGACGACATATTGAGACGAAATTTGCACATTTTATATATTAAACATCTGTTCCAAATTGTTACATACAATTTGTTCAAACAGTTTCGGTATCCATGCAGGCGCAATAACAATAAAGGGAAATTGGCTATTTAAATGATGTTAATAATTCGGAAACAGCAGATATTGCTAGATGGCGACAGTCAGGAGTGTGTAAAAAACGTGGATACATTTAAAGTCTAAAGTTTGTGCGGAAAACTTGGTAAATCCCGAAAACGCAGGTGGAGTGTACTTTTCATAAAGGAATTACTTTTTTTTTACCTATTTCGTTTTATACGTTTAATGAAACTAATTTGCATGAACATTATAATTTTATATCATGAAATAATGTCTTTATTTATTTATTTTTTTATTAATTTATTTTCCTAAGATAATAGAGAGGAGATTTTTATATCTACCTAGTCATGAATTAATTAAATGATAATTTTTACTGTTACAGTTTACTGTTTACAGCTTTTACTGTTAAATAACTGTCACGTTTGGATTTGTACTAACCAAAGTTAGTCCAAATCCAACGAGTTTTGCTGCTTTTACAGAGCTTTATTTAATCAAAAATGAGTGAAATTCAATTAGTACGTAGAAGCGTGATAAAATTCCTAACAAGAAGGAAGAAGGAAAAAAAATCAGAGAATGACTAACGTGTATAAGGAAGATGCCCCATTATATCTACAGTAAAATTTTGGCCTAAACTATTTTGATTTGATAAAGAATCACTCAAGACGATACAAGAGGCGGAAGGCCTTTTGAAGCATCCACTAAGAAAAATGTCAAGAAAGTCGAGGAACTGGTCTTAGTAGATCCAAGAACGTGCGTCAATAATTGCTGTCAATCTTTAAGAGATCGAAAAATAAAAAACACCACATGCAACTGGGTTCATAACATGCTGCGTAGCAGAGTAGTTTATGGCCAAATGCAAACCAAAACGATCTCCATGAGGACAACAAAAGGGTGTCCTCAAGGAGGCGTATTGTCACCACTACTATGGAGTCTAGTAGTGGATAATCTCCTCAGGACATTAAATGACCAGGGAATATGGACGCAGGGGTTCGCCGATGACATTGTCATAGTGTCCCAGGGGAAATTGCCGGGGACAGTGGCGAGCATCATGCGAAATGCTCTGCGAATTGTAGAAAGATGGTGCCTTGAGGAGGAATTAACTGTCAATCCTCAAAAAACCAAGTTCGTAGCCTTTACCAACATGAGAAAACTAAATGATCTGCGCAGCATAAAGCTGTTTGGACAAGAGTTAGAACTAACCAATGAAGTGAAGTATCTAGGCATAACACTTGATGCGAAACTGAGTTGGAGCAGACACCTAGCCAAAGTGGCAGACAGGGCGGCGCAGCTCTTCTGGAGATGCAGAAGAGCTGTTGGCAAGACCTGGGGACTAAGACCAAATGTGGTACACTGGTTGTACACAGCAGTAATAAGACCAACGATTACCTATGGGGCAGTTGTCTGGTGGAGGAGGACGGAGCGGACATCGTCGGAGGGGCTCCTCACGACTCTCCAGCGACAGGCCCTGTTGGGAATCACGGGAGCTATGAACAGCACGGGAACCGCTTCCATGGAGGCCATCGTGGGTCTCCCTCCGCTGGAACTATTTATAAGGGCGGAGGCAATGGCTGCGATACTGAGGCTGAAGGCCAATGACGTCTGGTGTCCTAACAAGGTTTTAGGGAGCCATACAGATATCACAGGGAGAGTTGGCAAGACCTGGGGACTAAGACCAAATGTGGTACACTGGTTGTACACAGCAGTAATAAGACCAACGATTACCTATGGGGCAGTTGTCTGGTGGATGAGGACGGAGCGGACATCGTCGGAGGGGCTCCTCACGACTCTCCAGCGACAGGCCCTGTTGGGAATCACGGGAGCTATGAACAGCACGGGAACCGCTTCCATGGAGGCCATCGTGGGTCTCCCTCCGCTGGAACTATTTATAAGGGCGGAGGCAATGGCTGCGATACTGAGGCTGAAGGCCAATGACGTATGGTGTCCTAACAAGGTTTTAGGGAGCCATACAGATATCACAGGAACTATATTGGAAGAGCCGATATTTCAAATGCCGGTGGATAGTATGGCACCTGAAATTATGTTTACAGCTAAGCTAAACATACTTATACCGACCAGGGAACAGGCAAAAAGTCGCTCGATCGATTGTGGTGCCGGCACCTGGTACACTGACGAATCACAATCTAGTCAGGGGGCAGGTGCAGACATATGCGGAATGTGCCCTAGAAGGAAGATATCGATATATCTGGGGAAACATACTACTGTTTTCCAGGCCGAATGGTTAGCAGTCGCAGCCTGCGCCGATGAAATTCCGGAAGCCGGCTGCGCAAGCAAAAAAAATAGCATAATGACTGATAGTCAGGCGGCTATTAAAGCCATTATGAACCCATCTACCAGGTCTAAGCTGGTGAAATATTGTAAACAGGTCCTCAATAACCTGGCACAAGACAATACAGTGTCGCTGATATGGGTGCCAGGACATGAGGGTATTAAAGGCAATGAGATAGCCGACAAACTGGCCAAAGAAGGTACTAATAGGAACTTCATAGGACCAGAACCTGTATGTGGATTCACTAAGGATTCCGCTAAAAGGGAGATCTGGTTATGGCTAGAAAAAGAACATAAAAATAAATGGAGGTTAACGGAAGGCCAACGCCATACCAAAACACTACTAAGGGGCTGGACGGGAAGTTTTCAGCCAACCTAATTCGTAGTAGCAAAAAAGAAATTAAAATAATTACCGGGTTAATAACCGGACCTTGTCCTTTAAGGAAGCATTTATACACCATGGGCTTGGTTAGCGAGCCCTGGTGTAGGAGATGTGAAAAACAGAAGGAAACTAGCCTCCATGTAATATGCACGTGAGAGGAACTGAAGGAACTCAGACAGAAATATTTCGGGAGAGATCTATTGGATCCTTCGAGTGTACTCAAACTTCCCCTGAGGAGGATAGTGGCTTTTATCGAGGACACAAGACTAACAGAGTGGAATTGAGAGATCTATTGGGGATAGTACAAGGAGCAGTGTGCTTAAGTGCCTGGACGTGGTGGCGTCCACCCCAAAATAGAGAAGAAGAGAAGAAGATTGCTGTCGAAGTGGAGGTATCAGCAGCCAAAGTATTAAAACTTTTATGATAATTTAGAAATTGACAAAGTGTCAGCACGATGAATGACCAGATTGCTTGCTTCCGCACTAAAATTGTTTCGGCAATAAATTTGCGAGGAAGACCTGAGGATTTTAGTCGACGATAAAAACCTACTTTTGAAAATTATAATAAGTAATGAGACGTGGGCGTATCATTGAGACCCATCGACATACAGTGGATCCACAAGAGATTCGCTCCACCTAAAGTAGGCGTGAGCGCTTAATTCATCTAGGAAATTCATGTCTACGGCATTTTTGGATACAGAAGGATGAATTTGACTATTCTACAGGGCGTATTTTTTAAACATGAAACTTTAAAATATTTCGAGAAATAAGCAGTTCACGAAAAAATGTTTAGATTTAAAAGTGGAGGAGATACATTAGTGGTAGAATTAATCTATCTTCCTCTCTGCATGTAGGCGGGGCCGGGATAACTTTGAAATCTTAAATAGGAACCCGTGTATTTTATTTCAGACTCGAATTCTACTGAAAAAAGTACGTAAAATTTATCTGAAACATTTTCTTCAATTCATGTTAAATGGCGCTGTAATTAATCAAATTCAATTTTTTCCAATTTATCGTACTGAGAACCTATGCATGCGATTCTGCAATACGCCTGCAATAAAAAGTACGCTTTCTTTGTAAATAATAAAATTAGCTTTAGAATAACTTTATTAATATTACAAATCTTGAATAACTGGGAAAATGTCACCTGTAGAAATGTAAATTGCTAGTGAATAAATTACTTTCAGCGTAACCCAACAACAACGACGCGTAGGTAGTGCCACCTAGGAGTGCTAGATTAACCTGAGTCTCCTCGTCTCTTATGTATCATAGTGCTTCATTTAGTTAAGTCCCTTCCCAGTAGCAGTCTTGTACCTAGCATGTCACACACATGTTCGATCGAGTTCAGGTCAGGAGAACATGCTAACCAATTCATTGTAGTGTTTAAAAAGTCAATTACACAGCAGGCCACGTGTGAGCGCGCATTATCCTATATTAAGGTAAAATTTGCTCCGATATATGAGGTAAAAGATACCACGTGGTCTTGGAGAATATTTCTGATGTACCTATCTGCAGTTAACGCTCCACCATCAATCATCATTAACTCCGTGCGTGTGCCCAAACATATTGCTGTGAACTTTGCTGTTAAAAATGAATTTAATTAACGTAATGATTGTGTATATAGTTATACAGGCATAATTTTGATGAGACTCTGTATATTTTGTGTATATCTCAGGGTAATCTTTTGGTTCTGCACAACTAGGCCTAGCGTCCAAAGTAAATACAAAGAAATAACACAACAAGTAGTATTTGTATAAAATATTTTATTTCCTATTAGTATCTTTACATCTCATTGTGATTGTCTTAAAATATTTCATTCTTAACCTATTCTTAATCTAGCAATGAAACTTTTATATATAAATATTCTCTTATGAATTCTATACAGATAATTTTGGAGATTTGATTCAGATTCAAATGAATCTCTCAAGCAAAGACTTTTGAGGATTTCTCTCACAAAAGGGGGTTTTTGCCCTCCTCATGTTGTGATTAATACTCACAGTCTGTATTAGTCTGGAAATGTGGATCTCTAGTCTCTATTTATAAATTCTGGCAAAGCGAGTGTGCAGTTGTATCCCTACAGAATAGGACCCTTGTCTTCACACTGTATAAGCACTTCTTACTTTCCACGCCTTTCCCTGAATGTTTCGAAATTTTAAAAATCTCAATGGCACAGATATTTTAAGAATATTCAGGGAATCCTACTTCCTCTTTATCAGACTCAAGTATCTGGCCTGACATACACTTTAATCGTGTATTTATAGTTAGTTACTTAATAATTTAAAATAATAATCCACACATACCTTTATCAAATTTCGTTAACTCTATACAGGCTGATTAATTTTCGGCCCTCACCATGGGGATCTCTCTTATTATTGGAGATAGAGTATATGTTGCAGAGTATATGCAAAGTTGTTAGATTTTGTGTTTGTTATAAATCAGTAAAGAAATTAGACCTGTGACAAATGACCTTCGTTATTTAAAAAAAAAGCGAAAACCCCATTTTCTTCTTTTACCTGTAGCACCGACATTTGGCCTTGTAGAGAAAAAATAAAAACACATCCTTGTGGCCATTTCTAAACCTCTATCCAGTGGTGTACTCCAAATTTTTATACGACGTTTCGTTTCTTTCTGGCCATCATCAACTATCTAATTTCTTATAGGCGCCATATTGGATTTAGACATCATCAGAAAGAGTCTTTTTTCTGATTTCAACCATGTACCACATGCTGACTATAGTCTTTGACATTAGGTTTTTAATTGAAAGAATAAATTATAAGATTAAATAAGGTAGCCTTTGGAATTTCAATCTGTCAAACATTTCATTTATTGTTCATTAATAATACAAAAATGTCATACACTAACGAAGAGAAACGAGATATGATAAGTATTCTTTATTCTTCGAAACGAAATTCAACAGTAGCGAGTACAAGATAATAACAAAAACATTAATAAAAATACATAGAAAAGTAAACAATAAACAATTACAGTAAATGTTCAATTATCTGGCCATCTTCGGTAATGCACAATTGGGCACGCCTTCTGGCATTTTGTACTTCCCTTTGTATAGTTCTTCTAGGAACTGCATCGAAGGCATTCTGAAGTCTGTCTCGTAATTCTTCAATGTTTTGTGGCGCATCTACTTTATAAATATTATTTTTAACATATCCCCATAAAAAAAAATCTAGCGGACTTAAATCAGGTGCTCTCGCAGGCCATTCAACAACTCCCCTATTTCCAATCCAACGGTTTGCAAACTCTTGATTTAAGAAATTTCTAACAACAGCTGCATTGTGTGCTGGTGCGCCATCTTGTTGCCACCATAAATATTGTAATTAATTTAATTGGATATTGTCGTTAAGATAGTCAGATACGTATGTACGTAAAATGTTTAAATATCTTTCTCCATTTAAATGTTCTTCATACATAACTGGTCCTAAGAGACGATTTGCCAAAATACCCATCCAAACGTTTATTCCAAAACGATGTTGTGGTCTTCTAGCCCTGTTTTGTCGGGGATTTTTTACTGCCCAATATTGCTCCGTATTTCTGTTGAACATTCCAGAATTTGTAAATTTTGTTTCATCTGACCAGATGATTTTGCTTAAAAAATTTTCGTCATTTTCCATCCTTCCCATTAACCAATTACAATATTCTAGCCTTCTCAAATTATCTCCAGGCAGTAAAGAGTGACTAACATGGATCCTGTATGGTCTAAACCTACTTTTATGTAAAGTTTTCCAAACTCTGGACTGGCACAAATTTAATTCTGACGCTACTTCGCGTGTAGAAATTGATGGATTATTATTTATCTATAAAAATACAAGATTAACATGAAATTTGAAAACACGCTTTTAATTTACCATTTGTAAAATATCTTGTCGATTTTCATTTAAATTCCTGTTGTCTTGACCATTACGCGGCTTAGTAAACGATCCATTCTCGACCAAAATTTCGGTCGAGATCTAGAAAAATGGTACGATGAGGCTGTTGTCGTTCTGGATATAGTTGTAGATATCTTGTAATCGCTACTGTTGAATTTCGGTTCGAAGAATAAAAAATACTTATCATATCTCGTCTCTCTTCGTTAGTGTATAACATTTTTGTATTATTAATGAACAATAAAAGAAATGTTTGACATATTGAAATTCCATGGCTGCCTTATTTAATCTTATAATTTATTTTTTCAAATAAAACCTAATGTCAAAAACTTTAGTCAGCATGTGGTACATGGTTGAAATCAGAAAAAAAAACTTTTTCTGAAGATGTCTAAATACAATATGGCGCCTATAAGAAATTAGATAGTTTATGATGGCCAGAAAGAAACGAAACGTCGTATAAAAAATTTAGAGTACACCACTGGATAGAGGTTTAGAAATGGCCACAAGGATGTGTTTTTATTTTTTCTCTACAAGGCCAAATGTCGGTGCTAGAGGTAAAAGAAGAAAATGGGGTTTTCGCGTTTTTTTTTTAAATAACGAAGGTCATTTGTCACAGGTCTATTTTCTTTACGGATTTATAACAAACACAAAATTTAACAACTTTGCCAAATTTAAACCTATACTCTATCTCCAATAAGAAGCGAGATCCCCATGGTGAGGGCCGAAAATGAATCAGCCTGTATACTCCGAAATTTTTCTTGTATAAAATTTTACTTACTATTTTACTTGTATAAAATTTTACTTGCTCGGATTCGAGTTTCGCATGTAAACTTTTAAACTCCCTTTATACATTGTTTCCCCCAAGCTGGTGCGGAGATTAAATGACTTTTTATTTCTTTAATTATTTAAACAAATTGCCCACAGAATTTTAACTTCAAAATTTATTAATGTGTGAATGTTAAACATATGTTTGTTAATGTTGAGAATATCTTCGTGAATAATTTTTTTCCTCGGTAATTTTCCCATATATATTACGCATTCTTTTTTCTACGAATTTCTTCCCTACTCCAAACCATTTAATTATTGTTAAAAGTAAAAACTTAAATTTTCTGACGCCTATTTAAATTATACACTAGATTAATATACTTATCTTATACGACAGCAACCAATAGTACAATCTGAAAATATTTACATTTGTTGAAGGAATTAAATTCACACTTCATTATTAATAGAGCTTTCTCAGTGATCCACTTTTAACAATACGTTTAGTTCGATCTTGCTTTAATAAATAACTCACAAAAGCATATAAATAAGAATCCATGGACAGGTTTAGATTAAGTTTTACGATTTGTTTGTTTAGGAAATTAATATCAACTCAGGTAGGATGTAATTTCCACTTTGCGAGCACTCTGCCTCTACATATTGTGTTACTTAAGTTGTTTGCTAAGTGATTGCAATTTCGTCGGTGGCAGAAAATGAATGTAAGGAAATCGTATTTCTTGTACAACTTCTTCTATATTAAATAATGCATTCTATCTATGTGGCTAGAGACATTTGTAGATTTAATGAATCTACACGTTTAACAAAAACTGTAGCAGTTATGAGGACGATTTAGCAGAAGTTGAGATTTGCCTATCAGTGTTGATTGTGCTTGTGTAAAAATCCGTATCATTTTCAAGTAGGCCATAGTATTATAAGGAGCTGCATAAATTTCCACTATCGTCTAATGAAGACGGGTTTAGTAAAAGTTGCAAGATGAATAAAATCCCTATTTGTGCAATTCACCACCTGTTTTTTAAGAAAACTACACTGTTAAGCCCGTTTTAGGAGATGTCTATTTTGTCAGATAATTTGCCTGTAAGTTACACGGAAAATATCCTATGACTTCTTGTAAATTTAAATATTCCACTTATATCATATTATTTGTCTAAATTACAGAGAAATCCACGCAATAGTAATATTTTTCGATGTGCAGAACATGATGCGCCATCTATTGTATTTATTTTTATACACGTGGTTGACATTTCCACATAAACACAAACTTGAACATAACCTCTATCTATACCTTTACGTGTAGCAAATATTATACGGTTTACGTATCTGTAAAACTTAGAAATTTAATATAATCAACGTTAGCGGTGACATACACTAACTAATATTGTATTAGGAGCTGTTGCAACAACATTAGCAACGACAATAATATCGGAAGTTATTTAAAAAATACGCAGCTAGCGATGGCATGGGTGAAGCCTCGGATCAACGGCAGATTACACAATGAAGGAATTTTCAACAAGCTAAACACCGAATTATTAGTAGAAGATGCCCTAATGTACAAACATTTTGCCTATTGTAAGCCTTGCTTCTCACGTCGTACAAACAAGAATATTTTTGTACTTCGTCAATCAACGTCGAGACTCCTGACTCTAGCTCACTTTTATAAATTTAAAATCAATAATTAAAAATAATAAAAAAAATACCAATTGCCCATCAACACAAGGGTTATGTTTGCTCATTGGCTCATTTCGGTAGGCATTACTAACGACGTTACTATGGTCATTTATAACAGAAATCGTTTAAAAAAAAGTCCCATTTGATTTACATTAATCTCTTGCCCATGATTTGGGATTATCTTTTAACGATTACTGAAATGTACCTCTTCACACATATTCATCTATTTTTGCAGACTTGTGTTATCGCTCATTTTTTTCATGGCTAGGTAGATAATATGAGTATCTCTCCTATGAGATTTTCACGACAACAGTGCATATACGTCACTGATACGTTTGAGCAATGCTGTAAAATTTATAAGAGATTCATGATATGAAGGTTATGTTACCTCATGTAATTGTCAAAATTGGTTTATAAAATTATAATAAAACATTATTTAAAGTATTAAAAGCAATCTTTTAAAACTAATATTTTACTTAAGGTAAATTAAATGATCCTTAATTTAAATATGTTAATGTAGTAAAAATAATTTTGACTTTATTCTATTATTTGAATGAAATTCAAAATTGAAAATATTTCTTTAATTAATATACATTATATAGTGATAAATAAAAAGCGGAATTGTAAAATATAAAATTAAACTATCCAAGCTGAAAATACATATAATTCAATAAAAATTGACTACAAAGATCATTAATTATTAATCTGAAGCAATGCTGTCTTCTTCTGTATCACTGCCGGATAATAAATTCCCCAGGATCTTCACGATCTATAGTCTTATATATATATATATATATAAGGTAAACTTAATAAGTCGGCGATTAAAGGTCTGGTTTACTTCAAAGTATATATATTTAAAACAACCCTACATGTTTCGGCAATGATGCCTTTGTCAAGGGAATAAAAAATATAAATATAAATATATATAGATTTATATTTTTTATTCCCTTGACAAAGGCATCATTGCCGAAACATGTAGGGTTGTTTTAAATATATATACTTTGAAGTAAACCAGACCTTTAATCGCCGACTTATTAAGTTTACCTTATCATACCAAGGTCACGAAAATATTATATATATATATATATATATATATATATATATATATATATAGTAAATTCAATCAGTTGGCGATTTAAGGTCTGGCTTTACTTTAAAGTATATATATTTAAAACAACCCTACATGTTTCGGCAATGATGCCTTTATCAAGGATATAAAATATAAATGACAGTATACAAATGTCATATAATTGAGTTGCTATGGATAAAATTATTCAAAGATACATTCCAATTGAATAATAATAAAGCATGCCTTAGTATTCCAAAAAACAGATTGACAACAAAAACAGGGAAAAGCAAGACATGAGTTATTATTATAATTATATTTATATATATATATATATATATATATATATTAAAAATAATAGATTTTTTATTGGATTTAGCGACCTTTTATTGAATTTTGATGTTTTTACAAATTCAATAAAAGGTCGCTAAAACCAATAAAAAATCTATTATTTTTAATATTAAGACACGGCCAATAAAATAAAAAAAAAATAAAATTCTTACAAACACTATATATATCGTGTAGTCCCAATACAGGCCGTCCCATTACGGGCCGCGTTTGAAAACTACCTGAAACAGTGCCAATACAGGCCGCATCCCTTTTTGACCAAAAACCGAGTCTCATTACAGGCCGCCGCGATGATTCATTAATTCCCATAGATTTAACAATATGCGGAATAGGAAAAACCCTGGATAATCAAGTTACTTTCACATTCAACAATATTTTAATGTGCGTAACATCCAGAAACTCTTAATAACCTATTATCCTATAATCCTAATCCTAATGCCTTATCCATTTGTGTGTATTGATGTATTTGCGATTACAAAATGCAAAATCTGGAATTAGATAATCGGAATATATTTATATTTCTCAGAAATAGGTCATTAGTCATATCTATTACCTGTACTTAATAATTACAAAATGACGACATTCCGACCAATAGGTGTATTTTCTAAGTTGTCATGGTTAAGTAGTTATTAGTATAATTATTAGTACGTAGTGAACTTCAATACGGTTAACACAGTGTGAAAATTAAAGTTGCAATGGATTGTGTTGAAATTATTGAGAGTGCAAGGGGAAATCCGCAAGTTCTCTATCAAGGATTTAAATATTGTTTGAAGAAGACTAACAAAAATTTTACCAAAAACTGGAGATGTGTAAATAGCAATTCAAAGTTAGAATGCAGCGGCAGAATTACAACGAACAATGAAAATAAGGTTATCCGCACCAGTCAACACAATTGTTTAGTAATACCTAACGTTGCATATACCGATGTTGAGAAGTGCAAATCAATTTGTAGAAAACGTGCCAGACAGGAAATGACATGCATACCAAAAGTGTATGAAGAAGAATTTCATCAAATTAAAGATAGTGGATTGGAATTTGTTACAAAAATGCCAGCATATGTGTCTGTAAAATCATCCTTGTACCGACACAGAAATAAAGCTCTAGGGGTACCTGCGTTACCAAAAACTAGAGCAGAATTTATAGTTCCCGATTATATAAATAAAACTGAAGATGGAGAGAATTTCACAATTTTTGATCAAGGTACGACAGATCGAATTATCGGCTTTGGAAGTAAGCTGGGTATACAGGGATTATCGTCAAAAAATACAATTTTTGGGGATGGTACATTTAAATGTTGCAACTCATTATTTGATCAACTATATACATTCCACGTGGATTTAAAAAGTACCGAAGAAACGACTAGTGTACGACCAGCGTTGTACGCGTTACTACCTAACAGAAAAAAAGACACCTACATAAAGTTGTTCACGTTAATGAAAGAACATATTCCAAATTTCAACCCAAGGAGCATGAAGATAGATTTTGAAACGTCAACAATATTAGCGTGCAGAGAAATGTTCCCTGATTGCAAACTCAAAGGTTGCAATTTTCACTTTAACCAAAGCATATGGCGAAAAGTGCAAGAATTGGGATTGGCTAAAAGATACAGGGAAAACAAAGACATCAGGAAGCATATAAAGCTTACAGCTGCATTAGCTCATTTACCTTCCCAATATATTGACGATGGCTGGCTATATATAATGGAAAGCTCCCCCAATTTTAGAGAAATAATGGACTTTAATGATTATTTTGTGACACAATGGTTAGAAAATTCTATAGTGCAAGACATGTGGATATGCTATGAAGAACGTCATAGAACGACGAATGTATGCGAATCTTGGCATAGTCGTCTAAACAGGCATATTGGGAAGTCGAAGCCAAATCTAATGGAATTAATTATATCTTTAAAAAACGATTCAAGGCACTACGACATTATTCAACAAAGGATTGACCACAATATATCCCCAAAAAAGCGTGCTGCAAAATATATTCAAATGGATAGGAGGATAAATGGAATAGTGTCGCAAATACAAGAAAGTCAAGATGTAGAGCAAGCACTTCCCAAATTAGCAAGTTTAATTAATTTTTAATATTTGCATTTTTGCTATATTTAGCAAACGTAATTAGTTTAATTAATTAATCAAAATTGTAAAATGTTGTATATGTTGTAAATATAAATAATTATGTATGTATGTTATAATAAACTTTATAATAAATAATTAATCATAATTGATAGTTTTTATTGCCAATTTCTCGTCGCGGCCTGTAATGGCACCGTTCAATCCTACATTTACGGCATAACAATTTCGCGGCCTGTAATGCTACTCCATTGCTCCGCGGCCTGTAATGGGACTAAGTCATATATATATATATATATATATATACATATATATATATATATATATACATATATATATATATATATATATATATATAATAACTTCGTGACCTTGGTAGCATTCATATTTTGTATTCTCTTGAAAAAGGCGTATATAGCCGAAACATGTAGAGTTTTTTAAATACATATATTTTGAAGTAATATACAGACCTTTAATCGCCTACTGATTAGGTTTACTATATATATATATATATATATATATATATAATTCTTTAATAATCACAATAACATTTGGACTGTACAATTATTTGGCAGCATCACTACTGGAATTAAAGATTGAGGGAGGAAAATAAGCCTATTTTCATATGAAGGAGGATCAGTTACTAGAGTAGCAACTGTTTGAGAACCTCGATTTAAAGAGAAAGTTTTCGTTGTACTGAAAATGCTACCGCTTTTCTAGATCAAGAATTGTTTAATATTATGAAGAAAGTAGATCATGAAAATAAAGAACAAATGCCTGTAATCCAAACAGACATTAGTCCCATCAAAATCACTTTCATTATTTGGATTTTTGCAAGAAAGAATAAGAGAACGTAAAATCAATTACAGCCGATGTAATAATAACTATAGGGCAATACTTCGAAAGGCCAAATTCAAATCAGGACGTAGATCCTCTTTTATTTTGGAAGGTACATTTTAAGAAAAAATGCTAAATACATTTTTTATTTGGATTTTCGTTTAGGTAACAGGAATGGAGCTGAAACCTTAAATAAATGTGCTAGGAACTACTTCTGTATTCGAGCGATTTCAGCCGAAAGTGAGAGTGTATAGTTCAGCTCGTTTAATAATAGAATAAATGTGTGCAAGACTAAAACAGGAAAATCTAAATATAATATTGTTCCTAAATAAAAATATTAATAAGTAAACTAAATATTTATTTTATTAAAATTACACCCAATCTTTTCCTATTAGCTAAAGATATAACACAATGAGTTTCATCTTACTATACTTTCTAACTATTAAAGATATATCAGAATAATTGAAACATACATGAGTAGGTAAACCCCACCAGTTTTGTATTAAAGATATGAATGTTTAAGCATTCAAAGAGAAAATTATTTAGATTGCCATACAGAATGTACATGAAACTCTTTAAATCTATTTCAAAACTTAAAATTTATCGCGAAAGTATTCTAGAATCTAGTTTGGCAATAATACTTATATTGACAACAGTGGGTAATGCTAAAGAAAATAAAGCCATAAAGAATTAGGGTATGTTTTTAGAAAAGAAATAAAATCTCAGTTTGAATGAAAAAATTAATTTATTCTCACGATTAAATAAGATAAACAAAACAACTTAACAAAAGCGTTTATAGCAAATTTTCGAAATGTCCTCCTTGTCTTTCAAGGCAATAAGCAAGGCGATTTTGAAAGCAACGCAGGGTATTCCGAATAAATTCTGGATTTATTCCATCACATGCAGTAAGTATACGTTTTTTCAATTCATCCAAGTTATGAATTTGCAAGTTATTATAAATTTTGCTCTTTAGGTAACTCCAAAGAAAGAAATAATTTGGAGATAAATCAGCTGATCTTGGGGGCCATGGTATGAAGCCAAACCTGCCAATCCACAGTCTTTGAAATGTGTTACTTAAAAAATTCCTGACGACGTGGGTTGAATGTTCCGGAGCTCCATCCATTTGGAACCAAAGTTGATCAACATTTAGTATCTCAATTGTCGGAATGATGTGGTTTCGTAAAAGATTTAAATATTATTCTGCAGTGAGGTTGCCATCAATAAAAAATGGGTTAATAAGTCTATCGTTTATTATTCCAATATAGGCATTGACTTTTTGAGGATACTGTGTACGGGTTAGGTTTTGGGCATGAGGATTTGTACGGGACCAATACCTAATGGATTAATGGAAAGTAAATTTAGTATTTTTCATTGGATAAATGTAGGATACAAACCGGAAATTCTAAGAGTTGACTTCGCCATTTATGGTAAATGTAGCTTCATCAAGAATTATTTTATTTAAAATTGCTTCGTTTTCATTTAATATATTAAACATTTTTTGACAAAAATCAGTTCGTTTTTCTTTATCTTCCTCGAAAAGCTCCTTATGGTTTGATACCTCGTATGGCTTAAATTTAAATTCTTTCAGTGTTCTGTACACCGAACTGTAAGATACCCCAAAATGCCTGGCTTCATCTAAAAGCGATCCTACAGACCGTTCTTCTACATAACAGAGGAAAATCAGCTTCGTGTCTTCTCTTAACACATGATTGATTTTATTATTTTTTTGTGTGAATTTAGAAGACAACCATCTTCTTTGAATCCATTATAAATATTTAAAATTTTCTTTGCACAATATATAGGCCTGTTAGGATAACTAACGGCAAACATGCCTCTGACCGTCCTTAAACTGTTATTCTTCTGGTACCACATTACCATTGAAACTTTTTCGTCTTTGCTATACGTATCCATGATTTAAAGAAATTATCTATTTTTCAATAAAATACATTTAATTTAAGATTTTTGTAATGAATAAAAGTTGAGAAATATGTGACATTAAAAAAAAATTATTAATCTCCATGGCAATCTATTTAAGAATTAATGTATAGTTTTTACGTAGATTTTGGTGTATAACTGGTTGCCTACGCCACCATATATTTATGCCTATGTATAATTGGAAATGAAAATAAGTCCAGTCAATCCATTATACCTATGTGTAATGAGTTATTACACAGACGGCAGACTATGTGCCCCACACTGTTAAATTTAATAATACACATAAGGTGTATTAGATAAAAATGTAGATTTTACAAAATTAGGGCAACTTTTTACCAATACTGAAGATCCATTGTACAGATACAAAGAGCACTTTAACTATGCAAATATAACATCTCTCAACGTCGAACAATCCTTCTCAGTATATAAACATATTATTATTAAATTTGACAGTGTGGGCACATAGTCTGCCGTCTTTAGTAATGACAAAAGAGAAACCCGGTATATTATTACCCATGGGCATTTTATTGACTTTGTATTTGTCATTCCGAAATTTCTGGTAATGACGTGTATGCACTGTTATCACGAAAATCCTATAATAGTAACCGAATAGTGTTTTTTAGCAAATATTAATAATAACTCGAAATATATTTGTATTCGTGGGAACAGTGTTATTTTCTATTATAGCTATTTGTTTAATGAAAATGCAACTCCTCGCATTTTCTATAATAACTTGTCGCTTATGACATTTGTAATTCCTTTTGATTTCTACGAGTAATAAATATACATAATAACGCAAACAAACATCTATATGTTCGCGCAATGCATTACCTACGGTCCAGTCAAAATAGATAAATAACTAAAGAACCTAATAAATTATCCCTTTTAAATGCAAGCGTTAAAATCTCCACCATTCGCGTGGAGAGACAAGAGGCCCTTTATCATTTTGTATTCAGTCGAATATCTGAATGGGATTCGCATAAATTTAACCGGATTAAATGGTGCATAAATTGTATCTGGATCGATGAATCGATTGTTGTTAATTTTAATTTTCAGATCTCACTATGTTGGCGAATCCCAATTTACCTTCTTCCCGAGTAAGCTTCTCGAAATTCTCGGATAAAAATATATCTGGGAGGAAACTGTGGAACCCAACGACCGAGCCTAATGTCTTACCGAATAAAACGGCAAACGGAGCAGATAAAACCTCTTAAGACAATGAAACGTACTAAAAATCTTTACCTACGCCACTTTAGCATAATTGTATTTCTTTTTTTTTGTACACATTTCAAGGGTTGCATGTAATATCTATTTTATCTTTAACTAGAATTTTACTTTGAATTTATTTTCGTTTTCATTTCTTTTACTTTGCGAGAAATTATATAATACATAGTTCAGATAATGTCTTATTTGTCTGACATTCTTATAAATACAGAATACTATACTAAGCGCTAAGTACATTATTATTTTAGTGATTTTTAAACATCACGTTGTGTCAACTTTTATACGTATTCTGATCAGGTGGTGTTGAAATTGAAGGATTTTTGTAGTTTTGGCGGCGTTTTAAATAGTGAAAAACGAGTGATTTAGAACTTGAACAAGAAACGTTTTAAAAATTTTCTCTAAATAGGAAAATCATACAAAGATTATCCATGAACGAATGTTTGCTGTATACAGAATCCTCAATAGCATTATCAATAAAGTTCTGATTGAAGCAATTTTGTTGGGATTGGGAATCCATTAAAGATGATAAAAAATCTGGTAGATTTCTTCTCCAAACAAAAACATAGGAGACAGTCAAGAAAAGGTGTCTTTTCTATTTATATTTTTTCTCTTATCTATTATTCTTGAGAAGCAATAAACATAGAAAAGCGACCTAAAAGCCTGAACACACGGAACTTCGATCAACGCCTGCCACATACCTGGAAATCGCTCCTGATTGACCGATAGGTAGAACAAATGAAACGCAATGTATCACCATTTTCAGCCAAACACATACACCGTCTCCAATACAGCGATATATGAATAGGTATATAGCAAGACAGTAACAGATAATCTCAAGCTCCAGTCAGCGACAGACCTTTAGAAAATGACGAGCGCGAACTTGTTAAAATGCTGAGACAACAGGTTCTTCTCAAGAAACCAAATTCTCATCATACTCGTATTCCATGAGAACATCAAGAAACATATACAATGTGTCCTTGAAATAAAGAGACAACGTATCCAAAATGGAAAGATGCAATTATACAAGGTGTGTATAAATTGGCGGACCCAATACACGTGGCGACATTCTTGGTCAAATTTTGAGTTAAAAGTACTAATCCTAAAACGATGTATCAGGCTTCCTTTGTCTTCAGAATGGATTTGATAGTAGTAATGTATTTGACTAGAACAACATTAGGCCTACTTATTGTTTTACAACGTTGTCAGATGTGTTTTTCGTCAAAATAAGTTAATAAACAAATATTACAAACAAACTTTAAAATCAAAAAGAAAACTTTAACGAAAGGATAATAACAACAATTCTTCTTTCTTCTAAATTGTAGCTCTTTCTGTCAACAAATATCGAGTAATAATGCTTATTTCAAGACTGAAAGTCCGAACTTTAGGAACCTCGTGCAAAGATATGGAGCATGGTACAACATTTTCGTATTAGGATTTTGGTTTCCGAATTTAACGAAGAACATCGCCGCGTGTAGTGGGTCCGCCAATTTATACACACCTTGTATAGAAAAAATGTTAGATAGAGATAGAGATTTGGTTAAACGGGATCAAATACTCCAGAGACAAAGTTGTACCAAATCCTATACACTAGCTTTCAATATTTAACGTACTTCGGGCGCTATTGTAAAAAAAGTGAATTTTTGTTTTTTCAATTTTCTTTAATAATTCATTTATTTTTAAAGTAAGACGAATTTAGTTTGCACTTTCTTAAGGCACTTTTTTAATAGGAATCTGGTGGTGTATTTAGATTTTTGAATACTTCTATAGTAGTTGAGCTACAATGCTACAAAATTTCATTTTTCTTATGGGGGTTATAGTTGGCTATGACATTATCGAAAACAATTTTTCTTTCCCTTTTAAAAAATGTATAATTTGTTATACCTGATACCAAAACTAATTTCAAAAATTAAAAAAAAATAACATATTTTTACATTAGCAGGTTAGAGCGCTTGTGAAATTTGACAATAGGAAACCTTGGAAACATAAAACAATAGATGCAACTGTCATTGTTAGTGTTTGTTTATAGTTGACATTTAGTTTATGTACTGTGAATTTTACAAATCGAATAGCAAAATAAATACCTAGTATAATAAAATATAAAGTACCATTTAAATACTAAATTTAGAGATTATTATTAAATAATTTTGCTTTTAGTGAAAGTGACAAATTTTATATGTTGTCCTGTTACATTCTGTGTCACAAAAATTCGACGAGAGCTGCCGAAATGTACATAAACCAGTATCCAGAACGCAGACGCGGCGCATAAGTAATGAAACTAAAACTAATGTTTTACAAGCACATGTTGAAAATCCAAACACATCAGTTCGAGAAATTCAACATAGCACCGGCGTTCCCAAATCTACTGCTCATAATATTTTGACCTCCCACAAATACCATCCCTATAAATACAATGTATGTCAATCTTTAAGGCCAGGGGATAATGAAAGACGAAAAGAATTTTGTGAATGGTACACTAGGCAATGCGATGATAATGATAATTTGTCTTCTCAAATATTATGGTTCGATGAAGCTAGATTCACAACAATGGTTTATTCAATAGACAAAATTTACGATTTTGATCTGCAGAAAACCCTCATGTAATCAGACCTGCTCGACAAGTGCGTTTCGGATTTAATGTCTGGTGTGGCATACTAGGATCTCGATTAATTGGGCCAATAATTTTTAACGAAACACTAACGTTCGGCGTTTATTTGCATTTACTGAAAATTAATATTGAAAACTTGCTGGGTGAATTACCTTTACAAGAAGCTCATGATTGTTGGTTTCATTAGGACGGTGCTCCAGCACATAATTCCAGAATTGTAACCAATTTCCTCAGTCAGCGATTTGGTAATAGGTGGATTGGAACTCGTGAACCAGTTGCATGGCCACCAAGATCTCCTGATCTGACGCCGCTCGACTTCTATTTGTGGGGTTACATTAAAGACAAAGTGTATGCCCGCAGCTACAATAACGTAAATGAATTTCGTGAAAGCGTGGTTCACGAATGTAGAACTATTCCAAGGCGTATTTTACTTAAAGTTGTTAAATCTACTATTCGTAGATCCTATTTATGTTTGGAAAATGATGGTCAACTATTTTTAAATTTTTTATTATAATTTTGTTTTAAATAAAATATAAGTATTTTTTGAGCTGCCTATGCTTTTAATTTAAGTAAAGTTTTATTCCTTTCTTTGTTTGCAAAACCTTCTATTGTTGATTTATAGTAGATTTAACAACTTTAAGTAAAATACTCCTTGGAATAATTTTACTTAAAGTTGTTAAATCTACTATTCGTAGATCCTATTTATGTTTGGAAAATGATGGTCAACTATTTTTAAATTTTTTATTATAATTTTGTTTTAAATAAAATCTAAATATTTTTTGAGCTGCCTATGCTTTTAATTTAAGTAAAGTTTTATTCCTTTCTTTGTTTGCAAAACCTTCTATTGTCAAATGCCACAACCGCTCTAATCTGCTAATATAACAATATGTTGTTTTTTTTTTTAATTTTTGAAATTAGTTTTGGTATTAGGTATAACAGATTATACATTTTTGAAAAGGGAAAGAAAAATTGTTTTCGATGGTTCATAGACAACTATGACCCCCATAAGAAAAATGAAACTTTACCATTGTAGCTCAACTACTATAGCAGTATTCAAAAATCTAAATAGACCACCAGATTCCTATTATAAAAGTGCCTTAAGGAAGTCCAAACTAAATTTGTTTTACTTTAAAAATAAATGAGTTATTAAAGAAAATCAAAAAAACAAAAATTCACTTTTCTTGCAATAGCGCCCGAAGTGCGTTAAATATTCAAAGCTAGTGTATAGGGTTTGGTACAACTTTACCTCTGGAGTATTTGATCCCATTTAACCAAATCTCTATCTCGCATAATAAGCGAGATCCCCTTGTTGAGAATGAATCTGTGGACACACTGTATATATATATATATATATATATATATATATATATATATATATATATATATATATATATTATAATGGGATAAACCTCCATTATATTGATGAGCCATTTTTAATATTAAGTCTATAAGATTTTCTATTTCATATTATAAGTATTGTAACTTATAACATATGCAAGAGATGTTTTGATTTATGTGGATTTGTGATAGTTATTATATTTGTTAAAAGGTTGGATATCTTATTATTAATATGTTAATATTATAAATAACAATTGAGTTCAATCTTGGTATGTATATTTTTAGTTTGTTATATCTGTTAAAATTGTAAATCGTGTAAATTGTAGTTAGTTAATTTGTATAAATTATTGTTCAATTTAGTATTAAACTTTTGCAAGAGAATAGATTTAGATATTCGTAATTAATATGTCATTTCCAAATTGAAGTTTTAAAAAGAGACTGACTGACTTGGATGTATGTGAAATTATAGAAAGTAACGATGGCGATTTTAAAAAAAAGATTATTATTATTTTTTTTGACGTGAAAAATAAGAGACATAAAATTTGATAAAAGCTGAATTCTTGACTGAATAAATAGGAGTTAACTAATTTGAATACACCGAGAAGATTTCAGAAGACTGGATAACTGTTAATTTAGCAGAACAGGCTATTTTTGTTATAACAGTAGTGAGGTCCGAGTCTGGCAACCCTTCTCCATAGTTAGTCGTAGTAAATATTATCGTGGACTGGAAATATATCATTAGTGGATTTGAAATACAACAGTAGTGAGATTGGAATATAACAATAGTGGATTGGAAGTATAACAATAGTGAGGTCCGAGTCTGGCAACTCTTCTCCATAGTTGGTCGTAGTAAATATTATCGTGGATTGGAAATATATCAATAGTAGATTGGAAATACAACAGTAGTGGGTCCGAGTCTAGCAGTTTTTTTTTATTCTCCAAGCGTAGTTCATTATAAAATATATTCGTGTAAGTAACAAGTTTTAAAATACTTATACCAAGAAATTCTCTTTTATATATTCAAAGATACTGTTTTACCCAGCTTATTTAATATAATTATTAATTGTTGATTCTCCAAATTCAGATTCCTTGCATAAGTTTTCTTTTTCAAAGAATGGTTTATATGTATTTGAGATATTAACGTTTAAATTTGTTAATTTTATAGTATTAGAAATGGCCACATTTGTAGATATATCAGATTTATTTATATATAGTGAATAAATAGTTTATCTGTCATTAAAGACTCTTTTATCTATAAAATTGTCTAGTTATTGTGAAACTTAACCTTTTTTTTTTTGATCGCCGAACGAGGTGAAATTCTCTACAGCATTCTGCGGCGTATCATTTTAATATATTTATTTAGTGTTTATAAGAATTAAAATTTATTTCTTATTTATTTTATTGGCCGTGTGCATAATATTAAAATAATAAGCTTTTTTTGGTTTAGCGATCTTTATTGAAATTCAATTTAAATAATTCAAGACAGTATGTGTAAAATTACTTACTTTATCATCGAAAGTACTGGTGATTAAGTTTAATGATAAAAAACTCACCAATACTTTCGATGATAAAGTAAGTAATTTTACACATACTATCTTGAATTATTTAAATTGAATTTCAATAAAGGTCGCTAAATCAAAAAAAAGCTTATTATTTTAATATTATGCACACGGTCAATAAAATAAATAAGAAATAAATTTTAATTCTTATAAACACTAAATATTGAAAACCATGGTTGAAAATATGGTAATAGAACAAGAAAAATGGAGTTACGCCAAGATAAAAAAAACACCTTGGACAAGAAACATACAAGAACTAAGAAAATAACTAAATTAGAGAATAAAATAGCAAGAATGAAAAACCGAAGAATATTTTTAATTGCATGCAAAACAAACAAACACCTACATTTCTAAAACTTAAATTAACACACATTAAGTTTAATGATAAAAAAACTCACCAATACTTTCGATGATAAAGTAAGTAATTTTACACATACTATCTTGAATTATTTAAATTGAATTTCAATAAAGGTCGCTAAACCAAAAAAAAAGCTTATTATTTTAATATATATGTATATATATATACACAGGACATTTAAATTGAAGCTAGCCACCTTAAAGAACTCTTTACCTCCAGTGATTTATTTAAAATTATGGAACCTGTCAATTTTCATATCATATTTAAAATCATTTCTGGGGACGCAGTAGCCCCCACCATAAAAATTTAAATAGAGAAAATGGGTCGTGCGACCACTCATTCCATAGGTATTCTCTTTACGGCAATATGTATGAAAAGTCATTTTTTTATCAGGAGAAATAATCGAGGATAGCTTTATATCTTGTATAGCTTTAAACCTTGTCCGGACAACGCGGATTATTTTGCAAAAAACCTCTGGTAAAACGGTCTAGTGGTTTTTCATCTATAACGGACACACATACGAACATGGATTTCCTAGCTTTATAATAAAGTTTTAACAAGTATCTCTTTCGTAAATCAACAAAATTAATAATTTTAAAGGATAACTCATCGAAACGTGCTTTCGAAGAAATACGAAACTAGAATAGGAATTTATAAAAATATTGGAAATACATATATCTTAAAATGAATACATAGCGTTAGTATTACAAGAATCATTGAACAGAAACGAATAAATTGTCTCAAGTTATAACGCGATTTACAATTGAGGCGAGTTTTAAAACAAATTTAATTTCATTATCTCGGAGATAGAAAGACACCGAGGCGTCGAAATCTCCTTAAGATAATTTCGGAATTAAATATTAGTTAAATGTACTGTGTAATAGTACTTCTTTAAATAATATGAAATTAGAATAAAAGTTAAAAGAGAAGGATGAATTCCTAAAAGGAAACGCGGCTTATCTCCGTATTTAATTTAATCTTGACGTAAATAAATTGCGATTTGCATGCCCAATAAACGAGAAGAGAGAAATCTAGTTTTGGAAAATTTTATTCTATAAATTGCGGTATTAGGTATATTCCAGTGCGAAGCCAATCCAATTATTGTAATATCTAAATGTATTCAGACTTAATTGCCGAATGGTGCGAAGTATACAGTCTAATGTGAATACCGTCTATATTTTAATTGTCAAAATTCCCCATACGAAACTAAAATAAATTTTTAACATCCGAATTTATTTATAATCTGTAGAAGATAGTACAAGCTGTGCAAATCATTTACATTTTCGCGAAGTATTGTTTATGAAATAAATGTTTTCCACATTTACGACGGTAATTAATCGAATTCTTTACCGAAAAAAAATCGTCTTTATGCAGGATTCGAACCTACGTCCATTGGTTTGCCGGACCACGATTCTACCATTGAGGTATTAAGGGACTGAAGTTTAAATAATCGGAAAGTATTAAACTGCATTAAGAAGTAGGTTCAAATCCTGCATAAAGGCGGAATCTTTTTCGGTGAAAGTTCTTGTCGAATAGATTGAAATATAAATCAGAATCTATTCCCAGCTGAAATGACTTATTGAACAATATGTGGCGTAGCACTGTAAGATCACATCAGAAATGAAGATATCAAGAGATAGAATCGAAGTGAAAGATACTATTATAGACATAAATGAAGTGCAACTGAAATCATACAGCCACCTACACAGAAACAATGAAGAAGGAATAGCAAGAAGGAATGTTATTGGATTCTAGCACAGAGAAATAAACGAGAACTATCACGAAAGAAATGGATTAATAATATAAAAAGTGAAATAGGAAAGGAGGATTGTACGAATGGAAGGTACTGAAACGAATCGATGGCGTTTGGGATGCGAGAAGCGGCAATAAACTGCAAATACGCGCTAAATAAATGAAAAATTATTCAGGTAAAAGATTAACTTTCAAAGTCTAGACGTGAAACTATCATAGACGCTTTCAGAATTACGATGCATTATATTGTGTACAAGTATAGTTAATAATAGATTTGTACCTTTACTGTTTATAGATTGTAACATAATGAAAAATATTTGTTTTTCGACTGTGAAATACTTGACTTTCTAGGTCCGTTTAAATGAAACTAAGGGTAGTTAGAAACACTATATTAATAATAAATATACACTAAAAACACTCAAGCACTAATAACAGTGTTTATTTCAGAATATTTACATATCAGTATTTATTTATATAATAGTATTCGTCGCTAGTCGCTGATTGAATAATCCTATACTCTCGAACGTTCTAATATCTTCCTGTCAGGTGTTCTCCAGAAAGGCCTGGATGTCTAGACGTCTACGGCGGGTGGCGTCAATACATTAGTCACATCACAATAATAACACCATTATTATAACGTAGCGATATTTAGTCAAAAAAAGTAAACAAAAAAAGGGTAAAATAACATCGTAAATCCAATGCATAAACATGTACGATCCTTGTAAAAAAAAGCCAAAACAACGTTACAGTAGATCCATGGACAAAAAAAATTGCAAAATATCATCGTAAATCTAAGGCATAAACAATAAAAATGTACGATTCATTTCTACCAATGTTTCCATCCATATCAAGCAGGATAGATGTTCATATGGTTGCCTCGCGGCCGTATATACAACTTTTTCTCCATTTCTTTCGAAAGTAGGTCTCACATCAATAATAATAATAATAATTCATGCCCTAGTATCCCCCAACAGCCTGACGACAATTATAGGAGTATTGGCAGGGCATTAGTTATTATTATACCCGCGCCCGTGGAGCGACTTAAGATGGATAGCTATCGGCATTCGCCTTAAACGAGAGGGAAACCCACGAAAACCTACTCGGACAGCTCGGTTCTGAACACGGGACTGCCGGCATGATAAGCCAGTGCAGTTAGTTGCAGTTAATAATGAAAATATCGTTATCTAAAATGGAATTTCCAGGTTGAACTGCACCAAAAGTAGCCACTGCAATATAAGCGATTGGAAGAATACATCAAATGTCAAATTATGAGACAGCCAAGGCAGCCTATTATGCTCATTTCCACGTAGCAGTATACAAATCATTGCATGGGGTTCGTCGGAAAAAGCAGGAAAAGTATTCATACAACAAGAACAACAAGAAGAAGTGAGACTAGTAGATAAGTAATAGGGGCTCGAGCACAAAATTTATTTTCTTATAGAGCTTTGCAATTCAAGGTAATTTCGAATCTTCAGTGACGTTAACAGTATATGATATGGGGAACGTACTTCAACAAGTGCGAAATTCAAAAACAACCGGAACACGTAGTGAATAAAATAAATCAGATCTCGACAGACATAAAACACGTAATAAACAGGACGAACAGATATAAAACAGGTATGAACACGTGATGAATAGGTTAACCTGTTCATTAACTGTTTTGCATCTGTTCATTATCTGTTTTATAACTGTTCAATACATGTTTATTATGTGTTTTATATCTGTTGGGATCTGATTTACATTTGTTCATTACCTGTTCCAGGACGTTTGAATTTTGAACGTGTTGTAAATGCGCTCGCTATATCATATACTGTCAAGGTTATTGAAGATTTGAAATGGTTTTGAATTGTAAAATCAATCTCAATAAGAAAATACGTTTAAAACTCAATTGCTTATCACCTGAGAGTAATAACATTGGCAGGATGTAGAGAAAGCTCTAGAAATGCATTAGAGGAATATGTGACACTCATCATACCATTAACCTTTATCCTAAACTATCTTCTTTTAGTCAAAAAGTATATACAGCCCACTTTCTTACTGATTTCGAAGTAACTATCCGACCAGGTACAGAACCGATCTTATATACCTGCTGATAGCCTAGTGGTAATGCACTGGTTTATCCTGCCGGCGGTCCCGGATTCGGATCCCGGCTGAGTAGTCTGAAAAGGTTTCCGTGGTTTTCCTTCTCGTTTAAGGTGAATGTCGAAATTTATATGGCAGAATTTGAAGAGAAACTATTCAATAGCAACTATAAACACATTAACCTCGTACTTTATTGGGCCAGATACATAGATGATATTTTTTGCGTATAGCTAGGAACCGAAAGACAAACGCAAGAATTTTTAACACTTCTTAATTAAATAATTAATATAATACAATTTACCATAGAAACAGAATAAAATTAAAAAAATGATCTTCTTGGATCTAACCATAGAAAGAGAAAAAGATAAGTTAGAATTCAGCATATATACGAAATATAATGTATAGAATTCACGGTTGGCTCTTGGTGAAACATAATGAATAATTTACTAAATAAAACACTTGGTATATTTGTTTCACAAAATGTATTTAAAATATCTCTGACATATGTTTCGACTTATTCAGTCATTCTCGAAGAGTCATGTAAACTAAGTAAAAAGTATACTCCTACCTATATTTATGAGTTATTTTTTAAAAAGGTTCATTACAGCATCGATTGTGGGGGTATTTGAAAAATCCAACTGCGTGTTTGTGACCTGTCTGTTGAGATTTATGGCTTTTTTAATTTCTAAAATTTCTAAGAAGTCAAGCCTTTTACCCTTATTACAAGAGTGTAAAAGTTTGAAATTATTAGCATTAAACAAATGAGAATTTTGAATACAGTGTTCCGCAAATCCCGTAACCATATTGCCATGTAGAATAGAACTTCTATGTTCTTTTATACGTTCTTTTATAGAGCGTCCTGATTGACCAATGTATACCGCGTCACAATCACTGCAAGTTAATTCATACACCCCTGACTTATCACGCAATTCTGTTTTTCCTTTATTGTTAACTAGAATATTTCCTAAATTGCATTTATTTACTAGGATGACATTTAAACCTAATTTATTAAGTATATTAGAAACTTTATTGCTAACCCCAGGTATATAGTTTAGGGTGTGAAACGCTTTGTTAGTTTTTGTATAAGTATGTCCGGAGTAAAAATTTTTCTTAAGGATAGCGGGTTGTTTTTTGTAAATCATTTTGTCTATGAATTCTGTTTTGTACCCGTTGTTTCTAGCTATAGTTTTTATTGTATGAGAACTTCGAAAAAGAAGTATATACCATAAAAACTATAGCTAGAAACAACGGGTACAAAACAGAATTCTTAGACAAAATGATTTACAAAAAACAACGCGCTATCCTTAAGAAAAATTTTTACTCCGGACATACTTATACAAAAACTAACAAAGCGTTTCACACCCTAAACTATATACCTGGGGTTAGCAATAAAGTTTCTAATATACTTAATAAATTAGGTTTAAATGTCATCCTAGTAAATAAATGCAATTTAGGAAATATTCTAGTTAACAATAAAGGAAAAACAGAATTGCGTGATAAGTCAGGGGTGTATGAATTAACTTGCAGTGATTGTGACGCGGTATACATTGGTCAATCAGGACGCTCTATAAAAGAACGTATAAAAGAACATAGAAGTTCTATTCTACATGGGAATATGGTTACGGGATTTGCGGAACACTGTATTCAAAATTCTCATTTGTTTAATGCTAATAATTTCAAACTTTTACACTCTTGTAATAAGGGTAAAAGGCTTGACTTCTTAGAAATTTTAGAAATTAAAAAAGCCATAAATCTCAACAGACAGGTCACAAACACGCAGTTGGATTTTTCAAATACCCCCACAATCGATGCTGTAATAAACCTTTTTAAAAATAACTCATAAATATAGGTAGGAGTATACTTTTTACTTAGTTTACATGACTCTTCGAGAATGACTGAATAAGTCGAAACATATGTCAGAGATATTTTAAATACATTTTGTGAAACAAATATACCAAGTGTTTTATTTAGTAAATTATATATACGAAAGCCAAGTACACAGACACCACTATTCATGCTAAATCTAATTACAGTTTGAAAATAAAAATGTCGCCTTTTCATAGATTTATAGATAGACTACGTATTACACCCTTAAACGAAGACAATTTTAATAAAGAACTATCCATAATCAAAACCATTGCAAGAAACAACGGATACAATGAAAATATTATAGATGGCAAGTTAATAAATAAACATAAAAAATGAAGACAACATACTTTTACCTTAAAGTAGAAGAAGAAGAATCTAACAATATCTGATACTACATTAATTATATACCGCCAATCGCTAATAAAATGAATAAAATTATCAAACAAGATGAAATTATAAAAGTTATGGTCAATAAATACAATCTGGGTACTGCGATTATTAACAATAAAGATCAAACAGAAAAGTTAAATAAATCAGGCGTCTGTCAAATAAATTTTAGTGATTGCGCAGCTATATATGTATCGGACAAAGTGGTCGAAAGCTAGAACCGAGACTAAAAGAACATAAAATATCGATTTTATAGCATAAAGAATACAGGTTTCTCGGAACGTTGCATAGACAATGACCACTTTTTCTATATGGTTGACTGTAAATTGCTGCATAATATAAACAAAAGCAAGAAACTTACATTATTTGAAAATCTATAGATCAAAAGAGCCTTAAATGAGAAGAAGAATGTAACAAACACATACACAGATATAATAAATACACCTATAATAGATGAGTATAGGCTAATGACATTGTAACTACTACAAACTTAGATATATATATATATATATATATATATATATATATATATATATATATATATAGTTATAGTTTGTTTCAAATTATAAGTATATAACTTTGAACGGCTCTAATGCTTTTATTGCACCACCTTCTGGGATGATAATTATTATACCTGGTCTCCTTATTGAACGGGTACGATTTACCTATTTGCAACGTATGAATCTAGGGACCGTATTGACTATAAATTAGGGCCCTATAATATAATAATAAAACGCTGTTAATTTCAAGTATATAATAAAAAATATCTGTTCATTGGGTTTATATACAAAGAAAAAATTACAAATCGTGTGGCAACATGTGTAGTGGATACATATAGATATATAAACCTAATTTATTTGTAATACACCATAAAATTTTTATGTGTCGCCGCATTTCATAAATCATCTGTGATTGAGTCGTCTTGTAAATCGGTTTCTGTGTCTGAATCGTATTGCAAATTTATAATCAAAGGTGCTACTATTTTGTAATTTAATGACTATTTAACTATATATAATAACTATATATTCAAATTAACAACTGTTGAGACTTATATTATTATTAAATTTTATTTCATCTAAATTGCAGTAATTACAATCTACTTAAATTTTGTCATTACGGACTTCAGCAGTTTGTTTGCGTAAAAGATAATCGTATTGAGCGGCCAGGTAGTTATTGCCGCAGGTGGTGAAATAAAAGCATTATAGCCGTTCAAAGTTATATTCTTATAATTTGAAGCAAACTATTCCTATGTTAACATTTGCTTAGTCATCTTGTCTTTTTGACAACAGGAAGTTGTCTTATCGAAACATATTGCTGTGAAATAAACTTTGGATGGCAATTAAAAATAGAATTAATAACGTATAAATTAATTAAACATAACTGGATAAGCAAAAACAAGTTGAAAAAGAAATCAACCGAGGTTGTGTATTTTAAATGCACCTCGTATATCATATCCTAATGAAGTATTAAAATTTTAGATGTATATTTCCAAGAATTAATACGTAAACAAGTAACGTTATGTCAATCAATAAATTTTAGGTTAATTAGATTATTAAACGTTTAGAATGTAAGTAAATTAATAAAACCATGCTTAAATAATATAAACGCATCGATAGGCATACGAATGAAAGCAAAGGACAAGACGACTCCATATGAACAAACACAAAGAGAAAAGAAAGAGAAAATGTAAAGGATATGTAAACGGCTTTCTCTGAAATTTTCTCAAGATCGAACGGGCATCAGAGCTATTCCAGGAAGGACGAGATTAAAATTTTTCGATTCCAAAATAGAATTTACAAATATCAAAATAACAACAAAAAGGCAAAATATATAAACGCGTAGAGATGAAAAATTTAAAACTACACACATTAATTAAAAATACACAGAGGTGGAAATTTTAAATAACTATGAAAATCAGAGGAAACAGAAATAAATTATTTGGAGTAGGAACCGATTTCGTAGAAGAAATAAACGCTGCATGTAAAAGCAGGAAAGCACCGAAAATAGAAGATTCGACATTCACTGACGTTGATTTATTGCGTTACATTCATTTCAAAATTGTAATGTAGATATAGTCAATATACAAAAATTTCAAGCCTGTTGGCATTCTATTTAAGTTAAGAATAACTAAAAGTTTAATTTCATTAAAGTGTATCTTAGGCCAGATATCCGAGTTTGATAAAGAGAAAGTAATTTTCCTTGCATATTCTCGAAATATTTGTGCCATTTGAGATTTTAAAAATTCAAAACTTTTAGAAATAAGAAAATACTTATACAGTGTGAGGATAAACGACCTATTTCTGTAGGAACTCGTTTTCCACTTAAATAGGCGCACACTCGCTTTGTACAAAGATATTAGTAGAGACTAGAAATCCACATTTTTGCCATAGATAGACTTTGAGCATTTGGAGGGCAAATACCCCCTTTTGCGAGTGAAATCCTCAAGAGTATTTGTTTGCGAGATTCATTAGGAATCAGAATTAAATCTCCAATACTATTCGTGGGGGATTCACAAAAGAAAATTTGTATATTAACGTTGCATTGATAGGTTAAGATATAGGTTAGGAATGAGATATTTTAGGTTACAACAAAAATTATATGTGAAAATACAAACAACAAATAAAATACTGTTAAACTATTACTTCCTGTTGTATTATTTCTTTTCATTTACTTTGGACGCTACGCCTAGTTGTGTAGAACCAAAAAGATAGCCCTGAGATACTCAAATAATATACAGAGTCTCAAAAAAAAATTTATGCCTGTGTTGCTGCTCACACGAATCATTCATTATAATTTAAATTTGAAAGCGAATTTCACAGCAATATGTTAGAGAAATCTAATTAAGTAGTATAACAGTTAATGTCAAGTGATTTTATGTATTTGAATATTCATATACTCCGCCTGGGGCGGCTTGTGGGTGGATTGAGTAGCTCACAGCCGCCACTGCCGGTCCCAAGCCCGGATAAAGGAGGAGGGTTCTTAGGTAAGGTTAGCAACCTGCCTAGGGGAAAAACAATTACATGCTCAAAGCACCGGTAGCATAGCCTCGGAACATGGACGGATTTCACGGAGCACGACCCACGCGCGAATAAGGAACAAACTCTATATGAAGAAACAGCAAATGAGAATTGCATGCTGGAACATAAAGACTCTGTATTCAAAAGATCATGAACTAATTCCCGAACTCAATGAACATAAGATAGACATATGTGCACTCTCTGAAACGAAAAAGAAAGGTAGAGGAACAACAAGACTTAGCAACTACATCTTACTGTACTCAGGAGTAGCAAAAGACCAAAGAGCTACATCAGGGGTTGGTATGGCAGTAAACGAGAAATATGAAAAGAATATAGAAAGCATAGAGTATGTTAACGACAGAATTCTAAGAGTAAAAATGATGTTCAATCATCCCCTGCACATTATATCAGTATATGCACCTGACATTGGCAAACCCGAAGAAATGTCAATAGATTTCTACGAAATCCTACAATCAGAACTGGACAAAATCCCAAAAAACGAAAAGATAATCCTATTAGGAGACCTAAATGCTAGAATAGGAAATGAAGCAGTAGATGGAGTAAAACAAAAATACAACGAAGAAGTAACTAACAGAAATGGCGAAATGTTGACAGAATTTTGTGCACAGAATGAATTACGAATAAACAACACATACTTCCCTCATAAAGACCAACACAAATACACCTTTTACGACAATAGACAAAATAAATCCATAATCGATTACATCATCACAAACAGAATGTTCATGCCCCAACAAATAGTAGATATAAGAGTCCTGTCCTCAGCCAACATTGGAACAGACCACAAATTAGTGCTAGGAAAGCTACGAATAGCAATGTCACTGAGGAAACAAAAGCCAACAACAAGAGCTGAAAAATTTAACATAGAATTGCTCAACCAGGAAAATACGAAACAACTATACGCAGACCGATGCAAACAATACATTACTCTTAACCCAATAATACAACCCGACACTCCCCAAATAGCATGGGATAAACTGAAACAAAACATCTATAAAGCCGCCGAAGAAACCCTAGGCACACGCACGGTATCGCAGAACAGTAGACAGAACAATAAACCTTGGTTTACAACGGAAGTCAAGGATATCACAAGGGAAAAGAAGAAAAATTATTTGCAATACAGGGAATCTCCAACTCAAGAAAACCGAAATAAGTATATTGAAACTAGGAACAAGGTCAATAATAGGATTAGAGAGATCAAGGAAGAATACTGGCAGGAATTCAGTAACGAAATGGAAGCAGACATGTATGGAGCACAAAAACGAATTTGGAAACTACTAAGAGGCATGAAACGGGAAACGAATGAAACAATACAACTCAGAACAATTACCGAAGAAACTTGGGAGAAGTATTTCAGAAATCTTTACGCAGACATAGAGAACCCTGTAGAAACACAAGAAGAAGACATACAAAACGACCCACCAGAAGAGTGCACGCAAATCACCGAAGAGCAAGTAAGAGAGACAACGAGGAAACTTAAGAACAGGAAAACTCCAAACCAAGACAAAATACCAAATGAGCTAATAAAAAATGGGGGAACTGCCACCATAAAAGAATACACAAAACTGTTTAATATCATACTACAACATAGAAGAATACCTGAAGAATGGAAGAACAGCGTAACAATACCCATCTTCAAAAAAGGAGACAAAACCGATCCAGCAAACTACCGTGGGATAACATTGTTGAGCACCTCGCTAAAACTCCTAACTAAGATCATTGCGGACAAAATAACCTCAACAATGCCAATAAGCGAAGAACAACAAGGATTTCGAAGAAGTCGATCCACCACTGACGCTCTATTCATACTCAGACAACTGATAGAAAAAATCATTAGAGTACAACACCCCTGCCTATCTTTGCTTTGTAGATATAACTAAGGCCTTCGACAGAGTACAACTAAAAGACGTCATCACGATCCTGGAAAACAATAATACGAAGAAAGAATACGTAGAACTCATTAAGGACCTAAACACGAACACAAGAACGCAAATACGCACAAACCTCACCGTAACGCAACACCTACGAACCACAACAGGCATCCGTCAAGGCGATAGTCTCAGTCCTTTGTTATTCAACGCAATCATGGATGAGCTGGTGAAAGCTGTAAAGAACACCGGATTAGGATATCGGATGGGCATACACAACATAAATATAATATGCTATGCTGATGACGCAGTACTTATTGCGGAATCAGAGGACGACCTACAAAGAATGTTACATGCTTTCAACAAACAGGCAGGAAAACACAACATGGAAATTTCCATAGACAAGACCAAATGCATGACCATAGCAAAAGAACCTGTACGCTGCAAATTGGTAATAGAAAATAAGACCGTCGACCAAACCATGTCAATCGAATACCTTGGGTGCAAAATTACAAGCGCAGGGTTTTTGGGTGATGAGGTGAGGAAACAAGTAAACAAAGCAGCAGCAATATCGGGACATCTTAGGTATCCAATCTGGAGGAACAAACACCTAAGTACGGAATGCAAATCAAGGATATACAAAACATGCGTACGACCGGTGATGTCATATGGTGCGGAGACGAGAGCGGAAACAACGATAACAAAGAGGATACTAAGAACAACCGAAATGAAGACTCTAAGAACGATAACAGGATACACATTACATGATAGGCAAAGAAATACAGATATAAGGGAGAAGTGTCAAACGGATGACGTAGTCAGATGGATACGGAAAAGAAGAAGAGAATGGAACCACCATGTCAGCCGAATGACTCCCGACAGAATGGCCAGAATAGTACGAAACAACATACCTCATGGAAGAAGACCCATAGGACGACCACCAAAACGCTGGCGAGACAGCTGGCAATCAAATTCACAAGAACTGCCGCCACAAAGAAACCGGAACTAAACAGGCGATACGCCTATTGAAAGAAGAAGAAGAAAGAAGAAGAAGAATATTCATAATGCTTCACCAAGAGCCTACTGCAGAAACAGTTAATAATTAAAATCATAATAAATCGTAGCGCGAACATTTTCACGAGTTAACTCCATTTTCAATACGATTAGCAAACTTTAAAACTGCACTCTGCGCAAATTGACTGATATTTGGACAATTCGACGAAAAAGTAATATTATTGACACATTGCGGTATGCGACGTTACTTATCAAATTAAACAGTGTTGCCTGATTCCCGAAATTTATCAACTGTCCCTCGTAATAACCCAAAGTACAGTTTATTATCGACAATATGTCATCAGTATCTTATAATACCCCGCATTTTCGAAAAATACGTCGGGGTTCTATGTTATTTTTATATTTTTAATTAACGCCCACGTATGACGGCCAAATGTAAGTCAATTCAGGTCAACGCTTTACCTATTAATACATAAATTACCCGTCAAAGTGTAAAGCTGTTCCATATAACAACAAGTAAGCAGTTATTTAAAATATTTATGAAGGTATTTTTAGAAAGCAATTGATCAAAATACGTTCACTAATGAAAAAAATATGTCTTCACTATAATTTGCTGTTGGTATTTTAAATAATTGGTATTATGTAGATATTACTGTATGTTCAAATTTCACCGAACAAAGTGCATATTTAACAATTTAATATTAATCTTTTTACTTTTGCATAATTCTATTTAGGTCTTAGTTTATAATAGAACACTTATCTGTTCTTATTTTTCTATCTTATTAATTTAATCTTAGCTTTATATTCCTTATGTATAGTACTTTACTACAAAATGCGGTGAGGGTCTAGGCAAATACAAACGCTGATTATAATATCGGCATGGAAACCAGAAGAGTATTAAGAAATTTTTGTTCTGTACGACTAACAATAAGTGTTCCTTACGTTTATTTTCATAAAATAGAAACTGGATAGATTGTATTTTATTTAATAATTTGTTTATATATACAAGTGTCCCGTATCATTATGTTCAAATTTTAGGAGTGTAAAGTAGACTTCATTTCAAGTAACAAAAACGCAAAACTTGAATATCCATTTTTATTTGTTTCAAAGTTACAGATCTATGATTGTGATTGTCAGATCATGATAAAGAATGTAATCCCAAAGTCAATAAAAACTGATTTTATTTAAAAAAGTTCAATTAATAATATTTTAGAAATGTCCACCTCCTTGTTGAATGCAGGCTTATGCCTGTAAGCCAACAAAAGAAGTACTTATCCGAATTTCATACTTGTTTTGCGCGATTTGCTCGGCAGCCAGGTGAATACGATCCAAAATCTCTTCTCTTGTGTTCGAAACTTGCGCGTAGACTAAATTTTGTGTACCTCCATAAATAAAAGTCAAGGGGATTAAGATCGGGTTATCTGGGTGATCTGGGTGGTCATGCAACAGGACCACCTCGACCAATCCATCTTGGATAGTTGACGTTAACCCAATTTCGGACAGCAATTCCGAAATGTGGTGGTGCCCCATCCATGTGGAACCACATGTCTCGTCGAACATTCAGTGGGACATCCTCTAAAAGACCTGGCAGTTCGCTAATAAGAAATTGAAGGTAATTGTCCGCATTTAACCTCCCAGGAAGAACGACAGGATCAATCAACAAGTCATCGATTAGGACCGCCCAAACGTTAATAGAAAATTCATGTTGAAATTTAGATGGGCGTATAGCTTTGGGATTTTCAGATGACCACCTGTGCAGGTTTCTCATATTTGTCAACGCAGATTCATCCGTCCAGAACACTGTTCTGCTGAAATTAAAATGAAGCCGTGACTGTCTTAATATCCAGGTAGAATAAACTAGACGAGCATCAAGCAAACCGTGCCCTCTGCGATATTGATATGGATATAAACCCTCATGTTTTAAAATTCGCCAAACTGTCGTTCGTGGCACTTCTAGTTGTCTAGCGATTCGACGTACACTGAATGTTGGATCCCTAGTAACAATAGCTACTGCTTCTTCCTCTAAGTCTGCTGGCAAATTTACTCCTCGGTCGAATAGATAATCACGCAGTCCGCATTCCCGAAATTGTCTGTGTACTTCCATAAATGTTCTGTAATGAGGAATGCGCCTATCGGGAAACCGTTTTCGGTATTCAATAACTGCTTGACGTGCACTGCCGTTACAGTAGCCATACACAAAATGCATGTCCGCATACTCTTGAGAAGAAAATCAGTAAGGCATTTTGAATAAAGAAAACGTGTCCGCTCATTAATAAGCTGTTGTATGAACTGAAACGTAATGTAATCCTTTATTAAAAAATTCAACGTTAACAGTCATCTGAACATTTGTTTATTGTATGATATTCATGGTTCAGCACTTACGAAATAAGTAAGAACTTTCTTTATCATAAATCAATTTCCAGTACTCTTTTTGTAGATCTCTAAGAAATTACTGTATGCACTACGACACGTATTTATTTATTTTAGGATATCATTTTATTATGCGACGTTTACAATCATAGGCCTGTATTGAATCGTATAACTTTTTTAAATAAAATCAGTTTGTATTGAGTTTAGGATTACATGTTTTTCATGATCTGACAATCACATTCATAGATCTGTAACTTTGAAACAAATAAAAATGGATATACTAGTTTTGCGATTTTGTTACTTGAAATGAAGTCTACTTTACACTCCTAAAATTTGAACATAACGATAAGGGACACTTGTATATATAAAATTATAATTAAATAATTAAATTAAAAATTTAGATAAATTTACGTTAAAATAGATCTACAATGTAGATCTATTTTAGCATGTTCAGTGACTTCTACTGCTAATTTTTAACTCTGTTTTTAGTCTCCTGAGGAAGTATCAAATGGCTACGAAATATAGAGGTTAAAATAAATGTGTTTTTTAGTTGACAGACAGCTTACCCGATTAATTAATTATTCATTATATATATTATATATTATAATTGAAAAGAAATTATCGACCGTGATATATTATCAAAAATTAATTAAAATTCGGGTAAGTGGTCAATTAAAAAACTCCTTTATTAAATTACCCTATATTTCGCGACAGACTTTGGCGCTTCTTCTGGGGTAACTACAAGATTAATGAGAAAAATAACAAAAAATAAATAAGAGTATAAAACAGTAGTAAAAATACTACTTATATATTATATATATATTATATATATATATTATTATATGTATATATATATTAATATATATATATATATATATATATATATATATATTATATTATATATATATATATATATATATATAAAGATAATTATGTCGTGACCTTTGTATATTATGGTAAATTCAACTTGATGGCGATTTAAGGTCTGGCTTTACTTCAAAATGTATATATTTAAAACAATCCTACATGTTTCGGCAAATGTGTCTTTTTCAAGGAATATAAAATATAAATGACAGTATATTAATGTCATACGTATACATTTGTAGTTGATATGGATAAAATTATTCAAAGATACATTCCAATCTAACAATAATAAATCAACATAATTTGAAACATACTTGAGTAAGTAAAACCTACCAATTTTGTATAATACAAAAGTATTTTGAATAATATATAATATTATTAAAAATGGGGTGTGAGGAACACAATACAAGTTCATATGTATTTTTGAATGTATCTTCTCCAAAGACGTAGATACGTATTTCACATTTCTACATAATAATAAATCATGCCTTAGTATTCTAAAATGGATAGACAACAAAAACAGGGAAATGCAAGACATGAGTTATTATTATGTATGCGCCCGTGGAGTGACTTTAGATGTTAAGCTGTCGGCATTCGCGTTCTCGTTTAAGGCGAATGCCGACAGCTTAACATCTTAATGAATAAAAATCAATGCATTGTACCTATGTGAAATGATAAAAGAAAAACCCGGTATATTTGTGCTATTATTGAGAGTTTTGTTCAGTATACTCGTAACAAATAAATGAATTACATTCAATAAAATAATTTACTTTTCAAACTAAAATTTAATCAAACGATATGTAATAGAATAGAAGCAGTGTAGCGTATTTAATGCAATGAAGCTGAAAATTTCAGTAGAGTCGCAATACCAAATACACCGACAAGAGGCAATTGGAAGTAAAATATTTTATATGGTATAAACAGTATACTTGCAGCCGTTTTAATATCATTCAGGTTGAATTGATTAGCGAGAAAATGCATTCAAGCTTAATATATAATTCAATAGGGGCTATGTTGGATTGCCGGTGCGATAAATATTTAAATAGTACATTAATGGAAGTATGTTGTGCATTTACAAAGAATTAAATTTTTGAAGTATAATGCTCTTTTTTATGGCTT
Organism: Melolontha melolontha; assembly: GCA_935421215.2. NCBI lineage: Eukaryota > Metazoa > Arthropoda > Insecta > Coleoptera > Scarabaeidae > Melolontha > Melolontha melolontha. The sequence continues at coordinate 4,043,429 of OW285239.1, read as the reverse complement.
CTTCTATATACTTTATATACTTGAAACGTAAACGTCATGTTTCAGAATGTCAGAAACTATGTTATTTAAAGTACTTTAAGTGGTATTAACAATACAGAAAGCTCTGACAAATTATTAGAATGAATTTCTATCGATTACTAAATTATATTACAAAAATAAAGCAATTTATTCCGCGATTATTCCGTGATTATTTATTTATTATTGAATACAGTAATAATTTTTAATAATTCACTTTAATAATTCATTTCTCTATTTTTGCCAAAAATTGATTCGTCAATTTTTTTCTGCTTTTTTCGGTGTCATACATACATTGCTATTTTAACAAATAATACCAATTATTTAAACAATAAGACAGAGGCGTCGTTAGTCGAAATATGTTTCTAAATAAAAATATAAATGAAATAATACGGTATGTTTCAGCAGCGATGTTGAAATATTACAACAGAAGTGTAATAAATAGAGACCGGACACAAGAGGCCTATGACTCATCGCCCGCGGGCGTACTATTGAAAATTTGTATTTTTAAAAGTTTTTAATTTTATTTATATAATTAGAAAACAAACGAGTGGTGATCTATAAAATACGAAATCCATATTTATTTGTTCATTTTTTAGTTCAAGTTGAGTAAAGGAGCATTAATATTAACTAGCAATATTTTCTCAAGGTTCTCTTCTGGAAAATTTGTTCTCTTTGAATGAAATACATCTTTGTAGATAGAAAACGTCCTTTCTACATCGCAGCTGGTTATAGGTGCATACTGGAAATATTCTTTTATTTCAACGTATTTAGCAGTTAAATTTTGAGACATCGTCCCCATACACGATTGCCATAATATTATTAAATCTGGATTTCTATTAAAAACCGGGTCTAACTTTTGCCAAAGGCCACATTCGAAGTCACTTGGAATATTTGTCAAATTATTAATAGCTCTAATTAAAGCATCTAATGTGGTTAATTCATCATTTAATTAAAGTGTTTGTGAAGAAAATACAATTGATTCTTTAAATTTGCAATTTTTATTAGTTCCTTGCACTCAGAAATACTTCGAGCATCGTCATTTAAACATGTAATGAAATTTTGTAAACTATCGAAATTCTCTGCATAAAGACTAGTAGCTTCCAATCTCGTTATTACTGGAGAGGAAGGCAGTGACAAAGATGGAAGTTTTTCTATGTAAAGAGCTACTCTCAACTTTGCTTTTCTGAAAACTTCTTTACAAGCGGATACAAGTCTATCAATTTCCGGAAAGGTGTCTCTGATATATTCACATTTCCTTTAATAGTCGGCCTGTTTTTAACATATATCCAGCACTGTCACCGACAAATAAAAGTATTTTTTCTTTGGAATGAAGCATTTGGTGCATATTTTCGTAAATGGTTTTAGCTACTGTTTCCGCATCAACTGTATTTATAACATTTGCATTTACTATTACATATTTGTTATATAGAATAGTTGGATTTAGTACACCAGCTACAACATTTACCACACATCGTCCTAATATATTGACACTTATTCATAGGTATTGATTTGAAGGATGGCTTCTAATGCGTTCTACTGCTTTCGTGTAGCACTTAGAAACATAATATTTGCGTAAGGTGGATTCATCAGGAACATTTATTCCAGTATATTTTTGAAGAAATGTTTTGAATGGGATTGTTACGTTTATTTAATGTTTGCCGCCATTAAAGTTTCACAGAGTTCTTCGTTAAAATTGTCTGATTCGAACGGGTCTAATATCTGTGTATGTGATGCTTACGTTTTACCGGAGATTTCTTGGAATTTTTTAACAATAAATTTCGGAATCACTTATAATGAACATACAATCACTATGTAATAATGTTTTAAATATGTAATGAATGAGAAATTTTTGGTTTAAAAATCCATATGAAATGTTATTAATTATATGTAAACTTATATAGTTTTATATTAATAATATTGACATAATATTTTTTATAACTATAAAATAGTATACCTGGAAAAATATTATAACTAGTTAAATTCGGAAACTCTTTGTTATTGATTGATTTAGGTATATATAGTATACATTAAATAAACACAATTACAAATTTCATTATTCTAACGTGTGTTCATTTGAAAAGTCAATCTAGGTTACTTTGAAATTTTGATAGAATAAGACGCATATATATTAGTATGTGTTTATTGTTCCGTAAACGTAAATCCAAATAACATTTAATAATGCCAATCACAAATATCAGTTAGTGCATAAAATAATCGTGCGTCGATTCTGGTTTAAATAAATTGCTTCTCAGTTTTAAAATGGCTTTCACTTTAGAACATAATTTTTTTTTAGTCCAGGCTTATTTTCGAAGTGGTAATAAAATTGATGATTTATGGGTTTATTCAGTTCAAGATTGCATGGTAGAATTTCAAGTTGAGTTTCCACATTTTGTAATAGATTATATACAACTTAAGAATACTTTGGATAGAACTTTAAGACTTTTTTCTGAAACTGGTAGTCTCTTAAGAAAATCAGGCAGCGGAGAAGTTAAGAAACGTACACCTCAAGTTGTCAATCGTGTTGAAGAAATAATCGAAAATGAACCACAAATATCTGTTCGACATTTGAGTCAACAAATAAACCTTTCTGTTGGTACAATTCACAAGTTATTAAAAAAAGATATGAAACTTTATCCATACCGTGTCACAACAGTACAAGAATTGTTAGAAATTGATTACCCACGTAGGCTACAGTTTTGTAATTGGTTTGTAAATATGAACAATAATGGAGAACTTTCGCAAAGAGTCATCTTTACTGATGAAGTATGGTTTTACAAAACGGGATACCTAAATTGACAAAATACAAGAATTTGGTGTAGTGAAAATCCACATGTAATTAATGAAGAATCGCTACATCCAGAGAAAATTGGTGTTTGGGCAGCGATAAGCCAAAGGCGAATCATTGGACCAATATTTTTTCAGGGAACGTTAACTGCTCAAAGGTATCGTACGGAAATTTTACAACCATTTGTCAATCAGTTGCATGATGATGAACTACAAAATGCATATTTCCAACAAGACGGAGCACCTTGTCACTGGACTGCAGAATCTTTGGATTATTTAAGAGAATTTTTTGATGATCGTATAATTAGTCGAAATACTGAAATTGCCTGGCCTGCACGTTCATGCGATTTAACACCTTGCGACTTCTTTTTGTGGCCTTATCTAAAAAATAACATATTTCGAACACCTATATTGAATTTGAATAAATACTACAGAGAATCGAACAGAAATGCATGGAAATTAATAACAATCCAGTAATGTTGCAGAATATCATCAGAAATTTTGAACGGAGGCTTTTAAAGTGCATTGATCTTGAAGGACAACATTTTCAACATTTGTTATAGTTTTCAATAAATACCTATTATTTGTTATTTATTTGTATGTAGATACTGTCAATATATACGACTTCGTAGGTTTAGTAGTAAATTTTAATTTACGACATACTTCAAAATGTTCTCAGTAAATCACATGCTACTAGTATACAAAAAAGGGATATTTATCAATACGTTTTGCACGTATTACGCCGTTGTTATATAATGAAACGGATATGCAAAATACAAATCCGTAACTGTAAACTATTTATATATATATATATATATATATATATATATATATACGTATTTTTCCGCTTTTTTGTAATAGCCTTGCTATTCGAGCGGAAGGTCGCCTTTTCTGGCCTAGTCGCTTTCTTCCGTCAGATGTCACTGATTAAATTGGTGTCGCCTGATAGAACGAAACTGGTTATGGCTTGGAGACGATTTTAGCGTAAATGTAGATAAAGATACAGATCCGTTGTTTAACAGATCTGTATTAATTTGTATATACATTGCTTCACTAGTTCAACCAATGAGGCCTAGATGGCTGAAACATATTGCAGTAGAATGTGCTTTTGATTGCTTATTAAATATTTTTGTTCACACTACAACTTAATCGTCCGGCTGTTCAGTCTGGTAGACCTCCTTGAGCTCACGATCCTCGGGTCGATCCTTACGGATGTAGGTTATATCATAAAATAAAACACGAGGTGTCAGATAAATTATACACACATTTTCCCTTTACATTATATAATAAAAAAAAAATAAAAAAAAAATCAACTTTACAAAGTGCAACGTTGAACTGCTAAAGACACAGCAATAGAGGGCAAAAAAGATTTGGATATCATATGAAGATACAAATCATTAAAAAACCTCACTATGACAACTCACGAGCAAAGATAACAAAATTACTAATATCCAAAAATTTATCAGATGTCAACAATAATTTTTAACCCAACTATTTAAACGTCAAAGTAAAGAATTGTTTACTTTGCTCGCGAAATCAAAATCTGAACTGTCATGAATGTATGCACATGACATCACACAAACTCGTCCCCACCTTCCTGCGTATTGAAATATTCAAAGTGACTAAAAACAACCAACCTCCACAAAAAAAAATCTTCTAATAAATTTAGATATTATTCAGAATATATATAAAAAATTCACAAAAGTTTTACAAGTTAATTATAGCGCTTTCATTAATATATATTAATAATTATAAAGATACCTACATTAATTAAAGTAAGTCACAATTAAACACGAGAGATTCCTTTTTTTCCAGATAGGTGTATCATTTAAATAAAATTACAAATATAAAAGATTTGTAAATTCACGAAAAATTACGTTTAACTCACATACGACGCACTAAAACTATCAACGAATTATTCAAAATTTCAAATTTTATTAGACAAAATTAAGTCGTGTCCAATATACTCTTATACACACCTATCTTCAAGGACATTCAAATAATCTCTGAAAATGAAGTTCCAGAATCCACACGGATATCCCCACCAACTATAAAATCAAAATATAGAGAAAAATATACATCTTATTTCAATATAATATCCGGGATGGCGGCAGCTTTAAACATCTGACCAACCTAAATATACGAGGATAGATCAAAATTTCAAACATAATAAAATTCATCACTTAAAATTAAATATATATATAACGATCCCCGTCTGAAATAAAATAAACACCAAAATGAAATACACAAGTTTAATAAATGTACTACACAAAAATTTTTAATATAGTTCTATTATTTTCCTTTCTTCTCCATGGAAAAATCCATGACAATATGTATTGAACAGAAGTAAATGCTAAAAATACGAGGTGTTTGTCCATGTTTACAGTTACGGATATGTATTTTGCATATCCGTTTCATTATATATCAACGGCGTAATACGTGCAAAACGTATTGAACTAGATTGACTTTTCAAATGAACACTTGTTATATATACCATTCGGGACGAAAGAGTTAACGTTAGTTAACGCGTTAACATCTTTTAACTTTTAATAATTGTATCTTTGTATTTTCCATAAATTAAGAGAAAACACAGGACAAATAGTAAATTTTTTTAAACAAAAATGGAAATAGTTTTATTGTCTGTAACATTTGTATCACACTGCAGAATATTGGTAATCATTGCATGTTCGAAACAGAGATTACGTTGTTGCTTTAGTAGTTATATATCCACTCAATACAAACACATTCACGATATTAAGTCATACTCAATAACGGACGTGACGCAAAGAGTTGTTCTGGATGCGGCAGAATTGCTTTCCTCTTCACCACAGCAATCACGTACATATTCGATTCCGCTACGTAAAATACTACCACTAAACTGCTCACGCTTGGATGTGGTGCTGAATCACGTATAGGAATTTAGTAAATTATCTAATATTTGAGGAAGTATATGACAGCTTTAATGGGAATACTTTGAAACAAATGTTTTCGTACAGCAGCAGGAATATAGTTTACACGAATATAAGCGGGTCACATATAACAAACTGCTCTGGTTATATGCTAATGTTAATATAATCATTTTAATAAATAAATATTTGTTTTAATACAAAATGAACGAGGATGTCAGAAAATAATGAGGTATGTGTAAGACGTAGTTCTATTGTAGGTTATTCATATTAACATATCTTATCATTAGAAAGACGACTTAACAGAGGTGGAAGAGAATGAACCAGCAGTAGAGGAAGAAGATAAAATAACAATGGAGGAAATCCAGACAGTAATTAGAAAGCTGAGAAATGGCAAAGCACCGGGATATGGAAAAATAAGTTCAGAAATGATTAAATGTGTGGGACAGAAGGGAACGGAATTATTGCTAAAATTATTTAATAAAATCTGGATCGAAGAAAAATTCCCAGAAGATTGGCAGGTAGCACAAATAGTACCCATACATAAAAAAGGAGACAAAAAAGAATGCAGTAATTACAGAGGTTTGACATTATTATGTACCACTATGAAGATGTTCGAACAAATAATAGATATGAGAGTTAGATCGACTGTAGAAAGTTCACTACACGAATCACAGAGTGGATTCCGAAGTAGTAGAAGCACCCAGGACCACATATTTATGATAAAACAACTGGCACAAAGAGTAATACAAGAGAAACGAAAAATGTATCTCGCTTTTGTGGATTTGGAAAATGCCTTTGACACGGTGCCTAGACATATAGTTTGGAAAATACTACAAGAAAGAGGAATGAAATGCAAGATAATACGCATGCTGAAAAAGATCTATAGTAATAATGTAAACGTGGTTATTAGAAACAATATGAAGTCGGAGCCATTTACAACACACACAGGATTGAGACAGGGTGGAAGCTTAAGTCCCTGTTTGTTTATTATATTTATGGACAATATAATAAAGGAATGTGCGAAGAGAACAAAAACATTCACAGTGGGTTACAGAAATTTACAACGGGTCGACATTTCTGAAGGAGTATTCGCGGACGACATAGTGATCATCGCTAAAAGTGAGGAAGATTTGCAGAAGAACTTAGACATATGGAACGCAACACTCAGGGAGAATGGAATGAAGATAAACAAAAGTAAAACAAAAGTGATGGTAATAGGAGAAGAAGGAGACAACACGAATACAGAAATAGATGGGACAAAAATAGAACAGGTACAAACATTTGATTACTTGGATTTGACCATAGACGTAAAAGGAACACAAGAAGCGGAAATTAATAATAGAATACAGAAAACGTTAAACTTATACCACACAATGAATAAGAAATTCACAAATAGAACAGAAATAGCAAGAGAAACCAAAATAAAAGTTTACAAAGCGATATACAGACCTATATTAACTTATGGTTGCGAATCGTGGGTATTGAGCGAGAAACAGAAAAGTAGTTTACAGGCCCTTGAGATGAAATATCTGAGAAGAGTTAGAGGAGTCACTAAGCTAGATAGAATGAGGAATATTGATATTAGACAAGAACTAGGAGTAGACTCACTAATGCAATATATCGAGGAACGCCAAATGAGTTGGTGGGGACATATACAACGTATGAACGAAGGAAGACCAGCGAAGAGAGTATGGAAGACGAAAAACCTAAAGCGCAGAAGAAGAGGCAGACCCAGAAGGACTTGGAATGGAGTGATAGCGGAGTTGTTTGCAAAGAAAGAAACAACATGGTTGCAGGCTAAGAGGATGGCCAGAGACAGCGATGAATGGCGAAGATATATTCAACACGGAGAAACGCATTAACTTTTATTATACCCTACACCAATGTATCGTAAATGGGTGCAGATTATACATACATACATCATTAGAAATCAAATATCAAATACGAGCGTTTGCAAGTAAATAAAATTATAAAGTGACAAAAGAATCCAAGACTTCAAGCTCGCAGTTAGTGGTGAAAACTGGTGCGATGTGTAGAATGAACAATGTAATATATGAGGTGCTACCCAGATATTTGAAAGGGGCGCGCAATGGGATGGTAGTACAGCTTTACAACACTAGATGGTGTGAGCTACGTTTATACTAAGTCGATTTGTGAAACGGTAGTTTGCTATGTAGTAACAAACAGTTGTTGTATTTATATTTGTTGAGTCGAATTTGAGTTATTCTGCGATACTGCAATATCTCATGTGAAAGAGCAAAGAACGTGCATTAAATTCTGTAACACGGCAGCGGAAACTCTGAAAATGCTTAAATACGCGTTTGGTGTGAATGCTTTAGGCCAAACGCAAACTTATGAGTGGTACAACCTTTTAAAAATGGACGTGTGTCGGTTGATGATGACGAGCGTTTCGGTCGTCCATCGACGAGAAACACGGTACAAAATGTGGAAAAAGTACATGATGATATCCTGCAAGACTGAAGGAGAACAATCCATGACTTTTTTAACATTATCGGCTTGTCGTACGACGCAAGCGGGCTGCCAAGTGACGCAATAATTCGTGGATCCCACACCACGACGACACACTAACCCACACGTCAGTTGTTGTGCGCCAGTTTCTAACTTCAACAAAAACGGCGGTACTATGCTTCCGACCCTACTTCCCTAATTTTCCCTGTCTGACTTCTTCCTATTTGCAATGCTGAAACTGAAGCTTAAGGGGCACTGTTTTGAGACGATTGAAGAAATCCAGACTGCGTGGGTAAAACCCAGATACTTAAATAGATATATCGCGCAAAAGAGACGTCCGACACGCGGAAACATGGGAGCTGCCATTTTTACGTATTTCCTGAAGGATAACTATCCAACTTGTAAATGTTCTATATTGATTGCGTAAGTATCTATAAAGTTAACATAAGTATTTCAGTTAGATGTGGTAATTCTACTCGTTTCAAAATTACATGAAAACATATTGATATAATACGACGGTGAAGAAAAATAATGATAATTTAGTTATAAATGAAAGTAAATGCCTGAAAACTACTTATTCTCAAAGGGTCTCGAAGTAGGTTCTCGATACACAGACAGAAATCTACTAATACATGAAATAAAACAGAAAAGTCAAATATATGTAAAGAAATATATTTTAATAATGTTGTATTGATTAACACAAGATATAAATTAAATCAATCAAAATATAATAAGTCTAAAAATCTTCAAAAATAATTACCCAAATCCGACATTTAAAACAAGGTAAAATGACGTTTGAGATGACGTGAGTTAATAATGTATAAATAAGTGACTTCAAGTAATGTTATATCTTTAACAAATTTATAAATCACAATTTCCACAAAAATACCTGATAAATACTTTAAATTTTGAAGTCCACAATTTCATTAAGTTCTTTGGATGAAGTTCTCATGAAAGTTTCCAACTAGAACATCAAGATTGGCTGTCAGTTGCTTGATTCAAACTTCTGGAAAATATCCTATTTGCTGCGATGCTTATGATTCAATTTTGCAGGATATACCACCAGGTTATGTTCAGTCTAAGTTCCTGAAGAGACGTTCTTATACCCAAAATAATTCAAAGGAAATATGATTTCCTCTTTAAGAGCGATCCTTTCATATAAATCTATACTTCAGTAATCACATGCATAACTAGGTTCTCCTCATATGGATAATACATCCAGAATACTTATTATATCACTTCTTTATGTACAATAAATGTCCATAAACATATTATTTACGGTATATAATCGGAATAATGACAAAATTAAATTAATAAAATGCAGATAAAAATCTTTTTATCTCCGTCAGAAAAATAATATCAATAATTATTAATTCTGTTTTTCGTCGTCAAGACACCCATCAGAAATTTTGTAAAAGTAAAAATCAGATATTCTACGAAATTTATACAAAGGTTACTAAAATAATTTAAAAGATAATATTATAAGAAAATCCACTCACGTAATCTCAATTACAAATCTTGTAAATAAAGTTCACATAAGTCAAACAAATAACAAAATTTACAGATATTTGCTCATAAGAAAGATAGAACACAGTTGGTTTTAAAATCCAAAAACCTCGTGAAGACAAGTCGAAGTAAATTTACTAATAAGCAAAACATAGCCATAAATTAAATATAACAAACAATATTATGTGGTATAATGATTTCAAAACCAATTATGAACCCATATCAAAATTACAAAATTCTTACTATAAAGTAATACTTCACAAATCTGAACATTCAAGATATAACATTCTTGAAACAGATATCTAATAAGAAAAGAATTAAATAATTAAGAAATTTGACTCACAACAATATCCTTGAACATTTAATTTTAAAATATCTTTTGATATTTAAATATTGGCACACACCAATTAATTTTTATTCTTAAAAGCAAACCCATAGATGTAAAATAAAAAGGTTTGCTTTGCTTGCACTTCAATTTAAATTTTTATCTCGTTTGTTATTGCAATAATTTTAGTTAGTAAAATAGCGTTTATTATTTTTACAATACAAAGGTATTTTTAATAATATAAAATATTATTAAAAATCTGGTGTGAAGAACACAAATGCAGGTTCACTATTAATATTTTCTGTGAACGTGTCCGAATATATCCTATCCCCAGAGACGTAGATACGTATTTCACCTTTCTACAGGCTCATCGGTACGCCCCTGCTGGAGAAAGGATATTCCTAGACACATTCACAGAATTATTTATTATTTTTCCCTGAATAAGAGTTTTATTGTTTTGTAGTGCATTAAATATAATTATTAAACAAAATTTATATTAAATCATATGCACACATCGGCACAGTCATATAACATAAAATATTTTAAAGTAAAATACAATTAATATTATTTTAAACTACAATAAAGACAATATAACTTGGATATGTATCAATAATCAACGGTATTGAAAAAAACGTCACATGTATTGAACATTAAACACTACCTGTGAACACTACTATCAAAGATGTTTATATACAACGGCAGTGACTGGGTTGCCCAAACAGCAGGAAATACGTAAAAATGTCGTCAAATTCTATCTCCTTTTATTCCAAACTCCGTACAAATACGCATGTGGACCATGAGCGGTATATTTATTTATATATATGTGGTAGTACCTCACCATTTTTTAAATAAAATGAAAACATTTGTAATAATATCGCAATAAAAACGCACAAATCTGATGTGGAGAATATAACGTATTGCTATGAACTTTTCCCCACAAATATTTTGAAAAGTTATTTAATTATTTATGAGTGAATTATTATTTTGAATATTTGTATTTGACTAGCGCAGTTCGTGCAAGCCGTTTGCATTGCTGTGTACGATTTTATAACTGTATTTTTTTATTCGAAGCCGACGTGCTTCATGTGGACTAACCAGACACAAGTGTACTCTGGGTTTAGAAAGACGTGTTTATTATAAGATAAATTTTTATCTTTGTTATGTAACTTCGTGATTTTTGTTTAATTAATGGTTGGTGTTTGTATCCATTACCGATTTTTTTTTACGAGTTGGTTGATCTCGTTTTTGTTAATTTTGTACGCTTTCTAACTCTGTGTCTCGAGAAAATATATGAATATATTTTTTATTTTACGTAAGTAAATTATATTAAAAGATATCTTATTATTATTAATATTATTTTTCATTTAAATTTTGTATTTTTCCATTGTGTTAATTTTGATATATATATTTTATTCTTAGTTATTTGATTTAAATGACAAAAAACGTTTTTTAAAATTTCTAATATAAAAAATTTCTGTAACTGTAAAATTTTATTTCGTTTGGTTTTCAAGGGAATTTTTTGTTACATGTGAGCGCGCATGTATTAGATTTTCATCGCGTTGTCAAACTTTATATAGTGTGTTTCTCTGGGGAGAAATTAAAAAGCATCTTTGTAATTTATTAGTTTTAATTTCGATCGACATAAAGGAAGTTTTTTATCGTATGCTGCGGTCATATGCATACGATATTTTTACCTTAATAATATTGTTAAATGAGGCAATATTAATCTTTATACTTTATAAAGATTTTTTTTTATTTTTGTATTAAAGATTCATTTAAAGTTTACTGTGTGTATTTTTTACATTTGGCATTTTTCGTTTGTGCTCATAAGTAACTTAATAACATTATCATAACTTTTCTCAAACAAGTTTTGAGGGACGTCCAATAAAAAACTATTGTACTAATTCAATTGTGTTTTCCACTTTTCCGATTGGAACCCTGAGGGAAAAGCAGTCTCATCTTGAAAATTAACCGACACAATATCCAAGCTGGACAGATTGGTTGTGAATAGTGGTATTATCAAATTCAAAACCACTATTCATAGCAGTATGTTAATGTTTGTGTGAAAATTGGCACTAGCTATGCGGACACGTGTTTCGCCTTGTTACAGACTAGTCACAGTGTATGATACAAATTCACCACAAGAACTCCTCTACTATATACAATTACTATAAGTCACAAAAAACAGCATGGAAAACATTTAGTTCCGCTTACGTATTAATGTCGATATTACGAACGCCAAACAAATCATTGTCGTTCAGATGACAAGTGTAAGACAAAGCAATGGTTTGCATCGGATAGTCACACCTGTAACTAACGGAAACTGTATTAATTAATATGCCCCTACATTCATAACAAAAATAATTTCAAACATACTTGAGTGGGTGCAGCAGTTCCGTCAGTTACAGCTGTGACTGGAAACTATTTCGTTTTTCTTGCACCTATCATGTGTCCACATGATGATGACAATGTTATTTTTGGTGTTCATGATATTGAAATTATTTAATAAGTGCCGTTGAGTGTCCTTTCATGCTCTTTTGTGAGTCTTTTGTGACTCGATTGCAATTTTCATACAAATATTAACTTGTGTCGTGATTTTTCTTTTGATAAATAATATACAGGTAACTCAAATAACCCGATTGTTACAAATTTTTGTAATTAGAAGAAATGTATTCTTCTTCTCCTTCTTCTTCTTCTGAATCTTTGGGTTGGACGCCAGTATATCCAGGCACTAGAGCACACTGCTCTTTGTACCACCCCCCAATAGATCTCTCAGTTCCACTCTGTTAGTCTTGTATCCTCAATGGAAGACACTATTCTCCTTAAGGGAAATTTGAATACCATTGTAGGATCCTATAGATCACTTCCGAAATGTTTCTGTCTTAGTGCCTGCAGTTCCTCACAAGTACATATTACAGGTTAGTTTCCGCCTGTTTACCACATCTTCTACACCAGAGCTCGCTAACCAAGTCAATTCGTCGGCTATCTCATTGACTTTAATCTGCTCTGGTCCTGGCACCCATATCAGTGACACAGTATTGTCTCGTGCCAGTCCATTGAGGACCCGTTTTCAATATTTCACCAGTTTAGACCAGTGGATGAATTCAAAATGGGTTTTAATAGCTGCCTGACTATCAGTCACTTCAGTCGGCTTCACGAATTTACTAGGCACAGGCTGCGATTGAAAACAATTCAAACTGGAAAATATTGTATGTTTCTCCATGCTTAATGACATCTTCCTTACTTCTAGGACGCATCCGATTGGATTGTGATCCATCCGTGTACCAGGTTCCAGCACCCTAATCGCTCTAGCGACTTTTTGTCTATTCTCCGGTTGGTATAGATATGTTCAGCTTAGCTGTAAACATAATCTCAGGTGCTGTACTGTCCATCGGCATTTATAATATCGACTCTCCCAGTATAGTTCCTATGGTATCTGAATGTCCCTCTAGTACCTTATTAGGACACCATAAGCCATTGGCCTTCAGCCTCAGGATCGTTGTCATGCTTTCTACTTTCACAAATAGTTCCAGCGGAGGAAGTCCCACGATGGCCTCCATGGAGGTGGTGCTCCCGTGCTGTTCATAGCTCCCGTAATTCCCAATAGGGCATGTTGCTGGAGAGTGGTAAGGAGCCCCGCCGACGATGTCAGCCCCGTCCTCCTCCGCCAGGCAACTGCCCTGTAGGTAATCGTTGATCTTACTACTACTGTGTTCATCCAGTGTGCCACATTTGGTTTTAGTCCTCAGATCTTTCTAACAGTTCTTCTGCATCTTCAGAAGAGCTGCGTCGCCCTGCCTGTCACTTCTACTAGGTGTCTGCTCCAATTTAGTTTCGCATCAAGTGTTATGCCTAGATACTTCACTTCATTGGTTAGTTGTAACTCTTGTCCAAACAGCCTCACGCTGCCCAGATGATTTAGTTTTCTCATGTTGGTAAAGGCTACCAACTTGCTCTTTTGAGGATTTACAGTTAATCCCTCCTCAAGACCCTTGGGACACTATGACAATGTCTTCGGCTAATCTCTGCGTCCATATTCCCTGGTCATTTAATGTCCCGATGAGATTATTACACGGACTCCTCCTTGAGGAGAACGTGTAATCCTGTTGTCCTCATGGAGATAGTTTTGTTCTGCATTTGGGCATGAACTACTCTGCTACGCAGCATGTTATGGGCCCAAAATAAATATATTTATTAAATCAATTTTCAATAAAAGTATTACAACAACAAAATTTTAATATCGAATATTTAAATATTTTTAAAAATCAAGATAGCAACTTAGTTGTCGAAATACGTATTTAGAAAGTTTTTAAGTTTTTACTTAGCCACAGTCTGTTCGTATTGTGTTCCCTACACCCGATCTTTAATAATATTTCAATATTATTATTAAAAGTGTTTTTGTTTAATACTTTTGAAGAAAATTGCTTTAATAGGTATATTTCTCCTAATTATAAAAATATAATATGTTTTATAATTTTTGGAATATAAGAATCAGGTTATACCGTATGTGTTAAATATCATTAGGCATAGAGAATCAACGAATGAATACATACAATGTATACGTACATGAGAAAGCCAGTCCAATGCCAGCGAAGACCGCGACGACTGACGATTGTCTCCGATACCGATTCACTGGAAATTTTGCATTCAGTCTAGCTGCGGCCGTTACAGTTTGAAAGCTTACAATAAAATTAATGTATAATGGCTCTTTATACACCCACTGAAAAGCTTCAGTTAGTAAAATGGTTTTGTGCTGGCAAGTCTGCAATGGAGTGCATGAATTTGTTTGCACTGACTTTTGCAGACCGTTCTCTGTACCTTGCAGACAAACAATTTATAATATTATAAATAAATTTGAAACTTGTTTCTGTCTCAATAACTGTACGAAATGCAAACCAAGAGAGGATCACCACAAAAAATTGAGGAAAGAGAACGGCGGGATGTATTAATTTGTAGTATTGTGGAAATTGATAACACGAGATCTACTAGAAGTGCTGCCGAGAAATTGGGTACAAGTAACACAACTATTTCACGTATTTGGAAACGTAATGGTTTAAAATGTTTCAAATATTCGAAAACTCAAGAAATATTTCCCGAGGACAATTTCCGGAGAATGGAGGTTTGTCGAGACGTTATAGAAAAGATACATTGTGATGAAAATTTCCTTAAAAATATTCTCTTAACCGATGAATCAACTTATCCATTACACGGAAAGCACAATCCCTCTGTTCTTCGATGTTGGGCTTCGGAAAATCAACACCGGCATTTTGCAAATCGCAAATCCTCAATAACTAAACGTTTGGGCAGGTATTTTAGGTGACCATTCTATAGGTCCCTATTTTATTGATGGTATATTAAATGCCGACAAGTATCTCGAATTACTGAAAAATCAAATACTTCCCGCCATTCAAAACATTGGAATAAATCAGGAAATCGTTTGGTTTCAACATGATGGCTGTCCAGCACATAATGCAGTGAGGGTAGAGGAATTTCTAGGAAATACTTTTCCTGACCGTCTTATTACTGGAACAGGAAACATTAAATGGCCCCCGCGATCTCCTGATCTATCTCCAAATTATTTGTTTTTGTGGGGATATCTAAAAAATATTGTTTATACTCATGAAGCTGGTCGAGCAGCAAATGTTAGCAAATGTAAGAGCTAATTTCTACGACCGCCTAGGACAATGTCTTGCTGTGTAAGGAGGAATTTTTGAACCTCTTGTATAATTTATTATAATTTTTAGAATCCTTTTTTATTTATTTTATTAGGATTATTCTTTAATTTTATTAGAATTACGATTTTGTTTATGCGACGCACCGCAGCTTAAAAATTTCCTGCATCTACTGAAAGAAATAAGAAAAGCAAATCCCTTGCAATTCGTAAATGTTATTTTAGAACGCATTACAAGTACCTATGTCGATGATCAAATGATTACTGCTAACTTGTATTTGCGAAACAATCGGATACAATGGTTGCCGGCCGTCGCGGTCTTCCCGGCATTGGATCGGCTTTTCCATATACATATACATCGTATGTACTCATACGTATTCCCTATGCCTAATGATATTTGACACATGCGGTATAGGAGTTACCAGTATATTATTTTTCAAAATATATGAACTAAATACACATTATTAGCAATATACCATCAAAAAAGAATGCTCGCTTTTATTTTACGATCAAATTAAAATTTTCGTAAAATATCTCCGTCATTATATAAATAATTTGTTTCTATACTACTCCCACGTACAGCAAATGAAGCATTTTTGTAATTTTCCGGAACATTTTCTTATATATGAAGAGAATTAATGAAATGTATTTCTTTCTTTTCTTTTATGTCAAAAAAAAAATATTAATATTCCTTATGATAAGATTAAAGGAAATATTTCTGTTACGAAATAACTTCTTTTATTATTTCTTTCCTATATTTCCTTTTATTAAAATTTTTTATTTTATGTAAAATTTGCATTAAAAGACTTCGTTTTGTGTTCATCAAGACAATATTAATTATTTTATACTGTAATTATTATTGGAGAGCTTTCTTATATTAGAATTCTTTTAAGAAAGTTAGCGACATCTACTTACTGTTCTTAAGAGGTTTATTAAGAAACATTTAGTCAAAGTTCTATCTCCTTATTTCACTATTTTTATTAATGAACTAGTATCTTCCACCTTTTCAGTTTTATACTTTACATTCTTTCGGAGTAATTAGAAAGAAGGATTATTTAAAGAAGTAACTAGAAAAAGTGCATGCAAAAGCCGCAAAACAGTCCTGTACTCTTCCGTATGTCCAAATCATTTATTTTTGTTTTTAATTTGACTTTTATCGATAAACAACAACGAAAGTTGATTACGACTATATATATTTTCACCACTGTAATTACATGGATGACAGAATATATAAACCAAGAGAAAATCTTCGGCAAATAGATCCGCAATCTCCGTAACAGAGTTAGTTTCCTTATCATGAAATTTCAAGGAAGGTAGAAAAGCTTATCTATTGGTTTTACTATTAATAAAATTCCAAACTTGTTTTGTTTGGGTTGATCGAAGTGTTCTATTCAACTCAAAATATATTAATTCTTTGACAAACAAAACACATGGGCCTAACAGGAATATATTCTTCTCCGTTATTTACGATTGTTTTCCAAAGATCTGCCAATTTTTCGATTCCACGTCTGAAGAGGTGCGATGGCTTGGAAATTAAGAAATCGTTAACCCAATTTTATAGCGCGATATCGTTATTAAAGGAGATTCCTCGAAGATTGTTTAATAGAGAGCAAAGACATGGAAATCTGCGAGTAAAAATATACGAGGTGCGATCCAAATGTTCTCGAACTGACGTCATAGTACGAGACCCCAAACTAATACTTGCGTGCGCTTATAAATTGTGGGAGGTATATGTGTACGGAGTGTGCTGGGTTACGTGCTATTGCACAAAGCGGTAATTGCCATGAAAAGCATGAGTAACATACTGTCATTGATTTCAAGTAAATACTCATTAATAAAACAAAGTGTAATCTAAAATAAAAAATGTCTGAACATAAAAATACTCACTATATTTACGAATTCAGGAATAGAATAATTTACATATATTTTAACATTCTTTTAGTAATGTATAACCTTGTAAAACAATCTGTACATATAAAAGCAATAGTTTCAACTCGACAGCAAATGCTTGGTAAGGTAAATTTAGTTCTGCAGGTAGATTTCTTCAATTTGATCTTTGTGTAAAGTTTTACAAGATAACATTTGTATAGATACAGGGAATCAATCTGAGTTTTTTCATTTGGTCATTATTCAATATAATTTTCTGAAAATGAAGGCAAGCATATAATAATAAGTTGAATGAAGACATGATGTAATATTATGTTACCTGATTTTTAAATTAGGCATATTTAAGGTAGGATATTCTTAGAATAAGTATAAATATTATTTTAGTATATTTTAAGATGTCTTTCTTCATTTCCTAAAAAGAAATAAAAATCCAAAGTTCTTCAAAGGAGTAAATTTTCGACATTTTTTTGTTTTTTATCATGATTCTATAAATATCCAAACGGGAAACTTGACACTGGCACAGGACAATACAGTGTCGCTGATATGGGTGCCAGAACATGAGGGAATTAAAGGCAATGAGATAGCCGACAAACTGGCCAAAGAAGGTACTAATAGGAACTTCATAGGACCAGAACCTGTATGTGGAATCACTAAGGATTCCGCTAAAAGGGAGATCTGGTTATGTCTAGAAAAAGAACATAAAAAAGAATGGAGGTTAACGGAAGGTTAACTCCATACCAAAACACTACTAAGGGGGCTGGACGGAAAGTTTTCAGCCAACCTAATTCGTAGTAACAAAAGAGAAATTAAAATAATTACCGGGTTAATAACCGGATATTGTCCTTTAAGGAAGCATTTGTACACCATGGGCTTGGTTAGCGAGCCCTGGTGTAGGAGATGTGAAAAACAGGAGGAAACTAGCCTTCATGTAATATGCACGTGTGAGAAACTGAAGGAACTCAGACAGAAATATTTCGGGAGAGATCTATTGGATCCTTCGAGTGTACTCAAACTTCCCCTGTGGAGGATAGTGGCTTTTATCGAGGACACAAGACTAACAGAGTGGAATTGAGAGATCTATTGGGGATAGTACAAAGAGCAGTGTGCTCAAGTGCCTGGACGTGGTGGCGTCCAACCCGAAACAGAGAAGAAGAAGAAGAGAAGGTTAGACATTGCATTACAGATTACATTTTTGTTAACATACCAGATGCAAGCATTTTTTAAAATTAATAAAGAACTCTCATTAATTCATTTCTTATCAATTTGTTATTTTTTTTTGTTTATATGTAATATCGATATTTATAGATAATTCTAAGACATTTGCTTTTTATATATTATATAACGAATTTGTTTAGCATTTAACATGTTATGTATTTTTTTCCATTATTTGTTTGAACATATATATATATATATATATATATATATATATATATATATATAATATCTTCGTGACCTTGGTATGATAAGGTAAACTTAATAAGTCGGCGATTAAAGGTCTGGTTTACTTCAAAGCATATATATTTAAAACAACCCTACATGTTTCGGCAATACGCCTTTGTCAAGGGAATACAAAATATTTTGTATTCCCTTGACAAAGGCGTATTGCCGAAACATGTAGGGTTGTTTTAAATATATATGCTTTGAAGTAAACCAGACCTTTAATCGCCGAGTTGCATTTAATTCTACAATTCGGCAAATCACTTTTGCCTAGATTGTAGACGCAACAAGCCGCGACTTCAACTGTACAAGTTGTCAGTACAAATGAAAAATTTTGTGAAAAACTTATCTGCGCGGAATGTGCATATATCGATATTTCACTGTTTTTTACAGATCATCAGTGCACCTTACCGAAGACAGACATGTTATTAACTTCTATACTACGTGTATATATACGAACTGTAATGAACTTCATGTGTATGAGAATTAATAATTATTAAATCTCATTTTACATGCGATTGTCGCTATAATTAGAATTAAATGCAACAAATTATAGCGACAATCGCATGTAAAATGAGATTTAATAATTATTAATTCTCATACACATGAAGTTCATTACAGTTCGTATATATACACGTAGTATAGAAGTGAATAACATGTCTGTCTTCGGTAAGGTGCACTGATGATCTGTAAAAAACAGTGAAATATCGATATATGCACATTCCGCGCAGATAAGTTTTTCACAAAATTTTTCATTTGTACTGACAACTTGTACAGTTGATGTCGCGGCTTGTTGCGTCTACAATCTAGGGCAAAAGTGATTTGCCGAATTGTAGAATTAAATGCAACAAATTATAGCGACAATCGCATGTAAAATGAGATTTAATAATTATTAATTCTCATACACATGAAGTTCATTACAGTTCGTATATATACACGTAGTATAGAAGTGAATAACATGTCTGTCTTCGGTAAGGTGCACTGATGATCTGTAAAAAACAGTGAAATATCGATATATGCACATTCCGCGCAGATAAGTTTTTCACAAAATTTTTCATTTGTACTGACAACTTGTACAGTTGATGTCGCGGCTTGTTGCGTCTACAATCTAGGGCAAAAGTGATTTGCCGAATTGTAGAATTAAATGCAACAAATTATAGCGACAATCGCATGTAAAATGAGATTTAATAATTATTAATTCTCATACACATGAAGTTCATTACAATTCGTATATATACACGTAGTATAGAAGTGAATAACATGTCTGTCTTCGGTAAGGTGCACTGATGATCTGTAAAAAACAGTGAAATATCGATATATGCACATTCCGCGCAGATAAGTTTTTCACAAAATTTTTCATTTGTACTGACAACTTGTACAGTTGATGTCGCGGCTTGTTGCGTCTACGATCTAGGGCAAAAGTGATTTGCCGAATTGTAGAATTAAATGCAACAAATTATAGCGACAATCGCATGTAAAATGAGATTTAATAATTATTAATTCTCATACACATGAAGTTCATTACAGTTCGTATATATACACGTAGTATAGAAGTGAATAACATGTCTGTCTTCGGTAAGGTGCACTGATGATCTGTAAAAAACAGTGAAATATCGATATATGCACATTCCGCGCAGATAAGTTTTTCACAAAATTTTTCATTTGTACTGACAACTTGTACAGTTGATGTCGCGGCTTGTTGCGTCTACAATCTAGGGCAAAAGTGATTTGCCGAATTGTAGAATTAAATGCAACAAATTATAGCGACAATCGCATGTAAAATGAGATTTAATAATTATTAATTCTCATACACATGAAGTTCATTACAGTTCGTATATATACACGTAGTATAGAAGTGAATAACATGTCTGTCTTCGGTAAGGTGCACTGATGATCTGTAAAAAACAGTGAAATATCGATATATGCACATTCCGCGCAGATAAGTTTTTCACAAAATTTTTCATTTGTACTGACAACTTGTACAGTTGATGTCGCGGCTTGTTGCGTCTACAATCTAGGGCAAAAGTGATTTGCCGAATTGTAGAATTAAATGCAACAAATTATAGCGACAATCGCATGTAAAATGAGATTTAATAATTATTAATTCTCATACACATGAAGTTCAGTACAGTTCGTATATATACACGTAGTATAGAAGTGAATAACATGTCTGTCTTCGGTAAGGTGCACTGATGATCTGTAAAAAACAGTGAAATATCGATATATGCACATTCCGCGCAGATAAGTTTTTCACAAAATTTTTCATTTGTACTGACAACTTGTACAGTTGCTGTCGCGGCTTGTTGCGTCTACAATCTTGGGCAAAAGTGATTTGCCGAATTGTAGAATTAAATGCAACAAATTATAGCGACAATCACATGTAAAATGAGATTTAATAATTATTAATTCTCATACACATGAAGTTCATTACAGTTCGTATATATACACGTAGTATAGAAGTGAATAACATGTCTGTCTTCGGTAAGGTGCACTGATGATCTGTAAAAAACAGTGAAATATCGATATATGCACATTCCGCGCAGATAATTTTTCACAAAATTTTTCATATATATATATATATATATAAAATAAAAATTGTTGGGGAATCCGGCAATAAAAACCTTTAGTTAGTCAATTAGAGTCCTTTATTTTTTACCTTATATTTCGCTCTGTAGATTTAGAGCTTCATCAGAGGTCAAAAAGCGAAACTAGTTTTTGTGAGAGATATAACATTTTTAAAAAAACAAAACCTATAGAGAAACAAGCAGTCCACGTAATACAAATAAAACTTTATATTAATTAAAAATTGTTACTTTAAAAGCTTATTGTTTTTACATATTAAAACCATTTAAAAAATTATTATTTTTTCAACAAACACATCTAAAAAGAAACACACACATAGTAAAGAACTACTTGTCTTGATGTAAATTACATTTTAACAATTCAAGTGTCGACAAGGTAGTGCCTACCTTGTCGACACTTGAATTGTTAAAATGTAATTTACATCAAGACAAGTAGTTCTTTACTATGTGTGTGTTTCTTTTTAGATGTGTTTGTTGAAAAAATAATAATTTTTTAAATGGTTTTAATATGTAAAAACAATAAGCTTTTAAAGTAACAATTTTTAATTAATATAAAGTTTTATTTGTATTACGTGGACTGCTTGTTTCTCTATAGGTTTTGTTTTTTTAAAAATGTTATATCTCTCACAAAAACTAGTTTCGCTTTTTGACCTCTGATGAAGCTCTAAATCTACAGAGCGAAATATAAGGTAAAAAATAAAGGACTCTAATTGACTAACTAAAGGTTTTTATTGCCGGATTCCCCAACAATTTTTATTTTACATACTTGTTTTAACGGCAAAGACTCTTTGTCTACTTATATATATATATATATATATATATATATATATATATATATATAGTAAACCTAATCAGTAGGCGATTAAAGGTCTGTATATTACTTCAAAATATATGTATTTAAAAAACTCTACATGTTTCGGCTGTGTACGCCTTTATCAAGAGAATACAAAATATGAATGACTGGATATAAATGTCAAGTAATTAAGTTGCTATGGTTTAAATTATTCAAAGATACATTCTAGTAATAATAATAAATCATGCCTTAGTATTCCAAAAAATAGATAACAAGGTGTGAACATATGTGTTGTTCGCTGCTAGCAATTTGTGTCTCCTTCTGGGTATGAACTTGTGTGTTGGTTGCTGCTGGCAGCTTGCGTCTCTCTATGGGTGTGTGGTTTTGTGTGAGAGCGTAAGTGTAGGGTTTTGTATGTCGGTGCGTTCGTGCGTGTGTTTAGTGATCGGTCGCATGAATTTAGAGAGGTCGGATAACCAGCCGTTGCGTAGGGCCGCCAACCTTTTCCCGACAACTTCTTTACAATTCCGTGCAGTACTTCGACGGCCTGACCCCCGCCCCAACGAGGCAAGGCGCAGGCAGGCGAAGCGCACCCTGTACGGGGTTGCTCATCGAAACTAAGGGAACACTCTTAGTGGCTACCTCGGTCGACGATGGTCACACTTGTGCCATCTTAACGTTTTCCGCCGAAGCGGGGGCATAGCACACACATCGAACGTGTGTGTGCTGTTAACGGCAGCCTAGCCGGGTTGCCGCCCAGGACCGGTCCTAGTGGTGTGTGCATTGCGCGGCGACGAGATAGCGCCGCGTAGCATGGTTCCTCACTCTTGCTGGAAAGGCGGAATGGCACCTGACTGCCCAACGGGCAGACCCCCCTAGAGTTTTGTAGCGCATATGCTAGGCTACAACCCAGTAGAGGACCACATCAGCAAAAAACAGAAAACAGGGATAGGCAGGATAGGGATAGGGTTTTTTGCTGATGTGGTCCTCTACTGGGTTGTAGCCTAGCATATGCGCTACAAAACTCTAGGGGGGTCTGCCCGTTTGGCAGTCAGGTGCCATTCCGCCTTTCCAGCAAGAGTGAGGAACCATGCTACGCGGCGCTATCTCGTCGCCGCGCAATGCACACACCACTAGGACCGGTCCTGGGCGGCAACCTGGCTAGGCTGCCGTTAACAGCACACACACATTCGACGTGTGTGCTATGCCCCCGCTTCGGCGGAAAACGTTAAGATGGCACAAGTGTGACCATCGTCGACCGAGGTAGCCACTAAGAGTGTTCCCTTAGTTGCGATGAGCAACCCCGTACAGGGTGCGCTTCGCCTGCCTGCGCCTTGCCTCGTTGGGGCGGGGGTCAGGCCGTCGAAGTACTGCACGGAATTGTAAAGAAGTTGTCGGGAAAGGGTTGGCGGCTCTACGCAACGGCTGGTTATCCGACCTCTCTAAATTCATGCGACCGATCACTAAACACACGCACGAACGCACCGACATACAAAACCCTACACTTATGCTCTCACACAAAACCACACACCCATAGAGAGACGCAAGCTGCCAGCAGCAACCAACACACAAGTTCATACTCAGAAGGAGACACAAATTGCTAGCAGCGAACAACACATATGTTCACACCTTGTTATCTATTTTTTGGAATACTAAGGCATGATTTATTATTATTACTAGAATGTATCTTTGAATAATTTAAACCATAGCAACTTAATTACTTGACATTTATATCCTGTCATTCATATTTTGTATTCTCTTGATAAAGGCATACACAGCCGAAACATGTAGAGTTTTTTAAATACATATATTTTGAAGTAATATACAGACCTTTAATCGCCTACTGATTAGGTTTACCATATCATACCAAGGTCACGAAGTTTTTATATATGTATATATATATATATATATAAGGTAAATTCAATTTATAGGCGATTTAAGGTCTGGTTTTACTTCAAAACTATATATTTAAAACAATTGTTTTACAAGAATTGTTTTAAATATATAGTTTTTGAAGCAAATCCAGACCTTAAATAGCCTACAAATTGAATTTACCATAACATAGTAAGGTCACGAAATAATTATCTTTATATATATATATATATATATATATATATATATATATATATTGATGTAGATCGGGACTACACCTAAGAATGCCTCAGTGAGCAAAAGACGGAATTTTTATGTATAGATGTAAGCTTTAGAATTATAAAAAATATTGAAACTGAATTCTTCATATGTAATATCAATAAAGTTGATTTCGCGTATTTAATTGTTCTAAATTCATTCTCACATTGATTTATTTTATTCTTTTTATTTGTATCTGTCATTTCATTTCGATATCTTGTATTTCAAAAGATATTTCAACTTAATTGATTAATGATAAATGACGCCATTTATTTAGGCAAAACTGTATAAATTTTAAAAAGATAACCGCGGGAATTTTCCCCAGTATAAAATTAGTATTATAGACAACTATTTACATTCATACGTCAAACATGTATTCACAAATATAAACTAGATAATTTATACTAAGCATAAGAATATTTAAAATGATTAAATTGTCATTTTCATTATAATAAAATGTCGAGATTAAAAGAATACATACAGTTGGACCAATTAGAAATTAGAATGGAAAACAAACGAAAGTTGGCGTGACACAAGTTCATACTCAGAAGGAGACACAAATTGCTAGCAGCGAACAACACATATGTTCACACCTTGTTATCTATTTTTTGGAATACTAAGGCATGATTTATTATTATTACTAGAATGTATCTTTGAATAATTTAAACCATAGCAACTTAATTACTTGACATTTATATCCTGTCATTCATATTTTGTATTCTCTTGATAAAGGCATACACAGCCGAAACATGTAGAGTTTTTTAAATACATATATTTTGAAGTAATATACAGACCTTTAATCGCCTACTGATTAGGTTTACCATATCATACCAAGGTCACGAAGTTTTTATATATGTATATATATATATATATATAAGGTAAATTCAATTTATAGGCGATTTAAGGTCTGGTTTTACTTCAAAACTATATATTTAAAACAATTGTTTTACAAGAATTGTTTTAAATATATAGTTTTTGAAGCAAATCCAGACCTTAAATAGCCTACAAATTGAATTTACCATAACATAGTAAGGTCACGAAATAATTATCTTTATATATATATATATATATATATATATATATATATATATATTGATGTAGATCGGGACTACACCTAAGAATGCCTCAGTGAGCAAAAGACGGAATTTTTATGTATAGATGTAAGCTTTAGAATTATAAAAAATATTGAAACTGAATTCTTCATATGTAATATCAATAAAGTTGATTTCGCGTATTTAATTGTTCTAAATTCATTCTCACATTGATTTATTTTATTCTTTTTATTTGTATCTGTCATTTCATTTCGATATCTTGTATTTCAAAAGATATTTCAACTTAATTGATTAATGATAAATGACGCCATTTATTTAGGCAAAACTGTATAAATTTTAAAAAGATAACCGCGGGAATTTTCCCCAGTATAAAATTAGTATTATAGACAACTATTTACATTCATACGTCAAACATGTATTCACAAATATAAACTAGATAATTTATACTAAGCATAAGAATATTTAAAATGATTAAATTGTCATTTTCATTATAATAAAATGTCGAGATTAAAAGAATACATACAGTTGGACCAATTAGAAATTAGAATGGAAAACAAACGAAAGTTGGCGTGACTAGAAAATTCTCCATTAAAAACACCTAGACGTATTAGAATTGTCTCTCTGAAAATTAAAAGAAAAAGTATTAAAAAATTAAAAAACCATACATCGAATCTAGTCAAAACCTTACCAATACATCCAGTTCTTGTTTAACGCATTCGGCAAGTCCAGAAGGTAACCGGTGTCCAGGAAAACTTGAATTGCAGTTCGCCGGGAAGCTGGCCGTTCGACCGTACAACAAGCGGGGGAAGCTATCTGATCGCCGTTGATTCCTGTAGGCCGCATCTACGGATCCACCTGCCTGATCCAGTACAATTAGTCCGCATAAGTATATTTTTAAAAACATCCTATGAATTTTGAAAATGATAAGTTAATTTAATTTCACCAGCAATATCACCATTAAATTATATTTTTTTTTAATTAATCATAACCTATGTTTCATTTAAGATAAATATTCTAAGTTAAGTATCGAAGAATACAGTTTCCTGATTTTCTATTAAATTTAATAAAAGTATTTCATTGTTACGTTTAGCTTCACGCATGTCACCTTTAATTTGTCGTGTTTTTAATCTAGATTTTATTTCAAATTAAGCTATCACGTGACATGATACATGATTTTTATATAAATTAATTGAATTATTCTATGCACTTACCTGTACTCTCTTTGCTTTCACTTCATTAAAAGCTTGTTTATTAGTCCGTATCTCATTTGTTTTATTTTGTAGTTTTGAATAAAAATACCATTAGTTATTGTATTAGCATCTGCTAATTTTGTAAGTGTTCCTATTAGTCACCGAACCTGCTTTTAAAAGGTGTATCTTTATATGCATCACCTAAGAGTCAATAGTGTTCTTCTGTCTAGCCGCACATAAACTTCACATAAACTTTTGCCCACCAGAAATACTTATAAAAAGTCATTCACGAACAGCTGTTAAGGTTATGAATACTTGGATATTAACGAACATGTATCTTTGCATTATGCGCAAATAATAGTTATGGTGTTATACGACTCCATCTATATGTTACATATCAAAGTGCATTTAAATAGATATTTACAATCCAATATTTTTAAAATTTACCTGAGCAGCTACAGTCTATTTAAACATTCAATTGTGTATTTATCGTTAGCCCTTACGGCTACACTTCAATATATATATACATGGTAAATTCAATTTGTTGGCGATTTAAGGTCTGGTTTTACTTGAAAATGTATATATTTAAAACAAACCTACATGTTTCGGCAAATGATGCCTTTTTCAAGGAATATAAAATATATAAATGACAGTATATTAATATACTGTCATTTATATATTTTATATTCCTTGAAAAAGGCATCATTTGCCGAAACATGTAGGATTGTTTTAAATACATACATATATACATTTTCAAGTAAAACCAGACCTTAAATCGCCAACAAATTGAATTTACCATAACATACAAAGGTCACGAAATAATTATCTTATATATATATATATATATATATATATATATATATATATATATATATATATATATATATATATGTATATTCTTTGTTTTGATTTTAATATATATACTTAGAGATTTCACACAAAAATAAATAAGATTTACTTCAATAAAGAACTCATAAAGACCTGAGAATTTTTTTTTAAGATACATAAGAGTCTCATAATACCATTGTTCACTGAACTAGCCGAAGATGAAAAATATTAAGTGAAGTTTCTGGGTAATTGATATAATTTTTGTTATTTACAAATTTTATTTTTGCATTTTGCTTATTAAGTTAAAAGCCAGGTGTGCCGTCACAGTATGTGCATTAAACTCAATAAACGGAAAAAAACACATGGGATGATTCAGAAAGTATGTGGTCAACAACCAAAGCGCCGAATAGAAACTTTTGAGTGGTTTCCGCTTTGAAAACCGATGGAACGTCCATTAATGACGAAGGACGAACTGGGAGAGCTTTGATGTCTATCTCGCGCGTGAATATCGCAACCGTTCAATGGCTCATTCATGAGGAGCGTCATCGGACTATTCTCCTACAAAGTTGGAATCGAACATAGTATATGTCAGTGAATTATGTCTGAAGAATTGGCCATGCCGCAAAATTTGTACAAAGACTTCCGACTTACAATTGAAAGCAGAAACGAATTACCATTTACACTAACTTTAATCACCTTGCTGCAGACTATAAAAACTTTTTGTCAAGAGCGAATACTGGCGACCAGAACTGATTTATAGTTATAATACAGAAACTAAATAACAATCAAATCAGTGGGAGTGTCCAAACTGGCCAAGATCCAAGACATGTCGACAAGTGGAAATCAGTGTGGAGACATGCCCATTGGTTCTTTAACATGGCATAGCGCACAGAGAATTTGTTTCAACTAGCCTTCGCGTAATATGCAGTTGTAAGAAACTTAGGGACTCAGACAAGAGATCGATTAAGATCTATCGGGCACTGCGAGAGTATGAATTTTTTTTTCTGATGAGGTTAGTGGCTGTTACGTTTTGAATTGCATCAATTTTAATATTTAACGTTTAATCACCCGGTATACTGTTTCCCATTCGTCACGAGTTGCTTAAATTTTCATTTTCACGTGTGTTTATATTTCTCATGGTATCGCCCCCACCCTACTGCTTGGATACATTCGATGCTTGAGTGAGAATTCGATCACGAGCAGTAAGTAGGATCGGTTGTTTGTGCTAGTGCATTCTACATTCCTGAGGGAATTAAAAGTTTTATGTAATTCTACGTAGTTTTATAAAAATCACATATTGCGGATTAAAACGTAGATCGTAAATAGGTTTGAAATCGCCGATGCCGTTCCGTTTGGATATAGAAGTAAAAGGAAAATAAAACCCTTCCTTTTGCTCTTGAGTTTGGCGGCATTTCTGGTACGCATGGCGGAACAATTGAAAACTCTCTGGACGTCGTAATCCAGGCATCGACACCTTTAATCGATTTCAACCACGATATTTCCGGCGGGCGAATCATATATCACCGGCTTCTTTGGAAATCTCTCGTACTCGAAACGTAAACTCGTATGTTTTTGTAATGGTGAGACTTTCTTGCTCTAATTACCGTTGTGAAGTTTCATATCATAAATTACTTAATTTTTGAGTTTTAAATTTTGTATCTGTTCAATTTAAAATTTTTAGTAACGTCTCGTAAGTTAATATTATATTTGGATATTTTTGTAATTACTTGTAATCTAAATTCAGTTTGATTTTAATTTAATTTGCATTTGTGACTTATAATATTGAATTTTTAACGTAATATTTTCTATTTATTTACCTTTCTTATATTTTATTCTCTTAAGTATATTCTAAATTTATTTTTAACGTTAGAATTTCTTCTCTGTAACTTTTTTTGTGCCGACATCTGTACTTGGCCTTCACTTAGTATAAATAAAAAAATCGTTTTATAAATTTGTGAAATACATGTAAAACAATTTTACTTTGTGCATAATTGCTTAATTACTATACTGTAAAGTTTTCTGTTGGTACCATTGGTAGGACTCATTTATTTAATATATATCTGTCATTTGGGCTATTGATGTCTTTTTAATTTTTTATGAGCGTAATATTCAAATTCATTTGGAAATTTAACTTTTTTTGATACTCATTATTGTAGATTAGTTTGAGTTAATTTGTAATCACCAATTTATTTCTTTTTCTCTTGTTCAAAATTTTATATTTATTTGCATAAACAATGTGACCCATATACAGCGTGTTTATTTTATTCTATTATTTTGGTTTTTTTATTATTATACGTTAAATTGTTAATATATGAGTTAACTGTATGCGAGCCTTTTCTTTACCTTCGTTTATTTTGTCTTATTCTATTTTTAGAAAGTTGGAGTTTGAGCGTATATTTTCAGGTTGCAGGTATACTGTCCAGTATTTTGCCGTTTCGTCTCTGTATTTAGTGTTTTGTATTTTTGTAGACTGGCATGCACCTAAGATCGCGCAATCCCTTTTCTCCGTTTTCAGACTGAGCTTCCGTAAGCAAAACGGAGTGGCGCTACCTGCCATCTTTTATTTTAGTCAACCACAACTATCTCCACTGACTAAGAGCATACACCATAAATAGAAGCTGCCAGACTATTGTGCCATACGACTATGGATTTCGTTTTGATTACGATCATCTTCAGACACAATCGCTGCGCCTGCGCGCGCCATATGTAGCATGACTTTTATCAAGAACACAGGACTAACAGAACAGGGTCGATAGACCTATTGGGGTGGTACGAGAAGCTGTATAATCCAAAGATACGAAAGAAGAAGAAGAAAGCTTAGATAACAACCCTTTCTCTTCTTTTTAAATGAATCCAGATTAAACTAATATGTACTTTTCCCATTTAATGAATGATCTTCATTTGTTCACATTTTC
Source organism: Melolontha melolontha (assembly GCA_935421215.2). Lineage (NCBI taxonomy): Eukaryota > Metazoa > Arthropoda > Insecta > Coleoptera > Scarabaeidae > Melolontha > Melolontha melolontha. The sequence goes on along the minus strand of OW285239.1, from coordinate 4,012,933 downwards.
TATCTATAGTTGCACTTTTGCACCTGTTTTGTAATAAAAATGTACCTATGAAGTACGATCGTCTTTACAATTTCTTTTTTGAAAATCGGAAGATGTTTCAAAAGCAACAACTGATTTGTTTGAATTTAACACAAAATCCAACGTATTTTAAGTAAGTTAATAAAAACATTACTAAATTATATAAATTTACAAAGAATTAATTAAATGGTATTAGAATATTTTAAACGCAATTAAGCTTCCGAGGTCTGTAACAAACGGTTTAATTAAAGTGTCTTTTACGTAGACTAATATAAAGTAAATCCCATTCATGTCAAATAAAATTCCATTGGATTCCGATAAGAGGCTGGACCGTCTAAGTTGACAAATGGTAGCTAGACATCTACCAATTAACGAATAGGAAGGAAATGTTTCTGAAGAGCGTAGTAAATGACCGGTATCGGAATGAAATGACCATCGTTTGTCCAGAAACGACATTCAACTTGTTATTCAGGAAATAGGATAATATTAGTTAAGTAAAAACACATAAAAAATACATGAAATTTTAGTGATTAAGTTTATTGGTAAAGAAGTAGTATTATCGAAGTATTGTATACTCGTATATGCTATTTACAAAGCACGCCTTTCTTTTTTTAATGCAAGTTTCTATATTTCACGCTAAAAATATGACATTATTCTATCAATACATTTATACAAAGCTAAAGATTGAGAATAAGTGAATTCTCATAGAAACCCTTTATAGTAGTATCAGATTAAATGTCAATATTGGCATGCTATTATTTCTCGTGTCATGCAGGTATAGAGATGTTATTGAAAATTCATTTTATCACAGATATTTTCACAGGTGTATACACAGAGTTAGTTAAAAATATAGTGACGCCGATTTATTGTCGTTAATATCCATTTTACGAAATAATCTTTAAGACAAAAGTTCTTTATATAATTTTTATCTACATTTGCGATTACTTGAATTTTCTTTTCTTAAATTTCTTCAATTGTTTTGTGTTACGCATTTCTGCAAAAACTATTTGAATATATTTTAACATTTTTGCAAGAAAGCACCGGCTTAAATATTTAATTAATCTTTTTTAATAGTAGGCAGATAGATATACTTCAGGTGTGCCGCAGGGCTCTAATTTAAGACCGTTACTTTCCATTACGTTCATTAGGGACGTGTTAGCTTCCCTATTTTGTGCAGTTTGTCATATGCAGATAATCTTAAGATTTATCGTGACATCTTAAGCGAACTAGATATCAGTTGTCTGCAGAAGCTTATTCTTAATATTACCAAATGCAGTTCTGTACTTTACAAGAGGAAACATAATACATTAACAGCTAGTTATCTGATGCATGGTGAATCTGTTACGCGTTCCAATACTGTTTTGGATTAGCGTATTACCTTTGATAGTTAGTTGAACTTTACGCCACATCTGATCATCATCACCTCATCAGCTGTCAGGTAACTTGGCTTTATGATACGTGTTGTCAGGGATTTTAAAACGCCTAGAACATTGACAACTTTATATCACACTTATGTGTGCTCTAAGCTCGGATCAGTTGCGTGGTATCCTTATTATGCAATCCAACAGCAGATGGTTGAGAAAGTCTAAATTGGATGGAAAATTTCCTGATCGTAATATCGATTACAATCTTCTCCTGCACCGACATAATATGGAATCCTTGAGTGCGCGTTGAGTGCAAATCAGTGTTTTATAAAGGATATTGAAATCCAATGAAATTGATTCGCTTTGTTTGTTTTCTCGTGTGCCGCGTCTTTCGTCTGGAAATCCTCCCACATTCTCTACGCCTAGTGTTAGAACGAATATTATGATGAAAACGTCCCTTAGGTATGCTTTAGTGAATGCTAATAAACTCTATTGCGATATATTCTTATTTCCGGTTGGTTTGTGCAGTACTAGTTTATTTTATAAGTATTATACATGAAGTGTTCGTCTTCCTTTATTTATAAGCACACAGAATGTATTTCTTTATGCTATACAATGTGTAACACTTTTTTTTAATTTTGGTTGCACTGTAAATGGATTTTTCTGTTGGGTACGAATACATATTATCAAAATTTCGTATGATTTCACTGCTCTTGTTACTTGTACTACAATCTTCTCGCGGGCTTCGCCGTATTGTTATAATTTCACTCGACGTTTCGCTGTTAATACTGCCATCTTCTTCAGGATCTGGTGCCAGACTGATTTATTTTTGACTGAGCCATGGGGATCTCGCTTATTATTGGAAATAGAGGTAGGTTTAAATTTGACAAAGTTGCTAAATTTTATGTTTGTTATGAACCCGAAGAGAAAATGGAGGCTTTTAAAAAAAAATGGAAGCTCAGCTTTTATTCTTTTACTTCTAGCACGTTTATTTGCTATTGTAGAGGAAAACTAAAAACACATTTTCGAGGCCACTTTTGATCTACTATCTAACTCGAAATTTCCATATGTATTTTGGTTCTATCTGCCCATCATCAACTTTCTTATTTCTTATGAGCACTATGTCGGATTTTGTCGGATTATTTCCACTAAAAGTCGACGACCCAATGTTTTAAGACGACTTAATGAGCGAAAGTTGGTTGAAAGAGCAAAATACACATTGGGATTGTCAACGCGTACGTTACTTCGAAGATACCATATTTCAAGTTCGACTGTTAGTCTAAAATTAGCCAGAAATAATCTAAATTATCGCAAAGAAAGAAAGTCTCCAAGATACACTACTGCTCAGTTCAAAAGAATTCCCAGGTGTTGCCGTGTTTTGAGACGTTTTCATTTTCATGCTAACTGGCCAGTTAGCTGTTCAATCTAGCCTGTTAGCTGTTCAAACCCGTTTCGGAGCTGTTCAGAAGCTGTTAAACCCGAATCAGGTGCTGAGGCTCCTGGTATCCACTTGTAGGCTCTTGGTACCCCCTTACAGATCTCGGGGACTTCTTTTCAGGCCGCTGCCATTTCAATCTATTGTGAGTCCCCAATCACCTAACACCCCCCCCCCCCCATTATATCACCCCCACACGACAAAGTATCCCGCATGAAGAAGCGTCCCCATACGATACCCTCAAATGATGTGAAGTTTGCTATATGCTATATGCTAATGGCCTTACTTATTGACCTCGGTAAGCTGTCAAGTAATAATCAACGTGATGTTAGTCGCGTTATTAAGTTATGACGTCACAGCTCAAATGATCTTGAAAGTGCAAAATGAACCTCCATAAGAAAATACATGGGATTTTCCGCTCGAACCCCCATAGCTTATCTACTCGTATCATAAGCAGAAACTTTCCCAATCCTTGGCCAGATATTAGTCCAGCAGATTATTGGCTATAGGGCTATTTTAAAGAAAAGGTTTTTTAACTCATCTTACGACTATCAGTAGCTCAAAGTATCAATTGCACAATAAGAGGTAGCCATTCCAGTTAATTTACTCCACGATGTTGTCGACAATATCGAAGAAAGGCTGATTCTTGTTGAAGAACAAGATGGCGGACATATTCAAAATTTGCGCTGCAGTAATTTGCTTTGTAATAAACTCCATTGTTTCACCAATAAAACCTTGTTTTTAATTTGTGTATAATACTTTACTGTATAAGGAAATTTCAGCAGTTTAAAAATGTAACTTACTTTTGAATAAACCTATACATATTTCACATTGCAACGAGTTCAGTTTATGCGTGGGATAATTATTTATTTCGAATAGCAACGCAAAAATATTTAATTTCGAATTCGGATTCGATTCTATCTCGAATTTCTTATTTCCACGCTACTAATACTTACGAAAAACTGTATTTTAAGATTATAATATAACGCCAATGAACATTATATTTTTTCAAAGTTCGTGAGCGATAAATTCGAGTGTCATCTTTCCGACTACAATGATACGTTGACTGAAACAGTTCCGTAATTTGTAGAGCTTAGCGGTGAAATGTTATGATCCGGGTAGATTTTCTCAGTCACCCCGTCTAAGTGTCAAACTCGGGGAAAATATGTCTGCTCAAGTTCAACCATAATTTTGCGGAATATTACTGTCCAAGCAGTTGTGTAATTTTCGAGTAATTAAGGATTTACACACTTGTTATCTTACTGTACAAAGCCTATTAATGTATTAAAATTATACGTAATTTGTATGCTCGACTCCTCGTGCATTTCTTGAAAGTTAGACCTCAAAGATTTAACACTTAACTTAGCCAGCGGTGGAATAATTCTCTTATAATAACATTAGCATATAATTATCTTCAGCATCCTTGACGTTGCGTATAATTTTATATCTTCGTAAATGGTATTCAAATCACATACATTTATATGCTTTCTGGGTTTACAAAATTAATATGTATTTAATACTTTAATATCTTGTATAATACGTACTGTACAGACTGTCCTTAAAATAAAAAGACAATGGTTGAAAATCGGAAAGATGTATATAAAATATGAATACAAAACACTATGAATTAATTACGATGCGAACCCCAAAATTAAGAACCCGCTGGAAATTGTATCATGTTCCGCCTATGAATTTAAAATATTCGGAATTCTTAAATAATAAATATATACTATTGGGGCCTTTAATTTTCGCACGATTTACGATGAAGTTACTTTGCATTTCGAATGTTTACCTAATGCAAACCTGACTTTTTGTGTCAATCCTGTCATTCATAATTTTCTGACAGAATATTTTTGGCGTATCAGTAAAGTAAAAAATCTTAACACAAACTTAAAAAAATTGCTTTATTGTAACTAGAAAAGCGATTAGAAAAGTCACTGTTTTAATATTTTGTGGAGCTCCAATGGTTATTTAAAACATTTCGTAATCTTTTGGGTATAGAAGCGATTAAATTTCGCATGTTGTAAGTTTGTTGTGAGTGAAGCTATTCGTTTTGAATTGCATTTGTTAATTCGTTTCTGTTTTGTGATTGAAATTCATAATTGTGTATATTTGTGGTCATATTTTCCCAAATATTTTCTATTAGGTTTAAATCAGCGCTTTTAGCTGGCATCGGAAGGTCATGAATGTTATTTTCATTCAACCAATTACTTAAAATATAGACTGTATGGGTATGTGAATTATTCTAAAAATTAAAAGAATTATTATTGCTTAGTAACATAACAAAATGAAGTTGTATAATATTACACGTTTGAAGATGAAATTGTGACGAAACCTAGGTATCTTGCACGGACGGAAGCATCACATTGTTAAGTATATCAGCACATCGTTGAACATTTAAATGGTCATCAATAATATGCAATGCGCCTTGTCCTTGGACTGATATCCAGCGCCACACATAAACGAATCGTTTTCTGTATAAATTTCTCCGCGAACTTCTGACCTTTTGGACGGTAAACTCGAAGTTTCTCGTTCGTCTGAAAAAACAATATTTTTTCAAAAATTCTTAGATATTGGTTGACGAACTGACTCCTTCTTTCTTTATGTGCATCGTTAACTGTGATTTTATTTTTGCTACACTGTTCAAAAAACCTGTATCTCTTAACTATTTCCTGGCCGTCCTTACTGATGCAGAAAAAATTGTTTCCTCAGCTGATTTCTTCACAGTAGTAAAAATATGTTCCTTTACATACTCATTAAATTGTTGACCATTTCTGGAGTTGACTTCTTTAGGGCTTCAGCACCAACTTTCCTACGTAAGTCGTGTGTTTGCAGCCATTTACGTTTTAAATTGAAAATAGTGCTTTTGCCGCAATCAATTTCATTTGCTACGCGTTGCAATGACCATTCTTCTCCCAGTATTGCAATAGCAAAACCCTTTTCAGCGTCCGTAAGTCCGTTATCTAGTTGAAATGCAAATATTACGGTGCCTATGCGGTGACACATGTTGCACTGTGAGTAAAGACAGTCATGACAAATTACAAATATTCAGCAAGCCACTGGATAAAGTCATATCAATACAGTAAAAGCGAACCGTGCCAAATTTTACGGCCGCGACAGTACCTCCATTGAAGTAACGTACATACCGTATGTTTATATACGTAGCAGCTGTTGATATTATAAAAACTATAATATCCTGTATGCTAAATGGATTATTTAAAATTAACATGTGTGTTACATTAACTTTCAAACCCATTTAAAAAATCATACTAAAAGTAATTTGTGAACTTTTAGAACTGGCATCGTTTCATGTGTACCTACTACGAGAATGTTTTTTTGTTAGTAGAAGTAAGAAATGCAATGCCACTATTGAATTTAAAAGCGGCAATGTTTATGTTTAAAAAAACGCTAGAAAATAATATTGTGTATAAGTTTTGTTATGGTAAGGATTCGATAACCTGAGTGGCTGTGTTTATACTTGTCAATTTTTAAGGATGATATATTAAAAGAACAAGTAAGATGTGTGTTCTACGGACATTTAACATCCTATTTAATAACACTCTATCTTTAATCGCAAAATTGTATTAAACGTATGCCACGACTGTGCCATCGCACAGTAGCTTGACAAAATTTTGTAAATATCTTTGTCATTCATTTTCTCGTTTATGACAGGGAATTTTGGGAAAATATTTTGGGTATATATTCTATATAATTTAATATTTCCATTTCCATACGTTGTCTTTTTATTTCAAGGACACCCGGTGTACAAGCACGTACTCTTACGGAATTATAACAAATGGAAAAATATTTACTACATTAGCAACCAATTATTTTTGTAGATACTTCATTAAACTGATTATGAGTTCGAACCGTGTTCTTAATTATGTTTCTTTGCCAACGTTTCGTCCATTCTTGCAATGGAAATTCTCAAAACTGGTACTATTGACGCTATTGCACTGAAATTGTTTCATTGCAGTAACGTCAATAGTAGTAGTAAGCCTGAAGATGTCGTACAACAAGTTTTGGCAAGATTATCGTAATAATTCATACAGACACTAATGATGCGTCGATGATCCCTGTTTCTTACGCAGTCAGCTAACGTATTAGGCAAACTTGATATTAGTGGATCAGTGGTAGTCTGTCGTATGCTATTCAAAACTTCTAAAATTTTGAGTAGATAATTATGAGAAAGCGTTGAAAGTGTAAAACATTACTATGAACAACTAAAATTTGCTCAAGGTGTTTCTGTGTTAAATTAGTTGTTTCAGATGTTAAAACGTCTTTAAGAATAGAAAATGTCCGTTCCACGTCACAACTGGTGATGGGTGCGTGATTAAAATATTGCAAAGGTGCACCATACTTTGAATGTATAGATTTTTCAATCGGCTCTGTGCAGAATTTATATAATATATTCAAATCTGGATTTCTGCTAAATATGGAACCAACTTTTTGTCTCAGCTTTGAGAAATATCTTTTTAAATTATGAAACTAACTTATCAACATTTGGAAAATGATCCCTGATGCATTCACATACTCTGTGAAGTGTGTGCGCTGCACAGGCAACGTGTTGCATATTGGACTAAGATTGCTTTAATAACTTCCGTGTTTTAACATATAAGCTGCCGCATCAATAAAAACTAATAGCATCTTGTCTTTATAGTTGTTATTCGATGACAGAATATTATGAATATATTGATCAATTACTTCTGCAACTGTGTCACCATTTACGACTGACAATATTTTAGTTGCAATTAAGTATGGTTGGTATGAAATTGTCGGATGAAGAATACCAACAACTACATTTAACACATATTGTCCCATTACATCTGTTGTTTCGTCTGCACTTACCCAATGATTATGACCAGATAGGTTGGTTTGTATTTTTTCAAAGGGTCTCAAATAAAATTTTGGTAAGTGGTATTTACGAAAAGTAGATTCATCTGGTATATGGCGATCAGTATATTTTGGAAAAAACTTCTTGAGGACTGGACTGTTAAACTTTTTGAATGGGATGTTGGCAGCCATGAAAGCTTCACACAGTTTTTCGTTAAAAGTGCCAGGTGCAGATGGTCATATATTATCTTGATGAGACTTCGAAGAAACATGTCTCTGCACATTACACTTTTGTGGACGTCTTAAACTTAATGAACAGGCACTGCGATATATCTTGGTATCATTACGATTATGCAACCAATCTATATGGCCTCTAATCCATCCTACCATGGTTGCCCTACGAGAATTCTCCATAGTTAATGAAAATAAAGAGAAATACTAAGAACAAAAAGAAATGGACTAAAAAGAAGAAACTAAAATTACTCCAAAAATAAGGGAGTAAATTAGACTTAATATTTATAAAAAATTATAGGATAAATACACAATATAACAATATAAAACGGATTTTTTTAAATATTAAACGTTGTAACCAAATAACACTGAAAGAAACGAAACCAGAAATAATCCCTTGTAGAAGAGAATATAAAATATACTATCTCAAGAACAATAAATACATATATGCATATGCATGTATAACCGCATGTAGACACGAGAATACACTTTGGAAATTAGCGGATATAATTTTTTAAGCGATTATTTCAACAAAGTCTAACAAATAATATATAAATATATATTCCGTCTTACACGCCACTGTTAAATAAAACTTGTGAAGGAATACAAGCAATGTACTATTCATAACGACGGAAATAACAACATCTGCTCGACGAATGCAATCGATTAAGTAAATAGTGGGACTGTAATAACATGCATACTATACTTTATACAGCCACAACGTTTTATCGGGGTAATTGGTGATTCAATCGCTTGAGTCCGCTCTCTGCTCATGACTTATGATTATACTAATGAAAACTGAATTCCAGCAAGTAATATTTTTGATCTTAATAGCAATGTGGAGGTTTAGTGTATCCAAAATTTAACAAGGCATTTAAAAATTTAAAAATATGCAGACTGTTCCATTTAAAATAACAAATTGTATGTCTATTTCCGGTATAACCGCAACATAAAATTAAAAATAACGTAGCTGTATAGAAATAAAGTGACCAAATTCAACACTTACTAAAAAAAACCAAAGAGAATTAAATGAAAAATTCTCTTTACTGAGAATTATATTTTTGATTGACTGACCAAGATGTTTACATTTAATAAAAAATTCCTTTTTTGGATCGAAAAAATTTCCATAGCTAGACATAAAATTAGCATCAACGGAAATAATAATAAATACGCCGAAAAGAGAAGCAGGCAACCCTTAACAAAGAAGAATACTAGTTAACAGCAAACAATAAATAGAATTACGATAAGATGTGACTCTTTGATAGATGTGTTCCACACGACAGCCAGTATGAAACTGTGTTTAGCAGCTAGCGCTACCCGTATATATTTCCACATATTTCCGACTCCTGTAGGTGAGTACAAAACGGTCATTGTTTTGGGATATGAATACTTCAATGTTTTAGACATTTACTACAAATATAACTCCTTTCTTCTTCTCTACCGTCCACAATAAACTCTCAAATTTCATCGTATGTCATTCATTTCGACATATCACTGTTCACGCTGATAACTTTTCTCTTATAAGTCGTGTAAATTAAGGAAACCCGATGAGTAGAAATTTGAATATTAAAGCAATAAAGGGAATTTTGCGGAAGCACTTCGCACGTTTTAGTTCCGGTTCCTGTTGTTTTGGAATGTTTGCTAATATTAATAAAGTTATGACAGAATGTTATAAAATCGTTTGAACGGAACGTAACTTGGGTATGTACAGATACTTTGCTACTTCGGTATATAATATTATGATTATATGTTTGAATAAAATATAATCTACGTTAAACATTTAGGTACGTAAAAATTGCTTTTGTTTTATGATACTTTTGCAAATATATTTTATGTCACGGTTATTGAACTTCCACAGTAAATACTTTAATTATTACTTAAAGCTTATTTTATTTACTTCATTTATATCTTCCTCCTTTGTTAGCTTACCGCCTATATATCATTACCTCATTGCACAATATCCCTCACATGACAATATTTAAAAATACAATTTTATCACACCTTGTTTTCTAAATATTCATATAAACCCCAATTTGAAGAGTTAATTTCAAATTTGCACAATTAAATTCAACAAATTCCACTGACATTGAAACATTTATATGAAGAGATTAAAAAGGGAAATGAGGGAACTGGAGGGCTTAAGTTTGAGTAAATAAAACTTAATCTGCACTCAGTCATCGAATCGCGCCTGTTTCATTCTAGCACAATATATTATACCCTAAGTCTCTATAGCAATTTCTCAATTTACATATAAATTTCTAAAATTAATTCTGTTGTGCTTATATTAATTTAAATTTAACGAATTTCATTTGTAATACTTTATCTTTTCGTAATTTTTTAATCTTAAATCCAACGCTTTGCCTTGAAAATACCACCAGAATTGGTTGTTGTTTGGTTCCTTTGTTCTCAATATTGCGTTACTTTCCAAAAACGTGAAATAATTCTGGGTTTTTTTAAAGTGTTACTGATGATTCTGTTAACTTTGGTAGTTTTGTGTAATTTTCTTAGAATTTGAAACATAAACACGTAATTCTATGAATAGAATATATTCCGCAGTATAGAGTGGATTCTGCGTAGTAAGCATTTGTCAAAGCCGAAGTTTGGTTGAAAAATTGTAGTACTTTAAAAGTATTTGAAACTTTATATCCAGTGTTAGTTAATCTATATTTTAAAGGAGTATAAACAGGTACCAACCTAACTCAGAATATCGAAGACGCACTTTTTTTAATTGCTTTCTATTAGGGGCACTATCAGAAGGAAAAAAGTAAATATAAGTCACACTCTAAAACTAAAGGTATAGAACATATATATACAGGGTGTTATAAGAATGTAGGGCTGGCTATACATAGACGGTTTCTACAACTAAAAATAAGCAAAAAAGTTTAAGTAAATTTATGTCCTAAAATGGTTCGTTACTGAGTTACGGCCACTTGAGGTTTTTTTTTTTTATTTTAGAAAAGGTTACAGAAAACGGGAGTTTCTTATGTTTCTTATAGTAAATGTTCAAAATGACCTCCACGGGAAACAACACAAGTTTCAGCTGGTCGTATCATGGACTGCCTCACGCGCTGAAAAATTCCTGGTGTATTTCGAATTTGGTGGCATCCATCTTCCACTCTACGTTGAAGATCTTCAATATTTTGAATTGGAGTAGAATATACCATAGACTTTAAATGTCCCCATACTTAAAAATCTATTGGATTTAAATCTGGAGACCGTGCAGGCCATGCTACAGGTCCACCGCGACCAATCCATCTTCCAGGATATACGGCATTTAAAAATTCGCGTGCTGTGTGACTGAAGTGAGCCGGTGCACAGTCGTGCATGAACCACATGCGTCCTCTAACATTTAGTGGAACATCGTCCAGCAAACCTGGTAAGTCGTTTTCTAAAAAATAACGATAATTCTGCCCAGTAAAGTACCCACAAATTCGTTAATAACTCCGGCCTACACACTAAATGAAAACTGCGCTTGATGTCTGGACTGAATAATAGCATGAGGGTTTTCTTGTTGCCACTGGTGTAAATTATGAAAATTGACGATACCATCTCTTGTAAAGCCAGCTTCATCACTAAAGAGCACACACGACAGAAAGAGATGATCGGCGGCGCATGTCCGTAACAACCATACACAGTAAGCTTCTCGTGATGGCAAATCATTCTCACTAAGTCCCTGTACTCTTTGCAGGTGGTAATGAAAAAGCTGATTAGTTCTTAAAATACGCCATACACTCACATGATCGACATCTTCCGCCAATGCCATTCTTCGAGTACTAGCACCTGCATTTTCTTCAACACGATCCAACAAACGTTCTTCCAATTCCAAATTTCTTGTGGTTCGTGGTCTGCCGCGATCTCGGACTACTGGTTTGAATGATCCTGTTTCTCTTAATCTAATATGAAGCCTTTCGAAAGTTTTTTCATTTGGTAAACGTCGGTTTGGGAAATATTCTGCGTAAAGTCTTCTTGCTTCTGCTCCGTTGCAATGTGCCAAACCATACATTAAATGCATGTCGGACATCTCTTCGAAAGAATAATCTGCCATTTTATACTATTAATTAGAAAACAGTACTAATCACAAATGACTTAATCAACTTTCACGACTGACAGCAAAAAACACGGACTGCCTACTGAATATGATTAACATAAGTTACTCACTTGTCGGCGACTTGTTCAAACATGCAATACGAACGCTTCGCGTCAGCGCGATAATTTGTGACGAGAAACCCACGTGTCAGACATGCAATACGAAAAACTTCAAGTGGCCGTAACCGTCTATGTATAGCCAGCCCTAAATTTTTGTAACATCTGAACGACTTTTTTTTTAATTCCAAATCCCTTTTGGAACAAGACAAATTCTAATAATTGATATAAAAATGTTCCAATAGGAACAAATATGATATCTAAAAAACTTGTCATTTACGCGAATCCAATAAAATAAGACAAAACAATTATTCAGCATGTGTAGAAAGCAACAAAGAAAATAATATTAAAATTAGTACACCAAACCAAACAATTTATAATAATTGTACATTTAATAACTGTTCTCCTGCTTTCAAATAAAAATTATTATTTATTATTTATTTAAATCGTTAATTTATCTTTCCCAAAAACACTCGAGCTTTTCTTTTACCGATTAATTTTCTTTTTAACTCAAAATTTTTCCTATCAGTAATTTTTCTCGAAAAACTTGTGTTGCTTCCCGTGGAGGTCATTTTGAACATTTACTATAAGAAACATATGAAACTCCCGTTTTCTGTGAACATTTCTAAAATAAAAATAAAAAAACTTCAATTGGCCGTAACTCAGTAACGAACCATTTTAGGACATAAATTTATATAAACTTTTTTGCTTATTTTTAGTTGTAGAAACCGTCTATGTATAGCCAGCCCTAAATTTTTGTAACACCCTGTATATGTCCCTGAATGGGGACGATGGGATAATGTGTAAGAAAAAGAAAAACTCGTAAAGTGATATTGATTTATTTAAAAAGAATACAAAATACTATTAAAATTAAAGAAAAAGAAACTAAAGGAGTATAAAAGAAATCTCTGCAATAAGTAACTGATTTAGCAATGATAAATTCTGAAACACTCCCGTTCTATGCAAAGAGTCACTCTACATTTTGAGCAGCTCCACCTAGCCTTCTTGTGACAATGGGTACACCGTAGCTGCTGGTCCAGTTTTTTTGGAAAATGACCACCTTCATCACTTCTTACACTTGGTGGTACGTAACCTATAGGTCGCCTTTTCGATTTTGTCAAGTTCTGATTACAAGCTAAATAATGGCGAACTATCATCCTGTCAAACTCGAGCAATGATATTGAATTATCACTTACTAATTGATAAAGCCTCCAGGCATTGACCAGAGCCATGTTTAGCATATTGGTAAAAAGTACCCACCACCACTTTTTGCCGCGAATAGAAACTCTATAGTTGGTTACTGCCTGGTCGTGCAAATCAACTCCCCCAATAGATTTGTTGTAAGTTTTGAAAATATTTGGCTGTCGCACATCTACTTTTTCTTTAGCCGCCGACGACCAGCGTTTGACTTTACCAATAGGATCTAGTGTATCGTAGTTTGTAACCATAGAAACAGTATTGTTGTCTTGCCACCGTATAAAAAGAAGAGCGAAATCACTGTCATAAAAGTGTTCAAAATAACCTCTCTTCTGCTTCTTCATCAGTGTGTGGGTCCACATCAGGCGGTATAACAACAATATCTATTTCATGTTGACCACTCGCTGTGGCAACGTCTTCTACAGCAGTACTTAAATGACGATACTGTCTTCCATAAAACTTTCGTGAAGGTATTTCTGCAAAATTTTCTCCCTCCATAACAAACTAAAGCGAAAAGGTTATATTACCACAAAATTATAATATAGGTGTTTTACATGGACTACTTCCGCCCAGTTTCCCCAAATGAGGACATCTATATATATTACTTACCTAACTCTCAATTTTGCAAAAATTTTCGAAAATTTATATAAAATACACAACGTTACTCTCGGAGCAACAGGTTTCAGTATAATAAACACTGGTAACCAATAGAATTTAAATTTTATGAGACGATTAGTGAGATCATGTAACGCGCTTGTAGACAAGTGTGTGATCTTTGTTACAAAATGGCGTCTCTCGTTGCCATGCGCGAACACACAAATTTCTACATCGGAAATTAGGAATAAAATGACAAAAATCAACATGTTTCAGTGGTTAACCTGGGCTATTTCTTAAGACGGGGCGTTACAATGCACTTTTGTTTGCTGTCCCCATATGAGTACAGTGGGAGATAATGGGTTAAAACTGCAAATAATTATTGAGAATTAGATGGCTACGAAAGCATTTATGTCCACAAAAATAATAGTAAATTAATAAATTCTGACAATGAACAAATTTCTCAGTCCCGTTTGTATTCTTTATTGTGACTGTATAATAACGGATGTCCCATTGAGAGTGCAAGATTTAAAATGTGCCTTGCATTCGTTTAGTTAGGTTAGCGGCACTGAAACTTTAACATCCTTCATTTGTCATTGTTGCGATTAGTAGTAATGGAGCATTATACAACGGAACGATGCGTTATTGTTGCGAAAACGCATGATAACTATGGAGAATGTTATGCGAAACAGTTCGCAGACTTCGTGGAATTTTTAGTCGACGAAATGCATAAAATCTGTTAACTTCAAAGTTTAATTAAGAAATTCGAGTAAACTGGTTCGACTGTTAACAGAAACGTAGCCGTAAGTCGTCGTACCACACGATCTCTCGAGAATATTGTAGTAGTGCGTGAAAGTGTTACCGAAAATTCAAAAATATCGATTCGTTGCCGTTAATTAATTTGTTAATTGGTTAATTCGGTGTTGGAAAACCAACAATAGGACGACGATTTTTCGAAGTTAATCATCTTTAGCGATGAGGCGCATTTCCAACTTAACTCCTTCACATCCAGTACTCCACATGTGGATATTTTAAATATTCTCGCTGGGTACCATAATATCCACACATGGATATAATTATTATGGGCTTATATCATCTAGCAGGAAACTGGTATATAGGCTGTAATGAGATTATCCGACTGGTATGGCACACAAGCCATCCCCACCAAAAATTTTTCAAGACCCAAAATAATTTCGCAGGAATATTTTAACTGCTAGTAACTAGTTAACCAAGCTGGTATACGGTCGTATACGTCTCTAAATTGAGTTTTGGCGCGAAAGTGTGTTTTATGGTATTTTTGAGTGTTTTTTCGACTTACGCTGTTGTATTGTAAAATCCTAAATATGATGAATGACCAGGATTTTTCTACAGATAGTAGTGATGATCCGGAGTACGTATTGAGTGATAATTCAATAAATAGTGACACAGATGAAACGTATTCAGAATCCGATGATGACGAATTTGGTGAGAACGTGACCATGGACGATTGGGAAGTTTTAAGTGATCCTTATTCCGATCAAGTTCCTAGACCATTACTAAATTTTTCTTCTGAATATGATTTTCACCCTGCCATTGATTTTGAAGAACGCAAAGATCCAGTCAATTCTTTTGAATGTTTTGTAAGCCCAAATATCGTAGCAAAATTATGTAAGTGGACAAACAGAAGAGCTGAAATGTATTTTCAACAAAATACAAATACATTAACAGTTTATGGCTTTCAGTGGAAGATTCTCGAAAAAGAGGAGATGTATGTTTTCCTCGCACTTCATTTTCTTACTGGATTAGTAAAGTGCCCTCGCATTACAGATTACTGGAGTAGTAACATTTTGTGCGCTGGGCCAAAAGTTTTCAATAAGTCTATTATGAGTCGAAACAGATACCTTTCTATACTTAAGTTCATTCGGTTTTCTCCACCCGAAGCAGCAAGAAAAAATGCTCCAATGACCAGACTTGGAGTTTACATGGCTATGCTCAAAGAGAACTGCATGACGTTAGTTGACCCAGGACCAGTGTCTGCTATCGATGAACATTTGATGCTTTACAAAGGCAGATTGCACTTTTGCCAATTTATTAAAACAAAGAAGTAGATTTGGCATAAAACTTTTTGCAATGTGCCCAAGCGCTCCACATTTGCGAGGATATACTTGGAACTTCTGTTTGTACATAGGAAAAGACAATTTCGATGTATCTCATATTCAAGGCACCGAAAACCTTTCGACGACCGAAAGAATTGTCGTGCATTTAGCCCAAACCGTACTGAATAGTGGCCGAGAAATTATTTTGGACAATTCGTATACTTCCGTGCTGCTTTCGCAATTTCTACTGACTCAAGGAACCTATTTGACTGTAACTATAAGAATCAATCGTGGAGTTCCTGCTCAGTTAACTAGAATTCCATTGGAAAGGTACCAATCATGCTTTGTGCGGAAAGACATGCAACTGCTTGTTAGGTATAAAGACAAGAAGGACGTATACTTGTTGACAAGTAAGCATACTGCAGGGTTTTGCGAAAAATCACGTCATGGTAGGCGGCAAGTTAGTTCAGTTTAAAAAACCTGCCCATATTGAATTTTATAATCAGAATATGGGTTCTGTTGACGCCGTTGATCAAGATTTGGAACCATACAATTCTTTACGAAAAAGCTACACTTGGTTTACAAAAGTGGGCTATCAACTAATGTTACAGATGCTTCTAAACTCTAAGGTTTTATATTGTAATGCAAAAAACGATTTTCATATTCCAATGTATGATTAAATAAAATTGTGTTGTAATTGTATTCTGCATAAATACAGTGAAGGTTATCGCAACATGACGGATGCTTCTTCAAGGGATAATCGTCCTTCGACTTCAAAAGGAAATGAACATGTTATGGTTAATTTGCCAAAGGTAGATGGAAAAAAGCGGGCATTGTGAAAAATTTGCGTTATTTGCCGAAGACATAACCAAAGAAAACTCACAAGGAATATTTGTATCGAGTGTCCAGATAAGCCAGGGCTATGTTGTGTGGAACACTTTCAAGAATACCACAAATAACCATTATTATTTTAACAGTTTATCAATGCTAAAAATATTTTTTTATGCGAATAAAGTACTTACTTTCAAAACATATATCGTTAAATTAATTTTACATGTATATCCAAATGTGGATATTACGGTATAGCACTATTATCCAAATGCGGATAATATGGTATGGCACTATTATCCACATGGTGGATATACTGGTATAAGCCTAAAATATAAATGCATGCCGCCATTTTGTTTTTGAGTTTTATAAAATAATTTAACTCTGGTTAAAGATGTAAGCCATCATGTAATCATAATTCACAATTTTTTATTCTTTTTTGTCTGGTATGTCAGAGTGTCTTTTTAAAATGCACCTGGATGTGAAGGGGTTAATGGGTACGTGAACACACAAAAATTGTCGGATTTGGGGCGAGAAGAATCCTCGAGTGATTCATGGAAAGCCATTGCATGCAGAACGAGTTACTGTCTGGTGTGGATTCTGGGCTGGCGGAATAATAGGTGCCTACTTTTTCGAAAATGGTGCTGAACAAGCAGTAACAGTAAATGGCGTACGCTATCGCAACATGCTGGGGGAGTTTTGTGGATATCGAAGGAATGAGGTTTCAACAGAACGGAGTAGCGACCGGAATGAGCCCCCAACGCTCGTTAGATTTGACACCGTGCGACTTCTTTCTTTGGGGGTACGTGAAATCTCGTGTATACGCTAACAATCCACGCATAATTTCTGAGAATTATTGGAGAAATCGAACCACAATTATGCGCAAAAGTCATCGAGAATTTCGTAAAAAGAGCAAGAGCGTGCCAGCAAAGTCATGGGGGACATTTGTTCGATATTGTATTCGACGCTTAACCGCAGTGTGTACTTTATACTGAAATAAAAATTTATACACTTTTTGAATATTTGATTACAAAATTAATTATTACGCTCTTAATTGGACACCTATATTTAGCGTTAAGCGCATGGCCAAATACGCTACACTTAACACTATCTTTCTTTTTCAGATTGATCTACTGAAGATTGCAACTTATTTGCCGAAACACGTTTTTAGAATTTATTAATTTATATTATGGTTAATGATTTTTCGTGTTCGGATAATCTTAGTTTCCTATTTACAGAAGAAAAGTGCCAGAACTGACCATATATTATGCTGACATATTGACACGTTCCAATGCTGAACTGAAAAAGAACCATCACGTTTGCTCAGAAAAACGTTTTTCTACGACCCGTTATAAGAAGACATTTTTCGTCATCGAATACTCCAGCGAAAATTAGATTTCCTTAAGATGGCAACTTAGTTGCCGAAACACGTTTTTAGAATTTATTAATTTACACTATGGTTAATGATTTTTCTTATTCGGAAAATCATAGTTTCTTATTTACAGAAGAAATGTGCCAGAACTGACCATATATTATGTTGACATATTGACACGTTCCAATGCTGAACTGAAAAACGAACCATCACGTTTGCTCAGAAAAAAGTTTTTCTACGACTGTTTATAAAAAGACATTTTTCGTCATCGAATACTCCAGCGAAAATTTGATTTCCGTCACCAGTAGGAGAAAATCCCATAACGATAACTTTTGTCCTCAGAGACGAAAATTACCTACAAATTTTCACCATCGTCTAGGTTCTGAAGGATTACAGATTAAATCTCTATTCTTCAGCTCAGGGTGCTGTTCAAGAAGGACTATCCAGCAGTCATTCATATTGATGGGATGCTGAACTACTGTATCCAGCCAAATCGGTCTCCTAGATTTCCAAATCATCATGTATGGAGAGATCAATGTTGTCGGAAATGTTAGTCCATTCATTTGGTACTGCAGCGAGGCGTCTGATATCTGGTGAAGTAATGTTAAAAAGAATCGGTGACCAGAGACAAGGAGTGGACCTAACAGTACTGGTAGTGATCCAAGTTTAATATATATTAGCTTGGTGTGAGAGCTTCGATACCAAACAGCAGAATAGTATTCAGCAGCAGGAGAGTAAGCGCTCCACATGACTTGCTGGCAAGTTTATGTAATATAAATATATTATTGCGGGTATTCACCTTTTGACCAGCTTTATAGAGGTGCCACTTGAATGTTAGAGATCGGTCTAACGTTACGCCCAGATATTTAGGGTCGGGTTGTGGTTGATTCGACTACCACCTAATTCAACATTCAGCTCTCTGTTGACTTCCTTGATATACAAGTGAAAGGCACATGATTCAGATTTTGAAGGGTTTAGTTGTAAGCTCTATTTCTTGTAAAATTCATCTAAAACTTGCAGATCTTCAACAAGTTGTAATTCTCCATACTCTAAATTCTTGGTTTGGAAGCATAAACTATCTGCATATAGAAATTTTGTAGGTGGGAGAACATTAGAGTAAATGTTGACTATATAGAGGAGCCAGAACCGATCCTTGAGGAAGGCCGTTTTTCAAGATTTTGCCATTACTAATTCAATTGTTTAGCGATTGCTAAGCATATTCTGAATAAGTTTCTAACTTAGCACATGGCATGATTTTTTGGAATTTCAAAATCATTCCATGCTTCTAGACTAGGAAAGGTCTGGCACTGGAAAGGTCGACAAAAGTAGCGGATGTTTTCAGTCTCTTCTGAAAAACTGCTTCAATATGCCTTGTTAACGCCAAGGCTTGTTCACAGCAGTTCCTTCCTGTTCTGAAGCCAGTTTGCTCCTTATTAAAAATCTCGTCAACGGTGGGCGCTATTCCATTATAGATAAGTCGTTCTAGAAGGTTATAGCAAACAGATAAGAGAAGCCGGTTTGCTCCTTATTAATAATCTCGTCAACGGTGGGCGCTATTCCATTAGAGATAAGTCGTTCTAGAAGGTTATAGCAAACAGATAAGAGAACTATAGCTCTATAGCTTCCAGGATTTTCCGAGGACTTACCCGGTATTAATATTGCAACAAGTGTTGCTTTCCGGAAAATGTTAGGGAGGTCTCCAGAATCTAAGATATTGTTATTGTTATAAAGGTTTTTCAAACATTCTCGGGTTACTATTCCAAGATGTTTGAAGGATTCAGGAAAAACGTTGTCAATACTAGGAGCCATTCTTAACTTGAACCGAGCAATGGCCGAATTAATTTCTTCAATAAAAAAATGGAGGTGACCATTGCAAATTCTAAGGGAGACCGGTAAATGTATTCTTAATTTGTGTTTTAATATCTCCAGCAAAAGCTGTGAAGAAACTGTTACTTTCTCTACTTGTTGCCCAATATACTATTGATCCATCAGAATAAAGAGCGACCTCTCATTCATCCATCTTGGCAAGCGCTAAATTGATCGAATTTCGATAAGATTTGCTGCTTCATTCGTCATATTCAAGAGGTCTGGCTCTAGGTGATTTCTGCTTATTTTGCAAGTCAGGAAGACTTGCGAAATGATTTGATGGAAAGAGAGTCTTGAAGCCGCAACAAAGCGAATTTTGATCAGCTTCCAAAGAACTACTTTTTAGGTGGTTTAAAAAATTGGAATGTGGCTAAGTGTATAGTATGAGATGATAATTTTGTCGAAAAATAAAATATACTTTTTTACCCTATTTCATTGAAAAGTCATTCTCCCGTCAAACCACCCCTGTACTTGCTTCTTTTCAAGCTACGCTACAATAAATCTAAGGCTTAACCGATTAGATAATAAAAGTTTTTTCGATAAGAATATCACAAAATATACAAGCAATAATTAATAACACGTTGCGCGTAAGCGGAAAATGTCAATGTTTGAGTTGGTTGCTAAAGTGATGGCTAACCGAAACTTCTACAAAGAAGTAAAACATAATGGGTCGGGAGACAATGCCTTTACAAGTTTGTGCGTTGATTTAGTTCATTGTGCGGCAAAATACTCAATTATCTCTCGGAATTATGTCGACAGTGGGTATACTATAGAAACTAAAAACCTTTACTCGGAAAATTTTAAGTTTAAAAATATACGAGGGATGAATATAAATTTGAATTTAATTTAAACTTTCGTTGATTTGATTTTGGATATTTACGTTGCGTATATTTCAAATCGTATATTCCTGGCAAGTTACACTGATACTAAATGTAAACAATGGGGAGATGGATATAATTACTAAACTAATTAATAAACTTATTCATTTACGTATAAAATAAATTTAGTTGCTTCATGGATAAAACTGAAAGTGAATATCTTAATTCGTTTCCACGAATATTTTCGTTCTAGTATTTTATGCTATTCTCTTTATGCGCCCAAACCAAGAATTTGGATAATTGAGAATTATAACTAGCTGAAAATCTGCAAGTTTTAGATGAATATTATAAGAAATAGAGCTTACAACTAAACCTTTCAAAATCCGAATCATGTGCCTTTCATTTGTGTAATAAAGAAGTCAACAGAGAGCTGAATGTCGAATTTGGTGGTAGTTCGATCGACCATAATTCCCACCCTAAATATCTGGACAAACGATCTCTGACATTCAGGCAGCACGTCTACAAAATTACTCAAAAGATGAATACCTGCTTTAATATATTATATAAATTTGCCAATAATTCATGGGGAGAGAATGGGACACCTAACGAATGGCAGCCATAGCATTGACTTACTTTACTCTTCTGCTGAATACTGTGCTGCAGTCTGGTATCGAAGCTCCCACACCAAGCTAATAGATATACAACTTAACGATACAATGAGAATCGTCACCGATAATGTTAGATCCGTACCTAATCTCTGGCAACCAATTCTTTCCAACACCGCCTCTGAATATACCAACAACAATGATCTTCCCATACATCATGATTTGGAGAGGACCCAACAGAAATCTACGAGACCGATTTTATTGGATACGGAAGTTCAGCAGCACAGCATGTGAGTGATAACTGGATAAACTTCCTCGAACAAAACTCTAAATTGAGGAAGAGATATTTAATGTCTAATCCTTCAAACCTCTGCCGGACGTAACTCTCCCACGTATCAATAGTCTGAATTAAATTAGTTTCGCACAGGCCACAGAACGTGCGACTCAATGCTGCATAAGTAAATATAATAAACTGTTGTTTGTTACAGTCTATTGCCTGTCTATGTATGTATGTATGTTCTGTCGTACCAGTCTCCCTTTTGTAGACATCTTTCTTTTATTTCTACGTCCACTCCTTCTTTCCAATATTAAAATTTTAAGTCACCTGTTATTGCAACACACCATCTTCTGATACGGTTAGCTTCTTGAAACTAGATTATGGATAAATACATAATTGTAGGTATGGATTCATCACGAAATAAATAACCTAGTCAGATTGCCGGACCCAAAAAAAATATCGTTTGATATTAAAACATTTTTAAATAATATAAAAATATTATTCAAAATAGGGTGTGAAGAATACAAGTTCATATTTGTGTGAAAGTATTTTTCCAGACATACAGGCTAGTGTTTCATCTTACTACAGAATCATTAGTATATCCTACTGGAGAGATACTTTCTCCATAAATAACACTCTTACTACATTACAAAAGTTATTAACAAAACGAAAAAAAAAACAGAATAATCAAATGATATTAGATCAAGGTTTTTTTGGGATTAGTAGTTTTCTTTATATTAACTTGTTTAGAAATGTACATTTGGTGAAAATAAAATGGTATTAGTTAGGTATAGTATATAGTATAATTTTTGTGTTTTATTATAAATTTTTATTTCTTTTTCTGGTTTTTCGTGCCTTTTAATCGGGTCTTTAATTAAGACAGAGCGTAGAAGCATGTTCAGCGCCGTTCATTGACTAATGTCCACATCACGAGCGGCAAAATAGCCATCGCTATCTTCATAACAAGTGTAAGACTTTGACGGACGTTTTCATGTGACGGATACAGCCGCAACTTGTGGAAACTATACCGATTTTTGTTATTAAAAAATGTTTTTGTTTTATATAAAATATGGTGAGGTTTTACCTACTTAAGTATGTTTCAAATTACTTTGTTTGATATTAAGTTTCAACTCTTTTATGACTTTGCTTTTGTAGTTTTGTAGAAATTGGTTCGAGAAATATGAAAACAGGATGTAGGCTTCCCCGGTCGTTCTGTAGATATAGATGTCGGTTTCCGGGTTGGAACGGCGTTGCGCTAGTCGTAATTGCCAACGTTTCGTCCACTGTTGCAAGGGACATCTTCAGGGATGTACTAAGAAACTGTTACTACAATTTTTTTCACCTATTAGTCATTATTGGTCGCGAGGAATAAATCCCCAATTTTATGGGTATACATTCGTAAAAATATTAAAGGATTCTAAACATAATATCAGATATTTTGTGTCACTTCCGGTTATACCGGAAATAGACATCGCATTTGTCATTTTAAATGTCTCACCCGGTATATTTTTACATTTTTAAATTCTGGATACAGTAAACTGTATACTTTGCTATTGGGATCAAAACCATTACTTCCTGGAAATCAGTTTTCTTTAGTAACATCATAAGCTATGAATGAATTGGTAAAATAGCTAATTTCCAAAAAAAGTCCTTTTAACTCGGGATTTTAAGAATTTATTTATTTTAACAAAAAAAGCAATGATGTGCTGACTAGACTACATGTTCGTAGGTTCGCAGGCACAACTTATATAGGGGGACCGGGACAGATGGTGGCCTGCTATTGGCTGGAGACAATGAGCCAATTTGATGCGTCGTATGGGCGTGATATTTCGTAGTAGAATTCAATAGAGTTTGCACGTTAGATGTAACGTATAGCCATCGCCTCTATTGAGATTGCGGGGATGCTTGTGAATTTCAACAGATTCACGGATTTTCCTAGGGAAATAATGCGATTAACGTGATGTGTTCATAGAACTTGTATATTTCTAACATATTTCAAACACCCTACTCCAGAATAATTATAACGTCTACGACATACACCGTACTATAGTTAGACATCGTAACCCCAAACCTCGGAGTGAACGCGATCCTAACACAGCACCGCCTTCTTACCGTATATACAAGGTATCACCGATCATATAGGAAAGGTTCTACATAAAAATAAAATCAAAACCGACTTCAGACCCCATTCTAATAGCCTTGGTTAAAGACGAAATATCTCCGCTCCAAGCTCAAGGAGTGTATCGTATTTCGTGTTCGTGTGTCAGTGTGTATATTGTGTGTAACATGATCGTTGTACTAGACTGTTAAATATAGCCCGTTCAGCGCCGGCAGAACACAAACTCAACTTCGGTCATCAAATTCTATTCAAAGACTTCACGCTTCTGTCCCGTGAATCGCGTTACTTCCCTAGGAACATTCGAGAGTCTACTGAAATTCACAAGCATCTCCGCAATCTCAATAGAGACGATGGCTATACGTTACATCCAACGTGGCAAACTCTATTGAATTCTACTACGAAATATCACGCCCATACGACGCATCCGATTGGTTCATTGTCTCCAGCCAATAGCAGGTCACCATCTGACCCGGTCGCCCACATATAAGTTGTGACCTAGCATTCTTCAAGCTACTGCGAAAAACATCTACGTACAACCCTGAAGATATCCCTTGCAATAGTGGACAAAACGTTGGCAATTACACCTAATTCGACGCGATTCCAACCCGGAAACCGAGATCTACATGAAAACAGGATTTTACAAACTCATTAACGGAAACGTCAATAGAGTTTGTCTACCGAAACAAAATTAAAATTAAAATAAAATAAGCGCCTAATATAGAAGTCGATTAAGTTTACTTCAAACATGGAAACAAATAAAGATTGTTTCATAATATTTTAAATTGGATTCTTCTGAGTTAATAAGCATATTACTTAGTAGGTTGTTTCCGTACCATTATAATAAATAATTTAGATACAAATATTTCTTTCCAGTTTCCGTTTTTTTCAGTTTACAATTAAATATAAATTTATGAATGAAAGATGTATATGTATTAGATTAGCGAATCAATTTAGAGTCTTTTTGGTTTCTAAGATTAGAGTACCTTAAAAAAATAATGTCAAAGTTACTTTAACCTTAAGATGTATAAAGCGGGCCTATCAGGCCCTAAGTAATATTTGATTGCTTATAACTTGCAATAAAATATTATAAAGAATCGGGCGCGAAGAATACAATACAAGTTCATATACATATTTGTGAATGTATCCTCTCCAGGGGTATTGATATATAGTTAATATATAGGAACCTAGACTGGTTCCGTGGATAAAAAAGATATTGCGAAAATATACCAACGAAAAATAACATATTAGAAGTGCTAGTGTAAAGTATCACGTCAAAAAATCAAACGAAAATTGCGCAATAAAATTTGGAAAAAAGGATGTCGATTGAAATTGTGAAAATCGAAAAATTAGAGTATGGAGCAATCATCAAGTAGCTGTGTTTGAAGGGGTTAAGAGGTAAATAGATTTACGAAGACATGCTTAATAACTTTGGCGATCAATGTCTTTCGTATGCGACTCTGAAAAATGAATTGCAAGTTTAAAATGTAGTAAATTTCCCATTGAAGATGAACACCGATCGGGAACGCCAGTTTCTGTGTCCGTCCCCAAAAATGTTGACGCAGTTCATGATATGATTTTGTCAGACCGTCGAATTGGGCTAAAACGAATATCTGAGGCACTGAATATTTCATATGAACGCGTCCATCATATAGTTCACGTCGATTTGGACATGAGAAAAATTTCTGCAAAATGGATCCCCAAATGTCCGAATGTTGACCGAAGCGTGTAAGGATGGAAGCATCGCTTTCAATCTGCGCTCAGTTTGAAAGTCATGCAGACTTTTTAAGCCGTATTGTTACTATGGATGAAACTTGGGTACATTTCTGCAACCCAGAAACAAAGCAACAATCGATGGAATGGAGACACTCTGGTTCTCCATGGCCTAAGAAGTTTCTCATTCAAAAATTTGCTTGGAAAAGTTCTTGCTTCACTTTTTTGGGATATCCATGGAGTAATCATGATTTATTTTCTGGACAAGGGTATAATAATAACTGGGAATTACTATTCGACGTTACTGACCACTCTACGAGGAAAAATTATAGAGAGAAGACGCAGAAAACTATCCAAAAGTGTTTTATTTTTACAGGACAATGCCCCTGCACACAAATCGCATGTTTTCATTGCAAACAATTCGTGATTTAAGGTTCGAATTACTCGAACACCCACCTTATTCACCAGATCTGACTCCGTCCGACTATTATGTCTTTCCTCAACTTAAAAAAAGTTTAAAAGGTCGTAAATTTTCTTCCAACGAAGAGGTGATAGAGGCTGTAGAGACCTGGTTTGCAGAGCAAGATAAAAATTTCTTTTTGAAATGTCTAGAGGGGTTACAGAATCGCTGTATTAATTTAGTAGGAGAGGGAGAGTATGTTGAATAATAAAATATTTTGACTTTCAAATTTTGTTTGCTTCTATAGTAGGCTAAGCATTTTTCAATGCATCCTCGTACATACGTATTTCACTTTTCTACAGGATCATTAGTGGCCCCTGCTGGAGAAGTGACACATTCACAAAAAATACAACTTCGCTATCTCACAAAAATTTTTAAGACAGAGCGTAGAAGAATATTCAGCGCTATCTACATAACAACTGCAGAACTATGCAAATTGTTTCCATCGGATAGTAACAACTGTATCTGCAGAAACTATTTTAAACTAAGTACCTAACATATTATTTTGTCTGTTTGTAGTCCAGGAGGAAGTCCTTTGTCGATAAAAGATCAAAAGTGTAAAATAAAAACCAAAATAACAAACTGCCGATTTTCAAAGAAATTATAGGTGGCCCGTTTTTTTTTGCATCTGAGTGTAGTATTATTTACTATTTATATTTAGAGTTTGCGCTAAACCTTTTGGGCTATTATTTCAAATATTTAAACAAAATAACTTGATGGTCTCCGATGTGTTTGAGTAGTAATGAAATTTCATTGAATAAGCGCTTTAGGCTCAACATGCTGGTTGGAATATGCATGCCTCGTTGCATAAAGTTTAAAATAATAGAATGTGGGAAAGTGTTTATAAGCTTAAGAATTATATTATTTCAACGGCAACTGTTTCCCAGAATCAATGTAACGCTCTGTTTATGCGATGCAGCTTCATTGTTAATTTAAATGTGGAAATATTAAAGCGTAACTCATGTGTGAATTTCAACACAAAGCGAAATGGAAAATTTACATTTTCTTTCATCCGTTTCACCTGTGGTTTCGAAAACAAGTATTCAAAATGAAGTATTCCTATTCAAGTATAATAAAAATATAATTCTGTTACATTACATTACCGTCAATACAAAAAGTGTGTTTACCTATAAATATGTCTCAACATTATTTTTGTGAACGATTAATTGACGATGGAAATACGTGTTGAAACTCCACAATAATATATAATTAACATGTGACTGTCCGGGTGAAGGTTATCCGCGTACCAATCTATATTACATAAGTTAATTAATGTTCCTATGAACAAGGATAATTATAACTTAAAATTAAATCGAATTTATACCATAGCCCAAAATAACGATTACTCAAAGGCCTTAACTAATAAACTAATAACTTCCTTTATAAAAAAAAAATCGTTAATTTACTCTGTAGTGTCCTAACACTTAATATATATATATATATATATATATATATATATATATATATATATATATATATATATATATAATAACTATATATATATATATATATATATATATGTGTGTGTGTTTAGATAATTTCTTAGCCGTTTATTAAATATAACAATTGATAAATTACACAGGTCTACAGTGATTTTGATGTTTGAAAGCTGTTTGCTAATTTGTATATGTTTGGGAGGGGTGGGGGGGCTTATTCCAAAAAACGCCATATTTTTTTCTCTATCACGTAAATTCTTTTTATAGCGCTCTATATCTTAAAAATGTTAATTTATTAATATAAATACCTATGACAAGAATATATTTGTTCCATGTTAGGCATGATTTTTAAATGAATTGATTTTTATGAAATTAAATGTGATTTGGCAACACTGGTTAATATTAGATTTCTCAGCAAAGCAACAGAGTCGGCGCAGAAGCGTCAATACAACGTTGAAACCTGCTTATGTGCAGTTTGGTTGTGTTAGTCGTCGTGCTACTGTGTCCGCGCGCTTGTTGTCTTCGTTATTGCGTATTTTAAGTGTTTTAGAACGTATAAATATGGAAAGAACACATTGTGTGAACAATCCGAATAACTTTTGTTATATCTGTGGTAGTTATGTCGTAGTAAAGCCGAGGCAAACTATAACTTCGTTTGTGAAAAATGTATACCACGCTTATTTTGGTGTAAAAATTGGCGACCAAGACAAGTCCTGGGTTCCTAATACTGTTTGTTCCGTTTGCGTTGAAGCATTAAGATACTGGCAAAAAGGTAGGAAGAAATGTTTAAGCTTTGGTGTTCCTATGGTATGGCGAGAGCCTAGAAATCACAGTGATGATTGTTATTTTTGTTCGTGTAATGTTCAAGGATTCAACAGAAAAAATAAGAAACAAATTGTGTATCCCAATCTTGACTCTGCTATTCGACCAGTTCCTCATGGACCAGATGTACCGATACCTTCCGCCCCAAAAGCACTAGAAAACGTCATATCGTCAGAATCAGAGGAATCTAATTGCGACGTAAATGACTTCACACCAGATTTCAGAGAGCCCGAAGTGTTTAACCAGAACGAACTAAATGATTTAATTAGAGATTTGCACCTTCCAAAGGATGCATCCGAATTGTTAGCCTCCCGACTTCGTGAGAAACATTTACTGGCACCTGGCTTCACATCAAGCTTTTACCGGGATCGCGAAAAAGATTTATGTCAATATTTTACTCAAGACGGACCGCTAGTGTATTGCAACAATATTCCTGACTTAATTTCAAAATTAGAAAATGTGTCGTATGTAAAAGAAGAATGGCGCCTGTTTATTGACTCAAGTAAGCGTAGTTTAAAAGGCGTTTTATTGCACAATGGTAACGAGCTGACCTCGGTTCCCGTTGCCCATTCGGTACATTTAATGGAAACGTATGAAAATTTTGAACTTCTTTTAAAGAAAATAAACTACCAAGAACATCAGTGGATGCTTTGTGGTGACCTTAAAATGCTGTGCATGCTACTAGGACAACAAGGAGGTTATACAAAATTTCCATGCTTAATTTGTGAGTGGGATAGTCGAGCAAGGGATAGACATTGGACTCAAATAGAATGTTCCTCTAGAACAAGCCTTACACCTGGTAGCAAAAATGTATTAAGAGATAGCTTGGTTGACCCCAAAAAAGTTTTACTGCCTCCTCTCCATATCAAACTTGGCTTGATGAAGAAGTTTGTTAAAGCCCTAGACAAAAATGGACAGTGTTTTAAATATTTGTGCGAGACATTTCCAGCTTTATCCGATGCAAAGTTAAAAGAAGGTATTTTTGTTGGGCCGCAGATAAGAACATTATGCAAAGACAAGGATTTTCAAAACACAATGACCAATGTCGAGAAAAACGCCTGGGTTTCATTTAAAGAAGTAATTGATAAGTTTTTTTGGGAACTCTAAGGACAAAAACTACGAAAATATTGTTCAAAATATGTAACAACACTTTCATCGTCTAGGTTGTAATATGAGTTTGAAAGTGCATTTCCTGTTTTCACACTTGAACTATTTTCCTAAAAATCTTGGAGCAGTTAGCGAAGAACAGGGAGAGAGGTTTCACCAAGACATTAAGGAAATGGAACGGCGATACCAAGGCAGATGGAGCATAACGATGATGGTGCACTACTGCTGGATGTTAAAACGGGATATGCCCTTAAAACATACAACCGAATGTCCGGACAACGCAGCTTTCTGGCAAAAACACAAAGATTTCACTTCAAAAAGACTGAGTAAAGTATTTTTTTCCACTTTTTTAACTTGTATTCCACTTTTTACTCAATAAACAAATAAATTTTTTTAGAAATATCGTTTTTTTTCATTTAATATTTGCAAAAAAAACCTTACGTGATACAAATAAATGCATAGAATTTTTTAAATCAGCCTACCAAAATTATATAAAATCAGTTTTCAAAATAAAAACATCTGTCAAAAAGTTTAATTTTGTAGACCTGTGTTATTGGAGTTTTTCGGCTTTTATATTAAATATTAACAAATATCAAATTGGTATGTATGAAATTGCAAAGTAAGTGGGGTGTAAACACTGCTGTCTGCAAACTACAACGCAAATTATACGAAATTTTATTTGAAAAATTTTCATCTACGTTGGGACTTGAACCCAAGTCTACGATTTGCCGGACCGGCGCTTTAGCCAACTGAGCCACGGGGACCTTGGTTTCAAATTTTATTGGAAACGCTTTATAAGGCACCGATGTTAATATTCAGATGTCAGTTTGAAAGTTCGAAATTGCTAATTTTTCATCTTTATCTATTAATATATAGAGATAATATATATTTAATGTAAAAGCCGAAAATTCCAAGAATTTATCAAATGATATATTAAATGAACGGCTAAGAAATTATCTTCCTATTAAACTACGCTTAATTAAGGCAGCCGCAAAATTGGGCCAAAATATTCTGGTCCCAATGTGTCCCGATTAAGCGGAATTGACTGTATTTATTTAAATGTTAGAATCGTGAAAGTATTGTTAAATTAAATGTACTTAATTATATTGTCCTGTGTGGTTACATTTCAACTATGTCTAACTACGTTATACTTATTGTCTAGTTTTATTTCAAAATACTACTAAAGTTTAAGAAAATTAATACTGGTAGCCGTAACTTTGTGGTAATTCATTTTGAAAATAATAAAATTAAATTAAAGTTATTGTTTTATTTTATTTTACTACTAAAGTTTTTGATGACCGTGTTTGGAACGTCTGTTCATTATCGTTTTTGATGGGTGCAAACTCGAGATTCTTTGATGTCTCTTTTAAATTGTTTATTTCATTTTAATCAGTCATACGCAAACAATTATGTAATGCATTGATCACAAAATTTTTACGTCTTAGGTATTTTGCGTGTATGTAGTATACCGCATGTGTCAAATATCATTAGGCATAGGGAATACGTATGAGTACATAGGATGTATATGTATATGGAAAAGCCGATTCAATGCCGGCGAAGACCGCGACGGCCGGCAACGATTGTCTCCGATTGTTTCGCAAATACAAGTTAGCAGTAATCATCGACATAGGTACTTGTAATGTTCTAAAATAACATTTACGAATTGCAAGGGATTTGCTTTTCTTATTTCTTTCAGTAGATGGAGGAAATTTTTAAGCTGCTGTGCGTCGCATAAACAAAAGCGTAATTCTAATAAAATTAAAGAATAATCCTAATAAAATAAATAAAAATGGACTCTAAAAATTATAATAAATTATACAAGAGGTTCAAAAATTCCCCCTTGCACAGCAAAGCATTGTCCTAGGCGGTCGTAGAAATGATCTCTTACATTTGCTAACATGTGGGCAGTTAATGAATTCGCAGCCTCAGCTATTTTTTCTCTCAAGGCAACTAGATTTTCTGCTCTACCAGCTTCATGAGTAAAAACAATATTTTTTAGATATCCCCACAAAAAGAAATCATTTGGAGATAGATCAGGAGATCGCGGGCGCCATTTAATGTTTCCTGTTCTAGTAATGAGACGGTCAGGAATAGTATTTCCTAGAAATTCCTTTACTCTCACTGCATTATGTGCTGGATAGCCATCATGTTGATACCAAACGATTTCCTGATTTATTACAATGTTTTGATTGGCGGGAAGTATTTGATTTTTCAGTAATTCGAGATACTTGTCGGCATTTAATATACCATCAATAAAATAGGGGCCTATAGAATGGTCACCTAAAATACCTGCCCAAACGTTTGGTTTTTGAGGATACTGAGTGCGATTTGCAAAATGCCGGTGTTGATTTTCCGAAACCCAATATCGAAGAACAAAGGGATTGTGCTTTCCGTGTAATGGAACAGTTGATTCAACGGTGAAGAGAATATTTTTAACAAAATTTTCATCTCGATGTATCTTTTCCATAACGTCTTGACAAAACTCTATTCTCCGGAAATTGTCATCGGGAAATATTTCTTGAGTTTTCAAATATTTGAAACATTTTAAACCATTACGTTTCTAAATACGTAAAATAGTTGTGTTACTTGTACCCAATTCCTCGGCAGCACTTCTAGTAGATCTCGTGTTATCAATTTCCACAATACTACAAATTAATACATCCCGCCGTTCACTTTCCTCAATTTTTTGTGGTGATACCTCTCTTGGTTTGCATTTCGTACAGTTATTGAGACAGAAATAAGTTTCAAATTTATTTATAATATTATAAATTGTTTGTATGCAAGGTACAGAACGGTCTGCAAAAGTCAGTGCAAACAAATTCATGCACTCCATTGCAGATTTGCCAGCATTAAACCATTTTACTAACTGAAGCTTTTCAGTGGGTGTATAAAGTGCCATTATACATTAATTTTATTGTAAGCTTTCAAACTGTAACTGTAACACATACGGTATAGAATAGTAATGAAACAGGTATGTATTTGTAATTATGAAAATTTATTACATAGTATACATGTGCTGTAACGGGTGTTCATTTGAAAAGTCAATCTAGTAGCATGTGATTTACTGAGAACATTTTGAAGTATGTTGTAAATTAAAATTTACTACTTAACCTACAAAGTCGTATATTTTGACAGTTTCATACATACAAATAAATAACAAATGTGATTGACATTATCAAATGTTATTTGGATTTACGTTTACGGAACAACAAACACATATTAATATATATGCGTCTTATTCTATCAGAATTTCAATGTAACCTAGATTGACTTTTCAAATAAACACACGTTACATAATTGTCCAATAATTACTGGAGTGACTGTATGTGTGTTAATGTATGTATGTTGGTAATGTCGCATACTGTCTACATTATATGTAAATATAATTCACAATACCAAATATATAACAAAAATGACATTGAACAGCAATACTACAGACTGTATATAAGATATAGAATAATAATTAAATCTACAAATTCTACAAAAATAATCTTCTTTGTGTATTTATTCTTCATCAATACATACAATTAAAAGTTTATATAAAATTATTATTATACTCTTCGCGTTTCGTCGGATTTATTGGGTAAATATCACTGATATATTTGGAAATGGTTTCCGTTCATTCTCAACACGGGAACGCCAGGCTTGGTCAGCACTGTCAGCACCACAGTTGTCACTTGTCGGTTTTCATTAGATTTCTTAAATTGCACATGCACATTTGCAGCAATTAACAATGCCCGTTTAAACGGGAGCCAAGCCATTGTTACAGAGCACAATCTAATTCCCATTGTTGGAATCCATTGTTTAATGGGACTAATAGAATTTTAATAACGTACGTACATGCATATTAGAGCAGTCCTAATGGATTGTTTGGGGTGCTTATGCAATATCAGTTTATTAGCTAAAAATGTCATACTGCCTTGTGTTATATAGAGAAAAACGGTGGTGTTGATTTTTGAATTGCAATGAAATTTGTCCACATTATGTTTCCCATTCTTGAAATATTTCATAATTAATAAATGAGAATGTTATATGAATTCTAATCGAGAGATCTGTGTGCAAGACAGCAGGCCATTTTATAATAGCTTGGTTATACAAGCGCTAAAGCTGTTTTGATCGGAAATTTTTAATATTCAATAATACAATTAGGAACGTCTGGTAGATAATAAACAAGAAAACATGTAAATCTTATTATCGGGGTAAAAATAAAACAAATTTTAATGAATTTCACTATTTTTTTTTGTTTGAATAGTGATATTCATAGTAAAATTCATTAAAATTTGTTTTATTTTATCCCGATGTAATAAGATAATGGAATTTCATAAAATAAAGCCTGAAACGATCCTATACAAATCTTATAAGTATAACAAAATTAAAATAGAACAAAATAGTGAATTAGTTTCTGAATTATTTGTTCTGGCCGAGCTGTTCGGTCGATATTTCCAAAATGCTGATTACCCTTCTTTAAACGTTTTTAAAAATTTGGAGGTGTTGAATCAAAAATATGTTTTCCTTCGTTCTGTTAATTTCTCTGAAATATATAATATTATTATGAACTTTTTCATATCTATTGTGGACAGTATTTCATGTACATAGAATCCATGTACAACAAAGAACTACCTGATCTTAACCGACTCGCTTCTATTTTTGATAAATGCATCTTCTTTCAAAGGGAATTTTCCAAGTAAGTTAAAGATTGTTCGCGTTGTACCACTTTGAGGTGATCATATTGTAAAATATTTGTCTTTCTGGGTCCTTTTTAAATAAAACTAACAGTAATTTAAAATACTATATTAATAATAAAATACACTATATACACTTAATAACTAATAATAAGAGCATTTATTCCACAATATGTATTTATATATGAGTATTTATTTACATTTATATAATATCACACGATCGTGATTACTCGCTCAATGTCTGGTCTCCCTTTCGAACGGTTCTTATATAGTGTATGGCTTATTCGAGGGCCTTCCAGAAGCTCTTGTCTAGGAAGTCCGGGAGACCTGATAACGTACTCGGCGCGTGATACCTCTCGCCTGACGTATCATCGGATGACTCACATCACAATATAAAGCAATGCTAATTACAGATATATATCAGTATTGTTCAATTTCTCGAAAATATTTGTTTAATAGACTTTATGAACAATAATCTGTTAAATCGTTGCCAGTATTGTTACTTACGGTCTCAGTCGACAAACGACACAATTTTTAATGCTTTGTTGTCGCATTTATGCTGAATTGTAGGGCATACGAAAGATCAGTTGTTTGTGCTTTGATATGTCTATGGTCTGTGATTTTCTGGACCATTGATTGCTGTTTACATGGTTGTTTTTCTATGGAATACTTGATTTGCCGTGTTATATACAGGACAGGCTACAAATTGTAACTGTATCTAACAAGCATAAAAATGAGAAAACCCTAATCCTATTTTATTTTCGTATTTTCGCATTTTCGTATTTTCGCATTTTCGCATTTCGTATTTTTTTAATTTTTGTATTTTCAAATTTTTATTTTCCAGTTCTTAAATGAATTATGGAAAATTAAAGATTTTTCTCTATGGCATTTCCAAAATTTCAACGGAGAATTATGTTATTATTAATCATATTTATCTTGACAAAATGTGTAACGTCACAATATTTTCTGATAGTATATATTTCTATATATTACATTAATTAAATTTAACTAACACTCCCAAGTATTGGGGTTTAAATTAATTAGCGATAACACCCATTTGGGATCTACGTTTATAAAATTTAATTGTACTTATGTACTTGTACTTCTTCAACTTGAAGAGGGTTAGCTTTAATGACATAATTGACGAACGTAGTAGGCGCTGAACGATCCGAAATTTGCTAATGGCACAACCTGAGAGAATCGATAATTAAATTTCTCCTAAATCTACACAAGATTTTACTTTATTTTAGCTACATTGTGCAAATACGGTCAGATTCAATATTCTGGAAAACAGATTAAATATTTTTAGTTTTTATTGGATAAGTAACTTTTAACCAAGGATGATACGATGTAATCGAAGAATTTTATACTTTAGAATACGCTGAAATTCTTTTTCAAATATATTATATTGGTAGTGACAAATATAATATATACGTCATTGTGTGTATGGTGTTGGCTTGTTGACATTTAATAAAATAGTATATCTTTATTATCCAACAAGATTTCTATAAATAAGCAATTTTTTGTCGAAATAACTTTTTTAATTGTGTCTTATTGTTGTATCCGCAAGTATATGCAGTAATGTATTAATTATAATTGAAAGTACGAATTAAGTACTATAGGACATTTGTCAATCAACTTGAAGTGACAGTATGAATCGCCGTCAGCATCATAATCGTTTATTAAAAAACTAACGTTGTTCAATTGATGACTATTGTCGAATAGGACCATTTTCAAAGAGAGGTTGCTGCAAGATTTAAGGTGCCACAAAGAGTAGTGAAGAGAATTTGGACTAGGTACCAAGAGACTTTAGATTATAGTAGAAGACCTGGACAAGGATTTTCAGCAGGCTATTTTTAATTAAAAGGACTTTGTAAATCATGAACTGCAAATTGAAAATTTATCGTATTATGGAATTAGAGGTAATGGTTTGAAGTTTATAACGCCGCATAGATTAAATGTCCTTTAGAGTGGAGTGCCTCAGGTAGTGTGGTGGGTCCTTTATTGTACATTATTTATGTAAATAATATTCCAGCTGATGACATGACAATGTACGCTGATGATATTTCACTTCTAGTCCCCACAAAGTATTGCAGAACTGTAAGTCCAAGTGCGCCTGTTACTTTAAAAACTTTAAATGATTATTTTATGAATAATAATATTACGAGGGTGAATTGATAAGGTCTCCAACTTTACAAAATAAGAATAAGAAGCGATAAAATAATGAAACCTGTCTCAAAATGAACTAAATTTATTGTACTGCCAATGTATATAATCGTTTTTCTACATAACCATTATTTAGTGAAACACATTTTCCAAATGCTGAATCCATTTCTTCATTACGTCCATGAAAAATTTTCTTGTTTAGTGTTGATCCAATTGCGAACAGCAGGCCGAACTTCTGCGTCTCATGAAAAATGTTGACCTTTCAATGCCTCCTTCAACTTTGGGAACAACTAGAAATATGAAGGCTGTTATCTCAACAAGAATACCTGGCCGAGTTAGTTTCTATTTTCGGTAATGAAGCACCACATCAGTCAACAATTTTTAGTTTGTATGGTGAATTCAAACGGATTAGTCTTAACGACAATCGAAGAGCAGGTGCATCAAAAACAACGGAAAAACGTCGATGCTGTGCGCAAACTCATCAACGAAAATCGACATGTGACATATTGCGAAATTGAGGCATCATTGGTGACTTAATAGACCTCAATTCAAAAAATTTTGCATGAAGAATTGTGTGTAAAAAAAATTAGTTTTCTGTTGGATACCGCATTTGTTGACCGGAGAACAGAAAACAGCTAGGGTGAATTGGTGTCAAAAAACTCTATACCGCTTAAACGCAGGAAACTCTAAGAACGTGTACAACATTGTGAGCGATGACGAATTTTGGATTTACTCACACGACCCAGACAGTAAATCGTCTGTTTGGGTGTACCAACGCGAAGAAAAGTCGACTAAAGTCATCGGTTCTCGAAGTGTCTCCAAATAGATGATCGCGACATTTGTCTCGAAAGCAGCTTGTGTAGCAACAATTTCTCTACAAGATCAAAAAACAGTTGTTGCTGATTGGTATACAATTATTTGTTTGTTGCAAGTCGTCGCTGAGCCCCGAGAAACCAACCCACAACGACGAATCATCCTCCACCAAGACAATGCAAGTTCGCACACAGGTCGCAAGACAGTTGAATTTTTAACGCAGCAAAACGTCGAATTGGTAGATTGTCCTACTTACAGTTCCGACCTTAGTCCCATCGATTTCTTTACGTTTTCGAAAATTAAAGACGAACTGTGTGGTCAAAGGTTCCAGTCGTTAGAAGAAGCGGTCGATGCCTTATAAAACGCAATTTTGACTGTACCTGCAAACGAGTGGAATAACTGCTTCCACAGTTGGTTTGAGCGCATGGAAAAGTGCATAAATCTTCGTGGAGAATACTTCGAAAAACAATAAAATATTTAAAAGCTACGAGGAATGTACAGTATTTACTGTCCTAGGTATAGTAGGCGTTGAAATAAACATTACACAACAAAAAAAAACTTAAAAAAGGTACATAACCCCTTACCACAATTATTAATCGTATCCTAAATACGTATTTCGACAACTAAGTTGTCATCATCAGTAGGTAAAACCACTAATCAAGGTGTCGCACATGGGGCACAGTAAAGCTAGAACACCGCTTACGCAACAACTACTTTACACGGCGTCCACGTATAGACTAATTTAAACATGCAAATATATCTAACAAAAAGATCGACAAACTTACCTCTTAAGTTTGTTAAGTTTGTCGATCTTTTCGTTAGATATATTTGCATGTTTAAATTAGTCTATACGTGGACGCCGTGTAAAGTATTTGTTGCGTAAGCGGTGTTCTAGCTTTACTGTGCCCATGTGCGACACCTTGATTAGTGGTTTTTACCTACTGATGATGACAACTTAGTTGTCGAAATACTTATTTAGGATACGATTAATAATTGTGGCAAGGGGTTATATACCTTTTTTAAGTTTTTACTTAACCACAGTCTCCAAAGAAAGACTTTTCATTACACAACAACTCCATTCATTCGTTGTTTATCTCTCAAACAAAGTGGCCAAAGTTAGTCGTATAGCTGTATTTGTTAAAAAGTTGTCTTGAGTTAGAATAGTAGTTGCTCAAAGATTTTGAAAAATGGAGAAAAACGAACTTCACGCTGTCATTAAATATCTGCAAAAGAAAGATTTAGCGCCACAACAAATTTATGAAGATATGATTAGTGTATTTGGGGATGATGTGCCTTCATATCAAGTGGTGAAGAATTGATCTCGAGAATTTCGATGTGAAAGAACAATTTGCGAACATGCATAAGGTGCTGGTCGGCCCCAAACTGTGTGCACTCAGGAAAATGTTGATCGTGACTGTGACTTGATTAAACAAGATCGTCGGTTATCTAGTAGACGTTTATCGGAGATAACAGGCTTTTCAAACAGTACAATTGGAACAACAGTAAATGCCTATTTGGGACTTCATAAGGTGTCTGCACGATGGGTACCCCGAAAGTTGACACTCGAACAAAAAGCGAGAAAGACTTTAAAATTGTTTAGCAGTGATCCAAGAAAATTTCTGGAGCGCTTTGTTACCGTTGATGAAACCTGGGTTCACCACTTCGATCTCCACCACCACGCAAGTTTAGGGTCCAACCCTCGGCGGGTAAGATTATGGGAACCATTTTCTGAGATGCCGAGGGAATTTTATTAATTGATTATCTGGAACTAGGACATACAATCACGAGCCAGTATTACGCTACACTAATTAATTAACTTCGTGATTGCATCAAAGAAAAAAGAAGAGGAAAGTTGGCGCGTGGAATTTTGTTTCATCAGGATAATGCTCCAGTGCATAAGAGCTTTGTTTCGTTAAGTGCAATTAACAACAGGTTTCGAGATGATGGACTATCCACCATACTCACCTGACCTAGCTCCTAGTGATTTTTATTTATTTCCAAAGCTAAAGGAAAGTCTTCGGGGTACCAAATTTAATAGCGATGACGAGGTTATGACAGCAGTTGAAGAATTCTTCTGTGATCAAGACCCCGAGTTTTTTCGAAAGGTGTAAATGTGTTAGAACATAGGTGGAATAAGTGTCTTCAAGTGCAGGGTGACTATGTTGAAAAATAATATTGTTTTTTTTCAAACGTACTAAAATATGATTATTTCGTTACTGAATACATACCATAGAAATAATGAATTTTTTTTACTATAAAAGATCGTTCCAACCTCCGTATTCAGTATGGGATATAATAGCAACTTTTATCTCTTACTATCCTTAGTTGCTGTCATTAACGCTATCTTCACTTCCGGCTGCTATGTTGCAACTTATGCAACTTATTGACATATGCTGTCGGCATCGACAACAGTATCTATCTGTCTATTAATATCAACTGTCAACCGTCATCGTCCTACTTTTAAAATATTTCGTTAAATTGTTAATTTGTTTATATAGTTGTACAAATTGTTAATTTCAGAACACTTCTATCTTTTTCAAGCGTGCACAGGGTAATATGGGTATTTTTATTGATTTTTATAAACGTTATAACATAATATAAATGTAATTACAGTTTTCACTGAATTAATGGAGACTGTAGGAAGAAACGGCGCAAAGGAGACAAATTTAGCCGTAAGGAGAAGTGTTTGATTGCAAATCTTTTCAATTATTTCAATAAATCAATGAATGTGAGTGCTGCCGTTCAAGAAGCAAGTAAAGCTTTGGGTATCTCAGACCGTGCAATATATCATGTAAAACAGGAGCAACGAACTGGTTTATTATTGTTCGAGCAAAATAGATTTAATTTTGTATTTTTAGTTTTATTTAGATGTAGGTATAATATATTTAATTCTAGTTTTTAAATTGTATATATTGTATATAGAAAAGGTCTTGGAGTTCTGAGATATCTTTAATATTGTTAATTATTTTAGGACTGGTCAGGTATTGCATTTCTTCATTGTCCTATTTTCTACTATCATAAAAACTATTTATTTTTATTACAGGCAAAACCCTCTGCATCCATTAGGTAAATAATGTATTTGAATAAGCATAATTATAATAGAATAAGTTTTATTGTACATATTTCCTGTTATATATTATTATAATAGATTTAATAATTTGTTTCGAGGAGATTCTGCGAACATTAGTTTATCTCTGTGCATTGTATATTTATTACTTTAACAAGTATTTTATTTTCTATAATTAAGGGTTTCCGGCGTATATTGTTTATTTTAATACATTTATGACGTCGGAAACTACAGCATATACTTTTCTTGGAAATGGAAATAAATAATTGTTATATGGAAATTTCCGTATATTCCTTTTTTCATTGTTTTCTCCCTCTTTGACTGGTGGGGAGAAAACTTCTTGCCGAAAAATAAGAGAATGAATAAGTAGTTCCAAACAAGATCTCTTGGAGCTCACTACAGTTACAAGTACGATCTCTTCGAGTTAAAGCTTAGGTCTCAGTGATCTAACAAACAGCTCCTACTAAGATCTCAGTGATCTAAATAGGAGCAATATTATTTATTAGCCAGTTTTTCTCGGTCTTTAGTAATAAGACCAGATACTGCATTTATTTAACGGAACTCCAAGATTAAACTTGTAAATATATTAGTGTAAATAGAAAAAATATTGTATTATTTCAACACATACTTCGGTCTACACATACCGACTTCCTTCAAACCAGGAGGATGAAACAATTATCAAATCCAAAAAACCTAAAAAAAGGAAAGGCATACAACTAAATGATCGACTACATCTCGTACATATGATGAGAACACGCAAGCAGCTATTCGACGTAAAGTGCATGGCTTTTTTATACAGAATTTGCCACCTACATTAAATACAATTCTTGCTGCTGTCAATGCTGATGATGAACTTCCTAACTTCAGTCGAACAACTTTACATAGATTGTTACACGATATGGGTTTCGAATTTAAAAAAGTAGGACGAAATATAATATAAAAAGATATAAATATAAATATAATAGGAAAATATACGTATTTGTATGATTCCAGTTCTTTTTGTTACAAAAGTCGAAACTATTATTTGTTAAAGGATCATCATCGTTTTTAATTTAACAAATTGCATAACACCCCAATATCGAAGTAAATATTCACTGTACGTTGCATAGATATCGTTCATATGTATATTTGTTTAGAAATGTGTGTAGTATTGTTAATAAATATTGAAATACAGCTATTTTCCTTGTAGTATTCTTTCCTATAATTTTACGTGCAGCGAATTTGCTATGCACTCTGTTAAAATTTAGTTACTTTAATAAAATAATAAGCAAAATGTCATAAGAATCTCAATAATTTTGCACCTTCAACGTCAAAAAACGTAAATAAAGGTTATGATTTGATCGCGTGAAATGTCAAATAATTAACCGGAAATGGTAATGTACAGCTGATTGGATGATTTGGCAACCATGAAACAAATTCCCATAAGACGTATACTGAATACGGAGGTTGGAACGATCTATTGTAAAAAAATGTAACCGACCAATCATAAACTCTTTTTTTGTACTCGCTTATCAAAACCTGTCATTTCACGATTCGATTTGCGTGCGTAAAAAGTCACTTTAAACACGAGTGCGTAAAAGTAAAGTTGGTACTTCCTGGAACTTGATTAATTTAGTGACATTTTAAAATCATAAATCCCTAACCTTAATAATATGCTACCCAGTTCGTTGTTATTCTATGAAAATAAAAAGAAATGAAATAGAAATTGTTATATTTGGAAGGTATGTAATTCAATGTCAGAACAGCAACAAATATTATATAAATTACCATTATTAATTCTTTTCAGAAATTGAAACGGAATAATTATTAAAAATTTTGATTGGGCAATTTTGACAACCAGAGATTGATACCCCAGGGATTAACTGGTTTGTTTGAATTGATCTTGATTGCGAAGGTAGAGTAACGTTGATTGTATTATTACATATATCTTGTATTTCAGATGTCGAACACGCTGCTAACGGGGTCATTGTTTTAGCTAATTGAATTCTACTATGCAGAGAATTTTCGATATATCCTTCTGCAACCGTAGATGATTTCCATCCACCATGCCTTTTAATTGAAAGCAAGTCACCTCCTTGATTTGCCAACAATGTCGCTGAACTCCTTCGAAAACAGTGACCTGTGAAGTTACTTGCGCTATCAAGCTGAAGGTACTCAGCTATTCGCATTGGAATTTTGCCAATTGTATTAAGACCAACAGGTGAACAAACACACTTGCCATTGCGATATGTTAAAAAGAATCGCTGCTGGCTGTCCGGTCTTAAATTTGCATATTGCCGAATTAATGCAATCCATTCAGGCTTAATGATTGCAAATGTACGGCTGTTACCTGCTTTAGTTTCTGGAATTGTTACGATACTTAAATTCGATTTAAATTCTATGTCTCGCAATGACATTTTGCAAAGTTCTTCACGTCGACACGCTCCAGAAATACCCAATATTAATACAGCCTATAAATACATATTGTGTTGTATGGAATTTAAATATATGGAAATGACTTTACCTTCATTAGTAGAAATAAAGAATTTGGTGCTTCAACAATAAATTTAGTAATTTGTTCTTCGGTTAATACTGTTGATTTTTTAGGCTGATGTTGCTTCGTTATCTGTTTTAAATACGCTATGAGTTTTGCATATTTAGATATATCCGTATTATCATATATTATTAAGCATGATTTTAACATAGAATAAGTGGACCATAATGATTTATTTGATTGTAAATTTTGAAAATAAACAAATAAACAATTTTCGGAGTATTTTTGTATATTTTTAGATCTAGCCCAAGTTACGAATTTAGTATAAGTGCTTTTGTATATGTTTTTTGATTTTATGGGTAATGAATTATCCACTGCAATATTGGCAGCTTCGCGAATTTCAGGCGGTGTACATTGCATTTCATTATCAGAATTCATGTTGTTGGTGAGGTTTTTATGTTGTATGGAATTTTTTTGGAATTTGATAATTTTAAATTAAATGTCACTTCAAATAATCAATACTGCCAACTCAAATTTTTTTAATTAATATCAAGAGATTAGTAGTGTGTCATAAACGATAACGTATTTAACAATATGTATTATTATTATAGTTCTAGTACAAAAAATATTGTACAAACTTCGTGCGTGAAACATTTCGCGAATTCGTGTCCATAAAGCGCGAGCCGTAGGCGCAGGCGACTGGTCACTCATGCGCGAAATATGATTTCACGCACTTGGTTCGTAAATAACTATAAAGTGACTGAACGATTATTTAATAACTGTCGAATATTTACAAAATGAGCGAGGAAGTATTTAAATGTACGCCACCAGAATTAATCAAAATCGTCAATTAAGTTGCAGCAACACAACCCCGACCAAAGTGTATGAAAATTCTTATGAAAAATATCTGAAGTGGACTAGAGAACAAAATGTCAACAACTACACCGCAAACGTTTTGTGAGCATATTTTGCAAGTTTATCGGAAAATTTGAAAAGCTCCACATT
This sequence comes from Melolontha melolontha, assembly GCA_935421215.2. Classification (NCBI taxonomy): domain Eukaryota; kingdom Metazoa; phylum Arthropoda; class Insecta; order Coleoptera; family Scarabaeidae; genus Melolontha; species Melolontha melolontha. The sequence goes on along the minus strand of OW285239.1, from coordinate 3,969,417 downwards.
ATGGGCACAATATTCAATGATTAAAGCTCAATTAAACTTAATGCAATAATGTAAATATTGGAAAATATCACAAACTGACAGTATTTTTAAACCGTCAAGGTGAAGGTTATAAACCGAAAAAATCTAGGGTACTGGGTAAATTGACAATATCTTACTTAATGCACCGAACAGAGAATATTTAGTTACCAGGGTACGTATAAGTTTTCGTGCGCAATATAAAATTTTCGCCAAACCTTTTTTTAGGTTGCATTAATTTTTGGAATTAGTGGTGCATGCCGTTGTGCATATGAAAATATATGACATTGAAGATTTCGGAAATTTAGTTTTAGTTAATTACGTTTATCAACACCGACATTGAAATAGGCAATAGTGACTTCAATATACAAAATTGTTCTGTTAATAATTGTACTTTTAGTATGACTATAAATAAATAAAAGTTTCCACAAAGTAATTTGACAGTTGTTTGACAGATACATAAAACCTACTTTTAAGCAACTATATTGTATAATATATTTAAATGTGTAGCTCACAAGAACGGTAAAAATTATTTGAAGAAAAAATAGTATACATTTGTGTCTCGCCCAGTTTGCACCGTCTCCGCTATCGCCTCGACAGCAAACTTTTTGGTTCGACACAAAAATGACAGCTTTCTACTCCTAGTCTACTATAGTCCTAGTATTGAAACATACATGAGCAGGTAAACCCCACCAGTTTTGTATAATAAAAAAAGAACCACATCGCCACATCGCCACATCACAGAAATTATCCAGACCGAGCGTAGAAGTTTTTGTGAATGTGTCTGAAGATATCCTTTCTCCAGCCGGGGCGTACCGATGAGCCTGTAGAAAGGCGAAATACGTATCTACGTCTCTGGGGAAGGATATGTTCGGACACGTTCACAAAAATATTAATAGTGAACCTGTATTTGTGTTCTTCACACCAGATTTTTAATTATATTTTATATTATTAAAAATACCTTTGTATTATACAAAACTGGTGGGGTTTACCTACCCATGTATGTTTCAATTATTCTGATACATTACACATGAGGTTAGTCCGTAGTATGAGTGAAGACACAAACAAAATTCAGTTTCTAGAGAGATGGCTGTGACACCTTTGGAAGAGCGTCGTTACTTCACATTTATTATGTGGACGGGGCGAGGTACTTCGGCTGTCTGACAACAGGCAGCGCTGAATTTACTTCTACCCTCGGTCTGGATAATTTCTGTGATGTGGCGATGTGGTTCTTTTTTGTGAATGTGTCTGAAGATATCCTTTCTCCAGCAGGGGCGTACCGATGAGCCTGTAGAAAGGCGAAATACGTATCTACGTCTCTGGGGAGGGATATGTTCGGACACGTTCATAAAAATATTAATAGTGAACCTGTTTTTGTGTTCTTCACACCAGATTTTTAATAATATTTTATATTATTAAAAATATCTTTGTATTATACAAGGTGAGGCATAATAACGAGCGATTTTTAAAAGGCTGTTAAATAAAAACACTTCGTTTAAGAAAATTTCTGATTTCATAATATTAAAATACATGAAAAAGAATTTTCTGCAATAGTAAAACGTCGGTTATTTTTTGAAGATAACTCCGGTAAAATGCCTTCCGTTTAGACGCACACATTCCTCCAGCCGGACCTTGAAGTGACCCATCACATTGCGCAGCATTGCCAGTGGGATTTGAACAACTTCTTGTCGGATCCGCTCTTTCAGGCCTTCAATTGTTCGAGGAGGGTTATCTTGGTAAACTTTACTTTTCAGATAACCCCACAAGAAGAAGTCACATGTTGTGAGGTCCGGTGAACGAGAGGGCCATGCAATACCCCATTTCGGGAGATCACATGATTTGGAAACAAACGATTCACAATATTCATGCTTACTCGAGCAGTGTGGGATGTTGCTCCGTCCTGCTGGAAAAACGTCTCATCGTTCACGTCGTAGTGTGCAAGTTGTGGAGTAAAAAAGTTTTCCAACATTTCTGCGTATCTCTGCGAAGTCACTGTTACAGCATTGTCAAGGCCATCTTCAAAAAATTATGGCCCTATTATCCCTAATGAAGACATGGCGCACCACGCAGTAACTTTTGCGGAGTGCAATGGTTGCTGATGTAGTTCTCTAGGATTAACGTCACTCCAAAATCGAAAGTTCTGCTTGTTAAAGTAACCGGAGAGATGGAAGTGCGCTTCATCACTCATCCACAAACGGTTTACAATATCCTCGTCTCGATTTATCAAGTCCAAAAATTCTAAGCTGAACCGGTGTCGGCTCACATAATCTGTTACCTTAAGGGCCTGAACCATTTGGATCTTGTAAGGATGAAAGTGCAAATCTTTGTGTAAAATTTTTCTTACTGTTCTGTTTGAAATCCCAAGTGTAACGCTGTGTCGGCGAGCTGAGCGACGAGGGCTTTCGTCAATGGCGACTCTTACACGTTCAATGTTTTCAGGTGTGCGCACAGATATTGGTCTCCCAGTTTTCTTCCTTATCGTTGACGACGTCTCTTCAAAGTTCTCATCCACTTTTTAATCGCACAGGCAGATGGCACTGGCCGATTTCGATTAATGTTGAAGTGGTTGCGAAATGCACGACGTGCTAGCTGGTACGAACTACCGTTTTGATAAAATGCTTTCACAGCGTACGCACGATGCTGTGGGGTCCAACGTTCCATTGTGACTAAATGCTATTTCACGCCGAACGTAACTGACGCTATCCCCTCCACGTCCCTTCGACGCAGCTTAATTCGCGCGCTTTTTAAAATCGCTCGTTATTATGTCTCACCTTGTACTATTTATATGTTAGGGACAATAAATACTGTACATCCCTCGTATCTACTGCTTCATTCTAGTTCTGTATGCCAAATATAAAATTCTCGTGCATTAAATTTTGTAATTTAAAGGCAATTATGTGACATATATACTTTACGAATTCATGTAAATCCAATGCTTAATTGAATTCTCTTTTCCTCAGTCTGATAAAGAATAATTTTCTTTGTGATTTTTACATATCCTCATCTTAACAAGCAATATGCACTCTTCGACATAACTCAGATACCCTTCAGTGTTATTTTGGCAGTGAATACTATCGTACATGTGAAAACATGTCTCGAACAAATAGGAGTCGTAATCTTTGGGCTACCGAAACCAAATTTACCGTCGCTTGTTTGTGTTAATAATACGGATCAATATCGTTATTTCTAGAGCACGAAGTGTTGTTAGTCTTTGTATCGCCATCAACGGCAACTACTGGCGACGCCGCAATACGTACACACACACACATATAAGCACAATATATACATTCACAAAAGGTAGCGGACGTTGATCGATACACTCAAAATGTAGACAATGCCGCGAAGACACAGGAAAGCGGGAACCCCCGAAGGAAAAGTGGAAATGTCTGCTCGTATTTAGGAGAAGTTGCTTATGCTCTTATTGATACAAAGAAAACGCTCCGGCGAGATTTTCCTTATTATTAATTTCAACGTAGAGAACGTTGGAAGTTTTTTTTATTTAAGCCGAGGTGAAAACTACGCGACGGACTCATCACGAACTTCAATTTATTTAAAACACGTACTAAATGAGGTCTCAGCGCGCCTTGAATAATGGACTGGCGCAGACTTCAAGAAATCTTCCCGTGATATATATTAATTGTTTCACGTGTATTTTGAGGGTACGCGATATGAGAAAATTATGTTAAAGCTTGTGTTAAAAAGAGCGCACGAGTGTTGAGTAAATTTAATATATCTTTGGAACTCAGTTACTAAGATCTTATTGTATTATATAAAATGAAATGTATTTTTAGGAAAACTGTGGCGAAGATTGCAAATACTTTGGAAATACGTATTTATATAGTCGAGGCACGATAAGTTCCAATGCACGTCATTGACGTGACGTCAAACATATCAAATTGGATCATAAATATGTCGATAAGAAATAAGTATTAAACTTCTAGTTTCAAAAATTCTTTTATTGTAAATTCACTTCAATATTGTTTCGCCATACAATAGCTTCATCAGGTGAATGAAAAACTGAATATTTAAAATTTATGATTGATATCTATTCAATGACTTGTGAAAGTTGAATATGTTTTCTTTTCTTTATGACTTCTCTCGTGTTGTTTGCTCCCCGTTTGTCCTATGTATACCTTATTACAATCTTCACATCTTAACTTATACAATGTGTCCGGGAAAATGTGGTAAATCTCTCGGATTCAGATAGAACATTAAAAAATAAGATGACAAGTTCCCATAATTTTTTTCCTAGCGGCCCTCCCTACGGAGATACGGCCTCCTAAAGGACGCCACTGGAAATCAATTTTTCTTGAATAACTTTTAAACTACTTATTATAAATTAATAAAAATTTTATATGATAAGCAGTAGTAAGGACCTCTTAAAATACTACCCTTAAATTAAAATTAGCTTGTTTAGTTTACCAGGGGCGGACTAGGTTGTACATTTTAATGCTTACATTTTTAACACCCTGTATGATAAGCAGTTAAAAAAAACAAATTTGGATACCTTGAACATTAAACTAAAGAAAAGGTTCTCTTGTTCATTGTCGATAAAATGAACCGTTTTCGAGGAAAAAAAAATAAAAGAATTAATGTTTTATTTCTATTAAAAAGAACCATGTTTTTTATTTTTTTTGTCTGCAACAAAGTGTGATACAAAAGTCAATCTAGGGACAAAAAGTTTTAGTTTAGGTTATTTAATACGACAAAATTACAAAGGTTCTTAGAAATGCAGTTTTGTCCCAGAAAGGCACCTTAACAAAAATTATGTTTAGAAATGTACTCACTAAAGCTTGCAACGATTGAACCTAAATACGCTAACTAGAAATAGTCAATTAAAAACTTCATAAGTGGGTTCAACATGGGCTCCGTGAACTCTGATACACTCGCGGGCACGACGAATAGAGGACTGCTGTACTCGCCACAACAACCCAGCATTGTTTCTTATCATATCACAATGAAATGTGATTCTCTGTAAAAGTTCCTCCCTAGTATCAACCGGAGAGGATTACACCAAGGTTTTGAGATGACCCCACAGGTGAAAATCCATTGGCGTTAGGTCGGGAGACCGTGGAGGCCAGACAATGGGACCTCCTCTGCCTATCCAACGGTTTGGATAGACGTTATTCAGGTGGTCGCGTACAGCAACGCTAAAATGAGGTGGGGCCCCATCATGCATAAAATACATGCTTTGGCGGGTTGCAAGTGGCAAATGCTCTATTGAATCCCGAAAAGCGTTCTGAAGGAACTGTAAATAAAGTTCACCATTCAATCATGGCGGCAATACGCATGGTCCCATCAAAAAATTGCCAATTATTCCTGCCCAAACATTAATTGATTGGAACTGATGTTGATAATGATGAACGACAGTGGCATGAGGGTTTTCATCAGCCCATACATGCGAGTTATGTAAATTTACAATACCATTTTTGGTAAACCCTGCTTCATCGGTAAAAAGAATAGTGCTAATGAAGTTTGGGTTTGTTCGTTGCTGATCTAACAGCCAGTTTGCGAACTGGATTCTACGAGGAAAATCTTCAGGAAGTAGTAGATACACTTTTTGCAGATGATAAGGGTAAAACAACTGTTCTTTAAGTACTTCATGAATTGTCGTTTTTGACGTATTAAGCCGCGCGGTTAATCTTCGAGTGCTTATTGAAGGAGTATCACCTACAGTATCCAAAATATTTTCCTCCAATTGCACCGTACATACTGTTCTTCTCACACCAGCATCAGTACTTTTTTTCACAAAACTTCCTAAAACATTAAAGAAAGTCAATAATGTTACCTTATTAACTGGAATCACCCACCAGTCTCTCTTAGACGTTGGTCAAGTCGCTGAAATGTTTTCTGATTTGGAATATTGCGATTAGGATATCTTTCTTCATACAACCTTCTTGCTTCCAAAGCATTGCAAGATGCAAGACCGTACATAAGATGCATATCTGCATACTCACTAAATGTGTGTCCCATTATCAAATTAAATTTACCAAGATATTCAAAATTCAATAAATTAATATCGAAGTAAAGGATCAACGTGTTAACAATATGAAAGATTACAAGATTTAAAATTTACACGTCAATGCAAGATATTTATTAATTCGTGGGTACCATAGTAACGTTTGTAAAAACAATGCTCTTTTTAGTACTGAAAACAGTTTTATTTCAGACTTTTGAATCACACTTTGTTGCAGACAAAAAAAAAATAAAAAACATGCTTCTTTTTAATAGAAATAAAACATTAATTCTTTTTTTTTTCCTCGAAAACGGTTCATTTTATCGACAATAAACAAGAGTACCTTTTCTTTAGCTTAATGTTCAAGGTATCCAAATTTGTTTTTTTAACTCCATATCATACAGGGTGTTAAAAATGTAAGCATTAAAATGTACAACCTAGTCCGCCTCTGGTAAACTAAACAAGCTAATTTAAATTTAAGGGCAGTATTTTAAGAAGTCCTTACTACTGTTTATCATATTAAATTTTCAATAAATTATAATAAGTAGTTTAAAAGTTATTCAAGAAAAATTGATTTCCAGTGGCGTCCTTTAGGACGCCATATCTCCGTAGGGAGGGCCGCTAGGAAAAAAAATATGGGAACTTGTCATCTTATTTTTTAATGTTCTATGTGAATCCGAGAGATTTCCCACATTTTCCCGGACACATTGTATATACTAGAGTTTTATTCTTTGCCTATTTTATCTTTATTGCTTTTAATAATATTCTATTTAGTATTGTCTGTTTTAAATGAAATATGTTCGTTATTAAGTTTTTTAATGGAAGTACCAATTTTTTCGGAAATTTTTCCGAAGAATTAATTATATTGTTTTTAATTTTGGATAAACTAAAGAAAGGGTTTTAGATTTTTGTTTGCTATTCAGGATGTTATTGATAATATTTATAGAGTAACCATTGTTTAATGCTATTGTGTATATCCTATTTAGTTCGAGGTCGAAATTACTTGTACTCATAGATACATTAATTAGTCTATACACCATTGATTGGTATGCTGATAATTTGTGTGTTATAGGATGAAAAGAATTAGCGTGTATTGTGGTGCCTGTATGTGTTGGTTTATGGTATATAGCGAACTCGTGTTTATAAGTTTTGTGATATGGTTAAGTCTAAAAAATTAATGCTTTTATTTATTTCTGTTTCTATTGTAAAAGCTATTTTGGGATGAATAGTGTTGATATAATTATGTAAATGTTTTTTCTGTCTATCTGAACCATTAAAGCAAATTAACATGCCGTCAACATACCTAAACCAATATACACAATTACTAAACAAGGGATGTGTACTTATTTTAATTTCTAAATTATTATTGCTCGTATGCTAAAGTAGATATGCGGGTAGAAAGCTGGTATATATGAAGTTAATTGTCGCGATTGTAATTTAAAATATATCGGTCAAATAATAATAACCCGTCATAAACAACATATATCTCAAATTTTATTTAATAGACAGGAAAAATCGAGTGTTGCCCGTCATGTACTAGAAGCCGATTATAATATCACAATAGATTGTTTAAAACTTATATAAAATAAAAATACAAAAAATTTGACAACTAATTCGACAACTAAGTTATCATTATCAGTAAGTAAAATTAATAATCACTGTTTCGAACATGGGGCACAGTAGAGCTAACACAAATAATCACGGTACACTTTACAATGCGTACGTATACACTGAATTTAAAACAAACAAAATAAACTAAAATTACGTAAAGTAATCACTCTTCAGAAATGGCACACATGTGTTTGTTCTCACATCCTCGTTTTATAACTGTTTTCTAAGAATTCGAAATGGCAAGTGACTGGAACTGAACCGTTGCTCGCGCTGAAAGTGTTATTTTTGTTTTTAACGATATCAATACTTTGCGTAAGTCCAGCTCCTCAAATTGTTTATATTTTTAATAATTTTTAAACAATCTATTGTGATATTATGATCGGTTTCTAGTACATGACGGGCAACGCTCGATTTTTCCAGTCTATTAAATATAATTTGCGATATATGTCGTTTATGACGGGTTATTATTGTTTCACCTATATATTTTAAATTACAATCGCGACAATTAATTTCATATATACCCGCTTTCTACCCGCATATCTACTTTATCTTTGGTATTATCAAGGTGAGCTTTAATTGTGTTTCAGAACCAAAAAGAAACTTGGAGACACCGTTCTTTAACCATTTAATTTATTGAGGTAACCAAGCATGTGGAATAGAAGATTGTCTTTTTTAAGTTATTTTTCTAACTCATTTATTAATTATTTCCTTGCCAAAACCATTGTATCCCATGATGTTTTTAATGAAATCTAGTTCTTTTCGTGTTTCCGTTTTGCTAACGGAAAGTTTAGCCCCGATTGACTATGAAATTAAGTAGCCGTCTTTTGTTGGAAAGTAGGATTTGAATCGGGGGTGGTAAATCTATTGACATTGGTATCTTTCCAGAAAAATATCGACTTCTATATTATGCTTACTTCACTAGTGTGTGACCGACTTGCTCCATCGATCGTGACGGATTCACGTTGTAGATACTTCCATGTGCTGCTGAGTCCATAGCAGTCCCTGCGGTTGAATTAGGATTCCTACTACGAATTCATTACGACCAATGGAGCAAGACAATCACATGCCAGTGGATCAAGGCCATTAAGGAAGAACGACAACGAAGAGAACTAGTCTAATATCAGATCTTAAAGAAGTTGGCAGTTTGAGTACCTAAACGTCTACTGAAATAAGCACAGCACGGCGAAACCCGCTAGAAATTACAACGGCTGTGAAAGCCAACGGAATTTCATCAGTTAATATTAATTTACTAGTAATTCTCACCATAAGTATCCGTATTTATATAAAATATTCTAAGCTAAAAAGATAAGTAGCCAGAAAACAACTAGTGACCAGCTGTCAAATTAAATATTTGCTTTAATCATTTGCAATCAGTGGTTATATTAGCTTCAATGCATTTTAAAGATTTGCGCTTCGCCCCATGCGACATTAAAAGGAAAGCTTCCTTAATAATAGTAAAGTTCTGAATGTACAATGCGGTTTGTACCAATTTTGTAGTAATACCATTCATAACTAATTAATTGAGAGTCCGTTAATTAACAAACAACATTTTTTTCCAGGTTGCAAAAAAATAATCTGATTTTATGAACCTTGTTCGCCAAACGGATATGACACGTTAAAAAAGGCAATAACCATGACAACAAACAGATCAATGATTTCAACAAACAGGTTGGCCAGGACGTTACCTAATTAAAAAAAGTGAATACGAAAATATAAATACATATTTTCGTATCCAACATTAACGTTATAAAGCACATTGCATATTATTTTCAAAGACATTCCAATTTGTACATCATCTGATATTACTTATTATATTGCTAATGTACCTTTCATAAATACCAAACTCGTTTCACTGATTGAATTCTGCCGTTGTATTTGTAAAAACGCCATTGCATCAAAACATGCGCAAAGTCTGTATCAGTGTAGGTCGCGACAAAACTTCAGTATTTACATCTAGATAATTAAATCGGAAAAACATCACGAAAAGTATTAGATCTGTTTGTGGATTGTGGTTTGTGTAGATGTCGTCCAGTGATGTGTACAATAAAAGTATGAAATTGACAGCTCAAAATATTTTGCGAAGGAAGTTATTTATGTTTTGATTTGTCTTTTCTTGTGGGTCGATCAATGTTCCAACGTCTTAATTCAATTTTTATTAATTTATTTAGTTATTACTAATTACTTCGAGGGTAGATATTTAATTTTACACTGAGAAATACACTAATATATACATATTTTTAAGAAACTTTTAAGAAAGCAAAATTAATCCTAGATTATGTTTATGTAAGTAGTGAATACAGAAGATGTGTAGAAATTAACAGTGATTGTTTTCTTCTTTTGACAGTGACCTAGTATACCATTACGAATGTCTTTAAGAACGTAAAAATTGTTAAACTAAGAAGTAGCTATTCAGTACAAACGCAATATAGAGGAAATACTTGATGAGAAACAGTTGATAAGTGCAATTAGAATCAAATGAAATAGACATGCAATATAACGGGTTGGCCATTTAATGTTGCGGTTTTAAAAATCGCGCTATTCCCTTGTATATATAGAAATTAATATAATATATATTTTTTACACTAGAGGGCCAAGCGCGGTTTACAATAAATATATGAAAAATTTGCCTTGTCAGTTTTCAAGATGGCGTCGTATCCAACGGAAGTGCGTGTGTAATTAATAAAATATTATTATAGAAATGGGGAATCTTTTGCAGCAAGACACTTGCGTACTCTATTCGGGAGAAATAACGCACCAACGGAAAACACTATAAAAAGGTAAGGAAAAAAAGATAAATTTAGAAAAGAAACAAAGTATTCGTTATCGTGTTTCCATGTCTACTAATCCGACAATATCTTAGGATTGTAGTGAAATTTGAAGCAACAGCATCTGCGGCAGACGAAAGATCAACTGTTAGAGAACGTCAAAAGACCATCCGGGTACCGGAAACCATAGAACGAGTACGGGAGCACTTTACAGCTCAATCTTCAACATCGACCTCAAGAGCATCTCAAGAACTTGAAATACCCCGTACAACACTAAGGCGGATCCTAAAGCAAGATCTAAAGATGAAAGCATACAAAATCCAGATCGATCAGCCGTTGAGACCGTTTGATATGGAGCGACGCTACAATTTTGCGAACGAAATCATCGAACGCATTGAAAATGGCAGCATGTCATTGGAACGAGTATGGTGGTCGGATGAGTCACATTTCGATGTGTCCGGTTATGTTAATAAGCAAAATTGAAGACATTGGGGGACAGAAAATCCACATCTAGCAATTGTTCGTCCTCTTCACCCTCGACGGTTGACTGTATGATGTGCTATCTCGTCGGCAGGAATTATCGGTCCCGTGATTGTCAATGGAACCGTTACTTCGCAAAAATATTGTGAAATGCTTAATTAGTCTTTTATTCCCGTGGCGCATGGATTAAATATGGTGGAGAATGCATGGTTTATGCAAGACGGGGCTCGTCCGCATCGCACGGAAGAAGTTTTCAACATTCTTGAAGAACATTTCGGTAACAGAATCATTGGTCTTGACGCTCAACAGTTTACAGGCGGAGGGATAACATGGCCACCATATAGTCCAGACCTCAATCCTTGCGATTTCTACCTGTGGGGACCATTAAAAGATACGGTATATCGCGATGGTATAGACACCCTGGATGACCTTGAAATGGCAATACGGCAGCGAATAGAAGCGATACCGTACGCCACACTTCAGGCAGTTTGTGGAGAATTTGAGAAGAGGCTGCGAAATGTTATCGTTGCTCGAGGCTCTCACTTCGAAAACCTGATTTATTAAACCGCAGATCTTGTTGTTTAATTGCACAAATAAATCATTTTTTTAAATTAATGTTTTGTATGTTTAATATGACTTCAAAAACCGCAACCTTAAATGGCCAACCCTGTACATATCTGTAACTGTACACATGGACAATACACTTGCATGTCTGTTTCATTTGCAACAAATGCGTAATACGTGCATAACGTATTGATATACTTAAACCTTTTTGTATGCAATTAGAATAGTTAAGGGGGGTATATACAGTGCCATTTAAGTAAATCTGGATTTTCCTCATTAAGCGTCATTATCAATTGTCAAAGGTCGATAAAAATAGGACAACATACTTCTTAATAAACTGATACATATTTCTTATTAATTAAATGATCCGCGGTAAATTACGTTAAAACAAAATAGTAGTTCCTGTTATTTAAATGGCAACTGTTTTTATTATTTGATATATACAGGGTGAGTTTTTACGATGTTTAGCATGAGGATCTCGGAGACTAGCGGAGATAGAGAGACAATTAAATGAGAAAAGAATTGCAGTTTTACGAGTTCAGTATAATGAACTTTTTTTTTGAAAAAATGCATGTCATACTAGATATATCGCAAAAATGTTTTTTTTTGTTATTTTGTCCGGCGTCTATATCTCTATTATTATCGACTTTAGCAAAAATATGTTAAGGAGAAAGTTATAAATAAATATGTGCTTAATAATACTGTATAACCTAATTTTTCATTTAAGCTATAATTTTTGAGTTATAACACAAACTTATGTTTTTTCTAATCGAAACCATAGTCGGCCATGCCTTTATAAAAAATGCCTTCTTTCGACGATTCAAATGATGAAACACTTGACATAGTTATTTTTATAAATAAACAAACTACGGCGGTTTCTTTCCTTTAATTTTCGAACTGCTCTGAAAACAATGAATAGATACACATCGCGTTTAATAATAACGCAAATGACTAGAGTGGACCAAATCGGAGCGAAAGCAGAGGCGTGACTAACGAATTGGTTCCCGCATGCGAAACATTATTAATATCTAGAGATATACCATCACGAACGGTGCTGCTATTATGTTATTAAGTAATATAATAAGTTATTATATTACTTAATACTACATATTTGTATTATATTTTGTTTATTTTAGTTCCAATTTACAGTCGTGTATTGTGTATTGTGCATTCTATAGAACAGGAAAGTGTTTTATATTTATATGAATATGAATATCACCTATATTTCTCTCAACACTGCCATATAGAAATTATGTGTCAACAAATTTTTGCTGTTCCCTAGTTTTGATTTATTATAATTCCTACCTTTATCCGTCGTCTAAAGTTTAGTATAAGCACTTATATTATATAAGTTTATATATATATATATATATATATATATATATATATATAAACTTATATTATATAATTATATTATAACTTATATTATATAATTATAATAAATCAAAACTAGGGAACAGCAAAAATTTTTTGACACATAATTTCTATAAAGCAGTGTTGAGAGAAATATAGGTGATATTCATATTCATATAAATATAAAACACTTTCCTGTTCTATAGAATGCACAATACACAATACACGACTGTAAATTGGAACTAAAATAAACAAAATATAGTACTAATATGTAGTATTAAGTAATATAATAACTTATTATATTACTTAATAACAGCACCGTTCGTGATAGTATATCTCTAGGTATTAATAATGTTTTGCATGCGGGAACCAATTCGTTAGTCACGCCTCTGCTTTCGCTCCGAATTGGTCCACTCTACAAATGACAATTATTGACATGCAATTTCTAATTATTGTCAATTGAGGTTTCGTGAAATATCAATATGAATTTGTATCAAACATATACTTTATGCTTTTTATTAGTTCTGATGCAATACAATCATCCTCACATCGGCGCACATGGCGCGCACGGAAATTGGTCTACTCTAGTCATAACTCAAAAATTATAACTTAAATGAAAAATTCGGTTATACAGTATTATTAAACACATATTTATTTATAACTTTCTCCTTAACATATTTTTGCTAAAGTCGATAATAATAAAGATATAGACGCCGGACAAAATAGCAAAAACATCACTTTTGCGATATATCTAGAAAGTATTATGAGCATTTTTTCCAACAAAAATGCTCATTATACTGAGCTCGTAGTACTGCAATTCCTTCCCCATTTAATCGTTTCTCTATCTCCACTACTTTCCGAGATATATCCTGTATATTTTTTTTGAGTAGATTATAAAAAACAGAATGATTTATTAGAAACTTACCACTTGAAAATAGTGTTGAACAACGCTTACCTGTAACAAAATTAAGATATACAGTTAAATGACTACTGCAAGTTTATTTCAATTATTATATTTGTATCGTTACTACTGAGATATGAACTTAATCGGAGCCAATCACAAAACTTAAATAAACCACGATGCTTGAGTTTATATTTTCGAAATAACTATTGCTCAACTAAATCCAAAATGAATGGCTTTATGCACTTAAAAAACCTCTTAGTTATTAATATTAGTATTGTTAAAAAAACACGCTCTCGTTTGGCTGTGGCGGCATGCTAACAATATAGGACGTCACAAATGAAACAGACATGCAATATACACGTCTGTAACAGTACACATGGATATTTACTTCACTAGCCTAACTGATGAAGTCTGACAGTAGATGACAGAAGCACGTGTCTTAGGAAGAAGTAAATATTGGAAAATACGAGGTGTATGTCTATGTTTGCAGTTACAGACATGTATATTGCAAGTCTGTTTCATTTGTAATAAATGCGTAATACGTGCTTAACGTATTGATATACTTAAACTTTTTTTTAATGAAGGACGTGTGTAATAATGCTGGAATAAATATATTACAACTTATTAACTAAAAAAAAACACAACAACTGTGTCCTTAAAGTTATTATTTAATATTTACATAAGAAACTGAGATACTTAAAATGTATTAAAATGATTAAATAAAAGTAGCAATATGTAGAAGAAACGGCAATTAAGTAATTTAAAATTAGCACCCAAACAATACTCTGAAAATGAATTTAAATTAAACGGGAATTAAATTTGATTTACATGAAATAACCTCTGCACCAAGGAAGAGTGAGTTGGTCGGCCACGTGGTTCGCATCATGTAGTTTGACAAGTATGAAGAGCGATGTTTGGCAGGAGGACGAAAAAATTAACTAGTTAAATTAATGTGAAAATGCAACTAAAATAAAATAATCTCTGCATCAAACAATACAGAGTTACCTTAGAAACGTAGACACGTGCTTCATGGTGAGTAGGTACTTGAACAGTACGCCGAGTTAGCTGTTACGAAGAAACGATGTTTACGGCATGGTAACTTGACTAAAAAGCAGGATGAGTTTGGTGTAAGAGAACACTCGTCTAGAAAACGGGTTTTTATGGCCCAGTTTTTGAAGAGGGGGATGAAGCTGACGATGTCTTGCATTAAGAACTAATTAAAAGCGCGATATACTCCTTATGAAGAAAGCTTTAAAATGATATACGACATGACATAATTATAAAGAACGGTACGTAATTAAATTAATAACTCAGTTTTAAAATGAAATGTATATTTTGTAGAAATTCGAAAAGGCTGTAGATACTTGAGTTGAACGTTCAATCAGGTAGATTCCTTAGAAAGGTCAACTGACCAGAATGCTAACAAAAGAAAAGCTTTCTATTTGCAAATACGAAATATACACAGAAAATGTCTAAGTATGAATTCATATTTTTAAATTCAAAATATTTGAAGAAATATAATTTAAAATTAACTTCGAACATTCTTATATATACAAAGTGTAACAGTATTTAATATACTTATATCAACAATTAAGTTGTCGTCTTGCGTAATAACAGAAATTGTACGTGTCTGCCCATAAAGTGTTTCGCGGACTATTTACTGTACCCATGTTCATCACGGTTATTTTTTCCTTTCTTGAGCGAAGCGTCATATCCGACTTTGAATTGTACGTGCTCGATGATCCGCTATAACAAGCAATACGACGGTTATTAACGGTGATGTTCTATTATGAAGCAAACGCGGTAGTTTTACGAGAGCAACAAGGCCGACATGTAAGGAAAAGTTACGACAGCAACAAGGCCGACGAGTAAGGAAGAGCTATAACAGTAACGAGGCCGACGAGTAAAGAAGTCTCAAGTTCGACTAAGGTCAGTACGGGAGCCGACTGGTAGTTAATGTTAAAATATGTAAATGGGGCCCTATTTATACCTGGCTGAAACAACTAAGATCAGAAATACTGGTGAATAGAATAGTTTGCGTGAAAAAATAAACTGGGATCCTACAACATTCCTATATATCTACATATTTATAACTATATATATAAATACAGAATATATATCATGTTCAAAAAGTTTATCAATTATTCGTGCGCGGTGGCGGTTTAACGTTAAAATCGCGCACACTATAGCTTAAATTCATAAGCTCGCTAGCGCGGACCGTCACAGTGTATGAATTACTACTTGTGAGTAAAGCATGTTATTATTTAATTTTCGTATAATTACTGATATTAGTGCGTTTGCGTGCATTTCTTAACAAAATAATTTGAACAAATGGACAAAACCTCACCATTTTTTGTATAGAACATTAACATTTTTATTAGTATAAAAATATTATTAAAAATCGGTTGTGGAGATCACAATACCAGTTCATATTTGTGTTATAACTGCTTTTCATACATACAGACACGTGTTTCATCTTGCTATAGATTCATCAGTGCATGATGCTGGTAAAGACGTCTGTCAGACCGATGGAACTCCTTGGCCAAGTCTTACACTTGTCATGAAGACAGTGATGGCTGATTTGGCGTTTGTGATGTCGACAGTAGTCAATGAACGGCGCTGAATATTCTTCCCTGCTGTCTTTTGGTGACTTGATTTAATGTATCAAGGGTGTTATTTCTTCTGAAATTTGTTTTTTCCAGCATCATACACTGATGAATCTACACCAAGATGAAACACCGGTCTGCAGATATGGAAAGCAATTTTAACACAAATGTGAACTTGTATTTTTTACACTCAATTTTTAATAATGTTTTTTTTATTATTATAAATGTTTTATGCAATTTATAAATTATATATACCATTACAACGCTAAATAAATGATTTATTTTCTAAATTTAAGCTTGCGCTCGTAATTAAGTACATTAAGTATTTATATTTATGTTTATTCAATTAACTGACCGAACTTTACATTAGAGTGTTGGGTTCCGGATTCAGATTAGTATGAAGTTCTATATTTAAACTACAAGTAAAATGATGATATCAAAATGGGACTAAAACTTCTGTTGTGTCCGTCCGTATGTATATGATATATGAGTATATATACATACATCGTTAATTTAATAGAAAGGTAGTCTGAAGGGATTAAATGTCAAAAGCTTAAATTGTTGAAATGATCTCAAAGTTCACTGAGAATCGGTCAACTCGAATACATTAAACACACATAGATATATACTATACCAACATTTTGCGAATATGTATAACTTCCAAACAATAGTATTGTATCTTGGGTAGTTCCTTAAATATAATAATAATTCATGCGTTAACAGCCTCCAATAGCTTAACGCCAATTGAAGGGGGCATTATAAGGTTAGGAGTTTTTGTTAGGCAAGGATTCGTAGGGCTATCGGAAATCATTTTAAACGAGAAAGAATGCGAGGAAAAACCTTTCTAAAATCAGTCTCAGGTTCGAACCCGATATCTCTGGGTTATAACTTAGTAAGTTCGTACAGTAGAACTATCAAATGGCTGTAAATATGTATGGAGCATATATAATATTGCAGTTATTTATATTTCAATTTATTTTTCCATAAAAATATTACCTTGAAAGAAAATAAAATTAATAAAGATATAATCATATTTCGACGTTGTTTTTACGTTATATATTTAACACCTAGAAAAATATCAAGGTATCTGCTTTCAACTCTTATACTGGGTGAGTCGGGAAGAACGGACCAAATTCCAGGAGTGTATAGTACACGTGAAAATCTGCATGCCGGGTGTCCACACGAAACCTTAATATTGAATTATTTTTGGTGTTTTTTGAAGACAAAAACTTGAAATTTTCGGTGATTGTTAAGAATATAGGGAGACAATGAACTGTATATTTCACACCGCCCCAGCAGGTCACTCACCGCCCCCGGCCACCTCCACTCCAAGATTTGACTTGACACCCTGTACTTTTCTTGGTTAATTTTGAGAAAACACAATTTTCTTGATATTCCTATTTGAAAAAACTGGTTACTTACATCATGAAATTTATGAGATATTTAAAGTTAAATGTTTCAGATATCAGAAACTATTAGATGCTAACTCAGTTAAGAGGAGAGCTAAGGAGAGGTTCTTTTTAATAATAACCAGTATAGCGAACACAGACGCCGCCGAAAGTAAGCTATATAAATCGCTGGTAATACGTGGACAATTTCTACCACAACAATAAAACGTTAAATAAGATAATAACAAAATGTAATTTATTATAACGACAAACAATAAACATGAGAAATATAAGATTGAGAAATAACAACAAAAAAAATAGTGAAAAACTTGAACAAGGTCCACGAGCCACAATTAATAATGAATTGAAAATTTAAAAAAATATCAGGGACGAACTTGCTTAATGAATGCAAAAGTTATATAAATAAAGTTGAAGTAAAGATAATAAATTGATACTGAGTTAATGACTCACCCAATATAATAAATTTTAACTTATAGAATAATAATGCACATTTAATATGCATAATTCAAGCAAATAAATGTTTACCACATTAAGCCATTAATAAGTAAGGTGTATGCTTAATCTAGATAATAAATCAGTTACTAATTTATCTAAAGATCTTTCGGTAAATCTCACATCGGGATTCTGTACATTCAGTATAATAGTATATATAGTATAAAACTTTTAAATATTTCAAAAAAATCAATCTATAATTTAAAATCGTAATAAAGAAAATTGAGCAGTGAAAATATACTATAAATTTTAGCAATCCATTGGTCTATACCATTCTACAAAGTGATAATTTTATATTTAAGATTTAGAAAAATTTCTTACGTTAGCATCAATAAATGAAATAAAAATTTGACTTGACCCTAGTACGTTAATTTAATTCGACCACCTTGTGTAAGCAAAATGCATTTATTCGATGACCTTTAAGTTAATCTAAAGAAATGACTCTATCTAATTTACGATATATATATTAGATTTAATACTGACAAATTTTTCGTAGTGAGTTTCAAATTAACTGTCTGCAGTCTTCAGAAGAATATAAAACAAGTTACAACAATTACATTACGATTCCCGACTAGTTAAGATCTTTCTTGGAAACGGCTTACAACTCTTCTTGACAATGATATTGAATCAGCTCAGTCTCTACCAATGATTTATCCACTAAAAATAAGCTTATATGGGAGTCACCCTAGGAAGTTTTGTTCCCAAAGATGTATATTTAAGCTCCATGCAATTTACATCTGAAAATACCTTTTGGCTTGCTTGTCGAAATGAATACGGAAATTTAGTCACAGAAGAATCGAAAATATGAATCCCTTTCGCCACGTCTTATCTCTGTGAAAAGGATTTTTCGTCTATGGTTGCACTAAAAACTAAATACAGGAATGGTCTATTATAACTCGAAATTAATTTTCTTTTGTGGGTTTCTAACGTAGATCCACACATGGAGAAACTTTTAAATAAAGAACAAATACAATCATCACATTAATTTCATTATTTTTACATTTGTACTTATTGCAAGTAAAATGTTTATAATAAATGATCTTTTCTCATAAAATTGTTTTTCATTATAGTTCAGGCTATTTCGCGAGCCCCATTTAATATCAACGCTGCCACCAGGTTAGAAACCAGGCGTTAGAAAATCAAATGATCTTTCTAATTTGCTTGGATCAATCCAAAATAAATGAGGAAGTCTCTAATTGTAAATCGATTTTTGAGAACATGATCTATTTTCTTAACGTGGTTTACATCAGTTGACGTTGAAGGTCGACCATATCGCTTATCGTCTTCAACAAGTTCTCTGCCTTTATTTAGCATTTTGTAGGACTTATACAATCTTATTCTTGATATGCACTCGTCACTGAGGTCCTTTTTCTAACATTTTCAGCAGATTTTTTTATTCCGTAAAGAAAATTTTATGCAAATTCTTTGTAAAATAAAGTTGGACATTACAAATATTGTAGAAAACATTTTTTCGTGACAGAAAATCAATCATTTGCTTGCTAACTAACAAAAATGATGATATGAAATTTTGTGCAGGTGACCAAAACAAAAAAAGATTGATCAGAATAATTGAAACATACATGAGTTTGTAAACCCCACCAGTTTTGTATAATACAAAGGTATTTTTAATAATATAAAATATTATTAAAAATCTGGTGTGAAGAACACAAATACAGGTTCACTATTAATATTTTTGTGAACGTGTCTGAACATATCCCTCCCCAGAGACGTAGATACGTATTTCGCCTTTCTACAGGCTCATCGGTACGCCCCTGCTGGAGAAAGGATATCTTCAGACACATTCACAAAAAAGAACCATGTCGCCACATCACAGAAATTATCCAGACCGAGCGTAGCAGTAAATTCAGCGCTGCCTGTTGTCAGATAGCCGAAGTACTTCGCCCCGTCCACATAACCAAAGGTGGCAAAATATTAATAGTGAACCTGTATTTGTGTTCTTCACACCAGATTTAAAAATATTTTATATTATTAAAAATACCTTTGTAAAAAAGATTGAGTTTATTTTAAGTAATAGGCATGGTTTAAATAAATCTTTTTGATCATAGTAACAAGTATTTGTACATTGAAATTGTGTACTAATTTATACAAAAAACAACCTTTAAAATGTTTAAAACGCGAAATTTAAAATACCGTATATGTTTATTACTCCTAATGGTTGTATTTTCGGTCCTCCTCTTTATGACAAAGCAATAAATTGTGTAAAATAATTCCGCGGAGTAACCCTAATTAAGGTTATTAAAATCACATAAATTTTATGCCGTACTCCTAGGTGTAAACAAATCTTCATCAAACAAAACTCACAACAGTATACCGTACCCTGCACGCAATAAAACTAAGGGCCTTCACACATTAATTTCATTTTCCATTTCGCGCCGCCTCTTAATGTTCAAACACATTTCCAGGACCGGTCGATTACTTCACCAATAAAGTAAATTACGCTCGCTGTACATTTTGAACAGTATTACATCACGGCTTGCGGAAGGAAGCCTTTGTTGTTCAAATGCAAAGGAAAAACTGTGTCTTTGAGATTGGAAATTGAATTAATTAAGATGTTGAAGATGAGATGCAGACGCAGTGAGATTTACAGGTACTAATCTCATCTCTTCATTACAAAATTAGAATTTTTAAAAAAATACTATTAAGGCTGTGAAGTATAAGATTTTATTCAAAAGGAAACTAAGATACAAAGGCAGAGGGATACTTTCCTTTAATTCATTAGTAGATTATGATAAACTTTGAGATACTTTCTTTACAAAGAAGTAAATACGTTGCAATTAAGATTAGAAAAACTGGATTATAATGCATAGAAAAAAATTAATTTTCAAAAGTTGAATCCATTTTGTCCACTCTTGGACATCGTTCGTATACGTCTAATTAAAAATTCTATAATCTGAAAAAAAAAGCACGTGCCTAACTATACCGGGTGCGGCAATAGTGTGTCGGCGGAGCTTAGCATGAAAACTGAGAAAGTTGTAGCAATGAAATTTTACGTACACATGTAGTATGCTACAGTGCATTTTCTATTTTTATTTATATATTTACAGGGCGTTCCAAATTTCCGCAACCACTTTCAATTTCTTTTTTGAAATAGATTGCTAAACTTTCTTGTTACTATGATGATAGCCACCCAAATTATCTTTGCAATAATATATGACAATGTGCACTTACCACTGTTAGTTTTGCTTTTATTACAAATTTTGTTAAAATCTTGCCAGTTGCAGCGTCTAACATTTTAAGTCTTAGCCTGAAAATGGGTACAGTGCCTCACGTAACTCTTTTGTTACATATTTATGGAATAACACCTTATATGTTTTGAGGGTGAACAACGTGACAACATATACAGGGTGTTAAATATGTCGTGCCAAAGTTATCGAAGTTTAAAGGCTATTTTCTCTTTTTTCTTTAAATTGAACTTATAATTTTTTTATTAGTCAGCAAATTCCTTGTAAAATTGCCGTTAAAATGGTACCAACAACATAGTACTTATTTCTAGTATTTTCGAAGTTATAACCCTTTAATGGGATATACCTATGTTTATAATATTCAATATGCGGTGCTGCATCTAATAGTTGGTTGGCCATGAAATGATATCAAACAAAGTAACTTTTACAAACACCTGTTCTTTAATTCTTTATTATTAGTTTTAGAATTACATTTTGTAATTTTTCCATAATAAAACAAAATTAATTTAAAATGTGTTCAAATACATGTCCATTCTGCTCTACACATGTTCTTAATCGCCTCCGCATCGACAGACTTACATTTTGAGTCATGTTGTTTTCACTTAATTGAAGAAAAGCGTTTCTGATTCGTTGTGCCGTTGTAGGAGGTGTTTAGTAAACTATATTTTTTACAGTAGGCCACAGAAAGAAATCACAAGGGGTTAGATCTGGTGATCGCGGTGGGCAGCTTATAAAGTTTCCTCTCCCAATCCACCTATTGGTGAATACCCTATCTAAATGTGCTCTTGCAGCAGCACCGTAATGTGCAGGTGCACCATCATGTTGGTACCATAATCTCCTTACGACGTTATCTGGTAGGCCAATAATGGTAAATTATTTTGTATGAAATTTGTGTGGATTTCACAATTTAAAGTAGTATTAAAAAAGAATGGACCTATAATAGTGTTTCCTATGATGCCTCCCCAGGTGTTAACACTCCATTTTTGTTGGTATAAAATGGGTTGCACAAAATAAGGGGTTTCTAGTGTCATAATAATGAGAATTTTTTTTGTTTGTACACAAACAGCAAATGTTGCTTCATCTCTGAAGAGCACATGATATAGAAAAGTTAGATCTTGTCGTAATTGGAAAAGTATCCATTCACAGTAAACAAGTCTCCTTTCAAAATCCGTTTGTAATAGGCCTTGATGATTTTAAATTTTGTAAGGGTGAAATTTGTGTTTTTTTAAAATCCTTCTTACAGCAGTGATTTCTATCCCGTGTTCTTTCAAAATTATCCTTGTAGATACGCGCGGATTTTCCACAACGGACTGTACGACTGTCACTTCATTATCTTCTGTAACATAGTCTTAGTTCTTTCATGTTTGACGTAATTCATTGAACCTGTCCGAAGAAACCTTGTCAACAAATTTTCAAACGTCTTAATATCGGGTGCTCTTCGGTGAGTATACTCCAAAGCATATGTTCTTGATGCTAAAAGTGGATTTCTATTGCTAGCGCCTAGAACAAATACCATGTCTATTAGCTCCTCTTTCGAAAAATTCATTCTAAAGAAACACAACTATAAACTATTACGGCATGTAAATAAAAAATAATGACAACAAAACAATATAACTGACAACAAGATAACAACTAATAACGAACAAACGGAAATTGATAATTAACTAGCCGAACTTAAATTATAACAATTAAACGCGATTACAGCAAAGAGGAACTACAGAAAAACACTTTATACGGAAATTTTGAACTAGATATTTGACGTTTGGTTACACAGCAACTTTTGCTTAATATCATTTCATGGCCAACCAAGCAACTATTAGATGCAGCACCGCATATTGAATATTATAAACACAAGTATATCCCATTAAAGGGTTATAACTTCGAAAATACTAGAAATAAATACCATGTTATTGGTACCATTTTAACGGCAATTGACAAGGAATTTGCTGACTAATAAAAAAATTATAGGTTCAATTTAGAAAAAAAGAGAAAATAGCCTTTAAACTTCGATAACTTTGGCACAACACATCTAACACCCTGTATATGTTGCCACGTTGTTCACCCTCAAAACATATAACGTGTTAGTCCATAAATTGGTAACAAAAGAGGTACGTGAGGCACTGTACCCATTTTCAGGCTAAGACTTAAAATGTTAGACGCTGCAACTGTCAAGATTTTAATAAAATTTGCAATAAAACCAAAACTAACAGTTGAAAGTGCACATTGTCATATATCATTGCAAAGATCAATTGGGTGACTATCATCATAATAACAAGAAAGTATAGCAATCTATTAAAAAAAGAAATTGAAAGTGGGTGCGGAAATTTGGAACACCCTGTAAATATATAAATAAAAATAGAAAATGCACTGTAGCATACTTCATGTGTACGTAAAATTTAATTGCTACAACTTTATTAGTTTTCATGTTAAATTCCGCCGACACATTATTGCCGCACCCGGTATAAGGTTAGGAAAATGTGTGGATCCATTCGAATATCTTTGATATTGCTTGTTACGGACTGATTTAGCTCGTCTATTAGTTTTAGTTCAGAGTTAATATATACTTGAAATGTCTGGTAAAGTGACACAGTTTGATTAAGCCTATCTGTATTATCTTAGTTCCTTGTCGCTTACTTTTGGATGACTAGGTATGTTGTAATGTCAGATGATGGGATAGCAGGATCACCATGTAATATCTGATCATCTAACTAAAGGTAGGATCGCCATGTAATATCAGACGTGGGCAGGATCGCCATGTAATTTCACCTGGTTCCGGAGGTAACATTGTTGCCGAGGCAGTTCCATTTACACAGCAGGTTTACCAGTGTGGTAAATAATATGCAGGACAACGATTAATAATAATAACATATAATTCTATAACGATAACAGCTGTAAATACTACATTATAAATATGAGGCTCTAGACTTGTAGTGACTGTGACTCTGACTCTGACTCTAACTCTCTGACTCTGACTGTCTGACTGTAGAGACCTCTGAGTATCTCGTTATATATTAGAGTGTTTTCCCTTACCCTAGTGACCTGGTTACAAAATGAAAACAATGTGGTGTAAGATCATAACTAAACGAGGTCGTCTTGAAGAAATGGATGTTTTGAATACATGACCTGGTTTAGCTATTACAATGTATCGTGGAAATTGTAATACGATAATTGTTTTCCCTGCATCAGAGACTTGTCTAATGCTATAATTTAGTCTCCATAAACATCTATTTGAACTGTATTTGTATAGGTATTTAGATTCTGCTGTCTGTAATATTTGAAATGTCATCAACTAGAGCTATTATTTTCTACATTTATTTATTTCAATACGTACTAAACCTAGATTGTTATTTACATCATTGTACACAAAGGATTTTGTTTATTATATTGTTCTCTCCTTTTGGTTAGATTTGAATTGCGTATTTTCCGCAGCATGAAACATCAGGTTGTGTTAGGAAAATTTTCTTTTCTACTTATTTACCTCACATTGGATTGTCTGAAATTTTACCTTAATTGAAGGGTGGTTTGACATTGTTTTATAAATAGCAAGTTTTTTAATTGAATCTTGTGATTTTTTTGGCTATTTAGAATTGTCATATGCTATTTTCTCTTTAATATCTGCTTTATCGTATTAAAGTGTCAGAGACATCTTTTGTCTATTTTTGGGACCCAACCCAAACCAACTTGTTATTATTATAATAATAATAATAATAATAATAATAATAATAACGAGCCATCGAAAAAATTCATAATTGGAGTAGACTGTGAAATTGGGTTGGTACTTTAACTACTTCCACATAATGACATTTATTATTTGACATTGAAACTATAAGTTTGTGTCAAATTTTTCAAAACTCTTATTAAGAAAATTGTTTGTGTGTAGATGTAAATGGACAACATTTTCAACAACTTCTGTAGCTATATGTAAATTTTGATTTTGATTTCGATATTAAACAAATTATTTGTTTTCTTTTTTGTTGTAGTATCATTTCAATGCCATAACCTTTTTTTACAATGAAACCAAATGAAACTGTCAAGCATCAAGTAATGTGTCATTATGTGGAAGTGGTTAAAGTGGGTAAAATCAACCCAATTTCACAGTCTACTCCAATTATGAATTTTTTAGATGGCTCGTTATTATTATTATTATTATTGTTTTTACTATTACTATTATTATTACTTTAATAACTGACTATCGACAGTAAATAAAAATTGTTTTATAACCTCCAAAAGTGTTTTTATTGAACCATCCCCGTATATAAGAATCTTTTTGAATTTTATTTAAATTAAACATTGTTAGAAGTATATCCAAATTACTTTTAGCTAAGTAAATATTCCACTGTTTGCCACAGTGAAAGCTAAATATACAGTTTTATGGGTACTCATGTATGTAAACTACGTTTACGAACTGGGAAGCAATTTATTAAGTCGAGGTTATAAAGTGCATTTCGATAGGGATCATCGAAAAGTTTAAAGTTCAAAACGAAGTTTGCCACAATAGGAAACGTTTTGTGCAGTTATATTTCTCTAGATGTGGGGTTTCAGGAGTACTATTTTTATCAACGAGCAATGTTTATTTTTCATAATAATACTTTCTTTTAAAAGTTGTTTACTCTCGATTTGTGACGTTAGATACACATAAGCGATCGCGTGAAGCGGAAAAACTTGGGGGTTGGTTTCTTCTATAGTATTTTTACAATTTAAAAATCAAGTACTGAAAAAGTATTATTATTGCGCTGAGTTTAGTTTCTGATCGATTGCATTTGTTTTATATTCCTTGTCCGATAACGTTCAAAGCTTTTCTTTGGCTTCACTTTCTTTGTTATTATTTCCGTTTTATTTTTGTTTCGTATACTATGGCTAATTTCGGTCACGATAACCTGAAGATATTACTTAGTTATTCAACGATTAATCACAGTATATTCCACAAGTATTGTATTGAATTTTGAGTGTTTATAACATGTATTCATTTGAAAAGTCAATCTAGGTTACTTTGAAATTTTGATAGAATAAGACGCATATATATTAGTATGTGTTTGTTGTTCCGAAAACGTAAATCCAAATGACATTTGATAATGTCAACCACAAATATCAGTTAGTGCATAAAATAATCGTGCGTCGATTCTGGTTTAAATAAATTGCTTCTCAATTTTAAAATGGCTTTCACTTTAGAACATAAATTTTTTTAAGTCCAGGCTTATTTTCGAAGTGGTAATAAAATTGATGGTTTATGGGTTTATTCAGTTCAAGATTGCATGGTAGAATTTCAAATTGAGTTTCTACATTTTGTAATAGATTATATACAATTTAACAATACTTTGGATAGAACTTTAAAACTTTTTTCTGAAACTGGTAGTCTCTTAAGAAAATCAGGCAGCGGAGCAGTTAAGAAACGTACACCTCAAGTTGTAAATCGTGTTGAAGAAATAATGGAAAATGAACCACAAACATCTGTTCGACATTTGAGTCAACAAATAAACATTTCTGTTGGTACAACTCACAAGTTATTAAAAAAAGATATGCAACTTTATCCATAACGTGTCGCAGCAGTACAAGAATTGTTAGAAATTGATTACCCACGTAGACTACAGTTTTGTAATTGGTTTGTAAATATGAACAATAATGGAGAACTTTCGCAAAGAGTCATCTTTACTGATGAAGCATGGTTTTATAAAACGGGATACCTAAATTCACAAAATACAAGAATTTGGAGTAGTGAAAATCCACATGTAATTAATGAAGAATCGCTACATTCAGAGAAAATTGGTGTTTGGGCAGCGATAAGCCAAAGGCGAATCATTGGACCAATATTTTTTCAGGGAACGTTAACTGCTCAAAGGTACCGTACGGAAATTTTACAACCATTTGTCAATCAGTTGCATGATGATGAACTTCAAAATTCATATTTCCAACCAGACGGAGCACCTTGTCACTGTACTGCAGAATCTTTGGATTATTTAAGAGAATTTTTTGATGAACGTATAATTAGTCGAAATACTGAAATTGCCTGGCCTGCACGTTCATGCGATTTAACACCTTGCGACTTCTTTTCATGGCCTTATCTAAAAAATAACATATTTCGAACACCTATATTGAATTTGAATGATATGCTACAGAGAATCGAACAGAAATGCATGGAAATTAATAACAATCCAATAATCTTGCAGAATATCATCGGAAATTTTGAACGGAGGATTTTAAAGTGTATTGATCTTAAAGAACAACATTTTCATTGGTTATAGTTTTCAATAAATACCTATTATTTGTTATTTATTTGTATGTATGAAACTGTCAAAAATATACGACTTCGTAGGTTAAGTAGTAAATTTGAATTTACGACATACTTCAAAATGTTCTCAGTAAATCACATGCTGTTAGATTGACTTTTCAAATCAACACTTGTTATTTACTTAATACTTATGGGTTCTCATTTTAGATTTAGCTGCAAAAGTTGTCTTGACATTCTTAAAAATTAATATCAGAGTTAGAAGCGAAGTATCTAAGATTCAAAATTAAATTGAAGCAAATACCAAGGCTGATCTCTTTGCTCCGTCCCTGGCGCATTTATAAACCAAAACAACTATTTATTTATTTTATCACGTCACACAGTGGGGCCAGATCCCAAGAAGCTGGCCAAAAGTCGAAATTCGGCTGAAAATCAGTTCTCGAGGGTTTTCGGGGTCGCTTATTCTGAATCCGAAGTCAAAATTTGAAATAAACACAAAATTGTGGATTTGACATCAATCACTTTTATAGAGAAAGTACAAAATAGATCCATATGTTGTATAATACGATACGATAAAACATACAATCGGTTGATTTGATTCACAATAAGTTGATTGAACTTTTAAATCACTGGAGCATTCTGTACTTGTTGGTATACGTGGTGCAATTAACAATAAAACTGCTTCTGGGAGCAACGACTTTGAGTTTTTTCCAGGCAATTCGCGCTAATTTGAAATATATTGATCGGATATTAATGTCTTCCATTGCTTTGGCTCGGGAACACTTTCTTTCAAAACCTTCACGAAACTTTCTAATGTATTTATTAGTAGACTCTTGGGCGTCTTCATACATCTGCCCTATCGGCAATACCGATGAGTTTATCACTTGCGCCATGAATCAATATCTTATGTACCGAAGTTGGCATGTCGAACCACGGATATAATTGCACAAAGTAGCGAGCTGTCTGTAAAGTATAATCTCGAAATTTTATGAAATCGATTTCATGGCCACTCGAAATTGTCTGCAATATCACATGGAAACGTTTAATCAAGTCCTAATCAACCCCTGTTATAGCAGCAGAAATGTTTGAGTTTTTGAAAAATCTTCGTTCGCATCATTCGAGCTACCGACACCAGGCTTTGGTTGATTAACTGTTAGACCTAATTAGGAAACCTTTCTTTATATTAGTTTTTCGGATTCTAATTTGATCCTTTTCTTTATCACTGCGCGCTTTCCAGTTTTTAATTCTAAACTTATGTGCTACATGCAAACAACATTCGAAAAACCGTATTCATGCATGCAGGTTGCAACGCGACGCGTCGCATTGGAACCTGCTACATATACACTAACGCTAGAAACTTATATGTCTGAATCTGTTAAAATTTTCCTATAAAACACGCCTGAAGTCGAGAGATCCGCATATCAGTATCAAAATGGATCGTGTTGAGCAATGAGCGGTGATTAAATACTTGCGTTTAAAAGAGATGACCCAAACTCAAAATCATTAAGATTTAGTGGATACACTAGGGGAATCTGTAGTGTCATATGACATAGTTAAAACGTGGTGCCGTGAGTTTAAATGTGGTCGACAGTCGTCTACAGACGAACATCCACGTGGAGCGCTCAAAACCGCCAGCACCCAAGAAATTGTTAAAAAGGTCTTCGATCTCATGTTGCAAGATCGACGTGTGACTATTAGGCAAACAGTTTAAGATACTGGTCTCTTATACCAAGTGGTATATAATATAATTAAAGCCGAAATAAACACGAAAAAATTGTCTGAAAGATGGGTACGACGAAGATTTAACAGATGCACACAAGTGAACTCGAAAAGAGATTTGCAGTCGTCTTTTAACGCGGTATAGACATGACAAAGAAAATTTTCTTGCAAAATTAGTGACAAAGGATCAATTCCGGATTCATTATTATGATGTAGAGACCACCGTCAAAAAAATTCATGATGCAACCTTCAGCAGGAAAAGTCACTCTATCCGTATTTTGGGATGCTGAAGGCGTAATTTTGGTAGATTTCCTGTGAAAGGGGGCCACAATTACAGGTGCTTATTGTGAAAATTTAATTCCCAAATTACGTAACTTGATAAAAGAAAAACTTCGAGGGAAATAGCGCAAAGATGTTCTCTTGCATCAGGATAACCCACCCAGTCACAGGTCCGCCATTGCAACAGTTGAAATAGCTCAAGCAGGCTTCGAATTAGTTGAGTATCCATCATATTCGCCAGATTTAGCCCCCAGCAATTACCGACTATTTCCAAAATTTAAATTACACTTGCGCGGTTAACGATTCAGATAATGATGTGATATGTACGGTAAATCAGTAGTTTTGCAGAGGTTGAACAAACTTTTTTGGGAGAAGTATTAAAAAGGCTATTACATCGATGGAAAAAATGGGTTAACCTTAATGGAGATTATGTTGAAAAGTAAACGTGAGATGTATGCCAATTTTTTATAGTGAGTGGGTCAGGGGTGGAGTTCCACCCTCGTATTTGGTCAGTGTAATAGACAGGGCAACAGCACTGTAGATGTGTTGTTGGTAAGACTTGAAATTGTGGTATGCTGTCGTGGTAAGGTCAACGATTATCGATGGTGTGGCGGTTTGGTGAAGAAGGATAAGAACATCGTCGACGGTGAAACTGCTCACTATTCTCCAGCGACAAGTTCTGCTAAAAATCGCTGGAGCAATATACACCACAGAAACTGCTTCCTTGTAACCATAGTAGATGTCGCTACCTTGAAACTATTTATGAAAGCGGAGCCTATGCACAATCCTGAAGTTGGAACGTGCGTGTTAACGGTACCCCAACCATGTAATTCAAAGAGACAAAGATACTAGATGCGAGCCTACATTTACAAATACCGAGGAATAGTACGACACCTTAATTTAAATTTGCAAACAAACCGAATCTCTCAATACCGATCAATTCAGTCACACCACAAAAGCTTGTATTTGTTGATTGTAGCCTAGAAAGAAGATATTACTGGGTCTGGGGAAAACAGTGCACAGTTTTTCAGATTGAGTTATTTCCAGTTGCAGCCTGTGGTGAAGAAATCAGAGAAGAAGACTGCATGGAAAGGCTAATAAACGTAATGACAAATAGTTATGCGACTATAAAAGCTATTATGAACTCTAATACCAAGTTGAAGCTGGTTAGTTATCAGAAAGAGGTCTTCAATAAACCGGCACAAGACAACAATGTACCAGTGGTCTGAATTTCAGGACGTACAGACCGATTTAATGTGATAAACTAACCAATTAGTGATTACAGAGAAACTTCGTAAGTCTAAAACCTGCATGCGAGATCGCATTTCGCCTGAAGGGAGATTTAATCATGGTTGGAAAGGGAGGGTAAAAAGAAATTGGTATCCATTCTAAGGCACTATTAGGAAATATAGTTCACAGTTCACAGCTAACTAAATTACAAGTAGCAAAAAATTAAAATTATTGCCAGTTTGGTAACTAAATATTATCCTTGAGGCTGCATCTACGCAACATTAGTATGATCAGGAAACCTTGATGTATTAGACTCAGGCATTAGTACCTCGACAAAAATGAATTAGCGCCTGTGAGAATATTCAATCTTATCCGTAGCCAGATTATTAATTGTTATAGAGAACAAGAGCGATTCAACGAAAGCGAGTTATTTATTAGCTGCGATGTCAAGACCATTATGTTAAGTTTTTGGACTTTTTGGTGCCCTACCTAAGAATAATTAAAATAAAAATGATGAAGATTAGAATATGATAAAGAATGCTAATGCATTATATAACATTGACTTCCACACACCACACTTTTGTTTGTAATATGTACTGTTATTTGAAATTTTTGAATTTTTTTTTTCTTGTTCTTTTTGTAGAGAGTGTATGTATTTTTATAAGTTCTGATTACTTCCATTTATTAGTAAAGGAGCGGCGAGCGCAGCTGGTACGGTTGTCTTCGCCAGTGTACGCCAACACTGACGTGTATCAGCCATTGCGATGTCAAAAGCGCATACATCGGGAGACATATGAAATGTGTACAATAAATACCGCAGTACAGTATGAATGTATAGTAATAAGCAATATATTTGATGTTATTATTTAAAAAAATGTCGATTGTTGCTCATGCTTTATTTATTAGCTCCTTGGTAAAGAATAATAAGCCCTGTCAGGGGATTATATTTAGTTAATGATAGCAGTTTTAAACAGATATATAGTTGTACGACTGACAGAGTTGGAAAAAGAAAACGGACACATAACATGAACCTTCTTTATAATATACCTTTTGGGTCTGGAGAACTAACTATAAATATAGCTCATAACACAGAAAGGATGTTCATAGTACTTAATATAAAACCCTGGGGTCTGTCTCTACCACACTTAACAGATCATAAATACATTCTCACAATACCATTAAATTATATTTATAAAGTCGGTCTGTACGTAGGAAGCAAATCCAATTATTCCAGTTCCCTGGACATATATATGTAGTTGTCGTTATATTTTTTGAAGTGTACGCTTATTTTATTTGAAAAGTTGTATTTATATTTCAACAGCAATTTTATAAATGAATTCTTTTCAGATGCTAACAATATTACACATGTTACAATATTAAAGAATGAAAAATTAAAAAGATTGTCTGATATTCAAATGTTTTTATTTTCTCGGCAAATATAGCATCGGGGATTCTAACACTTAGGGGTAACATTCTAATAGTAAGCGTTGGATTATTTGTAATTTTCATTACACGTAGGTTGCGTCTTAATATTCAACCTAGCTAGCATAGACATATTTTGTATTCGGTACGATAATAAACTTTTGCAGTATGTTTAGTAAACGAATTATGTCAATAAGTGTATTGAGGGATTTAATTTTTAATTAAACAAATATATTTGAAACCCTGATAAACTCTTGCGTCAATTGATTCTAATTCCAGAGAGCGTTTCACCCATTAAATGTATATTCCATTGCTTTCATAAACTTTAATAAAAGTCCAATGTTGAAAGAAAGGTTGCGGAAAATATCGCTTCGTAAAACATGGTATCAACCCCAAAACCACAAATTAAACTTTACCTACTCTATATCTCGGCGATTGTACAATAAATTCTGATGTAATGTGGATGGTTACAAATCCTTTCCGTCAATATTTTCTAAGAAAAATATCAGATACGTAGTTCGGCATTTGCGTTGGCCCAGATTCGTGACCAAACGAAATCATATTCAGAATGTATTACAATATGTCACGACAAAATAGTACAATACACAAACACGCATACATACACAATATATATATATATATATATATATATATATATATATATATATATATATATATATATATATATATATATATATATATATATTTACATAATTTCCTAGCCGTTCATTAAATATATACATATATTGATAAATTCTTGTTTTTCGATTTTGAGATTTCGATTTTCAAAATAAGTGATTAGTTTTGGCAATTTTCCAAAGTGTTCGTGAAGAAAGTACAACTGATTTTTTAAATTTGGGATTTGTGTGAGCTCCTTGCACTCACCAATACTTCTAGCATCCTCCTTTAGCAGTGTTACGAAGTGTTTTAGACTATCGAAATTCTCAGCATAATAACTAGTAGCTTCCAGCCATGTTCCCCATCTAGTTATTACTGGAGTGGGAGGCAGTGACAGAGATGGAAATTTTTCCCTGAAAAGAGCTACTCTCAATGGTGCTTTTCTGAAAACTTTTTTAAAAGCTGATACATGTCTATAAACTTCCGGAAAACTGTCTCTGATATATTCACAGATTCTGTGGAGAGCATGCGCTACACAAGTAATATGAAGCATATTAGGATATGTTTTCTTCAATAGTCTGCCTGTTTTTAAAATATACGCAGCACTATCACTGACAAATAAAAGTATTTTTTCTTTGTACGTGGCGTCCGAATGAAGCATTTTTTGCATATTCTCCTTAATGGTTTCAGCAACTGTTTCCGCATCAACTCTATTTATAACACTTGTTGCTATTACATATGAGTTATAGGGAATGGTTGGATGTAGTACACCAGCTACAACATTTACCACACAGCGTCCTAACATATCCACCGTTTCGTCGGCGCTTATCCATATGTATTGATTTAAAAGATGACTTCTAATGCGTTCTACTGTTCTCGTATAGCACCTAGAAACATAATATTTGCGTAAAGTTGATTCATCAGGAACATTTCGACCAGTATATTTTTTCAGAAATGTCTTCAAAATTGGATTGTTCAATTTAAATAATGGAATATTAGCTGCCATAAAAGTTTCACAGAGTTTCACAGAGTTCTTCGTTAAAATTGTCAGATTCCAACGGGTTCAATTTTTTTTCGTGCTTTAACGATCCTACGTGACGTTTTACGGCTGATTTATTGCAATTTTTCAATATCGTTTCACACACTTCACAATAAATTTCGGAATCACTGGCAATGTATATACAATCAGTATGGCCCTTAATCCAACTCGCCATTGTTTCACGATGCCATTCTCGACGCTCTTCCATTGTCTGAAAAAGTAAGAATATTCTAGATCCAAATAAACGAAATTAAATAACGAAATTTTATGCACACTTACGTGAAAATAATTGGAAGATGTTGCTTAAAAGAAAAGAAAAGGAATGTACGTGCTATTTCTCTTACGAAATACGATAAACTTATTTATTTTATCTACGTACACGATACCACTGAAAACACTATATTCTCCGAATACAATAGCTGGGTTGTCCATTGTTATCGCTGCGAGACCAGGTGGCCGAGTAAGTCAAACAAATACTTCATTGAATTACGCCAGGATGTACTGAGCGACGTTATACACAATTCCAATTGCCGATTGCGCTTTATGGAAATTGCATCCGTTCTCTAATAATAACAAAAGAAAGACTTTCTGTTTACACACGAAATACAGAAAAAAATGTCTAAGTTGAAATTAAATGCGAGATATTTGTAGAAGAAATATTATTTAAAATTAAATTAAAATATTCTACATATGCGAAGCGTATCATTTTAAATGCCATTTAATATAAATGTTCTTTTAAATACGTTGATAACGCAGTCGTCATAAAACGTCAGTGTGTTGAAAGTGGTTTATTTAGAAAAATGCATAAATAAAAATGTACTTCCTAGGATAGATCAAAAATATTTCATTTCATCTTTGTATGTTGACAAAACAAAGAATTTTAAAGACAAATCTGTGTTTTTTAAAGAACTTAACAGATTGAATAGTACATATCCAGTTTAATTATTAGTTGTCTGTGTGGAATATAAAGGTTTTAAAATGCTTAACGTTTAAGATACGCCTCTTTGAGAACAGCCGTATATAATGTCGTTTGACAGTAATATATTCGAAGAAATGTTAGCATATTAGCATATATACATATTTTCAACTGGGGTAGGCCACCTTTTAGGGTGTGTCTTTTCCGGAGATGTCGTATATTTCAACAAGACAATACCGAGTCACATACTGCTCGCGTTACAAATGAATAGCTACGTCCTCAACATTTTCAACGTTATGGCGCCCTGTTTACAGTCCTGGTCTTTTACCTGATGTGAATATGCACGAATGAGATGCTTTTGAAAGTAATTTTTGTCGAAAACTATTGTCGTAACGATTAGGAAAAACTAGGGAAACAATAAACGAACTAAATAGTTTTAACCAAGAGCACATTTGATATAATTTCGATAGTTTACAAAACTTTGTTGCATGTTTAAATGACGATGCTCGAAGTATTTCTGAGTGCAAGGAACTAATACAAATTCCAAATTAAAAAAAAATCAGTTGTACTTTCTTTAGGAACACTTCGGTAATTTGCCAAAACTAATCACTTATTTTGAAAATCTAAATCTCAAATTAAATGAGTGATCAATACCAATCGCTTTTACACCTTAACAGAAAAGAAATTTAAAGAATTTTACACACCGTTGCACGACATTTTTAATACAACTGTCAGTATTGACACAATCAAGTTACAAGTTATTTATATCGCTAGCTAACGTGCCTACTTTTATGAATGTGAAAGCGCTTTGCAGTATTTATTCAATTATGTTCTAAAAAAATTAAATTGCCGGTAAAATTTAAATTGCCCTTGTATGTTCAATTAAAGTTCATCTAGTTACCTTTAACTGCGTTCATCGATATTAACAAACAGCTTGGAACTTAAAATCCTATCGGAATTAATGAGATAGACACTAATTCAAGCGGCTGGAAATATTAAGTTCAATCGGTTTGAAAACTAGAATTGATTGCGTCAAACAGCTTCAAATTTTCCTTGTAAAGGGTTCGACCAAATTAATTACATGTTAATAACTCCGGGTAATTATGCATTTTAGGTACCTTTTTTAAGCATTTTAGGTACCTTTTTTAAGCAAAATATATACATGAATTATACAAAGGTATTTTTAATAATATAAAATATTATTAAAAATCTGGTGTGAAGAACACAAATGCAGGTTCACTATTAATATTTTTTGTGAACGTGTCCGAACATATCCCTCCCCTGAGACGCAGATACGTATTTCGCCTTTCTACAGGCTCGTCGGTACGCCCCTGCTGGAGAAAGGATATTCTCAGACACATTCACAAAAAAGAACCGCATAATCACATCACCAAAATTATCCAGACCGGGCGTAGAAGTAAATTCAGCACTGCCTGTTGTCAGACAGCCGAAGTACCTCGCCGCGTCCACATCACCATTGTGAAGTAACGACGCCCTTCCAAAGGTGGCACAGCCAATCTCTCTAGAAACTGCATTTTGTTTGTGCCTTCACTCATACTACGGACTAACCGCATGTGTAATGTATCAGAATAATTGAAACATACATTAGTAGGTAAACCCCACCAGTCTTGTATAATACAAAGGTATTTTTAATAATATAAAATATTATTAAAAATCTGATATACATGAATTTTTTGACCAATCATAGCAAAGAATAGTTTTCGTAACCATGGAAACATGATTCAAAATTTAACAGAGTTGCAATGTTACCTAATACGTTTGAATTGAAAATTCAGTTATAAAAAGTTATATATCGTAGTTGTATACCGCTGTTTATTACAAATTACCATAAATCTCATTTTTACATGTAAATGTCGCCTTATGTGATGCGTATATAGTATAGAAGTGAAAAGCCATATCCGTCTTCGAGATACCGTACATTGATAAGCTCCAATAAGAGCGAAACGCGATTGTACGTTCCGTTGATGGACGTGGCTTTTCAGCAATTTTTAATTATCCTAATTACCAGGAAGGTCGAAGTCGCGACGAGGTGTGTTCTACATGCTGGTACAAACTTACTTTGTCGGATTGTCGTTATTAACGCATCACATAAGGCGACATTTACATGTAAAAATGAGATTTAATATTCATTAATTCTCATTTGCAGTAAGTTCAGAATGTTAACTATATATACACAAAGTATAGAAGTGAAAAGCCATATCCGTCTTCGATATACCGTACACTGATAAGCTCCAATAAGAGCAAAACGCGTCTGTACGTTCCGTTGATGGACATGGCTTTTCAGCAATTTTTAATTATCCTAATAAACAAATTCGTTTAATTTATTGTTTTTTAGTTATTTTATAGGTTTTAATTAAGAGTTGTTTATATTTTACTTAATTAAATATATATAATATATATACATATTAATTAGGTATTAGTGTGAGTTACATTTTTAATTTTATTTCTTTACTATTACAAAGAACATTTTATAATCTTGTGAATATGTTATAAGTGTTTTGGCGTTTTTAGATAACATGGTCCTTATCGTCGTTCAAGATGAAATCCTGAATGAAGATCAGATGAGGAATGAAAATATTTCCTCGCTCTTATTTCATTTAGGAGTTCAGTGGAGTGTATTCAGTGGCTATGCAGAAGACGTCTTTTGTATAAAACGAATGTCTAGTATTTGTTCGGGCCAGATATCCTTTATGAAAAAAGCCAAGTTGAGTGATGGGTATTGGTGGAAATGCAATACTTGTAAGGGTAGTGCGAGTGTGCGGAGTGGTTCCATTTTTTCTAGAAGCCACTTGTCACTTCAGCAGATTTTAATCGTATTGTATAGTTGGTCGAGAGACTGGTCGCAAAAGGACATTCATCATGAAGCAGGTCTAGGTGAAGGATCTACACATTATAAGTTGTTTCAGGTCCTTAGGTATTATTGTTCTACATCCTGGGTCAAGTCATGATAGTGTCATATTTGATTGTATGCTAAGAGTAATAATTGAAAGAGGTGGATATTCCAGGATTATTTCTAGGAAACAATTATTATACGTGTAGACATTACCTTCTAACTCCAGTGTTACAAACAGGTATTGTGATACCCACAGAATATTAACAGTTGAAAATGAATTCAATTTCGCCATTTACGATCTTGCGCTTTTCAAGATAGTCTATCAACAATATTCCTTTGGCGTCTCAAAATACAAATGCAGTCGCCTTTCCCGCTGATAAAACTGTCTTGGCCTTCTTTGGAGTTGGTTCTCAATGTTTGCTCTATATCTTCGATTATTATTTATATTCGGCTGTATAATAATGAAATCATATTTCGTTACAAGCAACAAATTGGCGCAAAAAATCTTTTGTGTTGCGTTTAAAAATTTCTAAATTATTGTTCGATATTTGACAGCGATCATGTCTTTGTTCCGTTCGTCAGAAAACGCGGCACCCATCTTGACGAAAGCTTTACCATATCAAGTTCATCGCGCAAAATATAAAGAACCCGTTCCTTTGAAATGTCCAGTGCCTCTGCTATTTCTAACGCTTTCCATCGTCGGTTACTTAGAAGATATCATGGACGTTATCCACCATTTCTAGACTTTCTAGACGGCGATCATATCTTAAGCTGTTTCGGCAACGCTTAAATCCATTTCCACATTTTCTGACAGTTGTATACCTTCACCCAGTAAATCTCGCATATCATGGGTTTCCGCTAAGGACATGCCTTTCTTTCAAAGACACGTAATCACTGCACGATGTTCATCTATTTACTTGAAATATGGTAGTTAATTCTTACAGTACTGTATATGTAAACATCTATAAGGCACAAGAACGATATTAGACTAAAGATCATACGTAGTTCATCTTCTTCTTCTTCTTCTCCTTCTTCGTCTTCTTTTTCTTCTTCTTCTCCTTCTTCTTCTTCTTCTCCCTCTTCTTCTTCTTCTTCTTCTTCTTCTTCTTCTTCTTCTTCTTCTTCTTCTTCTTCTTCTTCTTCTTCTTCTTCTTCTTCTTCTTCTTCTTCTTCTTCTTCTTCTTCTTCTTCTTCTTCTTCTTCTTCTTCTTCTTCTTCTTCTTCTTCTTCTTCTTCTTCTTCTTCTTCTTCTTCTTCTACTTCTACTTCTTCGTCTTCTTCTTCCTTTTTTTCTTCTTTTCCTTCTTCTTCTTCTTCTTCTTCTTCTTCAACCTCCTCCATCTTTTCCAATCATTTTACTTGTTGATATAGGATTGTTTTGGCCTTTACTTGATGGAATTCTATTATATCAAAGATTTTGCTTTAATTTCTAACACAAAACTCATTTCCTTTGATGTCCAAAATTTATTCCTAGTATCCCTCCAGAAAAAAACGATTCTTTTAGTAAGAGATCCTTAACATAAAAATCACGTAAGCCAATAATTATTAACGAAATTCCTGATTTATTAAACATATTTCTGTAAAATTGACTTTGGGTGAAAAATAAAAATAGAATTAATAATGTACAAATAAATTAAACGTAACATCAATCAGCGAAAACAAATTAAAAATAAAGCGACCGAGGTTGTGTCTTTTTGGATTCACGAAAATGAGGAAACTCCTACAATGACTTAGATGCAGTGAGCTATTGAAAAGGTTATGTATGCGGTATTTTTCAGAAGTACGGGCTTAGGAAATGAAATTAACCTAGATGGACAAAAGATAGTTACAGCTAAGTGGTACACTGAAAAATGTTTGCCTCAAGTGTTCAGTAGAGTTCCAGACAAGAGACTTATGCTCCACCATAATAATGCGTCGTCCCGTACAGCAGTTTTAACTCTCTAGTTCTTGGCTGGGAAAAATATGGAAGTAACAGAAATCCGCCGAACTCACCTGATATAGCAATGTGTTACTTTTGGTTAGTTCTTGGGCTTAAACGTAGTTTGCGGGGTAGAAGGCTTTCGTCTGAAGAAGAGATCGATACCGCAGTTCACGCTTATTTTGAAAGTATTCCGAAAGAAGATTGGTTGGGAACTTTTAAACAGTGGCAGAAAAGAATGTTCAAGTCATTGCTGAAAGAAATTACTTTGAGCATATTTAAAATAAAACCGTAGAAAATATTAACCGTGTTTTTTATTCTCAATAATTTCAACTTGTTCCTCGTATACTAATTCTAAATTACAACTTATTCAGTCATTGAGCCAGTAGTTTAGTGTTATTCCTGAAACGATAACATCGTTGTCTAAATACGTATAGTTATTACATGCTTGATTAAATAATATTACCTACACTTCATTTAGGTAGAACGTTGTATAATTACACTAATTGTTCACTGACAGTAAAATACAGTGCAAAATTCATACTTCAGTTATAAAGTAATAAAGTGCCAAGTAAAGTGCCAAAGTGAAACTTGCATAAATACCAATGTCGAAGTTGTAAAGTACATCGTAAAAAGTGATTGCAGTCAGTCTTAGAAACTTATTTGCAAATGGAGTTTGACATAAAATTCAATTACATGAATAACGCCTTTAAACACACAAACTTTAAGATTCCCCTGTAGAGCGTAAAATGGAAAAGCTTCTACTTTAAATAATGCGGTGTGTGTATGTGTTTGTGTGTGTGTGTATGCTTGAAGGGAAACTTGGAATTTCAAATGATAGGGTCGAGGATATATAGGTCAAAGGTACACGTTGATAATGGGGTGAATAAAAATCTTTATTAATATTTATTTAGAATTACGTGCATATAATGTGGAAAGCGTTAAAGCATCGGCATACCATTCACGTTGACATCCCGCGTTTAATAACTGGAAAATACGTTGTTTACACTGTTTATAGTATTTAGTCAATAGATACAGTTTCGCATTGAATCGCCTCACCTTTAAATGTCAATATGAAGAGTAGGAAAAATTCTAAAATAGACTTCCTCTGCTTGGACAATTTTATCTATTATTAACATCAGAAAAGTGAAATGTGTATTTTTATTTCAATAAATATTAAGAGCCTCAGCAAAAGGCGATATTGACCTTTTCGAAAAGTAAGATATTTTATCCGTTATAAAAGATTGATCATATAATCTCCTTTGCCAAAATAGGTTTATGGGAAATCTTATTTGTTGCAAAGGTTAGGTAACCTTCTAATACTCCCATAAATATGATTTTATCCAGGAAAAACTTGTGAAAAATAAGAGAAACATTAGCAAAACTTTGAAATAAATAAAATAATTCCGAAGAAAATACTGCCTGACCTGAAAACATACTCGAATGGACATTAATTGTTTGAATTGATTACTTTTTTGTTAATGAATTAGATATGGTGAAGACTTGGTAAAATATTTTATATACCGTACGAGCAAGTATCCTATAGTCAGCCGATGATACATAAAATCAGCGCTTTCAGACCTGGCCCGATATATCGTACGCCGCACAGTAAATCTAAATACTATAATAATATAGCCCAATATCCAATAGCAGAATTTTATTAGAATAGATTGCGATAACTAAACCAGGTCATGTATTTACAAATACCCATTTTGTCAACACGGCCTCGGTTAGTTATGATCTTTCACCACATTGTGTTTATCTTGTAACGAGGTCACTAGGCTAAGGGGACACACTCTAATATATAACGAGACACTCAGAGGTCTCGAAGACAAAAACAA
The DNA here is from genome assembly GCA_935421215.2 of Melolontha melolontha. Lineage (NCBI taxonomy): Eukaryota > Metazoa > Arthropoda > Insecta > Coleoptera > Scarabaeidae > Melolontha > Melolontha melolontha. The sequence continues at coordinate 3,928,000 of OW285239.1, read as the reverse complement.
CCGCAGATTACCGGCCAATAAGCTTACTTCCGTCAATAAGTAAGCTGGCAGAACGCGTAATACAGACAAGACTTGAAAGCGAAGTCGAAAACAAAAACATAATTCCAAATTTTCAATACGGTTTCCGGAAAAATCACTCTACCACACAACAGGCACTAAGACTAACAGAACACATAACCGAAAAAATGAACATATCGACATCAACGGGCGCAATCTTTCTCGACATTGAAAAGGCCTTCGACCGGGTTTGGCACGCCGGCCTCATACACAAAATGAAACGTCACAAAATATCAAACACATTAATAAAAATAACCGACAATTACCTAAAGAACCGTACATTTAATGTCACAATCGGAAACGAAAAATCGACAATCGAACACATAGCAGCAGGAGTACCACAAGGATCCGTTCTCGGACCGCTCCTGTATAACATATACACTTCGGATATTCCCACAATAGAAAAATGTAATATCGCACAATACGCAGACGACACCGCTATATACATAAGCAGCAGACGAACATCGTACATACACAAGCAGTTACAAAACAATCTAGTCCTCCTAAAGGACTGGTACGACAAATGGAAAATTAAAATTAACCCACTAAAAACCGCGGCAATTTACTTCCAACACAGAAAACGACACAAAAGGCTGGACGAAGTCAAACTCGAAGGCCACACAATACACTGGCAGGAAAAAGTTAAATACCTCGGGGTCACAATGGACTCACAACTAACATACACGGCACATATTAAAGAATTAAAACGAAAAATAGGGTTCACAACACACGCACTGTACCCGATACTAAACGGCAAAAGCAAACTAACACTGGAAAATAAAATATTAATAATAAAAACGATAATACTCGCGGGCGCAACATATGCCGGAGAAATATGGCATCAAGCCAGCGAAAAGCAAAGACAATCGGTACAAGGGAAAATAAACAAGGTAATTAGACTCGCGATAAATGCACCGCGATACATGACAAACGCGCAGATACATAAAGAGACGAAACTCGAAACACTGGAAACAATAATATGCAAACGAACACTAAAAACAATAGAAACAATAAAGTCACGAAAAACCCACAATAAGAAAAATAATAAATCCAAAACGGAGACTAATTAAAAAAGACGGACTTAAGCAAATTAAAAGACGCGCAGAGGATAACGATATCCAAATAGCCGCGAAAAAAATCAAAAATTAACAGATAAACAGAGGTCAACACAAACACACAAAAATGTAGCAAAACACACAGCATTCCATATAGGATAAACAAACGTAACACACAAACACACAACTACACATAATAACACAAAACATACACAACCCCGGGTAATGAAATTGGAGTGGAAATGGAGGCAACTCCGACCACCGAGCAAAATCAAGAGGACTCATATAAAGGTCTCGAAGGGCAGTCAGACAGAGTCAGTCAGAGACAGAGTCACAGTCAGAATCAAAGAGTTAGAGTCCCTGCAAGACTAGTGCCTCTTTATTACAATGTAGTGTTTGTTATTGTTATGATTGTTATTATCTTTATTAAATTATATGTCGTTATTTAATCGCTGTCTCGTCTATTATTTATCATGCTGGTAAACCTCCGGTGTAAAGGCAACAATGTGACCTCCGGGGTCAGGTGACATTACAAGATGTTCAAAACAATCACCTAATTGAAAAACGCAACCTAATCTTTCTACAAAATTTCTGCGAACATTCCACAATGTCTGAGGTAATATGTATCGCATGCAATTAACAATGTCCGCTATTAAATCAGCAGTAGCTCTGAAAACTGCAATGAATGATTTTACATAACCCAATTAGTAAAAATCGTTTTGAGCTAGCAAGCTAGCGATTATTCCAACCAGTTATTAATCTGGTTCAAAATATACTGTTTTTTTTGCAATATTATAAGCAGGGCATCCATCCTGTTTACACCAAATTTAGTTATGGAAATATCTGGAAGAAAATATATTTTGTAAGTTTAAAGTTTCCTTCGACGACAAAGAATCCAATAATATAGTGCCCTAAAAGCCCTGTCCAAACGTGCATAATAAATCATACGTTTGTCTTTCTTAGACTTATACAGCACAATAGCAGAATTATGATAACAACGTGGAGGAAAACTGGATTTGTCAGTAAACAATATATTTTTAGTAAAATTTTCGTCTTTGTTGCAACTATCTAAAACTGCTTCACAAAACTTAAATCTTTCGTATTTTTCGTTTGAAAAGATTTTATTTTATTTTCTTAAATTGTAAGAACGGTATTTATTTTCTTTAAAATCCTACGAAATGTATTGTCTAATTGTAAGTCGCTTAGCAACTTTTCTGCTAAATAATTGCGATTGTTCTTCTACTACACCATAAATTTTAAAATCTAGTTCTTCATTTTGTAAAGTTCTTTTCAGTCTATATTATAGCGGATATAAGCAATCATAGTTTTCAAAATTACACTGGTCAACAAATTTTCATTTTTTTAAATTTTTCTTTAGATATTACAGTAAAACCTGTGTTAACGGCCACCTGAGGTAACGGATCGTTTCCGTTCGAACCGACTATAAGGAAATTCCCATATTCGAAAATCCGTTATTTATGGCCACCCTTATAAAACGACCTAGGCCAAATAAACCCAATTTATTGCGACCTATATAATATAGTTCGTATTTGTAATTCGTATTTGTGTGAAATTGTCCATAATTATGTATTCCTAGCACGCACACATAATTAAATGAAACTTGTAGAAATGAATACGATCTCAGTCGCGAACACGCCCCGAAAGCAAATTGGCGGCGCAATAAGTGCATGGTTATGTTTGATTAAACAGAGACCGCCTTCATTTCTTAAGTTTAGATATTATAGATTATAAGTTGTGGTCTTTCATTTATTTGGTTAGATTAAAATTTTCTAGGTTCTTTCGGTTATTTGATTAGTTTAAAGTTGTCTCCGTATTCGAAAGGTTCTTAATTAAGTATGACGCTAAAAAGAAAACATTTGTCACTAAAAGACAAAACAAATATAAACACGGAAAAATGTATGCGAAAGTTGGCCGAAAAATATGGGGTTGAAAAAACACAAATTAACGATATTATAGAAAATAAAGGTGAATAAGAAAATATGGTTGAGGAAGGTATTAACTTGAAGCAAAAACTTTCTGAAGTCGGAAGTATTAGCAGTGGATCAAATGGTCTATAATTGATTTTGCAAAGCCAGAAACAAAGCAATTCCAATATCTGAGCCGCTACTTGAACAAAAAGCATTGGAGGTAGCAAGCGGTTTAAAGATGGAAAATTTCGCAGCATCAAATGGATGGTTGGAAAGTTTCTGCCGGTGATACAGTATAACTTTTAAATCAATTTGTGATGAGTCCGCAGAGGATTATTTGGCCGACATAGAGGACTGGAAGACCAAGTTACCGTTTATTTTAAGGAATTATTCTCCTCGAGATATCCATAATGTTGACGAAACAGGTTTTTATTATCGCGCCATGTTAAATAAGACATCTGCATTAAAAAATGAGAATTATGTGTGAAAATAATGGAATGTGAGAAAGAAGATAAATTAATAATTGGAAAAAGTAAAAATTCTCGCTGTTTTAAGGGCAATGATGTTGACAAATTACCCTTAGGATGGACTTCTAACAAAAAGGCTTGGGTGACTACAGAAATTATCCCAGATATACCTGTAGTCCTATATGTAGGTCGATTTTTCAAAAGTCCCTCTCCACTTTATAATTTAATTCTAGTGGCGGTATGTATGACTAATGTTGCGAGTTCTAGAAATTCTGCGTGACATGTCGTTTGATGTTGCTTTTATCAGTTGCAGTGTTTTATAGAGGTTTTTGTGACGTGTAAAATGGACCACTGCGACGTTCGATTTACAGGGTGAGTATCTAAACACTACTTGACATAAGATTTATTTCACGAGCACGTTTTCTGTTAAAAAACATGTTAAATATTCATGTATTATATCCTAAAAATTCTTTCAATGGAGACTGTGGTTAAATAAAAATTTAAAAAAAGGTATATAACCCCTTACCACAATTATTAGTCGTATCCTAAATACGTATTTCGACAACTAAGTTGTCATCATCAGTAGGTAAAAACTACTAATTAAAAGTCGCACAAGGGGCACAGTTTATTAACATAAAAGGGGTAACAGCAGAAATTTTAGACATGTGAGAAGCCATACATATGAAAAAACACAAAATTACCTCCTTAACAATAACATGTCACCTATTTATAATTAACTTTTAAATTATATACCAACAATATCTAATAATTCATAGAACCTTCTCACGTTACTTGATTGTCATTTAATATAAGTCAACACAGTCAGATGTCTTGTTTTTTCATATGTAACGGTTCCTTCAAAATTTTGTCCTTCTTAGAATTTTCAATAGAGTACAGTTTTTACAATATACGACCACACTTTCCGATTTTAGCATTTTTTAACCATTTGTAATTGGAAATATTTTTACACCCCTACCCAAAATAGATATTTTTACTATACATGTACTCGAGTAAATACGTTTAAATATACTATTGGTTTGTTGAAAATAAAAGGTGGTTTATCTAAGTTTAATAGTGGGTCATCGTAGTTTTTAAAAATCGAAGTGCCGCCCCCCTTAGAGAGGATGTCTGCCGTTCCTTTGTCCGACAATTTAACATATGTTTAGACCTTTCCTAAAGTAGGTACGCGTTTATCTCGTAGTTTTAGATTGACTTGTTATATTTAGTCTATACAGGGTTGCAGTGTATAATAGTTGTGCGGAAGCGTTTCTCTTGTTTAACTGTGCCCCTTGTGCGACTTTTAATTAGTAGTTTTTACCTACTGATGATGACAACTTAGTTGTCGAAATACGTATTTAGGATACGACTAATAATTGTGGTAAGGGGTTATATACCTTTTTTTAAATTATTATATCCTAATTATAGGTTATGTGCGAATTGTCCAAGTAATATGTATTTAGTTATTGATGTCCTACATATAGGACGTTAGGAAGTTACAATATGGCGACTAGAATGTTACAGTTTTTTATTTACATCAGATTTTGGTTATATTTATGAAAATATTCAAAGATAAAAGAAGTAGGTAAAACTGAAGCTCTCACACTACTAGAAGACGACAATTTTCCATACCAAGAAGCGGATATAACTATATTTCCTCCTAAAAATGCTTGCGGAAATATTACCGACGAAGACTCTGGAGATGAGGACATTGTAAACATAAACAATCTACCAGCAAGTCAGCTTAGAGCTCCAGCAGAATTAAGAGTCACTAACAACGAAATATTCGATCAACAATATGACGAGGAAGATGATTGTCCACATGCACAGTTAGCAGCTCGACGGAGTAGCAGTCCCAAAGTCAAACAAAAGAAAACTGCACCGTATATATGGACCGAAGAAGATTTTGATGTAGCTGCTGCCACCGAAAGGCCCATTGACGTTTCAGAGGAGTTTGCAAAAATTAGCCCTTCAGATCTTTTTGAAAAATTCTTTAATGATGACGTTATCAAACTTTTTATGGAAGAATCAAACAGGTAATATAATTTTTGCAAACTATTGTGTGCATTATTGAAGTGAATTTATTCAGATATGCTGCACAGAAAAACAAACCCAGCAACATAACTGCTCACGAAGTAAGGTCTTTTTTTGGAGTTCTTATTTTGAGTGGGCATCATCCATTACCTAGGCGTAGGATGTTTTGGGAACGTAAAAAAGATTGTCATAGTGATTTAGTCAGCGACGCGATATCAAGAGATAGGTTTGACTTTATTATGAGTAATGTTCATTTAGTCAACAACAATAATTTGAACACAAATGACAAATTTGGAAAACTAAGGCCATTGTTTGATCAGTTGAATAAAGCGTTTCTCAAATTGGCTCCTGTTCAAGAAATGCATAGTGTGGATGAGGCAATGGTGCCTTACTATGGGAGACATGGTTGCAAGCAATACATCCATGGAAAACCCATTCGATATGGTTTCAAACTTTGGCTGGGATGTACTCGCCTGGGTTATGTCAATTGGATCGAGCCGTAGCGGATGCTCTGAAATCTAAGTGGCCGGATGCAATTTTCCATTTATACTTCGACAATTTTTTTACCTCTTGTCCATTTTGCTGACAAATTTGTCCGAAAAAAATCTCAAAGGGACAGGAACAATTCGAACTAACAAACTTACAAACAATTCATTCAAGTCCATAGACATGAAAAAGAAAAATCGGGATGAGTTTGAGTATCGCATGTGTAACGAAAATAATCTCGTGACAGTGCAATGGAATGATAATAGCATTTTTACAATGTGTTCAAACACAGTAGGTGTACATCCATTACATACTGCCAAACGATATTCCTGGCGCGAGAAGAAAAGCGTAAATGTTCCGCAACCGCATATGATAAAATTATATAATCCTAACATGGGTGGTGTAGACCGTTGTGATGAAAATATTAGTCTTTACAGAACCTCCATACGAGGTAAAAAAAATGGTATTTCTGTCTACTTTCGCAGTGCATTGATATGTCTGTTCACAATGCCTGGCAAATACACAAATATAATAAGGGAACTATGATTCATTTAACATTTAGGTGACAAATTGCTCTTGGATTATTGGAACAAAATAAAAAAATAAAGAACAATCACAAAGGTAGACTTAGCCAACATGAAAATATGGCCATCCACTATGACAGAATGGATCATTATGTGATTCCTCAGGACAAACAAACTAAATGTCGTCACTGTCACACTAAAACTACCACACGATGTAAAAAATGTAATGTGGGTTTACATGTAAAGTGTTTCGTTGTTTATCATACTTTGTAATGTGTATTATAAAAGTAATTATGTTTGTATTCAATAAAATTAGTTTTGCTTGTACGGCGTGGTTTATTTTCCTGACATCCTACATATAGGTATAGGCCCAAATGGCCCACTGAGTAACAAAAAAAAATTATATTGACATCTTGGTGTCTGTATTTATGCAAATTATTAATTTCATATACCAAATAATTTTTTTTTGATCTAGAAATATTTCAGGCATATCTGGGTTATGACAAGGTGGGTGTATAAATTTGACAATAAAATGGAAAAACATAATAAAAGAGTGCTTCTTTCTTTGGATAATACCACATCACATTCTACAGTTCCATTAGAAAATGTTAAACTAGTTTTCCTGTCGCCAAACACCAGTTCACATTGTCAGTCCTTAGACCAAGAATTTCAAATTGACTTACCAAAATGTTTGATTAAAAGACTTCTAACGTTTATTGACAGTGAATGCATTTTTTGTTTTTTTTTAATTTAATTTTTAATTTTGTTTTTAACGATATGAATGCTTCCGTATGCGTCGATATCTCTGGGCTTGTTTATATTTTTGACAAGTTTTAACCCTTTGATTGTGACGTTGTGATCCGTGTCCAATACATGGTTTTCAATGCTCGATTTTTCTGGTCTATTAAGTTACTATGTGATATGTGTTCTTTAAAGTGGGTTATTATTGATCGTTTCGTTTGACTTGTCCTGATAATGTTTTTCAAATTCAAGTCTAGAATAAGATCATTTAATCCCAACTGATTTATTAGTTGTGGTTCGTCCTCTTCAGACGCCAGATATTCATCATCCCTGGTCGATAACTTAACACTTGCTTCTTTTGTTTCTGTAACATCATATTCTGCGCTCGAAATGGTACTGTCGGAGCTTCCGAATCGCGTACTGGACGGGTAGCAAAGGGCAGACTAACATAACTAATATTTTTCTTATTTTTGTTGGAAAACTCGCAAAATCGTAGACCTTGCAAATGGCATAGCGCTTTTCTTACTGTTTGACCAGCCCCTCAGAATAACAGCATACAGCATGTGCAGCAAATACTGGGAGCCCATGACTTGTCATGATTTCAATGGTTAAGCCAAAATAGTGAAAATATATTTCTAGTAGTATCTTTCTTACATAAAAGTAACTTCGAAATTTTGTAAAATTTATTGAATTTTTTGAAAAAACTATTTAAGAAAATATCTCAAAGTCCTGACGTGATGGAGCAAATTTAAAATCATAATCAGAGTCAGTGTGACAAACATTTAAACAACGAAGCTGTATATTCCAAATCAATTATAAGAATGTCTTTGTTGAATATATAAATCTTGCATTTATTATCATATTGCGCTCTTTCTCATATATGGAGCAACATAGTAATGCTAGTCTTATAGATCAAAGGAATGTATTCAAAATTTAATAACAAGACATATGACATCTATGACCGTTTCAAAAAATAATGAATATCGTGATGAATTGTACATATGCGCAGTTTATTTTATCGATCAATTCCTTATATTTTCCCGAATGAAATTTCAGTTACAGAATATTTGAATAATCGAAAAACGAAGTATGCAGCTTCGGAATAGTAATTTCAAAGTCATGAATATTTAAGGAAATCATTATAAGTTCTTACTTAAATTGTATTAAATATAGCAACCGAGATACACATCAAAAACGCTGTCGCATGTATTAGATAAATGACTATTATGATAAAGTGCATTAACAATAATGCCTGTGGCGCATGAAGTAGGATATTTTAAGCGTGGCATGTATACACATGCATGCATAAAATGTAGACGGCTCATTATTTACGCCATTGACTTGCAATGACATTACACGCTCCAACGTTCAACTTATTTGCATAATGTGAGCTAAGTAATTTAGCGAGACCTCTGCATCGTGAGATGCATAGCAAAACTATGTATGTACCAATAAAATCATTATAATTTCATTAGGATACTGTTAAACTTTAATAAACAATTATTATTGAATTACACCTGCCAACAATAAATTATTATTAATATTATATAAATGATTATTGTGTAAATACTTGCACTATACTCGCGACTAATATTGTATTGAAATAAATAAATGAATTATTAAACTTTATACTTTCTTTATATCGTAACAGGTCTTATGTAAGTAACTATAGTTCATAAAGTATAAGTTTTCAGTTCGTACTGCCCAAGTGTGAACCGCAAATTGTACTTTATCTCTTTCTAACACACATGAACACGCGCTGTAATACTACAGACGATTGTCATTTTGAGTTAAGACGTACGTCTTTGAAATATTATATTAAATAAAAAGGATAGGTTGTCTAGGAGATAGTCTTATGATATTCGACTTGTCAAATTATTTCAATATTGTTGTTTATTGACTTTGTTTCCGGTATTCTGACTTCTAGGTTAAGCATTCTTCCAATTTGAATATTTAGTTTATCAAAAATTACAAAATCTGGTTTTTTGAGAACAATACTGATAATAAATAGTAATATCAATTAGTGGCAATAAGTACGAAATTGTTTGATTATTACTTTGACATTTCTAACCTATTTATTTTACAGAATATTTCTTAGATGCCAAGTAAACCTCTTGGTTCTCAAGCGAAATAGCTTGTATTAAATCTTACAGCCTATTAACAGGTAAAGGAGAATGGTGGACCATTTATGTCCATCGACCGCGTTCATGAGGTAATTCACGTAATCAGTTAGATAAGGCGGTATTATGAAATAAGTTTTATTTTACACTACACTACACTATTAAACATCGCAACATTCAGAATCCAGTCTTATCGTCTCCTAGCAAAAAAAGGTCTTGTAAGAAGCCAAAAACTAAGGACGTAGCAGAAGCAACTAAAATGGAAGTTCGAAATACTGTTTATGACATGTATAAAGAAAGTATGTTTTTAATATATTGTAAATATTTATTACATGTTAAAATTTTTCAGAAAAACATCTTACCTTAAAAAATTTAAGCAATGTTTTGGCTATGAAAGAATTTGTTCATACATGTACAACTACTTTAGCAATATTGCTTAAAGATATTGGTTTTAAATATAAGAAAGAGTGTAAAAGGAGAGCGCTCACAGAGAAATTAAATATAGTCTGAATGAGAAATGTATTTTTAAGGGAATATATGAATAACTTAAATTCAACTTTATGTCAGTTTATGTTCCTTGATGAAATTTGAATCTTTTCGAAAGAGAATAGAATGAAATCCTGGCAAAATGATAATATAAAAAGTGTTAGGAAACCCAAAGACTATGATGGTAAACGGTTTATTATTATACATATTGGAACAGAAAATGGCTTCATTAAAGGAGTTAGTCTGATTTTTCCACCAAAAACAATCACTGGTGATTACCATGGAGAAATGAATGGCGACTCCTTTAAGCAATGAGTAAATGATCAGCTTATACCAAATCTTGAGGTACCATCACTTATAATAATAGATAATGCTCCTTATCATAGCGCTAGTCAAAACAAACAACCAAATACCTCCTCAAAAAAACAGAAATTATGGAATGGTTGAGAAAAAAAGATGGAAGCTATTCACCTGCAATGACTAAGAATGAATTAATTCAATTAGTAAAATATCATAAAGAAGAGAAGATATTTATTATAAGTGAAATAATGTGAGTGGACATGAAGTTTTAAGATTACCTCTGTACCATTGTGACTTGAACGCAATTGAAATGATTTGGACTAAGGTTAAAAACTATTATAATTCAAATATTGGAAGAAATGGTTATTCAGATGAAAGAGTTAAAGAAATGTGTAATGAAGCTTTGCAACAGTGTGATGAAATTACTTGGTATAATTGTGCTAGGCATGCGGATAATTTAATTAAAAAATGGCATGAGAAGGAGCAATTTCTTGATAGGGCAGAGATTGCTCTAATAATAATGTAAATGACTCAAGTTTTGAGTCAGAATCAAAAACTGACTAGTTTTCATTCATTTTTGTAATATATACTCCATTTACATTAAAAATAACATACCTATTGCAAATAATACAAGTAATATTTTTGAGGTTTTATTTGGATGAATCAGGGAAGTTTACTTCTATAAAAGTTCACTAAACATTAATAAGCAGGTAACTATCTTATTTTGACAAAATATTTTTGTATTTATATTTTGTAGAAGTTTAATATGGTTACATTAATACTGCCATAAAAATCATCAATGTGTATCATTTGCATGCACATAATATAAAGCAGCGAAGAAATTACTGCCACTGGTTCAACGAAACATTACATGATAAAGATCTCGTGGCAAAGTTTTATATGGATGAAGTTTGTTTTTTTCTTATTGGTAGTGTACTAACCTGCAAAATTATCAAATGTAGTTATCAGAAAATCCTCATGTGTTTGTTAAATATTATCTTCATCTAATAAAGAATAATATGGATTTGGATTGTATTATTATACCATTATTTTCTTAAGAAACAATAAAATATTAAATGTAGACTATATAAATGTTTATTTTATGTATAATTTTATAAATGTAATTTGACAACATATATTTACAACTTTCAAAAGGTTTTAATTCTTTTTCAAAGAGTTACGAACATAACTTTTACATTCTTTTCCAATATATTTAAATTTATTTAAAATATAAACAATATAAAAGTTAAGTAGAAATCTAAATTATTCATCAAATTAATACATTCCCAATCTTCTTAACCCAGATATAGTGCAAGAAAATGATTTTGGTAGGTATGTCATTCTTAATAATGCAAACATTTTTAACACTAAAGATCTTTTCAATACCTCATTTCACTATTGATATGACTTGAAATATTTCTTTTTAAATAAATTTTTGATCGAGTATTTTCGTGAGTTTATAATTATAAATAACATTTAAAATAATTTGTTCAAATATTAAAGTAATAATTTCGGCATAGTTTTCTTGGATAGAATATATTTATACAGAACTAGAAAAGAAACAATACTTTTGAACTATTAATGTTCCCACTTTACTCATTATTATTATTTTGACATGTAGGTTATGTATATGCTTTCTTTGGTTATATTGCAAGTAACATACTAAAATTTTGACAATATTGAAACATGACGTTTATATTTTATGATGACAAACGGTTGTTTCCGCGATTGAATACTGACTTCATTTGACTCTGCAGTACTGATTTGAATCATATGCTTCGAATTTGACCTTGAACTGAAAACTTATACTTTATGAACTATACACTGTGAGCAACAATGATTGACACGTCTGAAGTTGCAGCTTCATTAACGCGTTATCAAAAATATATTCCATATATCAATTCTTGTTACCTTCATATGTCAGAAAGCGGTAAAATTGTCAATTTTCAATACATAGTGCAATGCATAGTGGATTTTTCCCCGCAAATAATTTGAAAAATTTTATTATTTATGAATGTATTTTTATGTTGAACTGATTTATATTTTTGACTAGTGTAGTTGTAGCACGCCGTTTTGCTTTTCTGTATCCGCAGACACTAATGTACTCTGAAGTTAGAAGGTCGTGTGTTGAGAAGATAAATTTTTATCTTTGTTAATTAACTTCGTGATTTGATTTAATTGTGTTGGTGTTTGAATTCATTACCGAGATAGTTATACGAGTTTGTTGTTCTCGTAATTGTTTAATTAGTGGCTTTCTAACTCAGGTGTCTCGAGAAAAATTTTTTTTTTTTTATACTATGTAAGTAATTTATTTTATAAGATATTATTCTTATTATCTTTATTATTAGTAATTTGAATGATTTGCATTTTGTATTTTCCATTGTGTTAACTTTGATATATATTTTAATATTAGGCATTTGAAATAAATGACAAAGAAGGTTTTTAAAGTTTCTAATTAAAAAATATCTGTAACTTTAAAATTTTATGCGTTGGTATATCAAGGGCATTATTTCATGTGGTTTGCACATGCGTTTAGAGTTTGTTTCGGGCTGTCATATCACGTTGTTTACTTTGTTTATTGAGGGAGAAATTGAAAAGCATCTTTGGAATTTATTAGTTTAATTTTGCTCGGTTGTCACTAAGGAAGTTTTTTATTATATGCTACGGTCATTTTCATATAATATTTTTACCTTAATAATATTGTTTAATGACGCAATATTATAATGGACACTGACGGGGAATCCTAAAATGTCCAATATATGGAGGTGTCCAAAATGTGGAGGTGAAAAAAAAACGAAAAAAAATATTCATTCTCATATCAATTTAATCACACATAATAAGACGAAAGTCGAAAAAAATTTACAATCCTTAATACACATATGTACATACATACATATTTTATGCTAGATTTTACATGAAATAATCATTAATTGTTGTTTGTCTTGCTTTTTTCATTTTGTGTTTAAATATCTCAGATTCACATTCAAGAAGAGCTTGAGAAATATTGTTAGCAATGTTAAAACTGTTAGTGCTTAAGAAATAGTTCTCAAGATCTTTTAGTTTTTGATGGGCGTATGAAATATTTGATATACTAGTTACAAATTCCTCTTCAATCTCATTTTCCATTTCATCACTGATATCAGTAATTTCATCGATACAATCTATAATGGAAACATTAGGATTTTCGGTAAATAACTCATTATCAATTAATGCGTATGTGCTTAAATCTAAATTAGTGATGTTAAAATTGGGAAATAAAAATGCTAATGGTATATTATCTTCTATATCGCACTCTGCACTTAGATCACTGTCACTTTGATTGAATCCGCATTTTTGAAAACAGTTTCTTACGGTCACAGGCGAGAGTTTTTTCCAAGCAGCTGATATCCATATTAATGCAGTGACTACCGTAATGTTTTTTTCTACCATTTCTAGTGAATTTTCAGTATCCATTAACGCCAAAAGCCTTTTTACAAGCATGCTCCGGTAAATTACCTTAAAGTTTTGAATCTCACCCTGGTCCATAGGTTGACAATGCGAGGTAGTATTTGGAGGCAGAAAAACCAATTTTACGTTTTCCAATGAAATCTTCGGATGAGAAGTGGCATTATCAAGAAACAAAATTACATGCCTTTTTTCTTTCTTCATCTTGTTATCAAAGTTCTTTAACCAAGCTGACATAATATCCAAAGTCATCCACGCTTTTTTGTTAGATATCCATCCTATCGGCAACTTATCCACATGAGCTCCTTTAAAACATCTAGGTTTCTTACTTTTACCGATGACTAACGGCCTTTCCTTATCACCCTCCATATTTGAACACAACAATATAGTTAGTCGTTCTTTTGCAGATTTTCCTCCGGCACATTTATCACTTCTTAACGCAAATGTTTTTGTCGGAAGGGCGCGGAAAAATAAACCGGTTTCATCAGCATTAAAAATATCTTTCGGAGAGTAATCTTTGCATATTGATTGCAACTTGACTTTCCAATCGTCTACATTTTGCATGTTTACATAGGCAGATTCACTACACACACTTTTAAATGATATTTTATGTCTTTGATAATATTTCTCCAACCAACCATTAGACGCTTTGAATTCGGTGAGTTGTAAACTTTGTGCTACTTCCAGCGCCTTTTCTTTGAGTAGGGGTCCTGACATGGGAATATTTTTGTTTCGCACCTTACAGAACCAGTTGAACACTGCTCCGTCGATTGCTAAACCACTAGTTTTTGGAAACTTCCTTTTTTGAGCTAGGTTTCCATTTTTCTCGAAAAGTTCTTTTATTTCACTTTTTTTTCACTATATCACTAATTTGCGACTTTCCGACACCAAACTTTTCCGCGAGCTTTCGGACACTTAAGCTTTGCTGTTCACTAACCGCAATAATATCAATTTTATCATGGATTGTGAACCGCTTTCTTTTACTAGAATCCATGTTGACACTATCAAAGGCTAGTTCAAACTGATTCAAAATATCACTCCACTTATCACCTGACGAGTAGGCCAGTGGTAAACCGTCGTTCCTTTGTATTATGGGAAAAACCCGAGTAGATATACTTCCACGTGTGCACTTTGTACATACATATGTATTATGGGAAAAACCCGTGTAGATATACTTCCACGTGTGCAGCAATAAAAGTACATACATACATAATTGCAAAATTTTATTCGGTGCCTCCCGTCTTGTCTGTCCTTAATTAAGAGATATATTTACAGATGTTTTATGGCTTCGGTGAAATAAAGGGTGTCCGCGTCCGATTTATGGAGGGTCCAATATTAGGAGTGACTATTGTTAAGAAAACCCATTATAAAATTTCGTACCACCAAAAATGTCCATTTTTTAGAGGTGTCCGATTGTCGGAGGTGTCCATAATTAGAGGTTTTACTGTACTTCATAAAGATATTTTTTTTTGATTTTTTTTGATTGTTGTATTAAAGTTTCATTTAAAGTTTATTGTATTTTTTATTTAACATTACTTCAAGAAGTTTACAAGTAACTTAAAGCAATTTAATTAAAACATTTGTTAAAACTCTTTTACTGGCGCATTATAAATTTGTAGAAGAGAAAAACCACGTTTTCCAATTGGAACGCTGAGGGAAAAGCAGTCTCATCTGGAAAATATACCGACTGAATATCCAAGCTGGACAGATTGGTTGTGAATTGTGAATAATCAAATTACAAAATCACAATTCATAGCAATATGTTTTTATCCATATGCGTATGTGTTTCTCTATTTGCTGTTTCTCTTATTAATAATTTGCTATTTAGTATTGTAAAATTTGTCTTTTCCGGGTTCTTAAATAAAACTAACGGTAACGTAGACACACACTATATTAATAATAAAAACGAATAAAAATATAAAAACCAATTACTAACAATAAGCACATCTATGTATTTGTATTTATGTAAGTTCACTCGGCGATAATTCGATATCGAATGAATCTCTCCCTCCATTTCCAGTCTTCTTATAGTCTATAGACCTTTGGGAATATCCCCGAAGTTCCTCGGTCTTTCTAGAGACGGTGGTATGTTCGCGCATGTAAGTCATTGTTAGACTGTTCGCGAATATTGTGGTTAACTCACATCACATTATTGTACATATTAAAACCTTTCTTTCTAAAGATACATTGTCGTGCCTGCTCGGAAAAAATTGGTATGTGAAATAATTTAAAATGAATGCGCGTAAAAATTAAATTAAATGATAAATACGTCTTACTTTCAGGTTAGAATGTTCACAGACGACCAAAATATGTTTATTTTAGAAGCCTATTCCGTACTGGAGAAAGAGACGAAGATAGTGTTTGGAAGTATTCATTTATGTCTTGCTTTAACCAATTTGAAGAAGCTTTTCCTAGTGAAGAAATCAAAAGATACGTTTCGCCAACATACACGTCGTGTTGTAGATCGTTTTCGTGATACAGGCAGTATATGTAAAGGGAAATCATCTGGTAGACCTAAGGTTTAACGGAAGGCGCTGTAGAGGATCTACGCCAAAGAGTAGAGCACAGTCCTAAAAAATCATTACGGAAATTATTACTACAGACAGGTATTGCTTCTATTGCATATTTGACAGTTGCTTATTATCATGTCATTTTACAGAAATTTCTTACGGTTCGTGTTGCACTGCTTTAAAGAAAGTGTTACTACATATGACACTATACAGGGTGATTCTTAATATATGCGACAAACTTTAGGAGCTGATTCCTGGGGTTATTTTGATCATAAAAGTTCATAAGAACATATGTCCAAAACCGCTTAGTTCAGAAGTTATACAATGTTTAATAGAAAGTTAAAATAATAAATGGTTTTATTATAAATTAACAAAATAATTAGTAAAACAAAATTAACTTATAGTAACTGTTGAAAATGACCGCCCCCAACTGCACTACAAGCTGCTATCCTCCGTCGTATTGACTGGCGAGTCCGTTCGAAAATACCAGGGGTATTTCGAATTGTTTCAAAAGCTGCTATAATACGATTTCTTAGTTCATCGACATTTTCCATGGGAGTCGTGTAAACTAATGATTTAAGGTGGCCCCAGAGAAAAAAGTCCAATGAATTTAAGTCTGGAGACCGAGGAGGCCATGGTTGTGGACCTCCCCGTCCTATCCACCGATTTGGATACGTACTGTTCAGAAACTCGCGAGCAAGTAAACTAAAATGCGCTGGAGCACCGTCATGCATAAAATACATTTGTAATCTTAACTAACGTAAGCACATATGTCCAAAACCGCTTAGTTCAGAAGTTATACAATGTTTAATAGAAAGTTAAAATAATAAATGGTTTTATTATAAATTAACAAAATAATTAGTAAAACAAAATTAACTTATAGTAAATGTTGAAAATGACCGCTTCCAACTGTAATACAAGCTCGTAAACAAGTCTGTGCCTGTTTCTCTATTATGCGTAGTGGTCGCGTTGTCGATGCTAATCAGATGGTGTTTACCAGTTGCTCAAGAAGCACGTGTTGTGATTATGTACGGTATTTACGAATTGTTTATTTGTTATTTCAATATTTGTTAATAGTATCAGAGTATTCATTCAGTTTATTGCCAGTTTCTGTGGCCTCCTCGGTCTCCAGACTTAAATTCATTGGACTTTTTTCTCTGGGGCCACCTTAAATCATTAGTTTACACGACTCGCATGGAAAATGTCTATGAACTAAGAAATCGTATTATAGCAGCTTTTGAAACAATTCGAAATACCCCTGGTATTTTCGAACGGACTCGCCAGTCAATACGACGGAGGATAGCAGCTTGTAGTGCAGTTGGGGGCGGTCATTTTCAACAGTTACTATAAGTTAATTTTGTTTTACTAATTATTTTGTTAATTTTTAATAAAACCATTTATTATTTTAACTTTCTATTAAACATTGTATAACTTCTGAACTAAGCGGTTTTGGACATATGTTCTTATGAACTTTTATGATCAAAATAACCCCAGGAATCAGCTCCTAAAGTTTGTCGCATATATTAAGAATCACCCTGTATAACAAGAGAGCAGTCCAAGAGCTCTTGCCGTTAGATTTGGAGAAGCGTGTAAATTACTGTCAGTGGTTTAATGCTACTCTAAATAATGATGATGTACTTGATGTAACCTTCTTTAGTGATGAAGCATGGTTTCACTTAAGTGGCTTTATCAATTCACAAAATTACAGGGTGTGGTCTTTCGAAATGTATTTCATGAAACACTACTGCATCATCTAAAAGTTAGGGAATGGATTGCAATGTCAAGAAGAAAAATAATTCAATTTTCATTTACAACAATATAAATGCTCAACATTACATAGACCAAATATTGCAACCATTTGTTAATGAATTACATGATGATGAACTACAGGCGGGATATTTTCAACAAGATAATGCAACGACACACACAGCTGCTGTTACAATGGAATTCCTGCAACAGTTTTATGATAACCGTTTAATAAGCAGAAATATTTGGCCCCTAAGGTCTCCCGATCTAACACCACTTGAACATTTTGTTTGGTCATTTAAAAAATAAGGTATTTAAAAATTTTATTCACACAATAGTACAAAGTACAAAGTAATAATAGAACTTGTGACGAATGAAGTAAATGCCATAACACCAGAAATTCTTAGAAAAGTTTTCAATAATATGAAATCTCGTATTAATTTATGCGTACAAACCAATGGAGAGCACCTTGAACATATGTTGTAAATATTGTTTATAATATTGTATGTTTTATATTTAATAAATGTGTATCTTGTTTATTATTCTACTCCAGTGTTTATCTAAGCTTCTTTGATTAGTTTCATAATTAACTAATTTGTTGTAGATCTCGGTTTCCGGGTTGGAACCGCGTCGAGTTAGGATCGGGTTCACTCCGAGGTTTGGTGTTACGATGTCTCACTATAGTACGGTGTATGTCGTGGGCGTTATAATTATTCTGGAGCAGGGTGTCAGAAAGTAAGTTCGGAAGGTAGTGCCTAGGTTCTGAAATAGAAAACGCACGATGTACAAGAGTATTGATGACCGCTTGTTTGTGTGCCGGGTGATGATTGGAAAACCCGTTCAGATATCGGTCCGTATGAGTCGGTTTCCTGTAAACCCTGTGGCCCAGTTTGCCATTGATATTGCGGGTCACTAAGACGTCTAAAAATGGGAGCCTTCCGTCTGATTCCACCTCCATGGTAAAGCAAATGTCCCGGTGCTGGGAGTTTAGAAAAAGTAAGGATTCATCTAAAGACTGCCGCTCACCTCTTACCTCTTACCCTCGGTTAAAGACAAAATATCTCCGCTCCAAGCACAAGTAGTGTATCGCATTCCGTGTTCGTGTGGCAGTGTGTACATTGGCGAAACTAAGCGGCCAGTCGGTGTGGGTGTATCCGAACATGAACGTTGTACTAGACTGTTACATATAGCCGGTTCAGCACTGGCAGAACACAAACTCAACTCCGGTCATCAAATTCTATTCAAAGATGTCAAGCTTCTGTCCCGTGAATCGCATTATTTCCCTAGGAAAATCCGTGAATCTATTGAAATTTACAAACATTCCCGCAATCTCAATAGAGACTATGGCCATGCGTTACATCCAACGTGGCAAACTCTACCGAACTCTACAAACAATTACCACGCCCATACGACGCATGCCATTGGCTCATTGTCCCAAGCCAATAGCAGGCCACCATCTGACCCGTTCCCCCCTATATAAGTTGTGCGGGTCTCTGTCATAGCATCCTTCAAGCTACTGCGAAACGACGAACATTTACGTACAGCCCTGAAGATGTCCCTTGAAACAGTGGACGAAATGTTGGCAATTACGCCTAACTCGACGCGGTTCCAACCCGGAAACCGAGATCTACATCTAGAGAACGACCGCGGAAACCTACACCTACATTTAACTAATTTGTTGTTAATACAAAATAACCTAATTGAACAGCGTTTAATTGTCATTAATTTCAGTCCTTTCTCAAATGTCAATTGTGATTCTTGTGAACTTAATATTTTACTTTACGACAATGAATGCAGTAACGGTACACAATATTTATTATGCGGCAATGACCCTTTTCGAATAGAACGGCACATATCAATCACTTTTGCTCACACTGTACTTAGCATTAGTGATTCTTCAAAGAGTATAGTATAGTATACAGTTTAATTTTGACGTGATACGCAAAAACTAAGATGATTTTCGGATTCAGCACACCCGAATTAGTAAAAAACAAGTCACACTTAGAACAAAAAATCGTGTTGGCCAGTGTAACTTTTTTTTAACTTTGAAACAGATTACAAGATGGCGCTCTGTTTCTTAATTCTTATTTAAAATATTGTAATAGATATTACTGTACATATTAGGTACCAGAATAACAATTTCAATACCAATGAGCATAAAACAAACAATAACAGTGGTTTAAATTTAATTGAATTAAGCCGAATCCTAAAATGTATTTATGTAAATAAGGTACCCTGTTGCATTTGATTCCAATTAACTTAAGTTATTTATTTTCTCAATCGGCAACGAGAAAAACAACAGAAAATATTGTTTCTCAGTGGCACCTTATAATTCGCCCAACAGATAATACAAAATCCATGTGGAATAAAGACAAATCTGTCATTAGACCTGACTTCTTATCACAACATAAAAACAACGAAGGTTAACTTCGAGAAATTCACACAATTCCGACGAAAATCTTTTCGAATAGAGGATGTTTCCTTATACCCTGGTGAGTCAACAGGACAATAGGAAGCATACTCAAGAGCCTAATCACAAAGCTTGTATCTAAATGGAAGTTCGACGCCAAACGAGCCCGTTGGCATTCTCTGTTTCACGTTGCCCCAATCAGACACATCAAACAATTTTCTGCGAGAAAAAATAATCATCCCCAGCGCTGGGGAACGATGCAAGAATACTGTACAATATCAGCTAAGATAAAAATGGATTGTGCCGAGTCCAGCAAATAATGAGAACGAAAGAAAAGAGACGAAATTTCGTACTTAATTAAAAATAGGAATTCTAATTTCTGCGGTATGTAAATGTGTCGGGAGGGAGATATAACAACGAGAGAAAAGAACTTTTAATTTGGTCATAAATTATAAAAACGTTGAACCAAAAGAAAGGAATGTCTCACAAACAAAATATTTTTGCGCTGTCACAGAGAGAGATATATGACTGTGATGGTAAAGAAATTTTCGGTGAAATTTAAGTTGACGTTAACAGGTTGCGGAATATTGATAGGATTATTGAATTGTACGGGTTATTACTGTTCAAATACTGAAAGAAGAGAACACGGTTTCGACAAAGATGTGATCTGCGTTATTAAGAAGTAGTTCATTTCATTTGAATCAGATTCATTGCACTACGGGTTGGAAATATTTTATAGCGATTTTAAGATATCTTTTAGTAGCATCGTTTTATTATTTTACATAGATTATCTAAAATCGAATACTTAGCTAGACAAATTTATTAACATTGTAATATACATAAGCACAGATAACAGCTCAGGTATTGCCAATGTTATGAAGAGTGAGTATGGCAACCTATTTACTATTCCCTCAGATATCGTGAACGCTTTTGAGGTTTAGGTATCGTTAGTAGTCTATACATATTCATTAAGGTCTAGCTATCAACCGCATATGAGCTGTACTTATGCTAAAGCTATTGATATTCCCCTACTTGAAGAATCTAATTTATTGGGAGTCCCAATCATGACAACATGACAACTTATAGCTTTCTGATTAAGGACTGTTCCATTGTTTTTATCAAACCGCTTGCGATTTTGTTTAAACTCTATGTTTTACAACAGTAATCTAATTAATAATTATTGTTCAATAGCAATAATAAATAACTTCGCCAAGGTATTCGAAAGATGTAATCATTATATATTTCCGCAATTCAAACAAGTTTTATTTGATGATCAGCATGACTTCGTGACTGAGCCATCAACGGTTACATATTTGTCTGTTCTTATTCAATAATTGTCAGAGTGTCTAGATAAGAATGAACAAGTTGATGTCATCTATACTAACTCCTATAAAGTTTGCGATAATATAGATCACTAGCTATACTTATTTTTCAACTTGACTTAGTTGATTTTACCCCGGCTTTAATATAATTGTTTTGGACTTACTTATGTGATGACAGGACTCAATTTGTTTATTATAGTGGTCAACGATCTAAATGTTTTTCGCCGACTCTAAAAGTACCTCAGTGAAGTAACCGTGGGCTGTTGTCATGTCAAAGTTCTAATGATATTTAATTTTCATATTATAGTTTAAATACTTTAAATATGTTTATTGCTGTATTATTGATTTAATGTTAAATAATAAAATCTACAAATAATAATGAAAAAAAATTCAATAATTTAGTAAAAGTTGTTCTAAATAATTAATTGTACACTAACATACACTTCAATATTGTTTCGGCAAATTTTCGCTTCATCAGGTGATGATAATTGAATAACTTTTACGAAATCATGTACAGCCTCATTCCTACAAAAGAGTGGAGTTATTACAAATGGGGGTGTTATTACCAACTTAGAAATCCACTAAAGGGAAGTGATTTAATTCTGTTAAATTTATAGTTTAGTTCTAGGCACTGATTGGCAAATGTTGAGTCCATCTTTTTAAATTATTGTAGCTATTGTAGCTGAGTTCATACATTAGGAATGACAAAGTTAAAATAGAAAGAAAAGCGAACCATGATGAAGCAGTCGCGTGGTGGCCAAAAACTAAGCAAAAAGGAGTTAATAGACTTTTAAGTGCCATAAGAAAATTAGCGTGTCTGAGTATCACAGAGGCCATGAGAACAACTCCTACACCTACGTTCGAGGTGATACGAAACCTCTAGATATCTATATACAAGGAGAAGTAAGAGTCTTCAATGGATCAGATAAATTCCGTCTGGACGAGTGGACTATTTTGTATTTCCTATCAAAGTGAATTTTGGAATAGCCTGTAGACCAAATACAAGGCCAACCACCAACAAGGCAAGTTTACGGCACTGACTACCGTAAGCTAATAGAGGAACACAAAGCAAATCCCATTACAAGGAAAGGATGCGATGCTATCGTTCAAAAATTCCGCTTTGATAGGAAATACGAAATAGTCATACCACAATAGGAAGAAGTGGGGAAAAGGCCCACTTGTCCAGACGAAATTTATCTGACACATCGAAGACTCTAAAACAGAAAAAATTGCCGATACCGTACAAAAACGTAAAATCACGCAGGTTGTATGCATGCTAGCCATTTTATTACAAATTTTAAGATATCTTAATAGCTCTGCTGGAACAAGTAGAGAATGGGAACACATGGTTATGCCACATGATTGGCGGGCACACTCTGTTCGTGTCGTAGGGTTCCATTTCCACTAAAATGCCGTTCCATGTTTCGTATTCTCTTCAGTTGTCCGTTATAACTTATCTATAGCACTGGATTCAGTTCAAGTTAAATCTAAACTTATACGGGATTGTGAGTGTGTCCTAACCGAGCTCAGTTATCATAAAAAATTGTTAACTTTGCATCTCAGAGCACGAAGGCCATAAGTCTAATGACTTTTTCTAAAAAGTCTGAAGCCTTGCTTCGATATTCAAAAACAAATAGCGATGCAAAGGTGGGCCGAAAGTAGATCCAGACAGACAAAACAGTTCTTTAGGAAACATTCACCCAAATTTACAACAGACCTCCTGAACAAAGACTGTTAAGATGATTAGTGAACTTATTAACGGAGCGTTGTAAGTTTAAGAAACATATGAAAAATATGGAATTAACTTAAGAAACGGTATGTACATTCTGCCACGAGTCATACTACAGCCAATGCGAATATTTGTCAATAACGCGATTATTACAAATGGGAGATCGATAGCCCAATGGGTAACTATATTTAAAAGGGCCGAAAGTATTATAACTAGACATGGACTGAATAGGCTCCAGTAGAATAGATTCTATGATCACCTCAAGTAGAATAGATCACCTCAAGTAGAATAGATTCTATGATCACCTCAAGTAATCTATTTGTCTATCTATCTGTTCTTGTTCGTTCTTCTCCTCCATTCCTGCTTGTTTCTCTTGATCTCATCAAATTTAAAAAATTTTTTTTTTAAATTATCTTGTTACGTTATTTTACCGAACCATTCTGGTCGAGCGTGATTCTATACATCGAATTGAACTAGCCTGGTCTAGCATATGTGTATTTAACCAATGAGGCCGCCGACAGACAACGTCGGACGACGCTAGCCTCTATGTACAAACGTATTAAGATCTTGGGTGTAATCTAGCGGATGACATAGCATTTTTGTTTGAATTTTCGTTCAAGAAATCCTCGAAGCTGGGTGTGTGTTAAAATTTAAGGCAGTTTATATGTTGTGTAATATCGTGCTATTTTCGAATAAAAGTACCCCTTGCGGGGATTTCGCTGTCTTAACCTGCCGCTAATGTTCTTTAGTGAAAAACCTTTCGTTGATATATACGCACAAGTGCCTGATTTATCAGTTATTTAGCCCGTGTCCATCCTAAACGGGAAAAGTAACCCAGTTGTGAGCTAACTTAGATAACTAATTTAGAGAGAACTAATTACGGACCGAATCAATGATCTAAGATTTGGTACCGCCCTACCTAATAACGACCATACTTCCGACGACACCTCTTGCACTGGTGGAATAAGACCTTCTTACACCTATCCGGTCGAAGCTAAGTGTATTACAATATAATTTCTTGTCTTGGTTTATGAATGTGATTCATATTACGAGTCTGTTGCTATTCATATAAATCTAATTCATTTCATATAGTAATATTTGCATTTAATACCTTATGTTGTGCTGTTTTAAATAGTTTATGTTCACATGTATTTTCGTAAATTTGCATTTAACTTATGTATATTAAAGGAAATCTCTGGTAATAAGTATTCTCCGTTCAGGAATGTCAAATTTTTAGTATAACTCATTTTTATATACAGGTCTGTTTGTAATTATATACCTTTATGTTTGTTGATATATATTTTGGGAAAACGTATTTAGTAAATATAGTTATGTCTTTGTGCCGTTGTTGATTAATATATTGCATTTAAATCCCTTTTTTAGACATTACGCCTTGTGAGTACGTTATATGGTATATGCTCTCCATGTGACGTGTGAACTCTAGTTACAATTTAACCGTAATTCACGATGGCATTATTCTCTTTTACAGGGTCGTTCAAAAAGCGCCCCTGTTTTGAATCCCTTGGTAAATTTTTGTTTGTCAGTTGGCGACATTCTTTTTTGTATTGTTTCGACACCCATAAACATTCCGATTATGGTCAAAGTCTGTGTCTAGTCATAGATCAGTTTATTATTGCGCAACGCGTGCTAATTTTGCAAACGTTTTATCAGAACGGAGTAAGTAATGTAGTAACTGTCAGGTGACTTCGTGCTATTCTAGGGCGTGATGAAGCACCGAATGAATCAACAGTTCGCGGACTTATGAAACAGATCAATGAAACGGGTTCTACAGTGAACGTTAACAAGTTCTGGATGTCATAGTTCTGGCCGATCTGAGCAAAACATTGCGGTGGTTCGTGATAGTGTAGCTGTTACTCCAATGAAATCGGTTCTTCGCCATTCCCAAGAGTTTGGCATAGGATGTTCTTCAGTACGGAGAATTCTCCAGTATAATCTCCATTACCACCCATACAAAATTCAGTTGAAAGTGGACGATGACCAGAAAAGGCGGTAGTCCATTGATTGGTTTCAGAGAAGAAGACAGGCGGACGATGGGTTTGCGAGCAAAATTACCTTCAGTGACGAAGCGTACTTCCATTTAAATGGATTTATGAATAAGTAGATCTGTCGCATCTAAGGGTCAGAAAATCCTTGCATTATTCAAGAAAGGGAAATGCATCCATGACGAGTGACAGTTTGTTGCGTCTTTTGGGGGGGGGGGGGGGCGGCATCATCGGGCCTTATTTTTTTGAAGATGAGGCAAGACAAGCTGTGACAGTTAATGGAAACCGATACCGTGCGATGATAAGCGATTTTCTGTGGCCTCATTTGGATAGAATGAACATTCACAAGTTCTGGTTTCAGCAGGATTGTGCCACCTGCCACGCTTCTCGCGAAACAATTCAGTTGCTCCACGGGCGGTTGCCGGATCGCCTCATTTCGTATAATGCTGACCATCAATGGCCACCAAGATCATGTGACTTAACTCCTTGTCACTTTTTTCTTTGGGGTGCTCTTAAATTATTGGTGTATATCAATAAACCATGAAACATCCCTGACTTGAATAAAGAATTTCGACGGGTTGTTGGCGAGATCCAAGTTAGAACTTGTCAAGCCATCATAGCAAATTTCACGGAGAGTACTTGCATGCCAGCGCAGTAGATGTGCTCATATGCCCGACATCATTTTCCATACTTGAAATGGGAAGGTTTGATGAACATGTTTATGTATTTTGTTTAAGTGTTTTGCAAAAATGAAGGCGTGCTTTTTATGACTCTTTATTATAGTCAGATACTCATTAACGTTTCGATAAAAACCTACATCTTCACTGACGTAGTCCGGGTACTAGCTAGTTAAATTGTATCTTTACCATCAACCCTCCCACACAGACAAGTCGTTGGACTTAGCGCATCTGTAGCAAGTTTTGCGAGATCTATTTTTGCTATTTGTCGGTAGCATCCTTCCTAATTATTATGCATGTATCGCAGGCTTACGTAACTAAGGCTTATTTTCATCTGATTGATTCTAATACTAGTACCTAGAGATATTTCACTCCTAATTTTTAACAACCCTGTATATTTTATATATAGTAATAGTAGTCCTAACTCAAAATTCTTCTTTACAATTCACTTACGGTCATTTAACATTAATATCGGCAATAATAAACTACGTTATTAAGTTATTTAATGCGCAAGGAAATTCATGAAAATGTATTAAACACTAATTCCTCCGCTACTAATAATTTTCAGCAAAATTCCAGCACGCCGAGAAGCCCATAACATGATAAATGTAGAAATTTATGATCTTGTTTACAAGAAAGTGACAGGGTAATATAACCAGATAGCAATGCGGACGAAATGTCTAATATGTAAAAGTTATTTGCATTTCCTTCCTTGTTCTTTTATCCCATGTATATCTATACACACACAGAGAGAGAGAAGCCAATATACATGCATACATACACACTAAGGAGAGAAGCACGCACATATACTAACAAACAGAAGGCGCAAATATTTGCGGTGTTCTAACCAATTCGAGTCATGTGCTTTTGTTTCCTTTTTCGTGAGAGATGGGCAATCGTTCCCGTAGCCCAGTGCATACTGAAAGCATCGAGATCGAGTGGTCAAGAAATGAATCTCTTTGGAATCTCAACCGGCGCCTGCTTGTTATTTTATCCACACATTATTCACAGTTTTGTTGTTACTTATAAAACGAAGGGGAAATAAAATTTTCGTTGGTTGTAATTTACGGTGAGGTATTATAGTTTAAATACGCTGTAAACTGAGGTTTGCGTTCAATTCGTTTCTTTAGAAAAGCGATATAAGTTTTTTATTACAAAAATTGACAATTAGATGATGTGAATACTAAATACCCTTAAAACATTTAAATATTTCCAAAGCTAATCGCCATAATTGTCGATATTGGTCAATAGGTAACCCTTATTGGATGCCAGAAACGTATACACAACATTCGCGGAAATTAAACATTTGAACTGTATTATTGGTCGTCTTTTCATTCATGGTACACTAACTGGACAGAGATATTTAGATCTTTTACATGATTAGGTTGCTCCTAATATTGACGAAGATGGGAAATAACCTGTAAGTGTTTGGTTCCAACAAGATGGAGCATCACTTCATTATACCCTTAACCCATTAGCTTCCCTGATCCCCAAATGGGGTTCGCGAATTTTATTTTTTAACATATTACAAACTGTTATTATCTTTAGTGTAATGTATACTAACTGAATATGAATACTCTGTACTTTCTAGAAAAATTTTATATTTTAGTGTTGGTAACCCTGTAAGCATGTTATGCGCGTTATTTTATAACCTATACTCAAAAGTTGATGGTCGAATATTTACATTATTTCTAATAAAATTTTTTGTACTTATTTGATTAATTTTGTGCCAGTTTTGTGAATTCAAGTAATAATATATTCCTTTAGTTGATATTAGAATAACAGGTGAGCAAATATAATATTTATTATAAAAAATATAGTACAAAACACCTTGATCCCCATTTGGGGATCATGGAATTTATTATGTAAAAAAATCATATGGAGAGCGTTATGTTAGTTTTATTCACAGTTGCTGTTTTTTTTGTTTCCAATTCAGTATGGGTTCTAGAAAATTTCTTACTATCGCAGAACTTGAAGAAATATTGGAAGATGATGATTTTTTTTGCTGATCTGGAACAAGAAGTCATTGATATAGTCGAACTGCCGCACGATAATATCGATGTTAGATCAGATTGCGAAGCATTTGACGATAATATTTTAGAAGACACTGTTCCACAAGACGTTCCTGGACGACTAGAAATCCATTCCAGCGTTCTGAATGTTGATCAAAATCAAGCATCTATAATAAAATCAATAGGTAAATTCTTGCCAAAAACTGTTCCACAAGACGTTCCTGGACAACTAGAAATCCAATCCAGCGCTCTGAATGTTGATCAAAATCAAACATCTATAGTAAAATCAAAAGGTAAATTCTTGCCAAAAAGTGAGTGGAAAAAGCAGGACATAAATTTGACTAATACATCATTTGAAAGCAACAATGTATCTGAATTGAAATCACAGATTATTCAAAACTTGAATTAGACATGTCTAAGCGGTGTGCTAGATGGGTGCTGTGTTTACTAACACCACAGCAAAAACTCAAACCCGTGGAATGTTCTACAGCCATTTTGGAGCGGTTCCAGCAAAATCCAACAGATTTTTTGCCCAAATTTGTGGCTTATAATGAAACTTGGGTTCACTACTACAAAACAGAAAATAAACAGCAATCAAAACAGTGGACTAAACGTGGTGAACCGGCCCCAAAAAAGTCAGTCTATCGGCATTAAAGGTGATCGCTTCCGTTTTCTGGGATGCGAAGGGAATCTTGCTTATCGACTACTTGCCAAAGGGACAAATGATTACTGCACTATACTATTCTAAACTTTAGGATCGATTGAAGGCAGCTATCGTTGAAAAAAGACCCGGAAGGAAGCATAAAAAAATCATTTTCCATCAAGACAATGCTCCAGTTCATACGGGCGGAATTGTCAAAGAAAAATTGGCCAAATTAAACTTCGAAACGCTTGAGCATCTCCCTTATTCACCGGATTAAGCTCCGTCGGACTGTCATCTGTTCCTCAAACTTGAGAAACACCTCGGCTGTATGAAATTTGCTTCGGATGACAAGCTGATAGCTGCCGTTGACCACTATTTTGAGGAGCTCGAGGAAAATGAGTACTGTGAACGCATAAAGAAACTTGAGGATCGACTAAATAAATGTATTGATCTTGAGGGAGATTATGTCGAAAAATAAAACACATTTCATTGAAATATTGTTTTTTGTTATACTTTAATTACCGAATTTTTCAGCTTACCCTCGTATGAATAACATTATAGTTATTATTATTTTTATAGAAAAATGAACACGTCACTTAGAGCTTCTAAACGAAGCAATATTTCGACAATTTATAACAGCAATATGGAACTGTGTCGTTAATGGTTTACACAATAAGTTGTTTAGGTATTGAACGGAAATTAATACGAATAAGAATGAAAAATGAACCCTGGAAAAATGTATCGAAACTTTAATTAATCATCGTACATGTGATATAACTTTTAAACTCTTTGTTGGTTGATTACGGTGTGCGCTTGTAACATTTCGGAATATTAATAACATACTTTAAGAGAGCGACCTAACTTTAGACCCAACCACCAGATGAGACCTTATACAATATTTACTATGAAAGGAGATAGATATCGATGTTCAACGCCTCGGGAAAGTTTTCTTTTACACCACTCCTTACGAATTTTAAATTTTAATGAACTTCTAGAACAGTTTTACTAAGTTCGAAATGGCATGTCTTAGTAACGTTTGTGGCGCCTCCTAAGTGAAATGTGGTGTTTATATATTGATTAGCGGCTTCAATTTGTTTTGGGGAATAATATTGTAACATAAAGCAACACATAATATAATTTTTATTGCGACAACACATTAAATAACATCTTTATTATTAACGACCTGTCTTCTGATTGGTATTTAAAATACATTTTTCCTAATAATGTTTATAATAGATCAATTTTGAAGATTCTGAAAATTTTATGGAATTATTTCTGCATTACAGGTTGATTCGTAAGTTTGTAACAATTTCAATGATGAGAGTGCCATGGAAGAAAATATATTCACATCTCAAAGTTATTTCAATTTCTTATTATTGTTTAATTGAACACAGGAACTAGTGCAACGGGAGGCGCTAGAACTATTTGCGCAATTAGTGAAAGAACAGTACGAAAATGCTTTTCTCGATTTAAAGATCATCATTTTGAAAGAAATAATTCTTGACATTCGTTGGACTTTGATGAGAATCGTCTGAACGCTTTAATTCATGAAGATCCATGCCAATTACGGAGTCGAATGGCATGGATCTTCATGAATTAAAGCGTTCAGACGATTCTCATCAACGCTAATTTTAATAAAGAGAAGGTAGATCATACATTTAACACAAGGCAGGATAATTGTTTGTTACCACCGAAACATAATACTTTTTTTACCAGAAGGGATTAGAGTTTAGAGGATGTATCCTTTACAACAAATTACCAAAAGAAATAAAAGCAATTAACAATTTTTATTTATTTAAGAGAAGTGTCAACGAATGTTTACTGCATGTTCATTGTTACACAATAAATGATTATTTGGCAGCATTTCCATAAGATTCACACATAATATAATTGTATTTTTAATAATATATAATATTATTAAAAATGGGGTGTGAAGAACACAATACAAGTTCATATGTATTTTTGAATGTATCTTCTCCAAAGACGTAGATACGTATTTCACATTTCTACATCTCCAACAGGGGCGTATTGATAATCATGTAGAAATGTGAAATACGTATCTACGTCTTTGGAGAAGATACATTCAAAAATACATATGAACTTGTATTGTGTTCTTCACACCCCATTTTTAATAATATTATATATTATTAAACATACTTTTGTATTATACAAAATTGGTAGGTTTTACCTACTCAAGTATGTTTCAAATTATGTTGTAATATAATTGTAACTATTATATATTATTTGACGTTTTCCAACATGTTATCGCGCTGTATCTATATTTCTTGAACTTTGCTGTACGAAGCATGTCTTCGAAATAAAGTTATTATTATTATTATTATTATTATTATTATTATTATTAATGATGGAATTTTACATTAATTTAATTAGGTTTCAATGTGTTCTCTAATGTTGTTACTTTTTATAATTGCTATTTTTCGTTACCATAAATAATCTGTTCATAATTGTTTTGTTCCAACTACTTATTTGTATTAGTTCAGATATATCTAAAGTAAGTACAATATCAACAAATTCCATAGTAACTTTTGTTACAGATACATAACGAGCCATCGAAAAAATTCATAATTGGAGTAGACTGTGAAATTGGGTTGGTACTTTAGACACTTCCACATAATGACATTTATTATTTGACATTGAAACTATAAGTTTGTGTCAAATTTTTCAAAACTCTTATTAAGAAAATTAAATTTATTTAAAAAATGGTTTTCAACATAGAACAAAAAGCAAAAATTATTGAATATTACTTCCGTACAGGTGTGAAAGTAAATGGCGAGTGGCAGTATTCAATTACGGAATGCATGGCTGATTTTAGTGAAGAACATCCTGAATTAGTGTTTGACTACAATGATTTTTACAATGTTTTGACAAATTGTGTAAAGTTATTCAGAGAGACTGGTAGCGTCCGTCGTAAAACTGGAAGTGGACGGCCATCTAAACGTACAGCTGATAATAATGAAGCCCTTGAGCATATTATTGATGAAAATCCAAAAACATCCATTTCAGTAGTGACCCAACAAACAAATTTATCTTGTGGTACGTGCCAATTCATTCTTAAAAAAGTCTTACATTGTCACCCATACAAGCTGCAATGTTTTCATGAACTTTATCCAGTGGATTATTTAAGACGAGTGGAATTTTGTCAGTGGTTTCAAAATAATCTACACAATCAGGATATCCTTAACACAGTTTTTTTCGCGGATGAGGCCTGGTTTTATCTTTCTGGATATGTTAATTCACAGAATATGAGGTGTTGGTCCTCCGAAAATCCTCATTTTTTGTTGAAAAAACATTGCATCCCCAAAAAGTTGGTGTTTGGGTTGGAATATGTCGAAGAAGATTGGTGGGTACCATTTTTTTTGAAGGTACACTTAATGCTGCACGATATCGCAATGAGATACTCGACTCATTCATAAATCAACTGGATGATGAGGAATTACAAAATGGATATTTCCAACAAGATGCTGCAACAGCAGATACGACCTGAGAAACACCTCAATATCTCAGGGAATTTTTTGATAACAGAATAATAAGCAGGAACACTGAAATCCCATATCCTTCTAAGTCTTGCGATTTAAACATATGTTACTTTTTCGTATGGCCATACATTAAAAATTCGATTTATTCAAAGCCAATTCATAATCTGGAACAACTGAGAATTCGCATAACAGAAAAGTGTGAAGAGATCAACAACTCACCGCAAATGCTGCATAATGTTTTTGCTGGATTGCGGAGAAGAGTTGGTTTGTGATTAGATGTAAATGTACAACATTTTCAACAACTTCTGTAGCTATATGTAAATTTTGATTATGATTTCGATATTAAAGAAATTATTTGTTTTCTTTTTTGTTGTAGTATCATTTCAATGCCATAACCTTTTTTTACAATGAAACCAAATGAAACTGTCAAGCATCAAGTAATGTGTCATCATGTGGAAGTGGCTAAAGTACTAACCCAATTTCACAGTCTACTCCAATTATGAATTTTTTCAATGGCTCTTTATTAATTTTCATAAGGTCTATTTGAGAAAATTTTTATACTTATAATTAATCTATTGACAACTTGACATTGATTTTCAAAATTTGGACTTTTGATTATGTATATATTTATTATAAGTAACATTACTCGTTAATATTTACATAATCTTTATATTTCGTACTTATTACATATCTTTCAGTTTTAATTAAGTACAATATCAACAAATTACATAGTAACTTTTATTAATCCATTAGTTACATACTATTTACAGTTACATATTACTTTTTCCAACTCCCCTTATAGTAAGCATAACATTAATACATTGTTTCTATAGACGTAAGTTGGTTTTACTGAAATGACTGTGACTGTAAGTGTGTAAGTAATTTACTTACGTCCTTTAGGGAAAGAAAGTGCATCAAAACACGTGTTCTACCATATGAATTATGATATGATCATATATTTCTACCCTCTAGAAGGCAATGACATTTTTCTTTTTTAAACTTAAGTTGGTACCATAATTTAAGTTAACTTATTTTGCAGTGTGTGTGTGATATACGTTATTTTATACTGATGACAGATTAGGTTTTGTCATTTTGACAAATAATTACATACAAACGTTTCAGTTGAAAAATAAAAAGTTTAATAATAAAAACAGCTACGTTCAAAGTGAGCTCCTTCATTTTCTATGCATAGCGCAACTCTTCGTCTCATATTATTGAAGGCATTCCTTAAATTATGTGGTGTAATTTCCTCACAGACATTTCAGATAGCATTAGTGAGTTCTTCAATTGTATGTGGACGATTCGTAAATACTCTATTTTTTAGATGTGGATAAATGAAATAGTCCATAATTGTTAAATCCGGAGATCGTGGTGGAAAGTCTACTATTCGATTATCAAAGAATTCATGCAATAATTCCATCGTTTCTCTTGTCTTATGGGCTGTTGCATTATCTTGCTGGAAATATCCCTCGCGGAGCTCATCATCATGTAATTGATTTACAAATGGTAGCAATAAATTAGTACGATATCGTTCTGCATTTATCGTATTATTAAAGAATATTGGACCAATAATCCGTCTACCAGAAACAGCAAGCCAAACGCCTATTTTTTGTGAATGTAAGGGTGTTTCAAGAATTTCATGTGGATTTTCACTAGACCAGATACGCATTGTTTGTTTATTTATATATCCTGATAAATGAATCCATGCTTCATCGGACCAGAAGGATTTGTCAAGAACGTCATCGTTATTAATCGTACCTAAGAACTACTGACAGTAATTAACTCTGGTTACATGATCGATTGGTAAAAGCTCTTGCACGCAATGAAATTTGTATGGAAATTTTTCTGAGTCTTTTTTAAGGATTCTCTGGCAGGTCCAATATGACAGTTGTGTTTGTTGTGAAAGCTTACGAATCGATTTCTTACGTGATTGATTTATTCGTCCCTCAACATCTGCTATATTTTCAACTGTCCGCTTTAGTGGTCTACCAGCACCTGGTTTTCGAGACACAGACCCTGTTTCACGGAATTTAACCACTGACTTTTGAATTAATTGCCGCAAACTGTCATATGTTGTTGGAAAATTTGGAAATTCTGCCCGAAATTCTTCTATACAAGGCTGCAAGGAGTACGACCATTCTCCGTTTTCTAATTTTACACCATTCCTAAAGTATGATTCGATCAGAAAAACTTTATGATTTATTGTAAACATTTTTAAGTGTCAATTAATAAATACATTAATGACAGATGAGTTTTATTTATCAGAATATACACATAAT
The DNA here is from genome assembly GCA_935421215.2 of Melolontha melolontha. NCBI lineage: Eukaryota > Metazoa > Arthropoda > Insecta > Coleoptera > Scarabaeidae > Melolontha > Melolontha melolontha. The sequence goes on along the minus strand of OW285239.1, from coordinate 3,893,533 downwards.
GACAGATGTATTTTATTTGTCACTACCAACACGATATTTTCAAGAAATAATTTCATGGCTTGCTAGAGGGTAAATATAAATGATCATATTGTATTAATTTATATTTATGGTACTATTACAGTTTGTACAATTAGTAACATTATTAACAAAATTGGGATATTTATTTATATTTCTTGGTAATTCAATGTTATTATCACCTATTTTATCAGCAACACTTAATTCCGTGGTTTCATTTGACACTATCATCGCCGAAGATGCTTCAGTTAATTTGTACCCTGATTATCATATAAAACCTTATTAGCAATCGCTTTTTTGTTAGCAATAGAATCGGCTACGTAGGTTTCCGCAATACTACTAGACTTCCAACCCCCGTGCCTCTTTAGTGTGAGAACTTCTACTCCAGTATTCGTTAATAATGTTGTTGACGTTCTTCTGAACGAATGACCTGTATAGAGTTTGGGGTTGTCTAAATTCAGATATTTTGCTATCTTACAAGGTATTTCCGCGATTGTATTTTTACCGACAGGTTGATTATAACATCTCCCTCCATGATAACGCATGAAAAAACGTACATTTGCAATTTTGGATCTAATGTTGACATATTTTTTGACAATTTGCAAATAGCAATAGTTATTTCCTTTAGAGGCTGTAATTGTAAATGTACGCGGCATTCCATTTTTCGAATCTGGTATTGTAACAATAATTATTTCATTTATTTCTTTCACATCTATCAATTTAATTTCGCATAACTCCTGGCCGCGACATGCTCCAGCAATTCCCATTAACATCACTACCTGAAATGTTCAATTTAGAAGAGATTACAATTAAAAGTTTAGCATACCTTCATAAGTAAGTACATATCATCCGGAGCGCTTTCAAGAAATAAATTTATCTCTTCCCTTGTGAACACACATGACTTTTTAGGCCTGTATCCATCATTTTTTCTTTTCAAAAACGCACGTAATTTTGGATACTTTGATATGTCAATATTTTCATTTATAAATAATGTACTCTTGAGCATCGAGTATTCACACCACAAACTGGATGGAGCCTTGAATTTTTTTAGATTTCTCCAGAAAATACGCTAATAGCAGGGACTCCGAAACGATGGTGGTATCCTTAACTTGACACCATTTCTTGAACAATTTGTATGTTAACTCGTAGCGTTTCATCGACTTCTCCGGAAGCAAATCCAAACAAGCCTCTTTCGCTTCGTCTCCTACATTAGGAACACTCATTTTTAAACCACAATTAACACAACTGAATTGTTAAATTTCGTTTTATTTGTGTTTATAAACAATTGTATGTAGGAACTGCCTAGTAACGTTTCAGATGTGTCTAATTTATTAAAATCCGAGGTTGCTCACCGTTACTGTTTATCATGATTACATTTAATTTTTGAGGATTTTATTGTCTGGGGAGTGGGAAAAATGTTATAAGCAACTCGGGAGGTAACATTTACCAGTCTCGAACTCTATTGCAAGTCCTCGGGCAAGCCCTCGGGCGCAAACTAGTCCTCGACTAGTAAATGTTACTTACCTCCCTTATTACTTAAATAACTATTTCATGGGCTCTATTTGATAAATTTTTTATAAATTGTCATAATTTAATATACTGACAACTTGACGCTGATTTTCAAAATTTAGGTGTTTAGTTTTTCTATATTTCTGCTTATTAATTAACTGTCTAAAAATTTACCTATATGTGTACTTATTTGATAATAATATATATTATTTCAATGTCTAAGTAACAAAAGAGAACCTTATTTATAATATATGCAAGATTTGCAAGTAATCACTTTGTTTGGTATACGTAACATAATCGTACCTCTGTCCACTTGACCAGACTAGTCTATATAATGCATTCCCAGGGACCAGGGAGTCTCTGCAGATAAAAGCTTTACCCTTAACATTTTTTTTTTTGAAGAGGGTCTTCCGCCTTGTTTATATTTATTATTTACCTCATCATTTTCAATAAATTCTTTCCGTTCCCTTTTCATTTTTGTCACTCGAAGTGGATCGAAGAACGGACTAAATATTTTAGGTTCTCGAGAAAATATTTTCCGTGTCAGTTGTCACGATCAGGGTACAATTTGAATAGATACACAAACAAAGATGCTGTTTTGATGTGATAGTATATAGATGGAATAAGATATAAATAAAGACATATTGAGATGACATTATATAAAGAAATTATTGAAATATTATGGCAAAATTATAGTGACCGGAACTTAAATATATGTTAAAAAATATTAGAAACCATATAATGCATTACACAATTGTAAATGTAATTTTGTTAGATAAAACGATAAACTTAAAGGTTTAATGTGTCAGAAAATGAAGATATGTCATTGGTCAAAAAAAAATCATAAAAATATAAGAGGGTTATTTTTAAAATAAGGTCCGTTTTTGGATAAAAAGAAAAATACTGTAAATACTATTAAAATACCGTATGTGTTAAATATCATTAGGCATAGAGAATCAGCGTATGAGTACATACAATGTATACGTACATGAGAAAGCCAGTCCAATGCCAGCGAAGACCGCGACGACTGAAGATTGTCTCCGATACCGATTGACAGGAAATTTTGCATTCAGTCTAGCTGCGGCCGTTACAGTTTGAAAGCGTACAATAAAATTAATGTATAATGGCTCTTTATACACCCACTGAAAAGCTTTAGTTAGTAAAATGGTTTTATGCTGGCAAGTCTGCAATGAAGTGCATGAATTTGTTTGCGCTGACTTCGTTTTCCTGTGTGAATTTGTCAATTTCATTTATCAAATTTTACGTTTGTGATAATATATCGGTATCGACTGTGTAATTAGAGTTCAATTATTTTAATAATTGCTGTTAGATTGATTTTAAAAGACAATAAAATAATAATTAATAATTCTTCTGACACCGTTCATATTAAAATTCCGGAAATTGTTTACATATTAAGAAGCCGCGCAGATGTACACATTCAAGTATATTTTTGATACATAAAGCTTTTGATAATGTGAATAAAAAGAGAGACAATAATCTATGTGAGAAAATAATTTCAAAATAGAATGAAAACTAATTACTTTAAAATACATTTTAAGAGAGAAATATATTTTTCTTCAATATTAAAATCGCAAAAAATCCAGGAAAAAAGCCTATAGAGTCTTCTGACCTACTTAGAGTCTTCTGACCTACTTAGAGTCTTCTGACATACTTAGAGTCTTCTGACTTACTTAGAGTCTTTTGACTTACTTAGAGTCTTCTGACCTACTTTGAGTCTTCTGACTTACTTAGAGTCTTCTGACCTACTTAGAATCTTCTGACATACTTAGAGTCTTCTGACTTACTTAGAGTCTTCTGACCTACTTAGGGTCTTCTGACCTACTTAGAGTCTTCTGACCTACTTAGAGTCTTCTAACCTACTTAGAGTCTTCTGATCTATTTAGAGTCTTCTGACTTACTTAGAGTCTTCTGATCTATTTAGAGTCTTCTGACTTACTTAGAGTCTTCTGACCTACTTAGAGTCTTCTGACCTATTTAGAGTCTTCTGACTTACTTAGAGTCTTCTGACTTACTTAGAGTCTTCTGAGTTACTTAGAGTCTTCTGACATACGTAGAGTATTCCGACTTATTTAAAATTTTATAATGTAATGTTTTAAGTATTTAAAATACATATACGTTACATGTATTTAAAATTTATAATTTGCCTATTTTCATATTATATAATTTTGAGAAATAAGTTACGGTCCGTTGTAATATCTTTTTTTTTGTAACCTTAACAGTATAATTTTATTCCATTTAAATAATAATTTTACATAAGTCAAACATAGTTGGTGTTTGAAAAATAAAAACTGCTTTTTTTATATTTGTGAAAAGTGTACGAGTGTTTATAAATGTAATTGTCTGTATGTGTTTCTTTTCTGTGGATATCAAATTGAAAAGTATTGTCTGATAATTAAATTCTTTATGTGAAAAAATAATTTCAAAATAGAATGAAAACTAATTACTTTAAAATACATTTTAATAGAGAAATACATTCTTCTTCAATATTAAAATCGCAAAAAATCCAGGAAAAGAGCCTATAGAGTCTTCTGACCTACTTAGAGTCTTCTGGCCTACTTAGAGTCTTCTGACATACTTAGAGTCTTCTGACTTACTTAGAGTCTTCTGACTTACTTAGAGTCTTCTGACCTACTTAGAGTCTTCTGACCTACTTAGAGTATTCTGACCTACTTAGAGTCTTCTGACCTATTTAGAGTCTTCTGACTTACTTAGAGTCTTCTGACCTATTTAGAGTATTCTGACTTACTTAGAGTCTTCTGACTTACTTAGAGTCTTCTGACCTATTTAGAGTCTTCTGACCTACTTGGAGTCTTCTGACTTACTTAGAGTTTTCTGACTTATTTAAAATTTTATAATTGTAATGTTCTAAGTATTTAAAATACATATACGTTACATGTATTTATAATTTATAATTTGCCTATTTTCATATTATATAATTTTGTGAAATAAGTTACGGTCTGTTGTCGTAATATCTTTTTTTTTGTAACGTTAACAGTATAATTTTATTCCATTTAAATAATAATTTTACATAAGTCAAACCTAGTTGGTGTATGAAAAATAAAAACTGCTTTCTTTATATTTGTGAAAAGTGTACGAGTGTTTATGAATGTAATTGTCTGTATGTGTTTCTTTTCTGTGGATATCAAATTGAAAAGTATTGTCTGATAATTAAATTTTTTAATCAACAGATTACTGTCAATCCCTCTATCTCCTATGAATTTTAAGAAAGAATTAGACTACATAGTTAAAGTTGCAGAATCGATTGGTTACGATAAACAATTGGTATTGAAAATTAAAAGCAAACTAGAAAGGAAAAGGCTCAAAACTTCAAAAATCACTCTAACATCAGACACTTTGAACAACAATAAAAAATACTGTAAGATATCATTTCATAAAAATTGGCATAACAGCGTAATAAATCTGTTTAAAAAATACAATTTAATTGCAGCTTTCTCCAACAATAATAAGTTACAGCAGTGTCCAAAAACAAAAATTGTTAACACAAATCCGTCGAAAGAGTCGGGCATTTACAAAATACGTTGTAATTCTTGTCCAAAATTATACATTGGGCAAACCAGAAGAAATGTTCAAACACGATACAAAGAGCACATGGCTCATGTTAAATTACACAACATAGAAAAGTCAGCATTAGCTACATCATACAGATACAGATCACAACTTCAATTTAGAAAATAATACAAAAGTATTTTTAATAATATATAATATTATTAAAAATGGGGTGTGAAGAACACAATACAAGTTCATATGTATTTTTGAATGTATCTCTTCTCCAAAGACGTAGATACGTATTTCACATTTCTACGTGATTATCAATACGCCCCTGTTGGAGAAGAGACACATTCAACAAACATAACTACCTTGCTATCTCGCGGATATTATTAAGACAGAGCGTGAAGGAATATTCAACGCTGTCTATATAATAATCGCAGAACTAGCCGTGGTGTTACTTATAGTCGGTAACCACCGTATCTATAAAAAAACTGTATTACCGTGTCTTCACTACTTGTCGGCGTAAACCGAATACGTATATAACAACATGATTTGAAACATACTTGGTGCGTATTGATAATCATGTAGAAATGTGAAATAAGTATCTACGTCTTTGGAGAAGAGATACATTCAAAAATACATATGAACTTGTATTGTGTTCTTCACACCCCATTTTTAATAATATTATATATTATTAAAAATACTTTTGTATTATACAAAATTGGTAGGTTTTACTTACTCAAGTATGTTTCAAATCATGTTGTAATTTAGAAAATGTTAGTTTAGTTAAAAAGAGCAGTAATAGGAATTTAGACATGTGAGAAGCCATATGCATGAAAAAACACAAAAATTATCTTCTAGATAATGATATTCCACCCCTCAATAATAAACTGTTAGCATGTATACCGACATTATTAAATACTTAAGACATCTTGTAAACAGGTACTAAATTCTTCATTCACATTAATATTTTATGTTGTAATCCCTAATCCTTTTGCCGTTAGTCCAATCCGATGCCGCCCCCCTTTGCTTCATAGATATTTGGTATTTCCCCATGAATTCATTCACAGAAATTGTATTAGATTTAAGATTCATTGTAATTTTTCATTAATTTGTTTTCACTCTACCTCTAATTTTTCTGCATATGTTGTATTTTCATATTATAGATTGTCTCGTAGATTTTATGTTTAAACAGTTTACTGATGATGTGTGCAGAGCACACGAAATGTACATTTAGTTTATTAAAACTGTTTTTGTGAAAAAAGTTTTTTATTTTATTTCGTTATTTCAATATTTCACAAGTGCTCAATGTATAATACAAATAATATACAGGGTTAGTTAAAAGTAGGGAGACGGCGATTTATTGTCGTTAATATTCATTTTAGGGAATTATGTTCAATATAAAAGTTTGTTAAGATATTTTGATATACATTTGTGATTATTTGTTTTTTTTTTCTTCAATTGATATTTTAGATACGCCTGTTCGCGCATTTTTTTTTAATGGGAATTTGTAAATTTTGCTCTTCCATTCGATAGAGGTTCTTTTTCTCCTTACAATAATATTTTTGTTTTTTTTTAATTCATTTTAATAACTTTTTTACAAAAAAAATTAAACAAATTAATAACAAAGTAAATTAAAGTAAGTGGTCAAATTGTCGTCCATTAGTAATTTGACAATGACCCAATCGATTTACAAAACCCCGAACAGAGTTCTGTAAAAAATCTCGGGGAATTTCTTGTATCGTTCTGGTAATTCAGATTTGTAAATCTTCGACGTTATCGGGCTTTTCTTTGTAAACTTTGTTTTTTACGTGTCCCCAAAGAAAAGATCTAAAGGACTTAAATCTAGCGAACGGGCTGGCCATTCAATGGTTCCTCGTCTTCCAATCCATCTGTAGGGAAAAACGTTGTCCAGATATTGACGAACATTTACACCATAATGTGGTGGGGCGCCATCTTGCTGGCACCAGATACTGTCATTGGGCAGGTGTTCATTGTTTCCATGAGGATAGAGCGTAGCACTAGCAGGTATTATTTCATTTTGCAATAACTGCAAATACAGAGCCGAAGTTAAATTGCCATTGATGAAAAGGGGACCGATAATATGACCGCCTAGAATGCCAACCCAAACATTAACCTTTTGGGGGTACTGCGTATGGTGCTCCAAAAACCAAGAGGGATTTTCCGATGACCAGTATCTGCACTTATGTCTGTTTACTTCACCGGTAAGGCAAAAAGTAGCTTCGTCTGAGAAAAGAATATTGTTGACAAAATTTTCATTATTATTGCAAATACATATTTAACATTTCTTCAGAAAATTGTTATCTCCTATCAAAATCATCTTCCGTTAACTCGTGTACAAGGTGTACCTTATAAGGTTTATACTTTTCACTTTTTAAAAACGACACGATCGATGGCTGTGAAATATTGAAATAGGCCGCTATTGATTGGTTGATAAATGGGGTTTTGCTGTTCTAGGTCTACCACTCCTTGGCAAATCTTTAACGCTACCCGTTTGTTCAAAGCGTCTTAAAGTTTTACCAACAACGGATTTAAAAATTGGATTTCTATTTGGATGCGTATCATTAAATAAATTACTAACGTCTTGTAAACTTCTGCATCTATCTCCATAACCCAACATCATAAGTATTTCAATTCGTTCATGTACACTTAAACTCGCCATTGTTAATATTAACAGCAACAAATTGCACAAATGATTTCTGTCAAAGATTTGACGTACACAATAACCACTGATAAAATTATGTCTCTCAAGTTTGTTTATCGCTACGCTTCTGTCTATCTGCGATGTACCGAACATCTGTTAAACATCTGAACCGGCTTTTTCTTATAAAAAAAGTTATTAAAATGAATTTTGAAAAAAACAAAAAAATTTTGTAAAGAGAAAAAAAATCTCTATCGATGGTAGAGTAAAATTTACTAGTTCCCATTTAAAAAAAAATGCGCGGACAGGCGTAACTAAAAAACAATTGAAGAAAAAAAAAATTCAAATATTCTCAAATGTAGATTAAAATATCCTAACAAACTTTTATATTGAACATAAATCCCTAAAATGAATATTAACGACAATAAATCGCCGTCTCCCTACTTTTAACTAATCCTGTATATCAAAGCACTATAAAAAGTACACAATATGAGAACACGATGTTCGTTTTCTTAATTAAAAATACTTTGTTTTAAAAAATACTAACTCTTTAACATTCAAGGGTTTGCTGTACTTTTATTGACTGTAAAAAATTTTGCTGTAAATAAAGGTACATAGTTTAAATAAATGTCAGTCATGAATTAGTAACGTAAATTGCTGGTGCCAATTTAGAAATTACAGTTGCCTAAATTAACAATAAAATTGGTATAACTCTTACAGTTTAAAAGAGAAATGTCAAAAATAACATAATTAATTTTAATTGATATACAAACACCGTAACGAACAATTAGTGGTTAATTAAATTTATATGTACACAGAAAATATACATTACGAAAATAAATTTATGAAAAGTAAATTTGTGAGATGTTTTTACTGCATTCTGATTTCACTATTGTACATATTCCACGAAAGTTTTACGGAAAACTTTCCTCTATTAGTATTATTGCGACAAGTCGACTATACAAATAAATTTGCATCCCTTTTAATGTTAAACTGCGAATTAAGAAAATTAATTAGAAACATTTCATACCGAGATTATTTGTGATATCTGTACCGGTCGTCAAAATATTCTAGTTGGATAGTTGACATAATTTAACTTTCCTACTTGTAAGTCTCGGGTTTATGTAGTTAGTTACAACCTTGCTCCCGCTAATCAAATATACTGTTGTATTTAATTTAGCGACAAGTGTATTACGATAATTATCTTGGTTTACATGTTCCTCATCCATATTCATATCCTCAGACTTTACAATGAATTTGTTGTATATCATTATGTTATAAGTTAACTGGAAATTAAACTTTCTAATACTCAACTATCGCCGTACGTTTGGGCTACATTCACGCGGAAACACGATTATTGTAAAATAGCTTCACTTGAGTGGCTTTAGATGAGAATTTTATTGCATGATATTTAATATATTGGGTGTAAGATTAATAAAAATAAATATTATTTTTTAAAATAGCTTGTTAAAATAGCACTTGTTTCGTCAGCACAGTGGCTTCATCAGGTGATTAAGGTAATTACAGCTAAAAAGTGCGTTACTAACTGTTTGTAACGTACAAAATTTGATATTTGTTCCGAAGGGTGAGCCGTTAAACCAGGGATGCACAGACTTATAGGGAACAGGGGCCACTCGGGAAAATTATAACCCGAGAACGGGACACTACAAAGAATACTTATTACCACAAATATTTTTATTTTTAAATAGTATGAATTACTACAAATGATAAAAATAAAAGAACATTCAAAAATGTTTGTTGTAATTATGTAATCGTAATGTAATCTAATCATTACAATGTAATATTTCATGTTTTATTATTTTGATGCATGACATTGCATTGACCTAACAATTTTGTTTATATTTGGCTCCACATTACTTGTCGCCACACGTAAAATTGCTTCCAGATTTTTATTTGTCAGACGGTTTCGATTTTTTGTTTTGTTAAGTTTCATCACTGAAAACGTTTGCTCACAAATAAACGTCGATCCAAATAAGCTTGCGCATTTCACTGCGTTTATTCGCAACTCTTTATAAGCGCTTTTGTCAAAGCAACGGTAAAAGTTGAGTAAATTATCTTCATTTTGCATGTCTATCAATTCCAGCTGTATTGATTCCGGTGCATTTTCGGGTGAAATGTTGAAAGGATTGCTGAAAATGTCTAATAGAGGTTTAACTTTTTTGAAGTCTAGAAAACGATCATAAAAAGCTTATATTAAATATCAATTTTTTTAACATAACCGAAATTGACATCAGTTTTATTGAATTAATTTGTTTGTAGTTCGGAAAATGGCTGTAATTGGCTGAATTGATTTGTGTCCTGAAAAGACTCAATTTGCATTGAAAGGACGAAACATGAGAGTATAACTGCGAAATCAATTGATCTTTGCCTTGGAGTCGTGTATTTAAGATATTCAAGTGATTTGTGATGGGTTGTCGAGTTCGGAGACGTCCTTTTTCTTTTCCGCCAGAAATATTTTGATTTCTTCAATCAAGTTAAGAAACCACTCTAGTGACAATCCACGACTTAGCCACCTTACTTCAGTGTAAAACAGGAGATCACCATATTCGCTTTCAATATCCTCGAGAAATTGTGTAAATTGTCGGTGATTGAGACTTCGTGATTTTATAAAGTTTACAGTAGGTACTACAACTTTCATCACATTTTCAAATACCAATAATTTTGAACGGAGGGACTCTCAATGAACCTGCATTAATTCCTTGGTATCTATGTTTTTAGTTTGTAAATACTCTTTTAACATAGTTATTATCACAGATTTACCTCCAACCATTGAAGGTGCTCCGTCAGTCGTAATTCCTGATAATTTCGTTAAATCCAAATCCATTGTAGAACATTTTTCCAGAAGAGCTTTGAGCATGTCACTCCCCTTGGTTTGATTTGTCAAAGAACTCATACCAATCAGTTATTCACTCACTTCAAAATTTTGCGTTACACCTCGTAAAAATATTAAGAGTTGAGCAGTGGAACTTATATCTGTAGATTCGTCGAGTGCTATAGAAAAATACTCAAAACTTTTCGATTTCGTAGCTAATTGCTCTTCTATATTAGCTGCTAATGTGGTAAGTCTTCTTTGAACAATCATCCGATTCACTTGAATTTTCTCAAACCTCTTTGCATCTTTCGGACACATTTTTTTGCGGGGATATCTAAACACTGCTTAACAAACTCACCATCTTTCAAAGGCCGACAGGTTTTCGCTATTATTCGAGATATTTCAAAGCTAAATTCAGTAGCTGTTTCAGCATCTTGAATTGGTTTCGTACACATAGCTTGCCAGCCTATTAGTTCCCTTTGTAAAGTGGAAATTTTTTGCGTTCGGTTAATTTGTTAAAAGTATGATGCTGGGTTTTATAATGCCTTTTCACATTATATTCCTTCGGAATAGAAACACTACTCTTGCATATTAAACAGACACTTTTGTTATGCGATGAAATGAAAAAGTATTTTTCGGTCCAAATATCTTGAAACTGTCGATTTTCATCTTTAACCTAACGACTACGTTTTTTACTGGAGCCTGGTTTATCCATATCAAAATTGATATTATATTGTTACGTATATAGATGCCAAGTTCGAATGACGAAATATTTATTCTTCACAGATTACAATTCAAGCAATATATCGTTCGCTTCTCTGTAGTTGAAACTTAACTCCCCGATAGCGGGCGATGCGTTGTATTTATTCGAGTTACCTAACATCGAGAACCTACCACATTGTTCGGGGCTAATACCGACGTGTTTCGCGAATCTTCGAGTAATCTAGTTGGTTCGACAGATTTTTAGTCTCATAACAATATGCTTGGAACGACGAGGAGCATATCTGTCCTACGTAGTAAACCTGTGCAAGAAAGTCGTAGGTACTTAAAGATACATATCTTACTAACAATTACAAAAGTTAGAATAAAATAAAAAGTTAAGAAATATTGACTTGAATGGATTTTTATCTACTTTTGTAGTTTTTCGAACAATTTTTAAAATTCGTTAGCGGCCGCATAAATATCAACAGTGGGACGCATGCGGCCCGCGGGCCGCGGTATGTGCATCGCTGCTTTAAACACTTCATTAACCAGACTGATGACGCCGTAAGGCAGAAATATGTGCATTTGGCTGAAATAAACTTTGTGTACAAATACAGACGTACTAAATTTTTTGATATATTATTTTTGTTTGTTATTACGGATACATAAATATAGCAGCCCTGGTAATGAGGATGACTCCGGTTTCTGGTGGTTATGCTTCAACCCCAGTTACTAGAATCAGCAAGAAATATCTGGGTAGATATTTCTTCACCGTGCACAGGTCGTAAAGCTGCATAGTCTGTATACACTTCACTTTTTAAATCTTCGCTGATTGTTGTTAAATGAATAAATGCTTTTTCATATAAATATATTTACTTACACTATATACATTTACTTTTGGACCTACGACAACTTATTTTGTCCTAAAACTGCTATTGAGACTGGTGCTCCTTGATGTTAATATGAGACTTTGGTTGAAAATGTTCTATCTTGTTGTGATGTTATAAATGAGCTTGTTGTGTTGAAACTGTGTTGCAAGTAGGTAGAAACCCATAACTACCCCAACAAACTACTACGTAATTAAATGCGGACCGTATTGGTTGTACATTATAAAGGTATAAGTCACATTTGGGAAAATTTCTATGCGATCAATTCTTTGTAATCGTACCAACTGGCAACAACACCAGGGTTTACAATAGGGTCTTAAAAATTTAATCTTAAAATATTGTTATTAATTAAGTATTGGCTGTAAGTGTTAGTGTAAAGGTGAGAATAAATTCCATTGTATAGTAATGTAATTTATTTATACCTATTTAGGAAGCGTGATCTTAAGAATGAATCTATAGATTAAACGCTTTTTTCACTAGTAAATCTAAGTAATAAACAAGCGATCTAATATATAAAGTAATAAATAAATTTGCAAATATAAGAGATGCCGCTTCTTAGAATCTAGAAAAAGTTTTACAATTTGAAAATGATAATAAAATTCCATTCATACAGGGGTTTTAGCTTGAAAATGAACATTGCATATTGATTAAATTATACAAGTTATATTTGAATTCTATATCCAAGATTTACTTATATTTAACAACAAAAAATGTTTGAAATTAAAATATTACGAAAGGTATCCTCAACACCTGATGCTATTTATGTGATATGCATTGGTAGTAAGGCAAATTTTCTATTAAGTATTAAAATTAATTCATTAGATTATCAGCTTGTAAATTATATATTTATCGGTTTATCGCCTTTATATTTTTATAGGTTGTGTTTAATTACACGGGTTTTCATGAAATAATCTGGCGCTGATTTTAAATGTTGCGTGGTCAGGTTAGTAACATATAATTAATTTGATCAAATCATTTATCTCGCAAATTTTAAGCTGCTTGACACAGTCAATTCTAGTTTTCAAACCGATTAAAGTTAATATTTCGGGGCGCTTAAATTAGTGTCTATCTCATTAATTTCAATCGGATTTTAAGTTCCAAGCGGATTGATAGCATCGATGAACGCAGATAAAGGCGACTAGACTGCTTTAATTAAATGTACGGGGACAATTCAAATTTGACCTAGATTTTATTTTTTTCTGAACACATTTCAAGAGATACTACAAGCGGTTTTATATAGATAGAAGCATAAACAAATGCAATTTGATTGTATCAAAACTGTCAATTGTATTAACAATATCGTACAACAACATGTCAAATTCTGTTGCACAACATATAATTTTTAAATTTCTATTCAATAAATTTGAAAAAGCGACTGATATTCGTCATAAAGACTTCATAAACAGTTTGGAGAAGAGCATTTATTACTAAAAACAGTTTTTGATTGGTATAAATCCTTTTTGGATGGCCATGCGTGTAAACTTACCACTTGAATCTTGGGAAAATTCAAAACGGTGACCAGCTGGTCCGGAGCAATAGGCGAATATCTATGAAGGAAATCGGGTGTAGAATTATTTCCGCAGAATCATGTTCTATGAAGCCTGTATTTTTGTATACTTATATTTTATTACCTAGTTGAATATCTGCATTCTAGTATTGCAAACAGGTGTAAATTTTCTTCAAAGAAATTCTTCAGATAAATATAGATTTAGAAAATTAGAATTATTTCCAAATAAATAGAAACTTAGAGAACTCTATGAGGGACAAGCTGAAATTATTGAGAATAAAAAACACGGCTAATATTTTCTAGAATTTTATTTTAAATATGCTCAAAATAATTCTCTTCAGCAATGATATACTTGACCGTTCCTTCTTTCAACTGTTTAAAAGCTCCCAACTTATCTTAAAAACCATGTTTTTAAAAACATATGGTAATGTTTTTAATTGTGATTTGGTTGTACTTTACAGTTTCAATAAGCACAAATAAAATAATGTATAAATGTACAAATATGTTCTCTATTTACTTGATGACAAAAACCAATAATTTATTTATTCATTCTGTGATAACTATTTATTGTGTGCGAATCTTATGCCAATGATACCTAAGAGATTTAAAAAATCATATGAACATAACCTTATAACTAGAGCAGACCAATTTCCGTGCGCGCCATGAGCGCCGGTATGGGAGTGTAATTCGTAATATATTAGAATATGCGATAGAATAGGGAAGCAACATGAGCTTGTTGCCGATATAAGTATAGAAGTAGAGACATTTATTCTATCAGAAATAATTAAATATACATTTGGTTTTCTGCTATTAAAGTAATATGCATGAACACACGAAAAATAAGAATAGTACATATTATAGCAGCGTTGTATGTACCTATAAATAAAATGGAAAATGTATGAAATCAGTGATTATGTGCACGACAGAGGATTTAAAACTTACCGTTTTAAGCGTAAGTTCCTTCGTAACGTTGTCGTGCTCGGTAATGTTTGATTCGCGTATTTATTCCAAAATGAAATAAATGAATCATTACTTAACAAGGTAAACGGTAGTGTACACACAATCATAGTTACACATAGTTCATGTATAAACTGTTGTCGATTAATTTTGTTATTATTGTGCTTCGAACTGCTTACGTGTTCTTTACAATGTGTTTTTGGCCAACACATTAGATATGTATTGCATACTAAACATTTAATTTTTGAACCATCGTATATTAAGTCCGGGAAATTCATAATACACTTATTCACTACGTCTGACAACGGTCGTTTTCTCGATTTATGTGTCGACGACATTTAATTACGTATGCTTACACTTACATGCAGTCTAAGCAAGTACCAAACACATACTGAATGCTTTTTATTAGTTCTGATGCAATACAATCATCCTAATATCGGCGCACATGGCGCGCACGGAAATTGGCCCGCTCTACTTATAACTTATTATATATGAATGTCAAAATGACATTATTCTCTTTACTCTTATATTATGTACGTAAATGTTATAAAACAGAATTCCCTAGAAACATAGATCCGGCAACTATGTCCTATTTCCCATAAGATGTGTACTTCATTCTCAACGTGGAACGCTCTATAACCAAAAATCCAGAAAGAAATTTATTTGCAATTCATGGAGGACCAAAATGGTCAAGTCGGCCAATGTCTTTATTTATAACCGAAAATCCCCAAAAAAATATTTGCAATTCATGGAGCGCCAAAATGGTTAAGTCGATCAATGTCTTTGTGTATCCTATATTTACGTAAATGCAGCTGTTAATTCAAGTTCATGGACTATAAAATTCCTAGACTTAGACTTGTTAGACGTTATTATAATGAATATTGTTTTTTTATCAAAAGATTTATGCAAATTAGTCGGACGCACATACGGTCTTTTTATTGCGACGTTTTTCTGTAGATATCAATAATATATACATGGAATACGTCGACAAGCTTATGGTGCAGTTAAATAGAAGTAACTTGCGAGTAGCTGTAGTATTTATTGTTAGAGTTTTCGTGAGCCTAGCGGAGGATATTATGTAAATTCAAAATACCATCTTTGGTAAACGTAGATTTGAGGGTAAAGAGAATTACTTACGGGAGATTTATTTGATGAACTTCTCTATGTTAAAACCATACAAAGAAGGCAACTCGATGAAGAAAATCTAATTCCATTAACCTTTGAGCGCGTTGGATGTGACACGGACGAAGTAAATTCGTTTTCAAAATTTTATGCACCGTACTTAGAGACACATGTACTTTCTGTGTCAGGGTTGTCGTACTTACGGCGGGATCCTCTCCCACAATATTTAATATACCCTCTTCTGCTTGTTGCACTCTGCGTGATCTTTGAGAACTACGACCTTCAAAACATGGAATTACTGATCCTGTATTCCGAAGCCGGTACGCGGCTCTCATAATTGTCTTAGTCAAGGAGGACGTCGATTTGGGAAACGTTATGCGTATTAATTTTTGTCCGCAAGACTATTTTGTCCTGTTTCGTTATAAATTAAAATCATCAGTATATTCGATATTCGTATAGCATGCCATTGCGAACGCATCTAGCTACCGCGAAGACTATGTCTATACTAAATATAAATCCTAGCGATGTTTGTAGCAGTTGATTCCTGTATCGCTGCCAGTATATTAACTACGACAGGCCTGGACTCGAATAAAGAAAAATCATTTTCTTATTATTACGTAAACATTGGACTGCGATTTTTTGTATGTTTGTGTGAAGTGTTAACTGATATGTAGCTTTCGCCCCATTTTTTATTTGTCGCTAAACAAAACTAAGGGTGTATATAATATTAATTTCTAGTTACAATTTCTAGTATTGTTACAAGAACGCTATTTTGGGTTAGGGTGTATGTGTATTTGAGCACATGGAAGCGCCAAATTGATACAAGATGGACGCTTGTGGCTCGTGTTGATTCTTTCTGGGCTAGCTAGAGCGTCCTAACAATGCTGTAAATGTCTAAATAATAAATGGTGGTATTGGTGAGCATCAAATGTCTAAGACGGGTATAATGTACTGAAATAGATATGTTAAAAGTTATTAACTTAATAAAACACAACTTTGTCCATGAAGTTTTTATTTAATATCTACAAGAAAGAAATTGAGTGCTGATATATTTTAAAGTAATTAAATAAATGTAATATATACAAGGAACGCTGAATAAGTAATTAAAAATTAACATACAAAAACTACACGCTGGAAAGAAAGATAAATTAATTCAATTAATGTGAATGCAAGTAAAATAAACTAATCTCTACAGAACAGTACAGAGTTACCTTGAAAACATACGCAAGTGGGCACGTGCTTTATAGCGGGCAGGTACTTGAACAGTACGCAGAGTTAGCTGTTACGTGTATATGATTAAAGGTTACAACATGGCAGCTGGACTAAGAAGCAGGATGAGTTTTGGAGTGCGAGAATATTCGTTGTCGAAAAAGGTTTTTATGGCCCAGAGTAGAGAGAGGGGTGAAGCTGAGATGACTTGAATAATGAACTAATTAAGAGTGTTCGCTAAGAGTTGCGATATCCATGACATAAATATCATTAAAATATTCTTTGTGAAACAAGGTTTAAAATGATATGCGACATGATATAATTATGACGACCTACGTAATTAATTAAATAACTAAGTTTTAAAATGAAAGGTATTGTAGGAATTGTAACCGAACGTTAGATACTTGGTGATCGTTCTCAGTCAGGTTGATGTCCAAGGGTCGGTCGTAGTACAATAACAAAAGAATACGAAATATACACAGAAATTGTCTTAAGTTTGAATTCATATTTTTAAATTCGAAATATATCTGAAGACATATAATTTAAAATTAATTTAAATATGCTTATTATACAGGGTGAGTCGTGAGGAATCGACCAAACTCAAGGAGTGTATTCTACTGGTGAAAGTAATGTAAAAAAACTCAAATGTTGTTATCCGATTTTTATTTGTTTTCGAGTTATAGCGTAACTAAAAATGTAGATTTAGTATACCATGTTTATGTATGTATTCGTAAAAACAGTGAAACCCCGGTAGCAATTCATTATAGGGAAGTCTTCCTAGCTGAAGCGCTACCTGTTCGTGGTTTTCCGAACTAGCGGTAGTGACATTGAAAGCAGTCGAGAAATAGTGTAGAGTGGTTTGTATGCCTAATGCGTCTAATGCCACTACCTCTAGTTCATCGTTGATATAGTGAGGGCGCTGCCATCATAAAAAAATGTTCCCTATACCTTGGAGTAAATTATAACATTGTGTTCGGGTATTGTGACATTGACTTGACGTTTGTACGACTATAGTGTAACAAACTAAAATGCCACACACTTATTCTAATTTAGAATATGCTAATATGGTGTTTGTTTATGGATTTTGTGATGGGAATGCTACAGATGCTGCTAATGAATATCGTCAACGGTTTCCACATCACAGACATCCTAATAAAACTGTATTTATTAGTGTATTCAACACATTGTGCGCGACCGGAAAGCTTCCCAGTGTAAACATAATATCTGAACGAGGCAGTCGACAACAATTACAAGAAGTAGAAGATACTCTGGATGTAGTAGAAGAAGACGCAACTACCAGCTCACCGAGAATTAGTATTCAATTGGGCATTCCACAAACAAGGGTGATAAAAACACTCCACGAGCATGGCTTACGTCCGTACCATGTACAAAGAGTACAGCACCTACAACGAGATGATAATCGTAGACGTATGGAATTTTGTCGATGGATAAATGATAATCCTCGTTTTGTATCGCGTATACCGTTTACGGATGAAGCGACATTCACCCGTGACGGTATTAATAATTGGCATAACCAGCATGTATGGTCAGATGAAAATCCACAAGCAACAGTCGAAAGTAACTTTCAACATAAATTTTCGGTAAACGTGTGGTGTGGTATGATCGATGGTTCTTTAATTGGTCCTTACATTTTTGAGAATCGCCTCACGGGAGACACCTATTTACATTTTTTTAGAAAATGAACTGCACGGACTGCTAGAGGATGTTCCCATAAACATCAGAATCCAAATCTTCTACCAGCACGATGGAGCGCCTGCACATTACGCTCGTGCAGTCAGGCAACATTTGGCTGAAAGGTTTCCAGGGAGATGGATTGGACGTGGTAGTCACATTGGTGGGCCTCCTAGGTCTCCAGACCTCACGCCACTCGATTATTGTTTATGGGGATGGTTAAAAAATGAAGTGTATCAAGTAAAAGTGGACACTCGTAATGCACTAATTCAACGAATTATGAATGCTGCTGACAATATCAAACATCAACCTGACGCAATCAGGAACGCAACCAGCGCCATTGGTAGACGATGTAAAAAATGTTTTGAAATGAATGGCGGTATTTTTGAAAATATATTATAAAGAACGACTATACCAATAAAATACAAAAACTTCAATGTATGAAATTTTGTTTATTTTTAATTACGCTATAATAACTCGAAAACAAATCAAAATCGGATAGCAACATTTGAGTTTTTTTTACATTACTTTCACCTGTAGAATACACTCATACAGTTTGGTCGATTCCTCACGACTCACCCTGTATACACGAAGTATAACAGTATCGACGGATATTTTTCAAGCTTAATCTTTTAGTTGGCAACGCTGAAAATTTGACAGTTACCTGTCAAATACTTTGTTGTGAGCAGCTCTTTCAAGTCAAACGTATTTTAAATTTGTATTAAAATGAATGACGTTGAGAAAGGCGTCGACATTAAATTTCTTTACATGAAAGGTTTAAGTAATGAATAAATATTGGAAGAAACGAAAAGTGTGTTGGGTGACAGTACTCCTAAAAGAACTGTATAATTCAGTTCAAACGTAGTTGTACTAGTGTCAAGGATGAACAACTATTGGGACATCTAAAGGGTCACAAATCAAATGCAGGTCGAATTTGAATCATCCCCGCATGTTACAAAACAATTAAAACTTCTTTATTTTCTGTACTCAATTCGAATCAATTAAATATTTGAATTAATCGTCTTTCAGAAAATCTTTTATTTTATTTTTTCTTCTTGCATTTCCTAGTTTCAAAGAGGTGAATCGTACTCATAAAAATGATTAAGCGTTCTTAATATTTAACTTGCCTTTCCAGTTTGAAAAGTTACATAAAAGATGTATTATATAAAATTCTTCGTCGCCACTCATAATCGCCATCACTTTGGCAAGGATAAAAACTTCCCTTTCATTTTATAAATCGGTAATTTTATTCAAACTTGGAAAAATTTTCTTCATAAAGAAGGCAAAAGGATGAGCTTAACAGAATTTCAACAATCAATTTTTACGCCAGATAAACTTTATTGTTTTCAATTATTTATGTAAATATAGGTAGATATGTGTGTGTGTCTGAATGTGTACTATTTATTTAACGAAAGTTTCGTTTTGCTTGATAAATATGTTTATATTAACCGGAAAACGAGATACCCACCTGAATAAAGATCGCGTAAATACGATTTATGAAATGTTTGGAAATTCTGTGTTGTAAATAATAAATTTATTTACATAAAGCAAATATGTTTTGTACATAATAATAAAGCAAGTAAATAATAATCATGAACATAAATATTTAACCTAATATTATTATTATTTCCGCTTGAGTTGAACTTGTTTTCATTCCTTATTTTGTATTTACTATTTCCTTTTCTAGATTCTAGTATATCTATCTAATATCAATTTATATTTTCCTGTAATATATTCTATTTCCATGGGTAAACACAACTATATACGAAGATATTTTAGACGGAAAATTAGTCTCATAATGAAACAAAGCAGTTAGGGAATTAAGTTAATTTTATTATATTTTAACATACTCCCTAATGCAACTTTAACACACCTCAATCAATTACGCTAAAATGCCATTATCTCCCAGTGGTGCTATTCTTGTAAATGGAGATTTAACATAAACAAATTCTGCTACGTCCCTTGCATAAAAAAAGTTAATTTAATTCACTCGAGTTATTTTGTAAATGATACAATTCTTCATAAAGTTGATAACATAAATGTCTTTGGTGCTTTGTTCGATTCTCGTTTAACTTTTGTCCCGCATATCAATAAGATCTGTGTCGCTTCATAAATACTAGGAACACTAGGAGACATGAGGTGATATGAGGAGATTAAAGGCAATGAGACGAACTGGCTAGGGAAGGTTTTAGGAGAAACTTCACAGGACCAGAACCTGTGGATGGAATCGCCAAGGATTCCGCTAGAATGGAGATATGGTTATGGCTAGAAAGGCAACATAAAAAGAAATGAAGACTATCGGAAGGTCAACTCCATACTAAGACACTACGAATTAGGTTGGGCTTTCACCCAACATAATTCGTAGTAATAAGAAGAAATTAAAATTAAACTAGCTTCCATGTAATATGCACATCTCAGACAGAAATATTTCGGAAGATATCTATTGGATCCTGCGAAGGTACTTAAATTTGCTCTGAGGAAGATAGTGGCTTTTATCGAGGACACAAAACTAACGGAGTGGAATTGAGAGATCTATTGAGGGTGGTACAAAGAATACTACGCTCAACTGCTTGGACCTACTGGCATACACATCAACGAATTATGTAATAATAGTAATTTACTTTAATAGCCAAGAAGCTAAGCCCAATTACAAGGTACATTATATACAGCGTTTCGAAAAATAATATCTGATTGCTTTGTTACTTCCGGTTATACCGGAAAAAGACTTGTTAAATTCTGGATACAGTAAACCTCCACATTGCTATTGATATCAAAGGCATTACTTCCTGGAAATCAGTTTTCATTAGTAACATTATAAGTAGGGACCGGACACGAGAGGCCGATGATTCATCGCTCACGGACGTACTATTCAAAATTTGTATTTTTAAAGAGTTTTTAATTTTATTTATATAATTGAATAACAAACAGGTGGTGATCTATAAAATACAAAATACATTTTTATTTGTTCATTTTGTAGTTCAAGTTGAGTAAAGGAGTATTAATATTAACTATCAATACTTTTTCAATGTTCTCTTCTGTAAAATTTGTTCCTTTTGAATGAAATACATCCTTGTGGATAGAAAACGTCCATTCTACATCGCAACTGGTTATAGGTCCATACTGGAAATATTCTTTTATTTCAGCGTATTTAGCAGTTAGATTTTGATGCATTGTTCTCATACACAATTGCCGCAATGTTATTAAATTTGAATTTCTATTGAAAACTGCGTCTAACTTTTGCCGATAGCCACATGCGAAGTCACTTGGAATATTTTTCAAATTATTAATAGCCACATCTAATGTGGTTAATCCATCATTTAATTTAAGATCTTGATTTTCAAAATAAGTGATAAGTTTCTGAAGAAATTACAACTGATTTTTTTAATTTGGAATTTTTAGTTTCTTGGAAATGTTATTTTGTGTAATTCGTGTCATCTTGCAGGATCTCGCTTGCTATGCTCGATCGTCCTGCAAATATTCTATTTCGTTACACAAAATAGCCCATTTCGTAACTGGTTACAAATATAGATATTTTTTAAACACTGTGCTCAGATTGTTACGCTTAGCGTATACAAGTTTTAATTCATTTATTTAAATACACATTCGTCTTTAAATATCTCGATTAAATAATATATTAACATAGACATTTTTTACATTTGAACAAACTGTACATTTTCGTGTACAAAGAGAAAGCATTTCTTTTGTCATAGCCTTGACCGCCGACGACCCTTATTACCTGAAACGTTAACCGATAACCGTAATGTAGAATTTATTCTAGTACATTCCAATTTTTAAATTCTTTTAATTAATATTACATACTTCTTCTTTTATATGTTGTGTTTGATATCGTTAGAAAGCTTATGTCACAAGGGTTATTCTAATAATATTTATGACATCGATAGAAGTCATCTTTAGGTCGCGCTTCTTATTAATTATAATTCAAGTTATCGACCCCTCTTCGATAGATCATAAAACAGACAGTTTCTAGACTTTTCTATCGACGCAAAACTATCGGTCCTCTCTTCTCTTTCGAACCTTTCGTGAGAAAACAAGTCCTCGTGCTGTTCCAGTACACAATGGAACTCACCACGCCGTTCAGGCTCTTCCGCTTCTAAGGTAAACTGTATTGTTCTATATATTATTCTTTTAAGCGAATTCATATTAATTTAAACTAATTAATTTCTTATTCCTCCGATCAACACCGCTCTACATATACTTGTCCGAGTATATCTTCAGACCACGTGGCCGCCCATCGCCGCAAATCAAAGGTAGCTCTGTATTCTTCGATAGAGAGGTTATTTTATATACATTAATTAACCCATAATTTACTGCTCAATTTAACGTTCGTTTCAGAGTATTTTTTGTGTTAATTTTAATCTACTTATTTACTGCTCCGCGTGTATATAGGTCTTTGTTTTTATTACTGTTTTAATTACTTTTAAATAAACAATTTCGAGTTATTATTATGTAAATATAAATACAACTTTTAAGGACGCCGCTGTGTTTTATTTTATTTATTAAGTCGCTTGTGTATTTATTTTAATTAACCATCACACGCACGTCCTGGACCTTTGAAGGAACTTCACCAACACCACTAATATATTTGATATCAAATAATTTCATTATTATTATCCCTAGCCAAACCCCTAGTTAGTAATAAGATAAAAGGGAAGATCTATATGCAAAGCAACATAATCAAGAAAAGGACGACTGCTTTTGTGCTGTACGTCTCAGCAGCAAAATATACACCGCTAATCTTCTCTTCATCTATCCACCCAAAAAATATAGTACCCAATGAGACTGTCTGCATTGTTACTGGATATCTTAGGCTTACGCCAACCGAAAAGATGTGGCTGCAGCTAGTGCAAAATAAAACAAGAAACTGACACCCGCCAGCGTCTATATGGCTATTAACTTGCGAAACAAAGGCTAAAATCCCAAACTGACTTCCTGCAAACAATGGCGGTCTTAGAAGACTCCCTACAATCTAATCGCCTCAGGATATGGAAAGTGGAAATACCAGAGCCAATTGTAAACTTAAAAGAGGACCTACCAGATATATCTACCTCATGACGAATGGAAAATTTTAATCCGACCAAAAATTGTTCTATCGAGATGTAAAACTAATTTTCAGAGATGTAAAATGCTGAACGACGGTGATTTGTGGTTGAGGTGAGTTCAATTTGGTCCTGGCCAACAATAAGACGATTATAGTCGCTAAATTGTGGAAATTTATAATTTGATCTGGACACGAATAACATATGTCTCGAAAGTTTTCGGAAGAGAGTAAAAGTCAAAATTTTTTTAAATTTTATCTTTTATTCTTTCACATTTCAACAACGATATTATTCTTAGATAGTTTTAATTTAATCAAATATTACATTTACATGATGGATAAAGGCCTGTACTCTTCTATGGCATGTAATTTGACTCTTACATGGCCCATTAGTCTTTGGACGGTAGCAATGTTGACTTCCCGAATTTTCTGAAAGATTCTGCGTCTTAACTGCTCGTCATTTTGGGCTTCCCAACTACCATCAAATACCTTTCTGCTCAAATGAGATCAAAATTCTGCAATGGACCACGCCCGAGGGAGATTTGAAGGGTTATCTGTCTTCGGAACAAAATTGATGCCGTTTGTGGCTAGACCTTTGTTATTCTGGCGTAATGGCACGAGGCTAAATCAGGCCAGAACATTATTTGGTCGTTGGGATTATAAAGTTTTGAAGTTTTGTGAGGTATTTTCGTATGTAAATGTTTGCATTGATGGCTTCACTTCAAATACGTTCAACATGCGGCCGTGAAACACCAGACGCTGATATAGCACACTACTTCAAACTTGACTTTGCCTTTGAATTTAACATTGTTAGGAGCGTCTTGTAAATTGTTCGAATATAAACCGTCATTAGCTTTGATCTCCGGGTTGGACATCGCGAAATATTTTCCATTGTCAATAACGATAACTTTATCACGAAAATGAATGCGTCTCAAATCACGGTAACACTTGGGAATTCCTTCTAGATGAGCGGCGGTGTATCTTGGAGCCTTTGTTCTTTTACGATAATTTAGATTATTTCTGGCTAATGCTCGACTAATAGTCGAGCGTGGAATATGGTATCTTCGAGATAACTTACACGTTGACATTTCCAATGTGTTTTATGCTCTTTAAATCAACCTTCGCTCATTAAGTTGGCTTAAAACTTTAGGTCGTTCACTTTTAGGTAAATTGATACAAGAGATACTATCCTGGCAATCTTTTATTGTCTGATATATTGTGGAAACCGAAATATCTTGCTCTCTGTAGATCCTAACAATATCGTGTTTAGGCACTTGTCCAACCAACTGATAGATACCTCTACGAATATAAAGCTTGCATAAAAATGTTGACATCAACTATTTACAAAATTGATATGTTGTATTAAACTTCAAACAATTTACTAAATTTAGTTTTCGACAGCAACTGGATCAGATCATGTTTACTACAAATAAATTTTATTAGAATTTTTTCCGAAAACTTTTGAGGCATACGTTAGTTATTACTACGCTATCATTAAACTATTAAATTAGTGCCATCTATTGCATATATTAATTAATATAAAGTAATGATTTATCAATGCAAATGTAATTCGAGGGGAAATCGAAAAAGCCAGATAAAGCATATTACAAAAAAATTTGGTTATTCAATTATTTTTCGGCGAACGTAATGGAAGGAGAGCGTTAGGATCGATGGCCTCATTTATCTTGAATCAAATTAAAAGCATCAATCCTGGATAAGGCTCCGATATATCTGGAGTATTTCTTAACTTTCGTTTGAATGGAAGCTTCGCATTTCTTTTCCGCACTGGTGAATTGAAATTTTTATCTGCTTGAGTTCGTACTTGAAGTCAATTCTATTGAATGCATGACGTATTATGTGAATGTGTCTGGATACTTATATGCTTCAGGGAGTTTTAAATTTCGAAATATATATATGTTAACTAAAAAAGTATAGAAACAGGAACTAAAACGTACATAATAAGTACATTCTGTTGATTTTAACACTTATTACTAATTTCACATTTTCCTCATTATTTTTGTTACACAAAGTGATTAAATAAACATCAAGAAAATCTGATCCTGAAGTCGTTGTACTCGAAGCTCGTAAGGCTAATATAACCGTAGTCCTTGATAGTGATGAGTAAAGGCCGGATTATATGCAAAAAAAAACTGAAAATATGTGCATAAATATGTAGATGTTTTCGCCTAAATATGCACTTCCTTATGAAAAATATGCTAGTAAAAAAATACGAGGAATGCTAGAAAATGGAACACTGTAGAAAAATTATTCTATTATGTTTACTACAAGTTTATTTAGAACATTTTACAACATAATTAACTATGAAAACAATTTACAATCACATATTTCTCAAAGTTTTTAACAGAAAAATTGTGACGCTTGTCTGAAAACATTTTAACATTAAAACATGACTTTAACATTAAAACATGACTTTAACATTAAAACATGACTTTTCAAATTTGTTTATTATTTCAACGCTCTCGATTAGCGACATAAATTGTTTTTCCAGCTGCAATATAGAAGTGGAAATAAAACTGTAATTGGTTTTAATAAATGCCAACTGTTGAGGTATATCTTTACTCGAATACACCTTTTGGGCGTCTATCACAGATTGTGCATCCCTATCAAGATCCATAATAATTGTCTTTATTCCTTCATAATGATTTGCATGAAAAATAGCAGCCTCCAACCACGTTCCCCATCGTGTGATTACTGGTTGAGGAGGAAGCGGAACACCGGGTAGATGTTGTTTGTAAAACTGAACTCGTAATGGGGCCTTTAAAAATACTTTCTTAACACTACTAATTAAAGTATTTACTAAGGGAAAATGGTTTCTGACTTCTTCGGCAACACGATTTAGTCCGTGCACCAAGCAAGTTGCGCGAATTAAGTTTGGGTAAAAGATTTTCAAGTTGAAAGCTGCCTTCACCATGTATGGTGCAGCATCCGTAAAAAACAATAGAATTTTCTCTGTTGGAATCGATTCCGGTAAGAAGAATGTTGCCAGTTCTTCCTGAATAAAGCTTGTTATTGTCAAATGATTTGCCTTTTCCAACTGTTTGGATGAAATTAAATAAGATTTTACTGGAACCGATACGTTAAGGATACCAATCATTAAATGAACTATGTATCGACCTACACTATCAGTAGCTTCATCTACGCACATATAAAGATAATTGTTTGTAACAACATTCTTAATGCTATTCAATGTTTCTGCATAGATACAGCGAATATATTTTTTCTTAACGTGCTCTCGTCGGGAATGTTATATTTGCTGATTTTCGTTTGCAAAAATAACTTGACATTTAAATTGTTTAATTTATGTAGTGCAATATCTGCCGACACAAACATTTGACACAAATCTTCATTAAATTGTTCTTGTTCCGATTTTTTGGAAGTTGATGGCAAACATTGCGGTAATGTGCCAAACACTTTTTATCCATCCATAGGCAATTCTGAATAAGGTGCAATCCATCCAGGCACAGTTGCTATTTTCGGCATTTTTGCTATTATATATCACAATTCACAAGTTTACACTTTGTAAAGCCAACGCAAAATGACGTATATAATAAAGTTACTTTCGATTATGGGAATAAATTTCTCCAAATAGCAAAGAAACACATATACTCCTAATTTTCTGGCAAAATGTATTTTTGTATTTATTTAGAAGTTTTAAGGTATTAGCTTTTCCTGGAATTTTGTCTCGGCCTGGATGTATGGGAAGAACATTAATAAATTCTTGGAGACGCTTATCGGAAGGTAACGGGAAGACGCTTAATAAAATGCTATTTTTAATTTAAAGAGGGCTGTTTAATTTTTGTTTGTTTGTTACATTCACGACATATTTTTAGTGATACCTATAATGAATTTAGTAAATAAATAAAACTTGGATACTTAAAATATGCAAAAATGCTGAATTACTACAACATATGCAAATAATATACAAAATGCATATATTTTGCAAATATGCAATCAAATCATTCTTTTATATAGATATTAAAGAGAAATGGTCCAAGATTGGATCCCTGTATAACACCAAAAGTTACTGCCAATGAAGAAAAGCGATAGCCAATATAGGAGACAGTAAAGACAGTTATGATAATAAGAAAGTTAGGGAGGAGTTACAGAAGCCGAAGGTATAGAGTTTTTGTATTAAAAGCACATTAATTAATGTTATGTCGTGTCAAATTCTTTGGAAAAATTTGTATATATATACTCGTATATGTTTTCTTTCAGGTTTCCGCGGGTAGTAGTATGTGTTGTAACTGGATTCCGGGTTTTCTTCCGCGTTTCCATTGTTTGGTCTTTGTAAAGACCGGTGCTGGTTTCTGGACGACGTTTAGGCAAAATCACATTTGCCATCTTCAGGTCTGCGATAACTGTCTGCTTCTGGTTACTCGTAAACTGTTTACGAGTAACCAGAAGCAGAAGCAGACAGTTACCGCAGACCTGAAGATGGCAAATGTGGTCTTTATAACGACCAAACAATAGAAACGCGGAAGAAAACCCGGAATCTAGTTACAACATATATATAGATATATAGATATATATATATATATATATATATATATATATATATAGTAAACTCAATTAGTCGGCGATTAAAGGTCTGTTTTAAAACAGACCTTTAATCGCCGACTGATTGAGTTTACCATATCATACCAAGGTCACGAAAATATTATATATATATATATATATATATATATATATATATATATATACATAGCCGACCTGTTTCCTGCCATCGATCGCCACGCATTGTGTAATCTTCAGAAGCTTCGTAATAGTTTATCTACCTTTAACGAAGCTGTGCTCTTGTAATTAAAGATAAGCCCTAATCTGGTATCAAATATGTAATTCCTAACATCACTCCGAGAACCGCGTCTTATAAATTGGAGATACTCCACTAATCTTTCAAGGAATAATAAAGCAAGATATTTGACGACATAAATTCAATATTAAGGTTAGTGGCCCAGCGAAAACATCAGCATAATCTCTTAGGAGGAAGCTAGGAAGCCCATCGTGATGGCTTAACTTCAGATCAAGTTTTAAACGTTTCATACTGGTAATAACGTTGATAGCTGGGAAGGTGCCAATATGAAAGTTGTTGTTGTCGACTATATTTTTTAGGCTATTGACTTTCTGACCGTCAACGACCATACACTACAAGATTCTTAAGCTTCTCTCCCACTTCCTATGAACTTCCAAAATGTATTAGGGTTATGAATAATGGCAATTTCAATATAATTTTGGTACTCTTCTAATGCTTTCCGTATTTTAGATTTAAAAAATCTATCGAATCTCTTGTACTCAGACAAATTATAAGATTAATTTTATCTCAGTTGCTTGCTCAAATGATATTTCTTAATATTATTCATTCCTGAAAATGATACTATAATCATTGAAGTGCTAATTTATTGTTCTTGTACAACACAATTATATTATTCAGCAATATAATTCAGAAGATTAATAACTATATTTTAAAAGTGAATACTTTCAATCCAAAACGGTCTGCACTATATATCAAAATTACTAACGGAGATACTTAACCGTTGGTAGAAAATCATTAATTCTGAACATCTAGAACAACTCAGTTAGGTGATTAATATTTTATCACTTGAAATGCACATTGCTTCCCTACTCTTTCACGACAGCCATAAAAGCAACTTTGTAAATGAGCAGCGCTAAAATTATGCGCGGAATATTTACCACAATACCAATCTACCTCAAACTCTAGTGGGATGGCGTCTCCTGTCATTTATTGTCTCTGTAATCAGAATCGTAAAACTTCTTCTGCGAAAGCTGTAAAAATGCAGTTTCACATAATGAACAAAACATAAACATTTATTACTTTATGGCGAATACTATTTAAATAACGTTTCTGATTTGTTAAGGGAACATTAACGAATTTTTGTTGTGTATTTATTTATAAATTATTAAGGATTTTGATCTGATTCTTTTCGAAGTGTAACAGCAAATTGTTACTTAATAGTTTCCATTTTATACGTGCATTAAAATACTATAAGCATTTATCACCCTCTGCGTTGATAAGTGTTTATTATAAATTGCGGCACGTTTTATATACAAGTGTCCGGTATCGTTATGTTCAAATTTTAGGAGCGTAAAGTAGACTTAATTTCAAGTAACAAAAACCCAAAACTTGTATATCAATTTTTATTTGTTTCAAAGTTACAGATCTATTAATGTGATTGTCAGATCAAGAAAAAAAATGTAATCCCAAAAACAATAAAAACCGATTTTATTTAAAAAAGTTCAATTAATAATATTTTCGAAATGCCCACCTCCTTGTGCTTGTGCTCGTAAGCCAACAGAAGAAGTACTTATCCGAATTTCACACCGGATTTGCTCGGCAGCCGGGTGAATACGATTCAGCAACTCTTCTCTTGTGTTCGAAACTTGCGAGTCGAATAAATTTTTCATGTATCCCCATAAATAAAAGTCAAGGGGATTAAGATCGCGTGATCTGGGTGGCCATGCAACAGGACCACCTCGACCAATCCATCTTGGATAATTGACGTTAACCCAATTTCGGACAGCAATTCCGAAATGTGGTGGTGCCCCGTCCATGTGAAACCACATGTCTCGTCGAACAATCAGTGGGACATGCTCTAAAAGACCTGACTGTTCGTCAATAAGAAATTGAAGGTAATTGTCCGCATTTAACCTCCCAGGAAGAACGACGGGACCAATCAACAAGTCATCGATTAGGGCCGCCCAAACGTTAATAGAAAATTCATGTTGAAATTTAGATGGGCGTATAGCTTTGGTATTTTCTGATGACCACCTGTGCAGGTTTCTCAGATTTGTAACACCACATCTCGTGAACGTAGATCCATCTGTCCAGAGGACTGTTCTGCAGAAATTAAAATGAAGCCGTGACTGTCTTAATATCCAGGTAGATTAAACTAGACGAGCATAGTGGTCTGCCTCAAGCAAACCGCGGCCCCTGCAATAGGTGAAATGGATATAGGCCTTTACGTTTTAAAAGTCGCCAAACTGTGGTTCGTGGCACTCCTAGTTGCTTAGCGATTCGACGTACACTCAGAGTTGGATCCCTTGTAACAATAGCTACTGCTTCTTCCTCTAAGTCTGGCAAATTTACTCCTCGGTCGAAAAGATAATCACGCAGTCCGCATTCCCGAAATTGTCTATGTACTTCCAGAAACGTCCTGTAATGAGGAATGCGCCTATCGGGAAACCGATGTCGGTATTCAATAACTGCTTGACGTTCACTGCCGTTACAGTAGCCATACACAAAATGCATGTCCGCATACTCTTGAGAAGAAAATCGGTATGGTATTTTGAATAAAGAAAACGTGTCCACTCACTAATAAGCTGTTGTATGTACTGAAACGTAATTTAATCAATTGTTAAAAAATGCAACGTTAACAGTCATCTGAACATTTGTTTCTTGTATGATATTCATGGTTCAGCAATTACGAAATAAGAAAGAACTTTCTTTATCATAAATCAATTTCCAGTACTCTTTTTTGTAGATCTCCAAGAAATTACTGTATGCACTACGACACGTGTTTATTTATTTTAGGATAACATTTTATTATGCCACGTTAACAATCACAGGCCTGTTATTGAATCGTATAACTTTTTTTTAAATAAAATCAGTTTGTATTGAGTTTAGGTTTACATTTTTTTTCATGATCTGACAATCACATTTATAGATCTGTAGCTTTGAAACAAATAAAAATGGATGTACAATTTTTGCGTTTTTTTTTTGCTTGAAATGAAGTCTACTTTACACTCCTAAAATTTGAACATAACGATACGGGACAGCTTGTATAAATAAAATTATAAATTTTTTAAAAATACAATGTGGGCGATGAGTCATCGGCCTCTCGTGTCCTGTCTAGTAATAACTAACGCGAATGCAAATTCAAACTCCATAAGGAAATACATGGGATTGTGAATTAGACTCGCATAGCTTAACTATTGATCTTAATTTGTGTCAACGGCTACTTCATAGCTGGTTCCAATTGTGTGCGTGTTACGTAAAACAAAATTATAATACTTTGTATAGTGAGATAGTGAGTAGACATCAAATTGATAGCAGTTCTTTTAATACAGCTGGAATCGATTATCTACTTCGTCAAGCTTTCGACAGACTCAGAGCTGTCATCTTCAGGACGTTACTTGATTCGGAATGATGGGAGCTCCTTGCACCACCGCTGTTGGTACCATTTGCTGGCGCCTGCATAACATCGTTCGAATGGTGAGGTGGGATGTGTCGCAGACGTTATTACATTAAGTAAAGAATAAGAACTGTTTATTAGATTCTGCACTACATGATATATCGGGTGTCCCAATAAGAATGCACAATTTAAAAAGGGCGCCATTTTCGTACCGGTCGGTTGGCAACTCGTGTTTTTGGTTAGCTGTCAACTAGACATATTGCGGTTAGTGAAAATGAATCGTCTTACTGTCGAACAACGCGTTGTCATTGTCACAACTTACTTCAGGAACAGTGAAAGTTCCTTAGAAACACTTCGAAGATTGCGTGCAATATAAGGTCGACGAAACGTACCAGATTCATGAAAATTCGTCGAGTAATTCAAAAGTTTTAACAAAGTAGATCAGTTAGTGATGCAAAGACACCAAGAAGAAATCGTACCGGCCGATTTGCTGAAAATATTGCTGTAGTAAGGGAAAGTGTTGCTTGAAATCCGCGAAATTCGATTCGCCGTCGATCACAGCAATTGAATGTTTCGAAAAGCACCATGCAACGAATTCTGACAGCGGACCTTCATCTTCACCCCTACAGGGTCCAACTCCCTCAACAGCTATTGCCAGACAATCATTTACAACGGCGTGGATTCGCTGATTTGTTGTTGGAAAATCTAAATCTAGATGAGGATTTTACACAAAAGATTATCTTTACTAATGAGGCGCATTTTCACCTGGACGGCTTTGTCAACCGGCATAACTGTCGGATATGGGTCGACGAGAATCCTCGCATAACAGTTCAACAGCCGATGCATTCACAACGAGCAACTGTATGGTGTGGCTTTTATGCAGATGGTGTGATTGGGCCCTACTTTTTTCAAAATGCTGCAAGTAATGTAGTTACGAATTGGACGGCATGGACATCCAAAATAAGTGGTTCCAACAAGATGGCGCCACCTGTCATACTGCGCGCGAGACTCGTGCGTTATTGCCGGAGAGATTTCCGGAGCGTGTTATTTCACGCCAGAGAGATCAGAATTGGCCGCCAACATCATGCGACATGACACCGTGTGATTTTTTTCTATGGGGATACCTGAAATCACGTGTTTACATTAATAATTCGAGGACAATCAATGAGTTAAACAATCAAATCGAGCGCGTTATTATGGAAATCGATCCAGAAATGAGCGTAAAAGTCATAAATAATTTTATAAAAAGAGTTAGAGTTTGTCAACGAAGTTTGGGCGGATATTGTTTTCCACGTGTAAGTGCAATGTATACTGATAAGTTACAACTAAAAATGTTTCAAATTTTCAAGTAACTTATGCATTTTATTCACAAATTAAATTGTGCATTCTTATTGGAACACCCGATAGAATTGTTTTCCTTTTAGCATTTAGATTATTTATTTTTATATTATGAATAACACATATAAGATGAATGACTAAAATGATGATTTATATTACGGCAATCCATGATCTAAAAATAAACAAGCCTAGTTTAACTATAGCTGTATAAAGGTACAGCTACTGTTGCTACTAATCCCTACATTAACTTTATCCTCCAAATAAACTATTAATTATAACGCTGGCAGGGTATTGCAAAATTCAGGGATTTCGAGGGAAAAAACGATTAAATTAATAATAAAGGGGGACATAAATCTTCGAATTTAATGTTAAATAATAGAACGGGTGTGGTCTAATGCTCTACGAATGTTAGGAAAGGGTTGCATTCTGTGCGCGTTCGGACTTTCACAAATTATCTAGATGACAATGAAGGCAATATGTTTCCGGTTTAAATGAGCTATATTCGCTAGACATGAGCTATACGGCTTTCCATCTTGTGTATTAAGTAAAAGGCAAGAAAGTCATATACAGGCTAAATTTTTTCCTATATTTAACAGGGAGATCTCGGAAACTAGCGGAGGTAGAGAGACGATTAAATGAGGAACGAATTACAGTTTTACGAGCTTAGTTTAACGAGTTTTTTTTTTGGAAAAAATGCATGGCTAACTAGATATATCGCAAGAATAACGAGCAGTTCGAAAATTAAATGAAAGAAATGGCCCTAATTTGTTTATTTATAAAAATAACTATACCAAATGTTACATCATTTGAATGGTTGAAAGAAGGTCTTTTCTATAAAGTGATGGCCGACTATGGTTTCGATTAGAAAAAACAAAGTTAGTGTCAAAAATTATAGCTTAAATGAAAAATTCAGTTATACAGTATTATTAAGCACATAATTACTTATAACTAGAGACCAGACACGAGAGGTTGATGACTCATCGCCCACGAGCGTACTATTGAACACTTGTATTTTTAAAGGTTTTAATTTTATTTATATAATTATACTTATAATAATAATACAGGTATATATATATATATATATATAGGGCTACAAAATACGAAATACATTTTTACTTGTTCATTTTGTAGTTTAAGTTGAATAAAGGAGTATTAATATTACCAGCAATACTTTCTCAAGGTTCTCTTCTGTGTAATTTGTTCTCTTTGATTGACATACATCCTTGTAAATAGAAAACGTCCTTTCTACATCGCAACTGGTTATAGGTGCATACTGGAAATATTCTTTTATTTCCGCGTACTTTGCAGTTAGATGTTGTGGCATTGTCCCCATACACAATTGCCGCAATATTATTAAATCTGGATTTCTATTAAACTTTTGCCAAAGCCACATTCGATGTCACTTGGAATACTTTTCAAATTATTGATAGCCACATCTAATGTCGTTAAACCATCATTTAATTTGAGATTTCGATTTTAAAAATAAGTAATTAGTTTTGGCAAATTTCCGAAGTGTTCCTGAAAGTACAACAGATTTTTTTAAATGTGGCATTTGTGTTAGTTCCTTGCACTCAGAAATACTCCGAGCATCGTCATTTAAACATGCAACGAAATTTTGTAAACTATCGAAATTCTCTGCATAAAAACTAGTAGCTTCCAACCATGTCCCCCATCTAGTTATTACTGGAGAGGGAGGCAGTGACAAAGATGCCAGTTTTTACCTGTAAAGAGCTAGTCTCAATGGTGCTTCTCTAAAAACTTTTTTAAAAGCGGATACAAGTCTATCAACTTCTAGAAAGGTGTTTCTAATATATTCGCAGATTCTGTGGAGAGCATGTGCTACACAAGTAATATGCAGCATATTAGGATATGTTTCCTTTAATAGTCTGCCTGTTTTTAACATATATGCAGCACTGTCACTTACAAATAAAAGTACTTTTTCTTTGTACCTGTCGTCCGAATGAAGTATTTTTTGAATATTCTCGTTAAAGGTTTTAGCAACTGTTTCCGCATCTCTATTTATAACTTTTGTTGCTATTACATATGCGTTATATGGAATACTTGAATGTAGTACACCAGCTTCAACATTTACCACACAGCGTCCTAATATATCGACAGCTTCGTCGGCACTTATTCAGAGGTACTGATTTGAAAGGTGGCTTCTAAAGCGTTCTACTGCTTTCGTGTAGCATTTAGAAACATAATATTTGCGTAAGGTGGATTCATCAGGAATATTTCGACCAGTATATTTTTGGAGAAATATTTTTAAAGTGGGATTGTTAAGTTTCTTTAATGGAATATTAGCCGCCATAAAAGTTTCACAGAGTCCTTTGTTAAAATTGTCAGACTCCAACGGTTCCAATTTCTGTTCATGTGTTTGCGATGCTAAGTGACGTTGCACGTGCGATTTCATGGAATTTTTTAACGGTATTTTACAGATATTGCAATAAATTTCGGAATCAATGACAATGGACAAACAATCAGTATGACCGTCAATCCAACTCGCCATTGTTTTACAATGCCGTTCTCGACGTTCTTCCATATCATATGTGAAAAAGTAACTTAAACAATGCTCTAGATCTAAATAAATGAAAACTAAAAATGTATGCGTAAGTTATTGAAACTGAACGAAATTCAATGCACCCTTACGTCGAAATAATTTGGAGAAGTAGATTCAATCAAACCATATTAAACAGAATCTATCATAAAAATTACGATGTAATTAACAGTTAAAACTATGAAAACAAGAAGCTAACTCACAGCACTTTATTTATCTTACGAAATATAATCTAAATAGACTAAATTATTAAAACTCCACACGCTTGTATCTACGCCCATTAAAACAGAAATTTAACTGTAAATATCCAACAAAAAACGTCGTAATTCTCTATGAAAGCAGATGTGCGCGCTAGCCAGATCAATAGTGCATTCAATAACTGCGTGATGTACTTACAGATGTTGTAGACTGTTTATATCGTCCGTCGTAATGACGACGTTATTTCAACCCGATGTGTCCGGTCTCTGCTCATAACTTTCTTTTTTACATATTTTTTCTAAAGTCAATAATAACAGAGATATAGGCGCCGGATAAAATAAAAAAAAATTACTTTTGCAATATGTTAGCCCTGCCTTTTTTCAAAAAAAAGAAACAAAAAGCTCTGGCAAAACTGTAATTTTTTCCCTATTTAACTCCGCTAGCTTTCGGGATCACCATGCTAAACATTGGAAAAAATTCACCCTACTTATGCATGGAAACAGAAAATTCTAAGAAATATATACAGTGTAGTAAACGTAAATGAAACAATGGAGAGGAAAGACACACAAGATTATAACTGATATACTTATAATGTATACAGAGTGTTAAAAAGGGTTGTCGGATATTTTATCTCGACTTAATATTGTTTTATTAGGATAAAAATTACAAAGAAGTTCTGATGATAATTTACATAAAACAAAATTACTTCGAAAAAGTACAAAGAGTTTAGCAGGTAATGAATGTAAATAAACACTTACCCTTTTAAGCAGGCGTATTTTTAACACACTATCTAGTTTAGCAATAACACTAACATATTTTGCGTAGCTAAATGCTTGTAACTGAAAAAATGTTGTCATTTTTAAAACGCTTGAACCAGTTCATTATAATTGCTATAAATAATTTGTAAATCTGCTTTAATTTTTAATTTACAATATCCATCTTGCAATTTCCTTTGATTTTCCTCAATGGCAGTTGCTTTTTTAGAAAAAAATTAAAAAGCTACAGACTTATTTTTTTGGAAATGCTTAAAATAATAAAGTGCACCTTTTAACTATGTACCTTAGCGTGTAAGAATCGGCTGTGGAGATTTGGGGAAGCTGGGACATTGTCTGTGAAATTCGCGAATACGTTTTGCATTTTCCGCATTTTGTATTCACTATTAAACCATCTGCCTAACACCTTCGAATAGTATCTGGCGCAAGATGTAATATATGGATTTTACACGTCACATTTTACACACACATGTAATAAGTTACCACAATGTTGTTTAAGAGACCGGTCCACATCTTTGCGGCACCAACATTATCAGTTGGTTTTTCAAAACTTTCTTTATTATACGAGAGTCCCGTATCGTTATGTTCAAATTTTAGGAGTGTAAAGTAGACTTCATTTCAAGTAACAACAACGCAAAACTTGTATATCCATTTTTATTTGTTTCAAAGTTATAAATCTATGAATGTGATTGTCAGATCATGAAAAAAAATGTAATCCTAAAGTCAATACAAACTGATTTTATTAAAAAAAAGTTATACGATTCAATAACAGGCCTGTGATTGTTAACGTCGCATAATAAAATGTTATCCTAAAATAAATAAACACGTGTCGTAGTGCATACAGTAATTTCTTGAAGATATACAAAAAAGAGTACTGGATATTGATTTATGATAAAGAAGGTTCTTACTTATTTCGTAAGTGCTGAACCATGAATATCATACAATAAACAAATGTTCAGACGACTGTTAACGTTGCATTTTTTAATAAAGGATTACATTACGTTTCAGTTCATACAACAGCTTACTAGTGAGTGGACACGTTTTCTTTATTCAAAATGCCTTACCGGTTTTCTTCTCAAAAATATGCGGACAGGCATTTTTTGTATGGTTACTTAAACGGCAGTGCACGTCAAGCAGTTATTGAATACCGACATCGGTTTCCCGATAGGCACATTCCTCATTACAGAACGTTTTTGGAAGTGCACAGACAATTTCGGGAATGCGGACTGCGTGATTATCGTTCCGACCGAGGAGTAAATTTGCCAGCAGACTTAGAGGAAGAAGCAGTAGCTATTGTTACAAGGGATCCAACTCTCAGTGTACGTCGAATCGCAAGACAACTAGGAGTGCCACGAACGACAGTTTGGCGAATTTTAAAACGTGAGGGCTTATATCCATATCACTATCGCAGGAGACACGCTTTGCTTGAGGCAGACCACTATGCTCGTCTAGTTTATTCTACCTGTATATTAAGACAGTCACGACTTCATTTTAATTTCTGCAGAACAGTCTTCTGGACAGATAAATCTACGTCCACGAAATGTGGTGTTACAAATCTGAGAAATCTGCACAGGTGGTCATCAGAAAATCCCAAAGCTATACGCCCATCTAAATTTCAACATGAATTTTCTATTAACGTTTGGGCGGCCCTAATCTATGACTTGTTGATTGGCCGTGTCGTTTTTCCTGGGAGGTTAAATGCGGACAATTACCTTCAATTTCTTATTGACGAACTGCCAGGTCTTTTAGAGGATATCCCACTGTATGTTCGACGAGACATGTGGTTTCACATGGATGGGACACCACCACATTTCAGAATTGCTGTCCAAAATTGGGTTAACGTCAATTATCCAAGATGGACTGGTCGAAGTGGTCCTGTTGCATAGCCACCCAGATCACCCGATCTTAATCCCCTTGACTTTTATTTATGGGGGTACATGAAAAATTTAGTCTAGGTGCAAGTTTCGAACACAAGAGAAGAATTGTTGGATCGTATTCACCTGGCTGCCGAGCAAATCCGACAAAACAAGTATGAAATTCGGATATGTACGTCTTCTGTTGGTTTACGGGCACAAGCCTGCATTCAACAAGGAGGTGGACATTTCGAAAATATTATTAATAACACCCGGCTAGTTCTGCGATTATTATATAGACAGCGCTGAATATTCCTTCACGCTCTGTCTTAATAATATCTGCGAGATAGCAAGGTAGTTATGTTTTGTTGAATGTGTCTCTTCTCCAACAGGGGCGTATTGATAATCATGTAGAAATGTGAAATACGTATCTACGTCTTTGGAGAAGATACATTCAAAAATACATATGAACTTGTATTGTGTTCTTCACACCCCATTTTTAATAATATTATATATTTTTAAAAATACTTTTGTATTATTAATTGAACTTTTTTAAATAACATCAGGTTTTATTGACTTTAGGATTACATTTTTTTTCCTGATCTGACAGTCACATTCCTAAATCTGTAACTTTGAAACCCATAACAATGAATATAAACAAATATTCTCCATAAGAATTAGTTAGCGTTGAACTTTTTATTTTTCATTAACTTAAAAAGCGTTAGTTTTTAGAGGTGATATACAAGTTTTGCGTTTTTGTTACTTGAAATGAAGTCTACTTTACACTCCTTAAATTTGAACATACAATACACCTTATATTTAACACCTCCTTTGCAATTACTTTAGCAGTACATTTTGCTGGTCTATTACCAGCCCGTAAAATTAAATAGACCGACCTGTTCGAAGGTTCCATTGTTCGAATCATTACACTAGGAACAGAGGCTTTTTGACGATCAATCGATACGTCTACATATAACCACACTTTTTTATCTTTTAGTTCTGATTTAATACTACATATTTCAAATTTTAATGCGTACTGATGTTATTTTTATTTATAAAGTTGTCTGACTGTTCAATTTGCAGTTTAAATTCTTATTCCAGAAAATGTAAAATAATTCGTTATCTAATAAATTAAATGGGAGATTACAAGTAACAAATACTAATACTAAATCGAATATGCATTGGCTGCTCAATCCAATGCTTTTATTTATTTTTTGTTCTGTGCACTAATGTACGTGTTTCTGACATTGAAATCTATTCAGAAACATGAAAAGCTTTGTCACAAACTTCACAAATTATTTTATTTCCATCATATACTAAATTTGGAAATTCACCGATAAATTTCTGTACTTTGTGATCTGATGGTGGCTTTGTTGACGTTCGTCATTGTGACATTATAAACTGAAACGAATAAATCTCCTAACACAATAAAACAATAAGCACAAACGAGAGACATGTCCAGCCCGAAGAACCATACCTAACTGATTGACCTCCGACTATAACATCTGCTAAACCCTTTCTATTTTTTCGAAGCATACGCAGATCAATCGCTAGAAATAATAATTCGTGGTGTACCAACGCCTCGTGTTATTGGTGTTAAGTTACTGAGCGATGCCAAAGCATCGATCAATATAATAATTACAGCACTAACTTTGTCTCGCACTTTCTCAGTCTGTCAGCTGGAAATATTTTGTTCAACTCACATATATGTGTTCAGTACATATATTGTATCTTCGATGTTTAGAACTCTTACTATCAGATATAGTTTTTTTTTTACCGGGGTGGGATGAAGTTGTGTTATTCTGTTGTACAATTCATTACTATAATGAATTTTATTTGTCCCAATTTGTGTATTTTACAGTTAGCAATGTTATAAGTCAATGTTCATTTGTGGATTCCATTTGATACGTTATTTATTTACCGACTTTCTTATTACAGTGTCGAGGGGCTAATCGTTTATCAGCTCAACAGCATTTTTTAAATTATTATTACATAATTTTAAAAGTTAAAACGTTCAAATATTTTTTAAGCTATGTATATTCGTAAAAGAAATTTTAATGCAAAGACCTTCTGTAAAAGGAAATTAAAAACCGAATCAAGAATATGTACGTTTGTGTATATAAAGGAGGTTTTTGTAAAAGAAGTAGAAATTCAGAAAGCAAATTAATAAAAATATAGTGAAACATGCTTATATTGAAATAGGTCAGTACTAAAAATTCAGCTTGTAAATACATATACACTGGAAAATTGCTACTGCAAATAGAATTGTAATAAGCTTAATTATTTTCATGATATTTCCTGCATCACTAGAATATTAAATATTAAAATGGAGTGCGTTAATTTAGTAAACATACAGAGATCAGTGAAAATCGTATTTATCAAATTATAAATATGTTTTATTTATTATTAAACAATCACGAACTCCAATTATTTTCAACTGAAATACGTTGAAAACATAATTTTCTATTTCAATGACTAAAATGGGATTTGACTAATATTCGCATTGAACATTTACTGCCCTAGCTACCGCCTATTTTTTAGTAAAGCAAATGTTAGATAATAGTCTTGGTTTTATAATAAACAGCACCATTAAATGCTATAAGATGGTAGCATAGTTCTTTTCTTTAAAAAACTGGTCCAGTTTTTTCTTTGTCGAATATGTCGTATATCCGAGTATGCTTGTCTTTTTTTTTATTGAACGCTTTAATAGTATACACTCCGCAAAATAATTATCGCAACAGCTGAATTTTTTGAGTCTACGACCATTTAAACGTACTGTTTGCTATTAAATTGATCATATGACCTTTTTTGTCGTTGTCAAACTGACATCTGAACGACATACCAAAAAAACATTCTTTTTACTGCCTGTTTTTTGATAAGTGCCGAAGACGTGCAGTAGAGAGCATTTAAAATATTGTAGTTTGTTAGATCGGTTCAATTTTTTATTAAATTATCGCTATGAATGTTCAACAACGTGTGTCCTTACATCTTACGTACGAAGAAACAGTACAAGGTATCACACTGGTGGAAAATGGCCGTAGCATGCGGTATGTAGCTAGAGTGCTAGGAGTACAGCCATCAACTGTAAGCAGAGCAGAAGCACGATTTAGGGAAACTGGAAATTAATGGGTGATTCATTTGGAGGTACTTTTGTAGGTGGGGATTTAATGGCTGAGCGCGCATGCGACGCGTCAGCGGACTGCGCATTCTGGTTCAGTACTATTTGACATTACGTAATGGAAAGACTTCGCCCGGCACAGCGTCTGCAAATAGTACAGCTTTATTACGAAAATGGGCGTTCTACAAGGAATGTGTATCGTGCGCTTAGAGCAACATAATCGGTCTACCGAACGCACAATTCGCTATACCATTAATAAGTTTGAAACTCAATTTACAATAATGGATAGTACGCGACCACAAAGACCTCATCCAGCACGTAGTGAAGGTAATATAGCGGCGGTAGCAGCGAGTGTACGCGAAGACCGGGAAGAATCAATTCGTCGCCGTTCTCAACAGCTTGGTTTGTCGTATGCAACAACTTGGCGTATTTTACGAAAGGATCTTGGTTTAAAAGCATACAAAATTCAACTAGTGCAAGAACTAAAGGCGACCGACCTTCCGAATCGTTTCCGTTTCAGCCGTTGGACTCTTGATAAACTTGCAGAAGATCCACTGTTTTCGACAAAAATTTTGTTCTCCGATGAGGCCCATTTCTGGCTTAATGGGTACGTGAATAAGCAAAATGCCCGTATTTGGGGTGATGAGCAACCTGAAGAGATTTAAGTGCTACCATTACATCCAGACAAAAGAACTGTTTGGTGCGGATTATGGGCCGGTGGAATAATTAGTCCGGCCGGAATGTGACTGTGAATGGCGACCGTTATCGCGCCTTGATAAGGGACTATTTGCTGCCTGAACTTGACACCCGTGGTCTACAAGACATTTACTTCCAACAAGATGGCGCCACTAGCCATACAGCTCGTGAAACTATGGCTTTACTGCGAGAACGATTCGGTGAACATTTAATTTCACGCTTCGGACCAGTAAATTGGCCGCCTAGATCTTGTGACATCACACCATTAGACTTTTTTCTGTGGGGCTACGTGAAGTCTAAAGTCTACAGGGATAAACCGGCTACAATTGAGGCATTGGAGGCCAATATTACTCGGGTCATTGGACAAATACCACTCCAAATGCTAGAACGCGTCATTGAAAATTGGAACAGCAGAATAGACTACGTTAACCGCAGTCGCGGCCAACATTTGAGAGAAATAATCTTTAAAAAATAATTGTAAAGAATGGTTCTTTTGTATGATAATCAAGTTTCTTAAATAAATTGGCCTTTTTCATTTGTTCTTTGCTTTTGGAAAAAGTATCTCTAAATGAATTACCCATTATAGAAAAAGGCCTGGGCCTGGGCGGCCAACATTTGAGAGAAATAATCTTTAAAAAATAATTGTAAAGAATGGTTCTTTTGTATGATAATCAAGTTTCTTAAATAAATTGGCATTTTTCATTTGTTCTTTGCTTTTGGAAAAAGTATCTCTAAATGAATCACCCATTATAGAAAAAGGCCTGGGAAATGTCGCAAGAGAGCTACTACCCCACGAGATGATCGTTTTCTGCGGTTAACTGCTCTGCGTACGCGTCATTTCACTGCTAAATTTCTCAAGAATGAACTTTTAGGGGCTAGAAATGTACAGGTTTCCGCACAAACAATCCGCAACCTTCTTCGAGAAGATGAGATAACAGCTCATGTTCCT
Source organism: Melolontha melolontha (assembly GCA_935421215.2). NCBI lineage: Eukaryota > Metazoa > Arthropoda > Insecta > Coleoptera > Scarabaeidae > Melolontha > Melolontha melolontha. Next base: position 3,850,201 of record OW285239.1, on the reverse strand, counting down.
GCTCACGGTTCACTTCTCACCAGAGAGCACCGGGTAGCCCGATTACAGTTTGCACGCGAACACGCCGATTGGGAAATAAACCACTGGGCCAATGTCATCTTTACGGATGAGTCTAGGTTTGCTTTATGGTCTTCTGACAGACATGTGCCGGTGTACACACGACCTGGCGAACGTTATACTGTCTGTAACTTCCGTCCACGTGTCCCTTTTGGTAGAGGATCCATGATGTTATGGGGAGGCATCTCTTTACAGGGCCATACAGCATTGGTACCAATACCTGGGGCTGGATTAACAGCAGCTAGATATGTTACCGACATTTTAAAATGTTATACCATATACGCCCTTTGTTGGCGAAAATTGTGTTCTTATGCAAGACAATGCACGACCGCACATAGCAGGAATTGTACAGCAATATTTGCAGGAAGTTCAATTGCCTGTATTAAAGTGGCCTGCACGAACCCAGACATGATCCCTATCGAGCATGTCTAGGACCACCTAGGACAAGCTATAAAACGGTACCAGCGAGGATTTCGTAACCTTGAAGAACTCGTCGAAGATGTACTTTTACAAGAATGGGAAAATTTTTCGCAGGACTATGTTGCAGACCTCATACGCAACATGCCAAAGAGGATGGAAGCTGTAATTCAAGCCAGGGGTGAATATACCAGATACTAGTGCCATTTTAAACCAGTATTTATTATTTTGTAATTTTGAATAAGGTGTTCTTTTGTTATTTTCTGCATTATATGAGTTGAACAGTGCAGTTAATTATCTTTTTTATTTTTTCATGACCTAATATTTATAAGTGGAATAGTTTAGATATTCAGAAATGACATTTTATGGTGTTGCGATAATTATTTTGCGGATGTATTAAGATACAAGTTTCATAATTTTATACAATTTTTTCTATTCCGCCTTTTAAATATAAAAAAATGTTTAAAATAATAGTCATGTTTAAAGACGCCAGACTATGTGCCCCAGCAGTAGCGTTGCGTGGAGAGTTCAGCAGAATAACAGTGCGCTTACTTAAAAATAAATATATCGAATCCCTATACAAAACGTTAAGAAAAAACATAAATAACTTACCCAACATGTTTACATTGTTGCAAAAAAATGCGGATGTGCGCGATGAAAAAACTGCACCATAATATATGTTTCTGTATTAGTCTCGGAAAGGTTCGTACGTAGCGACGTATATATATGTTTATATACAGAGAAGGATTGGAACGTTGAGAGATGTTATATTTGCATAGTTAAAGTGCTCTTTGTATCTGTACAACGGATCTTCAGTATTGGTAAAAAGTTGCCCTAACTTTGTAAAATCTACATTTTTTTGCAACAATGTAAACATGTTGGGTAAGTTATTTATGTTTTTTCTTAACGTTTTGTATAAGGATTCGATATATTTATTTTTAAGTAAGCTCACTGTTATTCTGCTAAACTCTCCACGCAACGCTACTGCTGGGGCACATAGTCTGGCGTCTTTAGTCATGTTCAATACGAATATTTTAGATATTTTATTTTTTAGACGTTGGTCACACTGACTTATAATTTAAACATTTCAAATATTTGAAATATTGTTATTTTATGTAACTATCTAACATCGAAATGGACGAAATAAGTAATTGCACGCCGCCAGAGCTTCGGAAAATTGCAGAAGACAATTTGGAAAATCTTCTGCCAAAAAAATCTCGACACATTTACAAAAAGGAATATAAACAAATTTACAACTTGGTGTAAAAGAAATCGGATATTAAGAAAACATTATGATTGCCTATTTTGACAAAATAAGTAAAATAAAAAAGGCAGCTTCCTTATGGTCCAAATATTCGATGTTAAAATGTTGTTTGAATATTTATAAAAATACAGATATCTCAATATTTTCTGAACTAATAGCATATTTAAAAAGATTGTCTGAAGGCTATGAGCCTAAGAAATCGAAGATTTTAGAAATAGAGAATATTAACCGAGTTATAATAGAAGCCGGTGATAAAACATATTTAGCAATGAAAGTAAGTAATAAAAACATAATTATAGTAGCATTTTACTAATTTTGTACATTATTTTGTTATAATAGTCATATTAAAATTATGTTAGGTCATTCTTATAATGGGCTTTAATGGAGCTTGCTGTCGTGAAGAAATAACAAACATGATTATAGATTATATACAGTTTAAAAATGAGGTCATAATGGTTGACATGCTAAAAACTAAAACTTATGTTCCTAAACAATTTATTACAACTCAAAGGTTATGGATTGATTTGGTGAAGAAATATTATCATCTTCGTCCCAGTCGTGTTACACATAGGCATTTTTACCTGCAATATAGAAATGGCTTGTATGTAAATATTCCAATAGGTATTAATACAATAGGAAAAGTACCAAAAAGTATTGCTACTTACTTGAAATTACCTAATCCTGAACTCTTCACTGGAGATTGGTTTAGACGATCCAGTGTAACACATTTGGCTAATAGTTGAGGAGATTAATTACGAGTACAATTAAGCGCCATGGAGGATGGAATTCTTGTGCTGTGGCTGAAGGTTACATTGATAACACTGGCCTACAACCATTTTGGTGCTGGAGATTTTAGACCCGATTTTAAGTATGTCTTACATGGCGATATCAAAAATGTTACCCGTTTTCTTCTGTTAGCTCTAGTTCCCGAGAAAAAAAAAAACACAATTCTAGAAAAAATATATATTTTATTGACATTAAACATCAAGAAATTGTCTTTTGAGTGATTTTCTAGAATGAAACTGACTCGGGCAATCTCGCATGATTCCCCAGCAATAGTCAGCCATCATATGACTGTCCCACCTTCCTTGGTATCTATTCTCCATTGTTTTTCGGTCTTGGTGGAAACGTTCCCTTTGTTCTTCGCATAGTTCTCCTAAATTGTGTTGGAAATGATGTAGATGACTATTGAGATAGTGTAATTTTATACTCATATTACAGCCTAAATCTTTGAATCACACCAGCATTTCCTCTACTAGTTCTACATAGTTGTCAGCCTTATGATTTCCGAGGAAATTTTGTGCAACTGCTACAAAAGATTGCCAGGCAAGCCTCTCCACATCATTCATACAAGTCTCAAAATTAGTTGTGTCTTTCATCAATTTACGTATTTGAGGTCCATCAAAGATACCTGCTTTTAGTTTTTCAGTACTTAAACCAGGAAATTTGTGAGAAATACACTGGAAACATTGACCATTTCTATCGAGAGCCTTAACAAATTGCTTCATTAGCCCTAATTTTATATGCAATGGCGGAAGAATGATTTTTTTCTCTTGAAACTAAGGGTTCATTTATAACATATTTCTTTCCCCAACAACAAGAGCATCTCTCACAGGCCAATTTTTTGCAGTCCAATGACGTGATTTAGCTCGACTGTTCCAGAGACAAATAAAACATGGGTATTTAGTATAACCACTCTGTTGACCCAATAAAAAATTAACCATCTTCAAGTCGACGCAGATCACCCAGTTATGTTCAATATATTTTATTTTTTGTAAAAGATTTGAAATTACCTCATATTCTTCTTTTACACATGTTGAGTGAGCAATTGGAACAGGAGCATATTTATTTCCATTATGTAGAAGAACTGCTTTTAGACTTTGTTTACTACTGTCAATAAAGAGATGCCATTCATTGGGCTGATAGATCGTTAAACCCATGAAAGCCAGCAAACCACTCACATTACAGCAATACACAAAATTTTCAACAAATGAAAAAAACTTCAATAACTTTCCCTCTCTCGTGCGATATGTAGACACTCGAACATCTGAGGAAAGACAATTTTTTTCTTTTAATCTTGACGCTAGTAACACGTTCCTTCGGAAGATCTAAGTCTCTGATGAGGTCACTAAGCTCATTCTGCGAAAATGGCTTAGGATCTGATGTTATTCCGCAGTATTAAAAGTCACCATCTACTTGGGAAGAAATAGGTATTTCAGCTTCATCCTCCTGAGATTGCTGCACTACCTGGTGAAAAGTTGGTATTGGAACATTTTCTGAATGAGGAACAGGTCTTTGTAATGAAGAAATATTGGGGTATTTCCATTTATGGCGATTGTTTTTGTTGATGCCCACTATATTAATCATACAAAAGTAACAGTGGTCATAATGATTTTTTTGTTCTCGCCATATCATAGGCACTCCAAACTTCAAAGACTTACGTTTCCCTCTCTCCCATTGTCGCAAATGTTCAACGCATATTTTACAAACACTATGAGGCACCCACACTTTATCTTGGTGTAGAATTTCAATACCCAAGTAAGCAAAATACAAACGACGCACTGTGTTTGTAATCGATTTACGCTGATTTTTCAGTATGTATTCACCACAAACATAACTAAATATATCAGGATCGTTAACACAACGTCTGGACGTACTAGCCATAATGAAATAGTAACACAAACTTTATCGATGATATTGTAATAATGACTAGTTACGAACAAGACCATAACAAGACCGACAACAATTCACAATGAGGGTAGTAGGTAAACTAGAGCTGATTAGTTAAAATGACGTATGTCAATATACTGTACATTACCTACTTTATCGACAATTCAAACAAACAGAGATGCACCAAAAATTTTTTTTGTAGGCCTGTATAATTTCATCAAGAAAAAAATAGACGTTGCTGAAATACTATCCAACACTGCACCTAATACGTCTACTAAAATCACAGAGAATCCATCAACTTCTAATTCAATGGACAGTGATTTATTAGTTAAAGTGAATCAGCAGGGATTCAAACAAAATATAGTGTGTTCCCAGAATCTGCCTGGAATATCTATTAATGCTCACGAATCTTCTAATGTTTCAGTAAAAGTATATAACAATTGCAGTATTCACAATGATAAGTAATCTCAATAGAAGTATTTATAGCGTCTAGCTTTGTTAACGAATTTATAGATACACTCCTTAGCAAGAGTCTGTCGAACGCCTTTTATTATGTATAATTAGTACTAATAAAGTTTTAGCAAATGTCTCTACTATTCTCTCTATAATTTTTATTTACATTTTAATCACTGTCAAACGTTCATATCTAACCACATCTAACTTTTAAAACGATTTAGTTCTATGGTTTAGGTACTTATTACAATTGTGACCAACTTCGAAACAAAAAATTAGAGTGCGGTAAACTAATACATTACGATACTGTGTAACCAAGCAACGGGGTATCGTAATTAACACTTTACGACACCGGAATAGAAAAAGGTAACTTTAAGTATAAAAGTAACATGAAAAATTTACTATTCCGTTTCAAGTTTGTATCTTATTTGAAAGTTTATTTAGATATTTTTAAATCGTATGATTTAATAAGTAATGTTTATAATAATTTATGGTATTAAGATTTACTTATACGAAAATTGTAAAATTTGGAAAAGGAAATGTAAATTTGCACGTGAAAAAATGAAAATATATTGGGCGAAATGTTTTGCAAAAAAATACCTTGCAAAAATACGTGTCGAGGATATGTTTGATATTCAATATGACGTGTTTATTTCGAAATTTTCCAGGCCCCATTTAATTTTAACTGAAATACTGCGAAAACAAAACAATTTTCTATTTCAGCAAAAGAACAAGTACACACATACACACACATAGTAGTACATACTAATATACCGCATGTGTCAAATATCATTAGGCATAGGGAATACGTATGAGTACATACGATGTATATGTATATGGAAAAGCCGATCCAATGCCGGCGAAGACCGCGACGGCCGGCAACGATTGTCTCAGATTGTTTCGCAAATACAAGTTAGCAGTAATCATTTGACCATCGACATAGGTACTTGTAATGCGTTCTAAAATAACATTTACGAATTGCAAGGGATTTGCTTTTCTTATTTCTTTCAGAAGATGCAGGAAATTTTTAAGCTGCGGTGCGTCGCATAAACAAAAGCGTAATTCTAATAAAATTAAAGAATAATCCTAATAAAATAAATAAAAAAGGATTCTAAAAATTATAATAAATTATACAAGAGGTTCAAAAATTGCTCCTTGCACAGCAAGACGTTATCCTAGGCGCTCGTAGAAATTAGCTCTTACATTTGCTAACATGTCGGCAGTTAATGAATTCGCAGCCTCAGTTATTTTTTCTCTCAAGGCAACTAGATTTTCTGCTCTACCAGCTTCATGAGTGTAAACAATATTTTTTAGATATCCGCACAAAAAGAAATCATTTGGAGATAGATCTGGAGATCGCTGGGGCCATTTAATGTTTCCTGTTCCAGTAATAAGACGGTCAGGAAAAGTATTTCCTAAAAATTCCTTTACCCTCACTGCATTATGTGCTGGACAGCCATCATGTTGAAACCAAGCGATTTCCTGATTTATTCCCATCTTTTGAATGGCGGGAAGTATTTGATTTTTCAGTAATTCGAGATACTTGTCGGCATTTAATATACCATTAATAAAATAGGGGCCTATAGAATGGTCACCTAAAATACCTGCCCAAACGTTTAGTTTTTGATGATACTAAGTGCGATTTGCAAAATGCCGGTGTTGATTTTCAGAAGCCCAATATCGAAGAACAGAGGGATTGTGCTTTCCGTGTAATGTAAAAGTTGATTCATCGGTGAAGAGAATATTTTTAACGAAATTTTCATCTCGATGTATCTTTTCCATAACGTCTTGACAAAACTCCATTCTCCGGAAATTGTCCTCGGGAAATATTTATTGAGTTTTCGAAAATTTGAAACATTTTAAACCATTACGTTTCCAAATACGTGCAATAGTTGTGTTACTTTTACACAATTCCTCGGCAGCACTTCTAGTTGATCTCGTGTTATCAATTTCCACAATACTACAAATTAATACATCCCGCCATTCTCTTTCCTCAATTTTTTGTGGTGATATCTCTCTTGGTTTGCAATTCGTACAGTTATTGAGACAGAAACAAGTTTCAAATTTATTTATAATATTATAAATTGTTTGTCTGCAAGGTACAGAACGTTCTGCAAAAGTCAGCCCAAACAAATTCATGCACTCCATTGCAGACTTGCCAGCATAAAACCATTTTACTAACTGAAGCTTTTCAGTGGGTGTATAGAGAGCCATTATACATTAATTTTATTGTAGGCTTTCAAACTGTAACGGCCGCAGCTAGACTGAATGCAAAATTTCCAGTCAATCGGTATCGGAGACAATTGTCAGTCGTCGTGGTCTTCGGTGCCATTGGACTGGCTTTCTCATGTACGTATACATTGTATGTACTCATACGTTGATTCTCTATGCGTAATGATATTTAACACATACGGTATATATTGTAATAGTATTTTAGATTGACAGTATTAATAAGAATGTTCAGAGTAGAAATATAAACATATTGCTGTGGACTTTTCCCCATAAATATTTTAAAAATATTTGACTTGCGCAGTTGGAGCAAGCCGTTTGTTCTGCTGTGGACGATTGTAAAACTGTATTTTTTTTTATGCGGAGCCTGCGTGCTTGCTGTATCCTCAGAGACAAGTGTAATGTGAGATAAGAACGTCGTGTTTATAAAAAGATTATTCTTTATCTTTTTATTAAGTAACTTCGGGTTTATTTTTTTGATTTAATTGTGGTTGGTACTGTGTTAATTTCATTACCGCTATTTAACGAGTTTGTTTATCTCGTAATTGTTATATTTTTACACTTTCTTACTCATGTGTCTAGCATTGTTTTTTACGTAAGTAAAAATATATATATATATATTTTTTGAAAGATATATTATTATATTTAAAAGAGTTAAATACTGTATTTTTCTATATTATCATTATTATCGTATTGAGATTTTAGTCTTAGTTATTTGATATAGATAACAAAGAAGGTTTTTAACATTTCCAGTATAAAAAAATCTGTTAATGTAAAATTTAGTTCGCTGGTATATCAAGGGCATTTTTTGTCACATGTGGTTGCACATGCGTTAGAGTTTGCTTCGGGCTGTCAAATCTGTTTGTTTATTTTTAATTTTGTTCTCTTCGGAGAAATTAAAAAGTTTCTTTGTGATTTATTATTTTTAGTTAATGTAATAAAGAACAAACAATGAAAATGTGAATTTAAATGTAGCAAATGATCGAATTCATAATTGAAGAATTAATTGAGATCTTACAATATTTTGTATACATAGTGTTTACTTAACAATGTGTTTTATATTAAAAATCTGTGTTCTTTAATCATGATTACGCTCCAAAATGTCAAACGGTGAACAAAGAATACTATCAAAAAGTTTATAAATGATTGCATCACGCTGTAAGAAGGAAACGACCAGATTCGTGGAAACGTGGGGACTGAGTGCTTCACCACGATAACTCACCTGCTTATTTATCGGAACATATCCGGCAACTTCTTGTAAAACACGGCATTATTCAGCTACTCCAATCACTTTACAGTCCTGACTTAGCTCTTTGAAACTTCCTGCTATTCCCCAAATTGAAATATCTTAAAAGACGAAGATTCGACGACGTGGAGGAGTAAGCAGGAATGCGACGAAGCAGCTGTTAGTCATTATTGGAATGGCTAACAGCTGAATAGCGGAATAGATGAATTCAAGGACAGATTCCGAGAGTGAGAGTATAACTGGAAGTAGGTTTTGATTCTCTAAAGGGCGTACTTTGAAGGGGATACCATCGCCTTTAACAAAGTTTAATTTCTTTTCTTGCTACGGTACAAGGTCGTGTATATTCCGAACACACCTCGTATACAAAGAACATATATATAATCAGGGTAAACTCAAATTTAATAATTTTATTTAACATTAAAACCCACAAATTGGAAAAGTTATTGGAACGTTGTGTTGCTAGCACGTAAGCCACTTAAAGAATATCATAAGAGATATTTATTATTAAAGGTGGTGTAAATGTAACCGCGAGCTCAAGATGACTCCTTTCCGGCTGTTAGATAATAGTTAATGTTATAACGCGGAACAAACGAAGGCGAAGGTTGCTCCAACGCGACGTAGATATTAAAGAGACGCATTAATAGTGTAAAATATTCAATAGCAGCTGAGAGTTGGAGCGAAAGAGGACTAAGGAAATACATTGCCGGAAACACTTTCTTGGTGAGCTTGCCACTCCCATTGGCAACAAATGCGGTAAAATAATAGCAACTCCAGTTTAATAACAACTTGAATTGTTTGGAACCCTTCAGGGCTTATGCTGTTACTCGTTTCAACAATATAAATTTTATGCATAAAATTTGCATTTCATGACGTTATTTACGTTATAAATGTATACCGAGATGAAACTTGAAGTGTATGTTATATATACTTTAAGAAATTGGGAGAATCTTTGAATAAATATTTCAACACAAGTATTGGCTCTACGGAATTAAATTTGTGTTTAATTCAATGGAGGAATTCAAAGAATTAAGGTTCGAAATTAAAGTGCCAAATAATAAATAGAGATAGGACTGTTTATTTGTTATTGCAAATGAAGTTATTAAGCAATCTTAAAGTATAAGTTTGTAAGTGTTCTTTTAAACAAAATTCTTTATTTAATTATTACTCTTAATACACAAAAAAATATTACTGTGCTTTTTATCACAACAGATTCACTTTATTATAACTGATAAAGTTAATGCAGCTTTAACATAACATTAAAAACATGGCATTCTTAATCAAAATTAGCAACACGTATGAGAAACATAGGAACAAGTAATAAATACAGGGATGTATAGTAATAAGAAAAATATATTAAGAATTCCAGATTAAGTGTATTTGCGATAGTTTTAGAAAAAATGTTTGCTAGTAGATTAATCAAGTTCATGGAGAAACATAAATTATTCAATGAACTTCAGTTTGGTTTCAGGAAAGGATGTAGCATAATGACTGCGATTCTAGAGTTCTTAAGTATAAAATCATATATACTTAAAGAAAATATGATATAGCTACAACAAATATACTTAAGAATGCAAATAAATATCTATTCTCAAAGCTAAAACCTAAAATAGAAAAAAATCGAGAAACACATATCATTTATAAAATACCATGTCAAAGTTACTACATAAATCAGAATAAACAATATTCATACAAAAGAATACAAACCCATAAACACTCCAAAACATACAAAACAGATTTATTTAAATACAAACTGCAGCACGATCAGCATTTCGATTTTGAAAACAGACAATAGCTGTTAGGGAATGTTAAGGCATGAATTATTATTATTAAACTGAAATGTATTTTTGAATAATGTAATTTGATCCATGACAACTTCACATATAATAAATAACAAGTGTTCATTTGAATAGTCAATCTTCGTCGCTCGTTCCCTTTGATTACAGCTCGATTAATGAATGAACTCACCGCGCACAAGGTGTAAGTTTGTATACGCTTTATTGTTTTTTCTTCGGTGAAAGGTTAGTTTCTGAATAAATGCAATTGATCTAAATATATTTATTTAAACTAATTACACCTATTTTTAAATATACAACAACTTAAGCTATTTAACTTCTGAGTATGACTGTTGTGATACCTTGTGTCTTGTAATTAATTAATTAAATGAATCGGCACTGTTTGAATGACTTTATGTTTGATGATATATAAAAGAAACTGATACTTAAATGAATAAGCTGAATGTCTATGTTGAGACAAATTAACACTCTGATGAGTGTTTTGATTACTCGGTAAATGAGGAGTTTACCCCGATAAAGTTATAAACGATAACGAACTTGTTGTGTTAAACTTGTAGATAAGACTGACTTGAGATTGAGATTTTTGTGATAAAGAAAACTCCAAATTAAAAATTCAAAGTCCCCACTATACCATGATTGGTAGAAACTGTTCGAAGAGGCGTTCTCAATTGAACTTAAAATATGGGAAAACTGTCGGTGTTAGTTTCCTTGACGATAGAATATATTGTATTGCCGTAATAAACCAGCGATTAGAAACGTTTCAACAGTACATTTAACAAAATCCTGGTTCATACAATAAAAACCAAATGGTTTGGAGGTTCTTTGAACTACCAAGATCCAATTATTGTAGGTACCTTGAATGGCAATACTGTAATACCGCGCACATGTTGGGACTGACGGTATTATCTGATACAAAGAACCCACCATTACTGGTAATAAAAGATCTTTGAAATCATTCCGAACTTAGCATACTGGTATTGTCCTAAATTTAACTAGAAAGTATATGGAGTATTGTTCCTAAATGCAATCTAACCCGAGTCCCAGATTGTATAAACATAGTTTAAAGCTGACAAAAGAATATAAATTTGACCTCGTGTACAATTGTATCTAAAATTATCTGGATCGGACCAACCGCTTTATGTAAATATGATGTGCCGCGGATGATAAACATAAGACATATACCGTGTGATACATGAGCCTGCATACCGAATTTAATTTGATTATAATTAACAATGGTTAGTTATTATACTTAATCGAAACCTAATCGTTTCTTAAATTAATTTAAAATTACTTAATATTAATGTGATATGAAAGGATCCTGCATGTATCCTCAACATAGGTTACTTTGAAATTTTGATAGAATAAGACGCATATATATTAGTATGTGTTTGTTGTTCCGTAAACATAAATCCAAATGACATTTGATTATGTCAATCACATTTTTTATTTATTTGTATGTATGAAACTGTCAAAATATACGACTTCGTAGGTTAAGTAGTAAATTTTAATGTAGGACATACTTCAAAATGTTCTCAGTAAATCACATGCTACTAGATTGACTTTTCAAATGAACACTCGTTACATATTTCTTACGGAATGAACATTCTTCATGTTCCACTACGAGTTTAGAGGAATAAATTATTATTATTATTATTGTTATATAATTCAAAAGCATAAAAAACCCGCAGTTTATAAGTTGACTTGCCCAGACTGTGAGAGCTTTTACATAGGTAAAACTGGTCGTTCTATTGAGATTAGATAAAAGGAACATTTACTGATTGAATCTTACATTAATTTTACACAGTGAGAAAAATGGTTTCAAATTGAATTTCTTTGAATTCATAGGAATTTATAAAGATATTAAAAACTCCACCTATTTAGAATTAATCTTTTCAATAATCTTATTATTCCTATTAATCTTGCAAAAATACAACAATCTTGTATTTTTCTTAGGGCTATACACCCCTATAATTATTCCTTCGGAAATTCCCGATTGTCACCTAATTCCTCTAAATTATATCTTAAGGCTAGGATTATTTTTGGTCGTAGTTTACGTCTTATCAGTATAATTGTTCCCTTGCTTGTAAGTTACCAAACTGACGACAAAAATTTCTCTACGACATATCCTTTGATCTTAGTAGTCATAATCCACCAAAGGAAATTGTTTTAAAAAGTCTTTAGGATATCTTATTAAACTAATTTTGCCATAATGTATAAAGTGGCTTGCTTTATCAACCAATATGAGCTACCGTAACATTTTTCCAAAAGAATATTTTGCCTAAGGAACAATTATTTTAATATTGATTGGTATACACAACACATTTAATAACACCTTATATAGCATAATCTTTAATAATTCATTATGTGATATATTATTAAGTGAGAAAATAATAAAAATTGCAATTTCCGTAAGTTCCTTTTTACGAGGGCAAACCATAAAACCAGTTATGATTTACATCTTGACGTATTCAATTGGTAATAGTAGAATTTATAATGCTATATTTCACAAAGGATTTTTAGTAGATTAACGTTGTAGTTTATTATGGATCAGCTCATAGTTATGCATGTTAAATTTTATGAGCACCGTTATGGATTTTCGTAGGATATATCTACTGAATAATAAAAATACGCATATATACTGAATATTCACTGAAAATCAATACAGTTTTTGTTTAAAAATCAAACAACATACCTCTATAAATGTCAGCATATAAAATTCGTATGTCAAATACTTCATTTATATGCGTAAGGTTGAATAATATTAAACTGAAAGGGTTTTTCAAATTATTTATCGATCTGAGCTTATAAAATCAAACAGTTTGTGCCATTAAAGAAACAAAACTTAACAACTAAACTAAACAATTAACTTCTTTAATATTCGGGTGTAAATCATGGGTGTTAACGAAGACGCAAATCCAAGTACTCCAAGAAGACGATTCGGTCAATTCAACAAAACTGTGTTTAACTACAGTTTCTTTTGAATGGAATAAGATTTTTTCGTGGTGTAAATTGTTTGTTTTAAGTGAACCCAATAAGACATCCAGCGGGGACAAATTCGATGAGCGGTGGTCAAGAATTTGGGTCAATAAGAAGTCCCATTTTAAATTTCGCGGCATTTTTGATCTGTTAAATAGCAAGCCTTGAATAATTGACGTTTGTCAGTAAAAACTATGCGATTTATGAAAATGGCGCGATACACGCTCCAACACCGTATAGAAATAGTGAAAATTTATTATAGACACGCTGAAAATTTCTTCGAGACAGTTAGCAGAGTTCGTGGTGCTTTTGGTCGGTATGAATCACCTTCTTGCAAAGCCATTATAAAGTTAATCGCAAAATTTGAGTAAAATGATCAAGTTACTGATGTTAAATTGCTAGTCCAAACTAGTACCGTCAGGTTGGTCCAAAACTTTGCCGCTGTCGTTGAAAGTGTCGTAGAAAACCTAGGTTTGTTCATCCCAAGACGTTCAGAGCAATTAAGGATCTCACAGACTAGCCTTCAATACATTCTGCATAAAGATTCTAGTCTACATGCCTATAAAATGCAGCTGACATAGGAATTGAAGCTGGTTGATGATGAACAACGCCGAACTTTCATTTATTGAATGCTGGAAATGCAAGCAGTTAATCCTGACTTTTCTAGAAAAATCATTTTCTCCATTTCCATTCTCAGTGGGTACGTCAATAGATATAACTGCCACATCTGGAGTTCCGAAAATCCAAGAAAAACAATCGGGAAACCTTATCATCATCAGCAAGTTACTGTTTGGTGTGGTTTTCGGGTCGACGGAGTTATCGAACATTACTTTTTTGAGAATGATGATGGTGCTGCGATTAGTCAATGCGGGTGGCTGACGTAGAATGGTAAATGACTTTCTTTGGCCTATATTGGACAATATAAACATAACAATTTTTATTTACAGCAGGATGGCGCTACGAACCACATAAGCCGCTAAACACTTGCTTTGTCTCATATCTAACGATTTAACCCCGCTGGACCTTTTTGTTTGGGGCCACGTAACGGAAGAAGTCTTCACTAATGTCCCGCAACCAGTTTCATTCCTCAAAGCCAATATTAGAGCTGTTATTTGTCAAATAGAGGGTCAATTGTGAAAAAATCTTATGCTAAACTTCCTCAAAATAATAACCATTTGCAGACAGAGTTGAGGCGAGCAGTTACTAGATATAATTTTCCACAAGTAATCGCGGAGTTTGTACTTTGAATTCAAGTAAATATTTTTGTACTACTTAAGAATAAATTAATGTTTCTTTTACAATTAAAATGGGACTTCTTATTGGAAAACCCTTTATTGCTACCTATAATGACCTATAATTTTTCCAACTAAAATTTAGCAAGATCTACCCATTTCTATGCAATTTTCAGTAAAATAATTCATGTGGAATTGTTATTGAACTTGTAAATATAAAGTTAAAAGTCTCAACTGCAGCTAACTACAGTACAGTATCAGTTTCTTGTGCGAAAGTTTCGATATATCTTATTTTGCATGCACCGGATATATTGCACTTACATATGTATTAGAAATGCATTGCGAAATTTGATTTCCCAAAGAATTTATCATAACAGACAAAGACGTCTTTTATATAGAATTCCAGATGACACTCTTCAGAACTGGGAAGTAGGTCGCTCGCCCAACGTCGTCTACGCCTTTACAAATGCACTCTTTGTAAATTTGACCGTCTTGTGTTGAACCTAGAGCGCAAGTGATATTGCGAGCATGAATAGCATATGTGACGTACAATGTGAAATAAAAACTTACGAATATAAGAATTTTATTCAGCTATTAAGTGTAAGAATGGGTTTTGTTGGGCTAATATAGTTTGTAAAGACTATATATAACATTATTTGGATACATACACCTATTAATTTACATATTTACTTCTAGGAACGTCAAAGTAGGGAAGTGGTCTTAAAAAACATTTTATTGATATAATCTTTAGAATTACATGCATAAAACTCTAACCACCGCACCATTCGGCGCTCCAAAACTGAGAATCCGGTGGTAATTAAATATATTATTTTGATATATAATTGCTTCAGCCTTTACTTGATGAAATTCCATTATAACTATTATCAGGATAAAATAAAACAAATTTTAATGAATTTCACTTTTTAATTGACACTGCAACGATCGTTTCGCTCCAAACTGAGCTTCATCAGACATATAACTAGAGCTGAGGATGTTTGCGGTACGGCAGGACCGTATGTAGTGCATCCCCACATTTAACTATTTATCTAAATATTCTCTGAAATGATTTGCCGGATCTCATAAATTAATAGAGTGATATTTTAGTATGCACTGGATATTGTTATTATACAAAATCATAAT
This sequence comes from Melolontha melolontha, assembly GCA_935421215.2. Lineage (NCBI taxonomy): Eukaryota > Metazoa > Arthropoda > Insecta > Coleoptera > Scarabaeidae > Melolontha > Melolontha melolontha. Next base: position 3,834,724 of record OW285239.1, on the reverse strand, counting down.
AGCCATTTGTATTTATGGATCATAAATAATAATACGCATGTATTTGTATTTGGTTGTGAATTCAATTTAAACTTAAAACGAATCGTAATATTTTAACGACAAGCCGTCCTTACAATACATGCATTCGAGACAAAGTATGCAACTCTACGAATAACTTCCATAATTGATCGAAAATGGACATTTTGGAGCTGAAGTAAAGCCCCTATTCTTAGAAAATTTTATTACTGTCGTTAAGAACTATTATTATAAACAACAAAGGCCTTTTATTAGTGTTGAAGTTTTAGTTTCATTGAATTTCCATGTTGTAAGTAGTCAATTGTAAAGTGTTCATTCACAATATTCTAAAACAAGGTGTAAATTTAACTAAAATCCAGAAAAACACATTCTGATAATATATTACTAGATTAGAAGCTGTGTTTATTACTATTTATTATATTATTTTTATAACCAAATGCAATAAAAGCTACGAAAACAAAAGAAACCTCGATTTATTAAAATCTTGACACACAGCCTTTCAAAGCCTGGCAGCACATATTTTGCATATATTTTATATATACTACCTACTTGAACTAGGTGAATGAAGTTAGAAGTTATAACTTATAACTTCTAACTTCATTCACCTAGTGGTTCGTTGAATTAATATGAGACGCATATGAAGAGTCACTTTTATTATTTCTAAATGAAGAAAAATGCTCTTTGATGCGTATTTCAAACGATCTACCTGTCTGTCCGATATACGTCATAGGGCAACTACCGCAGGTTAACTTATAGACTCCTGACTTTTTATTGTTGATTGTTAAGTCTTTATTGTTTTTATAAATTTGGATAAATTGTTGTTAGTTCTATACGCTGTATTAATGTCAAACTTTCTTAAATATTTACAAATTTTTGTACTTGAAGAGCCTATAAACGTGATCATTTTAAATTTTTGGTTGTTATTATTTAATATTGGGTAAACTTGTGATATGGCTTTTGTAAGGAGTTTTTTATTTAATATGTTATCTATTATATTACTTTTATATCCATTGTTGATAGCTATTTGTTTAATTAAATTTAACTCTTTCTCAAAATTTGTTTGGTTCAACGGAGTATTGATTAATCTATGTATGACTGTGATAAGCCGCTAATTTGTATTGTATCGGATGGCAAGAAGTGTTATGAATAGTTATGTCTGTAGTTGACGGTTTGTGGTAAATTGCAAAGTTACATTTGTTGTTAATTCTAGTAATCGTTAAATCGAGAAAGTTAATACTATTATTTGTTTCCTGTTCCATTGTAAACTTAATATTGTGATGCAATGTATTAATATAATCAAATAATAAATTTAATTGTCTCTTTGTTCCTATGAAACCTAGTAATATATCATCTACATATTTGTACCAAAATAATATATTTTGAAAATTCTATTTCAAAAAATCTTCTTTTTCAAAATGTATTATTTTGGTACAGATACGTAGATGATATATTACTAGGTTTCACAGGAACAAAGAGATAATTAAATTTATTATTTGATTATATTAATACATTGCATCACGATATTAAGTTAGTTATATGTCTGATGAAGCTCAGGTTGGAGCGAAACGATCGTTGCAGTGTCAATTAAAAAGTGAAATTCATTAAAATTTGTTTTATTTTATCCTGATAATAGATATTATTTTGAATAAATAAAAACTGAAATGGAAATTAACTCTTAATTTGGAAAATATGTGTGTACCATAAAAATCTGTTATTGATGAATGGTACGATGAAAATAAATTAGGAAGATTTATGACACCATATTAATACGTAATTGAATCGGTTATTTCGAAAAGGCCACATCTCCTCAAGTGGGCAAAAATGGGTTAAGCTCACCAATCGATTCAGAATATGTTTTAAGCTTTGTTACATGTGAAAACGCCACATTTCCGCTGTTCGTTAGTGTAACTTGAACAGCTGTGATTTTCTGTTTACTTCGAAAAGGCCACTTCTCCGAAGTCCAACAACATGCGTGCGCCGAAGAGTTTGTTGATGTTAACGGACGTCTCAGTCTGCAGTCGCTTGTGATCTCATGCATTGTTTTTACAAAGATGCCTAACTCGGACAGTGAAAGCAGTGCCATTATTGAAATTAATCAACAAAGGAAGTGAGAGAAAGGCATTAATCGTCCTAAGTATAAAAGTGAAGTAATCAAGAAGGCTAAAGTAAAAGGTAAGGAGCATATAAATCATCGCCTCCTCAGCAAGATTCAGAATAATCTCTTATTACTTTTCAATCAAGGGACACTCATTCCTTCCGTGCGACAGAGACTTAGGGGTGGCAAAAAGGCTAGTTCGCAAGCAAGACCGAATTTATCTTCCTGAATAATATTATGAGCTTATCAAAATATCCTCAAGAAAGTCTCTCTTCTCAATAAAAAGAGTGCATAATGATGAAATTTTAGACTTTAAGAAACGGTGACCCAAATATTACAAGAAAACCATGTCCATCGACTCCTATGGAAAAAAAGATGACAAAACTACTTTTCAAATTTCTCAGTATAACGAATTAGAATATGATTGCAGAAAACCTGGGACTGTTAAAGTACGCCCGTTTCTCGATGGGCTTATTTTCTATTAATTTTCTTTGGGAAAACCAGCTGGAGTTTGTCCTAGTCTGCCAACAGAGCCTGCTTACATAGGAAAAATCGCTATTAATTTAAAAAAAAATGGATAATCTAAAGAAACTGCAATATGTACCAGAAGACAAGAAATTATTTTATGATGAGCCGCTTTTTTGTCCTACCACTAATACTCTTGAGTCACCAGAGGAGGATTATTAAATAACACTGTTTCTGAACATGCCCCTTATCTAATAAATTTTTGTATTAACATTAATACTGGAGTTTTCATTCGGTCTATTTGGAAAAGGCTACAACTACAAAAACATTTTGTTTGTAAATTAATAATGTTATTATTCCTTTGGGTGGGTGGAGGGGTCGCGAAATATTAATTTTATTTACATTTACTATTTGGGGGTCGTGCAGCTAAAATGCTTGCTTGAGAGTCGCTGGTCTAAACAATGGGTAAAAATTGCTTTGAGTGCTCCAAAGAAAGCAAAAACGGTTCAATTGAATAGACATTTGGAATATACAGGATGTTTTAGGATTACATGAAAAAAATTAAAATTTGAGTTCAGGGCACCAAAATATGAGAAAAAAAACTTCCTATAAAGCTGTATCCGAAAGCGCTTTGTTAAATAGTTAAAATTCCTCAAAGATAAGGGTCTAAATCCAGTTTTGATCATTTTTCTCAAATCTTGTAACAGATACAAAACTTATATTTAATAATTGTAACCAGCTAAGGAAATAACTTCTAACAAGTAATTTTTATTGTAAAACCAGCAAACGTGAAAAACAGAATACATAATAAGAACGAATGACATTATTAACAGTAACGATAAAAGGTTAAAGAATTTTGAAAAATGTTTCCCCGAGTTCACAGGCAGGCGTTACATCTTGTAATCACTGAATGAATAGCCGATCGACACTGTTCGGGAGTCGCTTCTGTACAAGCTTGAACGACTCTATTTCTTAATGTCTCAACTTTGACCACCGGTTGTTCGTACAATTTTTGCTTGATGGAAACCCATGCGAAAAAATCTAACGACGTTATATTTAGCGACCGTGTAGGCCAAGCAACTGACCCTCCACGGCCGATCCATTGTCCAGAGTAGTGTACATTTAGCCATTGTCGCGTGTTCCTAGCATAATAGGTAGGGCAGCCATGTAGTTGCAACCACCTTTCACGTCTAAGGTTCAACAGAATGTTATCTAAGAAGTCATAGAAAACGTTGTTTAAGAAGTCGATATATCCATCCGCATTTAATCGAAGGGAAAGAAAATATGGTCCACTTAAATGAGAGTACAGTATCCCCAACCGCACATTGCACTGAAATTCGTGTTGAAAATTATTTTCACGTACTGCATGTGGATTTTCGAACAGCGAAGAGCAGCAAGAGCATTTTCATTACAAACCGTAAACGAAGGCGTTATCGGCATAATCACTGTTCGAATAAGTTTGCGGCATTTTTGCCTAGTGTTAATACCAATAACTAAATATTTAGAATGATGCAAACGCCGTCACGTTATTAAATTTGATACGAGGGACACCATTTATATTTTTACAATCGACCACTAGATGGTGCTTTTGACATATTGCAGTGGAATGTGCTTTTGATTGCTTATTAAATCTTTTTGTTCACACTACAACTTAATCGTCCGGCTGTTCAGTCTCGTAGATTTCCTTGAGCTCACGTCTCTCGGGTCGATCCTTACGGATGCAGGTTATATCATAAAATAAAACACGAGGTGTCAGATAAATTATACACACATTTTCCCTTTACATTTATATAATAAAAAAAAAATAAAAATAAAAATCAACTTTACAAAGTGTAACGTTGAACTGTTAAATGCACAGCCGCAAGGATAAAAAAGATTTGGATATCATATGAAGATACAAATCGTCAAAAAACCTTGTATGACAAATCACGAGCAAAGACAACAAATTTACTAATATCCAAAAATTCATCAGATGTCAACAAAAATATAAACCCTACAATTTAAACGTCAAAGTAAAGAATTGTTTACTCTGCGCGCGAAATCAAAATCTGAACTGTCATGAATGCAATCACATGACATCACACAAACTCGTCCCCACTTTCCTACGTATTGAAATATTCAAAGTGAATAAAAACACCCAAACTCCACAAAAAACCATCTAACAAATTTTCTAGATATTATTCAGAATACATAAAAAAATTTCACAAAAATTTACAAGTTAATTATAGCGCTTTCTTCAATATATATTAATAATTATAAAGATACCTACATTAATTAATGTATGTCACAATTAAACACGAGAGATTCCCTTTCTTTAGATAGGTGTATCCTTTAAATAAAATTACAAATATAAAAGATTTGTAAATTCACGATAAATTACTTTTGAATCACATACGACGCACCGAAAACTATAAACGAATTATCCAAAATTATAATTATATTAGACAAAATTAAGTCGTGTCTAATATACACTTATACAGACCTATCTTAAAGGACATTCAAATAGTCTCTAAAATGAAGTTCCAGGAACCGCAAGGGCATCCCCACCTACTATCAAATCAAGATATAGAAAAATATATACATCTTAGTACAATATGATATCCGGAATGCCGGCGGCTTTAAACATCTGACTAACCTAAATATACGGGGATGGATTAAAAATTCAAACATAATAAAATTCATCACTTAAAATTAAATATATTTATAACGATCCCCGTCTGAAATAAAATAGACACCAAAATAAAATACATAAGTTTAATAAATGTACTACACAAAAAGTTCAATATAGTTCTGTTATTTTTTTCTTTCTTCTCCATGGAAAAATCCATGGCAATATGAAACCACTATATTCTTAAAGTTTTATATTTGTCAATGAGAAATCCGCTATAGCTTAGAAATTGAGTTAGTAGTTTGTTGACAGTGGCAGTTTTAAAACAGTGAGTTTGTAAAATAATGGATATTACTCGTGAAGGTTTTCGTTGGACGATTTTTTACGATTTAAATAAAGGCCTAACTCCACAAGAATGCATTATATCGCTTCGGTCAACTTTTGGTAATGAAGCACCATCATAGAAGACAGTTTACAATTGGTTTGCATAATTCCGTCATGGTCGTGCCTCAGTGAGTGATGAATCACGTAAAGGTCGACCAAAAACTGTTGTGATTCCAAAAAAAATCGATGCTGTACGGAAAACTATAGAACACGATCGACATGTGACTTACAGCGAGGTAGAGGCATCTCTTGGAATATCGCAGACTGCAATTCATTCGTTTAGAACATTTATTTGTAAAAAAAATATGTTCCAGATGGATTCCACATAACTTAACCGAAGCACAGAAAGCAGCTCGTGTCAATTGGTGGAAAAAGATAGCAAAAAATTCGACGTAGGAACCACAAAATCCGTATACAACATTGTCACAGGTGGTGAAACATGGATATATGCGTATGAGCCGGAAACCAAGCAACAACCTACCCTATGGGTGTTCCAGGACGAACCGAACCCCACAAAAGTTATTCGTGAAAGGACCACTTCCAAGGAAATGATCGCTTGTTTCTTCGGATGTACAGGACACATCGCAACAATTCCTTTAGAGGATCGAAAAACTATTAACGCTGAATGGTATACAGTAATTTGTTTGCCAAAAGTTATAGACGAAATCAGGAAGAACAACCGAAAACGTCGCATTTTTCTTCATCACGACAATGCGAGTTCCCATACAGCACGTCTAACAGTTGACTATTTGAAGGAGAAAACTGTTGAAATAATGTCTCATTGTCCATATTCACCTGACTTGTCGTCGAATGATTTCTTTTTGTTCCCAACCATGAAACAAAAATTGCGTGGATAGCGATTTACAACACCTCAAGAAGCAGTCGAAGCCTTTGAAACCCATGTTTCTGAGATGTGGAAAAATGTTTTAAGAACTGGTTGGTACGCATACAAAAGTGTATAGCCCATAAAGGCGAATGTTTTGAAAAACAATAAAATAGTTTGTTCCCAACAATTTTGTTTTCTTGTAAAAATATAGAAGGTGACCTTCGTATAAGGATTTGTGTCATAGCCGCCCACTACGCATTTTTATTGTAACGGCAAATTACAGATTATGCAGCGTAACTTATTTAAATTGTTTACAGCAAAACCAAACATTTTGTTAAAAAAATAAAAGAGACATAAAAGTTTTTAAATGAATCTCACTTAAACATTTTTATTTTTATTTTACAAAATTTCATCCTAAAAAAAGTTTCATTGCAAAATACCGTAGAGATGACTGATTTTACCACTTCGTAATAATGGGGGTTGATCAACAAATTACTTGTTGGGCGTTATTTCCATAGCTGGTCACAATTACCAAATATGAGTTTTGCATCTGTCTCAAAATTTGATAAAAATTATAAAAAGTGGATTTAGACCATTATCTTTGAAGGACTGTAACTATTTAAAAAAAACGTTTTCGGATACAGCTTCAAAGGAAGTTTTTCTCTTATTTTGATGCCCTAAACCAAAATTTTAATTTTTTTTCATATAATCCTAAAAGACCCTGTATAACTTATTCATAATTTATATCCAAAATAGTTCACTAATTGATTAAGCTTTCATAAAGTTATTTGCACCACGTTGGATGCGCCAAAAATATTATGAATAATTTACAAATTTAATTTAATTAAAGATACGAGTATATTAAACTTAGGGTCTGTAGTTCTACCTTGTATAAATTGAATTTGTTAATCTATGCAAAAAGAAAATAGTACCAAGCATTGTTTAAATAAAAAAAAATATATTATATGCATAATGAAAAGAAAATTATAGAAAATGAACTTATTAAACATAATTAATTAAAAACTAAATGTAACCTGTTTATATTTCTATAAAAAAATTCCTTTTTTAATGTCCTTCCTTCAGTAATTAATTCACATATTGCTTTTATATATTCAGTTCCTGACCAGATTATTGATTTTTGATAACAACGAAAGGAGATTTGTCGAAAATTTAAGTTGTAAAATAATAGATTTTTTTAAAATATAATTTGATTGAATATTATTTCAAAACTAGAACCAGATATTTTTTTTAAATAAAAATTGATTGTAAACGTAAGAAGAAATATTATATGGTGAAATATTAAATGACGTAATATAAAATGGTTTTGCGAGAATTTTATTGAGAAAATGAATTATGAAGGATTGTTAAGAATCATAAATAAATAAAGCAAATGTTAAGAAGATAATTTGAATCAATAAAGAATCAGCATCGGATATTAAATTGAAGAACTGAATTAAAAGAAGAATAAATACAAATGAAGAATTCCTCTTTTTTTCTTTAAAAAATCCCAGTTACTTGTTTTTTTTTTTCTAACAAAAATTTTTAGTAAGTCTACCTTTCACAATTGACAATCTTATGTAATATCTTTTGTACATCTTTCTGACATTTTGCATGTTATTCACAATTTATATCCAAAACGTTCATTTAAGATCAAATCCAACCCAATGCCCTTCCTATTTAAGATTTCATAACAGAACTTATACTTCAACTCAATATTAATATTCTAATATATAAATGGGAATTCAACACTATATCTGTTATATGTAATTACATTGACGTATTCCTCTTAATTATTCTTTGCAGAATATTCCGCGCTTTATTCAACTATTTCTTAGCAACTTCTAAGAAAATTCTTTACAGAGCGTCAGTCTTTTAGACGAAATAGATGACGACTCCTTTAAAAAAGAATGTGTCTACTCTCCAGAGAGATGTGTTTTCTCAAGTAGAGCATTTGTATTGGAGGAAGAACGTCTTTAACATAATCCGTTCTGGAAATTATTTCCTGGGCCACGAATGAAAAATAAGTGTTATATGAGAACATTCACAACTTTTTCTTTTATTTAAGAATACATGTGTGAGTTTTCCGAGCTGAAAATGAGAGTTGTTTGTTATCCTTATTTTCTCTTTTTTATTGTTTTACTTTATTAATAGACACGCCGCTTTTAGTTTGTTTCGATTTATTCGTCAAGCGTGAAGGTACTTCATAAATATTGTCGAATGAAAAATATGCAAAGTAATATTTGAAAAGGGAATATTGAAGGGGTACAAAACCAGAGCAAATAACACAAATCAATGGCAGGGTATTTTATGAGTGCGTTGTAGCGAATTCTGTTTGTAGTATTTCTGGTTTGAAAGTCCTGTATTGAAATAAAAAGTGAGCTTGCCCAGAGTAAACTGAAAATTTGTTTTTATTATCCCTAATTTACAGACTGTTTGTAGTAAAACAATAAATAAATATTATTTTAAGATAAAAATACATCTAAAAAGTAAAATCCCATGGGTTATTCTTCATAGATCATTATCTGCAAGTATAATTGTTTAATAACTTATGAAAATAAAAATATAAACAAGTGAAAATATATCAAGCGTCAAAATATGATAAAAGAGAGAATCCCTGTATATAGGCTGACTCATTTTCGAACCTCCCCATGGCGATTTCGCTTATTATAATTATTGGAGATAGAGTGTAGGTTTAGATTTGGCAAAATTTCTAAATTTTGTGTTTGTTATGAACCCGAAGAGAAAATGGCTTTGTGGCCATTTCGTTCGAGATTTGTTTAAAAAACGAAGGAAGTTCGCTTTCTTGTTTTACCTCCAGCACATTTATTAAACACATTCTCGAGACCACTCTTGATCTGCTATCAAGTTATATGTTGTAGCTACAACATAGAGGGGAACCAAGCTCCGCGGCGAAAAACACGGCGCCACGCAATGCACACACCACTAGGACCGGTCCTGAGCGGCAACCTGGCTAGGCTTCCGTTAACAGCACACACACGTTCGACGTGTATGCAATGCCCCCGCATTGGCGGAAAACGTTAAGATGGCACAGAGTGTGACCGTCGTCGACCGAAGTAGCCGCTAAGGGTGTTCCCTCGGTTGGCGACGAGCAACCCCGTGCAGGGTGCGCTTCGCTGGTCTGCGCCTTGCCTCGATGGGGCGGGGGTCGGGCCGTCGAAGTACTGCACGGAAAAGTAAAGAAGTTGCCGGGAAAGGGTTGGCGGCCCTGCGCAACGGCTGGTTATCCGATCTCTCTAAATTTATGCGACCGGTCATTAAACACACGCACGAGCGCGCCAACATACAAAAGCCTACACTTACGCGCTCACACAAACACAAAACCACACACCCAGAGAGAGACGCAAGCTGCCAGCAGCAACCAACACACAAGTTCATACCCAGAAAGAGACACAAGCTGTTAGCAGCGGACAACACATATGTTCACACCTTGCTATCTGTTTTTGGAATACTAAGGCATGATTTATTATTATTCAATTGGAATGTATCTTTGAATAATTTTATCCATAGCAACTCAATTATTTGACATTTGTATACTGTCATTTATATTTTATATCCTTGATAAAGGCATCATTGCCGAAACATGTAGAGTTGTTTTAAATATATATACTTTGAAGTAAAGCCAGACCTTTAATCGCCAACTGATTGAATTTACTATATATATATATTTCAGTAAACCGTACCCAATTAAAAAAAAAAACAGCTCTACAGCCAATAAAATGTTGTACCCTGTAGAATGTGGAAATTTACTTCATTCAGGAATTATGTTGATAATATTGATGAGACCCTTATAAATTAATTATTTATCTCAGGCGTGTGAAGTACTCTGTAGATTTAAAAAACCGCGGAAATAAACACATATTTAAAAAAAAACTTTATTGATTTTATCAATTTAAAGGGATATATATCGATCACTTAAGCCGTTATGTAATTCATGCTGACATCTATCTTTGGGTAGAAAAAACTTCCGTAAGTTAATAGAAATTGTTGAAAATTCTTTGAAGTCAGCAAAATCGTTTCCTTTTTTTAAACAGGTTGAGAATAACCCTTCTTTCATACACACCGCATTATGAAATAATAACACTTCTTTTACAAAAAAAAAAATACAAAACATTTATTTTAAATTAAGGAATACTAAATGGTGGCAAATACAAGAGTTGGATATGAAAAACTTTAACATGTAGGTATTTGTTTTTAAAACTTTTTCTAAAATTAGTAATACAACAATAACCTAAGTTAATTTATTCTTGTAGGAAATGTAGTGGAAAATCGCTTGGTAGTTTAGTTATTAAAAGAAATATAAATATTAAAACATTAAATGCATGAATCTAAACTTGATAATAGTACGGCGTACTGATAACCGATGTGCTCGGAGAAAGAATAACCTTGACGAGGTAATTAAAATCTAAATTGTAGCAAAATCAATGAAAGTAAGTTCTTGATTGAACTGTAAACTTGTAATGAATATATAGAACAACACAATTGAATTATAGGATCACGTTTTCTGATTAGTTTACTTGAACCGTACAGTTGCGATTATTTGTCTAGGTACATGGATTTATTTTAAAATAATTAACAATTGATTTTTCTTTAATGGAGGTAATTTAAGGTACCTTATAAATCAGAATACGGAGTTATTTCAGGATAAAAAAATTTTTTTGGTGTCTATCTGCTAAATGTCCGGAAACTGAAAAAATCCCTCGTTTTCTTCTAAAATCTGGTCCAGGAATGACTGGCGAAGATCAGGTATTCAATGATATGACATTCAGGTACAAAATATCAATATTTCTTCAGCTAAAGTGTTTTTCTTCACTTTGCACTTTAATCCTCCATTTAAATTTTTAATTTGAAAATGATGCTTTTAATGATAATTACTTAAAAAGTTGATATAAGTCGTCCAAATTACTTTCAAATATTAGGATAAACTTTAAGCTATCTTTTCAATATATTTTGAATACATTTAAGTTGTTTTAATAATTTAAATCTTTAAAATTAGAAATTTCGGACTAAGAAAAATGCAATTCTATCACGGATAATGGCGTCCGTCCCGTCTGGGATATCTACAACGACTCTCCGGAAAAGACGCCGATAAAAAATAAATAACGTCCCCTTGAAATCTGCTCAACAACATCTCATTGGTTTGTTTAGAATCAACGCAAATGATGCGGAAATTTATAATTTGAATTAATGTTCAAGTTTATATCAATTACAATATCCTTCAGAATTAATTACATACCTACTTACAACTAATTACATATTTAAAATTAGATATTAAAACTATTCAAAATATTGTATTCATATTTCCTTTGATTTCCTTTTGATTATATTTACTCTTAATTAAATATTTAATTATAATTTTTTAATTTTTCAGAATTTTATTTAGTTTTAAATTAACAAAATTCAAATATATTGTTTGAGGTAATTTGCCTCACAAATATATATATATATATATATATATATATATATATATATATATATTGATGAGGTACTAAAGCTCTACGTTGAATGATATAATACTTCGGAGGCGATTTTTAAATTATATATAATAATGAGTGATATGTAATGTAGTAAATGCTGAATTTTCAAATAATGGGCGCCAGTGATTAAATTAATCACAAATATAACTACGTCCTCTGTGTACATACAAATGCACTAGCAGCAGCCGGAAAGCATGATTATAAAATAGATTATATAGTAAAATACCTCAGGTTCAAAGTCGGTCTGTGAATTATCTCCCTAATTGTAGTTAGGTGTCTATATAATATGTTTAACTCAACAACTAAATGCTAACAAATAAAACAGTTTAAAGTGATAAAAATAAAATATATTGAGACAAAAATTAGAGAACTGTAACAATTATCATAACATAGACCTGTGTCTATACAGAGAATTACGATCTAAACATGTGTAAATATAATATTACTAATATAGTGTTGGTGAACAAAGAAAACTAAGTTAAAGAATATTTTGGATTATTTATACTAATATGGTAAGTACTACGGTGTTATATGGATATTAAATTATGCTTGTATTTATTAAGCTATGGTAAACGATACATAGATAATAAATACCGAAGTTTTATTAAGTTTATATAGGTTATAATGAACTTGTTTATTAATATGTAAATTTTATAGGCAATGAAATTATAAATGGATCATTCAAGAACCTGTGTTCCAAGATTTTGCGTGTTGGCTCAAGCTGGAGGCGTTGTAGTCGAGCAGCAGCAAGTTCGGCGTTAGAATTCTGGATATGGGTTTGGCGTCGTCCGATCGTCCAAAAGGCCCACGCGTTGCAGTTTGGATACTTGTAAAGATGCTATCGTCAATATTCGGCGTATCTTCGATGATGAGAGGCTGGTTTTTACTTAAAAAGGTTGGCTAATTTTCTGCGTTTCAAATATAGATATTTTTGATGAGATCTGTTAAGTTTGATTATGATAATTTAATTTTTAACTTGGATAAATGCACAAACGCGGCCATATATTGTAAAATTCTTTTTCGGCGTCCTCTACGTTCATTTATTTTTTCATGGCCTATTTTTATATTGGCAAATAGCCTCGAAACTTTATTATCATAGCATCGCTGGTGTTTTGAATTAAATTGATATTACATTCCTAATCAAATTATAAAATTTTTTAAATAATTTTCAAATACACTTTGTTTACTTTTAAATGTAGGTTATGTCATTATTATGTGTTCTAAGTTGCATTCTTGCGTGTTTAGGTTAAATTTAAAAAGAGGGCGTGTCTAATCAGTATCAATACAATATTTCAATGTGGATAAATTAGATACCGGTAGTATCGCGCGAAATATTTGAATTATGAAATTTAAATAGAAATATAAAATAAGTTATAAAAAATATAAAAATAAGTTAATTTGAATTACTGTTCTCGTTGTATTAATTTATAAACATGTTGATACTAATTTTACAATCTTAATTCGCTAATTTCACCCTTTTTATAATTGTTATTTGCATTGTTTTATCTGTTTTTCCGTTTCAGATGCGGATATATGAGTGCAGTATGAACCATAACAATATATATATATATATATATATATATATATATATATATATATAAGGTAAACTTAATAAGTCGGCGATTAAAGGTCTGGTTCATTACTTCAAAGTATATATATTTAAAACAACCCTACATGTTTCGGCAATGATGCCTTTGTCAAGGGAATAAAATATATATTTTTTATTCCCTTGACAAAGGCATCATTGCCGAAACATGTAGGGTTGTTTTAAATATATATACTTTGAAGTAATGAACCAGACCTTTAATCGCCGACTTATTAAGTTTACCTTATCATACCAAGGTCACGAAAATATTATATATTTATATATATATATATATATAAATTATGGAATGTGTGTTAATTGCTTTTATAGTGTGAAGTAAAAACTTAAAAATAAAGCATGAAATCTGGCCACACTACTATACCGAAACGTTGACGATCCATCTTGAAAATAATGTAAAATTAATTGATATAATATGTCGTGTTATACCTCGATTTTGTTGAAACGTGAATTTCACACGTACAACTTCAACTTACAGTAATATGACACTTTAGAGTGCGGTTGACCACGAACTGGTGGAAATAAACGCGAACGCTAGTTAAACACTATTGAATGTAGACTATAAAGCGACACTTGTACGTATGCATGCATGTATGTTTGTGATAAAAGCTTTCATGCACGTTTGGCGTGACGTGTCGCATTTTAAAAGTCGCAAAAAGTTTGATCTATGGCAGCTGTTTTACAATACAAATGGGTATAGGTATTACAGGTGCCTAAGTGTTGAAATGATTACTAATGCTATTTGAAATTTGAAAGTTAATTTTGGTATTTATTCCCTGCATTTGGTACATACATATTTGTTTGATATGACCCGACTATTCCTATTTATTATAGGCTATTAAATTAAAGAGAATTTAGTTTATAACATACATAGACTGCTAGTGAAGTTATCATGTTTCTTTAAATTATATTTCGTCGTAATTAAAATAATTCAACACCAAAGAAGCAATATATGAAATGTAGGAATGGTGTATAGATTTATTGAACTCAATTTAAGATTTGTGACATTAGTTACAGATTTTTAAAAGACCAGCCAACTTAGGGTACAAAAATTCCAAAGTATTATTTAGATATTGTCTTCTGAATATTTTTTTCAGGCAACCAGATTTTGCAAAAAAGACAGCATGAATCGTTTATGATGAGATTTAAATTATTTTACCACCACCAATGTTTCTTCGACTTTCAATAGCCAAGCTATGGGCTGTGATTGATTTTGAACATCGTCGTCGTAATAATGTAACCATATTTCGACATCAATTCAAATTTATGAAAAAATATTTCCTGGAGTGAAGTGCTTTTAGTATATTTTAACACGGGTTAACTACATATTGAAAGGCATGCATGATAAAGTTGTCATGTAAAATCAGGGGGTTATGGTCCGACAATATCCAGAACTTGCTGGGATGTAATGAAGCAAGTTTCTATCTACCAGTTTCTACCAGAAATGTCCTGAACGGGATTAATCTCTTAGAAAATTTGAACACGAATATTTTTACAACACCCTATAGTGTTACTGACCCAAAAGTCTTTTTAACTGCATTTAAAGATACAAATGTTTTATTGGAAAACGATAAGAGTTAGTCAACGGAGATCTACTGCAAAATTGAATATCAATAGGAGGATTCTTCAGAAGATATTGAAACAACTTAATTCCTATTCATACGTTATTCAGATGACCCAACAATTGAGACTGAGTGACTATGCTGCAAGACTTGAATACTGTGTCAGAATCTATGCTCTGGAATATAATATTCCCAGTTTCATCGGTAACATCTTGTACAGTGACGAATGTCATTTTCATTTGTCTGTTCATATAAACAGGCGTAGCAATTTGTAGGGGTCCAACAGCTAGAAGAAGTGCAAGAAATATAGTTGCATAGTGAAAAAGTGACCCATCTGGTGCGCAGTTTCTGGACGGGGAATTATAGGGGCTTACTTCATTGAGGATAACGGACGTCCAGTAATTGTTAATTAAAAGCGCTGTATTACTCAAGATATATTGTAGATGATCTTCGGAAGTTTTTCAGATCAAGAAACTTACTCTTCGGTACCCAGTTTTTTCAGCAAGATGAAGCAATGTTCCACACAGCACATGCTACAAAAGCCTTTCTGCGGGAGACGTTTGGAAACAATTTAATTTCACGTTTCATTTTCTTTTCCATTTCACCCACCGGACTTAACATCACTGGAAGCATATGTCTGGGGTATGTTGAAACTATGGATTTTCCGAAGTAGCCATCCGTCTACAATACAACAGTTAAAAGAGAATTCATTTGGAAACGTGGACTAAGCACATCTTCTCGAAAAGAATGCAGGTAGGGCTGACATTCTTCAAACAACAGTGGCTCATTGGCGATCTTCGCTATCTCTGGAAAACAAACTTATTGTGTACAAGGGGATTTTGAAGACAGTGTGGACCTATGGAGTTCAACTGTGGAGAATCGCTAGTGTCTCTAATCTAGAAATTCTTCAAGAGTTTCAATCCAAAGTACTGACAACAATTACAAATGCACCCTGGTTTATATCAAATGTTATGCGACATCACGATCTTCACATGCTGACAGTGCGTGAGGAAGCAAAGCACGCAAGTATTAAGTTTCTCACACCCCTTGAAGTACATCCAAATCCTTTGACATTGAACCTTTTGGATAATAGTGCACAAACATACAGTCTAAAACGTGTAACGCCTTTAGATATAGTGAACACACACAATAATTGACTTATGTTTATAGTACTGAATTGTTATCACTTACTTGCATTCGTTAGTACCTTGCTGTAGGTTTCTAACTCATGTCCTTTTGTATATAATTACAACTTTCATTTAACACCAACACTGGGAAGATCATGAAATTTACATGGAGTTATTAAAAAAGAAAATTAATTGATATAGGATGTCGCCTTATGTATCGATTTGGTTGAAACGTGAATTTCGCATGTACAACTTCAACTTACAGTAATATGACACTTTAGAGTGCGATTGACCACGAACTGGTGGAAATAAATGCCAACGCTAGTTAAACACTATTGAATGTAGACTATAAAGCGAGATTTGTAACAAGTGTTCATTTGAAAAGTCAATCTAGTAGCATGTGATTTACTGAGAACATTTTGAAGTATGTCGTAAATTAAAATTTACTACTTAACCTACGAAGTCGTATATTTTGACAGTTTCATACATGATACATACAAATAAATAACAAATAATAGGTATTTATTTAAAACTATAACAAATGTTGAAAATGTTGTCCTTCAAGATCAATGCACTTCAAAATCCTTCGTTCAAAATTTCTGATGATATTCTGCAACATTACTGGATTGTTATTAATTTCCATGCATTTCTGTTCGATTCTCTGTAGCATATCATTCAAATTCAAAATAGGTGTTCGAAATATGTTATTTTTTAGATAAGGCCACAAAAAGAAGTTGCATGGTGTTAAATCGCATGAACGTGCAGGCCAGGCAATTTCAGTATTTCGACTAATTATAGGTACGCTCATCAAAAAATTCTCTTAAATAATCTAAAGATTCTGCAGTAGAGTGACAAGGTGCTCCGTCTTGTTGGAAATATGCATTTTGAAGTTCATCATCATGCAATTGATTGACAAATGGTTGCAAAATTTCCGTACGGTACCCTTGAGCAGTTAACGTTCCCTGAAAAAATATTGGTCCAATGATTCGCCTTTGGCTTATCGCTGCCCAAACAAACACCAATTTTCTCTGGATGTAGCGATTCTTCATTAATTACATGTGGATTTTCACTACTCCAAATTCTTGTATTTTGTGAATTTAGGTATCCCGTTTTATAAAACCATGCTTCATGAGTAAAGATGACTCTTTGCGAAAGTTCTCCATTATTGTTCATATTTACAAACCAATTACAAAACTGTAGTCTACGTGGGTAATCAATTTCTAACAATTCTTGTACTGCTGTGACACGGTATGGATAAAGTTTCATATCTTTTTTTAATAACTTGTGAGTTGTACCAACGGAAAGGTTTATTTGTTGACTCAAATGTCGAACAGATGTTTGTGGTTCATTTTCCATTATTTCTTCAACACGATTGACAACTTGAGGTGTACGTTTCTTAACTGCTCCGCTGCCTGATTTTCTTAAGAGACTACCAGTTTCAGAAAAAAGTTTTAAAGTTCTATCCAAAGTATTCTTAAATTGTATATAATCTATTACAAAATGTGGAAATTCAACTTGAAATTCTACCATGCAATCTTGAACTGGATAAACCCATAAACCATCAATTTTATTAGCACTTAATAAGCCTGGACTAAAAAAATTTTATGTTCTAAAGTGAAAGCCATTTTAAAGCTGAGAAGCAATTTATTTAAGCCAGAATCGACGCACGATTATTTTATGCACTAACTGATATTTGTGATTGACATTATCAAATGTCGTTTGGATTTACGTTTACGGAACAACAAACACATATTAATATATTTGCGTCTTATTCTATCAAAATTTCAAAGTAACCTAGATTGACTTTTCAAATGAAAACTTGTTACGTATGTATGCATGTATGTTTGTGACAAAAGCTTGCATGCACGTTTAGCGTGAAGCATTGCATTTTAAAAGTTGCGTTAATATTGATCTATGGTAGCTGTTTTACAATACAGATGGGTTTCCAACAACCAGAAGAGGTGCAAGTAATTCCGTTGCATAGTGAAAATGTAACCACCTGGTGCGCAGTTTCTGGACGAGGAATTATATGGGCTTACATCATTGAGGAAAACGGACGTCCAATAACTGTTAATCAAAAGCTCTGTATTATTCAAGTTCTCACCCCGTTTCTATAGGTAGATTCTGTAGATGACTTTCGGGCTTTTTCAGATCAAGAAACTTACTCTTCGGTATCCAGTTTTTTTCAGCAAGATGGAGCAACGTACCACACAGCACATTCTACAAGAACCTTTCTGCGGAAGACGTTTGGAAACAATGTAATTTTACGTTTCACCGATTTGTCTTTTCCATCTCACTCTGCGGACTTAACATCATTGAATGCATATGCTGAAACTATGGGTTTTGTAAGACAATACTCCGTCTAAAATACAACATTTAAAAGAGAAAATTAGAGAAGCGATATGACACATGCAACAACCTCTATTTTCAGATAAGGTCATAAATATACAAAAACGATACGAACTGTGCGTTCAACGTAATGGAGGATGCTTCGAACATGTTATTGGTAACGCTAATAATTAAGTGTTAATTTCTTATTACATATAAGTTAAGTGAATAATGTTCCAAACCAAAATTTTAGTGCTATAAATTAATAGCCACACCGCATTTTTGTAAGTTGAATATATTACAATTTTTTTGCGTCGTTCACTTTCTGTTTATGTATTTAATATTGTTTTATAAATGGATATAATACCTCTTGGATAATAAAGAGATATCATTATTAATAAATGCTGTTAATTAAAAAAAAATAAATAAACTATAAAAATGTTAAATAAGCAATTTGCGAAAAAAGAATTATAATGAATTTTAACCGTAGTCGTATCAAAATTTACGCATGTTGTGATTACTTTCCTAACTACTTACATGTGTTTTTTTTTTTTACATCGTAACATTTACGAACATTATTTATGTACAAATTAAACCTAATGTACAAAACATCTTTAATATTTAAATATCCCGTATTGTTATAGTGCAATATTCCGTAATGGTTGCGAGTCTATATTACACAGAACTTATTACATATTCATAAAGTTAACTTTCTTCGAACGAAAGGAAAGGTAAATAATAAAATTGTGGCTGTTCGTTAATTCGAAAACGTTGTCTGCATAGTCACGTTTCTTGGCCCCATCTCGTTCTATTATTCAAGAGGAACTTAATCTTCTTGATGTGCGTCAACATTAAACATTTATACCATTTTATTTTAATACTAAAATGTGAACTCATGAAATGAATACAATTTTACGGGAAATATGATAACTCGTCTTTTATATTTTAGAAATGTAACAATATTTAATTTTCTCATACTACGAGGATGGCTCAGAAATTACATGGCCTAACAAAGAAAAGTTTTTTCGGCAAAAAATATTTTATTTTTCTGTATAGTCTCCTGCTCACTCAACAACACACTTATTCCAACGATATTCCAAATTAGTAATCCTTTCGTTGTCGATTAGCGAATCCAAGTCCTCAAAACAGCAATTTAGAGCAGCGATTACCTTGGAATTACACGAAAATCTCATACGGCTGAGCCATTTTTTCAGATTTGAAAAGAGACTATAATCGCTGGAAGCCAAATCTGGGGAATAGAGCGAATGAGGCACTAATTCAAGTGCCAATTCATGAATTTTTGCCATTGCAATCGTAGACTTGTCGACAGAAGCGCTTTCTTCTTTGCCAAATGAGGCCGTTTCTTTTTGATTTTGTCGCTTAATTGTTACAACAAATTGACATAATACTCCCCATTTGTTGTTTCCGCCTTTTCTAAGTAGTCGACCTAGATAATTCCATTAGAATCACAAAAAAAAATTCCATAACCTTAACGAAACCGTTTTTGCCTTCTTTGGCGACGGAGAACCTTGTTTGCCCATTTGTTACAGCTTATTTTCCTCTGTTTAAAAGTTTAGCGTGGATAGAATTATACCGTCCTATATTCATATTTCACATTTAAATTTAGTGCGGTATATTCTTATGATATTGGCCACGCCCCACCTTCTCTGGGTTGTGTGGATCTTCGATCCCCCACTTCGGCAGTATTTGACTTCTATGCGAACGACCGTTGAATAAGGTCGATATCTTAATGTACTCCGTTAATCAAAATGTGTTTCACACCATACCTAAGTGTTTTAGAAATTAATGCAGTTGTGGACTCAAGCTAGGGCAGCATAGTGAGAAAAAATAAGGAAGAAGGCTCATTACCGTGTCGAGTATTTGGACGCCCTTTTGTTCTGAGACAATTCAGACATTTATAGGCTTCGAGCTATTCTATTGTATATCCATTTGTTGAGAGAGAATATTTCGTAATCGAGGAGAAAATCAAAATTAATCAAGGATTCAACGTATCTAGAGAGTCAAGGCGATCTCGCTCTCGATCATCTATGTCGTCTTACGATGAGGTATTTTTTGTACTAGACCGTTTTTTTAAATGCAGTGAATTGAAAATCTTCGCAGATATTTTATTTGCTATAATTACGATATCGTATCGAATTTTAATGCTAATTAAAACAGCAAATAAACCTAACTTCGTATATGTATATGGATTTCCGATAAATTGCTTTTTTTTTATATGATACACGTAATTTGTAAAAGAGTTTATTTGATTATTTTTCATTGTCTAGATAATTAACGCTCACATGCCTATTAGTTACACATTTATAAAATTGATTCACGTACATTTTTTATCATAAGTAAAAACACAATGTTACGCTTAGCGTATAGAAGTTTTAATTCATTTATTTAAATACACATATTCGTCTTTAAATAACTCGATTAAATTTTATATTTAACTTAGACATTTTTGTTGTATATATTCGTGTACAAAGAGAAAGTTTTTCTATTGTTATACTCTTGACCGACGAGACCTTTTATCTACCTGATCTAACGTTAATGGTCGAATTTCTTCTAGAACATTCCATTTTAAATTGTTTTAATATAATATTATTTACATCTTCTTTTATATGTCATGTTTGATATCGTTAGGAAGCTTATGTCACAAGGGTTACTCTAATAATAATTATGACATCGATAGAAGTCATCTTTAGGTCGCGCTTCTAATTAAATATAATTCAAGATATCGACCCCCTCTTCGATAGATTATAAACTAGACCGTTTTCTAGACCCTTTCCTATTGACACGAAAACTAATAGTTCCTTCTTCTTTTTCGAACGTTCTTGAGTGATACACACATCGCTCATCGTGCTGTCCATGTCACGGTTTATTATTTATCTTAGAATAATTTCATTATTATTAGCCCTAGCCAGCCCTCTATTTTGTAATAACAAGAACCCTTTTTTTATCGGATAAATTTCTCTTTGTAACTAAATTATTTTGTCAATCAGTAATTTGACGAGAAAAGCTTATATGGAAAAGTCTAATCTAAGTTTTTCGAGAAAAATTACTGATTGGAAAATTATTGAGTTAAAAACAAATTTATTCGTGAAAGAAAAACTCGAGTGTTTTTGGCAAAATAAATTAACGGTATGAATAAACCTCTTTAAATTGTCTCCATATTGACGATCTTGTATTTCTTGTGGATTGCAGTATTGATTTTTTGATATTTGTTGTATTTTCTCAAGTTGAAATTTCCCCAAACCGAGTCATATTATACATTTTACGTACAACGATACTTAATAGTTATTACAACTGCCAGCTGCCAAAATAAATTAAATGATGCGGGGCTACTAGATATGTAATCGAATTTTGAGAAAGAAGCATTTTTATCGGTGATGTCAAAGTGACAAAAATGTCACGATCAAATGGGCATTTTTATATAGGAGTTAATTTATCGTTAGTTGATTAACTCTTAACTCTTCTTATTGTATTTCTTTATTTTTTTACAACAACCTTGTAAGACACCAGAGTTATATATTTTAGAATGTCTATTTTTTTTTACTATGACTTTAAACTGTAATTTCTATTGGATTTTATTACAATTCTCGTAATACATACTGTGTGTGTAAAACCAAATGTAAGGTTCAACAACAGATCTGCTGTCGATCTACGAATTTAAATTCTAGGTTAAGGCTAATTGAAATCGTTTAATTAATTAATTGTTATAATTTTGACGAATTGTGCAGATTAATTTAATCTAACTGATTTTGGTGTTTCAAGTTGATAAGTATAAGTTCGGTAATTCTCTCGTAATACATACTGTGTGTGTAAAACCAAATGTAAGGTTCAACAGCAGATCTGCTGTCGATCTACGAATTTAAATTCTAAGGCTAATTGAAATCGTTTAATTAATTAATTGTTATAATTTTGACGAATTGTGCAGATTAATTTAATCTAACTGATTTTGGTGTTTTAAGTTGATAAGTATAAATTCGGTATCCTACTGCACCGCTGTGTATTGCGAAGAAAACTCCAGAGTTTAGAAGGGGTTGTTTTGATTGAATGCTCCATTGCAGAAAGGTAAGATGTATAATTATCCTGAATTTGCATCTTTGCTATTGGACAAAGACGTATGAATTAATTCTAGGAGTCAATATTTCGATTGATTTTGATCCACTTTTTATGATAGTAGTTCTTATTTTTGACAATAGAGATTATTTCAGATGAAAACCAAGGTGGGTAAGAGGATCCAGATTGGACCTGACGAGGCACATATAGATTCAACACAAAGTATAATGTATTATAAAAAAGCATCCAGGGCTAAGGTGACGTCAGAATAATGTGTCAGAAAAGTCCAATCAATATTCATTAAATTACTGTATAAAGAAATGTGATTTTTTTTATGGAAATTATATCTGAAATTATTGGCCGAAGGAAAAAGTTTTTCTGAGGATGTATGTAATGGATATAATAAAATTTCAATGCTAGGGTGATATAAATCTTCACTAACAATAGGAGATTCGGACCGCTGTACTTCGAAGTTAGTGGTAATATTAGAGAAGAACAGGTCCAAAATCTTGCCTTCACTATTAAGAATATTGTTATATTGCTTTACATTAAAAATGTCGAGGAAGCTGTTAAAGATATTAATCTTATTATAACAGCTATTAATACTATATTACTGTGTTAGTATTAGCACTTCAATGTTTACAGATAACTAAGCTTTGGATAACCACCTCAAACATGAAATTAACAAGAACTTTACGAATTGTTCCTCAATTTCTTTAGGTTTTAGTTTAAAATAGAAATAAAATGATTGTTAAAATCTTCGCTTTTGAATACTTAATCGTAACACGACAATTGCTTCGCCAGCACAGTGGCTTCATCATCAAAACATCTGGTCTTCCAACAAAATGAAGTTTTCCCGAGATACGTTAAATTAAAAAAATTAAGTATTAAAAATTGAAGATTTTAACCCTATTTTTATTTATATTTTAAATTATGGATCTTTATCAAGAAGAAGTCAAATCAATTCAGTTAAGTTTTAGTAACTTCAAGTTTGTTTTCTCTTATTTAAGATACAATACAATATTCTTATGTAAACTATAATTGTATTTGTCTTTTATGTATGGAATTATCTTCATTTATTCTTATTATTATTGGAAATTATTCTAAATTTCTTGAAAACCATTTAAAAATTTTAGAAGCACTTGAAAATAAGATAATCCAGGACACAAATAAATTAACTATGTGTTTAATCCAATCAAAATTTATATTTATTTAATGCAAATTATATGTATCTTGTTTCGTACGTAAATAAACCGTATTTCGTATATATATTATAATTATATATAATTTCGCAAATAGATTTCACACAAGAGTATTAAAATGCAAATTGCCGGCCATTGTTCTCGAAATAAGCGGGGAATCTCGGCGCGAACAGAAGAAGAGAATTAAATTATTATCATTTGTCGATGCTGAACGTGACATCGCCAGTGGATCTGGCATTACGGTAACGCACTGTATTAAAGTAAGCCCTACGGAACGTGGATGACATCGTAATTCCGATGACTTCTTAGGCCCTCAGGTTTTCTAAGGTCCTACGAAAGATAATTGAATTGTCGTTATGATCGATGTCGATTTCTTAAAGGTTCCTTTGCATTGCCGAAACTTAATAACACGGTGGGTATACTGTATTCGAGATAAATTTAATAACATGGCAGGATTCACGTAAAACGTTTTTTAAATAAAAAATACTGACAGAGCGGCAGAGTGGTATAAAAAATAAAGCTTTAGTAATATTTACACTTTAAAGATGCAAGATGTAAAGTTGTAGATGCAAATAAGAGATAATAATTATGTGAAATGCTTATATACAGGGTGTTCCGCGACTCGACCGACAAATTTATACCATATACTCTGGCGGTTATTACGATCAAAAAATGTTATATAACCTATAGGTGAATTCCTATAAATTAAGTAAGCTTTGACGTATTAACGTATGATTGACAAATTAATGACTTTTGTGCTTCTACCAGTATTCGTAGAATATTTCATACAACGGGAATCCTCAAACCAACGTATGAAGAATTTTGCACCTTAATGGGCTTTACCCCTATCGTTTACAAAAAGTCCAGCATTACTTTCTGGAGATTTGGAAAATCGAGTACGGTTTTTCCAGTGGTTACAAAATAATTTGGAGGTTATTCCACACATACTTTTTACAAATGAGACCCAATTTACAAGGAATGGTATAAACAACACACGTAGTTCTCATATCTGGGCGGATCAAAACCCACACGAAACAATCGTAGATAACCATCAACATAGTTTTTCCGTCAACGTATGGTGCGGCTTGTTAAATAATCATCTAATTGGGCCTCATTTTATTGAAGAACGTCTTAATGCAGAAACTTACCTTCACTTTTTGGAAGAAGATTTGCCGAATTCCTTAGAAGATATTCCTTTGGAAGCTCGTCATAGTATGTGGTATCAGCAAGATGGGGCACCACCATATTTTGAGAGACAAGGGACGATGTTTCTTAATGAAAAATCTTAAAGATTTTATAGAATTTTGAAATCGGCAAACAAAAAGTGCCGTCGAAAGAAAACTTGACGTGATAGGGACAAATGGGTTTCATATTTGGCATTAGCCTACCAATATTAATTAAAAACAAGTGTCAGATCGTAGTCAGTAGAAAAAAAAATTAATTGTTGGCCAATGCTATCAAACAGTAGTTTATCTTTAAAATTTGCACACACTTGAATAGTAGAAACGTCAACTGACAATAAATATCTGCCTTTTTTAAATTTTATGTCACAGCACTTGTGATTTATGCATAAAGTTTTGTAACGGTATTTATGATAGTACTAGGTATATTGAAAAAGAAAAATATTTTCATATTTTTATTTTCTCTCCTTTTCCCCCATTCCGCGAACTTAGAAACGCTCCAACTTAAGATTTTCAAAATAATTCTTCTCTGCACTTCCTGTCGTCCACTTAATATTTGATAAATAATAAGATCTTCTGTGAATTATCCACCCGTTATACATATTATAACCATTGTACAATTTCTCGTCTCTGAACTCATAGTTTTCTTAAAATCTCAGAATTCTTGAAGTGGAAACCGCACAACTGGGTCTTGAAGTAGCTTGGTCTAAATTAATTATCTTTGTAATATGATTTCAATGGGAATACTTGATGTTATCACAATACTGAGACATGCATTTTCCTGCATATTAAAGAAATAAGTGGCGAATGTTTCATTATGTTTTATTTATACAGGGTTTTCAGAAACTAAAAAATTTTACCTAAAAAACCACCAAGAAACTCAGAAAGACGTATTTACTAATGTACGTTTTGTTATTCTATGTTAATACTGTAACAGCAAAGAATAATTCGTTGCTTAATTAAATAGAGTCAGCTTATTAGACCTAATTCATTATATACGTAGTTGATATTAGATTTTAAATAAAAGCAATGAGATATACCTGGGACAAGGGATCCTTTTACTCAAATATCACTCTTTAATTAAAATAATATCTACCCGTGGGTCTTCCTTTTGGTCGTATGCAAATTCAGAGTTCACTTCATTAGGAAATTCTTTGATCTTTCATGATAATACGGTTGATACTGATAGTTTATGCGACACCTTCGCCATATTCACTACAATTTTGTCTTACACAGAATATTTATATGTAGTTTCAAGACTATGTAAGTAATATGTATTAAATTATCTAAATGATGAAACTAAATATGAAGAAAACAAAATATAAACATACCGAGTATCCCTGAATTTAGTTAACAGATTGCAAATCTTCACACGGTTTATTTACGAATAAATATTTTAAATGAAAGTTGCTTTATCTCTTATTCAGAATATATTTTCTGTCAGTAATGATTAATTTTAAAACATAAAGGAGTTCTTTGCACAAGCCGCAATTAAATTAAACAATTAGATAATTTTCCTTACAGCTCAGATTTTTAATTACTAATAATAATTTTCTATTTAATAATCTAAAAATTGGCTTCGAGGAAAAGCTCTTAAAGACGACAGTGAAGTTCAACCAAATGTAATAACTAGGGACCGGACACGAGGAGCCGATGAATTATTTCCCACGGGCGTACTATTGAAAATTTGTATTTTTAAAGAGTTTTTAATTTTATTTATATGACTGTAAAACAAACGCGTGGTGATCTATAAAATACGAAATACATTTTTATTTGTTCATTTTGTAATTTAAAGTTGAGTAAAGGGATATTAATATCAACTAGCAATACTTTCTCAAGGTTCTCCTCTGTAAAATTTGTTCTCTGTGAATAAAATAGATAGATCCTTTGTTTCGTCATAAAACGAAATAACTTATATTGTATATATTTATGTTAGATATAAGTAAATTTAGTATAACAGAAATAAATTATAACATTTCAAATTTTTTAAATATTCAACGTCCATTTTCAAGTGTAAACCATTATATAACGTACATTATTAGCATACACAAAATTTTAATGTTTTCCTTAGATTCAAAGAATTTACATTTACTAATCTGTTTATTACCTGCTTTATACATATAACCGTTTCTTTATTGCTTCGGGTAATTAGTGAAAATTTTAATAGACCCTTCAACACCTGCTATTGTTAACTATATTAATATACATAATAGGCTGAAGATATTTGGATATCTTCATGTATCATAAAAACCTATTATTGGTGAACTCAAATACATTAAGAAAATTTATGACATCCTATTAATATGTAATTAGGAATTCTATTTTATTATTAAGATCTTTAAGACTATCAGAAACATTGGGTATTGTTTGCAGGTGGTTCCATTTTCCAAGAAGTAATAATGTAGGGTCATTTCACAACAGTGACGCAAAACACATACACACATTTTAGTTATGTAAGGGTAGTAGTGATATATTTTATATATACTTCTTTATAACACAACAGACATAAACATTCTACATAAATTCTACAACAATCATTCTGTATACAACAGTTATACAATATACACCAATCAAACAGTAAAGAATTAAGTTTAAGTTTACATTAATTAGGTTTAAGTTTTTTTTTTGTGAAATAAATAAAACATTCAGAAAACACATCAATTTTCAATATATCTGCCATCAACCAAAAGAAATAACCAGCTTATACGGAAGTTACGCCCCGTGAGCGGTGGGTCAAACACAAAATTGTACGTGGTCTTTCCAGAATCGAGTACAACACAATATTCTGTACTTTGACCAGATATAAGATATACATTGTCCTTCAAACTAGGAGGACTTAACATCCGTGTAGATAGAAAACGTCCTTCCTACATTGCAACTGGCTATAGGTGCATACTAGAAATATTCATTTATTTCAGCGTATTTAGCAGTTAGATTTTGAGGCATTGTCCCCATACACAATGACCGCAATGTTATTAAATCTGGATTTCTATTAAAAACTGCGTCTAGCTTTTGTCGAAGGCCACCTCTGAAGTCACTATGAATATTTTTCAAATTATGAATTGCCGCGTCTAATGTAGTTAATCCAGCATTTAATTTGAGATTTTGATTTTCAAAATAAGTAATTAGTTTGGGCAAATTTCCAAAGTGTTCGTGATGAAAGTACAGCTGATTTTTTAAATTTGGAATTTGTATTAGTTCCTTGCACTTAGAAATCCTTTGAGGATCGTCATTTAAGCATGTAACGAAATTTTGTAACTATTGAAATTCTCTGCGTAAAAACTAGTAGCTTCCAACCAAGTTCCCCATCTAGTTATTACTGGAGAGGGAGGCAGTGACAAAGATGGAAATTTTTCCTGTAAAGAGCTACTCTCAATCGTGCTTTTCTGAAAATTTTTTTAAAAGCGGATACAAGTCTATCAATGGAAAGGTGTTTCTGATACGTTCACAGATTCTGTAGAGAGCATGTGCTACATAAGTAATATGCAGCATATTAGGATGCTTCCTTTAATAGTCTGCCTGTTTAACTTATATGCAGCACTGTCACTGACAAATAAAAGTATTTTTTTCTTTGTACCTGTCGCCCGAATGTAGCATTTGGTGCATATTCTCGTAAATGGTTTTAGCTGCTGTTTACGCATAAACTGTGTTTATGCGTTATATGGAATAGTTAGATGTAGTACACCAGCTACAACGTTTATCACACAGCGTCTTACTATATCGACAATTTCGTCGGCACTTATCCGTAGGTACTGATTTGAAAGGTAGCTTCTAATGCATTCTGCTGCTTTCGTGTAGCACTTAGAAACATAATATTTACGTAAGGTGGATACATGAGCTACATTTCGACCAGTATATTTTTGGAGAAATATTTTGAAGGTGGGGTTGTTAGGTTTATTTAATGGAATATTTGCCGGTATTAAAGTTTCACAAAGTTCTTCGTTAAAATTGTCTGATTCCAACAGGTCTAATTTCTGTGTTTGTGTTTACAAATTTATAATTAAGAAGGACGATTACTCAAAAATGTCGCTGTTATTCGAATACGACAAAGGAAAATTAAAAACAAAAGAAATTACTACATGTTAATTGTAAAATCGTCAATAGTCGATTGAGTTCACTATTAATAGAAGATTATTTGCAGTCACTATTATTAATTGATAACAAAAGTACAGCATAAGTTTTATACGCTGGGGGTCTGGCGAGATCCCACAGTAGCACTTTAGGATTAATTTCACTTATCGATTTGCGAAATAAGTCATTCTGTGAGCCGGCATTGTCTTGATGAAAATAGTTCAAGGTCTCCTGTTTCCCTTTCGAGTTTTAAATAAAACTTCTGGTGAACAGATATCTGCTGGGTATCTTTTAACACAGTTCTACAATATTCTAAAGAAATATTAGCCATATGTCCAGTTTGAACGACGACGAGAAACTTTTCTTGATTTAGCTTCGTCTCGATGCACTCAAGCAGGCAATCGTTGTTTAACTTCAGGTTCGTATGAATAAATCAAACTTTAGTCACCACTGACAATATCCTTTAAATGAAGCAGTCTATAACTTGTCCAATTATTAGCAATAAGCAAGTTGATTTAATTTCGACATAAATTTTATTTTTACAATTGTGTTAATATAAATGCATTTCATATACATTTACTATTTAATAAGTTGATATTAAAAATGAACCAGCTTTTATAAAGAAGTAGAGAAAAGGTAATGTTTCCTTAAACCCTTCACAGAGTAATCATTCTCAGTTTAAACGAGAATCTGATTTGTTAAAATATGTGACGGGTGTTGAACAGGAGGCTTGCTAAATAGATCGTTTGGAATAAAGAAATGTCTTCTAAGACACCCGATTCCATCGGTCGGGACCCTACGGTGACAGTTAACAAGTTCAATGATATTGAAATTGGCCTCCGGACCGTCGAACAAGATTAGTTTTCTGACAAAGACATATTTCACGGTAATTATAAGGGCATAAATTGCATAATCGACAATTCATTGTGCTTGAAATAAAACGGATTCATTAATTTACTTTAAATTTAAACTGCGATCGAAGGGCTATTTAAAGATGATTAATATCCTAGGGGAAACGTCAATGGGAAACTTTCTTTCTGCTAAGACGGCGAGATTCAATCACTGTGTTTACAAAAGAATTATTGTTTTAAAATTAACATTGATATTACACCTGTTATACTGAATGATGGATTTTTTTTTAATTTTCTAAGTAAAATTTAAAAAAAAACAATGTTTTAGTGTTAAAACTAATTTTTTTTTTAGATTTAATTTATTGTGAACAATCTCACCTTCAAAACTTTTCTCCAAAAAATATACTGGTCGAAATGTACACTCGTTAAACTAATATTATTGTTCCTTACAATGCAAATAAATATTTTCACTAATGTAATATACACAGCTTATGTGTGTGAAAGTTTTGTATTGTTCATTCACTTTATACACCGTAATTGTCTGTGTGTAACTTTATTTTAAAAGGAATACCTGTGTTTCTCCTTCCGTTTCTTCTCGTTCTTTGTTTGTGAGGAGCTTCTGCTTGCTCTCGGAGATGGAGATGGAGATGACTTCTTCCATTCGCGCAATTCATTCTCTTTAGTGGTTTACCAACCTCCCGTTCCCATGATTCGTTCCAGTTTCCCCTTTGGTTTCCCTCAGCCTTAAACGGCTGTCAGGGCCATGATGTGGATAGGTAGGATCGTCCATCTAATGTGGGGCCTTAAGCCCTAAGGCAGAATCGCCTTAAGTCTGGATCGTCCATGTAATGTCCTATGCCCTAAGGGGCTGGCAAGGATCGCCATGTAATGTGGTATGCCCTAAGGGGCTGGCTAGGATCGCCATGTAATGTGCGCTTACGGCTTTAAGCGACTAGCAGTGATCGCCATGTAATGTGGGCCGTTTGCGCAACCACATTGTTGTGCAGGTTCGAGGCTGGGCGGAGAATCAAATGATACACGAACGGAGTTTGGTTTACATACTATAATTAGTCAACACTTATAAATGGATAACAATACTATTTACATTGATATACACATTATAATTACATCAACTCAGGCAGGGTAGAAAGGGGGTATTATGATGTACCCATGGTTCGTACCACTGACTGGTTGTTACTATCCCTCTAACTTAATCTATCACCTTTATATACCAGAGAAGATCCTTGTCTCACTTACAAGTTGTTTCTAGAACAAATGTACAACCCTGATGCATAGCCTTGTGTATGTAACAAATACGATGTAAGGTCGTGTTTGTATAATACATTAATGTTTTGTATTAAAGCCGAGGCTATCACCTTGCCAAAGTGTTACACATACACATGACCGTGTATCGAGCTATCACATATTCACAGATTCTGTGGAGAGCATGTGCTACACAAGTACTATGCAGCATATTAGGATATGTTTCCTTTAATAGTCTGCCTGTTTTAAGATATATACAGTATTGTTACTGACAAATAGAAGTATTTTTTCTTTGTACCTGCCATCAGACTGAAGCATTTGGTGCATATTTTCGTAACTGGTTTTAGCTACTGTTTCCGCACTAACTGTATTTACAACATTTCTTGCTATTACATATGCGTTATATGGAATACTTGGATGTAGTACACCAGCTACAACATTTACCACACAGCGTCCAAATATATCGACAGTTTCGTCAGCACTTATCCATAGGCACTGATTTGAAAGATAGCTTCTAATGCTTTCCACTGCTTTCGTGTAGCACTTAGAAACATAATATTTGCGTAAGGTGGATTTATCAGGAACACAATATTAAGTATTTCTGCCTACGCAAAGTTGCAGAAGTTGCAGATAGCGTAATAAAGTATTCTATATTTAAAGGTCAGACATGTTTATACGATGCAATTTAGAAATACTACATCATGGCCGAGAAATTCAAATGTAAACCTGTCGCAATTTTGTTATTAACGCAGAAGTTCATACACATTTAATCTTTTTTTTAAAGCCGCCTACGTAAAACAGAGAAAAACATGTTATATTTTTCACAAGTTCAATTATGTTAAAAATGCATATGTAAAATGCATACGCTTGTATTTTTTAATAGGCGCCACATATGAGTATTATATTTCATATTGTTTATTGAACAAACAGATAAACAATAACATGTGTATTTTAAACTTATCGCGAATAAATAAATATCGAATTAAAATATGTATGTACTTACAAATCACTTTAGAAATCCTCAATGCCAAGTTCATAAAATTGCAAGATATCATTTATTTCTAAATGAGTATAGTTCGCGACATTGAAGAGAAATGATTGTTGACACATTCAATAAGTTTTCGCAAACAAACGAGAATTAATATTAAGTAAGAGATCAGTATACGAGGAGTAGTATATTAATTTTATTTACAATTCCGAAAATTTTGTCACAAACGCCTTAGAAGTTGATTCCAATGATGTAATGGTTAATAACGGGACAACCGATAGTATCCTAATCACATCAGGAGCTCAATAGACGACAGAGACCTATCGATTGTACCATTACGACACCAACAACAGTGCAGTTTCCACCAACACCAGGACGGATCATCTTAGAGTTGTGGAACTGTCGAAAACGATAACCAACCGAATCAGACGAACTTCAAGAGTAGAAGAAAGGCAAATAAAACTCCAATTCGCCCTAGGTCGTGAGGAAGCAAGCATGCGCTTCCAGGAAATGGTCTGACACGACGAAAAACGCTCTCTAAATCTTTTTTTAAAGAGAATACAGTTATAACAAAAGTGTGTTTTGTTAACTGGTCTCTAGTTTTTCTGTATTGAAGAAAAGGCTTACAGCATAAGGGAAATTCCGCTGTACGAGCACCCTTACTGTAGTCAGAATAAGCTTCACAAGAATAGTTCTGCGCAGGAACATGACATACACGGAATATGTGTTGTCCAGGGAAATGCACGAAAAAGTGATTTCCAAAGTAATTTTTCCATGGAGGGAAATAGAAAAATAGAGAGTCGATTTATGTTAAAATAAGTATGGTTAAAAAGGGAGCACAAAGAATTGGAAACAAACAATCAAGCACAAGAATTGAAACCACAAGATCAAGCAGGAGGAATCGGAAACAAGAACCAAACGCGAAAAACAAAAAAGACAAGAATGGCAAACTGTGAAACAAGGCAATTATTCTATATAAGTTACACATGATATAGAAATAAAATTTAAAAAAGCGAACAGATTAACAAAATTGAGACAGTGTACAAAGGCCCAATTATTATTTTTTTTTATCATCTACAATGTAAAACTTACTATTTAGCATTACCTTTGCAAATTATCATTTACCATTTAAAGTTTATTACTATTTATATTAGAATATTTACCATTTTACGATTTACAATTTAAGATTTACGATGTACCACTTATCAGGTACTATTTGATCACTATTTGTACTATTTGATGTAACAGGTTTCAAATCATTTTTAATTTTAGCAAATTTTATTGTACAGAACTTTTATTGTACGAAACCTTATGATGTTTAAGTAACGCATGTCATATTTTGATATAGGAATTAAGAATGTAAATAGAGATAGAGATCCGTGGTAAAAGAAAAGCCAGACATAATCTGTTGGTTTTCTTTTTCCCCAAGGGTGCAGGTGTGATAACTCGATACACGGTCATGTGTATGTGTAACACTTTGGCAAGGCGATAGCCTCGGCTTTAATACAAAACATTAATGTATTATACAAACACGACCTTAGATCGTATTTGTTACATACACAAGGCTATGCATCAGGGTTGTACATTTGTTCTAGAAACAACTTGTAAGTAAGACAAGGATCTTCTCTGGTATATAAAGGTGATAGATTAAGTTAGAGGGATAGTAACAACCAGTCAGTGGTACGAACCATGGGTACATCATAATAACCCCTTTCTACCCTGCCTGAGTTGATGTAATTATAATGTGTATATCAATGTAAATAGTATTGTTATCCATTTATAAGTGTTGACTAATTATAGTATGTAAACCAAACTCCGTTCGTGTATCATTTGATTCTCCGCCCAGCCTCGAACCTGCACAACAATGTGGTTGCACAAACGGCCCACATTACATGGCCATCACTGCTAGTCGCTTAAAGCCGTAAGCGCACATTACATGGCGATCCTAGCCAGCCCCTTAGGGCATACCACATTACAAATATGTCAGACACCTTTCCAGAAGTTGATAGACGTGTATCCGATTTTAAAAAAAAATTTAGAAAAGCACCATTGGGAGTAGCTCTTTACAGGGAAAAACTGCCATCTTTGTCACTGTCTCCCTCTCCAGTAATAACTAGATGGTGACATGGTTGGAAACTACTAGTTTTTATCCAGAGAACTTCGATAGTTTACAAAATTTCGTTACATGTTTAAATGACGATGCTCAAAGTTTTTGCAAGGAACTAATACAAGTTCCGTATTTAATGAATTAGTTGTACTTTCTTCAGGAGCACTTGGAATTTGCCAAAACTAATCACTTATTTTGAATGTCAAAATCTTAAAATAATATGATGGATTAACAACATTAGATGTGGCTATTAATAATTTGAAAAATATTTCAAGTGACTTCGTATGTGGCCTTCGGAAAAGTTTTACATAGTTTTTAATAGAAATCCAGATTTAATAACATTGCGGCAATTGTGTATGGGTACAATGCCTCAAAATCTAACTGCTAAATACGCTGAAATAAAAGAATATTTCCAGTATGCACTTATAACCAGTAGCGATGTAGAAAGGACGTTTTCTATTTCCAAGGTTGTATTTCATTTAAAGAGAACAAGTTCTATAGAAGAGAACCTTGAGAAAAGTATTACTAGTTAATATTAATACTCCTTTACGCAACTTGAACTACAAAATGATCAAATAAAAATGTATTTCGTATTTTATAGACCACCACTCGTTTGTTTTCGAATTATATAAATAAAATTAAAAGCTCTTTAAAAATACGATTTTTCAATAGTACGTCCGTGGGCGATGAGTCATTAACCTCTCGTGTCCGGTCCCTAGTTATTACGTAAAATGCATAATGTGTGGGAGTATTAATTATTTTGTAGTGATGTTGATCTATCTATCTAATATAAAATTAATTTCACTCAAAAACTTAATGTTTGTGAAAATGTCAATTAATCTAATTATGTCTATGTTTTGAATTTTTGATTTATATTCTATCGTTTACGTATGGTTTGTTTATATTTATAGTAATGTACTAAATGTTTATTCTATATATAACATTATCCTGTAATAAGTAATGTATGTTACAGTTGGATGATAATAAAAATAAATAAATAAGTAAATAAATAAATAAATAAATAAATAAATAAATAAATAAATAAATAAATAAATAAATAAATAAATAAATAAATAAATACATAAATAAATAAATAAATAAATAAACAAATAAATAAATAAATAGTATTTCTAGGGTTTCATATACAGCACGTGTTGGAAAAATTTGAAATAACTTCGACTAGTTACGAAAGACTCTTGGGCATATGTTCACTTGACATTTTTAATTTGTAACTACTCGACTAACCCATCCTTAAGTTGTGGCAATCATGTCATGGGACACTCGATATAAGCACCAAATATTTAAACTCGTTCAAAATGTAAAATACACTAAGTTCTCCGACCAGAAGTTCTAATGTAGATTGATACATTAGATAACGTCACCAGTGCATTAATAAATCCCAGTTAACAAAAATCAAATACCGCTTACCTCATGTCACATTTAATTCTAAGGAATTAAAGGTAACATGAGATAATAATTACAGTGTTATATAAAATTTATCAGAATCCTCTTTCTCCATTATTAACACATTACAACACTAAGTTTTTAGATAAGAAATCCTTGACGTTCGCGGCGCTCTCATTAGCATTACGAGCAGATCTATGTACGTGTAGTTATAGTAATTCGATACAGCGTTTTAGTTAACGATAAGAGTTATCGACTCATGAATATTCTAAGAGAGTCTATACGTTACATACATATATAACTTCGCCTATAATTTAAAGGAGGAGGATCACTATGTTTAGTTTCAGTTCAATCTTAAGTTGAACTTGCAGGTGTTATTGGAACGTTTCGTGTCTAGCTAGAGAAGTTAAAGTAGATTAATACAATGTACCTCTCTATACATTTATACCTTAGTTATTCTATATCTCATGTCTAACGAAACAAATGAGAAATTTTGAAACTTATTATTACGTGAAAATTGTAGTAGGATGTGAGTTGTTTCTAAGTTTAATAAAATAGATTTAAAATTAAAACTTGTTTTCTTTCGTTGCAGGTCTTAAAAAGATAATTAGTATTTATATATTGATAAAAAGTAACTAGAATACTTTGGATGATGGAACATCTATTTATTGAGAATGCTCCGGCTAGCAGAAAGTAAATGAAATGTGACTTTCATTAAAAAGTATATAAATATTAAACTGTCACCTTAACATAGATCTCACTCTTACTTATCTTTGTGACATTAACATCTCAGTGCGATTCAGATTCTAATAAGGTTCAATAAATATCACAACACCCCTTTTTAATGAAAAAATACAGACAACGTAAATGACGGCGCTTAAATGTAATCTGAAACTCTTTACTTGAGAGTGTGAATGACAGTATACGCGATAAATCAAACAAGATAGCAAAATTAATAAATAAATAATTTAATATGATATTAATCATCGTATCACATCTACCTATCACATCTTATAATATTTACATATATTCTCCGTTGCTGTGTCCTTGCCTACGCCGACGATCTAAAAATATTTGTGAAAATTTCTTCTACATTTAACTGTGAAGGACTTCAGCTAGGTTTAAGTTTAGTCACTCTCTGCTGTCACAAGAATAAAATAAAACTGTTTCCCATATGGGCTGCACTTTTTTCTAAGGTTGAAATGAGCTGTAGTAATAGGTTAAATCGTTAAATAAGAATTTCCAAGTGA
This sequence comes from Melolontha melolontha, assembly GCA_935421215.2. Lineage (NCBI taxonomy): Eukaryota > Metazoa > Arthropoda > Insecta > Coleoptera > Scarabaeidae > Melolontha > Melolontha melolontha. The sequence continues at coordinate 3,797,831 of OW285239.1, read as the reverse complement.
CATTCACTAAGTTAAACCTAATATTTAAGTCTACAAAAAAATTGAATTTCTGGGAAAAGTTTCGGTTGTTGAAATGTGTATGCATAACCTATGACTTAAAAATAAAACAGTGAAGGGCGAAATAAAAGTTTTTTCCGAAAAATACGCAGAAATCTGAAGTAATTAATCCAATTCTCTGGCAGATATTCTAGCTCAGCGATGCATACACCGCGGCTCGCGGGCCGCATGCGGTCCACTGTCGATATTTATGAGGCCAGCCAACGAACTTTAAAATTTTTTCGAAAAACTACAAAAGTAGGTAAAAATCCATTCAAATCAATATTTCTTAACTTTTTATTTTATTCTAACTTTTATAATTGTTAGTAAGATATGTATCTCTAAGTACCTACTACTTTCTTCTTCGGGTTTACTACGTAGGACAGGTATGCTCCTCGTCGTTCCAAGCATATTGTTACGAGACTAGAAATCTGTCGAACCAACTAGATTACTCGAAGATTCTCGAAACACGTCGTTATTATCCCAGAACAATGTAGTATAAATACAACGCATCGCCCGCTATCGGGGCAGTTAAGTTTTAATTACCGACAAACGAACGTTATATTGTTTGAATTGCCATCTGTGAAGAATAAATATTTCGTCGTTCGAACTTGGCATCTACCTACGTAACAATATAATATCAATTTTGATATGGATAAATCAGGCCCAAATAAAAAACGTAGTCGTAAGGTTGAAGATGAAAATCGACAGTTTCAAGATATTTGGACCGAAAAATACTTTTTTATTTCATCGCATAACAAAAGTGTTTAACATGCAAGAGTAGTGTTTCTATTCCGAAGGAATATAATGTGAAAAGGCATTATGAAACCCAGCATCATACTTTTACCAAATTAACCGGCGAAAATCGAAAGCCAAAAATTTCGACTTTACAAAGGGAACTAATAGGCCAGCAAGCTATGTTTACAAAACCAATTCAAGATGCTGAAACAGCTACTGAAGTTAGCTTTGAAATATCTCGAATAATAGCGAAAACTTGTCGGCCTTTTAAAGATGGTGAGTTTGTTAAGCAGTGTTTAGATATCGCAGCAAAAAAAATGTGTCCGAAAGATGCAAAGAGGTTTGAGAAAATTCAGCTAAATCGGACGACTGTTCAAAGAAGACTTCCACATTAGCAGCTAATATAGAAGAGCAATAAGCTACAAAATCCAAAAGTTTTGAGTATTTTTCTATAGCACTCGACGAATCTACAGATATAACTTCCACAGCTCAACTCTTAATATTTTTACGAGGTGTAACGCAAAATTTTGAAGTGAGTGAAGAACTGATTGGTATGAGTTCTTTGACAAGTCAAACCAAAGGGGGGTGACATGCTCAAAGCTCTTCTGGAAAAATGTTCTATAATGGATTTGGATTTAACGAAATTATCTGGAATTACGACTGACGGAGCACCTTCAATGGTTGGAAGTAAATCTGGGATAATAGCTATGTTAAAAGAGAATTTACAAACTAAAAACGTAGATACCAATGAATTAACGCAATTTCATTGAATTATACATCAAGAGGCCCTCTGTTCAAAATTATTGGGATATGAAAATGTGATGAAAGTTGTAGGTACTGTAAACTTTATAAAATCACGAGGTGTCAATCACCGACATTCACACAATTTCTCGAGGATATTGAAAGCGAATATGGTGATCTCCTGTTTTACACTGAAGTAAGGAAGTAAGTCGTGGGTTGTCACTAGAGCGGTTTCTAAACTTGATTGAAGAAATCAAAATATTTGTAGCGGTAAAGAAAAAGGACGTCTCCGAACTCGACAACCCTGATTGGCTGTGTGACTTAGCGTTTCTTGTAGACATCACAAATCACTTGAATGTCTTAAATACGCGACCCCAAGGCAAAGATCAATTGATTTCGCAGTTATACTCTCATGTTTCGTCCTTTCAATGCAAATTGAGTCTTTTCAGGACACAAATCAATTCAGCCAATTACAGCCATTTTCCGAACTACACAAAAATTATGGACAATCAATAAAACTGACATTAGACATTTTCAGCAATCCTTTCAACATTTCACCCGAAAATGCACCGGAATCAATACAACTGGAATTGATAGACATGCAAAATGATAATAATTTACGAAACAAGTTTAATTAAGGTAATTTACTCAACTTTTACCGTTGCGTTGACAGCCGCTTGTAAAGAGTTGCGAATAAATGCATTGAAACGCGGAAGCTTATTTTGATCGACGTATATTTGTGAGCAAACGTTTTCAGTAATGAAATTTAACAAAACAAAAAATCGAAACCGTCTGGCAAAAGAAAATCTGGAAGCAATTTTACGTGCGGCGACAAGTAATGTGGAGCCAAACATAAACAAAATTGTTAGGTCAATGCAATGTCATGCATCAAAATAATAAAACATGAAATATTACATTGTAATGATTATTACATTACGATTACATAATTACAACAAACATTTTTGAATATCCTTTTATTTTTATCATTTGTAGTAATTCATATTATTTAAAAATAAAAATATTTGTGTTAGTAAGTATTCTTTGTAGTGGCCCGTCCTTGGCTTATAATTTTCCCGAGCATCATAAGATAATTTCATTTTCTATTTATACTGTACAAGAACATGCCAATAGAATTTTCTTACATGTTAAATATTTCAAACACACAATTTACTTATTGTATTATCTCTGTACAGATTATAGTAAATAAATTAGGATTTAAAAAAGAATGTATGCTATGCGAATCAATTGTCGTGTTACGATCGCATATTAATAAAATGAAGATTTTATCCATTAGTTTTATTTCTAAGTTAAATTATGGATCTTTATCAAGTAAAAGCCGAATCAATTCAATTAAATAAATGGAAATTATATCAAGGCTTCTAAACAATCAAAACTTCTTCCAAATAATTTCAACTAACCACATTTTCTATGAATATTTACCTCCCAAATATCACGTTTAGAGTTTTATTTGTTGTCCAATCACACGCAAGACTACTTTTCATAGGTTTCGATGGGAAACAATTCCGAACTCATAAGAAAATATTTCAGTTCTAAATTGATTTGCCATCCGCTATCATTGCTGAAATTTATGTTGTCGAACTGTTCATATCACCCGAGTTTCATCAACTTTTAACTCTCGACGCAATAAAAGTTGGTGTCTCCAATCCGACAGAAATCAAAGAGCTCACGTCTCCATCTAGAGACGGTGTTTCTGGTTTACAACGGAAAAACGAGTGTACAGCTACGATGCGGGTGCTCGTAGGCATTCCTGGCACGCTTTCGAAATACCTGCTCTGGCCCTGCTACAACATATTCCGGACCGGCGATATCGATAAACCCGATCTACCCAGTGCCATACTTACCCATTCCTACGAACGTTAGATACGCATCGGCTTGCAGTAGTAAACCGATCACGTGACGCCGACTTCCAACACATAACAGTATTGCCCCGACGTTAATACGTTTGCCGTACATGCGTGATATCATGTAATTAAGTTTCGATTGGATGGTACTTTATGCAATGATCGATCTCGTTTAATTCGAATCGAGGCTTTCGCTTTACTCCATTGCGGATATGTGTTTTGTATTGAGATTATGATGTCGATATATTCCATCAACTGTCCGCTGTCCGTAATGACCAAGTAACCGATTCTAATATGTCGTTTCGTTTATAGGAGCATCATTCTCAAATTGTACTGTAATTATTATCTGTATAATTCAAACGTTCCACTTTCCATTCTATATTTGTTATATCAAAACAAATCAACCGTTGATAGTTTTATATCACGTACAGACCGCTTATTAATCACCCAAAGAGAATAAATTAATTGTACACAAGACCATTTACATTAAAATGCGATAGATCCCGTGTATTTAAATATTTTAAACGGTAAAATTTAAGTTAAGTAGGAGGGTGAATTAATGTAGAAGTTCTCCAACTCCACAATATAATAATGACCTTTATTATTAGAGCAGACCAATTTCCGTGCGCGCCATGTGCGCCGATGTGAGGATGATTGTATTGCATCAGAACTAATAAAAAGCATTCAGTATGTGTTTGGCACTTGCTTAGACCACATGTAAGTGTAAGCATACGTAATAAAATGTCGTCGACACATAAATCAAGAAAACGACCGTTGTCAGACGAAGTGAATAAGTTTATTATGGATTTCCCGGACTTAATATACGATGGCTCAAAAATTAAATGTTTAGTGTGCAATATATATAATGTGTTGGTCAAAAACACATTGTAAAGAACACGTAAGCAGTTCGAAGCACAATAATAACAAAATTAATCGACAACAGTTTATACATGAACTATGTGTAACTATGATTGTGTGTACACTGCGGTTTACCTTGTTAAGTAATGATTCATTTATTTCGTTTTGGAATAAATACGCGAATCAAACATTACCGAGCACAACAACGTTACGAAGGAATTTACCATCGGCGCGTAAACAGGATGAACATAAAATCAAAGCCGAACTGAAAAATAAAAAAACTGTTGTTATGTGTGGACGAAACAACTGACAGCAAAAAATAATCTGTAGTTAATCTGATGGCGTGTAATATGGAACCACATCAACCAACGTCTTCAATTTTATTAGCATCCAGACGACTAGAACAATGTAATGCCGAAAAAATTTCAGAGGTGCTATCAGATACTTTGGAAAAATTTAAACTTTCGAAAGACAAGTATTAATGTTTACGATCGATGGTGTCGCAACCATGTGTTCTGTAGGCCGGTCTCTTAGAAAATATTGTCCTAACTTGTTACATATTACTTGTAAACTTCATGCTCTACACCTTGTGGCAGAACAGGTTCGTAGATGTTATCCAGAGGTAGATGCTTTAATATCGAATACAAACGCAGTATTCCTGAAATCTCCAAAACGTATTCGGAAATTTCACGAATTGTGTCCCCATACCCCTGAGCCACCACAGCCGATTCCGACAAGTTGAGGTACATGGTTACGGGCGGGGTTTTACTATCATGAAATTTTGAAAAAATTAAGGACGTGGTTTTATCTTTCAATCCGAAAGAAAGTGCTGCTATCAATACAAGCCAGAAAAAATTTCAAGATAACCAGATTAACATGGATTTACAAAGTATTCGTGAGAATTACTTGGGACTAGAAGAAGCAATAACAAAATTAGAAAATTCGTCGCTGTCGTTAGAGGAATCACTGCAAATCGTTAAAGATGTTTACGCACAACTGTGTGTTGTAAAAGACGCAAAAAGTGAAAGTGTTCTAATTAAATTTGAAAGTGTTTTAGACAGAAATGCAGATTTTGACACTTTAACACGTATTTGTGAGTGCACGTCTACAGATCGTTAAGTTGCTTAAAAAAGTATTTTGATTATGCGAATATAACATCACTAGATGTAGAACGCTCGTTTTCCGAATATAAACATATTTTTTTCCTCACGGCAGAAATAACCTTAGAAACGCACCTGATGTTGAAAATATACAATCGGGTTTCTCCAGTTTGTCAATCCTTGGAAGACTCTTTAAACGGTAAGTGTTTTTTTAAATCCTCTGTCGTGCACACAATCACTGATTTCATACATTTTCAATTTTATTTATAGGTACATACAACGCTGCTATAATATGTAATATTCTTATTTTTCGTGTGTTTATGCATATTACTTTAATAGCAGAAAACCAAATGTACATTTAATTATTTCTGATAGAATAAATGTCTCTACTCCTATACTTATATCGTGTTGCGTCCCTATTCTATCGCATATCCTAATATGTTACGAATTACACTCCCATACCGGCGCTCATGGCGCGCACGGAAATTGGTCTGCTCTATTTATTATTATCCAACAGTAGGCCATTAACAGGATAATAATTATGATAATTATAAACTATTGCTATCTACAATAGTATATACAGCCTCTTCCTTTAGAGACTGTGGTTAAGTAAGAGCGTGGTCCGGCAAACCAAAGGACGTAGGTCCTTTGCTTTGCCGGACCACGCTCTTAACCCTTGAGCTATTAAGGGACTGAAGTTCGAATCGTCGGAAATATCTTAAATTGAATTAAGAACATATATTATATTGTTCCCGTAGTTGGCAAATTTATGCAAATCAATTGCACTTTCGCGAAGTGATGTGAATTAAATAAATGCTTTCTACATATACGACGCTAAATATTCGATTTTTTTACTGAAAAAAATGCTCCCTTATGCAGAATTCGAACCTACGTCCTTCAGTTTGCCTGACATTTTTCCATTAATCCATATATATGTTCTTTAAAACGGGTTATTATTGAGCGTTTTGTTTGACCTATATATTTCAAATTACAATCGTAGCAATTAATTTTGTATATACCAGATTTCAAATTCCAATTAACTTTATCTTTGGTATTACCTAGGAGACTTTCGATGGTGTTTTCGGAACGAAATGCAACTTGGAGAACTTGTTCTTTAACAACTCTCTTAATGTTTTTCGTTATTGAATGGTATGGTAAACAGGTGTACTTCTTCTCCTTATTTCATTGAGATATCAACTTGTGGATTCGCGTATTGTCTTTTTTAAATTAGTTTTTCTAATGTTACAAATTCGTGTATATTTAAGAATATTTAATTCAATTTTTAAATTATATTTATTTCTTTAAATATATTCCGTATTTTAAAATATTAAGCTTCAACTTAGCCATTTTTCTGTGTGCATTTCGTGTGCAAAGAGAAAGCCTTTCTCTTTTTTATCGAACTACGACCGGACTGTTCGACATCTACCTGCCTTAAACGGTTAACTCATTTAACGGTCGCTTTAAATTTCTTTACACATTTCGTTTTTAAACTTTAGTTGTTTTAGTTTAATTACGTACTCATCTCTTACTAATATATCGTGTCGCACATCGTTTGAAAGCTTGTCTCACAAAAGATATTTTACCGATATCTGTGTCATCGACATCACAACCTCTTAGCTCGCGCTTTTCATTAATATATTAGTCAAGATATTACAACATCGATACCCTCTCTCAACTCAGGGGAAATGAAACAAAATCTTTTCCTACTAATCAGTGCTTCTTCGACACGAATCAGTCTTCTCTTTAGATCCTTCGTAAGTTAAACATCTTACTCGCCGTACTGTTCAAGTACCGGCCATGATACATGTGCCCCTGCATCTCCGCAACTAAAAGGTAATCTGTATTGTTCAATGTATATTATTCTTTTAATCTAATTTAATTGATTTTATTAATTCATTTCTTCGTCCGTCTGCCAAGCATCGCTCTCCATACCTAAGTAGATGACGCACACCTCGTGAACGAAAATCTTCGCAACTCAAAGGTATTGTTCTGTATTGTTCGATACAGAAGTTATTTATACTAATCACTATTAATTCATATTTAATTTACAGCTTAATTTAACTTCTTTTCAGTATCTTTTTGTGTGTTAATTTTTAATTACTTATTTACCGCTCTTTGTGTATATTACTTGTATTTAATTACTTTGAAATATATCAACGCTCAATTCTACGTCAAATTGACTCAAAAACAAATTAGCTATGAAAGGAGATAGGTAATTACCCATTGTTGTACATTGATTCTGTTCATACAATTTTTCTCCAACTTGGAAACAATTTTGCCCCATGCTAAGATTTGTCAATCTCATATATTCCTTTACTTTTGTAGGTTCAACGTTATTCGTATAAAGCAAGTCCTCCAAATATCTCCTATCTCCTTTCATAGCTAATTTATATGTGAGTCAATTTGAAGTAGAATTTAAAAATAACGCTAAATATTGTCTAGTCTGTCCCAGTCTGGATCATGTACGTAGATGACATTCTCGTGATTTTTGATACACGGAAATGCGAATTAAACATGTTAAATTCACGGTGGAAAAGGAAAACAAATATAGGATACTATTTTTACATACATTAGTAATTAGAAATAAGCATAAAATACGAATATACATTTTCCGGAAAGAAACCAATATCAATAGATTCATCACCGCTGATTCAAATCTTAATTTTCAACATACCACAGCTTCTTTAATTTCCTAGTAAAGCGGTTACTAAACCTTCCGTTACCAAAAGAGAGATACGAAATAGAACTAGATTTCATTAAAAACATCGCGAGGTCTAACTGCTTTGACATAGAAATTATGAATAAGTTAATTAGAAAAACGACTTAAAAAAAGAAATTTGAAATCACAACGTAACCAGGAGTACATGTGTTTACCATACCATCCAATCACGAAAAACATTAATAGAGTTGTTGAAAAACAAGGTCTCCAAGTTGATTTTCGGTCCGAAAACAAAATTAAAAGTCTCCTAGGTAATACCAAAGATAAAGTTAATTTGAATTTTAAATCTGATATTCGAATTAATTGCGAAGATTATAATTTGAAATACCTAGGTCAAGCGAAACGCTCAATAATAACCCGTTTTACAGAACACATATAACATATTATTAAATTTAATAGACCAGAAAAATCGAGCGTGGCAAACCATGCATTGGACACGGATTATAATGTCTCGGTAAAAGGGTTAAAACTTGTAAAAAACATCAACAACCCCAGAGATCTCGACACATACGAAAACATTCATATCGTTAAAAACAAATTTAATATGGACAACGATCCTATAGGTGTATATATAGGTGTTGCCGTTTTCTTGAGAAGGGTTGACGTAATTTTAGTTTGTATATTTATCTTAAAGTCAGTGTATATGTGGACGACGTGTAAAGTTATGCTCGTTTCTATGTGCTTGCTTTACTGTGTCCCATCTTCGATACCTTGATTAGCGGTTTTATCTACTGATGATGACAACTCAGCTGTCGAAATGCGTATTTAGGATACGATTATTAACTGTGGTAAGGAGATTTATACCGTTAATTTAAATGTTGTAAATAATGACTGGGAATCTTTGAAACAAGAATTTACTGAAAGGGACGATGAGAACTCTAATCAAACTCACTTAGGCAAAGCAAGCGTTTCCTTAAAGAATTTAATAATTTTGAATTTGCACTCTTGGTGATTATTTTTTGTAACGTTTTTCGTAATTACAAATGCCATTTATGGTATTCTCCAAAAGAAGTCATTTGAAATTAATTATTGCTTTTCGCAAATTACAAATGTTAAGAAACTTTTAGATAGTAAAAGAAATAGAAATGCGTTTATGAAATTGTTTGAAACGTCTTTATCACGAACACCGCTTCCCACTAATCACCACGAGTGTCACAGTAGAGTCACACTTGTACAATATCAAGTTTTTGAAAAATACAAAGTTTTACACTTCGAAATATTAAATACAATTTTAATGCAAATTAATATCCGTTTTGAAGATGTAAATAAAATAAAACTTGTTAGATTAATAGATGTTTCAAAATTTGAAAACTTCTCCAAAGAGTTTCTGATAGATGCTTTAAACAATTTAAAAGAATACTACCCTACTAATAATAATTTTAATGATGTGCAACTGCAAAGGTTAAAAGCTGTCTACAATTAATTTATTGTACCGAACAATATCGAAAACTAAACGTTCTTAAAGAGGCATACAGACTTTTTTCTTTACTATTGTCTATTCCCTCTACCTGAGCTTCTGCAGAGCGTAGCTTTTCGTGTTTAAAAAGAATAAAAACATATTTACACAGTACCTCTGCAGAGGACAGACTTACAAATTTGTCGAAAATTTCAATTGAAAAAGAACTGCTGAATAAATTGTTGGATACCCAAACTTTTTATGATGACATCATTGATAATTTTGTCACCTTAAAGAATAGAAGAATTGAATTTATGTTCAAGAAATAGTTCCACCTGTAATTTTACCGATGGTAAGTTTTAACCGTAGTCACTATTTATTTATTTTTAATCTTGACTACATACACATTCATTTTTCTAAGAAGGTGGATTTTGCCGACATTGCTTCACCTGCTATTACACTCACGAGCCGCTACTGATATGTCTTACACAAATCTGAACCTTTAAGGAGAGCCATCAAGCTGATGACGTCTAGTAAGACAGAAACACGTAGCTTTCGCTGAAGTGAATATTGGAAAATACGAGGTGTATGTCCATGTGTACAGATATACAGTACAAATCTATTCCCTATAGTCACCTACAAACGTGTATTACGTATGTGTGCGTTCGAGGAGTGGGGACGCACGGAGCGATGCATACATGCCATTAGTTACAGTTTACTTGCGAAGCTGGATGGTTTGCTCAACTTTTGCGAAAAGTCGGTATTCACGATGGATATTTTTACCATTGAACAAAAAAAATATGTCGTAAAACAGTATCATCTTGGTCGCAGCATAAGAGAAATTGCACGGGTATTTCAAATTAACTTTCAACGTACCACTGCGTTTGAAACGGTAAGACATAATTAAAAATTTCGAAAAATATGGCTGTTTAAATCCGTTAAAACATACGAAGGTAAAGGTACCGCAAAATGAAGAACGTGATTTTTTGATTTGTGCTTCTGTAGAGGAGCAGCCACAATCGTCTAGCACGAAAATCGCCGAACAGCTTAACATTGCCAGCTGTACTGTTCGTATGGTTTTGAAAAAAAATAAGTATCATTCGTATAAATTAAGGAAAACGAATGAGATTTTTCCCGATGATAAATATAAACGTATGCAATTTTGCGAACAAGTCATCGAACGATGTAATAACGACGATAATTTTGTAAGAAACATATTGTTTACTGATGAAAGTTCATTTCCTTTATACGGTCGCCATAATCCAAGCATTACAAGATATTGGTCAAGGAAAAATAAGCATCTTGTTTATAATGCTAGAACTCAATATCCGGAAAAATTAAATGTTTGGGCTGGCCTATTGGGCAACAATATAATTGGTCCATTTTTTATACAAGGAAACCTAAATGCAGCCAAATATTTAAGTCTTCTGCAGGATAATATAATTCCTGCTATACGAAATGTAGCAGACATAAATCTTATTTGGTTTCAGCAAGACGGTTGTCCTGCTCATAATGCTGTAATTGTCAGAGAATATTTGCGCAGCATATTTGATGACAGAGTACTAACCGGCTGGAGCGATATTCAATGGCCACCTAGATCACCTGATCTATCTCCTAATGATTTTTTTCTCTGGGGTCACCTTAAGACCTCAATTTATGGGTTTCCAAATAACAGACCTAATAATCTGGAGGAATTACGGGCGAAAATAGTTGAATCTATCCTAAATATTCAACCGCAAACGATTTTAAATGTTCAGAGAAACTTTTATGACTGATTAGGACATTGCTTGTTTGCATTAGGAGACCGTTTTGAGCACACAATACATTAAATAGTTTAGTTTTTATTTTTTTAATTCTAGTTTTATTTATTATGTATAGAATATAGAAGTTATTATGATTTACCGCTTTATTTATTGTTATTGTTATAGGTATATCTGACATTGTTTTAAACGTTAAAAATATTAAAATCTTCCAAAAAGTCCACACTTATTTGTATTTATTATTACATAAAGTCCCTATTATTGACGGTAGTTCCACATTCATCGACGTTTATACTATGTATGTGCTTACTGCTTACATCCAAACTGATCTACAGTACATATGTATGTATGTATGATAAATTATCATACATACATGCTATGTGCGTCCCCACTCCTCGCTTCTCGAACGCACACATACCTAATACACGTTTGTAGGTGACTATAGGGAAGAGATTTGTACATTATATATGTGTAATACATATCTGTTTCAACTCACGCAACATCGCAGTTGAGAGCATCTACGACGATACAACGTCAAGCGACGCCGGAAGCAATGGCCGGACAAAAAAGATCAATAACCAACCTGATCATTAAACCAGAATACCTGAACAAATGTACACCCAAGATACTGGAAGATTTTAAAAATCTAATCAACATACTCGACGAAGAAGAAGATATCCAGAAGCTACTACAAAAATCAGGGGATATACTAATGGTTAACCCAGAAGAACCAACGATCCAAATCGAGTTAAAAAACAACCCCACTGAAAAACAAGAAGAAAAGCCTCCCGTAAAATCGAAGAAGAGCCAACCAGAACCGAAAATCGAAAACGACGAATTCAGACACTCGAAAAAAACAACAAAAAGACAGAAAACTGACCACACAGCGCCACCAATCGAAACAAAAAATTCCTAAGACGTCCTCGAAACCAAAACCGAGGAAAAAATGGAAGAAGAAGAAGCAACCGAAATCAACCCACAACCGTCAACATCAAACAGCACACCCAGAAGTGACAAAACAAACACCACACAAAACACAAACACCGAAACACGCAAAACACACAAAATCGCACCAATCATAATAACAGACAAAGACAAATGGACATATATACGACAAATACTTAAAACACATAACATTAACACAGTACAAAACAAACTTGTGAAACCTGACATTCACATCGAACCGAAAACTGACGAAGACTACCGAAAACTTAAACACATACTCGACAATGAACAAATACAATTTTACACTTTTCAACTGAGAAGTGAAAAGACACTAAAGGTAGTTATGCGTGGCATTCCTACCTTTATCACAGACACTGACATCACCGACGACCTGACTGACCAAGGCTACCCGACAATAAAAATAAAACGCATGAACGGCAAACACGGAATACCAGCACCACTTGTACTAATAGAACTGACGAGACAATACAAATCAATTTACAACATACACGACTGCTGCGGACTCACAAGTAAAATCGAACCACTAAACAAACGGACAGACATAATACAATGCCACAAATGTCAGACATTTGGACACCACCAAAAAAACTGTAACATACACTACAAATGCATGAAATGCGGAGACGAACACTCAACACACCTATGTACAAAACCCAAAACAACCCCACCAAAGTGTGCAAACTGCGGTGGTCCTCACTTATCCACTTTCCTTAACTGTCCTAACAATCCAAACAACCCTGTAAACAAAACCACACCCAAACCCGAATACATACCAGCACCACCCCCAACAACGAACCCATGGACACAAAAACAAAGAAAGACAACACCTAACACAACTGACGAACTAGCACTTGCCTTAGGCAATATGCTAATAACATTACACTCCACAAACGCAACAACAGAACAGATACAATACTTCGTAACGCAAACACAGAAAATAATCACACTCTACAACAACAAACATTAAACACACACATGACTGAAACGCAAAAAATCGATGACCAGTGACTTAAACGCAAAAAGCGACAAACACACAGACAACACATACGCAACACAGGATCGCTCAAAAACACACAACACACGATTATTTATTAATCAGACACAAACACGTCACAACCCTGGGAAATACAAAACAATGGAGTGGAAATAGAGGCAACTCTGACCACAACAAAATTCAAGTCTCATAAAAAAATCTGTTTCATTTGTCACAAATACGTAATGCGAACTTAACGCTTATTAATATACTCAAATTTCTTTAGTAAAAACAATTTTTATAGTAAAAACGAGAAATTGTTTTATGTCTTTAATTGATTGACTATTACTTAGTTAAATTTTCGACAAATTTAAACTTAAAATCAGGAATGTCAATATAAAGTTGCAGAATTGTTGCCAGTTTAAGAAGAAAAAAAAATTCAATAATTTATAGTCACCCGTTATTAATTAAATTTATTCTCCAAAATAAGTTATTGATATCGAACAGAATAAAATTATACTTTGTGAATTTGAAACGTTTCCAAGTACCATCGCCAATATATTTTAACCCAGCAATTAACTTAAAAACTAAATTAGATACTTGAATGCTTGCGTTTGTCCAACTTGGCTACGGGTAAAGTTAGTCTTTTTCCACAGTTCCTTAGTTTTAGTTTAGTTGAGGAATTAAAAGTTGACTATATAATGAAATTAGAGAAATGCGGAAAACTCATTTACTTTATTTACTTTCCACTGGCCAATGGGAATGCTTATACACTGTGATGTTTTCAAATGAGATTTTGGGATCAAGTTTTTTAATTGATATTAAATAAACTTTTACGATATATTGTAAATAAGCATGGACGGCATTCGTGGGAGAAAATAAATGCGAAAATAGATATGTACAATAGGATGGAGCGATAATGTATGAATAAAAGAAATTTTTGTTTTTTAAAATGGTATAGCGATATAAAGTTGCATTTCAATGAGTAAATTAAACGTACGAAATATTACCTATTTGTAATGATGTTTTGAGGTGCCCCAACACAATTGAAAATTTAAAAAAAATTACCTATTTTTCATATTGTGATCAAACTATATATTTTATTTATTAGATCAATATCTTATATTTTTTATACAGATTTAAAGAAGCGAGATACAAGAAATAATGGTAAACTAGATAATTATTCAGAAATACAATAATTATATATTAAATTGTTTTTTTTTGTATCAAAAGTAGGCATTTGTTGACGTAATAGTAGCCTTGCCCTGATGAAACCGTCTCGTTTATTTTTTCCACAAACTGCACTTGAAGCTTCTGTCACCACTTTGATGCAGCGCTCAACGGCTTGAGTATGGCATGGAAAATCTTTAATTTTTTGACATGTGCCGAGACCGTCTTTGACAATGGCTTTCAAGTCGTCATTAGATAAATTTAAAGTCAGAAGTGGCTCAGTTATCTCACAGTCTCGCCACGTTATAATGTCGGTATAATCTTCAGCATCGAAATTAAATGAAGGCAGTTTAAACGTTCGAAGTCCTGGAGCTTTCTCGCTTCTTGCTTTTAAAATTCGTCGATATGCTAGATCTCGTATGTTTTCCCTTTCATCTCCAAGCATAGAAATAAGAACATTTTCTGGGTGACCAAAAAATCCATTTCGTTGGATTACCTTGTCAATGACCTTCTTCATATCGGCGTTCAAATAGCGACTCAGACTAATTGTTTGCCACTGGTGCTTAGCTCCGTTTATACACGAGGAATTACATTTTATTCTAAACCACATCGGACCATAAACTCTCATCACGTACGTAGCTAATATCACCAATTTTTCTTCTGGGTCCGGTTTAGTAGCATATAATCTTAGAATTCGATTTGCTGTTGTAAGCCATCTAGAGTGGTTGAGAGATCCAGGTTCAATGTTAGCTAAATATGAAGAAAAAACGCCAGTGCTGATAGCGATCATAATATCGTACAGATATTTTTGGTCGGTACTCAAATCACCCCTGGAAGTTTGAGGTAATATTGTAGGAATGGCGTTGAATTCGACTATTGGCATTGTTTCACATTTTTGTAACTGATATCCAATGGCACCTGAAAAGCATTTAGGCCCTGTAGTTCTTCCGTCCAAATGTAACAACAGATGTCGCAGTGGTAATTCATTGGAATGCAACTGGCAGATAAACCACTGTAATGGTTTATTCAGTTCTTCTTCCATAAAACGAATAATACCAGCTTTAAAACCTGTGTTTACTACTGTTCCATCGCAACCAACAACAACTATTTCACTGAGTTTCACCGATTTGGATTTCAAGTGAGTTAATATAGTATCTTTAATACATTTAGCAGTTCCCAACTCACATGTGACATGCCCGAAATAGTCACTTCCTGGCTCTGATAAAATCACATAATGGTCTTCTAGTACCTACCCTTTTTCTGTAAAATTTATTTTCTTTCCGAATACTAATCAACGTTTTATCCTTTTTCCCATCAAAATACATACCGCGTAGGGTTTTCTTGCGATCCGCATCCTGTAAAGCTGTTCTGACTTTAGTTCTTTCACGGCGCAACTTTGAACGATCAATAACACCACTTGGATCCTTTGGTGAAATAATGCCCAACATCTTTTAACACAGAAGAAGCTATAATGGCAGCGGCTCTGTCAGAAACTCCAGTACGATCGCAGGCAAGAGCTAATGATGGTAAATTTAATCTCCTTCTTTTGGTGGCGGATCAACTGTTTTTTTTTGGTGCTTCAAGGTAAGGACTAGAAGCTACGCTATCGCTTGAACTGTCGCTTTCGATTGCCAAGTCTTCAGAAAAAGAACGCGAACAACACGGTTTCTCAAAATCAGTTATCTCTCTGTTACGCGATAAACTTTTTTGTTTTCTTTCTTCTTTTTATTTATTTTTTATAGTTTCAACCACATCTACACCGCCTATGACCATTTTTCTTGTTGTTCTTTGATCGAGTAAAAAATTTATTTCTTCCTTGGGAACACGACTGCCTTTTAAACAATTACAATTTGAGAAAAGTTTACATTTGCAACTGCAAACATCAAATAATCTGTGGGACTCAGTTAGAAATCTATTGATCTTTTCTTCGTAATTTTTGTTTGTTTGACGACCTTTATAAGGTTTCATTAAGATTCTATATTTGTCATGGTAGGAACGAATAAGTTGTAGAATTCTCTTAACACTAACAGTTGGCAGCGAAGCTTTTTGCCAAATTTCTAAAACTTCTTGAGCCAATATTTCGGATATGTCATGAACGGTTGGCTCTTTTACTATTTTATTGGGCTTTAATTCATTTTTAATGAATAGGTAATTTATCATAACGTCGTTATAAGTTGGTAATTGCGATACTGGTAACTTCTCTGGTAATCCGAACACAGCACAGGTCATCATTTGTCGTGTTTTGACTTGAGACATTTTACTGTAATAAAGATATATAATATGTGCTAAAGTATTACAATAATATCTAAAACCTAAATAGGAAATTGAAAATACTACTTACATGAGTCTTATTTCTTGATCTCAGACGTAAAATTCAAAGGGTATCACAAGTGAAATAGTATTCACGCGAGTTGACTATAGCGTTCGAATAACGTTTCAGGAGAGTTGCGAAATCGTCTCCACGTGCTTCAACACCCACCCGTCTTAATACGCTCGCTTCGATTATATTTTTCTATCTTATACTAACTGCGCAACCTCAGTGTGTAATTTAGCGTTCATTAAATATCTTTGATTTTTCGACTAAATTCATGAATTTTGCCAAACTTAATAATGTCGGGGGCACCTCTAAATATATCATGTGCGAAATGAAATTTTCTGTGTATATTTGGGAAATAATAGAGCAACTTTTTACAGGGATTCCAAAGTTATTACTAAATTAAAAAGAATCGCTCCACCCTAATGTACAAGTCTACTTTTGATATCGAGCCTAGTACGGTAAAAACACAAGATTTTCTTTTGAAAATTTTATTTTATTTGCTTACAATATCCTCCATTATAATCAATATATCTTTATATACAGATCGGGTCTAGATTTCTAGCGCGCATAGGCCTTTAAATACATTGGCTTTTCTGCACCCACCTCTACTTTCCAACTTAATAGTAGCTTAATAGCAATCGAAAATAAAACGTATTTGTACAAACAAAATCAATTTAATTACAATTACGCCTGATAACAAAACGAAAAATGTTGTATGTCATAAGATCCTTCTCTGAAGAGAATCAACCCGAGTGCAACCCATGCAGCAAAATACATAGTTTCAATAAAGCAACTGTCTTGCTGACACGCCATTGAAATACTTGATTTTAGTACTTCTATTGAATTTTTATTTTCTTTATATATATTACCCTAATAAACTATTGAAATTAATAAATTTTTTGTATTCATTTTATTACGTTAATAAAATCCTAAATTAAGTTTAGTTAAAAGTTAACACGACATTTATTGACTGTTAGGCGGTACGAAGTTCGCCGGGTCAGCTAGTTTATATGATAAGAACATTGCATAATAATATGGTAAAAGATTACGATTAATAGCTATATACATAAAATTCTATGGATGTTACTTAATAACATAACAAGTTATTATGTTATTAAGTCACATCCATAGAATTATATGTATAGTTATTATCAATAACTATTCACTTTCGCAATGAAATCTACTTGACTTATTATTGTACCAATTAATAATTAAGTTCTTTTCTAGATTTTCGACACTAAATTTTGACTTCTATCACTTAAAATATTTTTAAACGTTGAAAATGTTCTTTGGACTTCAACTGAAGTAATAGGTGCATATTTTAATGACGCTAGGGTCTAAATATTAATTATTATCTTTAACAATCGAATTTAATGTTATAATAAAATCCTAGATATTTCTGTTAACAATTGAATTGATGAAGATCCATAATTTAAAATAGAAATAAAACTACGATTCTAATCTTCACTTTTAATCTTTAATCGTAACA
This sequence comes from Melolontha melolontha, assembly GCA_935421215.2. Taxonomy (NCBI): domain Eukaryota; kingdom Metazoa; phylum Arthropoda; class Insecta; order Coleoptera; family Scarabaeidae; genus Melolontha; species Melolontha melolontha. The sequence continues at coordinate 3,779,706 of OW285239.1, read as the reverse complement.
TGACAATTGTTTCGCCAGCACAGTGGCTTCCTCGGGTGTTTACATCTAAAGAGTACGTTAGAAACTAAACTAAAAAATATATATATGAAATCAAGAAGGTTGGTATTATTTTACAATGTTTTTAAAGAAATCTATGAATTTACACAAGTATTGTCGGTAGTGAGAAAATGTGGCACATGACCGACATATATCTTACCGCATCCACACATTATTAACATATTCAAACATATTAAAAACAATAAAGATAAAACAGACAAAAATAAGAAGTCTGGAGTCTATAAGTTAATGTGTGGATACGGTAAGATATATGTCGGTCAAACAGGAAGATCGTTTGAAAAGCGCATTGCCGAGCATTGTTCTTCGTTTAAAAATAAAAAACAAGATTCCACTTTTGCGAATCATCTATTAGAAGAAAACCACACTTTCGATAAAAATTTTCAAATTCTGCATTTAGAAAATAAAGGCAACAAATTAAATTTACTGGAAAGTTTCAAAATCAATAAATTCAAACACTCACAAATTTTATTAAATGACCAATTAGATTTAAATAACTCGCCTTTATTAAATTTATTTACTTAAAATCTGTTTAGACGATAATATAAATGTATATGTAGTTTGTAGTTTGCCTTCTAAAGCTCCGGAGAGATTAAGAAATGCCGAAAGGTCTTAATCTCGATGAAGGAAAAATCCGAATCTGCACCTCCACGTGGTAGAAGGCGGGCAACATCAATCCTGGTGGCTAACGCAGATAGGGACCGCGTGATTGCCGGTATAAGCAATACCCCATTTACTGGCCAACAGCCTCGGGTGGAGGAGCTAGTAAATGGCAGGGCAATCTTTTGTCCTAGGGTTGGGAAAATGGCCCTAAAGGCGGATGAACTAAGGAATTAGTCAACGGCATAAGGATGCAGAAAGCAAGAGGAAACTACTGCATTAAAGATCTACGGATATCCTTAGTACGAATCATCATGGCAATGTTCAAAACCAAATTATCCGGAGTAATAAGTTCCCCAATCGGATCTCCAGGGGGAACAGTGATGAACAAGACTGTGACAACAAACAATTTAACAAACAAGTTAAAGATTGGGACATGGAACGTGAGATCCATGTATGAAGCTGGAAAGATGCATAACGTTGTACACGAAATGCAAAGACTGAAACTCAACATCCTAGGAATCAGTGAAACAAGATGGCCTGGTCATGGCCAAATCCCAACAAATGGAGGCATGCTGTACTTCTCTGGTAACGATGATAATTATCACAGACATGGTGTGGCAATCGCTGTCTCAAGAGATATTGTGGCGTCTGTTACTAGCTTTGTCCCTATCTCAGACCGTATCATACTCTTACAACTACAGACCAACTCAAGAAAACTAAACATTATACAAATATATGCCCCTACCGCAGACAAACCTGAAGAAGAAAACGAGCTGTTTTACGAACTAATCAGACAAACGCTTGATTCACTAAAACCAAGAGATATCAATATAATTCTTGGAGACTTTAATGCGAAGGTCGGAAGAGGGAGATGTGACAAGTATATAGGTGAATATGGGTTGGGGACAAGAAATGAGAGGGGCGATAGGCTGGTACAGTTTTGCCAAGAGGAAGAGATGATAATAACCAATACCTTTTACAAGCTTCCAAACCGACGACTCTACACATGGAAATCCCCACAAGACAGTGACCAGAACCCGATGAGAAATCAAATAGACTACGTTTTGATAAACGCAAGATATAGAAACAACATCAAATCAGTTAAGACCTACCCGGGCGCTGACGTCTCCTCGGACCACAACCCCCTGGTGGCCCAGATGCTCCTCAAACTTAAAAGAATCCCAAAGAAGAGAGAAACTCGGATAAATACAAAACACCTAAAAAAACCAAGAAATACGGAATGAGTTGCAAACAAGAATAAACAAAAATCTGGAAACACTCGAAAGCAAGGACGAATACCAAAACTGCAGAAACATAAATGAAAAATGGTATAGAATTAAATCAGCCTTGTTGGAACCCTCATTAGACATTCTAAAGACAGAGAAACTCACAGGAAAGAAGGAATGGATTACTGGTGAAATTCTTAATCTTATGGAAAAGAGAAGAAGCTATAAGGGAAAAAACGAATAACAATATAAAGAAACACAACGAATACTTCGCACAAAAATCGGAAAAGCAAAAGAAGATTATTATAAACAAAAATATGAAGAAATTGAGGAGCAACAAGCCAAATACGATAACTTTAACATGCACAAAAAGATTAAAGAACTCGTCGGCACCAGCAAACAAAAGCAACTTAATATATTATATAACAACGGGAAAATAGTCACAGAAATAGAACAAAAACTAGAAATATGGAAGAACTACATTACAGAGCAGTTCGAAGATGAGAGACGGCATACGACTCTTGAAAATACGGAAGGGGAGTTGGGCCCGGACATAATTAAGGATGAAGTAACATATGCACTAGGTATGCTCAAGAACGGAAAAGCTGCAGGTCCGGACCAACTGCCAGCGGAAATTCTTAAACTGATAGAGGCGGACCGGATTCATGTTTTGGTAGAAGTAATTAATACCATATATAGAACAGGAATAATACCAAATGAGTGGTTGCTATCAACTTTTATAACCCTTCCGAAAAAGAAAAATGCCAGGCATTGCTCTGACTACCGCACAATAAGCCTGATGGTTCACACATTGAAAGTCCTGTTGAAGGTGGTCCATAATAGAATATTCAGGAAATTGGATGTAGATATCAGCGATAGTCAGTTTGGATTCCGTAAGGGCCTGGGAACTAGGGAAGCACTATTTGCACTAAATGTCCTATCACAAAGATGCCTAGACGTAAACCAGGACATATACGCCTGCTTTATAGATTACAATAAAGCATTTGATAAAGTTAGACATGATCAACTCATAGAAACATTGGTCAAGAGAAGGATAGACCTCAGAGACATAAGATTAATCTCAAACCTATACTATGCCCAAAAAGCAGCAGTACGAATAGAAGACACGACATCAGAGGAAATAGAAATACGAAGAGGTGTTCGTCAGGGGTGTATACTGTCGCCAATCCTCTTTAATCTGTACTCGGAGGACATAGTAAATAGAGCACTTGATGATCGGGACAAGGGCATTAAGATTAACGGCATGACAATAAATAATCTGAGGTACGCTGACGATACAGTTATTTTAGCTGGAACACACGAGGACCTACAGACGCTAATTAACAGAATGGTCACAGTAAGCGAAGAGTATGGACTAACGCTGAACATAAGCAAAACAAAATATATGCTGATAACAAAAACAACTAAAGATAATCGTAAGATATATGTGAAGAACCAGCCTATTGAGAGAGTAAGACAATACAAATACCTGGGCACGATTATTAATGAGAACAATGACAGCTCCCAAGAAATACGAGTCAGAATAGAACAGGCGAGAAGCACCTTTACAAGGATGAAAAGGCTTTTCTGCTGCCGAGATTTAAACCTTGACTTAAAAATACGACTGATGAGATGCTATGTGCTGTCTATACTATACTATGGGATGGAGGCCTGGACGCTGAAGGTAACCGACATGAGGAGACTGGAGGCATTTGAGATGTGGGTATACCGGAGAATATTGAAGATCTCATGGGTAGAGAGAAAAACCAACGTAGAAGTGATGAGACGTATGCATAAGGAGAGAGAAGTGATTCCGACAATTAAGAGAAGAAAACTGCTGTACATGGGACATGTCATGAGGGGAGAAACATATCAAATACTACAAATAATTATGCAGGGAAAAATCCCGGGCAAGAGATCTATAGGAAGAATACGGAATTCATGGCTGAAGAACCTTAGGGACTTGTTTGGATGCAATAACAATGAACTGTTTAGAGGTGCGGTTTCAAAAGTAAGAATTGCTATGATAATTGCCAACCTTCGAAGCGGAGACGGCACCTAAAGAAGAAGAAGAAGAAGATATGTAGTTTATTAAATAAATTTTATGCCTAAACATGTTTAGTACCCTATAATATAACAGTTAGGGTCGACCAGATGTGCCACATTTTCTCACTACCGACAATACTTGTGTAAATTCATAGATTTCTTTAAAAACATTGTAAAATAATACCAACCTTCTTGATTTTATATATATCTCACTACCGACAATAGTTGTGTAAATTCATATATTTCTTTAAAAACATTGTAAAATAATACCATCCTTCTCGATTTTAAATATATATATATATTTTTTAATTTAGTTTGTAACGTACTCGTACACGTGGATTAAATTTTTGAAAAAAATTTAAAACTTGCCCCTGCTTTAGTAATTTACGCTGCCGCATTTGTGACAAAATGAAAAATTTTGCCAATCGGCAGAATATATGGAGCAAAAAAGTCATCAAACTTTCATCAATAAAAGCGAACAATTTCTACGCTATTGGTTTTCTCTAATTGTTTCGTATTGATTAAAAAAGATTTTGGCAAAATATTTTGGCTGAGAACACCAACTAATAAATTTGCAATATAGCGACCAGGAACATTGGACGTTTCATCAAAAATATGCGATTTTATGTTAAAATCCAACTAATAAATTTGCAATATAGCGACCAGGAACATTCGACGTTTCATCAAAAATATGCGATTTTATGTTAAAACATTCACAAACTAAAAATATGAACTAAAAAATATGAACTTTAAGCAAAATATATAATTTTTTATACCGTTAATCGCATTATTTCAGTGTAATATGGATATATCAACAATATTGGGGTCATATTCCAACTAAAAAAAAATATGTTTTTTACATAAAATCCGAATTCTAAATATAACCACCGAGGACTAGCTGCAATACACAGAATAATTATAAAGCAATTAGTGATCATCAATAATTTACATATTAGTCGTGGAGTAAGGTTAGCCATTAAAATACATTTTCAGTGCGATTAGACATAAATCCAACTCTATAAATGAATTTCCTCATATGTACCTACAAATCAATTATTAAAATGTTTCTATTTTTGTCTGATTTAGTCTGACAATGCAAATTTTCAACTTCGAACTGAAATTTTGCATTAGTAAAATTTGTAAACACCTTCAAATTTGAAGCATACAAAATGTCAGTGCTTTTTCAGCAGAAAGATGTAATTTCGTGTTGAAAGTATCACGAAGACATTGTCGACCTCGGAATTAAATTGTTCAGTGCTTTGTAAAATTTTCAGTTTATAGTTTATTTCAAATTATAAGAATATAACTTTGAACGGCCCTAATGCTTTCATTTCACCAGCTGCGGCAAACTACCTGGTCGCTCAATACGATTATCTTTTACGCAAACAAACTGCTGAGGTCCGTAATGACAAAATTTAAGTAAATTGTAATTACTGCAATTTAGATGAAATAAAATTTAATAATAATATAAGTAACCAACAGTTGTTAATTCGAATATACAGTTATTATATATAGTTAAATAGTCATTAAATTACAATTTAGATGAAATAAGTGCTTATATTTATTAAACAAAATTTAAGTAAATATAGTAGAGAGTTGGTATATATTACATCTAATATTGAGTCTATTTATCATTTATTGTTAATCTTTACTGCTGTATACATATTTGATTTTTCTCTTTTTATTTAACGAACATGTGGCGACCTTTTGCTGAAAGTGTTAGTGATTATGATGTGGATAGTGATAATACTGTTGGAGCACGACAGAGAAAGCATATATCAGAAGATGCAAAACAGATCATTTTCAATGTCTATCATACCCTGATGGAAGAAAATAACGAACTACAAACTCAGAACATTCAACGAACGTCGCAATGAACCAAGGTGCCTTTTGGAACAATATATAAAATAATTAAGAATAACGCAGGGCCTCGAAAGCAAAGAAGTGACAAAGGAGCACCGAGAAAAATTGAAGAGTATGAAATTGATACTATTAGGCAGCAAGCACACTCCTTCTACAGAGGAAGTGTTGTATCTACACTTGACTGCTTACATAAAAGAATCAGTGATGAGCCTATAAATATTCAGTGTTCTAAAACAACCTTGTGGCGGACATTAAAGAAAGCTGGTAAGTTTGGCACTATAGACAAACGTCGCACAATTATGGAAAGCCAACTTCGATATGAATACTTAACGGCAATTAGAAGGTATAGACAGGAAGGATGATTCATATGTTATTTAGACGAGACGTGGTATGACACCCATGACACAATTTGCAAAGGTTGGGTGGATAGTTCAAGTATGTGTCAGTTGGACGCGCCGGTTTCGAGAAGGAAGAGAATAATCATTCTTCATGCTGGGTCAGAAAAAGGATGGATTGGACAGGCGCTATTATCTGCTAAAAATGTTAAATCCTCAAATTTAGATTACCATGAAGATATGACCTCATCTTTATTTGAAGAATGGTTTTGTGATACTTTGCTGCCAAATTTACCAAAAGATAGTGTGATAGTGATGGACAACGCTCCGTATCATTCTCGACAGCAAACCAAAGTTCCTACAAAATGTAATAATAAGAAAGATATTAAAACATTTTTAGAAGCAAATGATTTATATTTTGAGGATCATTATCTAAAAAACAAATTAATAGAGGTGAAGACAAAAGAATATTTAAAGGATTATTATGTGGATAACAGAGCCAAAGAAGCAGGACATACAATTTTGCGTTTACCACCATACCATTGCATTTTCAATCCCATTGAATTGATATGGGCCCAACTGAAAAATACCATAAATACCACCGAAATTTAGTAAAAGTTACACACATAAGAAATGCTATGGAACATATAACTGCTGTAAATTGAAAAAATGCTGTTAAACACGCAATAGCAAAAGAGGACGAATATATGCGCCTATACAAAATAGTAGCATCTTTGATTATAAATTTGCAATACGATTCAGACACAGACACCGATTTGCAAGACGACTCATTCACGGATGATTTATGAAATGCGGTGACACATAAAAATTTTATTGTGTACTACAAATAAATTAGCTTTATATGTCTATATGTATCCACTACACATGTTGCCACACGATTTGTAATTTTTTCGAATCTAGGTCCACTGTTGTTCATACTATTTATAAATGATGTGTGTGATAAATTTGATTCTACCTGTTTACTTTATGCTGACGATTTAAAAATTTATCGGATAATAAATACTTCTGCTGATTGTGATATCCTGCAGAGTGATTTGGATCAATTGTGTGCTTGGTGTCAAAGAAATTGCATTAATCTTAATGTTGGAAAATGTAAAGTAATGACATTTTCTCGAAAAGCTGTCAATGTTGAATACAACTATGAAATTAATAGTGTAAATCTTCAGGGATATACGGAGGTTACAGATTTGGGAATAGTATTTGATAGTAGATTAACCTTTAATAAACATATCTTTCATATTTATTCTCGCTGCTGCAAATTGCTGGGTTTTATAATGCGATCGTGCAAAGACTTTGTAAATATTGACACCATTACTATTTTGTATAATTCCTTGGTTCGTAGCAGGCTTGAGTATTGTTGTGTAGTTTGGTCACCAGCGTACATGAAATATGTTAACCTGCTTTGAGTCACTACAGAAGAGATTTTTAAAATATTTGTATTTCAAAAGGCATGGTGTATATTCTGCCTTATCATATGATAATTTGCTGGAACAATTTGATTTTAATGGTTTATCTAATAATAGAAAAATTATTGCGTTACTACATTTGTATAAGTTGGTTCATAATATTATAGATGATCCGGTGTTTTTGTCACGGCTTCGGTTTTATATTCCTCGTTTCAACACTAGAAACTCAATTACTTTCTTAAACAGACAGGCTGCAACTAATTCATATAAAAACTCCCCACTTTATAGAATGTGCCATTTATATAATTCATGTAATTATAATTTAGATGTATTTGGCGATAATTACTGCAGGTACTTGGTTTCTGTGAAAGAATGTATTTGTTTTACTTCTTAGATTTAATTTAGTTTAGGATAATTTTTCCATTGATACGCACGTTATGTTTAATGCTTATATACATGTATTTATATATATAACCCCAAAATTGGATGTATTCTGTTGGGTTAATAAACGGTTTATTATTATTATTATTATTATTATTATTATTATTATTATTATTATTATTATTATTATTATTATTATTTCCTCCATTCACAAGAACATTCAATTTGTCCTTGGTTGCCAGGGTGTTAACCCATCGGTTCGTGAGAACAAGATGGCTGGCATAACTGTCATAATATTATTATTATTGTTTATTTCTTATTTCCAGGTATTTCTCCGTAATCTATCTGTGCGGCTCTACTACATATGGCATGCTTCATTCATAGTAAGCAGATAATAATACCACTCCCATATAGGGGGGGGGTTACATTTACTCGGCCCAGAGGGTCCGGCGCTATAGTTGTTATGTTGACGAAGTGGGTTGAAATGAATGTATCTCAACAACATCCTCGCTTGAGTCTTTTGTTTCTACTGAAGCATGCCATATTTGTGCCTCATGCCCAATGCGCTACTTCAGTCCCTGCCTGCTAATCAGTGTCTGGAGCAAGTGTACCTGATTGGGGCCGCCAACCCAACCCAACGGTCAGCCCAGGAACCCGTGGGGTCGCCAGTCCCCAGTAACCTATCTCCAGGCTACCCTGTGCGGGGTTATTATTATTATTATTTATTATTATTATTATTATTATTATTATTATTATTAGGTATTTATTGTGAATTATTGTAATATATAGTTTATAAGGGAAAACAGTTTTGAGAAAATTATCAACATCTAAAATATTTCCGTAAACTTTCGGACCATTCGTTAGGTTATTCTTCTAGTTTCCCTTATCGCATTTGTACATGCAATTTCATGTAATTTGAATTGCTCTGTTATAGCATATCTCGCCTCATCTGCACCGTGATTTTTTAAATTTCTGAACTTGAAGCTTAACAGGCAGATATTCTCGTCGAATGAACATTTAAAATTCATGTTTCCGCGTATACGAGTATTTTAATATTTAACTCAAACATGTGAATATAAAACCAATTATAATTGTTCGCGCGTATATTGTATTTTATTAAATAAAATTTCAATATAAAAAGAGAATGCTCATAATATTGATATTGATTATGCAAATATATTCAATTTTATTTAATACATTTATTAAAAACTATTTAATGAAAGGCATGCATTTGTAAAAGCATAGGAAATTTAGTAAAACAAATATTTACACAGTCTGAACGCATAGTGTTTTAATTGTATGTTGGATGTATTGTAAATTTCATCTAATTCAGTTAATAAAAAACGCTTACGTCGTTCCGATCAGGTTGAAACTTGGATACAATGTGGATGCGCATATGTGCTGCATAGGTAGCTATTGTCAATGCGGCATGTGGGCATGCGGCCCACTGTCGATATTTATGCGACCCGCCAGCGAATTTTAAAAATAGTTCGAAAAACTACAAAAGTAGGTAAAAATCCATTCAAATCAATATTTCTTAACTTTTTATTTTGTTCTAACTTTTATAATTGTTAGTAAGATATGTATCTTTAAGTACCTACTACTTTCTTCTTCAGGTTTACTACGTAGGACAGGTATGCTCCTCGTTGTTCCAAGCATATTGTTACGAGACTATAAATCTGTCGAACAAACTAGATTACCCGAAGATTCTCGAAACACGTCGGTATTATCCCAGAACAATGTAGTATAAATACAACGCATCGCCCGCTATCGGGGCAGTTAAGTTTTAATTACGGACAAACGAACGTTATATTGTTTGAATTGCAATCTGTGAAGAATAAATATTTCGTCGTTCGAACTTGGCATCTACCTACGTAACAATATAATATCAATTTTGATATGGATAAACCAGGCCCCAGTAAAAAACATAGTCGTAAGGTTGAAGATGAAAATCGACAGTTTCAAGATATTTAGACCGAAAAATACTTTTTTATTTCATCGCATAACAAAAGTGTCTGTTTAACATGCAAGAGTAGTGTTTCTATTCCGAAGGAATATAATGTGAAAAGGCATTATGAAACCCAGCATCATACTTTTACCAAATTAGCCGGCGAAAATCGAACGCAAAAAATTTCCACTTTACAAAGGGAACTAATAGGCCAGCAAGCTATGTTTACAAAACCAATTCAAGATGCTGAAACAGCTACTGAAGTTAGCTTTGAAATATCTCGAATAATAGCGAAAACTTGTCGGCCTTTTAAAGATGGTGAGTTTGTTAAGCAGTGTTTAGATATCGCCGCAAAAAAAATGTGTCCCAAAGATGCAAAAAGGTTTGAGAAAATTCAACCAAAGCGGATGACTGTTCAAAGAAGACTTACCACATTAGCAGCTAATATAGAAGAGCAATTAGCTACGAAATCGAAAAGTTTTAAGTATTCTCTCTTCATCAGAGATATATGTCTGATGGAGCTCAGGTTGGAGTGAAACTATCGCACTGTGTAAAGTAAAAAGTAGTGAAATTCATTAAAATTTATTTTGTTTTATTTTATCCCGATAATAAACTGCTGTTCAATTGATGTGGTCCACTATTAAAAGTTTGATGTTACTCTTAGTCTAAGTAATTAGCAATGCATAGCATGACGAATTTAAATGTTTTATAGTTTATTTAACGCAGCAAGTCTAATATAATGATACAAAGGTATTTTTAATAATATAAAATATTATTACAAATCTGGTGTGAAGAACACAAATGCAGGTTTACTATTAATATTTTCTGTGAACGTGTCCGAATATATCCTATCCCCAGAGACGTAGATACGTATTTCACCTTTCTACAGGCTCATCGGTACGCCTCTGCTGGAGAAAGGATATTCCCAGACACATTCACAAAAAAGAACCACATCGCCCTATCACCGTAATTATCCAGACCGAGGGCAGAAGTAAATTCGGCGCTGTCTGTTGTCAGACAGCCGAAGTACCTCGCATACCGTCCATATAATTAATGTGAAGTAACGACGCCCTTCCAAAGGTTGGCACAGCCAATCTCTCTAGAAAACTGCATTTTGTTTGTGCCTTCACTCATACTAAGGCTTAACCGCATGTGTAATGTATCAGAATAATTGAAACATACATGAGTAGGTAAACCCCACCAGTTTTGTATAATACAAAGGTATTTTTAATAATATAAAATATTATTAAAAATCTGAATAGGATATATTCGGACACGTTCACAGAAAATATTAATAGTGAACCTGCATTTGTGTTCTTCACACCAGATTTTTAATAATATTTTATATTATTAAAAATACCTTTGTATTATACAAAACTGGTGAGGTTTACCTACTCATGTATGTTTCAATTATTCTGATCTAATATAATGTTCGTTTTGTTAAAATTTTAACTTATGATACTTTATTAATTTATTATTAAATTCTATTATTCTATTAAATTCTAATGGAAATATGTTTTTAAGTTAGGGGAATATTTCACACAAAATGTTAGGTTGGCATTGACTTTTTGATATTAGTTTATATCTGTCAGTTTGTTCCTGACTTAAAACTAGGGTTAAGTAACTTAAATTAATAAAAATGCCGCGTCTTAGTGAAGATATTATGAACAATGCCCTAAGATTAATTCAAAATGGATATTCCAACAGAGAAGTGGCTAGAATTTATAATGGATCTCACAGTGTCATTAATAGAGTTGCAATACGATTTCGTAGAAGTGGTAGTGTAAGATTTACTCATGGGGGAGGCCGTCGGAGGAGTACAACTCCTGCACAAGATCAGTATTTAAGACTCCAGGTCAGATGAAATAAAGTTCAGTCGTCTAGGATATTGAATAACGATCTTCGTGCAGCTACAGGAGTGGTTATATCTAATCTAACAGTTAGAAGAAGGCTGCACGAGTTTGGTTTAAGGGTTAGAAGAAGGGCCATATGCCCACTATTGACCAGGCAACACAAGATCGCTAGGAGGCTGTGGGCTGCAAATCACTTACCATGGGGGCCCGCGACTGGAGAAGATACCTTTTCTCTGACGAGTCCAGATTCACTCTACATCATTCTGATAGTAGAGTTTTAATGTGGAGGAGGCGTGGAGAACGGTATCTTGAAAGGAACATGGCCCCAAGTGTGCCATTTGGAGGTGGGGGTGTTACGGTTTGGGGTGGCATAAGATTTAACGGTCGCACCGAGCTGGTGGTTTTGAGAAATCAATCCATGAATGCAGAGAGGTATAGGGACTTATGTATTTTGCCAATAGTTGTACCATTTGCCCGAAATTTTGGTAGAAATTTCGTATTTGTGGACGATAATGCTCGTCCCCACCGAGCCCACATCGTCGAGGATATCACTGTTACCAATAATATTGAAAGAATGATATGGCCCTAAGATAAATACAAAATGGATATTCCAACAGAGAAGTGGCTAGAATTTATAATGTATCTCACAGTGTCATCAATAGAGTTGCAATACGATTTCGTAGAAGTGGTAGTGTAAGATTTACTCATGGGGGAGGCCGTCGGAGGAGTACAACTCCTGCACAAGATCAGTATTTAAGACTCCGGGTCAGACGAAATGGAGTTCAGTCGTCTAGGACATTGAATAACGATCTTCGTGCAGCTACAGGAGTGGTTATATCTAATCTAACAGTTAGAAGAAGGCTGCACGAGTTTGGTTTAAGGGCTAGAAGAAGGGCCATATGCCCACTGTTGACCAGGCAACACAAGATCGCTAGGAGGCAGTGGGCTGCAAATCACTTACCATTGGAGGCCCGCGACTGGAGAAGATGTCTTTTCTCTGACGAGTCCAGATTCACTCTACATCATTCTGATAGTAGAGTTTTAGTGTGCAGGAGGCGTGGAGAACGGTATCTTGAAAGGAACATGGCCCCAAGTGTGCCATTTGGAGGTGGGGGTGTTACGGTTTGGGGTGGCATAAGATTTAACGGTCGCACCGAGCTGGTGGTTTTGAGAAATCAATCCATGAATGCAGAGAGGTATAGGGACTTATGTATTTTGCCAATAGTTGTACCATTTGCCCGAAATTTTGGTAGAAATTTCGTATTTGTGGACGATAATGCTCGTCCCCACCGAGCCCACATCGTCGAGGATATCACTGTTACCAATAATATTGAAAGAATGATATGGCCCCCTAATTCTCCAGATTACAATTGCATCGAGCATGTTTGGGACAAACTTGATCGACAGTTGCGATCTCGTGCTCGTCCTCCCACAACGCTAGATGAACTTACGGAAGCGGTGCGAGAAGAATGGGAAAGAATACCGCAAGAATTCATCAATACGCTAGTAGAAAACATGCCAAGAAGATGCTTAGCTGTCACGAGCTGTCACCAGCTGTGACCACGAGCTCGAGGGGGCCCTACAAAATATTAAAATTGAAGTTGCCACATTTAAAGTTATTTTTTATGTAAAAAATGTTTCCTTTTAGTTAAAACATTATTTTTTTTAATTATCACTTAAGTTTATTTTTTAACAATTTATTCATTCTTATCATTAAGTTAGTGCTTAAATGGTTTTTAATAGTTAAAAAATACATATTTTGTTATATTCCTGCCGCCTTTTGCTTTTTTGTTAATTTATTTTGGAAAAACGTTGATTTATATTATTTTTTCATTAGTGGACCACTTCAATTGAACAGCAGTTTAGTTATAATATCAAAACAATTTTTAAAACCTCCACTGCACATTATCTAACCCCTGGTATAGGTACCGCATGTGTCAAATATCATTAGGCATAAGGAATACGCATGAGTACATACGATGGTATATGTATATGGAAAAGCCGATCCAATGCCAGCGAAGACCGCGACGGTAAAGGTAATTTTAAGTATAAAAGTAACATGAAAAATTTACTATTCCGTTTCAAGTTTGTATCTTATCTGAAAGTTTATTTAGATATTTTTAAATCGTATGATTTAATAAGTAATGTTTATAATAATATATGGAAATAAGATTAACTAATACGAAAATTGTAAAATTTGGAAAAGGAAATGTAAAATGAAAATATATTAGGCGAAATGCTGTACAAAAAAATACCTTGCAAAAATACGTGTCAAGGATATGTTTGATATTCAATATGACATGTTTATTTCGAAATTTTTCAGGCTCCATTTAATTTTGACTGAAATACTGCGAAAACAAAACAATTTTTTATATTAGCAAAAGAACAAGTTTCACACATACACACACATACTTGTACATACTAATATACTGCATGTGTCAAATATCATTAGGCATAGGGAATACGTATGAGTACATACGATGTATATGTACATGGAAAAGCCGATCCAATGCCGGCGAAGACCGCGACGGCCGGCAACGATTGTCTTCGATTGTTTCGCAAATACAAGTTAGCAGTAATCATTTGACCATCGACATAGGTACTTGTAATGCGTTCTAAAATAACATTTACGAATTGCAAGGGATTTGCTTTTCTTATTGCTTTCAGTAGATGCAGAAAATTTTTAAGCTGCGGTGCGTCGCATAAACAAAAGCGTAATTCTGATAAAATTAAAGAACAATCCTAATAAAATAAATAAAAAAGGATTCTAAAAATTATAATAAATTATACAAGAGGTTCAAAAATTCCTCCTTGCACAGCAAGACATTGTTCTAGGTGGTCGTAGAAATTAGCTCTTACATTTATTAACATGTCGGCAGTTATGAATTCGCAGCCTCAGTTATTTTTTCTCTCAAGGCAACTAGATTTTCTGCTCTACCAGCTTCATGACTATAAACAATATTTTTTAGATATCCCCACAAAAAAAAATCATTTGGAGATAGATCAGGTGATCGCGGGGGCCATTTAATGTTTCCTGTTCCAGTAATAAGACGGTCAGGAAAAGTATTTCCTAGAAATTCCTTTACCCTCACTGCATTATGTGCTGGACAGCCATCATGTTGAAACCAAACGATTTCCCGATTTATTCCAATGTTTTGAATGGCGGGAAGTATATAATTTTTCAGTAAATCGAGATACTTGTCGGCATTTAATATACCATCAATAAAATAGGGGCCTATAGAATGGTAACCTAAAATACCTGCCCAAACGTTTAGTTTTTGAGGATACTTAGTGCGATATGCAAAATGCCGGTGTTGATTTTCCGATGCCCAATATCTAAGAACAGAGGGATTGTGCTTTCCGTGTAATGGAGAAGTTGATTCATCGGTGAAGAGAATATTTTTAAAGAAATTTTCATCTCGATGTATTTTTTCCATAACGTTGACAAAACTCCATTCTCCGGAAATTGTCCTCGGGAAATATTTCTTGAGTTTGCGAATATTTGAAACATTTTAAACCATTACGTTACCAAATACGTGAAATAGTTGTGTTACTTGTACCCAATTCCTCGGCAGCACTTCTAGTAGATCTCGTGTTATCAATTTCCACAATACTCCAAATTAATATATCCCGCCGTTCTCTTTCCTCAATTTTTTGTGGTGATACCTCTCTAAGTTTGCATTTCGTACAGTTATTGAGACAGAAGCAAATTTCAAATTTATTTATAATATTGTAAATTGTTTGTCTGACGGTATAGAACGGTCTGCAAAAGCCAGCGCAAACAAATTCATGCACTCCATTGCAGACTTGCCAGCATAAAACCATTTTACTAACTGAAGCTTTTCAGTGGGCGTATAAAGAGCCATTATACATTAATTTTATTGTACGCTTTCAAACTGTAACGGCCATAGCTAGACTGAATGCAAAATTTCCAGTCAATCTGTATCGGAGACAATCGTCAGTCGTCGCGGTCTTCGTTGCCATTGGACTGGCTTTCTCATGTACGTATACATTGTATGTACTCATACGTTGATTCTCTATACCTAATGATATTTAACACATACGGTATACAGAATTTCATACTTCGGCGAGACAAAGCATTTGGCAAGCACTCGTGTTATTGAACACGAGAGGTGTACTAAGATCCTGCATGTAAACAGGTCTGCACTTGTTAAATATAAATTGGAAACTGTACCCCGAACTCAATTTCAATCTAGCCAGATTTTATCATTAGGATCCACATAATATCAACAAATGTTTATTATTATCCTGTAAATGAATTCCTGTTGGCTAATAAACTTCATTACTAGTTTTATTATTTCAATTGTTATTATTTTAATCAACTTAGATCAACTTGTTATATGAAAAATATTAGAGCATTCTAAATACAAAACCTGATGTAAAATTTACTTCTTTCTAACACTCAAGACTACAAATTAAAAAGCGTAAGATTGCCCTTACAGACATATATCTTTTAGTTTTTTTTTTACTCAAGTACATAGGAGAAGTCAATATATTTCTTAAAACCTTTAAAAAATTCTATTTACAAATTTAGTGAGCATGAACAAGATTATTGGCACATTTCCTTTTCATAATTTTACAACTTAATCCTATGGTAATCTTCAGCGGATCCCTACTTTCCCTTTTACCCTTCCGATCCTTTCTTCCACACCCTTGCTCTAAATTCTTTTGCTCCTTCATGGTTATTGCACCGGAATATGTGGACGTCCTCGCCTCTGTCTCTCTCGCTGCCATGCATAATGTACATTCGCCGGCAATCCCTCAGCCAGTACATTTCAACCCTTCCTACGCGTTTCTACATCCGGCACACACACACATACACGCATTCTAGCATGTTATATATCCTTTAGGCATCCTTATATTTTAAGAGAAATATATTTAAATTTTATTTAGCCTTGGAAATGGTAGACGGTTAGTTAATGAAAATTATTTTCATATTAATTAAATTAACAATTCAAATGAACATTTTTAGTATATTTTGGCACATGGATTGTGAAAAAAATAATAATGAATACATTAATATATCTATATTTATACTGGAAATTAGGAATGATATTTCAAAATGGTATTATTTATTTATTTATCGTGGCGTCTACAAACGTAAATAAAATACAAAAAATGTTTGTTTGTCCTTTATAGACTCTGAAACTATCCAACCGATGTGATCCAAACCGGTTTCATTAGAAAGGTAATAGTCCAGATTAGGTTTACGGCTATATATCTTTTTGATATTTCAAGTGGGCGTGGCCCCTCCCACATAAATTGAATAACATCATATATCTAGACTATTGTGATAGCAAGAGTTTTGAAACATTGCAATAGTACATATTGCAATGGATTTTTCCCCGAAGAAAGAATGTGAAAGAAACTATAAAAGACTATATATTTATGTACATTTTATTCCAGAGAGATAATTATTAAGATTTGATATTTTATGTAAAAATTTATTATAATGTGTATTTTGGTCCACGACTGTAGAACGTTAGAGTCAGTGGTGTTTGCAGTTCCCGCCACTTTGGAAGTTATAGTGGTAGTTGTTCTTTTGATTTTATGTTAGATATGCTGATATTTTTCATTTCCGGAGGGAAGAAGAGTTAGAGATTCACTTGTCATTGTACAGATAGGTCGAAGTTTTTATCGCTGAATAGAACTTCCTTTTTTATTCAGATATTTTGAAATAAAGTCGGGTTTATTGTGAGTGTGGTGATATTGATGTGTTTAAAAGTAATTCTCGATTTTATTACGAGTCTTTTATACTTGTAATTTTGATTCAAATGACCTATCTGTAGTCTCTCATTTTTTTGTGAAGTGACGTATACATTAATTAATGTATGTATATTTCTGTTAATATATTTATGTAATTAGAAATAATTCTATAACATTGTTGAGCTCAGTAAAATCATTAATTTTAGTTTATAAAAATATATTTTGTAATCAGAGAAATATTAAGAAAAGTTATCAGATTTTTGGAAGGATTTTTTTTAATAAAATGTTCTAGAAGGATAGAATGTGGGAAATTGATTTGTATCATGTTAATGTGCGCATGATTTAAAATTTAGATTGCGTGTGAATATAGATAGTTTTCTATTTGACGTTTGATATTGGGATAACGTAATTGTTTATATCTGATAGTTTTTTTCTAAATATTTAAGTTGTAAATTTTGCTCGCGGTCAATCTTTGTGAGGTTTTTAGTCTAGTGTAGCAGTCATATTTTACACAAGTTTTCCTCACTTGATAGATGTTTCAATACAACTTTATACTTTGTAAAGTTTAATTTTTCTTTTTTTTTCTTTTTATGGGAGTAAAAAAAAATTGCCGGAAAAATTTTTGTTTGTTTTCTTAATACCTTTTGTTTTAATTTTTTTCCACGTACCCTATGAGGGTAAACTCTGAAGATTGAAGAGCTCCAGGAAGGCGTATCCGACTAGAGTATAGCAGGGCAAGCTACTGTGTATTGTGATGTAAAGTTAAATAAGCAATCAACATCACAATTCACTGCAATATGCAGTGGATTTTTCCCCGCAACATTTAGTGAAAATTTTGAAAAACATTATTTAATGATTAAATTATAATTTTATGATGACTCTGTATAATGTGTGAATTTATTGTATGAACTCTGATGTTATTTTGATTTATTTTTGAATTATTAGGTTTTGATTAGGGCAGTTCCTGGAAGCCGTTTGGACTTGCTGGGCAATATACTTTATAACTGTATTTTTTATGTTTGGATGCGTGCCGCATGTATCCTTAGACACGTCTAGATACCCGAGTAAGAGTGTTGCATATTTGTAGATAAACTTTTTATCTATTATTTCAATTAAATTCGGTTTTTGTTTTTGAATTCATTGTGGTTGTGATTGCTTTTCTCATTACCGAATTTATACGAGTTTGAAAACCTCGTAATTTTGATTTAATTAATCTCTTACTTAAACGTGTTCTCAAGGTTATAGAAAAAAAATATTTTTTCGTAAGTTGAATTTTTATTATATTAATATCTCTTTATAATTTGAATGCATTTATTAGTGTATTTTTGATTGTATGAATTTCTATATTTTAATAGTGGTATTAGATGACAAAGAATGTATTTTAAAAATTTCTAAGTAAAAAAGTTTCTTTAACGATAAAATTTTGCACGTTGGTGTCAAGGGCATATAATTTTTTTATGTGGATCACACATGCGTAGAGGTTAGTTCGGTCTGTCACATTTTGTTGTTTACATTTTATATTGTGGGTGAAATTTAGAACACTTCTTTGTAATTTATTACTTGTAATTTTGATCGGAGTCATTAAGGTGTTTTGATTATATGGCCCAGTCAATATTCATATAATATTTTTGCCTTAACAATATTGTTTATTCATGCAATATTGGTCTTTATATTTTATAGACATTTTTTTTTCTTTTTTTTTATCATTGTAATAAAATTTCATTTAATTTCATTGTGTATTTGAATTCTACCTTTTTTCTTTTGTGCTTCGAAATAACTCAAAAACTTTATTAAATATTTTCTCAAACAAGTTTTGAGTGGCGTCCAATATAAGTACAGTTAACTAACTAACTAACTAACTTGTGTTTTCCACGTTTTCCATTGGAAACCCGGAGAGGAAAGCAGTCCCATTTAAAGCAAGTAACCGACTGAGTATTTAAGCTGGACAGAGTTGTTGTGAATAGTGGTACATCTCAACTACGAACTCACTATTCATAGCAATATGTTACTAATGTGAGTAATCAGGACAAAAATGGATGGAATCGGACAAGTGGGCGTGGCTGCTCTCATACAAAATAAATATAATTAAACAAAATTTTCTTTTTTTCAAACACACGTGTTTCATTTTTTTTTAGCGTGGTAGCTCACGCCGGGTATCCGCTAGTTATATATGTAATTTGACAATATACATAAGATGTAATGCCTAGCTACATTTCTAAACGAAATGAATTTTCCTTGAGCTTAAATTTGTTCGTTGTTTTATGAGTGTACCTCATGTAGTGCTATACTATCTATTGCAAGTCTACTAAGATGCTCGCATTTATCTCAACTTCTGCCTTTTATGTTTAGTTGCAAAACCAGAACCTGAGGTCAAACATCTTCAGTCTGGGGATTATTATAAGAACTATCACTTTCCAATTATTACCTCTATAGATTTCGACCGTGAGAGATGCAATATCTAGAGCAGTCGTTATTTGTATAGACTTTTGTGCGTTCTGTTCTAGCAGAACGTCGCCCGGGGTGTACCACACTGGAGGTAGTCTAGCGTATGGAACATAAATTTTGAGAAAAAAATTAAAGGTAAAAATCGATTAATAGTACAAACTTTATTAAAACTTAAACAATGGGAAATTATTATACACTATTGCGTCATACAAAAACTAAATTCACAAAACTGATAAGGGCCCATGGCCCTCAATGGCGCGCAATTTTGGTAGAATTCTCCCCATCATTCTCTGGACGACGTTTATACTTATTTCTCGTATCTTCTTGAATATTCTGGCCCGTAACTGTGTTTCATTTTGGGCTTCCCAATCCTTGTCATAAACTTTCCTGCTCAGTCGTGCCCAAAATTCCTCCATGAGGCGCGCCTGGGGTACGTTGGAGGGATTGACTTCCTTAGGTACATAATTCACGTTATGTTCAGTTAACCAGCTCTGAGTAATTCTAGCATAATGGCATGAACCAGATCGGGCCAGAATATTACATCATCATTTGGATGATTAGAATTAATGAAATTTATCAATTTAGAAAGACATTTGCGAATATAGACGCTTGCAACCACAGCTTTACCTCTAACTCTCCCAAGGTAAGGTCTTGAAATTTCTGTTTGAGAAATAGTACACCAGACCATAATCTTGTCGGCAAATTTCGCTTTCGGTTTGAATTTTACGTTGTCAGGACAATTTCCAATATTGGACGTGTAAAAATCATTGTCACCCTTTATTTCCGAATTGGATAATATGAAATATTTCCCATTATCTAAAGCAATAACCCTGTTGCCAATAAAATGTTGACGCTTTAATGTTCGGCAGCATCTGGAGATTCTCTATACCTGGATTGCGATGTATTTGGGACACTTCCTTCTTTTTCGATATTCTAATCCATTTTTATTCAAAATTCTGCTAACAGTCCTATGCGCAATTCCAAATCTACGGTCTAAAGTGCGCGTAGACGTCCCAATTCAGTCTTGAGCAGATTGGATGAGTCTGTTTACTTCATGTGGGGCCAAAACTGGATGTCGTACACTTTTCGGTAAATTCATCCATGGCATACTTTCTTCACAATTGTGCGGTAAATGGTTGACAGTCCAATATTTTGGTTTCGAAAAATGTTAACAATCTCGCGTTTAGGAACTTGTCCAACTAAATTATATATAGACTTTCTTATTTCAATCTTGTATGACATCTTTCAAAACTATTTCTGACAAATCTAACATGCCACCTTAGCAACTAACAAACGAGCATCCTTTCTAGACCAGTGGTAACTAGTTTGGACCATTTTTGGTAATAACATTCCTCGTCAAAACATTTTCTCAAAACTTATGTTCCATACGTTACACTACATACATACAGGGTTAGTTAAAAGTATGGAGACGGCGATTTATTGTCGTTAATATTCATTTTAGGGAATTATGTTCAATCTAAAAGTTTGTTAGGATATTTTGATCTACATTTAAGAATATTTGAATTTTTTTTTCTTCAATTGTTTTTTTAGTTACGCCTGTCCGCGCAGTGTTTTTTTTAATGGGAACTAGTAAATTTTACTCTACCATTCGATAGAGAATTTGTTTCTCTTTACAATAATATTTTTGTTTTTTTTAAATTCATTTTAATAACTTTTTTATAAGAAAAGGCCGGTTCATGTGTTTAACAGATGTTCGGTACATCGCAGATAGACAGAAGCGTAGCGATAAACAAACTTGAGCGACATATTTTATCAGTGGTTATTGTGTACGTCAAATCTTTGACAGAAATAATTCATTTGTGCAATTTGTTGCTGTTAATATTAACAATGGCGAGTTTAAGTGAACATGAACGAATTGAAATACTTATGATTTTGGGTTATGGAGATAGAAGCAGAAGTTTACAAGACGTTTGTAATTTATTTAATGATACGCATCCAAATAGAAATCCAATTTCTAAATCCGTTGTTGGTAAAACTTTAAGACGCTTTGAACAAACGGGTAGCGTTAAAGATTTGCCAAGGAGTGGTAGACCTAGAACAGCAAAAAGCGAAGATAACAAACTGGATATTTTATTGGCTGTATCTGAATATCCCCATTTATCAACCAATCAATTGGCGGCCAATTTCAATATTTCACAGTCATCGATCGTGTCATTTTTAAAAAGTGAAAAGTATAAACCTTATAAAGTACACCTTGTACACGAGTTAACGGAAGATGATTTTGATAGAAGATTACAATTTTCTGAAGAAATGTTAAATATTTGCAATAATAATGAAAATTTTTTCAACAATATTCTTTTCTCTGACGAAGCTACTTTTTGCCTTACCGGTGAAGTAAACAGACATAACTGCAGATACTGGTCATCGGAAAATCCTCTTGGTTTTTGGAGCACCATACGCAGTACCCCCAAAAGGTTAATGTTTGAGTTGGCATTCTAGGCGGTCATATTATCGGTCCCTTTTTCATCAATGGCAATTTAACTTCGGCTCTGTATTTGCAGTTATTGCAAAATGAAATAATACCTGCTAGTGCTACGCTCTATCCTCATGAAAACAATGAACACCTGCCCAATGACAGTATCTGGTTCCAGCAAGATGGCGCCCCACCACATTATGGTATAAATGTTCGTCAATATCTGGACAACGTTTTTCCCCACAGGTGGATTGGAAGACGAGGAACCATTGAATGGCCAACCCGTTCGCCAGATTTAAGTCCTTTAGATTTTTTTCTTTGGGGAAAAGTAAAAAACAAAGTTTACAAAGAAAAGCCCGATAACGTCGAAGATTTACAAATCCGAATTACCAGAACGATACAAGAAATTCCGCGAAATTTTTTACAGAACTCTGTTCGGGGTTTTGTAAATCGATTGGGTCATTGTCAAATTACTAATGGACGACAATTTGAACACTTACTTTAATTTACTTTGTTATTAATTTGTTTAATTTTTCTTGTAAAAGGGTAATTAAAATAAATTTTAAAAATACAAAAATATTATTGTAAAGAGAAAAAATTCTCTTTCGAATGGTAGAGCAAAATTAACCAGTTCCCATTTTAAAAAAATGCGCGGACAGGCGTATCTAAAAAAACAATTGAAGAAAAAATTTCAAATATTCTCAAATGTAGATCAAAATATCTTAACAAACTTTTATATTGAACATAATTCCCTAAAATGAATATTAACGACAATAAATCGCCGTCGCCATACTTTTAACTAACCCTGTATATCAAATCAATACATGAATAAGCTACAATAGTGTATTAAAAAACGAGTTGCATAAGACGGGTGTTATGGTACGAGCCCAAGTTTAGAACCCTAATGGTCGAGTGCCATAAGTGTCTTATGACACAAATCCTGTACGTTACTTATTCTAAATCACGAAAATCAATTGGACAGGGTGGGAAAATTATATTCAAAAGTCTAAATAAATTTACTTCATTAAAATAAATAACTCAATTGCAAAATATCTTTTGATTTGCTTATTTATACATTAAACGAGCGACTCAGGCAATAGACGCACTCTTGAAGTTACCATTGCAACGAGAAGATCCTCAAGAAAAATGATGTCACCGAAACATCAAGACGAAATAATCCAAACGTGACCAAATATCCAGAAAATCAACGCTTCAACAAACGACCCAGGTAATTTCTATATTGGTATTGTAATGTGTGATCTGTGAGATAATGGACAATCAAATATTGCAACCCAATACCTATACAGAGAATTTCATGTAACTTCCAATAATGAATGTAGTAACCATAGATTCGAAAATACTATGCACTTGCACTGTCCCACATAAAATGCAATATGTAATAGTTATGATATGATCGATATGATATCTTTCATGGTTGTTTTGTCAAATTATTGACAGTAAAGCCTATTTAATTCAATGTAGTATTTTAGAATTAAAACTACATTTCCGATAAATATCGTTTATTGAATTGTTTTACAAAAAATTTTCAAATATTCCCCCATTGACTGCTAAACAGTGACTTAAACGATGATAAAAATTAGTAACAACAGAATTTAGTGTGTCTGCTGTAATTGTTCCAGAAACTTCAATTATTCTATTTTTCAGCTGATTAAAGTTTTCAATTTCGCCATTGTAAACCTGTGTCTTTAAATAACCCCAATAAAAAAAATCAACTGGTGCCAAATCAGGCGAGCGCGGAGGCCAAGCTATTTCTCCGCCGCGTCCTATCCAGCGTTGAGGAAATGCTGCATTTAAATACTGACACACATTTGCAGAATAGTGGGCAGGAGCGCCATCATGTTGATACCATAATTGATGTGGAAGGTTTAAAGCATTTAAAGCTGGAAGTATTTCTGTTTGTAGTAATAGTAAATATTTTTCACAATTTAAATATCCGTCAATAAAAAATGGTCCTATAATCTGAGAACTAGTGATTCCCGCCCATACATTTACCTTTTGAGGGTATTGTGTTCTAGATTCATTAAACAAATGTAAATTTCTTCTGTTCCAATATCGAGTGTTTTGTCGATTTACTTCACCGTTAACAGAAAATGTTGCTTCATCGGTAAATACAATTTGTTTTAAAAAATCAATGTTATTATTGATGATTTCAAATAGCCGATCACAGAAAACAGTCCTCTTCTCATTGTCACCGAATCTAAGTTCTTGATGAAATTTAAAGCAGTTATATTTTTCACTTTTCACTGTCTTGCCAAGTGCCTAGTAGAAAGCCGATTATTATTTTCGATTGTTTCGATCAACTGATTTCTTCGTGCCTCAGTTCTTGCAGTATTTGGTCTTTTACGTTTTCGATGACTTAATTCTACACAACCTTCACTTTTAAATTTTGAAACGAACCTTGGTATAGTTGACGAATTTGGTACTGGCCTGTCTGGGTAGGTAACGTGAAACACGTCAGCCGTTCTTTGCAAACTGAATCCCGAAAGATACCATGTCATTAACTGAGTTCTCTCTTCCTTTGTGTATATCATTTAAGATTGATACTAAGCTAATATCGAAATAGAAATACTGCTACTTTTGACTTAACTAATGTCAAATTATATTGATATGTTGCATTTTACGTGGGACAATGTAAGAATGTATTACCTAGTTTCTATGGAAATAAAAAACCTATACATGTTTGTATATTGCATCTTAAGTGAAATTCATTGTATATTTTAACACACACTAATCACGCATTACGATATCTATCACTAGCAAACAACAATGTTCGTTGTATGTATGTAAAAACCAATAATGTATAAATTCTTTCTATGCCACTCTTCCTAGCGTTTTACCGCGTTGACTGATAGTCCTGTCGGGCACTGTTGGCCTTCTCTAGACTAACTCTAACTTTAACACAACTTGACCAATTACTCGTTATATTCCAAACCTTTAAAGGAGATGAAGAAGAGTTTATCAAACGTCTTCCATACAGAATACCATGAGTCTTCGCTGGGACTATCTTCCGACGCCGCACAACGCCTAGAAAACCACACCCACATCAAACGTGCGTGCTTGTCCGTATGCATAACGGAAGAACTAACTATAAAAAA
Source organism: Melolontha melolontha (assembly GCA_935421215.2). Taxonomy (NCBI): domain Eukaryota; kingdom Metazoa; phylum Arthropoda; class Insecta; order Coleoptera; family Scarabaeidae; genus Melolontha; species Melolontha melolontha. The sequence goes on along the minus strand of OW285239.1, from coordinate 3,754,248 downwards.
ATTATTAAGATTTAACATTCTGTTATTAAAACATAAAAACGAAGTATAAAACTGAAAATTACCAGGTTTTTACACGTAACAAACGAGAGATAATCTCGAGTAAAAATAACATTACCGGAACCTAACAAATATGTCCCAACACCCGCCAACGAAATGCTAATTATGTCTAACAATTTAACGAGAGAAATTAAAAGTATAACGTGCATAAAATATAAACATGTAGAATATACGCTATCAAACATCCGGCTACGAAAAGAATCGCAACTGAGGAGTGTTACATGAATTATATATTTAAATATACGTGATGCTTTTACATGCTTTTTGTTAAATGAAGATCTATATGTTTCCATTTTCTTTACAAACTTCGGCTCTATATTCTTATTTAGTAACTTGCTAAAATTCAGATTACTTATGTTTGATTTTTAAATTTATACACAACATAATTTAATGTAATAACGCAACACATATTTCCATGTCATTTTACTTTAGATTAAGTAGATAAAAAGTTTTAGAAGTAAAGAATCAAATGATAAACATTGGCGATGATGGCTTTAGAAGTCAGATTGAGGCGGTTCGAAGACCAAATTATTGTTCGGGCTTGATGTACCAATGTCATGGTTGCATCCGGTTGCTGGCAGTGATGCTACAACCCCAGTTACTAGAATCACGAATCGATTGTTGCTTCACCGTGCACAGGTTGTAAATCTTCGGTTACTGTTAAATGAATAAATGTACTTTCATCTAAATATATTTATTTACACTATATACATTTATTTTGGATCTACAACGACTTATACTAACATAAACTGCTGTTCAGACTGGTGTCTTTTGTTAAAATATGTGATTGGTATAATGTTACGAAAAAGATTGGTGTCTTGTTGTTGATGTTGATACTGTGTTTTGAGTTCATATTGTAAGAATGTGTGTCTTAAACTGATGTCGAGTTTGTACTGTTTGATTTCATACTGTTGGGTCTCCCGTTGCTGGTATGAGACTCTGAATGATACTGATCTACTCTTTGCTGTTTTACAAGTAGGTAAAAATATACTGCTACCCCTAACTATTACAAATTAAAAGCGTATTGGTTAAACAGTGTATTGCTTGACATCGTAACGGGATATTTTGTGTGTTATTTAATTCTTGGAAACTCTATCTACAAGCAACAATATCCAAGGTTTACGATGTCTTATAATATCTTTGTGCATTTATGGTTTCATTAAGAAGAATTTGACCAACAATTCTTCTCCTACTTATGGCACACCAAACACCAACCTTCTGAGGATAAGCAGGAGTCTCAACATAAAAATTGTTCTCATATTCTACGAATTAACATACCAATTAAGATGAAACCATATTTTATCTAAAAAGAAAGTTTTACCTAGAAGATCATCGTCGAATTTATTCAAACACCATTGACAATATTCTAATCTTCAAGGATAATCAACTGGATTTCTTGATAGTATATGAGACGATAAGGAAATAAGTGTAGATCCTTCTTTAATATTTTCTGGCAAGTGCCAAATGAAAGGTTAGTTTGTTTTTACAGTACTCGAATTGAAGTTCCTAGGGTTTCAGCCATTAGTTCTATTAGGTTATCAATTACTTACTAGGTATTGAATATGTTCAATAATTAAATAAAAAGTGAAGGTAGAAAAAGTTTAATAAAAAGAGTAATAAACTTGTAAATATAAAGGATATCGATTCTTAGGATAGAGGTAAAGGTTTACAATTTAAATAAGATAATTAAAATTTCGGCATATAGATTATCAATTTGAAACGAACATTATTTAATTCTAAATAACTAAACTACAAATATATTTAAGAAAAATAAACAAAAACAAAACAAAAATTATTGTTCTCGCGTTTAACAGGTCTTATTAATGAAAGTTTCAGAATTTCGATTAACACAATTTAGTATTTATGTATTTTTTTATATATTAAAATATAAAAGTGTCAATTTATCATTATTAAATATAATATAGTTATATACGTTCGTATAAAGCAATGCTGTCTTATTTAGTAATTTGTGTTGTATCTGGATGTGACAGGAAAAAATCTAAATGAAATTTTAAATCACGACATGTTTAGTCAATATCAAATATTAAAATTCAAACCCCAGCGAACAAACTTAAATTTGTAAACTAGTGTAATTTTTGGAATTTTCAGTGAATTCTCACTGCAGATTTTGTTTTGTTTCATTTTTTTAAAGTTTCTGATTTTTGATGGCATATCCGTCTCTTTTCTCTGGTCTGTATTTTGAATGCCTGTTGCTCCATCTTTGTTTCGATAACGAGCATTAAAATTATTTTGCATAGAAATCTTGTTTTTTAAATAACGATTGCTTCCGTTAATATTTCATTTCGATATGTTAAATTACACTGGTCAACAAATTTTTCTTTAGAAACTATGTACGATTTTCGTTTCTTTTACAGTTCTAGTAATAGTAATAACAACAAATTTATTTTGGTACGTCAAGTTTTGGAAAAAATAAATTTAAAAATAAAAAATAATAAAAAAAAAAATTTTGATATGGATAAACCAGGCTCCAGTAAAAAACGTAGTCGTAAGGTTGAAGATGAAAATCGACAGTTTCAAGATATTTGGATCGAAAAATACTTTTTTATTTCATCGCAAAACTAAAGTGTCTGTTTAACATGCAAGAGTAGTGTTTCTATTCCGAAGGAATATAATGTGAAAAGGCATTATGAAACCCAGCATCATACTTTTACCAAATTAACCGGCGAAAATTGAACGCAAACAATTTCGACTTTACAAAGGGAACTAATAGGCCAGCAAGCTATGTTTACAAAACCAATTCAAGATGCTGAAACAGCTACTGAACTTAGCTTTGAAATATCTCAAATAATAGCGAAAACTTGTCGGCCTTTTTAAAGATGGTGAGTTTGTTAAGCAGTGTTTAGATATCGCCGCAAAAAATGTATCCGAAAGATGCAAAGAGGTTTGAGAAAATTCAGCTAAATCGGATGACTGTTCAAAGAAGACTTACCACATTAGCAGCTAATATAGAAGAGCAATTAGCTACAAAATCGAAAAGTTTTGAGTATTTTTCTATAGCACTCGACGAATCTACAGATATAACTTCCACAGCTCAACTCTTAATATTTTTACGAGGTGTAACGCAATATTTTGAAGTGAGTGAAGAACTGATTGGTATGAGTTCTTTGACAAGTCAAACCAAAGGGGGTGACATGCTCAAAGCTCTTCTGGAAAAATGTTCTATAATGGATTTGGATTTAACGAAATTATCTGGAATTACGACTGACGGAGCACCTTCAATGGTTGGAAGTAAATCTGGGATAATAGCTATGTTAAAAGAGAATTTACAAACTAAAAACGTAGATACCAATGAATTAACGCAATTTCATTGCATTATACATCAAGAGGCCCTCTGTTCAAAATTATTGGGATTTGAAAATGTGATGAAAGTTGTAGTACCTACTGTAAACTTTATAAAATCACGAGGTCTCAATCACCGACAATCCACACAATTTCTCGAGGATATTGAAAGCGAATATGGTGATCTCCTGTTTTACACTGAAGTAAGGTGGCTAAGTGGTGGGTTGTCAGTAGAGCGGTTTCTTAACTTGATTGAAGAAAACAAAATATTTCTGGGGCAAAAGAAAAAGGACGTATCCGAACTCGACAACCCTGATTGGCTGTGTGACTTAGCGTTTTTTGTAGACATCACAAATCACTTGAATGTCTTAAATACGCGACTCCAAGGCAAAGATGAATTGATTTCGCAGTTATACTCTCATGTTTCGTCCTTTCAATGCAAATTGAGTCTTTTCAGGACACAAATCAATTCAGCCAATTACAGCCATTTTCAGAACTACAAAAAATTATGGAGAAATTCAATAAAACTGATGTAAATTTCGCTTATGTTGAAAAAAATTGATATTTTAATACAAGCTTTTCATGATCGTTTTCTAGACTTCAAAAATGTTAAACCTCTATTAGAATTTTCAGCAATCCTTTCAACATTTCACCCGAAAATGCACCGGAATCAATACAGCTGGAATTGATATACATGCAAAATGATGATAATTTACGAAACAAGTTTAATGAAAGTAATTTACGCAACTTTTACCGTTGCGTTGACAAAACCGCTTATAAAGAGTTGCGAATAAATGCATTGAAATGCGCAAGCTTATTTGGATCGACGTATATTTGTGAGCAAACGTTTTCAGTGATGAAACTTTACAAAACAAAAAATCGAAACCGCCTGGCAAAAGAAAATCTGGAATCAATTTTAGTTGTGGCGACAGGTAATGTGGAGCCAAACATAAACAAAATTGTTAGGTCAATGCAATGTCATGTATCAAAATAATAAAACATGAAATATTACATTGTAATGATTAGATTACAGTACGATTACATAATTACAACAAACATTTTTGAATGTTCTTTTATTTTTATCATTTGTAGTAATTCATACTATTTAAAAATAAAAATATTTGTGTTAATAAGTAATCTTTGTAGTGGCCCGTCCTTGGCTTATAATTTTCCCGAGTGGCCCCTGCTCCCTATAAGTCTGTGCATCTCTGTTCTATATAATCCTCAGATTTTCTGCTTCCTAGAAAATTGTGGTTGACATTTTTAAAAGCATTCCAAGAAACTCGCTCTAAGCCCCTTAATGTTTCTTTAAATTTCTTATCTTGTTGTAGAAGTTTAAATTGGAGTCTTACAACAATTTCCTCTTTAATTTTTTGATATGAAATTTTGGAAAATTTTCGTTTAAGGTATGAAATCCATGCTTTTACAAAAATTTTTAGCAAACTTAATTTTGTGTGCAATGGCTGTAGAAATATTTTATCCGATTCAACTAGAGACTTACGAAGTATATTCTTTTGTCCTGAAATATACTGAGGTCTGATTGGCTTGACCTTTGTAGTGCCCACCACAACAAGATATTTCTTATTTGTTCTAGGAGATGTTAACATAGAATTTTTAATATAAAGGTCTGCATCTGTCAATTCTTTGTTAACAAAATTAATATCTCGAAATATATATATTTTAGATATAGGGTATCCTACACAAAGCGTCACTAAAATTTAAAATAGAATTCTAAAATTCAATAATAATGTGTGTTTTTTTTAAGAGCTTGAGAATTTAAAATGATAATACAAGACAGAAATATTGTTGGAATGAAATTTTTTTTATTATAATCTGGTAGATAATTTCATGGCATTTATTTTTTAAATATGATTTCCCGCATATGTCCGCCGCGGCTACGACTTACATGGTCCATTCGATCAGTCCACTTTTTGACTACTTTTTCCAATAAATCTGGCCGCATGGCTTGATAATTGGCTTCCAATGCTTCAAGAGTTGCTGGCTTGTCGGCATAAACCAATGACTTAACATAGCCCCATAAAAAGTAATCCAGAAGCGTTAAATCGCACGAACGAGGGGGCCAGTAAACAGGACCACTTCTGGAAAGACAGTTGTCACCAAATTGATTTTGCAATAAATCGATTGTTAAGCGCACTGTATGGCAAGTTGCGCCGTCTTGTTGGAACCAAATGTCGCTGATGTTTAGCTGATTAATTTTTGGAAACAAAAATTCAGTCAGCATGGCTCGACAGTGCTCGCCATTCACCGTAACGGCAGCTCCTTGCTCATTTCGAAAGAAATAAGGACCGATGATGCCGCCAGCGTGTAAACCGCACCAAACAGTCAATTTTAATGGATGTAATGGTGATTTGTTAACGGCTTCAGGATTGTCTTCGCTCCAAATACGGCAATTTTGCTTATTGACGTAGCCATTTAACCAGGAATGAGCTTCATCACTAAACACAATTCTTTAATAAAAATGCTCATCTTCGATCAGTTTCAAATGAGCCCAATCAGCAAAAATGCGAAGCAAACGATGGTCGTTTGCCTTCAATTCTTGCACGAGCTGTATTTAATAGGCACGTAAGCCTAGATCCTTACGTACAATTTTCCACGTAGTCGAAGGACAAAGGCCAACAAGTTGAGAACGACGACGAATCGACATTTCGGCGTCTTCTTCAATACTTCGCGCTACAGCAGCAATATTCTCTTCGGTACGCTGATTTCTTTGTCTTGATGATGGTTTTGAATCGAGAAGAGTAAAATTAGTGCGAAAGCGATGAATAACTGCACGAATTGCTTGCTCACTAGGCCGATTATGTTGACCGTAAAATGGACGAAGTGCTCTATGAATTTCGCGAACAGATTTATTTTTTCAAAGTAAATTTCCACGATATGGAAGCGTTGTTCTGGCGTTAAACGATTCATGATTACTTGCCAAACCTTACTGAACAGAAATGTCAACACAGCTTAACATTCTCAGCTCTCAAACCATAGTTATCGATATCGATAGTTCTCATGCAGCTAAAAAAACACCCGATATATAGGATGTTGTATTTAAAATAACAAAGTTGCTGTACACTTCCGGTATAACCGGAAATAGCATGTCTGTCAAAATATTTTGTTTAAATTTACTATAATTTTTTATCCATGTCTACAAATTTTCATAAATATCATGTTAGTATTACTCAATATACAGATAGTTTAAACTTGTCTTGACACGCCCTGTATAAAAGTAAAATTTAACGCGTTTTTTTGAAACACCTTTAAAAAAATATCTCAAAATCCTGACGTGCTGGAGACAATTTTAAATCAGTTGTCTATTTGATGTTTTAAAAGATTTGTTGTAGTTTCTGTTAATAAATATACATTCAGAAACACAAGAGCCTCATTAATTTTTAGGTTATTTACCTTTATTCCTACAAAAATAGTACATGCTAGCCATAAGAAGGTTAATCCAGTATTTCGATAAACTAAAGAGGCCGAGTTTGGATCTAATACGACATAAACTAGAGCCGAACCTAATTTTCCATATAAATCCATTTTATTGCTGACCGAAATTATATACAGTACATTCCAGCAAGTCCATTAAATTTTCGATTCTACATCACGAAGTCAATTATAGACATGAAATGGTAGCGCGTACGAAAAGCACGTTATATCTTCTATGAAGTCGGATATCTAAAAATCTAATCGCAGGAATTCCCAAAGCAACTCACAGGAGATAACCCCTAAATTTGTTATTGATTTTTAATTACCTTGTTTATTGAACATAATTAGATTTGATCGACAAATATAAAAGAGAACTAAAGGTAAAGGTAGAAACGATAATTGATTTTTGATGACGTGGCTTACTTGTTTTTCTCTTTATGATATCAGAAAGCAACAGTCTAAATGGAATAATTATTTCATTATGTCTAAATAGTAGAGTAGAATAATAAAGTCAGAAAAATGTTTTTAATGGAAAAATATAGATTTAGCTGAATTGGCAGAATGGTTTTGAACATAATTACAATGAAAATGTAAGTGAAATCTATGAAAGCAATATCAATCCTTTCGCTTACTGCGTCCTCAATTGAGGACAAACGTTTCTAGGACTTCTAATGCAAGAAATGTGTATATTACCCGATATTTCGCAGTGTCCACGTATGTGAACATGCATAACATACAATAGAGCACGGATGCACAGACTTATAGGAAACAGGGGCCACTCGGGAAACTTATAAGCCAAGAACGGGCGACTACAAAGAATACTTATTAACACAAATATTTTTATTTGTAAATAGTATGAATTACTACAAATGATAAAAATAAAAGAACATTCAAAAATGTTTGGTGTAATTATGTAATCGTAATGTAATCTAATCTAATATTCTAATCTAAATCTAATATTTCATGTTTTATTATTTTCATGCATGACATTGCATTGACCTAACAATTTTGTTTATGTTTGGCTCCACATTACTTGTCGCCACACGTAAAATTTCTTCCAGATTTTCATTTGCCAGACGGTTTAGATTTCTTGTTTTGTTAAGTTTCATCAATGAAAACGTTTGCTCACAAATATACGTCGACCCAAATAAGCTTGCGCATTTCAATGCATTTATTCGCAACTTTTCATAAGCGGTTTTGTCAACGCAACGGTAAAAGTTGAGTAAATTACCTTCATTAAACTTGTTTCGTAAATTATCATCATTTTGCATGTCTATCAATTCCAGCTGTATTGATTCCGGTGCATTTTCGGGTGAAATGTTGAAAGGATTGCTCTAATAGAAGTTTAACTTTTTTGAAGTCTAGAAACCTATCATGAAATTGACACTAGTTTTATTGAATCTCTCCGTAATCAATTGATCTTTGCCTTGGAGTCGCGTATTTAAGATATTCAAGTGATTTGTGATGTCTACAAGAAACGCTAAGTCACACAGTCAATCAGGGTTGTCGAGTTCGGAGATGTCCCTTTCTTTTCCGACAGAAATATTTTCATTTCTTCAATGAAGTTAAGAAACCGCTCTAGTGACAACCCACGACTTAGCCACCTTACTTTAGTGTAAAACAGGAGATCACAGTATTCGCTTTCAATATCCTCGAGAAATTGTGTGAATTGTCGGTGATTGAGACCTCGTGATTTTATAAAGTTTACAGTAGGTACTACAACTTTCAATACATTTTCAAATACCAATAATTTTGAACAGAAGGCCTCTTGATATATAATGCAATGAAACTGCATTAATTCCATGGTATCTATGTTTTTAGTTTGTAAATACTCTCTTAACATAGTTATTATCCCAGATATACTTCCAACCATTGAAGCTGCTCCGTCAGTCGTAATTCCAGATAATTTCGTTAAATCCAAATCCATTATAGAACATTTTTCCAGAAGAGCTTTGAGCATGTCACTCCCCTTGGTTTGACTTGTCAAAGAACTCATACCAATCAGTTCTTTACTCACTTCAAAATTTTGCGTTAAACCTCGCAAAAATATTAAAAGTTGAGCAGTGGAACTTATATCTGTAGATTCGTCGAGTGCTATTGAAAAATACTCAAAACTTTTCGATTTCGTAGCTTATTGCTCTTCTATATTAGCTGCTAATGTGGTAAGTCTTCTTTGAACAGTCATCCGATTTAGTTGAATTTTCTCAAACCTCTTTGCATCTTTCGGACACATTTTTTTTGCGGCGATATCTAAACACTGCTTAACAAACTCACCATCTTTAAAAGGCCGACAAGTTTTTGCTATTATTCGAGATATTTCAAAGCTAACTTCAGTAGCTGTTTCAGCATCTTGAATTGGTTTTGTAAACATAGTTTGCAGGCCTATTAGTTCCCTTTGTAAAGTGGAAATTGTTTGCGTTCGATTTTCGCCGGTTAATTTGGTAAAAGTATGATGCTGGGTTTCATAATGCCTTTTCACATTATATTCCTTCGGAATAGAAACACTGCTCTTGCATATTAAACAGACACTTTTGTTATGCCATGAAATAAAAAAGTATTTTTCGGTCCAAATATCTTGAAACTGTCGATTTTCATCTTCAACCTTACGACTACGTTTTTTACTGGGGCCTGGTTTATCCATATCAAAATTGATATTATATTGTTACGTAGGTAGATGCCAAGTTCGAACGACGAAATATTTATTCTTCACAGATTTAAATTCAAACAATATAACGTTTGCTTTTCCGTAGTTAAAACTCAACTGCCTCGATAGCGGGCGATGCGTTGTATTTATACGAGTTACCTAACATCGAGAACCTATCACATTGTTCGGGGCTAATACCGACGTGTTTCGCGAATCTTCGAGTAATCTAGTTGGTTCGACAGATTTCTAGTCTCGTAATAATATGCTTGGAACGACGAGGAGCGTACCTGTCCTACGTAGTAAACCTGAACAAGAAAGTAGTAGGTACTTAAAGATACATATCTTACTAAAAATAAAATAAAAAGTTAAGAAATATTGATTTGAATGGATGTTTACCTACTTTTGTAGTTTTTCGAACAATTTTTAAAATTCGTTGGCGGGCCGCATAAATATCGACAGTGGGCCGCGGTATGTGCATCGCTGCAATAGAGTATGGTAGCGCCCTCTATTGCTGAGTTTCACCAGCGGTGGCAACGCATTTGTACTTGTGTTTTTATGCCTATTCGAACTTGTTGTGCGCGTAAGCCAAATACATTAGACAATTTTAGTTTATTATGGACATTTGATAAAGTTTGATCATTGTAAGTGACTTGTAATAGTTTATAGTTTTGATATATTGCTGTAGCAAAAAGTAAATATTTCCAGGTCGAGAGTTTTTTTTTTGCGAAAATTGTCAGCACACTTCAGGACAGTGTGAGTTAGAGGTTCATAAGCACGAAGAAGTGGCGATATATAAAATGAGTAAATATCATAGTCGAAAACGGCCACTAACGAACGAAGAGTTGTTGCAAATAATCGAAAATGGATTGTCGGATATAGAATATCTTAGTGATGATGATCAGAGCGACGATGGGTGGGAGAAACTGTCAGACAATTCTTCTGGTGAGGTTTTATGATCTTTTTATGTTTTTAGAGCATTTTTTCTCAACACAGAAAAAAAACCTAAAATGAAAAAATAATATAAATATTTCTTTTTATTTGGTTTTGAAACAATAAAATAAGATAAAATATTTTCTTTTTAGAAGACAATGATCAACTAAATCACATTGGTGAAGAACTTATCGAGGATCAGCAAGCAGTTTATCTAGTGAAATTTTACCTGAAACATACCACGTAACAGCTGAATCCAAACAACAGAATGTGAAAAAAGAATTGAAGTGTCTGAGTATTTGAACAACAACGACCTTACCTCCAAGAAAAATATAAAGTGGCGTAAAGATATTACATATATAGCTCCAAACATAGATTGGTATACTCCTGAAAATTCTTCAAATCCTATAGAATTGCAAAGTTCTTTATATTTTTTTTTGGAAGTACTTTACTGACGATCTATTTGAAAAATGGCATACTGCACAAACCTTTTCACTGTTCAAGAAAACGTAAAATGTCAACCCGCAAGTGCTGAGGAGTTATGTACATTTGTTGGTATCCATATAGTAATGGGTAACTTGCCTTATCCCCAGAGTAAAGTTTTATTGGGAACCAAAACTATGTGTCTCACAAATAAAAGATAATATGCCAATTAATCGCTTTTACAAGCTTCGACAAAATGTACATTTTCTAAATGTACAAGAAGATCAGTATGAGAAAGATCGTTTTTGGAAGTTCGGCCTTTATATGACGCAATTCGTGCTCGAATGTTATCTTTGAAGCTGGAGACACATTTATCCGTAGATGAGCAAATTGTTCCTTTTAAGGGCTCACTTAATGTCAAGCAATACGTAAAGAACAAGCCGCAGCCTTGGGAATAAATATATTTGCGCTGTGTGGCTCCAGTGGTCAAATGTTTGACTTTGTTATTTACCAAGGTTCTAAAACCGAACTAAATGAAAGACTGTTTTTGGCCAGGGAGCTGCAGTAGTCCTAAAACTGACGTAAAGAATTTCGGAATCAAATGTAAATCTCTTCTTTGATAATTACTTTTCAAATTACAACTTAATACAATTTTTGCGTCGAAAACAAACATACTCAACTTGTACTGCACGACTGAGTGGATTCGCAAATCCGTCATTTTCAGCTGACAAAGATATAAAAAATTTAGGACGCGGATCTTTTGAAGAGGTTGTAAGTGGTGATTGCGAAATAATTTTGACCAAATGGTTCGACAACAAGGCGGTTATTATGGCTTCCAATTATTGGGTTGGAAAACCAAGACTTCTGTAAAAGATGGGATAAGAAGGAGAACAAATATTTAGAAGTTCAACGGCCCGAAGTTATTAGATCCTACAATCAGCATATGAGTGGAGTGGATAAAATGGATTTTTTGATTACGGCATATTGTACGCTTATACGATCTCGAAAATGGACACTACGTATGTTCGCACATGACATTAATATTTCGTGTGTAAATTCATGGACTGAATATACACAGCAAGCAAGGCATTTGGGGATACCAAAACAGAATGTCTTAGATTTAGTACACTTTCAACCCATGTATTGCCGTCAAATACGACAATTTTTAAAAGCGATAAAGTCGTTAAATAAATTTTATGTTTTTCCAGCAGTCCTCATACATCTGAAGATGTTTCTGTTTAATAAGTCTAACGCATTTCGTTTTTAACCAAGTTTTTCTTTATTTAAGATATTTAAACGAAATTCTTTGAGATTTTCATGTAAACGTACTTATCATCTTTAAAATAAATTTAAATAACACGCTTTACATATAAATCATACCGAGTTTGCGTTTGCTTAATGTAAATTTCAAGATTCAATTCCAGAGAGGAGTTTAACCATCTCGTAAAAAATTTTGAAGTTGTCGAACTCGTAAGATTTATTGAACACGATTCCAAGTTACTTAAGAGGAACCAAACGTTTAATTCCTATTTTTTACCGCCAGAGTCGCAATAAAACGCGGAAAGTTTTAAATGAAATAGAATTTGAAATTCCCCATTTAGAACTTCAAAGCATTTCGGCAAGGAGATGCCGGCACCAGAAAGGGATCCCGTACTAAAACACGAAATTACATAAAACACTTGATGATTTGTTTACAATCTATTTAAATGCTCCTTGTAAGATGACTTCAAATTTTATATTCTTTCTTAACTTTCATCTTCTACAAAGAGAAATTTTGAAACTCTAACTCATTTATATTAGTTAATTTAGAAAATTTAAGTTGGAGATCTTTATAAATTAGTATTTCAAAGAAAATTCTCTAAATTTCCGATCACGTAAGATGCTGAGAATGGTAAATAAATGCTAATAATAATAATAATTGCTTTACAGAAAATGGAAAAGTAATTATAGGACAAATTAAGCGAATACATTGACCCAAATTCTGTTTTTAGTAAAAGTAAAATTATTAGATTAGAGAACGAGATAGAGAAAGAGGGGTATAAAACATGGCGTATTTAGTCCATCTCTCGAAGGACCAAATGTTGAAGAACAATGTATAAATTGTTATTTGACCCACCGCTCACGGAGAGTAACTTAAATATAAGCTGGTTATTTATTTTGGTTGGTGGCAGTTACATTGGAACTGGGCGTGTTTTCTGAATATTGTATTTATTTAACAAAAAAACACTTAAACCTAATTTGTGTAATTTCACAAATGAAACACTTAATGTAAACTTAAAACTTAAATTCTTTACTCTTAGATGAGACTGTATGCCTCTTGTTGTTAATATGATACTGTTGAGTCTCTTGTTGCTAGTGTGAGATACTGATGGATACTGTTTGATATGAATGTTATGAAAACAATGTTCTGCACTGTTGTTGAGTTGATACTGTTCTGTTATGTACCCAAACGTGTAATTTATATCCCAAATATATATCCCAAAGAACCAAATATCGGGGTTGTATTCGGCTCTTGAAGTACCATGTATAAATTTTGTGTCTTGACGATCACGAGGCGTAATTTCCGTATAAGCTGTTACGCTTAGCATATAGAAAATGTTTAATGTATTTTTAACTCTATATTTCTTCTTTAAATATCTCGATTTAAAATCAGATTTAACTTAGACATTTTCTGTGTATTCGTGTCCAAAGAGAAAGCATTTCTTTTGTCATATTCCGAAGCGAGACCCTTAGTTTCTACCTGACTCTGTGGAATTTCTTTCCATTTACAGTTCTTCATTTTAGATTGTTTTAATTGAATTATACATCTTCTCTTATATATGGTGTTTCATATTATTAGAAAGCTTATGTCACAAGGGTTATTCTAATAATATTTATGACATCGATAGACCACGTCTTCAGGTCGCGCTTCTTATTAATTATAATTCACGTTATCGACCCTCTCTTCGACAGATCATAACACAGACCGTTTTCTAGACCTTTTCTATCGATACAAACTATCAGCCCTTCTTCTCTTTCGAACCTTTGTGAGTTACACACATCTAACGCGCGGTACTGTTCAAGTACACGCCACCATGCCGTCCGGTGTCTCTTCGCTTCTAAGGTAAACTGTATTGTTCTATACATATTATTCTTTTAAGCGAATCCATATTAATTCACATTAATTTAATCTAATTAATTTCTGTTCCTCCGGCCAAACATCGCTCTGCATATCTGTCCAGGTATACGACGCACCACGTGGCCGTCCATCGCCGCAAATGAAAGGCAACTCTGTATTATTCGATACAGAGGTTATTTTATATATATTAATTAACCCTTAATTTACTGCTCAATTAAACGTTCGTTTCAGAGTATTTTTGTGTTAATTTTCAGTTACTTAATTACCGCTCCTCGTGTACATATTACTTTTGTTTTAATTACTTTTAACTATACCATTAAATATACCATATATTTCAATTTCTTTCTTATGTAAATATAAATACAAACTTTAAGGACCCCGCTGTGTTTTATTTTATTTAGTAAGTAAGTTGTAGTATATTTATTTTAATTAACCATCATCACGCACGTCCTGGACCTTTGAAGGAACTTCACCATCACCACTTAGTTGTTTTATTAAATAACAATTTCATTATTATTAGCACACCAAAAGCCACCGTTTGTAATAGGTGTCGCCCCCCTAATTTGTAATAAAGCTGCTTATTTATTTTGGTAGTTGGCAGTTATATTGATACTTGGTGTACTTTTGAATATTTTATTTATTTAACAAAAACCAATTAAACCTAATTTATTAAGGTAATCTCACAAAATTAACGCTTAATGTAAACTTAAAATTTTTATTGTTTGCTGTTATGTGAAACTGTATGTCTCTTGTTGTTAATATGATAGTTTCATATGAACATTATGTAGAGAATGTTCTGTACTGTTGTTGAGTTGATATTGTTCTATTCTGTACTGTCTTAAAAGTAGATAAAAATATACCACTACCCCTAACTATTACATAATTATAAATGTATTCGTTGTGCATTTTACTGTTTAACGTCATAACAGGAATTTTCTTTGTCTAATTCGTGGAAATTGTACCTACTGGCAATAATATCAGGTTTATTTACAATAGGGTCTCAAATCTTACTAATAAATAAATACGTACAATGGAATATCATCACTAATTAAATATTAATTGATGTTATAAATCTAAGGATGTAGTTCCGGTTGAATTCATTGTTCAGTAATGATAACCTATTGTACATATTTAGAACTTAACAAAATATGGTAAGATTAAACATCGTCTATGGAATTTGTTCAAAAATTACACCAAGTAATCAAACAAGCGGTTTATATATAAAATTATAAGTGTAAAGACGCCGATTATTAGAATCTAAAGAAAGTTTCATAATTCGAATATGCTAATAAAATTATGTTATAGAGTGATTAAAATATGAAAATGAATAGTTGAATATTTATAAAATTGGAAATGTTATAGTTTAATTCTTTCTGGAAATAAGAATATCAAATTTATTTAAAAGCAGCAGGTAAAGAAAAAACAAGTGAAGATATTACTTGATAACTTATTAAAAGCATATGATGCCATATTTTTTACCTATAAAAGTAATTCCCATTGAAACCTTTAAGTTCCATAATCTGGTCCAACCTGAGGAACAATCGATTGAACAGTATCTAATTAATCTTCGTATTCAAGCTAAATCTTGCGATTTAGTGTACAAAGCTAAATCTTGCGATTTAGTGTACAAAGCTCAAAACTGTCAAACAATGTATGAGGAAAGAATAAAACGGAACAGATTAATAGTTAGTAGGTAGAGCTGAAAACTAATTTACTTCTTCCGTAAATTAACAGCTTGGTGAATGTAATTACAATTATATCTGTATCGAATAATACAGAGGTTACATTTGACTGACGTAGCGAGCGGACATGAGGTAGAAACTAAAGGAAACGCTTGACAGCGCTCCACTGTGTATGCTTGAACAAGCACTTGTAGTGAGAGGTGCTTGCCTACCGAAGTTTGGAGACTAAAAGAGTTCGTCTA
Source organism: Melolontha melolontha (assembly GCA_935421215.2). Lineage (NCBI taxonomy): Eukaryota > Metazoa > Arthropoda > Insecta > Coleoptera > Scarabaeidae > Melolontha > Melolontha melolontha. The sequence continues at coordinate 3,738,420 of OW285239.1, read as the reverse complement.
AAGAAAATCGTAGTTGGAAAAGGCCGTTTTATGATCTAGTTTAAGGTAAAGCAATCATATTGCAAATAGCGAATTTTAAGAATGAAGAATTAATTAAAGACGCGAGCTAAAAGGTTGTGATGTCAATGAAATTAATACCATTAAAATATTCTATACTTTTAAACGATACCTCACATGGTTATAAAATTATGTCAACATTAATACGTCTTCGGTATAATTTAGACATGTAGAAAAAATAGCTCAATATTGAATAGAATTACTAATTATAAAATAATTACAATAGAAGTTGTATGTAATTAATTAATAACTAAAATAAAAAAGGTCTATGGAATTTTTAACATTCAAACTGATATTATTGAGAATAAAAATCACGGTTAATATGTTCTAATATTTTATCTTAAATATGCACAAAGTAATTCCCTTCAGCAATGATACACTTGATCAATCTTTCTTTCCATAGTTTAAAAGCTCCCAACCAATCTTCTTTCGGATTACCTTCAAAATAAGCGTGAAATGCGGTTTCAATCTTTTCTTCAGACAAAAACCTTCTACTCTGCAAATTGCGTTTAAAACCAAAAAATAGCCAACAGTCACACATTGCTAATCAGGTGAGTACGGCATTTCTTCTATTACTTTTATATTTTTCCAGTCAAATGGGGAGTTAAAACTGCCGTATGGGATGATGCATTGTCATGGTGAAGCATAATTTCTTTGTCTGGAACTCTACTGAACAATTCAGGCAAACATTTTTCAGTGTACCACTCTAAATGTCTTTTGTCCATCTAGCTTAATTGCATTTACTAAGATTGTACGTCTGAAGAATACCACATACACAGCCTTTTTTACAGCTCTCTTCTTCTTAGTCATTGTAGGAGTTTCCTCATCTTCGTGAATCCAGACACGACCCTCTTGTCGGGTAGGAAAGTCGAAAAAAGGGAATGTAAGTTTCGTCACCTATCACTATTTTGGAAAAAAATTGGTGCGCGTCATTATTTAAGAAATTTAAAGTTTCACGGCAAATTCTAATATGCTCTGCTTTTTGGAAGTCAGAAAGGTGATGCGGCACAAAACGACATACCACATTTTTTAAATGCAGGTGATCGTATATGAGTGGTCGTAGTAAGTGGTTTTATTGTCCTAATTATTTTTTTTAAGAGCAGCAATGGTTTTGTCGGCAAAAGCTGTAGGAGGACGCCTCGTTCCTTTTTGATGCTGAACAGAATTGCTTTCGAGTTCAAATTCTTTATACCATCGATAAATTGTAACCAAGGAAGGTGCTTGTTCACTAAAACTGAATCTAGACTCTCTTTGCACCCATAAGCGCTTAAACGTCTTTTATAATTATAATAAATTATGACTCGAAAGTGCTCTCTGGTTAATTCCATTTTCTTTTACACTTCAAAAATAAGTAGCTGAATTATGACAAAAGTAACAACAAAACGTCAAATGACAGATAAAGCGTTGCTCTAAATCAGCGATGCACATACCGCGACCCGCGGGCCACATGCGGCTCACTCTTGATATTTATGAGGCCCACCAACGAATTTTAAAAATTGTTCGAAAAACTACAAAAGTAGATAAAAATCCATTCAAATCAGTATTTCTCAACTTTTTATTTTATTCTAACTTTTGTAATTATTAGTAAGATATGTATCTTTAAGTACCTACTACTTTCTTGTTCAGGTTTACTATGTAGGACAGGTATGCTCCTCGTCGTTCCAAGCATATTGTTACGAGACTAGAAATCTGTCGAACCAACTAGATTACTCGAAGATTCGCGAAACACGTCGGTATTAGACCCGAAAAATGTGGTAGGTTCTCGATGTTTGGTAACTCGTATAAATACAACGCATCGCCCGCTATCGTGGCAGTTAAGTTTTAACTACGGACAGCCGAACGTTATATTGTTTGAATTGTAATCTGTGAAGAATAAATAATTCGTCGTTCGAACTTGGCATCTACCTACGTAACAATATAATATCAATTTTGATATGGATAAACCAGGTCCCAGTAAAAAACGTAGTCGTAAGGTTGAAGATGAAAATCGACACTTTCAAGATATTTGGACCGAAAAATACTTTTTTATTTCATCGCATAACAAAAGTGTCTGTTTAATATGCAAGAGTAGTGTTTCTATTCCGAAGGAATATAATGTGAAAAGACATTATGAAACCCAGCATCATACTTTTACCAAATTAACCGGCGAAAATCGAAAGCAAACAATTTCCACTTTACAAAGGGAACTAATAGGCGTGCAAACTATGTTTACAAAACCAATTCAAGATGCAGAAACAGCTACTGAAGTTAGCTTTGAAATATCTCGAATAATAGCGAAAACTTGTCGGCCTTTTAAAGATGGTGAGTTTGTTAAGCAGTGTTTAGATATCGCCGCAAAAAATGTATCCGAAAGATTCAAAAGGGCTTGAGAAAATTCAACTAAATCGGATGGCTGTTCAAAGAAGACTTACCACAGTAGTAGCTAATATAGAAGAGCAATTAGCTACAAAATCGAAAAGTTCAGATATAAGTTCCACTGCTCAACTCTTAATATTTTTACGATGTGTAACGCAAAATTTTGAAGTGAGTGAAGAACTGATTGGTATGAGTTCTTTGACAAGTTAAACCAAGGGGAGTGACATGCTCAAAGCTCTTCTGGAAAAACTTTCTATAATGGATTTGGATTTAAGGAAATTATCTGGAATTACGACTGACAGAGCACCTTCAATGGTTGGAAGTAAATCTGGGATAATAACTATGTTAAAAGAGTATTTACAAACCAAAAACAGATATCAAGGAATTAATGCAGTTTCATTGCATTATACATCAAGAGGCCCTCTGTTCAAAATTATTGGGATTTAAAAATGCGATGAAAGTTATAGTACCTACTGTAAACTTTATAAAATCACCAGGTCTCAATCACCGACAATTCACACAATTTCTCGAGGATATTGAAAACGAATATAGTGATCTCCTGTTTTACACTGAAGTGAGGTGGTTAAGTCGTGGGTTGTCACTAGAGCGGTTTCTTAACTTGGTTGAAGAAATCAAAATATTTCTGGCGGAAAAGAAAAAGGACGTCTCCGAACTCGACAACCCTGATAGGCTGTGTGACTTAGCGTTTCTTGTTTTCGAAGTGGTAATAAAATTGATGGTTTATGGGTTTTATTCAGTTCAAGATTGCATGGTAGAATTTCAAGTTGAGTTTACACATTTTGTAATAGATTATATACAATTTAAGAATACTTTGGATAGAACTTTAAAACTTTTTCTGAAACTGGTAGTCTCTTAAGAAAATCAGGCAGCGGAGCAATTAAGAAACGTACACCTCAAGTTGTCAATCGTGTTGAAGAAATAATGGAAAATGAACCACAAACATCTGTTCGCCATTTGAGCCAACAAATAAACCTTTCTGTTGGTACAACTCACAAGTTATTAAAAAAAGATATGCAACTTTATCCATACCGTGTCACAGCAGTACAAGAATTGTTAGAAATTGATTACCCACGTAGACTACAGTTTTGTAATTGGTTTGTAAATATGAGCAATAATGGAGAACTTTCACAAAGAGTCATCTTTACTGATGGAGCATGGCTTTATAAAACGGGATACCTAAATTCACAAAATACAAGAATTTGTAGTAGTGAAAATCCACATGTAATTAATGAAGAATCGCTACATCCAGAGAAAATTGGTGTTTGGGCAGCGATAAGCCAAAGACGAATTATTGGACCAATATTTTTCAGGGAACGTTAAATGCTCAAAGGTACCGTACGGAAATTTTACAACCATTTGTCAATCAGTTGCATGATGATGAACTTCAAAATGCATATTTCCAACAAGACGAAGCACCTTGTCACTGTACTGCAGAATCTTTGGATTATTTAAGAGAATTTTTTGATGAGCGTGTAATTAGTCGAAAAACTGAAATTGCCTGGCCTGCACGTTAATGCTATTTAACACCTTGCGACTTCTTTTTGTGGCCTTATCTAAAAAATAACATATTTCGAACACCTATATTGAATTTGAATGATATGCTACAGAGAATCGAACAGAGATGCATGGAAATTAATAACAATCCAGTAATGTTGCAGAATATCATCAGAAATTTTGAACGGAGGATTTTAAAGTGCATTGATCTTGAAGGACAACATTTTCAACATTTGTTATAGTTTTCAATAAATACCTATTATTTGTTATTTATTTGTATGTATGAAACTGTCAAAATATCCGACTTCGTAGGTTAAGTAGCAAATTTTAATTTACGACATACTTCAAAATGTTCTCAGTAAATCACATGCTACTAGATTGACTTTTCAAATGAACACTTGGTACTATTTAAAAATAGAAATATTAGTGTTAATAAGTATTTGTTGTAGTGGCTCGTCCTTGGCTTATAATTTTCCCGAGTTGCCCCTGTTCCCTATAAGTATGTGAATCCCTGCTCTAAATAAACACTGTATGATTTTCTTTCACAGTCTACTAGATTTTCTTATTTTCAATAAATTCAGTTTAACCCTCGTACAATTTAAAAATTGGATTAAAAATGTTGTTAATATATGCGAAATCTAAGAATATAAAATATCTAAACTTGAAAAGATAAATTCAAAGCAAATGACCAGGCAAGTCAATTTCTTCAATCATTTATAGGCACTCGGTATCTCGTTAGCAAAATATAATTAGGCACTGCTGTTTTCATATTCTACTGATGATAATATATTAGTTGTCGAAATACGTATCCAGAATTAAAGCTACATCGTGATAAGGTTTATTTTTCAATTAATTTTTCAAATACATATTCATAACACGGCACAGTAAATTAAAGCTTTAGCTATGACTTTTGTTAGTTAAAGAATATTTTTAACTATCTTAAATTGTTTAATAAATTAACACGTTACTATAATTTATTGCTAATAAATTAAGCTGATCCCAATATTTTTCATTTTATTATAAAAATAGAATAACAACATTCCAAAACATAGTACCTACTCAATATATTTTCAATAAATTGTAAAGAGTTTTAGTTAGTTATGCTTTATGTGGAAATTACTCTGGTGTTACACTTTTCGTTTCTTATTAGTTTACTCAACCAAACACATCTTGTACATCTCACTTCATTTCTACACACACACACGCGCGCGCACACACACACACATAATTATTTTTCTTTTCTGCAAGTCTTCATTGTAAGGGTAATTTGCCAATACTCGTCTGTAGTCTATGTATATTGTATCTCTTCTTGTTTCGAGCCCTTGCCTACTCTACTATTAAAACAAGGACGGGTTCGCTGAATGTGTAGCGAGGGTCCTTGTCCGTTCCTATTTCCTTATGTACTTGCCCGTTACGATCTTAATTACATCACGAGTGTTTCCTGTTCAATTTGCAAGAAAGAAACAACTTTGGAAAAGGAAATAGAACAAGTTTCTTACACAGAGGTAGACCGAAACTTAGTTTTTGAAAACTAATGCTAGAAGTTGTAATTCCATTGATTGAGTTTTGAGTTTTTATAACAATACGGGATTGAAAAGTCGTATAGTTAAACTAGATCAGTTTCGAATACAATGTCGAAGTTAGAAATGCACTTCTAGATGTCGTAATCTAGCTTGTTCCAATTAAAAATTAGTTTAGTAGACACGACACGGAAGATAAACTGTAACAATAATAATCACAAATATATAAAATACACTGAAACATCCAAAACTTATAGTTTATTTCAAATTATAAGAATATAACTTTGAACGGCTCTAATGCTCTTATTGCACCAGCTTCTGTGATGATAATTGTTATACCTGGTCTCCTTATTGAACGGATACGGTTTACCTATTTGCAACGTATGAATCTAGGGGCCGTCTTGACTATAAATTAGAGCCCTATAATATAATAATAAAACGCCGTTAATATCAAGTATATAATAAAAAATATCTGTACATTGGGTTTATATACAAAGAAAAAATTACAAATTGTGTGGCAACATGTGTAATGGATACATATAGATATATAAAGCTAATTTATTTGTAATACACAATAAAATTTTTATGTGTCACCGCATTTCATAAATCTCTGATTGAGTCGTCTTGCAAATCGGTGTCTGTGTCTGAATCGTATTGCAAATTTATAATAAAAGGTGCTACTATTTTGTACATGCGCATATATTCGTCCTCTTTTGCTATTGCGTGTTAACAGCATTTTTCCAATTTACAGCAGTTATATGTTCCATCGCATTTTTTATGTGTTTTACACTGCTTTCACTAAATTTCGGTGTTTGATTTGTTCGTCTTATGGTATTTTTCAGTCGCGCCCATATCAATAGGATTAAAAATGCAATGGTATGGTGGTAAACGCAAAATTGTATGTCCTGCTTCTTTGGCTCTGTTATCCACATAATAATCCTTTAAATATTCTTTTGTCTTCATCACCTCTATTAATTGGTTTTTTGTATAATGATCCTCAAAATATAAATCATTTGCTTCTAAAAATGTTTTAATACCTTTCTTATTATTACATTTTGTAGGAACTTTGGTTTGCTGTCGAGAATGATACGGAGCGTTGTCCATCTATCCACTATCAACTATCACACTATCTTTTGGTAAATTTGGCAGCAAAGTGTCACAAAACCATTCTTCAAATAAAGATAAGGTCATATCTTCATGGTGATATAAACTTGAGGATTTAACATTTTTAGCAGATAATAGCGGCTGTCCGATCCATCCTTTTTCTGACCCAGCATGAAGAATGCTTATTCTCTTCCCTCTCGAAACCGGCGCGTCCAACTGACACATACTTGAACTATCCACCCAACCTTTGCAAATTGTATCATGGGTGTCATACCACGTCTCGTCTAAATAACATATGAATCGTCCTTCCTGTCTATACCTTCTAATTGCCGTTAAGTATTCATATCGAAGTTTCTGTAACCTCGGGCTTTCCATAATTGTGCGACGTTTGTCTATAGTGCCAAACTTAAAATCAGCTTCCATTAGCGTCCGCCACAAGGTTGCTTTAGAACACTGAATATTTATAGGCTCATCACTGATTCTTTTATGTAAGCAGTCAAGTGTAGATACAACATTTCCTCTGTAGAAGGAGTATACTTGCTGCCTAATAGTATCAATTTCATACTCTTCAATTTTTCTCGGTGCTCCTTTGTCACTTCTTTGCTTTCGAGGCCCTGCGTTATTCTTAATTATTTTATATATTGTTCCAAAAGGCACCTTGGTTAATTGCGACGTTCGTTGAATGTTCTGGGTTTGTAGTTCGTTATTTTCTTCCATCAGGGTATGATAGACATTGAAAACTATCTGTTTTGCATCTTCTGATATATGCTTTCTCTGTTGTGCTCCAACAGTATTATCACTATCCACATCATAATCACTAACACTTTCAGCAAAAGGTCACCACATGTTCGTTAAGTAAAAAGAGAAAAATCAAATATGTAAACAGCAGTAAAGATTAACAATAAATGATAAATAGACTCAATATTAGATGTAATATATACCAACTCTCCTAACTGTATTTACTTAAATTTTGTTTAATAAATATAAGCACTTATTTCATCTAAATTGTCATTTAATGACTATTTAAATATATATAATAACTATATATTCAAATTAACAACTGTTTTAGTACTTATATTATTATTAAATTTTATTTCATCTAAACTGCAGTAATTACAATTTACTTAAATTTTGTCATTACGGACCTCAGCAGTTTGTTTGCGTAAAAGATAATCGTATTGAGCGGCCAGGTAGTTATTGCCGCAGGTGGTGAAATGAAAACATTAGAGCCGTTCATAGTTATATTCTTATAATTTGAAATAAACTATACTTTCGGTAATAATTAGGGATCGGACACGAGAGGCCGCTGACTCTCGCCATTGACAATTTCTATTTTTACAGAGTTTTTAATTGAATTTATATAATTAGAAAACAAACGGGTGATGATCTATTAAATACGAAATACATTTTTCATTTATTTGCTCATTTTGTAGTTCAAGTTGAGTAAAGGAGTATTAATATTAAGTAGCAATACTTTCTCAAGGTTCTCTCTTATGTAAAATTTGTTCACTTTAAATGAAATTCATCATTGTAGATAGAAAACGTCCTTTCTACATCGTAACTGGTTATAGGTTCATACTAGAAATATTCTTTTATTTCAGCGTATTTAGCAGTTTGATTTTGAGGCATTGTCCCCATACACAATTGCCGCAATATTATTAAATCTGGATTTCTATTAAAAACTGCCTCTAACTTTTGCCGAAGACCACATCCGAAGTCACTTGTAATATTTTTCAAATTATTAATAGCCACGTCTAAGGTGGTTAATCCATCATTTAATTTGTGATTTTTATTTTCACAATAAGTGATTAGTTTTGGCAAATTTTCAAAGTGTTCTTGAAGAAAGTACAACCGATTTTTTAAATTTGGAATTTGTATTAGCGCCTTGCACTTAGAAATACTTCGAACATCGTTATTTATACATGTAACTAAATTTTCAGCTACGTCAGCTACAACAGATATTCAGATAGTCAATTTACGGACTAACAACCAAGTTATTAATGCGGAAATCAATAAGGAAATATTGAAGTAGTTCATTCAACAGTAACAAGTGATGAAACTTCTGTATTAAGTGACAAAAATACGTCCAATCACCACAATGTTCTTGGATGCCAGATGTAGCTGTAGAAAGCACATCATTTCCAACGGCATCTCCGAAAAATGCTTTGGCCGTTCCAAAAGTTCAACAAAACAAGGAAAGGACGTCCAGAAAAGAAGGAAAACGACCATTGTCAGTTCATCGCCATATTTGCAAGAATTGAAGGAAGCCAAGAAAAAACACGACATTAAAGAGGCTAACAAAGTAGAGTGGACTAAAAGAAAAGTATCCTTGAAGGGAGAAAAGAATGTCATTACACGGAAATCAAAAAATTTATTAGAAGAGAAAGAAGTGCCAAAAAAGAAAATGTGTAGATCTAGAGGAGAATCTGATTCTTCCCATACAGATAATGAAGAGGATGCAGAATGCTTATATTGTCTGGACTTCTATTCAAAGTCTACTGAAGGATCCATCCCCCACAAATGGGCACACAACTGCTGTGCCGATATAGACAGTGACGACGATGAAGCTGTTTTTGTGTGTGAACTGTGTGTCTCTTAGCAAAGGAACATCTTGTAATAAATATTTTTCAGTACTGTTTATTTACCACTATTAACTCATTTTGTTCGTAAATTATGTGTCACTTAGTTAGGAAACATATGATAAATATTTTTCTTGCTACAGGGTGGCCCAAAATGACCGAAGGGGTTTTAATTCCTTATAACTTTTTTATTATAATTTTTTTTTTGTTTTCAGTATTTTGTAAAGAAAACTTGGGGAATTTAAAATGGAACAGTACACAATTGAACAACGTGCCAATATCGTTGAACTTTATTTCTCAAATCAACGATCCATTGTTTTGACTCAGCGTGCATATCGTCGTTATTTTAATGTGCGGGTTGGATCCTCAGAGTCAACAATAAACCGTCTGGTTGCAAATTTTCGAGAACAAGGGGCAGTAAGGAACCTTCCTGGTGCCGGCAGACGACGAACGGTGCACACGGATGACAATATTGAACGGGTACAGGAGAGTATTCGGGAAGATGGAGAAACATCAACCAGAAGACGTTCGAGACAACTTGGCCTCTCAAGAGGGTCGCTGCAGAGAATTTTGCATACAATAAGAATGTTTCCATACAAAATTCGGCTTATCCAACAATTGAAACCGACAGATTACCAACAACGACTTGATTATGCAATTTATTTTCGTCAAAAAGCAGAAGAAAATCATAATTTTATTCATAATTTAATTATGAGCGACGAAGCCCATTTCCAATTAAATGGGTTCGTTAATAGGCAAAACTGCAGGATATGAGCTACGGAAAATCCAAGAGTAGTTCAACAGCGAGAATTACACCCACTTAAGTGTACCGTTTGGTGCGGTGTTTCTTCGGAAAGGATAATTGGCCATTATTTTTTTGAAAATGAACACGGTGTCGCCGTTTCCATCACTGGTGTTAGATATCGGACAATGTTGGAAAATTTTTTAAGGCCAGCCGTGGAAAACCATCCGCAAATATGGTTCCAACAGGATGGAGCCACAGCGCACACTGCGAGGGACACAATGGCTTTTTTACGCAAGATCTTTGGTGAACGAATTATTTCCCGTACAAGCGATTTTAATTGGCCTCCGGGTTCACCGGATTTAACCGCTTCAGACTGTTCCCTTTGGGGTTATTTGAAAGGAATAGTCTATATTAATAAGCCTCGAACCATACAGCAATTAAAAAATAATATACGCGACGAAATCAACAACATAACACCTGAAGTTTTGCGAAAGGTTATGGAAAATGTTTTGGAATGAGCACGAATATGCGAAGCAGAAAATGGCCACCACTTGCGAGATATAATTTTTCATAATTAAATTAAAAATATTCTCCATTAATATACTGTATTTAAAATTAAAAAAATTTAATAATTATGTCTTAAATAAGAAGTTATAATGAACTCAAACCCCTTCGGTCGTTTTGGGCCAACCTGTATTTATATTATTTACAACTATTAACTGATTTTATAACATCAAAATCATTCCGCCCCACCTGAGGGGCAGAATGAGAAAATTGCAATATCTTAAATATCTAAAATTTACTTTCATCTTTTGCTATTCTTTCCATTTTTGGTTCTTTTTTATGATGCAGTATAACATCATCCATGGACTACTCGGTCTGTTTAAATTTTTCTTGGTTTTTAATATTTTTAACATGACTTTGAAGTTAGCCGTAATATTCCACCGCGCCTTCCCCTACATACTTCGTAATTAACAGTTAAAGCAATGAAAAAAAGAAACTAACTCACCGTACTTTATTTATCTTACGAAATATAAACTAATGAATAAAATAAATTATAGGGACTCCTCACGCTTCTATTTACGCCCATGAAGAAAGTAATTTAAGTGTAATATCGAAGTAATTGCGTCACAATTCAACGACAAAAAAGAGATGTGCGTTTAACCAAATGAATAGTGCTATTCAATAACTGCGTGTTGTACTTGGCGATATTATAGACTATTTATATGGTCCATCGTAATTTCGGCCTTAAGAGTCCGGTCTCTACTCATTTTTTTAATACCCAGGAAGGTAACATAAACAACTCCCCTTGTATTACCGATTTATACAGGGTTAGTTAAAAGTATGGAGACGACGATTTATTGTCGTTAATATTCATTTTAGGGTATTATGTTCAATATAAAAGTTTGTTAGGATATTTTGATCTACATTTGAGAATAATTGAATTTTTTTTTCTTCAATTGTTTTTTAGTTACGCCTGTCCCCGCATTTTTTTTAAATGGGAACTAGTAAATTTTACTCTATCATTCGATAGAGAATTTTTTTCTCTTTACAATAATATTTTTGTTTTTTTAAAATTCATTTTAATAACTTTTTTTATAACAAAAGGCCGGTTCATGTGTTTAACAGATGTTCGGTACATCGCAGATAGACAGAAGCTTAGCGATAAACAAACTTGAGCGACATAATTTTATCAGTGGTTATTGTGTACGTCAAATCTTTGACAGAAATAATTCATTTGTGCAATTTGTTGCTGTTAATATTAACAATGGCGAGTATAAGTGAACATGAACGAATTGAAATACTTATGATGTTGGGTTATGGAGATAGACGCCGAAGTTTACAAGACGTTTGTAATTTATTTAATGATACGCATCCAAATAGAAATCCAATTTCTAAATCCGTTGTTGGTAAAACTTTAAGACGCTTTGAACAAACGGGTAGCGTTAAAGATTTGCCAAGGAGTGGTAGACCTAGAACAGCAAAAAGCGATGATAACAAACTGGATATTTTATTGGCTGTATCTGAATATCCCCATTTATCAACCAATAAATTAGCGGCCAATTTCAATATTTCACAGTCATCGATCGTGTCATTTTTAAAATATGAAAAGTATAAACCTTATAAGGTACACCTTGTACACGAGTTAACGGAAGATGATTTTGATAGGAGATTACAATTTTCTGAAGAAATGTTAAATATTTGCAATAATAATGAAAATTTTGTCAACAATATTCTTTTCTCAGACGAAGCTACTTTTTGCCTTACCGGTGAAGTAAACAGACATAACTGCAGATTCTGGTCATCGGAAAATCCCTCTTGGTTTTTGGAGCACCATACGCAGTACCCCCAATAGGTTAATGTTTGGGTTGGCATTCTAGGCGGTCATATTATCGGTCCCTTTTTCATCAATGGCAATTTAACTTCGGCTCTGTATTTGCAGTTATTGCAAAATGAAATAATACCTGCTTGTGCTACGCTCTATCCTCATGAAAACAATGAACACCTGCCCAATGACAGTATCTGGTTCCAGCAAGATGGCGCCCCACCACATTATGGTGTAAATGTTCGTCAATATCTTGACAACGTTTTTCCCCACAGATGGATTGGAAGACAAGGAACCATTGAATGGCCAGCCCGTTCGCCAGATTTAAGTCCTTTAGATTTTTTTCTTTGGGGATACGTAAAAAACAAAGTTTACAAAGATAAGCCTGATAATGTCGAAGATTTACAAATTCGAATTACCAGAACGATACAAGAAATTCCCCGAGATTTTTTACAGAACTCTGTTCGGGGTTTTGTAAATCGATGGGGTCATTGTCATATTACTAATGGACGACAATTTGAACACTTACTTTAATTTACTTTGTTAATAATTTGTTAAATTTTTCTTGTAAAAAAGTTATTAAAATGAATTTTAAAAATACAAAAATATTATTGTAAAGAGAAAAAAATTCTCTATCGAATGGTAGAGCAATATTTACCAGTTTCCATTAAAAAAAAAAATGCGCGGACAGGCGTATCTAAAAAAACAATTGAAGAAAAAAAATTCAAATATTCTCAAATGTAGATCAAAATATCTTAACAAACTTTTATATTGAACATAATTCCCTAAAATGAATATTAACGACAATAAATCGCCGTCTCCATACTTTTAACTAAGCCTGTATAATATACTATTATCCTGTTCGTAATGTATTTAAAAACGGAAATATTAAACGCCTAATTTATTATTATCTGTGAAAATAAATATGATGAATGTTTGTAAAATATTTCGTTTCTCATGTTTGCGTGACGCTACAAAGGATGATTGTAATTACTGTGGTATTATTAGAGCGTTGTAAAACTGCTTTAAATCCCAATTCCGTTCTTGTTGTCGCCATAATTTAATTTAATCGAGATGTTGAACTCTTTTCTTAGACGTAATTTAATTAACAATACAAAATAGCAAATTAGTATTTATTCCTTTCAAATCTATTCCAAAGCTTCTCCAATTTCTATTCTTCAAGCCGTATTTACATTACATATATTGAAATATAGGTCGTCCGATTAAATTACCTTCGGCTCTGATTTTTCTGCCGATATATCTTTGATACTCCGCTGTCAGATTTTGTAATTTTATTAAAAAAAAATTCAATTTATCCGCTTAAAAGGAGATCAAAGTATGAAAGTACGCCCCCGAGATTTCTTTTTGGTCTTCACTGTACATCCCCGTACATGGCGTACGAGATGAACTATTCCTTATTTGCGCAAATTTAAACTTCAAATCATTTGCTGTTTATTTCCTTTTGTGTAATGGAAAATACATTTGACTTCGAATTGGAATGAATAGAACGGAAAAGTATTCAAGAGAATAAAATGAATTTAGAGCCTTTAGATCGAATCGAAGTTTACGTATGGTCAATTGTTACGGAATTGTGTTTCTGTGTATAGATTTTTGCCTCTGACTACTATTTGATTTGTAACTTTATAATACGAAACCTAATTGCAATAATAATAATATAAGTTGTTTTTATATGATATAACAAGAGAATCACAGATATAAGACAAACATGTTTTGTAATTGAATTGATTCTGCATTTTCTTGATGAAGAACCGTAATTTAAAATAGAAATAAAACTACGGTTCTAATCTTCACTTTTAATCTTTAAAAAGGATTTCTTTAAAAACATTGAAAAATAATACCAACCTTCGTGATTTTATATATATACACAAATGCACAAATTTCTAACTTGTACTGGTATATCTAGAAATTTTAAGTTTATACAACGTGTGTGTATTATATTATAACTATTATCGCGATAAAATAAAACAAATTTTAATTAATTTCCTTACTTTTTACTGTGAGTGAAACTATCGAACTTTGTGAAGTAAAAAGTAGTGAAATTCATTAATTCTTTTTTTATTTTATCCCGATAATAGTTATAATAATAATTTCATCAAGTAAAGGCTAAAACAATACGAAATATTGTTTTATAATATGGATTACTATTTCTTAATAGTCACTAAACTAATAATACTTTTGGTTTTTAATTTTACTGTAATTAGTTGTTTAATCTATTATTGTTGAATTTGTTCTTAATATCTCTACCTAATTTGTCAGTTATATTTTATTTATTATATATTTGGCAAAATATATTTCAATAGAAACAATGCATGCAATATATACAATAAAGAATACATACAGTTGTGTGCAGAAAAAAGTAGGACAAGTGTTTAGTTGTGTGAACCTATACCACTATTGACACATTTCCAAAAAAAAGTCGTACACTCATATCAATGTCACCTGAATTATAGCATTATATGCCAATATATGAGTAAAACTCCTTTTATATGTTGAAGTAAAGAGACGAATTTCAATAAAATGAATTAACTTTAATAAAATTAACAGTCATACTCATAACATTTTAAAGAATCTACAAATAAACCATATAATATATATAAACTAATATTTCGTCATGACACCATCTGCATTTAATATATTGGTCAATCGCAAGGGAATAGACGAATACAAGTTTCTTATAAGATTTTCGTTTTCTGTTATTTCTTGCCATGCTTCAATTATTGCATTCCACAGCTCTTCTCTGTTATTTGGTCTAAAATGACGCTCATACATTTTTTTAACAATAATACCTCAGATATTCTCAATTATGTTTACATCCGGGCATTTGGAGGGCCAAATCAAAGTTTCGATGTTATTAGTTTGTAACCACTGAGTTATTATTCCTGCCGTGTGTACTGAACAATTATCTTGCTGGAGAATAAAATTATTATTTGGGTGATGTTCACGAAATAATGGTATTATATTCTCCAAAATATTTAGATATGCCAAAGCATTGAATCTACCATCAATTCTCCAACAGATAGCTAGTCCATTAGCAGTTATAGCAGCCCATACATTAACAGAGAAACGTTGCGACTGACCTGCATTAGATACGTATGATTCTTCATATCTGTATTTCTCGGTCTATACACTTTAATGTGTCCATTGTAGGTCGATTGAAACGTCTTTTCGTCAGTAAAAATTAGGTACTTTATTCCAGAATTCAATATCTTTGTACAAATAATTTAGTGCAAAGATTATTCTGCCCTGTTTATGGCGTTCCGACAAAATACTTTTTTTGGCTGCAATACAATTTTTAATGTCTAACATTTGAATTCTTCTGCAGGCTGTTGACCGAGAACCCGGGAAATTTGTTGCTGCAACAGCATCTAATGCACAAGAAAACGGACGTTTTCTTAAGAAATTCACTAAAGCGGTATCATGATGTTCTAAAGAAATCCTTCTTCTACCGCTTCCTTGTTTTCTGTTAATTGTTTGTTCTTGCTCCCAACGGTTTTTGACATTTTGTACGGTGCTTTTATTAACTCCGAAAGTAAACGCTACTTCTCTAATTGTTGGTCCTTTTTGAAGCTCGGAAATGATTTGAATTTTTTGTTGATTACACAATTGTCTTGGCATTATAATAAAACTCTCACTTTGACAACTCAATTTGACACTTAAGTGACAATTCAAATTTAAGTATGGGTGAACCAGATTTACATAGAAAAAATAGCTTGTCCGAGTTTTTTCTGCACACAACTGTACCTTGATTCTGCGAATCTGAAATTAGCATGCCTCTGTATCAACAGCACATCACGGGTTCTTTTCTAACATTTCAAGAACATATTCTATTTCAGCAATTCAACTAACACATGAACTGAATACATTACCCTCTGCTTCACGTTATTTTCTTTGTACGTTATTGGTTACATGTAATAAAAGTATTCATTTCGAAAGTTTTAATTAAATAAAAATTCTTTTAATAACTCTTTCTTCAACGTTTACACTGATATTTGTTTATCGTCTTTTCACTTAGTTTTTAACATTTCGCACTGGTTATTTTTGCATAAACTTTATATGTAAAATACTATTAATTATCATTAACATTTACAGGTTAGGTTATTTTTCGATTTGGCGACGATTGACAAATTCACACGCTATTAAGCAGGGTAATTATCTCGCGATTTAACGGTTTTTGTCGGTTACCATGACAACTTGGTAAGCTGTGATATTTTATTTATTAAATTTGGTTTTGGGAACGTTTTATAAATAATTTATTTTTACTATTTTACTTGTTGATGAATTTTATTATTATTTTATCTTATTCTAATGCATTTTAAATTGAAAATATTTGGATATTTAACTTAATCGAGTTCTAATATCTTAAAGGCGATTAACCAATCACAATGCAGTGTTTAACGTAACCTAATTATTTGAATTTGAATTAATATCGAAGGTGAGGAAGTATTGTTACCGTTAATTAGGAATTATTACATATAATAAATTGCGCCATATTTGAATTTTATATACTATTATGATGGTTTGTTATTGTCAGTTTTTTTAAATTTTTCAAATTTAAATTGTTTAATAAATGACGGTAAATATAATATTTTATTGAATAACACTTAATTTAAATAAATTATTTTTTTATAGGTAAATTTTGTGCTTTAACCACACTTTTGACACAAGAAGGAAAGAACATATTTCATGTATATTATTGTAAATAAATATAATAATTAAAGTTTTACATTATTGTCACAATCAAGGTTGATTTATTATTTTGGTTCATTAATGTATTCAATTATGGCAATAGGTAAAGAGATTTTTTTGGTTGTATTGTGATGAGTTAGCAATATAATTTTAAAACTTTTCAGATTAATTTATTAATATAGTATGAAGTATCAACATGAATGAATAATATACTTACTTTGGTGTATAAGTTTCTGAAATGGGGTCTGTAGTTTATTTCGTTCCTGTAACTTTGTTATTATATTCTCTCGCCAATTAAAATCTTCTATAGCTATTTTATGTTTGGATGCTAAATATGATTCTAGTGCTCAATCATTTTATAGTGTTGGAGCCATTGTTTTTTAAATATTTTTTGAATAGTGACAATAAATCATAATAATTATCTTAAATATGTTTAAAAATATTGCGCACTTTTTTACTTTCCTTTAAATATGTAATGTACTCAAATAGATGTCATTATTGATTCACTTTAATTAAAAATGTGTAGATAGTCGAGTAGTTTTGCTTGCAAATATAATACGATTAATTGAAAATGTGTAGATAGTCGAGTAGTATTGCTCGCAAATATAATACGATTTTGTTTTACCTTGTAATTATGACTGTTGTCTAAGTCTAATTTTTTTACTTCTGTCATTTTCCTAAACTTGACAATTTATGTTAGTGTTGGGCACTCGTTAAAAGTGAAATAGTACCATTGTGCGTAAAAAAAATTTTATACAATGAAATTATATTTATTTTTATTTTTAATTAAGGGCACACAAAGTGTTATTATATTGGTGTTTTCGACATATTTCATCATTAATTAGCTACACTGTGTACGTATCGTGCGGACAAAGTTTTCATGCCTGGTTGCCATGGCAACTTAGCGTTTATTAAGATCTAATAATAACTGAAAAGAATAATTATTTTTATATTAAGGCCGCAAGGCATAGGTTTTTTGTGTTTGAGAATGTTGAGTTTTTTTTTTGTTTTTGTGAAAATACATTCGAAAACACAAAAACTGCTTTGCACACGTAACATAAACAACGTTTTTTTCTCCAATTGTAGTAATTTAAAACTATAGATTAATATAAATAAAAAAAAATGTCACCTACATAATTACAGCGGTGGCGGCAATTGCACTGAGTTGTCTTAGTTAGAAGTGTAAATAAAAAATTAATAAGAAATTTGTGCAAGTCGATTAAAGTTGGTTGCAAAATTTGGGTCCCAATGGAATCCAGTCATGCAAGCGAAAACCTAGAAGTGGATGAAATTGCAAATCTAGCATTTTGCCTGTTGGTATGTGTCAATTTCGACCCCTGTACATTCTTAGTATTTGCTAGATTAATTGCTACTTTATCGTACTACTTGTATTGCTTAAAAATAAATTGCCTTATTTTGCAGTTAAATTTGTGGGTCATTATTGAACCACGGGATATATATAATAGATTTCTGCTATATTTAATTACTACCTAATCGTACTCCTAAGCTTTCAAAATTCTCTTGCCTCGATAGTTCTGGTTGTTAGCTTTTATTTGTATTTCCTATGGGATTTGCGAATTAGTATGCCATCTATTAGTATTTATTTGTGTTATAGTACGATATAATAGTATTAATTTTCTGATTGTAATTTAGCGATATTTAAAAGGAAAGAGGCTGTAAATTAATAATATGTTTCCTTTGCGGTCGATTTCCTTTTTGAAAATAATTAAATGTGGGATAATTAGAATATTCTTTTAAACATTGTTTTTTTTTGCCGTATGACGTGTATTGTCGTCTATATAAGACGCGTACAAGACATTTCTCGCTCTCATTAATCTTTCGTTCAAGTATTTGTGGTTAAGCCTTTATTGCCAGGGTTGTGAAGTATCTAACTGGTAGAATTTTAATTAAAACATGGTATATGTTCGCTTATAGCGGGTGTTAAATTCTACTGGGCATTGCAAAGCAACGTTGAAGTTGTTCTAAGGTTGGTTTGCATTGTGATGACATGAGTTTAAATGAATACATTTTTCGACCACGTAGTGAAGTTTTTAACTTTATAGGAATTAAAAATTCATTGAACGAAGTGAGTCCATAACTGTGAATGTCTTGTAAACTGCATTGTTTCTCTCATTAATTTCGTTTCTGTTACTTATATATTTTTCTTTCTTCCTTAAATTCATTAGAGACCTTGTATGGGGCTATTTCCGAATCAACTGATTAGAACTTAGACGTAAGCAGCTGTTGGTCGATTTGCATCTACCACGTGTAAATTTCTTGTATAATAGTTAAGTTCACCATAAGGTAGAATTATTTTATCATATTCGTAAAGACTTAATTGGTTTAATTCGACCGCTTACACGGAAACACGTTAATATAAACTTGTATATAATTTAAATATAATTTTTACTAAGTCATATTTTTTCTGTCCGTATTCAGATACTTGCCTAGTAAGCACAATTTTTTTTGTTCTCTCGATATAAATTTATAAATTTTACTCATCCTCGATTCAATATTCAAAGCTGCACACACATTCAAGCTAAAAAAATGATTTGATTAAACGCATTAGGAATATTGATTGTGGAAGCCATCACTTCGTGATCGTATTGAAACAGGAATAAATTTTTTATTCTCAAACCAAATTATCGTTTTCCTTTGTGCCATTTTTTTCCTTAGTGCAAAGAATTTAATTGAGGCATCATCTAATTCATATATCATGTATTGAGGTAATTTGGGTAAGTCATAAGCAGTAGGTATTACGTAAGTAGGCACAAGGCTAGTGCTCATGGGGGCATATAGCACCGTCAAATCAAGACCCCAATATGAAAAAAATTTTCACAATGAAAAAATGGGCTTTTTCTAACAGTGAAAAATAGTATATCGTGTGACAAAAGTAACATTTTTTTAAGCGAGAGAACAGTTTACCAAACTAGGCGAAACCGAGATTGGTAATGTTCGCGAGCTTAAAAAATGATTTCAACTCAATTTCAAACACTATACTTTTTCTACGACCTCGCCAATGGCATTATAACAAGCTTAAAAAAATTATGTAAGCAAATACTATTTTCAATTTAAAATTACAAAATTATAGATCATATTTAAGTTATGATTTAAACTGCCCCATTGGTTTTACTACCACTGTATACAACCACTCTTAATTTTAATCTCCAAGTCTTATCAACAGCTCTTCTGCATCGCCAGAATAGCTGTGTCGCCCTGTCTGTAACTGTCACTAGTTAAATTTCGCATCTAATGTTATTCCTATGTAATAATGGAAGACGATGTAAAAAAGCTCCAAGAGCTATTTCCTTATAGTGTAGGCTTCGCTCAAGCCCTCCATCAAACTATGCAGGGTAACTTCACCTGATTTCTCCATCTGGTATGCTCACTGCAGAGAACGCAGGGGATATCAGTTACGCGATACTTCTTTAATATTGTAATATAGCATTTTTCCATACTTTACCGCTTTGGCTATTTCACGTCCTAAGTCCCAAATTTATATAAAAGGGAATGATGCATACAGACATATGTAATCTTAGGTTATTATCAGGGCTGTGTAACAATTTTCGGAACGTTAAATTAAAATTTCTTTGTTGAATTCATTTATTTAAATTTTTCTACAAAACATGAGGGAGTTAAAATTAATTCACGTCCATTTTTTACTTTTTCAGAAACAAATATATATGCAAACATAGATATATCAAGAACCGCTTCTTGATTTAAATAATAAATCCTCTGTTTCCACTTACTCCTCTTCCCTAAGTGCATTTCCGTTTTATTTTAT
Source organism: Melolontha melolontha (assembly GCA_935421215.2). Taxonomy (NCBI): domain Eukaryota; kingdom Metazoa; phylum Arthropoda; class Insecta; order Coleoptera; family Scarabaeidae; genus Melolontha; species Melolontha melolontha. The sequence goes on along the minus strand of OW285239.1, from coordinate 3,717,728 downwards.
TTTCTAGCGTTCGTTCTCTTATTCCCACCACCGTTCATACTTATTCCAGCTTTCGAAAGATTTCCATTTATCAATGTCTCAACTCTGACCATTTGTTGTATGAGATTTCTACGATTGAAAAAGCGAGCATTAAATTCAACCAGTTTTAATAATAGTTTAACGATAGTTAAATAGTTTAACATTTCATTGTCTAGTACATTATTTATAATAATTTATAGATATAATAAAACACAGTTGTGTGTAATAAAACAACTGTGTTTTATTATATCTATATAATGAAGTTTCAACAAGTATCTCCTTCGTCGATTATTAATTTATAATAATTTAATAAATTTGCTATTTCGATTGATTGCTAATTGGCTTAAATAAACTTTAAAAAAACACGAAAAGGCAAATAAAATTAAGTACAGTACCAGGCAGACAATTCCTCTAGTCCTCCCATATTTAATACAAAAAATAATTGTAGCTGGGAGGGTGAACATAATTAGTTCACTCAGTGGAAACAAGGAGAAAATTGACAGAGCAAAAAACTCTTTTAAATACCCAGATCGTAATAGGGGTCACATACGCAACCATCATCTCGTTACAATTATTAATTAAATTTTATTCTTGCATGGCGTGGGAATATGTACCTTCGCATAATAAAATAAATGTTTTGCGATACGTTCGAGGGTAATAGAAGGTTTCGACAGGTTTAGAGGTTAACTTCTCCTGAGAATTGATATTTTAAATACGAATCGATATTGATATTAAAAGGAAGTGTAGAATTATGCGTATTATATAATATGTACTCGTATACCGCGTGCATTTTTTAACTTGAAACTTTCAAATATTTAGAAAAATAAGCAGTTCACGAAAAAATGTTGAGATTTAAAATTTAAAAATTAAATGGAAGAAATAAATTAGTGCTAGAATTAGTCTCTCTCTCCATGTAAGTAAGACGGGGGTAACTTTAAAATCTTAAACAGCAACCTGTATATTTTATTACAGATTAATATTCTTGTAGAAAAAGTACGTAGGATTTGCTTGAAACATTTTTTTCAATTCATGATAGATGGCGCTGTAATCGATGAAATTGAATATATTTAAATTTCTCGCACTGAGAACCTATGCAAACGATTCTGCGATTGATCGATATATCATGTGTCTCTACAATCAAGATCCTCATGGCGTTGAATTTCAAAATCGGATAACTTTTTGTCAGTGGGCATGTTGTTCACATGCCTACCATACAACAAAACTCCAATTTTTTTCGTTACGTGTTGTTCTCCGACGAGGCGTCCTTCACAAACCACACAACGGTTAATCAACGCAGTACACATTACTGGAGTGTTGAAAATTCGTTCTGGCTTCGCCAAGTTAAACGTCGCGTGGTACTATGCATTGAAGTTTTTTCAATGTCACCTTATATATATATATATATATATATATATATAATATCTTCGCGACCTTGGTATGATAAGGTAAACTTAATAAGTCGGCGATTAAAGGTCTGGTTCATTACTTCAAAGTATATATATTTAAAACAACCCTACATGTTTCGGCAATGATGCCTTTGTCAAGGGAATACAAAATATAAATGACAGAATATTTCTGTCATTTATATTTTGTATTCCCTTTAATCGCCGACTTATTAAGTTTACCTTATATATATATATATATATATATATATATATATATATATATATATAGTTAATAATGAATTGAACGGGTAAGTGGTCTGTCAAATAAAAAAACTAATTTATTTCACTCTCTATATTTCGTAACCATTGGTTACTTCTTCAGGAGATCAATTACAGAGTTAAAATTTAGTAAAGACGCAACTAAACATGTTAAAATTGATTATCTACATTGAAACATTAAATTAACTAGTTATTGATTTCACGTCAACCTTTTAAAAACAAATATATATACCAGTATGTATTTATTTGTTTTGAAGCGGGCAAAAAGGCGCCATGGGGCAAGTACAGACAGGCAGATCGTTCGAAAGACGCATCAAAGAACATTTTTCTTCTTTTAGAAATAATAAAAGTGACTCTTCATATGCGTCTCATATTTATTTAACTAATAGCACAACTTTAACAAAGAATTTAAAATACTACAAATATAAAATAAGGGCAAAAAGCAATTTAATAATTCAATATACACTTGTTAGGAAGGACTAATTATGGGTAACCCCTTACTTTCAGAAATTTTCATGAACCACTTAGTATCCATCATTTTTAATAATCACCTAAGACAGCATATTTTCTTTTGGCATAGATATGTAGACGATATTTTACTTTGTTTCACTGGAACACAAAGACAATTAAACTTGCTACTAGAATTCGTCAATTCTATTCATAACAATATGGAATTTACCATGGAACAAGAAGTAAACAATAGCATTAATTTTTTGGATCTAACTATTAAAAAAATCAACAATAAATTAGAGTTTGATATTTACCATACTGACGTAACTATACATAATTCGTCAACACATCCCATACAACACAAATTAGCGAGTTTCCATATTCCTTTACATAGAGTAATTAATTATCCACTATCTAAAGAAAATTATGAACAAGAATTAAATTTAGTCTAACAAATAGCTATCAATTACGGCTATACACTTTAATTGAAAATATGCTGACAAAAAAACTTTTCAAAAAAGCAATCTCTATTGTATATCCTGCAATAAATGATAAGGAAAATTCAAAATTTAGATTACAAACGTACATTGGGATACCTAATAAGCATATTTCAAGTTATTTAAAAAAACTTAATATTAACACGGTTTTCAAAACTAATAATAATTTATCCAAACACATTAAAAACAATAAAGATAAAACAGACAAAAATAAGAAGTCTGGAGTCTATATGTTAATGTGTGGATGCGGTAAGATATATGTCGGTCAAACAGGAAGATCGTTTGAAAAATGCATTGCCGAGCATTGTTCTTCGTTTAAAAATAAAAAACAAGATTCCGCTTTTGCGAATCATCTATTAGAAGAAAACCACACTTTCGCTAAAGATTTTCAAATTCTGCATTTAGAAAATAAAGGCAACAAATTAAATTTACTGGAACGTTTCGAAATCAATAAATTAAAACACCGACAAATTTTATTAATTGACCAATTAGCTTTAAATAACTCGCCTTTATTAAATTTATTTACTTAAAATCTATTTAGAAGATAATACAAATGTGTATGTAGTTTATTAAACAAATTTTATGCGTAAACATGTTTAGTACCCTACAATATAAGTTAGGGCCGACCAGATGTGCCACATTTTCTCACTACCGACAATACTTGTGTAAATTCATAGATTTCTTTAAAAACATTGTAAAATAATACCAACCTTCTTGATTTTATATATATATATATATATATATATATATATATATATATATGAAATGATGGTTTCTCGGGTTCTTGGCCGCGTGTGAGATGTGTCCTGAGAAGGATTGTTGTCTCGACGTTTCGACGGGATCGCACTCGTCATTTTCTAGAGTTGTTCTTTAACTTGACGCTGAAGAGTAACTGCCGATCGTGTCCTCGGGTGTCTGCTATTATGTTGCACTATGGGAGGTGGGGGTTGCGCTGCTGCCGTCGTGCGTACACGGCTTCGCGTGATTGGTCCGGGTGTCTGTGATTCCTGTGTGGGGGCGTGTACCTGTCTCGATGTGTTGTGTTTCGCATGAGTCTTGATTTGCATGCCGGCTAGGAGTGGCTTCCAGGTGTACGCTAAACGTTGGCCGTCGTCGCGTTTGTTTAGACTTTTGGGTCTCTTTTCTATTTCAATCGCTTCTCTAGTAATTCTAGTAGATAGACTTTCGCTCTTCGCTAGGATCTTCGTATTCTCGAAGTCAATAGTGTGCCCCGTTAGGAGGCGGTGTTGTGCTAGAGATGATGTTGTTTGTTTCTTGAAGACTGCGTTTATGTGTTCCTCTTTTCTCACGCTTATTCGCCTGTTCGTCTGGCCTACATAGGATTGTTCGCATTCTGAGCACGGCACTTCGTAAACGCCTTGGTCTTCAAGTGGAATTTTATCTTTCGCGTTGAATATTTTATCGGCTATTTTTCCCTGTGCTGTAAAGATGGTGTCTATGTTGTGTTTTCTTAGTATTCTACCGATTTTGTCTGTGGTACCCTTTATATATGGTAGAAAGGCCTTTGATGTAAATTCCTCTTTTTCCCGTTTTTCTGCTCTATTGTGTCTGGCTTTGTCTATTGTTCTTTGTGAATACCCGTTATCAAGAAGAGCGTTTCTAATATTTCTTCTTTCTTCGTTTTTATGTTCATCGTCTGTTAGTCGTTCGGATCGTAGAACTAGGGTTTTCACTACTGAGTTCAATTGTGCCGGATGATGATGCGATTGTGCTTTTTAAGTACCTATTTGTGTGTGTAGGTTTCCGGTAAACGGTGTGTCCCAATGTTCCATTTTCTTTTTTTTTTTTTTGATCACTAACACATCTAGAAAAGGTAGCTTCCCTTGTTCTTCTACCTCCATTGTAAACTTAATTTTCGGATGTTCGCAGTTTAGTTGGTGTAAAAAGTCTTGCAGTTTTTCTTTGCCATGTGTCCATATTACAAATGTATCGTCGACGTAGCGCAGCCACATTTTCGGTTTGTTCTTACAGGTGTTTAGAAAGTTTGTTTCAAAGTTCTCCATGAATAAGTTCGCTATAATCGGTGATAGCGGGGAACCCATCGGTGCGCCTTCGACTTGTCGATATTTCTGGTTGTTGTATGTGAAATATGTGTTTATAAGGCAGTGTTCTATCAGGTTAATTTTAGCCTTTTGTACTTGATACTGGTTTTCTAATATGGATATGGTCTCTGCGATTGGCACCTGCGTAAATAGAGATGTCACATCGAAGCTGACTAGCAGGTCCGTTGGTTGAACATGAACGTTTTTTATCAGTTCAATGAAATGATCTGCATTCTTTACGTAGGACGCCATTTGTTCTGCGTGTACCTGAAGTTCTTGTGCCAGGTAACGTGCTAGAGCTTGTGTTGGTGATCCAATAGAACTAACAATCGGACGAAGTGGTACATCGGGTTTATGTATTTTTGGGAGTCCGTAGAGTTTTGGACATCGGGACGATTTTTCCCGGGGGATGGTCTGCTTCTTTATTTCTTCGCTCAGCGGTGTTGCGTTTATTTTTGTTTTGGTTACTTTTTCTAAGTACGTTGTAGGGTCCGTGTTGATTATTTTATATGACGGGTCGTCTAGCAGTGATCTTATTTTGTTGTCGTAGTCGGTTTTGTCTAATACTACGGTGGCGTTTCCCTTGTCGGCAGGTAGAACTATGATGTTAGTGTCCTTTTGAATATCTTTCAAGGCTATTCAAAAGGACACTAACATCATAGTTCTACCTGCCGACAAGGGAAACGCCACCGTAGTATTAGACAAAACCGACTACGACAACAAAATAAGATCACTGCTAGACGACCCGTCATATAAAATAATCAACACGGACCCTACAACGTACTTAGAAAAAGTAACCAAAACAAAAATAAACGCAACACCGCTGAGCGAAGAAATAAAGAAGCAGACCATCCCCCGGGAAAAATCGTCCCGATGTCCAAAACTCTACGGACTCCCAAAAATACATAAACCCGATGTACCACTTCGTCCGATTGTTAGTTCTATTGGATCACCAACACAAGCTCTAGCACGTTACCTGGCACAAGAACTTCAGGTACACGCAGAACAAATGGCGTCCTACGTAAAGAATGCAGATCATTTCATTGAACTGATAAAAAACGTTCATGTTCAACCAACGGACCTGCTAGTCAGCTTCGATGTGACATCTCTATTTACGCAGGTGCCAATCGCAGAGACCATATCCATATTAGAAAACCAGTATCAAGTACAAAAGGCTAAAATTAACCTGATAGAACACTGCCTTATAAACACATATTTCACATACAACAACCAGAAATATCGACAAGTCGAAGGCGCACCGATGGGTTCCCCGCTATCACCGATTATAGCGAACTTATTCATGGAGAACTTTGAAACAAACTTTCTAAACACCTGTAAGAACAAACCGAAAATGTGGCTGCGCTACGTCGACGATACATTTGTAATATGGACACATGGCAAAGAAAAACTGCAAGACTTTTTACACCAACTAAACTGCGAACATCCGAAAATTAAGTTTACAATGGAGGTAGAAGAACAAGGGAAGCTACCTTTTCTAGATGTGTTAGTGATCAAAAAAAAAAAAAAGAAAATGGAACATTGGGACACACCGTTTACCGGAAACCTACACACACAAATAGGTACTTAAAAGCACAATCGCATCATCATCCGGCACAATTGAACTCAGTAGTGAAAACCCTAGTTCTACGATCCGAACGACTAACAGACGATGAACATAAAAACGAAGAAAGAAGAAATATTAGAAACGCTCTTCTTGATAACGGGTATTCACAAAGAACAATAGACAAAGCCAGACACAATAGAGCAGAAAAACGGGAAAAAGAGGAATTTACATCAAAGGCCTTTCTACCATATATAAAGGGTACCACAGACAAAATCGGTAGAATACTAAGAAAACACAACATAGACACCATCTTTACAGCACAGGGAAAAATAGCCGATAAAATATTCAACGCGAAAGATAAAATTCCACTTGAAGACCAAGGCGTTTACGAAGTGCCGTGCTCAGAATGCGAACAATCCTATGTAGGCCAGACGAACAGGCGAATAAGCGTGAGAAAAGAGGAACACATAAACGCAGTCTTCAAGAAACAAACAACATCATCTCTAGCACAACACCGCCTCCTAACGGGGCACACTATTGACTTCGAGAATACGAAGATCCTAGCGAAGAGCGAAAGTCTATCTACTAGAATTACTAGAGAAGCGATTGAAATAGAAAAGAGACCCAAAAGTCTAAACAAACGCGACGACGGCCAACGTTTAGCGTACACCTGGAAGCCACTCCTAGCCGGCATGCAAATCAAGACTCATGCGAAACACAACACATCGAGACAGGTACACGCCCCCACACAGGAATCACAGACACCCGGACCAATCACGCGAAGCCGTGTACGCACGACGGCAGCAGCGCAACCCCCACCTCCCATAGTGCAACATAATAGCAGACACCCGAGGACACGATCGGCAGTTACTCTTCAGCGTCAAGTTAAAGAACAACTCTAGAAAATGACGAGTGCGATCCCGTCGAAACGTCGAGACAACAATCCTTCTCAGGACACATCTCACACGCGGCCAAGAACCCGAGAAACCATCATTTCATCATACAACCGCGAGAACATCAAAATTATCATATATATATATATTTAGTGTTTATAAGAATTTTATTTTTCTTATTTATTTTATTGGCCGTGTCTTAATATTAAAAATAATAGACTTTTTATTGGTTTAGCGACCTTTTATTGAATTTTGTTGTTTTATTCTACGACGTTTCGACTTTTATTATTATTCAGTCTTTTTCAAGTAACTAGAAACAAGAATTAATACAATGAAAACATGAGAACTGTGTTTGCTTTTGTGAGATTGAATTAACAATTAAATTAACAATTAAAATTAAACTTAGATTAAAGACTGAACTACCAATTAGATTAACAATTAAAGTTAAAATTTAAAATTAGATTAATAATGAGTAAGGACAATTAAAGTGATTACATCTGTATAAATGAATTGAAGATTTGAATTAAAATACAATACAGTAAGGTAACTAGAAACAAGAATTACTGCAATGAAAACGTGAGAGCTGTGTTTGCTTTTGTGAGACTGAATTAACAATTAAATTAACCATTAGAATTAAAATTGGATTAAAGACTGAATTACCAATTATATTAACAATTAAAGTTAAAATTTAAACTTAGATTAATAATGAGTGAGGAAAAATTAAAGTGGTTAAATCTGTATAAATGAATTGAAAATTTGAATTAAACTACAATTATAGAAAGAAAGAAAATTACAGAAATAAACAATGAATGAACAATGAATGATAATAAAACTCACCGTTTTTTTTTGGTTTTCAAAAGCACGCATTCTGTGTAACATGTGTTTTAGGGACATCCGAGACCTTGTTTTATAACGAACCGATCGCACTGGTTGGAATATTGTAAGTGTATGTGGCTTTGTTGAGAGAGGTTTATTTCTGTTCTATTTTGGAATTTAGTAAATCGGTCAGGACCGTGTTTAGGGGTATGTAGTAAAGTATTTACAAATGGGAACTGATAAAAAGTTTTTTTTGTTGGTTTGTGTTTGTGTTTGTGTGTGTGTGTGGGGGGGGGGGGGGTTGATTTTATCTATTGTTTAATGAGTGGGTAATAGAGTTTAGAAAGTTCATCAATTTCGTTTCTGTCGTTGATTGTTCTGCTGTTTTTGAAAATGTGTATCATTTCTAAGATCTCCCTAGCTTTTGTATTCTTTTTCTGTGTTATTACTTTGGTGTTATCAAAATCAAAATTATGTTTTAGTGTCAATTCGTGTTTTTTTGAAGTAGTTTGATTTTTTGCGTATTTGTGACCTTTCAATCTTTCTTGTAGTAACTGTTTTGTTTGGCCTATGTATACTTTGTCACAGTCTTTGCAGGGTATGTTGTATATTGTTTGTGATTGTTTTAGTGTAGGTGTTGAGCCTCTTAGTTTGGTGTGTAGGAATTTTAGGTTTTTACCGCTTTGGTGTGCTATTTTAAAATGAAATGGTTTAAATATATTGTCTAGTTTTTCGGTTAAACCAGTTATATAGTGTGTGGGGATATATGTTAATTCATTGTTTTTTTTTGTTTTGTTGTGGCAGTTTGTTGTGTTATAAATTTTAATAAGTCTTGATTTTATAATTTTTTGTGTAAATTGTGGTGGATAATTGTTTACTGTAGTATTGTTTTTACTTTATTTAGTACTGTTGGTCTGAAGACTGGATTAGTGAGATTTAAGGCTCTGTCTACTAACGCTGTTACTACATTTTTTTTGTGGGCTAGGGGTTGGCTTGAAAAAAAGTTTACATATCTGCCGGATGTGGTTGGTTTGGTGTACCATTTTGTTTGTATGTTGTTTTTTGTTTTTATCAGTGTTAGGTCTAAGTAGTTTATGGAGTTGTTTTTTTCTATTTCAATGGTAAAGTTTAAATTTGGATGGAAATTGTTGAAACTATTTTGTACATTGTTTATTTCATTTTCTGGTAGCATCATTATGCAATCATCGACATATCTTTTGAAAAAAGTTGGTTTTATTTTCAGGGATTTTATAACACTTTCTTCGATGTGCTCTAATACTAATTGGGCTACTACGCTGGATATAGGTGCTCCCATTGCTAGTCCTTCAATTTGTTTGAAAAATTTGTTGTAGAATTGAAAATATGTGGAAGTTAAAGTTAGTTCTATTGCTTCAAGGAAATCTATTAATGGTAAGTCTGTGAAATTTTTGATGGAGTTCCATTTTTTCTGTGATTACTTTTTTGGCCAGAGTTAAAGGTATATTGGTGTACATTGATTCTACGTCTAAGGAAACAAGTTTTTCGTTGTTATTTGTTTTGATTTTATAGATATGTTTTTTGAAATTTTAACTGAAATTTTAAATTTTAACTTTAATTGTTAATCTAATTGGTAGTTCAGTCTTTAATCTAAGTTTAATTTTAATTGTTAATTTAATTGTTAATTTAATCTCACAAAAGCAAACACAGTTCTCATGTTTTCATTGTATTAATTCTTGTTTCTAGTTACTTGAAAAAGACTGAATAATAATAAAAGTCGAAACGTCGTAGAATAAAACAACAAAATTCAATAAAAGGTCGCTAAACCAATAAAAAGTCTATTATTTTTAATATATATATATATATATATATATATATATATATATATATACTTTAATTTAGTTTGTAACGTACTCTTTAGATGTAAGCACCTGAGGAAGCCACTGTGCTGGCGAAACAATTGTCTTGTTACGATTAAAGATTAAAAGTGATGATTAGAACCGTAGTTTTATGTCTATCTTAAATTATGGATCTTCATCAAGTAAATGCCGAATCAATTCAATTATGCAAAAAGCTTAATTTATTAGTCACTTAAAATTAATAAATTAAGGAAAACTAGTAATCTCTTCAATGGTCAATTAGAAACTAATAATTCACCGTTACTTAATTTATTTATGTGATTATTCAGACTGTCATATATTGTATTTTTCCAAAAGTGCTGCTCTACCTCTTTTTAACATAATGTAGACCCTTAGTTTTATCACTTTATGAACTATATTGTACAAAGAATTCAAATAAATTTTACCTCAAAGTAGCCCTTGAAAATTATGATTATGTCTTAGCTTGCTACTAATTTTAATAGGAATTTTGTTGGTTATGAGATGAGATATTTCATTGAAATGACAAATGTCAAAATAATAAAACGAACATTTTTAAGTGAATGAAATATGTTTATTTCCAACAAACAAGCAAAATTTTATAAAAATTGTTCAAAGTGTCCACCACCTTGTTCGAAACATTTCTCACATCTTCTTCTAATGGAGGAAAAAGTGTTTTGTAGTATCGCATTGTCAATTCCATTAATTCTTTCAGCAATTCTGATTTGAAGGCCTGCAAGATCAGGTATCTGTACTTGATAAATTGAGTTCTTTAAGAATGGCCATAAAAAGAAATCACATGGGGTAATGTCACAAGATCTTGGTGGAAATTCATGTTCAGTGTTTAAACTTATCAACCGATTTTGAAAAAATTGCTGCAGAATATTAATTGTTTCACCTGCTGTGTGTGCTCTAGCTCCGTCTTGTTGAAAGTAACCCTGTGCTATTTCTTCGTCGTCAAGCTGTTCGATAAATGGCATAATAATTTCTTGTCGATACCTTTCTTCTGTTAAGGTTCCGTTAAAAAAAATAGGGCCAATAATTCTCCTTCGACTAATCGCACACCATACACCAATTTTCTGCGGATGAAGTGCGGTTTCAACAAAAAAATTATGTGGTTTCTCGTTAGTCCACATCCTCATATTTTGTGAGTTCACATATCCATTCAGATAAAACCATGACTCATCAGAAAAAAAGGTTTTGTCCAGAAGGTCATTATCAAAATTATTTAAGAACCACTGACTAAACGTTATTCTTCTGGGATAGTCGATTTCCTTGATTTCTTGATAACAGGTCATGTGATATGGAAATAAATGTAAGTCCTTTTTCAAAATTGTATGACATGTGCCAATTGACACACCCACTTGTTGTGATAATGCTCGTACGGAAGTTCTTGGTGCATTATTTATAATTTCTCTTACATTATTAACTAGCTCTTCTGTACGCTTTTTCGCCCGACCTGCGCCTTCTTTATGTTTAACACTCCCTGTTTCTCTGAAAACCATAACGGAATGTGTCACTGTTTGCCGAAAACTGTCATAATCAAAGATGACGTTAGGGAACTCATTTCTACATTCTTCTAAACAATCTTGAAGAGAATACTGCCATTGTCCGTCAATCTTACGTCCGTTTCGAAAATAAGATTCTAGCATGAATGATTTGTGTTGTATAGTAAAAACCATGTTAAATCACTTTTAAATTACAAAGCAATTTTTGTCAACTATGCATCTGTCTAATTGACAACTAATGCAAATTTAAATTATTAATAATCATACGTTTTTAAAGGAATGGCCTACTAGAGGCCAAGCTTATTTGAACGCTTTTTATAAACCGTAGTTCAATATTTTTGTAAAGTTTTGTTCATGGACATTTATGTAATAAAGGCTACCCATTCCTTCAACTATCCAAAACATGTGTTTGTTACGGTATATTTATGTAAGATATGTCCATAAGTTAGTTATATGTCTGACGAAGCTCCTGTGTGGGTGAAACGATCGTAACTTTGTGAAGTAAAAAGTAGTGGAATTCATTAAAATTTGTTTTATTTATCGCGATACAAAGCATATTATTATTGTGGTATTTTTTATTTTAAATCGTTGCCTACGATAGACGTGCAAAATTTAAATCGTGCCATCTGATAAGACAAAATTTGCTATTCCTTGTGAGACGATTCTTTAACCTTTACTTCACTAGCCTGATGAAGTCTGATAGTAAATGACAGAAACACGTGTCTTAGGCCGAAGTAAATGTTGGAAAATACTAGGTGTATATCCATGTGTACACTTACAGACGCATATATTTGTATGTCTGTTTCATTTGCAACAAATGCGTAATACATGCTTATCGTATTGATATACTTAAACCTTTTTGATATTTAAATCAATAAATTAAAATATTAAACAATGTATTTTTATATATTTTGTCCTTATTAATTGTGTGAAAAACTTTATTTCCACATTCTTATCGATTTTCCTTACAAACAATGACATTATGTTTCTCTTCTACAGTTCAGACAATTTAGGAGGAGGATAAAAAAAACAGATTATTTTTCAGACATATGTCAGTTTCTCTATGTTATTCGATTTCAACTCGTTCTACATTTGTAGTAAACAAACTGTGACGTTAACTCTAACCTAATTCAATAGCTACTAAGTGTTTAGTAAACATTAGAAATGCTGACTAAAACAATTTTTTAACTTCCTTATCATCATGTATTAATCACGTTTGCCAATTTGATTTCTGTCTGCGGTTTACTGATAAAATAAAACATAGAGTTTGATAAATTTATTTTATTGTAGCATGTGGTCTGTTTTGACACTTTGCGAAAAATGTTGCCGTTATCAGAACGAATATAGTAACGAACATAAAAAAAATATCGACACCCGGAAGGAGCAGCCGGGCACAAACGTGATGTTTTGCTTCGAAATGTGGAAATAGGCCAAACTATATTACGGACATTTTCAAGATGGAAAAAGGAAAAATTTCTAGTTGTCATTTAATCATAATGTTTCTTTGTATTAATAAAAGACGTGATATAAAATTCAGTTGCTTGATTCTGTAGATTTGATTTAATAAGAAATATGTTTCTCTACAATTATTGTTAGAATTTATTTGCGGTTTACTACAACAACAAGTCGGTGTGCAGGGATCAACGGTTTTATTTTCTCGAATTTTTTTTCATATAAAAATTAATGACAGTTTCCCTTGTTTAAAATTAGATTGGACTTTGTGACACTTGTGACTTGACAATGTGACTGTACAGTTGTGACTGGACAATTGTGACTTGAACATGTCAAAGCCCCTAAAAAAAACAGCCAGAATTTTTTGAGGCAAAATAGGCAGTAACTTGTACAGGGTGGCCCAAAATGACCGAAGGGGTTTGAGTTCATTATAATTTCTTATTTAAGACATAATTATTAAATTTTTTTATTTTAAATACAGTATATTAATGGAGAATATTTTTAATTTAATTATGAAAAATTATATCTCGCAAGTGGTGGCCATTTGCGGCTTCGCAAATTCGTGCTCTTTCCAAAACATTTTCCATAACCTTTCGCAAAACTTCAGGTGTTATGTTGTTGATTTCGTCGCGTATATTATTTTTAATTGCTGTATGGTTCGAGGCTTATTAATATAGACTTTTCCTTTCAAATAACCCCAAAGGAAACAGTCTGAAGCGGTTAAATCCGGTGAACGCGGAGGCCACTTAAAATCGCTTGTACGGGAAATAATTCGTTCACCAAAGATGTCGGGCAAAAGAGCCATTGTGTCCCTCGCAGTGTGCGCTGTGGCTCCATCCTGTTGGAACCATACTTGCGGATGGTTTTCCACGGCTAGCCTTAAAAAATTTTCCAACATTGTCCGATATCTAACACCAGTGATGGAAACGGCGACACCGTGTTCATTTTCAAAAAAATATGGGCCAATTATCCTTTCCGACGAAACACCGCACCAAACGGTACACTTAAGTGGGTGTAATTCTCGCTGTTGAACTACTCTTGGATTTTCCGTAGCCAATATCCTGCAGTTTTGCCTATTAACGAACCCATTTAATTGGAAATGGACTTCGTCGCTCATAATTAAATTATGAATAAAATCATGATTTTCTTCTGCTTTTTGACGAAAATAAATTGCATAATCAAGTCGTTGCTGGTAATCTGTCGGTTTCAATTGTTGGACAAGCTGAATTTTGTATGGAAACATTCTTATTGTATGCAAAATTCTCTGCAGCGACCCTCTTGAGAGGCCAAGTTGTGTTGAACGTCTCCTGGTTGATGTTTCTCCATCTTGCCGAATACTCTCCTGTACCCGTTCAATATTGTCATCCGTGTGCACCGTTCGTCGTCTGCCGGCACTAGGAAGGTTCCTTACTGCCCCTTGTTCTCGAAAATTTGCAACCAGACGGTTTATTGTTGACTCTGAGGGTCCAACCCGTACATTAAAATAACGACGATATGCACGCTGAGTCAAAACAATGGATCGTTGACTTGAGAAATAAAGTTCAACGATTTTGGCACGTTGTTCAATTGTGTACTGTTCCATTTTAAATTCCCCAAGTCTTCTTTACAAAATACTGAAAACAAAAAAAAATTATAATGAAAAAGTTATAAGGAATTAAAACCCCTTCGGTCATTTTGGGCCAGCCTGTATTTTTATGTCGTCAGCATTTATAAATTTGCATTTTAACATATCATTCATCAAATTTCAAAACAAGTAATAATCAGAGGGCGCCGAATCTAGCGAAATGGGTGGATATTTCAACAGCGTCCAACCCAGCTGAGTGATCTCTTCGAGTGTAAAATTTGCTTTATGGCCTGGACAATTGTCTTATAGAAATTTGACTTCACGACGCTTCCTATCTCGAATCTTAGCATTGACCACATCAAGAAGGTTTATGTAGTATGTTCTTTAGATGGATTTACCCGAGTTGAGATAGTCAATATGTACGATCCCATCTTTATTCCAGAACACAGTGGCCAAGGTTTTTTTCAATGTCATTTTGGTTCGCTCGACTTCTGGCGGTGACTGCCCAGAAAGCTGCCATTCGGAAGCTGAATTTCGGATCTGTGGTGATTCATAGTAGATCGAAATCTCATGAACAGTTAGCAGATTGTCCAATAAATGATCCAATTTGGAACCATACTCGTCTAAAATCGATTGCTCATCAAATCGTTTCATCTTTTGCTCATTAGACAGCAACTTGGGCACCCACTTGCCACGACCTTTCTGAACTGAAGACGCGTTTATATGATGTGTTGGCATCCCTTTGACTCGCCGAGTTCAGCAGAAAGTAGGGCCAGTGATATTTTCAGACAATCGGTGATAACAATCTCGGATTACCGGATTTAGAGCTCGTCCTTCTTTCGGCTGCGCGGCGGTTTCTGTATCATCTTGTTTGAAATAATGATACCATTTGTAAATAGTGTTGCGATGTGGGCATTCACTGCAATATCCAGTATTTAGCTTGCATGTCGTTTCCACTAGGTTATCGCCTAGTTTAACGCAGAACTGAATATTAACACGAATTTTTTAGGAACTGTCCTAACTTCCAAGCTCCTGCACAAAATCACAAATAAAGTAAACACAGCTATTCAAGGGAACTGTCACTTAGTTCAAATTTCTTTCGCAGAGGCTCTGCATCCGGACTTGTCATTCAACCTAATATTTTTGTTAATTAAAGTATATGGGTGCGGCAAAAATAACTAAGCGATTTTAAATCGTAACAACCACCGAACGCTGCACAAAACGTCAGTCGTATTGTGACAGTTGTACTTGTAAGACTTAAGGTATTCATTATGCAGCGTTACACAAACCAAGAGCGAATAGAACTAGTTCAGTTGTATTTCGAAAGTAATTCAAGTGTTGTGTGTGTGCAAAGAAAATTTAGAACAAAATATCGTAATCGTCCTGCTCCAAATTCAAACACCATTTGCAATATTATATCAAAATTTTCCATTTCTGGTTCAGTGGGGGATGCGTACCATATTGGTCGACCGCGCACATGTAGATTAGAAGAAAATATTGCTCGTGTACGGGACGATGTGCGTCAAAGGCCACAAACATCCTCACGGCGCCGTGCTCAGCAATTCCTTATTAGTGACCGTTCTATTCGTCGAATTTTGAAAGATGACCTTCATTTATATCCATATAAAATTCGAATAACCCAGTCGCGATGAGTCACATTTTCACTTGTGCGGATACGTAAACAAACAAAATAGCCGGTTTTGGGGTACAGAAAATCCTCGAATACTTCATCAAAAACTATTACACTCCCTTAAGGTCACTGTATGGTGCGGTGTTTACAACGCTGGGATTTTAGGACCGTATTTTTTTGAATATAATGCAGGTAATGCCGTTACTGTTAATGCCGATCGATACCGTGAGATGCTACGTAATTTTCTTGGACCGCAGTTGGAAGAACTAAATCTGAGAAACATGTGGTTTCAACAGGATGGTGCCACATCGCATACAAGTCGAGAAACCATCAACCTTTTACAAACGATGTTTCCGGACCACCTTATTTCACGTGCTGGCAATATCGACTGGCCACCAAGGTCGCCTGACTTGACTGCCCCAGATTGTTTCCTCTGGGGCTATCTAAAGGACAATGTTTACAAAGGCAAGCCGGAAACGATGGAAGATTTGAAAAGGGAAATTCGTCAAAAAATTGCAGACATAACACCTGAGCTATTGGATACAGTTATGATAAATGTGATTAAAAGAGCTGAATATTGTCGAGATAATCACGGAACTCATTTAAAGAACATAATTTTCAAATAGTCAGTAATAATTTACCTAAAGCCTCTACTAAAAGTAGGAATTAACTATTTATAAAATATTGTATTATTTGTCATAAATAGATAGGAATTAAATCGCTTAGTTATTTTTGCCGCACCCTTTATAACTCAACGCTCACCGTTTTTCAAGCTATCGAATATGAGTTAATATTAATACTCGTAATGTCCTGAGATATTTGCTTAAAGAAGAAGGTTACCACAAAATTCTGTTTGGAACTATGTGATTACTACAGTTTATATGCAAGGTATTTAATGAATTTCTTAAATTATTCGTCTAAAGCTTACAGATCTTCAGCAAGTTGTAATTCTTCATCCTCTAAATTCTTGGTTTGCGTGCATAAAGTCAAGTCATCTGCATATAGAAATGTTCGTGATTTTCTGGGTGAAAGATCGTTGGTTATAAGAGACAGAACCGAGACTTGACGAAGGCCAATCTTCAAGGTTTTTCCACTACTGGTTCGATTGTTTAGGCAGACTGCTATTCGGCGATCCCTCAGCGTATTCTGGATAAGTTTGCTTAATTTAGCACGAAGGATGATTTTTTGAAATTTAAAAATCATTCCATTCTTCCAGACTATTTCATAGACACTGGAGACGTAGACAAAGAACTGCGATTGTTATTAACGATGTTATAGTCACTATGTTTAATTGTAATCTAGTTTCAGACTATCTATTGATAAAATCAACTAACACAATTGCATTGTAATTCGGGTATTATTTGACAGAAGAGATAATTTCTTAAACTGTTTAATTGTTTAAAGGAAAAATTAATTAAATTATATCCTAATAAGCCTTTGGTGCCCATAATAGGTAAGATTTATGTTATAATTTCATCATACCGGGTGCGGTAATAGTGTGTCGGCGGAGCTTAGCATGAAAACTAATAAAGTTGTAGCAATTAAATTTTACGTACACATGTAGTATGCTGCAGTGCATTTTCTATTTTTATTTATATATTTACAGTTTGTTTCAAATTTCCGCAACCACTTTCAATTTTTTTTTTAAATAGATTGCTATACTTTCTTGTTATTATGATGATAGCCACCTAAATTATCTTTGCAATGATATATGATAACGTGCACTTACAACTGTTAGTTTTGGTTTTATTGCAAATTTTGTTAAAATCTTGACAGTTGCAGCGTGTAACATTTTAAGTTTTAGCCTGAAAATGGGTGCAGTGCCTCATGTAACTCTTTTGTTACCAACTTACGGACTAACACGTTATATGTTTTGAGGGTAAACAACGTGACAACATATACAGGGTGTTAAAATATCTCGTACCAAAGTTATCGAAGTTTAAAGGCTATTTTCTCTTTTTCTAAAAATTGAACCTATAATTTTTTTATTAGTCAGCAAATTTCTTGTAAAATTGCCGTTAAAATGGTACCAATAAGATAGTACTTATTTCTAGTATTTTCGAAGTTATAACAAATTAATGGGATATACCTATGTTTATAATATTCAATATGCGGTGCTGCATTATAATAGTTGGTCATGAAATGATATTAAGCAAAAATTGCTGTGTAACCAAACTTCAAATATCTACTTAAAATTTCCGTATAAAGTGTTTTTCTGTAGTTCTTCTTTGCTGTAATCGAGTTTAATTGTTATAATTTAAGTTCGGCTAGTTAATTATTAATTTCCGCTTGTTCGTTATTAGTTGTTATCTTGTTGTCAGTTAGTTATGTTGTCAGTTATATATCGTTTTGTCGTTATTTTTTATTTACATGCCGTAATAATTTATAGTTGTGTTTCTTTAGAATGAATTTTTCGAAAGAGGAGCTAATAGACATGGTATTTGTTCTTGGCGCTAGCAATAGAAATCCACTTTTAGCATCAAGAACATATGCTATAGAGTATCCTCGCCGAAGAGCACCAGATATTAAGACGTTTGAAAATTTGTTGACAAGGTTTCTTCGGACGGGTTCAGTGAATTACGTCAAACATGAAAAAACTAAGACTATGTTACAGACGATAATGAAGTGACAGTCGTCCAGTCCGTTGTGGAAAATCTGAGCGTATCTACAAGGATAATTTCGAAACAACACGGGATAGAAGCCCACTGCTGTAAGAAGAATTTAAAAAAAAACATAAATTTCACCCTTTCAAAATTCAAAATCATCAAGGCTTATTATAAACGGATTTTGAAAGGAGACTTGTTTACTGTGAATGGCTACTTTTCCAATTACGACAAGATCTAACTTTTTAAGATCATGTGTTTTTCACAGATGAAGCAACATTTGCTTAATGTGGAATAACAAACAGAAAAAATTCTCGTTATTATGAGACTAGGAACCCTCATTTTGTGCAACCCATTTTATACCAACAAAAATGGAGTGTTAGCACCTGGGAAGGCATCATAGGAAACACTATTATAGGTCCATTCTTTTTTAATACTATTTTAAATTGTGAAATCTACACAAATTTCCTACAAAATAATTTACCATTCCTGTTAGAAGGCCTACCAGATAACGTCATTATGAGATTGTGGTACCAACATGATGGTGCACCTGCACATTACGGTGCTGCTGCAAAAGCACATTTAGATAGGGTATTCACCAATAGGTGGATTAGGAGAGGAAGCTTTATAAGCTGGCCACCGCGATCACCTGATCTAACCCCTTGTGATTTCTTTCTGTGGCCTACTGTACAAAATATAGTTTACGAAACGCCTCCTACAACGGCAGAGAACATGCAGCAACGAATCAGAAACGCTTTTCTTCTATTAAGTGAAAACAACATGGCTCAAAAGGTAAGTCTGTCGATGCAGAGGTAATTAAGAGCATGTGTAGAGAAGAATGGACATATATTTGAACACATCTTGAATTAATTGTTTTACTATGGAAAAATTACAAAATGTAATTCTAAAACTAATAATAAAGAATTACAAAACAGGTGTTTGCAAAAGTTACTTTATTTGATATAATTTCATGGCCATACAACTTTTAGATGCACCGCATATTGAATATTATAAACATAGGTATATCCCATTAAAGGGTTATAACTTCGAAAATACTAGAAATAAGTATGTACTATGTTATTGGTACGATTTTAACGACAATTTTAAAACAATTTGCTGACTAATAAAAAAATTATTGGTTCAATTTAAAAAAAAGAGAAAATAGCCTTTAAACTTGGATAACTTTGGCACGACATATTTAACACCCTTTATATGTTGTCACGTTGTTCGCCCTCAAAACATATAACGTGTTAGTCCATAAATTGGTAACAAAAGAGTTACGTGAGGCACTGCATCCATTTTCAGGCTGAGACTTCAAATGTTAGTCGCTGCAACTGTCAAGATTTTAACAAAATTTGCAATAAAACCAAAACTAACAGTTGTAAGTGCACATTGTCATATATCATTGCAAAGATAATTTAGGTGGTTATTATTATAATAACAAGAAAATATAGCAATCTATTTAAAAAAGAAATTGAAAGTGGTTATAGAAATTTGGAACACCCTGCAAATATATAAATAAAAATACAAAGTGCACTGTAACATACTATATGTGTGCGTAAAAGTTCATTGCTACAACTTTATTAGTTTTCATGCTAAGCTCCGCCGACACACTATTGCCGCACCCGGTATATTGGTATGCATGTAGATAGGCATTATAATATGAAGGAAATAGAATGTAAATTTGATAATAAATTTAAATTAAAGTCAATTGAAGTTAATTTTAAAACTTGCACTTTAAAAAAGGAAAAGAATATTAAATTATAGATGTAAAATTTTTTTAATTATTATAAATTAAGTATAACTTTCAAATATGTAATATGGCTTACAAAACAACCACAAACACCAATAGTTTCATGAGGGTCTATATATAATATTGTTAGAAACATTCAAGGAAGCTTAGCAAAGTGACGACAAAGATCTTAATATAATTTGTAAGATCTAATTAATTTCCCTTGAACTTGTCCGAAACATATTACAGGAAATTTGTAAATATATTACAGAAGCCTTTTGGTATTTCAAACACAGCTGACGTAGTTTCTGACACAGTAGACGACAAATTAATTGAAATTTGTTTCTGTGCAGTAACCATACATACGAATACATGTATATTCCGCATCATGCAATCAAAATAAATTACATTTGGTCCGGTGAAAAGTTAAATATTTTTTAAATTTATTTTTCGAAATGTTTTTTGTCATATAGCAGCTTAGTAAATTTGCTATTTGAATCTAATATTTTTCTATCAAAATTATAAATTCCTTCGGTACTATTTACTTTCAAAAAGAGTGATCAAACCTCACCATCACCAATCAATGATTACTGGCTTATAATTATTTTACTTGTGTTGTTGTTACCTTCACCTGTTTCAAGATTTAAAGGTCTTTTTAACTTATCATCATCCAGGACTAGTGTCTGTACCTTAATTTATAACGTTGTTTTTGTATAAGTATGTCTATAGATTTATCTAAAGCTTTGAACGCAAAACGCAATTGTATTACTACGTTAAACTTGAAAGATATGATATAAAGAAATTCTGTCTTGAATAACTAAAGTCAAATTTCTCCAGTACTAGGGAAAAAGGTATCATTTATTGCAGAATGCCTGGGAGTAGCAATATATGTAATAAAGGTGTCCTTCAGGGCTTCATTTTAAGTCAAACATTGTTCCCTACTTTTTATTATTAATGTTTATTTAAACATTTCGACACATGTTTAAATGAAACTGATAATTTGACAACATTTTATGGAGACGATATCATCCTAGGTTACGGTTTGTGAATTTTTTCCAATAAATCTGTCTAATATAGTCCAATGAATACTAACAAACTACAATACATGGCTTTTTTTATATTTTTAAGAGATACACGATTGTTAACTTTGATTTACCTTGGTCGACAGAAGAGTTGATTAACTGTTTTATGTTTCTAGATGTCAGTGTGTGAAGATAGAATGCGGTCAGTGAGCTGCAAGCGTTGATCAAACAAAACACCCAGATCTTTAATTTTGTGATTGTCGTGAGGTATTGAAGTGATCAAGTGAATAGGTATATATTAGAGGGTTCGCCTTTGTAGTGTCACGCACATTTTTTTATACTGATCCTTATCTTCTTATCGTTACACCATTGGTAGATAGTGTTTAAATCATTTTGCAGAGCTTCGCAATTAGATGTAGAAGATATTTTCCGGTAGACTTTTAAGTAGTCAGCGTAGGCAAGGACACGGCAGTTAAGCGACAACAGAAGATCATTAATATAGACATTAAATAATAGCGAACTCAGATTCGAGCCCTGAGGGACACTGGAAGAAGCAGTGAAAATAAAGGAATAACAGCCATTACATAACATTAGCGATTATAAAGATAGCAAGTTATTAGGTCTGTTAAGGATGAAGTAAAGCCAAATAGACTTAGTTTGGACAATAATATGATATGGTCAATAGTGTCGAAGGCCTTGGCGAAATCGGTATAAACAACAGCGACTTAATCTTTTGAGTCAATAGAGGAACTGATATACTGAGTAATTTCAGTCAAATTAGTTAAAATTGACCTTGCAGACATAAAACCATACTGCTGCCGAGATAAAACATCGAATAGATTTATATAGTTTATCATAAAGCAAATGCTCAAAGATTTTAGAGCAGCCGGACAAAATAGGAATTGATCTGTAGTTTGCAATATCATTTTTGCTACTTTTTTATATATAGGTGTTATTCTGCTTAACTTCCAAACTTCCGGAAACGTAGATGTGCGGAAGGCAAGGTTAAAGATAGCGCATAACGGATGACAGAGAATGGAAGCGTAGTCCTTGATTATAAAGTTAGGTAGTCCATCATGACCAGATGCATAGTCTGCCTTGAGGTGGTTAATGGCTGTTAGTGTATCACTCTGTGAAAAGCTTCCAATGTGAAAGCTGTTCAGACTTTCCTGGAGAGCCGGCGAGAATGAAAATAGATTAATAAGGACTTCATATTTAATTTTTTTATTTACATTCACTTGATATATGTGGTACTTACGAGGGATACCTGTTATATTTTTAAATTGGACCACTAGATGGTGCTTTTGACATATGTAATCGCTATATTATTAAAGTTTAACATTTGTCAATGAGAAATCCGCGATAGCTTAGAAATTTAGTCTGTAGTTTGTTGACAGTGACAGTTTTAAGAAAGTGAGTTTGTAAAATAATGGAGATTACTTGTGGTGGTTTCAGTTGGATGATTTTTTACGATTATAAAAAAGGCCTAACTCCACAAGTATGCATTATATCGCTTCGGTTAACTTTTGGAATGAAGCACCATCAGAGAAGACAGTTTAAAATTGGTTTGCTGAATTTAGTCATGGTCGTGACTCAGTGAGTGATGAATCACGTAAAGGTCGACCAAAAACTGTTGTGATTCCAAAAAAAATCCATGCTCTGCGGAAAATGATAGAGCACGATCGACATGTGACTTACAGTGAGGTAGAGGCATCTCTCCCTCATATCGCAGACTGCAATTCATTCGATTTTACATGAACATTTATTTGTAGAAAAAATACGTTCTAGATGGATTCCACATAACTTTACCGAAGCACAGAAAGCAGCTCGTGTCAATTGGTGTAAAGAGATGCGCAAAAAATTCGACGTATAAACCGCAACATCCGTATACAACATCGTCACAGGTGACGAAACATGGATATATGCGTATGAGCCGGAAACGAAGCCACAATCTACTGTGTGGGTGTTCCAAGACGATGCGAACCCCACAAAAGTTGTTCGTGCAAGGAGCACTTCCAAGTAAATGATCGCTTGTTTCTTCGGCTGTACAGGACACATCGCAACAATTCCTTTAGAAGATCGAAAAACTGTTAGTGCTGAAAGGTATTTGTTTGCCAAAAGTTATAGACGAAATCAGAAAGGAATTATTCTTTATCACGACAATGCGAGTTCCCATATAGAACGTCTAACAGTTGACTATTTGAATGAGAAAAGTGTTGAAATAATGTCTCATTGTCCATATTCACGAATGATTTCTTTTTATTCCCAACTGTGAAACAAAAAATGCGTGGACAGCGACTTTCAACACCTCAAAAAGCAGTCGAAGCCTTTGAAAACCATGTTTCTGAGATACAACTTTCAGAGTGAAAAAAATGTTTTGAAAACTGGTTCGTACATGCAAAAGTGTATGGGCCATAAAGGCGAATATTTTTAAAAACAATAAAATAGTTTGTTGGCAAAAATGTTGTTGTCTTCCCAGATTTTGTAAAAATATAACAGGTGACTCTCGTATTGGCAGATTAAGATGTAATATTATCTGACATATGACAAGCTGTGAATTATTAAAGTGGCCAGATGATTAAATGTGAAATTTATATATGAATATTTGCGTCTCCGATCTTAACGGATGAATAGAAGTCACGTTGGTTAAATTTCTAATCGGTTTTTCTTCAAATATGCATGTGTTTCTAACAGATCTAATGAAATTTGTTACTTTCAATCTATACTGGGGCTTTTGTCCGATCTTCAGCGAATAATTCCTCAAATATTTACTTAACAGGAACAGTCAGCCAACAATCCTCTTTTAAAGTGTTTGGTAGATATTTTCCTAAAAATTACACTCGTCTTATCAGTGTCCCCGTTTTAACAGTACAGCCTATGGTCTCATTGTGCTGAACTATCTTAGCTTACAGCATCCGTTCAGCAATAGTTTGTTCCCAAAAATTTTGTTTTCTTCCCAGATTTTGTAAAAATATGAAAGGTATTTACAGAATTCCCCAAAAATTCTAAAATAATTTCTAAGAATAACAACGCTCAAATGATCCCTTTTTATTTTATACATAAAATAATGTGATGAACATCACTGGTTATACAATAAAACATTTGTATATTTGTATTTTAAAATAACAGTTATCTATATTTTAAATTCAATGAATTTTTTATGAATTTAAATACATTAATTATCTTTTAATTTGGTACAGTTTTTATTCAAGCAGGAACGTAAGAAGCAAAATTTAAAGAAAGGACCGACAGATTTTAAAATTGACACGATATTTAATGCAAAATTACCTTATTTACCTTACCGATCAACTTGAATAAGTTACTTTTTGACTGGCAGTTTTGAGAATACACTTTCTAATGATTACAATCGTAGTTTGGAATACAATTTGCAAGATATTAAAATGTTGATAGCACTTGCTATATTATAATTTGATAATAAAATCTTCTAATATTCCGGGAAGGATATACAGGTGAATCTAGCCCAGTAGATTACAAAATCAATTAACAACATACCTGTATATATTCCGGTAACAGTAAAGAACAGAAGAATCCACATTGCCATATCTGTAAATGTGTAATTTACTTTTTTTTTCCACAAAACTCTACGACACATCACATTTTTTTAAGATCTTTAAAAGTGTTCACACTGATAAAGTACTTGAAAATATTCGGAAAACATGATATTTCAAAACAAACTTTTCGTTTCCGCCTGATAAACCGAATCGCACTACCTTTCAAAATTATAAAAGCGTTTATATTTTTATTATTACATCGCCTATCGTTTAGTATCGATTAGATTGTCTGGACTTTAATAGATTATTTTTTAATTTTTTTTTTTACAGTCACGCGCTTTTCACTTTAAAAACATTTTCTAGTAGGAGTAACGCAGTCACAGTGTTGGGAATTCAAGGGAAATTCTCTAACTGCGCGCAACGCCACCCTGAAAATCGCGGAGACCCTGTAAAACTATCGAGGAGAATGCGCACTTTACTAAATCCATATACCCCCTTCGCATGGGCACTTTTCTTTCGTTTCTATCGTGAACATTTCCAAACGAAAAGTTCGAAAAGTTATTGTATAAATTATCGTTGTTTGTATTCACTTGTCGCGTTTAAATAATTAAACTTTATTAATGCACGACAAGAGAGCAAGTAAACAAATTTATAAGGAGAAAATTTTCTAGGGCTTTTTTTTACTCATCGGTGCTCTATAGGTAGCAAGAAAAGAAAGTTTCGTAATTAAGTATGTTTCTCATTAAACAGATGGTGAGACAATCGAACCACGAAATAATATATTTAATTAATTTAGTTTGGAAATTGTGGCAAACCATACAAATCCGCAATCCTACGACGGCAACTGTCTCATACTAATTAATGAAATTAGTTTAATAAATGTATGTACATATTGCTGTGTTATTCTATAAATATGAGATGAATGAATTTTCACGGAAGCATACACCT
Organism: Melolontha melolontha; assembly: GCA_935421215.2. Lineage (NCBI taxonomy): Eukaryota > Metazoa > Arthropoda > Insecta > Coleoptera > Scarabaeidae > Melolontha > Melolontha melolontha. Next base: position 3,691,939 of record OW285239.1, on the reverse strand, counting down.
ACCTAGATATGTTTCATATCTTTTTACTTATGCCAGGAATTAAATTTGATTCTGTTCTACTATGCTTAGCGTTCACAAAGTAAATGTTTAAAAGAAATGATACAGCAATTTTTGATAACTATTTAAATTGATTTATTAGTAAACAAATTATTTTCACAACACATTTATGCTTAAATAATTCGAACTCCTTAATATTATCTTAACTTGATATATTGATAAATTCTTGGAATTTTCGTCTTTTATATTAAATATTTTCAAATTAGTATGTTATTTTTGCGAAGTAAATGTGAATGTAAACATTGCTACATTGCTGTCTACAAATTACAACGCAAATTATACGAAACTTTATTTGAGAAATTTTCGTCCACGCTGGGACTTGAGCCGAAGTCTACGATTTACCGGACCGTCGCTCTAATCAACTGAGACCAAAAAGACTTGACTCCAAGGTCCCTTGGTATCAAGTCTTTTTGGAAACGCCTTATAAACCACCGATGTTAATAATTGGATGTCAGTTTAAAAGTATCAAACTGACATCTAATTATTAACATTATATATATATATATATATATATATATATATATATATATATATATATATATATGGTAAACCTAATCAGTAGGCGACTAAAGGTCTGTATATTACTTCAAAATATATGTATTTAAAAAACTCTACATGTTTCGGCTGTATACGCCTTTTTCAAGAGAATACAAAATATGAATGACAGGATATAAATGTCAAGTAATTAAGTTGCTATGGTTTAAATTATTCAAAGATACATTCTAGTAATAATAATAAATCATGCCTTAGTATTCGTTTTGAGCGAATGCCGACAACTTTGTATCTTAAGTCGCTCCACGGGCGCATACGTAATAATAACTCATGTCTTGCTTTTCCCTGCCTATCCCTGTTTTCTGTTTTTTGCTGATGTGGTCCTCTACTGGGTTGCAGCCTAGCATATGCGCTACAAAACTCTAGGGGGGTCTGCCCGTTGGGCAGTCAGGTGCCATTCCGCCTTTCCAGCAAGAGTGAGGAACCATGCTACGCGGCGTTATCTCGTCGCCGCGCAATGCACACACCACTAGGACCGGTCCTGGGCGACAACCTGGCTAGGTTGCCGTTAACAGCACACACACGTTCGACGTGTGTGCTATGCCCCCGCTTCGGCGGAAAACGTTAAGATGGCATAAGTGTGACCATCGTCGACCGAGGTAGCCACTAAGAGTGTTCCCTTAGTTGCGATGAGCAACCCCGTACAGGGTGCGCTTCGCCTGTCTGCGCCTTGCCTCGTTGGGGCGGGGGTCAGACCGTCGAAGTACTGCACGGAATTGTAAAGAAGTTGTCGTGAAAGGGTTGGCGGCCCTACGCAACGGCTGGTTATCCGACCTCTCTAAATTCATGCGACCGATCACTAAACACACGCACGAACGCACCGACATACAAAACCCTACACTTATGCTCTCACACAAAACCACACACCCATAGAGAGACGCAAGCTGCCAGCAGCAACCAACACACAAGTTCATACCCAGAAGGAGACACAAATTGCTAGCAGCGAACAACACATATTTTCACACCTTGTTATCTATTTTTTGGAATACTAAGGCATGATTTATTATTATTACTAGAATGTATCTTTGAATAATTTAAACCATAGCAACTTAATTACTTGACATTTATATCCTGTCATTCATATTTTGTATTCTCTTGAAAAAGGCGTATACAGCCGAAACATGTAGAGTTTTTTAAATACATATATTTTGAAGTAATATACAGACCTTTAGTCGCCTACTGATTAGGTTTACCATATCATACCAAGGTCACGAAGTTATTATATATATATATATATATATATATATATATATATATATATATATATTTATATAATAATCTATTTCTTAGCCGTACAGCCGTCCTTGGATGGTAGTCGAACCCACGACCTTTAGTTCTCTAGATTAACGCTCTAACAAACTACGCCACCAAGGCTCTTGTGTTCGAGTGTTAGAAATGCCTTAAATTACATATTAAGGAACAGATATTAATATTCATGTCGTCGATGGAATTTTGCTAAATTTCATCCATAAGTTATTTGATAATAATCTATTTCTTAGCCGTAAAACTAATATATATCGTTTGATAAATCTTGGAAATGCGGCTTTATATTAAATATTTAATTAGGATGTTATTTCGCGAAGTAATGTGAAAATGTAAATATTGCTATCGACGAAATTTTTCAACAAATTAACGTTATAATTTGTAGATAGCAATATTTACATTTTCACATTACTTCGCGAAATAATATCCTAATTAAATATTTAATATACAGCCGAATTTACAAGATTTATCAAATGATATACATATATATATATATGGTAAACCTAATCAGTAGGCGATTAAAGGTCTGTATATTACTTCAAAATATATGTATTTAAAAAAACTCTACATGTTTCGGCTGTATACGCCTTTTTCAAGAGAATACAAAATATAATACAATATATTTTGTATTCTCTTGAAAAAGGCGTATACAGCCGAAACATGTAGAGTTTTTTTAAATACATATATTTTGAAGTAATATACAGACCTTTAATCGCCTACTGATTAGGTTTACCATATCATACCAAGGTCACGAAGTTATTATATATATATATATATATATATATATATATATATATATATATAAGATTAAGATAATCGGCGATTTAAGGTCTATTTTACTTTAATATGTATATATTTAAAATAATCTCTTACATGTTTCGGCAATTATTGCCTTTTTTAAAGAATTCAAAATTATAAATGGCAGTATATTAATGTTATATTTATGTGTGAAGTTGCCATGGATAAAAATTGCATTATTCAAAAATACATTAACGCTTAATAATAAAAATTCATGCCTTAGCATTCCCTAACAGCTTGTCGCCATTTGCAGGTGGCATTGGAAAGCCACGAGTTATTATTATGTCTGCGCCCATGGAGTGACTTAAGATGTTCAGCTGTCGGCATTCACCGAGAACGAGAAGGAAAACCACGAAAACCTACTCGGACAGCCTAGTCCCGGATCAAAACTCGGGACTGCCAGGATGTTCCCTGTTTGAATTCGATGTTTAACATATGATAGATAGTTATATAAAACAATTGTATATATTCATGATGGTAAATTGCAGATCGTTACTTTATATTACTAAGTTATAATATATACTGCTTAGATTTTTGTCACTTCATTTGTTAATTGAATTTTTTTCTTGTTTGATATTAATCATTTCCCTTTTCATTGTGTGTGTTCTTTATCGATAATCTGTGTGTATTCAAAATCCAAATGGTGATCGCGTTGTAGTTTGTGTGTAAATAAAGCAGTTTTGTCTGTTTTGGGGTATTTATGGGTTTGTAAATATTATTTAGTTTCGCCTATGTAGTAACTATCGCAATCGCGACATGGTAATTTATACCATATGAGCAAAAATTATTTAGATAACGGATGGCCATGGTTGGGAGAATGACTGCCTTTGATAAGATCAGTTTGTTATTGCCAATTAAATGTTAGTTTTGATTTGAAGTAACTCTGATTATTTTGGCTGTTAGCTAAAAAAACTGGCATTTAAATCATGTCGAATAAAACTTCAAATCGAAACTGACATGTCAAATAAAAATTCAAATCGAAACTGACATCCAACCAACATTTAGAACCAACAACAGGCTGAACCTATCAAAGACAGTGATCCTTCCAACCATGGACATCTTTTATTTAAATAATTTTCGCTCATATGGTAGATGATATATGTTTCTCGATTTTTTTCTATTTTAGGCTTTAGTAAAGAAAATAGATGTTTATTAGTATTGCTAAGTTTATATGTTGTAGCTATATCATATTTTTTTAAAGTATATTTTATTTTATCTGATAACTGTGGAACATATGGAATCGTGATATATGTTGTTTCATTGTTTAAATTGCTATTGGTGTCTGCAGTGTTCTAAATTTTGTGGATTCCTTTTTTAATTGTTTGTTCTATAAGTTGTGGTGGATACTTATTATCTGTTCAAATCGTTTTAATTTTCACGACGTTATCTTTTCTGTATATGTGATAGTTTTACTGCTCTATCACTCAGATTATTTATAATCATTTTATTGAAGACTGTAGGTGCATTTGAATGGTAATTCATATATCGAAAAGAAGTTGTTAGTTTGTTGTACCAATTTGTATAAATAGTACCTTGTCTATCATAGATTAATGAAATATCAAGAAAATTAATACTATTATTAATTTCTTCTTCAATTGTGAATTTTAATTTGCTGTGAAAGTTGTTGAATTTATTTAAAAGATTGTCTATTTTATTAATCTTATAAATAAAATGGACTTCAACCCCATTTTCCTTAAAAGATATGTAGACGCCATCATAACATGTATGTATTAAGGTATTTTAGGTGCCTCTAAATTGAAAGATAGTTTTGCAATGAAAAGAGGTCGTATGCTAGAGAAAACTGTTATACATGTAGTATCAAAGCAAATAAAAATAGCATTTCAACCATGTTGATTAATACTAAATAAGCAATCTCCATTTCTTGGTTTCTCCCCAGATGCAGTATCAGAAGAGTATGTTATTGAATTTAGATGTTCTTCTTCTGTAAATAGTTTTAACAAATATATTAGAAAAATTAACAAAGTTACAGCAATATATTTAGCACAGCTTCAGTTGCAAATGTTTTGCAAAAAGAAATTAAAAGCAATATTTTGTGTAGCGCACCATGATTTCGAAGAAACTGTAATTTATGTACATTTTGACAAAGAATATTACATTGATACGGTTAGGAAAATTTCAGACTTTTGGAAGAAGTGTATCTTTCATGTTTTGATAAAATAAAATGCTTTATACCGGACTTTTTTGTAAAGTAATTGATGTAATAGATGCCTTTTTTCTAGTTTGTACATGTTCTCAAATAAATGTATGCATCCTATTAAGAAGAAATTAGTATTTCATAAATATATATAAGACCTTTGTTGTTGAACATTGTACAAATTTTGAGAAGTACGAATGTGTTAACTTGTGTGTACTTAACAGGTGTCGATGTTAACGATATAACATTGTTATATCGTTAACATACAAAACAGCTTCGTATGCCAAGGGTTCGATAATCTCGTGCGAAAAGTCAGCTGTTAAAAACTTATACTTGCATGTAAGCTGCGTGCTGTGAGGGACATTTCACGGCCAATTTGGTAACTATCTATCTTTAATCGAATACTTAGATGTGAATAATATCGGACATGTGGCAACTATGATCGTTACATGTACACATGTAACGATCGACAACTAACTAAATCGGGGGCATAATCGTTTTGATACTTAAAATCGACCGACTATAGCATAAATAGTATGGTTACCTACCATTTATGTTATAGTTGGTTACTCTACTTTAAAGGCAGGGACGGGACAAATATTAAAAAAAAAAAATTTTTCTCGCGTATGAAAAGATACTTTAGTTTTATATTCTACAGAATTACGCCTTTCCATTTATTACACGTTGTTTCTTTCATTCAAAGACATCCTGTATACGATCTGTTCTAACTACGTATTAGATTCATTCGTTTTTCTTTACTTGTTTGTTGTTGTAAAATACCACAACAATATGTAATGTAAATTGAGCAAACTTCTATAAAATTATTCAAACTTAATGGAATAGACAGACAACACATATTAAATCAAGAGCAACAAATTTAATTCACGACCTTTGTATCTTCATACTGTAAAATTAAGGAAAGATTCACCAGTGTTTACCGATTTGTCATGATATTATTGCAGTTTAAATCAAGCAGGTAACTGCAAAGTCAAATTAAAGTCAATCTTTTTTAATAAATCATGAATCCAGAAACGGGAATTGCAGGAATCAAGATCCATACTTGACAGGATTTGTGTTTTCGAAGCATGTTTAATTTACATAACTTATTCATGAAATTAGATGTAAATGTTTACGTAAATAGTTAAAATGTAATGGTAAATCTTTCTATTTTAAAATAATACTGGAATAACGGCAAATACGAGGAGAAATTTTCATATTGTCTACCTAGCTCTGACTGATAGGCGTTATTAGAAAAGCTATATTTTAAAATATAAATTCACTTTATTAATATGTGATCGTAAAATGACAATTGTTTCGCCAACACAGTGGCTTCGTCAGATACGTATTAGATTAAGTTATAAAAAGTTTGTAACTTGCTCCAGTAAGCTGCACCCAACGGAAACTGTACTTGTGTCTCGACTATAGTCTTCACTATAGCGGACATACTTGTCATGAAGACGGCAATGGTTACTTTGACGTTAGTATCTTTCGTGACTTGATTGTATGTGGCAGGGGGGAAGGAATCGCAGAGAAAATATTTTGTGAAGGATAAGGGAAACAGGGATTCGTGAAGTAAGGTCTACAAAATAACGGCCGGAAGAACTAAATTCAAACAAGTAATAACAACGATTAAATTGGATGAATATTGAAGATATTCACAATCGTGGTCAGAGATCATTGAAAAAATATTAGAAAATTTAATTCCAGAAGACACAATCGCGGATCAAGCTGCTGCCAATATATTTATGTACGAAAATGTCAGCTGGTAAAAATTTAATTTTTATTTTGTATGTAAGTAAATTATTAAAAATTAGAATGTGTGCTCTACGGGTCTTTTTACGCCTACAACTTTCATCAGATGGTAACAATGTACCTGCTTCACAAGTCATATCGAATGTACACATGTACACATGTAACGATCGAACCTAACTAAATAGGTGGCACAATTGTTGCGCTACTTAACGCTGCTCCTACTCTTTATACTATAATCACTCTTGAAATGCATGCTCGCGAAAATCAGATAGCATAGACTCCAACCTTTAGATGTTGTTTTTTTCAAACCTTTACAAAGTTACTATGTATAGGAACAAAATTGATATATAACGTTATAACGTTGTAGAGCTATTAGCAACACCCTATGGGAAGGTAACAAGAGTTGGCACAGCTGAGAGTAGTTTTAAAGGTGCTGGAATATGGCCTGGAAACAGAAATAAATTTGCTGATAATCTTTTTAGGGTTTCTAGTGCGATGGGAACCAAACCTCTGGAAGATGAGACTTCAGTAGCATCTGCTAAAAATTTTCGAACGCCTATAAAACAGAATATCACCCTTCCAGAAGACATAACTCCCAATAAAGTGAACCAAACTTTACAAGAACTTATTCCGTTACCTGAAATCAGCAAAACTATTCAAAAAAAGGCAGCCTAAAGCCACCACATCAGCTATAGAACTCATGAGCACTCCATATAAAAATACTTTAGAAGAAAAGCAAAAAAATGACCCATCGGTAAAAAGAAGTCAGAAGATCATAAAAGCAAAGTACATCAGTAGAAAGAGCAAAGACCAACATATTAAAAAATAAGAACAAAACTAGGACGCCAAATCTAAAGAAAGGAAAATTACCGATGAAAAGAAAGACGACGAGTTGTTCTGAAGATTCGGAGGAGTCGTCTGCAGAAGATGCTTTATGTCTTTATTGCAATGACGGTTTTCTGAACTCAATCGAAAACGAAGGATGGGCACAGTGCCCAGGTTGTTCACAGTGAGCCCACGAAAAATGTCATTTCTTTAGATTTGGCGTCCTAGTTTTGTTCTTATTTTTTAATATGTTGGTATTTACTCTTTCTACTGATGTGCTTTGCTTTTTTGCCTATATTGTCAATAATTAGAAAGACCTGTAATCAACCGCTGCAGACAAATTAAGCCAGTTAAGATAGAAAGTTTCTTCCTACTCTTCGTATTTTCGGCACATTGATACTTCCCGCTATTACTTGTTTCTTTTCTTAGAAAGCCATTTTATTGGAAAAAAATTATTGACAACTTTTTCAATCAAAACCTCAAGAGTTTTATAATAGGGGGAAGTAAAACCCAACCAAGCACTAGGCGGAAGTAATAACAAAGTAATACCTACAGAGCAAATTTTGTTGATGCTTTGAACAATTTTATAAATATAGGTACCACAGAAATGACATCCTTTTATTATTTTATTAATTATATTTAATTATTGCTATCCTTGATATTTCGTTTAGTTAAGTTTTCCATAAAACTGTGAATTTGCTTGCAAATAATATCTATGGGATTACTTAATCGCTTATGGTAATTTTTAAGTATTTCACAGTTTGGATTCCGATTTTAGCCTGCATTAAATTTAACCACATGATTTTGAACTTGAACTTAACGCACTTTCTAAATAGTTGTTGTTGTTATATAGTTATTTACGATCGATAGATTATGTACTAAAATAGTCGACAGCTGTAATGCTGAAATGCAGTGGCGGGACAAATATTTTATAAATATCCGTCATTTTTTTAAATTTCGTTCTTGGTGGTTTCGTTTTATCCACATATGAGTATCTATTTCAGACCTATACCCAAGTGTTCGCCTAAATACGTCGTAATGTAGCCGTTTTAGGGGGCTTTCAATATTTGCCGCGCACCTAAGACCACGTTTAAATTCAGAAAATCACTTTTTTTCAATCAGAAACGAAAAGAAATAATTTTTGTAGTAGAACCTAATGATTTGTTTTATGTATATCCAGGCTAAAGCCTTAAAAAACAAAGTATTTCATAACAGCTCGAATCTCGCTTTTATCAATTTTTCACAAAATGTCCAAACTTATTTGTTTTACTTACACAACAAGATGCTAAATACACTGTGTCTAGAATTATTCTTAGCAAATACCATAGTCATTTTTAAAGTCCCTAGATATATAAACTACCGCGATTTGCCGCCATTTTGGCTCCAAATTAATCGGGAAATTAGGAAATAAAAATAACACATCGGAAACTTCAAATTTTTATTACTGTATTAAGGCTTTTATGGAGGAATTTATTATTGTAGACGACACAAAAAATAGATTAACTGTGAATATTATAATTAATAAGAATAAAACATACATACAAGTATTTATTATAATTTTTTTCTCCTTTAATTTTACATGTAATTTGTTTCTTTGATAAACACATTCGAAATTTTGTAAACACTAAAATTATAATTATAATTCATAGCAATTAAACATATAACAAGTGTTTATTTAACATTTTGTATTAAGCTACGCATTGCAACACTACGACTGCTCTTTACTTCCCTTAATTTAATATTTGATTTATCTCTTAGAGAGAAATACATTCGGCATTTTATAAATAATTTTGTTAACCGCGATAATATATTATGGCAATTAGGAACTACTATGTCTAATTTTATGTGAGTAAAACACATATTAACAAAATCGTCAACATTAATAACATTTCCTAGTATATGGTTTTCTTTTTGCCTAAACATTAATTCACATTGATAAATATATTCATAAAATGCTAAACACGGATACACTAAGATATTTTCTTTGAATTCTTTTAACTTTGTAAACATACTTATACTAGCTATAGTTTTGCAATCTTTATTAGTTATTAAATTCTGAATGCATTCGCACTTAAGGGTTTTAGATATTTTATGAATAAGTGTTCCTGCTAAATAATATAGCGAAGCTTGCAAATGTGGGTCTAAATTAGTTTGTGTTAATTGAAAAATGTAAATGGCTTCTATGTGTTTGTTATTTTGCAACCATACATCTTCGTCATCATTTTCTCTCCTTGCAGCGTTTTCCAAAATTGCTGGTTTAGGTGCTGATTGGCAATATTGAACTAAGTTTACATAGTCACTTTGAAATTAATTTGTTTTCTTCAAATTTGTTTGATACTGGGAAATAGAGACCAGCCTCAATGATTTTTTAAAATCTCTAGCTTCTGGTGTAGATTGACGATTTCTAATCAAAGAGAATACATTCTCAAACGAATCTTGTGTTAACCTACTCAGCAATATGTATTTAAAACCATAATTTTCTAAATATTCTCTTTGAAAATCCCTAGCAGTTTCTGTTGCTAATAATAGTCCAGTTTGATATGGCTTCCATACATTACTTACAGTAATATTTCTTATAATATCGATGAAGTAAGATAGAAAAGATAATACAGACATGTACTCTTCTACATCATTTTTAGAAAGAGCATATTTATAAAAGCGACCAGTCATATATTTGAACCATTTGTGCATAAGTTTTAGAAACCATGCTGTTGTTTCATGTTCCCTGCCAATTATATTCTGGTTTATGTAATGTGATATTGCTGCAGCAATATCTGAACTTAATAATGTTGAACTCAAGTAAACAATCATTTTTTCAAAATGTGATGGATGTAGTACATTTTCTTTTAATTTTGGACAAAGTTTCAAAGTATCCATTTGATCTAGTTTATAAACTTGTTGTATGGCTTCCATCGAAATAAAATTTGATGCAAGCTGATATTTACTTACAATTGACTCATCAAGGATCATTGTGTCCATCTGTTAATGAGGAACTAACATTTTTAAAAACATGCACTGGGTCTGGGGTAAAATATAGCTTTTCATTTGGATTATATGGATGAGGAGTGTAGTTCATTATTTTGGAGTATCTGCCAGCAGTAATATGAAATAACTTCCACATGCTACGATTCTGGGGACCCATATCTGTTATAACTGCCTTAATTATTATACCTATAGGCATTGCTTTTTTTTATAATTGTTGTTATCTTCTCTTGCATTTGAATAGCTGAGTAAGAAGATGCAGTAAACTCATAGCAAACCATTTGCTTCCACCGAGAAGATACTCCTGTTAATAAAAACACTAATGCATGAGAGGCATATTCGTCACTACTATCTCTTTCACCAGAAAGCAGCATTGTTGGACGACCAATAATAGATGCAAGGGAACTATCATATTGAAGACCTGGTTTAATTGCCATTTCATCTACTACAAGGGTTGCATGTTTTTCTTCGGCTGTAAAATTTTTAATCTTTTGAAAGTACGTATAACGAAATAAAATAATTTCAGTAATTACATACTTACTTTTGCTTCAAGAAGATGAAATATATCTTCTATAATCCCTGGTTGAAATTTGAAAGATTGCAAACGTTCTTGTAGTGTTCTGATACTGGGATATGGTAAGTTTTGTTTTCTCAATTCCTCATAACCTTTAGTGCCACAACTTAAATATAACTGTATTTCCTTATTCATAGTGTTATCAGACCAACTGAAACCTTTGTGTGCACCTAACTGTAGATATTTTAACTGATCTTCATTAAAAACCTTTTGTAAATTTTCATTTTTCTTTTCCAGTTTACATGTCAATCTTCGATTCTCTTGCTGTAGTGTCTTAATTTTCTTTTTCAGTTCTTCGATTGTATCATTTGTGTTATATTCATTTAGTGATGAAATTGGTGAGTCATTATTAGTGTCAATATAGCCATCCATATTGCTTGTATTTATATTTTCATCAGAATGTTGTTCAAGATGTTGATTATTATTTACCGCTTCAGTTGATGGAAATAACGTAGGCAATGCATTGATCCTAAGTAATTTTCGATTATCACTACGATTTTGTTCGAACTGCCCTTCACCGAAGTGCACCTAAGATATTCAAAAATGAGCAATTTCATATGACATTAAGTAGACGAAATAAACCAACCTAGCAAATAACTGATCGATGTGGTAAATTGCCTCTGTTTATAAAATGAAGCCAAATCTGTCTTCTTTTTCTTTCAGAAGGAATTCTAAATAGGCGAAAACCTTTTTCAGACCTATTTTTACACGATTTTATACAACACGAAGGCATTATATTTAAAGTTTATAATTTCAAAATAAAAATATCAAACAATGTCAAATTACTATATTTAACTGCCCGCCATTTTGGCTCCAAAATAACAAATATACAGGCTTCATGAATCGCGGTACCTTATACAGTGTGTATAAGCCAAATGGAATAAATTCATTATTTCGGTTACTGTACATATTTATAAAAAATCCCGAAACAAATCATATTTAATTTATAAATTAACATTCTTCTACGTGAAAATGCCATCCCTACCTTCAACCCCCTTCGAATGACAGGTACAACCCCCATTTTTTTAAATGGGAAGTATAGGCTTGTGATATATCGTTGTAAAGGTCTCTTTATTCTCTATTCAAAAATGTTATAATTTTCATGTTTGTTGCAACAATTAAGATAGAATAAAATAAAATCATGTTGTTATCGAAATTCGCTACAATATACTCAAAAAATAAAATTTAATGCAAAATGTAAAGAAAAATTTAAAACGCCAAAAAAAATATGAATGTCAATGAAGTAGATGTTCAAAATGTTCACCATGAACGTCTTGGCAACATCCTAATCTTAAATAAAACTGTCTTCTAACATTATTTAACATATCAGGCGTGATCGACCTAATCGCAAGCGTTATTCGTTCTCTTAAGTCATTTAAATCCAAAGGTTTAGTTTTGTACGCAATAATAATATCCCCAATAGTAATATCCCCATTAAAAAAATCAAGTAAGGTCAGATCAGGTGATCGCGCTGGCCATTCTATCGATCCTCGCCTGCCTATCCACCGATTGGGAAATATTACATCGAGGTACTGCCGGACATTGCGTTGGTAATGTGGTGGTGCTCCATCCTGCTGAAACCATATCGTATTCATTGGAACTTGGGGGTTTCCTGGATCAGGATATAAATTTGCCAAAGTTGGAATGACATCATTTTGAAGTAGTGCCAAATAACGATCGCCATTCAAATTGCCCTCAATGAAAAAGGGACTAATGATATGGTTTCCAACAATACCTGCCCAAAATTAACTTTTACTGGGTATTGTGTGTGTTCTTCCCTCATCCAGTGAGGATTTTTAGTAGAGCAGTAGCAGCAATTTTGCCGATTAGCATGACCGCTAAGAGAAAAAGTGCACTCATCAGAAAACATAACGTCTTCTAAACTGATAATATTGTTATCCAGCATGTCCATCATTCGCTCACAAAAATAAGTTCTTCTATCAAAATCGTCTTCCATAAGCTCCTGAGTAGATATCATTTTATAGGGATGCATTTTATTTTCTTTTAATATGTTTACTATCGATGTATGGCTAACATTTAATGTAGTGGATGCATGTCTACTCGATGTATGTGGGTTTTCCATAAACTCAAGCATCACATCTACTTTGATTTCATCACTCAGTGCATTGGCAGCTGGTTTTTTTATCTGCCTTACATGACCAAACTCTCGAAACTGCTTCTCTATCTTACTTATTGTTCCTTGAGCTATAGGCGGTAAATCAGGAAATTTCTCATGAAATAGGCGGGTTACTTCTTGTTGTGTTCGGGTTCTATCTCCGTAACCAATCATTTGTATGACTGTTATTTTATGCATTTCCGTTAATCTAACCATTTCCCAGAATTGTATTTTACGAAATTCAAACTAAAATTATCAAACTGTCAATTTAAATGACAACTTTTAAATACAAAACAATTTACTAAGGCGTTTTAAACAAACTGATGTTGCCACGGAAACTTTTTAAAGTATTTTTAATGGATACCATCTAAAAAGCACATTGGTATGGTTTTTACTCACTTTCTTATTATGAAGACCTAAACGGGGAGTAAGTAATGCAATGATGCCTTTGATGTATGTATTAAATCTTTATAAACGCAAATGAGCATCTACTTCATTGACATTCATATTTTTTTCTGGCGTTTTAAATTTTTCTTTACATTTTGCATTAAATTTTATTTTTTGAGTATATTGTAGCGAATTTCGATAACAACATAATTTTATTTTATTCTATCTTAATTGTTGCAACAAACATGAAAATTATATCATTTTTGAATAGAGAATAAAGAGACCTTTACAACGATATATCACAAGCCTATACTTCCCATTTAAAAAAATGGGGGTTGTACCTGTCATTCGAAGGGGGTTGAAAGTAGGGATCGCATTTTCACGTTGAAGAATGTTATTTATAAATTAAATATGACATGTTTCGGGATTTTTTATAAATATGTACAGTAACCGAAATAGTGAATTTATTCCATTTGGCTTATACACACTGTATATCTAGGGACTTTAGTCATTTTGTCATACTGGTGCCATCTCTGTGTCAGGCCGAGAACATTCTGCACACGCCCCTCCAATTTTTAAATTGAAAAAATTAAGGGCGGATTTTTTCAATTAAAAAATTCGAATAATTAGCATCGTAAAATGTAGAAAGCAATGTTTTAAATTGTTTTGTGGTATTGGTTTAGTTAGAAAATGATAATTCTTATTTCGGTTGCAATATATTAAATGCCTCGAGGTGATAAATCTAGTGCGATAGATGTAACAATGGAATTAAGAATTAAAATGAAGACGCCACATCTTAAACACGTTCGGAGACGATGTTAGAGCCTCGGGACATACAATATACATACTGAAAGCGGGCACATACATGTTGCATATAAATGACATTTCCCTTAGTCACTTTTGTTTATATATAAATAACTGAAAGTCGCAGATATTTGCATATATGTATACAAATACAGTTAGTATGTGGAAAGTTGAAACTTTCCCCATAAATTTGAATTGCAATATATCTCACCTGCATGTTATTACTGTCACCTGTCGCTTAAAAGAAAATTCTAAAAAAGTACCTACTCTCACATACGATATTTAAATTTTTTTGATTTGAAAGAGATTTGCAGTTATATGATACAAATATGAGCGAACGCAAAAGTTCAACACATCAAATAAATGCAAATTGTTGTTAGAGGGGCATTTTTTAATTAATACTGTAGATGGAAACAAAACCAAACTCCGACAAAATTTCACAACATAAAATGAGAACTAATACACATGTTTTAGATGATAAAATTGTACATTTTACACGCATATAATACTATACACACAGGGTTAGGTAAATATATGGATTCATTTGATTATTTTTGATACTGCTAGTTAGATTTTAATAAAATTTTCTACATTTAAGGTAATATAGATAGGGAATTTGAGGAGCACACTTATATCCAAATCAGACTTCTGGTTTAGGCGGAAACGATGCTAACTTTTTCATTTTAAATTATGTTTTATTTTAAATGAAACACCCAAATTTTCACGAATTCAAAAGGGCTCTGCTCTGGGAATTCAACAATAATGTTTGGCACTCTTTTGGTCAACAACGACAGAGATATTTAATTAAACCTAACGCAAATTTTATTGAGAACAAGAAAAATGAACACCAGAAATATAAACAAAATCAATATTAATTAAGAAAGATTTCAAAATGATGATTGTTCACTTCATAACAATAAGCAAGTCTGTGAACAAATTCTTGAATGACATTTGTCAAAGCCTCCTCACGAATTAATTGCACTTCCTCAATTATTCTATGCCGTAACTCGTCCAGATTATGCGATCGTCTAGTATAAACCACAGATTTTAAATGACCCCAAAGAAAAAAATTTAGGCGATTTAAATCTGGAGACCGTGAGGACTATTCAATGAATCTTCTACGACAAATCCACCGATTTGGGAATGTTTCGTTTAAAAATTTCTAAAATTGACAGCTTTCACCAGATGGAACTGTTCCAAAAAATTCTGGTGAACATCGGTTATTTTCAGGATTTATTTCAACATGTTTAGCACAAGATGCTCAATATATATATATATATATATATATATATTGAGCAGTATATACAGGGTGAGTTTTTTTTAATGTTTAGCATTGGGATCTCAGAAACTACTGGAGATAGAAAAACGCTTAAATGGGGAAAGATGCGCAGTTTTACGAGTTTGATTTAAAACTGCTTTTGTTTCTCCGATAACTTTCATGGCTTATTAGATATTCAAAGAAAACTAAATTTTACGATTTTCTTTAAACATGCTTAGCATCGTTAATAGTAATTTTAGAGAAAAAGTGTTCAGACAAAAGTTTTAGATAATTTTACACCAAATAAAACTATGTAGCTAATATTTTTTTTCGTTCACCATTATCGAGTTATGACACAAACTTTTGTTTTTTTAAATGGAAACCATAGTTGGTGTTGACATCATTAAAAAGCTTATTTTTTGCTGATTACAATGATATAAGATTTGGTATGGTTATTTTAAAAAATAAAGAGGATATAGACATTTCTATGATTGTTCACTTTATAAGATAAAAACTTAAAAAAAAAAAATGCTTGGTGTTTTGTAATTCAAAAAACGAAAAATCTGAGTTACAATAGTGTTCGTTGGAGCAGTCGAGATAAATATACTAACATTGCTTTCACGTTGAGTCACAGAAGTGAGAGCTGTTAATTTTAATTTTTAAGTCAAGTTAATTGTCAAACATTGACAATTAACTATTAATTAATTTAATTGTAACTTAACTATAAGTGGTGCAAACGGCCGTTAATCATAAGTTTGCATTGGCTATGGAATTTTCTAATGTAGAAAAGCGTGATATGATTGAGTGTTACATTCAGTGCCAGAAAAATTCTACTAGAGCTGCTGAATTTTATTTTGAAAATTATTTTGATCGACGTCAGTCGTCGCTACCTACTTTTAAGAGATTATGGGATAATTTAGCAGATTATGGTTCGTTCGTTAAACCAAAATAAAAAAAAAGGGATGGATGAAGATAGAGAAATAAACATATTAGCAAGTATCGCTCAGAATCCATCTACATCGACCCGACAAATTTCAACAGAAATGGGCTCCTCTCAACGCACTATTGTCAGAGTGTTGAAGAAGCATAAATTTCGTCCCTACAAATTATCAGTATCACAAACTTTACATGAAGGTGATGACATTAGACGAATAGCTTTTTGTAGATGGTTTAAAGATCAGTGTCAAAACGATCCACACTATTCAACGAAAATATTATGGACTGATGAATCTCGTTTCACAAATTGTGGAATGTTTAATAGGCACAATGAGCACATATGGTCTCAAACAAATCCACTTCACGTTGAACATAGGAGACCACAAATTAAATTTGGGTTTAATGTTTGGTGTGGTGTTATAGGATCAACTGTTCTTCCTCCTTTTATTTTTGATGGATCACTAACTGGCAATCGTTATCTTAATTTTTTACATCAAGATTTTGAGGAAATGTTAGATAATTTAAATTTAAGAACCCGAGCAATGCTGCAATGGTTTTAACATGAGGGAGCGCCTCCACACAATCAACTGAATGTTAGAAATTATTTAAATTTGAACTTCCCTAATCAATGGATATGACGAAATGCACCCATTGAATGGCCGGCTAGATCCCCTGATTTATCAGTTTTGGATTTTTTCTTGTGGGGTGTACTAAAGGACACAGTATACAAAAGAACATATGAAACAATCGACGATTTAAGAGAAGCTGTCTTAGTTACTTTTAATAACATCGATAGGCGTAAAGTCCGCAATGCCACAAATTCTGTTGTGAAGAGATGCAATTTGTGTATTAATAATAATGGAGGTATCTTTGAACATTAATAATGTTGTGTGCCCTTAATAAAAGTTCTTATAGTTTTCATTTTATTACTACATAAGATTTCAAAATAAGTTTTCGTTTGGTTTGTATTTTATCAGTTCGAAATTCAATTGTTTTTCATAAAAACCATAAAAATGTATATATCATATTTATTTTCTAAAATAACCATATCAAATCTTATATCATTGTAATCAGCAAAAATAAGCATTCTAATGGTGTCAAAACCAACTATGGTTTCCAGTTAAAAAAACACAAGTTTGTGTCATAACTCGTTAATGGTGAACGAAAAAGAAATATTAGCTACATAGTTTTATTTGGCGTAAAATTATCTAAAACTTTTGTCTGAACACTTTTTCTCTAAAATTACTATTAACGATGCTAAGCATGTTTAAAAAAAATCGTAAAATTTAGTTTTCTTTGAATATCTAAAAAGCCATGAAAGTTATCGGAGAAACAAAAGCAGTTTTAAATCAAACTCGTAAAACTGCGCATCTTTCCTCATTTAAGCGTTTTTCTATCTCCAGTAGTTTCTGAGATCCCAATGCTAAACATTCAAAAAAACTCACCTCATATATATATATATATATATATATATATATGTATATATGGTAAATTAAATCAGTTGGCGATTAAAGGTCTGTTTTACTTCAAAGTACATATATTTAAAAAAAAACCCTACATGTTTCGGCAATGATGCCTTTATCAAGGATATAAAAAATATAAAAATTAAATTAATTTACCATATCATACCAAGGTCACGAAAATATTATATTTATATGTATATATATATATATATATATATTAAAATAATAAGCTTTTTTTGGTTTAGCGACCTTTATTGAAATTCAATTTATTTAAATAACTGAATTTAAATTGCAAGGCTTACTAAACATGAAGATGATTTTAAAATATCAGTTTTAATTAAATAACGGGTGCGGCAATAGTGTGTCGGCGGAGCTTAGCATGAAAACTAATAAAGTTGGAGCAATGAAATTTTACGTACACATGTAGTGCACATGCTACATGCTACAGTGCATTTTCTATTTTTATTTACATATTTACAGGATAATACAAAAGTATTTAATAATATTTTATATTATTAAAAATACTTTTGTATTATACAAATTGGTGTGGTTTCACCCACTCATGTATGTTTCAAATTATTTTGTTATTTACAGGGTGTTCCAAATTTCCTCAACCACTTTCAATTTTTTTTTTTTAAATAGATTGCTATACATTCTTGTTATTATGATGATAGCCACCCAAATTATCTTTGTAATGATATATGACATGTGCACCTACACCTGTTAGTTTTAGTTTTATTGCAAATTTTCTTCAAATCTTGACAGTTGCAGCGTCTAACATTTTAAGTTTTAGCCTGAAAATGGGTGCAGTGCCTCACGTAACTCTTTTGTTACCAATTTATGGACTAGCACGTTATTATTTTTTGAGGGTTAACAACGTGAAAACATATACAGTGTGTTAAATATGTTGTGCCAAAGTTATCGAAGTTTAAAGGCTATTTTCTCTTTTTTCTTTAAATTTAACTTATAATTTTTTTATTAGTCAGCAAATTCCTTGTAAAATTGCCGTTAAAATGGTACCATAACATAGTACATACTTATTTTTAGTATTTTCGAAGTTATAACCCTTTAATGGGATATATAGCAAGCGCCAATTAAGTTGGCGCGAGGAGGGGGTGCGCAGAAGCCGTTTTTAAAAACGTCCACCCCCACTAGTCAAGTAATTGTCAGAATACATTTGTCATTGACGTTTTACGGAACATAATGTCTTTGCTAGGGGATCATAAAGTGACACACGCTCAGAGGTTAGAATTATTGACATTTGATATACAAATCTCCCCACTACTTCTAATCCTGCGCGAACTTACCCCTCCTCGCGCCAACTTGGAGTTGGAGTTTGCTATACCTATGTTTATAATATTCAATATGCGGTGCATCTAATAGTTGGTTGGCAGTGAAATGTTATCAAACAAAGTAATTTTTACAAACACCTGTTTTTTAATTCTTTATTATTAGCTTTAGAATTACATTTTGTAATTTTTCCATAATAAAACAAAATTAATTTAAAATTTGTTCAAATATATGTCCATTCTGCTCACATATGCTCTTAATCGCCTCTGTATCGACAGACTTACATTTTGAGCCTGTTTTGTTTTCACTTAATTGAAGAAAAGCGTTTCTAATTCGTTGCTGCATGTTCTCTGCCGTTGTAGGAGGCGTTTCGTAAACTATATTTTTTACAGTAGGCCACAGAAGGAAATCAGAATTGGTTAGATCTGGTGATCGCGGTGGCCAGCTTATAAAACTTCCTCTCCCAATCCACCTATTGGTGAATACCCTATCTAAATGTGCTCTTGCAGCAGCACCGTAATGTGTAGGTGCACCATCATGTTGGACGTTATCTGGTAGGCCTTCTAACAGCAATGGTAAATTATTCTGTAGGAAATTTGTGTAGATTTCACAATTTAAAGTAGTATTAAGAAAGAATGGACCTATAATAGTGTTTCCTATGATGCCTCCCCAGGTGTTAACACTCCATTTTTGTTGGTATAAAATGGGTTGCGCAAATTGAGGGTTTCTAGTGTCATAATAACGAGAATCTTTTCTATTTGTTATTCCACAATTAGCAAATGTCGCTTCATCTGAGAAAAGCACATGATCTAGAAAAGTTAGATCTTGTCGTAATTGGAAAAGTAGCCATTCACAGTAAACAAGTGTCCTTTCAAAATCCGTTTGTAATAAGCCTTGATGATTTTTAATTTTGTAAGGGTGAAATTTATGTTTTTTTAAAATCCTTCTTACAGCAGTGACTTCTATCGCGTGTTCTTTCGAAATTATTCTTGCAGATACGCGCGGATTTTCCACAACGGACTGGACGACTGTCACTTCATTATCTTCTGTAACCATAGTCTTAGTTCTTACATGTTTGACGTAATTCACTGAACCCGTCCGAAGAAATCTTGTCAACAAATTTTCAAACGTCTTAATATGTGGTGCTTTTCGGTGAGAATACTCTATAGCACAGGTTCTTGATGCTAAAAGTGGATTTCTATTGCTAGCGCCAAGAACAAATACCATGTTTATTAGCTCGTCTTTCGAAAAATTCATTCTAAAGAAACACAACTATAAACTACTAGCTGACCCGGTCCGCGTTGCTGGCCCTAAGCAAACATTAGTGTTGTATTACCACACGATTTAAATTGAGCTTTTAACGAAATTTACGCCCTTTAAATAAAAATCCATGGAATACCTATCATAAAGTTTTTTTACAGAATAACTTACATATGGTGTGGATATGGGCTCAATCAAAGAAGAAACGCATGTATTTAAGGCAATTTGGAAATTATATTTATTTATTACTTCATCTTAAGGCCAGCAGATAGACAATAATTTTTGTTTTTTATTTGGTGTAAAAACGTATAAACGTCGTCCTTTCGGCATTTTGCACAATACGCGTGATTGATTTGATGGTTTCCAATTGAACTGTTAGGAAACGAATAACTTTAACATCAATTTCACAATTTGAAAGTGAACACAATACAGGTTTTAAGTTAGCGTTTGAAAGAACGTGCGCATAATAAATGTCACATGAAATTAACTGAGCAGAGTAAAATGAGTAGCGGTCAAACAATGTATCACGCACGGGCGCCATCTACTTAAAATGAAACGTACTTATTTTCGTGAAGTATACTCACACACCACGTACTTGCGCCGTTGTAGTACATACTATGTATCAGAGATGGCGCTGTATGTGAAAAAAGATTTTCCCTGTTTTCCTGCTTTTCTTTTGAAATTTTTCCTGAATTTTCTTTGCTATAAACCTCACGGAGCCCGATACCTTTCCAACGAATGCAAAACCGTGGAAATCGAATCGTCCGTTATGGAGTTATAGCGTCAGGAAGGAAAACCCGAGTTATTTTTATATATTAGATTACGGCATGTAAATAAAAAATAATGACAACAAAACGATATAACTGACAGCAAGATAAAAACTAATAACGAATAAGCGGAAATTGATAATTAACTAGCCGAACTTAAATTATAACAATTAAACTCGATTACAGCAAAGAGGAACTACAGAAAAACACTTTATACGGAAATTTTAAGTAGATATTTGAAGTTTGGTTACACAGCAATGTTTGCTTAATATCATTTCATGGCCAACCAACCAACTATTAGATGCAGCACCGCATGTTGAATATTATAAACATAGTTATATCCTATTAAAGGGTTATAACTTCGAAAATACTAGAAATAAGTACTATCTTATTGGTACCATTTTAATGGCAATTTTACAAGAAATTTGCTGACTAATAAAAAAATTATAGGTTCAATTTTTAGAAAAAGAGAAAATAACCTTTAAACTTTGATAACTTTGGCACGACATATTTAACACTCTGTATATGTTGTTACATTGTTCACCCTCAATACATGTAACGTCTCCGTCCATAAATTGGTAACAAAAGAGTTACGTGAAGCACTGCACCCATTTTCAGGCTTAGACTTAAAATATTAGACGCTGCAACTGTCAAGATTTTAACAAAATTTGCAATAAAACCAAAACTAACAGTTGTAAGTGCACATTGTCATATATCATTGCAAAGATAATTTGGGTGGCTATCATCATAATAACAAGAAAGCATAGCAATCAATTTAAAAAAAAATTGAAAGTGATTGCGGAAATTTGGAACACCTGTAAATATATAAATAAAAATTGAAAATGCACTGTAGCATACTACATGCATACGTAAAATTTCATTGCCACAACTTTATTAGTTTTCATGCTAAGCTCCGCCGATAGACTATTGCCGCACCCGGTATATTTGCCGTTTTTGGACAAAAGGGTGCCAAACCTTTTTGTTGCTGAACTTCGAGAGCAGAGCTCTATAGAAATTCGTAAAAATATATCCGAGATCGAGATCAATCACAGTAGCTTGAATGCAAGGCCAGTCTAAAAACTTTCCAATCACACCTTGTATATCTCTCTCGCCCTTACAAATACTTAACGTTTATGAACTCTTCCGAGATCAACAATTCCGCAAATCACTCTTAACTCAGGAAATAGCAATTATAACTTTGTACTTCGATATATGCCGAAGCAAAATGTATAAAATAGTATTGTGTGTGATCGAGCGTCAAAGTGAATCTTAGCATAAACGAAAAAGTTTTTCTCGCGTCTGTCGTCAGCGCTTCTGAATGTAAAGTATTCCATTTAAAGCAATAAGAACCAGAAAACTTAAATTAACTCTCTTGTTAGTTTAAAGATAATTTCGAATTATAAATTAGAAAAAGTGGTTCTCGAAAGTAAATAAAAATAAATTATAAATATATAAATTAGCTATTTAGATTGGCCTTTTCCAAAGTTTTGCAATCAAATCTGAATTAATTTGATCGAAATCTGTATGTTATAGATTTTCAATTAATTCATTCTATAATAAATATTCAAATGATAATAGTAACAGTAGGTATACAATAAATTTTCAATTTTTAATTATTTACTTATTAAGTAAGTAATCCACTAGGCGAAAAATTAACCGTTGACTTGAAAATAAAGGGACGAGATGTAAAAGTTTTCAGAATCTATGCACCTATCGACAACTTAGATATAGGTACAAAGGAAAACTTTTTCGCCAAACTCTTCGAAGAACTAATTGAAATAAAAAATAAGCAGATAAGCAGGCTGTAAAGCCCTAGACAGTAAATTAAATGAACAATACGATGAGAATGTGATCAACGAGAATGGAATGAGATGGACCTACCATTTGAAAAAGACGTGGAAGCCGTCTCTGGTAAAAATAAATGAAAAATGAATAACATATCTTCAATCACTTAAGAACTAAGAAAATATTACATATGTATATACTAGCTGTCTGTCCCGTATCGCTATGTTCAAATTTTAGGAGTGTAAAGTAGACTTCATTTCAAGTAACAACAAATGCAAAACTTGTATATCCATTTTAATTTGCTTCAAAGTTAGAGATCTATGAATATGATTGTCAGATCATGAAAAAAGATGTAATCCTAAAGTCAATACAAAATGATTTAATTTAAAAAAAAGTTATACGATTCAATAAGAGGCCTGTGATTGTTAATGTCGCATAATAAAATGTTATCCTAAAATAAATAAACACGTGTCGTAGTGCATACAGTAATTTCTTGGAGATCTACAAAAAAGAGTACCGGAAATTGATTTATGATAAAGAAGGTTCTTACTTATTTCGTAAGTGCTGAACCATGAACATCATACTATAAACAAATTTTTTAATAAAGGATTACATTATGTTTCAGTTCATACAACAGCTTATTAGTGAGTGGACACGTTTTCTTTATTCAAAATGCCTTACCGATTTTCTTCTCAAGAGTATTCGGACATGCATTTTGTGTATGGCTACTGTAACGGCAGTGCACGTCAAGCAGTTATTGAATACCGACATCGGATTCCAGATAGGCGCATTCTTCATTACAGAACGTTTCTGGAAGTACACAGACAATTTCGGGAATGCGGACTGCGGGATTATCATTTCGACCGAGGAGTAAATTTGCCAGCAGACTTAGACGAAGAAGCTGTAGCTATTGTTACAAGGGATCCAACTCTCAGTGTACGTCGAATCGCTAGACAACTAGGAGTGCCACGAACGACAGTTTGACGAAATTTAAAACGTGAGGGCTTATATTCATATCACTATCGAAGAGGACACGGTTTGCTTGAGGCAGACCACTATGCTCGTCTAGTTTATTCTACCTGGATATTAAGATATTAATTTCTGCAGAACAGTCCTCTGGACAGATGAATCTACGTTCACGAGAAGTGAAACCTGAGAATTCAATTTCTTATTGCGAACTGCCAGGTCTTTTAGAGGATGTCCCACCGAATGTTCGACGAGACATGTGGTTTCACATGGATGGGGCACCACCGTATTTCGGAATTGCTGTCCGAAATTGGGTTAACGGACCTGTACGCCACTTTATTGCACAGAACTGTACATTAAAGAAAAGTAAATTAATCGTTGACCCTTTATATCTTTGCATAACTGAAAATGTTGAAAGAGATATACCTCGAAAAATGAATCGGTCAATAACAGATTTGCCTTTGATCAGTGTGTGTCATCCACTTTAGAACTTACGTATCCGTAAGATCGTTCTCTAAAAGGAAAGATCAATAAACCCTACGCTAAATCTTATATATGTAAAGTTCCACGCAAAACAATTTATAATGCACGCTGTAAAATTGCACGTCGGCTTATGGTTTCCGTATCCGCAGGAAATTACGAATGGCAAGAAATTGAAAATGAAAGCCAAATAAATCGAACGGTAAACGTAATCTATGAAAATAATATTTCAAGTAAATTAATTCGGAGGAAAAGGAAATTCTCACTTGAAATTCTACAGTAATTTTAAAAGTTGATTTAACATTTCGCAATTAATCAGGGAATAAGATTAATTGCCAACTAAAAGTTCAAATTTAACGTGTGTGTGAGCGAGTATTGTCAAGAACAACGCATTCCCCATTGTACCCAAGAACAGAACAAATAGCAAGCTTTAGTAAGCGTGTATTTGCAAACAAACTCTCCCCTTTACAGATCCCCTTTTACTATAAGAGTAAACTTCTTGATGTAGCAAACTTCCTTTGTACATGTGCCGATAGTGTTTTCTTCATAGAACAATTTGCTAAACAACTAAGGAACTAAGAGATATTGATTAAATTATGGTTTCCAGAGACTTTAGGATTACATGAAACATGTATTCTATCCAATTTTCCACTTATATCTATGCGAGAAAATATTAATAATCTAGGAATGTAAAAAAATCTAAAATAAGTTTCGTTCTTTGCCTTAAGTAACACAGGCCTGCGTTTTTTAACTTTCTAAAAATTGTTTTAAATTAGATAGCTGATTCTTATGTGTTTTTGGGGGCTGAATCCAAATATGAACTCTATTTTTCTCCATCACGTAAGGATTTTTCACGAAAAGGCTTCAAATTATATTTTTTTAAAATTAAAAATAATTTTTAGTTACATTTTGAATTTATTTACAAAGGATTTAAAAAACAAAATTACTTACAAATACCATTAAATCTAATGAAAAGAAACAGTAAAATAATATTTATGTCTTTACAAGTCCTTATAATATCTTTTTCTTTGCCTTTCCATACTCCTTTTTGTGCTTTTTCTTCTGTAATCTCGTAGTGGACCATCCCTTTTTAACATCCAACAATAATCAGCTATCATGCTTATATTCCATCTTCCTTGGTATCTTCTCTCCATCTCTTTTAGGTCTTAGTGGAACCTTTCCCCTTGCTCCTCACTTACTGCACCAAGATTTTCAGGGAAGTAGTCGAGATGCGAATCTAGAAAATGCACCTTCAAACTCATGTTACAGCCTAAGGTTTTAAATTTTTCTAACATATTTTGCACAATATTTTTATAATCTTCATGTTTTTTGTTGCCAAGAAAATTTGTAACCACATTTTTGAAGGCTATCCATGCTTGTTTTTCTGCTTCCTCCATTTTAGATTCAAAATTTTCATCTTTCATAAGCTTTCTTATATCCGGCCCAACAAAAACACCCTCCTTTATCTTTGCTTCTGACAAGCGAGGAAACTGGCTGCAAAGATACTTGAAGCACTCTCCATCTTTTTTTAATATCTTCACAAATTGTTTCATTAACCCTAGTTTGATATGTAATGGAGGAAGCAAAACTTTGCTCGGGTCTACTAAACTTTTTCTTTCAATGTTTTTCATTCCAGGTTGTAAGGTTTGTCTTGGTGGCCACATCTTTTTACAATAGTGCTGCTTTCTATCACGACTATCCCACTCACACAAAAAAACAAGGATATTTAGTATAACCGCTTTGTTGTCCAAGTAACAAACAAAGAACTTTCAAATCACCACAAATTGTCCAGCCTTGATCCTTGTAACGAATTTTAATTAAAAGTAGCTCAAGATTTTCATAACACTCTTTTAAATGAACTGAATGTCCCACTGGTACACAAGCATATTTACTTCCATTGTGTAGAAGAACGGCCTTAAGGCTCCTTTTTGAAGAGTCAATAAAGAGTCTCCATTCAGAAACATTATATTCTACGTGGAATTGTTCCATGAGCCCGGGTACATCATTACAGAAAACTAGTGCATCTTCTTCGGAATAATATCGAGCAAACTCTTTTTCTCTGTTCCTAAACCAGTAAAATGTTGTGCTAGGTGCTAACAAATTTTTTTCTTTCAACCTTGAGCCTAAACGCTCAGCTGAGTCCTTAGGAAGGTTTAAGTCCCTCACCAAATCATTTAATTCAGATTGGTCAAACAGTTTTGGCTCATCACTTCCAGTATCATAGTAATCACTTCCCTCATCCAGTTCACTTGCGCATGTACGTGAAACCATTTTGTCATCAGATACATCATCTAATGTATCTGGTAGTGAAGGAACAGGTACTTCTGGTCCATGAGGTATAGGACGTGTTGCGGGTCGAAGGTTTGGATAAACGATGTCCTTTTTGTTTTTTAAATTGAATCCGTGTACTACACACGAACAAAAATAACAATCATCGCTATGATTGATCGGTTCTCTCCAAACCATAGGCACTCCAAAGCGAAAAGATTGTTTTTTTTCTTTGTGGCCACTGGCGAAGCTCTTCAACACACACTGAACAAACCTTATGAGGAGCCCAAGGTTTGTCTTGGTCTCCTAATTTCACACCAAAATATGCAAAATATACTTTTTTTACAAAATCTGTAATATTTCTTTGTTGTTTTTTTACTGTAAACTTTCCACAAATATAGCAGAAGGAGTTGGGTACATTGACACAGCCTCTTGATGCCATTGGAATTTAATTTAAAAAAACTCGTAAAATAAAAATTAAATTAACTCAGCAACTAATCACAAATGTCAACTAATTACACAAATTCACACCACAGTTGTAAAGAAGATATTGAATGAACTAACTGTTTTGTCTAGAATAGCAATATGTTTGTAGTGGAGGTGGGGAGGTAGACATGCAGTAACAGGAAGATGATGAGTCATGTTCTTGCGACATGCTCAATTATTTCTATTTGTAACTTCTTTATCATAAATCAAGTGTATGTTTATTCAGAATATCAACTTCTTGCATCATCATAAGTAAAAAAATTATAATAGTTTATTTAAACAACGGTTTAACAAAATTGTCCTTTACAAAAAGACTAAAATACATGCAGATAGGTCAAAAAACCCAAGATTGTAAAAAAAACTTACGTGATGGAATTTTTTAAATAATTTTCCCATTTTCAGCACCAAAAAATCTATTGAAATCACTGTATAAAATCCAGACAATTTTTACCACAATGTTAGTATGTAGTTTTATTTTACTAAAAAAAGTTGGTATAGTTTAATATATTATTCATTAAAGTAACAACTTCACAATCTATCACGCTTTGCTAACGTAATTCGACGTTTTAAATTCTGTTCTTATAGAAAGCGTTCCATTTTTAGGCAAAAAATTAATCAAATTCGACTAACCAAGCTCCAATAAATTTCGCTTTACAATATACATAGAGTTTATCAATTCCGATTGTTCTGCTATGATGGTCACCGTCGACTATCGCTTTGATTTGAATATCATTAACTATAGTTGGACGATCAAAGTGACTAAAATTTAAAATATAAAAGTTTTTTTAATTATATAAAATATTATTAAAAATCTGGTGTGAAGAACACGATACAAGTTCATTATTAATATTTTTGTCAACGTAGCCTTCTCCAGAGACGCAGAGACGTATTACATCTTCCTATAGATTCGTCAGTACGCCCCTGCTCGAGAAGGACACATTCACAAAAGGAACAACTTCGCTATCACACAGAAATTAATAAGACCGAGCGTAGAAGTATATAATATTTTTTCATTTCAATTTTTCCCAAAATTTATTAATAAAGTAATGGGCGAGATTAAAGGAAATGGAGAAATTTAGTTTTTTGCAAATATCTAGTGAACTGTGAAATTTTACTGAAATACAACAGCAGCACTAACTCAAGGTCGTAAATGTATATAACATGTGAAAAATGTAAGGTATATATAGGACAAACGGGAAGGACTTTCAAAATTAGAATGAAAGAAATCACGCTTTGAACTACCTTAAAATAATGAAATAAAAGCTATATATATACAAGGAACGACGAATAAGTATTTGAAAAATAACATATAGTAAGCACTAGGGCGCGGCGATACCGACGTTTTCGGTATCGGGTACCGATACCAATCGAGGTATCGATACTTAGCGATGTATCGGATCTGTGCACGGTATCGATTCCGAGTACTGGAATCGGTAAAGTATCGATAGGTATCGATACCTTGGAATCGATACCTTGGAATCGATACCTTGGAATCGATACCTTGGAATCGATACCTTGGAATCGATACCTTGGAATCGATACCTTAATTCGATACCTAGAAATCAATATTCATAACCCGTTTTCTAGGTGTCGATTGTTTGATATCGGTTTCAAGAGATATAAAATTAATTTATCGATTCTACCATAACTACGGTGTGAAATTTGCAATATTGTGATATTTTGTTTTTTAATAATTATAGATATGTCATAATAAGGATATTTGATGCGCATAATAATAACATTCTTTTAAAATATATAATTCATAAATACCTAAAAAGTTATTGCATCCTTTATGTACATTTAAAAAAATGCACAAAGGTAAGCTACCCGATACATGGCTACCCGATACATAGCTACCCGATACATCGCTACTTAGCGAGTACAGGAATCGCTAAAGTATCGATAGCTATCGATGCTTTGGAATCGATACCTCGCTACACGATACGTCGCTACCCGATACATCGATACTTAAAAACGGGTCGTTTTATGAACTTGTTTTAGAATAGCCAATCATATTGAAACTAACGATGTCTAAAGAATTTATAATTAATTAAAGACGTGAGCTAAAAGGTTGCGATGTCAATGAAATTAATATCATTAGAATATTCCTTGCGAAAAATACTTTAAAATGGTGTCTTACATGATGTGGTTTAGATAAAGTTTCCAATTTACTGTCGCGATCGAAAATGTAGTAGAAAACAAAAGCAATGCCGGACGGCGCTTCACCATGTATGCTCGAACAAGCACGTGTCGCTAAAGATAGTTATCTTATGAGAGTCAGGAACCAAGAGAGAGTTTGTGTAAGATAATGAGGTTAAAAGGTGGTTAAGAAAGGGTCGTTTTATGAAGTAGTTTTAGGATAGCCAATCATATTGAAACTAACGATGTCTAAAGAATTAATAATTAAAGAGTTGAGCTAAAAGGTTGCGATGTCAATGAAATTAATATCATTAGATTATTCCTTGCGAAAAATGCTTTAAAATGATGTCTTACATGATGTGGTTTAGATAAAGTTTACAATAGTGATTTAAATGTGGCCATAAAATTACGAGTATGCTAATATTAATATGGAATCGACATGTTAAAAAAATTGTCTATAATAGATCAACTTACAAATTATTAAGAACTAACTGAAATAGAAGTCGCAAATAATTAAATAATAACTAAATTAAAATGATATAATAGAAACGAAACAAAAGTTTCAGAATATAAATACATGGGTTGACCATTCGACCGCAGGTAGATAGTTTTTCCAGAAGCATTTGTATGATCAGTGTGATACAAGAAATGCTTTCTATTGAAAATAATATGAATTTTTAACATTTTAATTTCGATATATTTGTGAATAATATAATTAAAAAAATACAATTAAAAACATTCTTAAGGGAAGTGGGAAGTGGAAAGTGTATCAATTTCCTATTTATGAAGAAAGCAAAAATATTTTAATGTAATCTTGGGAAACTGAAGAAGTGAAACTTAATGTGTGCAAGTTTAGCAAATTAAACATGAAATATGGTCGCCATTTCTTTTAAATCAATAATTTCCGTACCTTTGTTTAATTCGTGCACGTTATTTGCCCCAAAATGAGAGTGTTTAAATATAAACTTTGGCACGAGAATAATTTTAATTCTTTTATCAATTAAAGAAAGAAAATTTTCCGCACAATTATAGACGAAGGTTCCTTGGGTTTAATTGTTTCCGTTTCTCGTGTAATTTAAACTGATTATCAGATACACGCACCTATATCCAGCTCAAGACGTGGAATGTGTACATTCTTAGATCTAACAGTTACCCCTGGGCGGATTTAAATCAGATACACCATTCCCTATAATTAGAATGATGATTAAGCAAGATTACTACAAAAGAGTTATAGTCGACGCAAAGCGCATACAGCACGATATAGGGTTCGAACACTGCATAGGATAATCATTACACATACACATGAATGTTTGACGTTATAATGCTACCTTTAAGTGGGCAAACAAAATAAATTTCCTTCGTTTGGAATAGAGTATATTTATAGGTATATCTATAAACATACATAATTGCGAACCCCAAATAATAAAATTCTAAATGAAAAGAAAATAGCGGAATATCAGATATATAGAATATCTTTGAAATCAAAAATGTAGAACACTTATACAACAACAAAAAGAATGAAAAGATTGTTTTTTTTCTTTGTGGCCACTGGCGAAGCTCTTCAACACACACTGAACAAACCTTATGAGGAGCCCAAGGTTTGTCTTGGTCTCCTAATTTCACACCAAAATATGCAAAATATACTTTTTTTACAAAATCTGTAATATTTCTTTGTTGTTTTTTTACTGTAAACTTTCCACAAATATAGCAGAAGGAGTTGGGTACATTGACACAGCCTCTTGATGCCATTGGAATTTAATTTAAAAAAACTCGTAAAATAAAAATTAAATTAACTCAGCAACTAATCACAAATGTCAACTAATTACACAAATTCACACCACAGTTGTAAAGAAGATATTGAATGAACTAACTGTTTTGTCTAGAATAGCAATATGTTTGTAGTGGAGGTGGGGAGGTAGACATGCAGTAACAGGAAGATGATGAGTCATGTTCTTGCGACATGCTCAATTATTTCTATTTGTAACTTCTTTATCATAAATCTAGTGTATGTTTATTCAGAATATCAACTTCTTGCATCATCATAAGTAAAAAAATTATAATAGTTTATTTAAACAACGGTTTAACAAAATTGTCCTTTACAAAAAGACTAAAATACATGCAGATAGGTCAAAAAACCCAAGATTGTAAAAAAAAACTTACGTGATGGAATTTTTTAAATAATTTTCCCATTTTCAGCACCAAAAAATCTATTGAAATCACTGTATAAAATCCAGACAATTTTTACCACAATGTTAGTATGTAGTTTTATTTTACTAAAAAAAGTTGGTATAGTTTAATATATTATTCATTAAAGTAACAACTTCACAATCTATCACGCTTTGCTAACGTAATTCGACGTTTTAAATTCTGTTCTTATAGAAAGCGTTCCATTTTTAGGCAAAAAATTAATCAAATTCGACTAACCAAGCTCCAATAAATTTCGCTTTACAATATACATAGAGTTTATCAATTCCGATTGTTCTGCTATGATGGTCACCGTCGACTATCGCTTTGATTTGAATATCATTAACTATAGTTGGACGATCAAAGTGACTAAAATTTAAAATATAAAAGTTTTTTTAATTATATAAAATATTATTAAAAATCTGGTGTGAAGAACACGATACAAGTTCATTATTAATATTTTTGTCAACGTAGCCTTCTCCAGAGACGCAGAGACGTATTACATCTTCCTATAGATTCGTCAGTACGCCCCTGCTCGAGAAGGACACATTCACAAAAGGAACAACTTCGCTATCACACAGAAATTAATAAGACCGAGCGTAGAAGTATATAATATTTTTTCATTTCAATTTTTCCCAAAATTTATTAATAAAGTAATGGGCGAGATTAAAGGAAATGGAGAAATTTAGTTTTTTGCAAATATCTAGTGAACTGTGAAATTTTACTGAAATACAACAGCAGCACTAACTCAAGGTCGTAAATGTATATAACATGTGAAAAATGTAAGGTATATATAGGACAAACGGGAAGGACTTTCAAAATTAGAATGAAAGAAATCACGCTTTGAACTACCTTAAAATAATGAAATAAAAGCTATATATATACAAGGAACGACGAATAAGTATTTGAAAAATAACATATAGTAAGCACTAGGGCGCGGCGATACCGACGTTTTCGGTATCGGGTACCGATACCAATCGAGGTATCGATACTTAGCGATGTATCGGATCTGTGCACGGTATCGATTCCGAGTACTGGAATCGGTAAAGTATCGATAGGTATCGATACCTTGGAATCGATACCTTGGAATCGATACCTTGGAATCGATACCTTGGAATCGATACCTTGGAATCGATACCTTGGAATCGATACCTTAATTCGATACCTAGAAATCAATATTCATAACCCGTTTTCTAGGTGTCGATTGTTTCATATCGGTTTCAAGAGATATAAAATTAATTTATCGATTCTACCATAACTACGGTGTGAAATTTGCAATATTGTGATATTTTGTTTTTTAATAATTATAGATATGTCATAATAAGGATATTTGATGCGCATAATAATAACATTCTTTTAAAATATATAATTCATAAATACCTAAAAAGTTATTGCATCCTTTATGTACATTTAAAAAAATGCACAAAGGTAAGCTACCCGATACATGGCTACCCGATACATAGCTACCCGATACATCGCTACTTAGCGAGTACAGGAATCGCTAAAGTATCGATAGCTATCGATGCTTTGGAATCGATACCTCGCTACACGATACGTCGCTACCCGATACATCGATACTTAGCGAGTACTGGAATCGGTAAAGTATCGATAGGTATCGATGCTTTGGAATCGATACCTCGCTACCCGATACATCGATACTTAGCGAGTACTGGAATCGGTAAAGTATCGATAGGTATCGATGCTTTGGAATCGATACCTTGGAATCGATACCTTGGAATCGATACCTTGGAATCGATACCTTGGAATCGATGCTTTGGAATCGATACCTTAGAATCGATACCTTCGTTATATGAGGTATCGGGTATTGGACGATGTATCGATACTTCGCCCAGCCCTAGTAAGCACACACTGAAAAGTTTGGTTATTTCGTAAATTAATGTGAATCTAATTAAAATAATATCTGCATCGAAAAATACAGAGGTTATGTTTCAATAGTGTCGCGATCGAACATGTGGGAGAAAACAAAAGGAATGCCGAACGGCGCTTCACCATGCATGCTCGAACAAGTACGTGTCGTGAAAAATGTGTAATTAGGTTGAAAGGTGGTTAAAAACGGGTCGTTTTATGAACTTGTTTTAGAATAGCCAATCATATTGAAACTAACGATATCTAAAGAATTTAGAATTAATTAAAGACGTGAGCTAAAAGGTTGCGATGTCAATGAAATTAATATCATTAGAATATTCCTTGCGAAAAATACTTTAAAATGGTGTCTTACATGATGTGGTTTAGATAAAGTTTCCAATTTACTGTCGCGATCGAAAATGTAGTAGAAAACAAAAGCAATGCCGGACGGCGCTTCACCATGTATGCTCGAACAAGCACGTGTCGCTAAAGATAGTTATCTTATGAGAGTCAGGAACCAAGAGAGAGTTTGTGTAAGATAATGAGGTTAAAAGGTGGTTAAGAAAGGGTCGTTTTATGAAGTAGTTTTAGGATAGCCAATCATATTGAAACTAACGATGTCTAAAGAATTAATAATTAAAGAGTTGAGCTAAAAGGTTGCGATGTCAATGAAATTAATATCATTAGATTATTCCTTGCGAAAAATGCTTTAAAATGATGTCTTACATGATGTGGTTTAGATAAAGTTTACAATAGTGATTTAAATGTGGCCATAAAATTACGAGTATGCTAATATTAATATGGAATCGACATGTTAAAAACATTGTCTATAATAGATCAACTTACAAATTATTAAGAACTAACTGAAATAGAAGTCGCAAATAATTAAATAATAACTAAATTAAAATGATATAATAGAAACGAAACAAAAGTTTCAGAATATAAATACATGGGTTGACCATTCGACCGCAGGTAGATAGTTTTTCCAGAAGCATTTGTATGATCAGTGTGATACAAGAAATGCTTTCTATTGAAAATAATATGAATTTTTAACATTTTAATTTCGATATATTTGTGAATAATATAATTAAAAAAATACAATTAAAAACATTCTTAAGGGAAGTGGGAAGTGGAAAGTGTATCAATTTCCTATTTATGAAGAAAGCAAAAATATTTTAATGTAATCTTGGGAAACTGAAGAAGTGAAACTTAATGTGTGCAAGTTTAGCAAATTAAACATGAAATATGGTCGCCATTTCTTTTAAATCAATAATTTCCGTACCTTTGTTTAATTCGTGCACGTTATTTGCCCCAAAATGAGAGTGTTTAAATATAAACTTTGGCACGAGAATAATTTTAATTCTTTTATCAATTAAAGAAAGAAAATTTTCCGCACAATTATAGACGAAGGTTCCTTGGGTTTAATTGTTTCCGTTTCTCGTGTAATTTAAACTGATTATCAGATACACGCACCTATATCCAGCTCAAGACGTGGAATGTGTACATTCTTAGATCTAACAGTTACCCCTGGGCGGATTTAAATCAGATACACCATTCCCTATAATTAGAATGATGATTAAGCAAGATTACTACAAAAGAGTTATAGTCGACGCAAAGCGCATACAGCACGATATAGGGTTCGAATACTGCATAGGATAATCATTACACATACACATGAATGTTTGACGTTATAATGCTACCTTTAAGTGGGCAAACAAAATAAATTTCCTTCGTTTGGAATAGAGTATATTTATAGGTATATCTATAAACATACATAATTGCGAACCCCAAATAATAAAATTCTAAATGAAAAGAAAATAGCGGAATATCAGATATATAGAATATCTTTGAAATCAAAAATGTAGAACACTTATACAACAACAAAGAATTATAATAATTCCAATCATTTAATTCAATCAGTATATCCAATATAATTAGGCACAAGTATAGCAAGCGCCAAATAAGATGGCGACAGGAGGGGGTGCGCAGGAGCCATTTTTATAAACGTCCACGTTATATATTTTACTCTAATAAATTATTAATTTATTAAATGATAGATGTGTAGTTTAGTTTGATGTAAAACTAAATACAAATCTCCCCAATAGTGCTAATCCTGCGCGAACTTGCCACTCCGCTCACTAACTTATCTGGCGCTTGCTATACGTGGATGACATTTTAATAGGTTACACAGGTAGGTACCACAAAACAACTGAACACCTTATTAAATTTCATTCATTTATTAATTAGAAATATTATATTTACCCAAGCAATAGAAGCAAACAATAAATTTTTATATGTAAGAATTAGTAAAGATAACAATATACTTAATTTTTCAATATACCAGGTGAGCCAATAGTGTCTAAAGATAGAAACGTGAGATTTTCTGCACGTATATAGTATATCACATCGAATATCGTAAAATTATTTAGATGTTATCTAAACAAATAAAATGCAACATTGTATAACAAGCAAATCAAGCAACACTATTCAATTACAAATTAGTCAACACATAATTGTCTAGACACAAAATAAGCACTAAACATACAATGTGTTCATCTTTCCGTGGATCAAATTTAGTTTTATG
The DNA here is from genome assembly GCA_935421215.2 of Melolontha melolontha. Lineage (NCBI taxonomy): Eukaryota > Metazoa > Arthropoda > Insecta > Coleoptera > Scarabaeidae > Melolontha > Melolontha melolontha. The sequence continues at coordinate 3,655,942 of OW285239.1, read as the reverse complement.
AATTGCCTGTATTTATTTTTCTTGAAAATACTGTTTAATAACACAGGCTTGCATAAAATTTGTGATGACGTGATTTTTGTTTGTTAAGCTCAGTTTTTATATAGCAATATCTAATTAAAATACAGTTGGTCTCTACCACCCACAGATTTTTTTTGCACAAAAGAAAAAGAAAAAAATATAAAAAAAATCTTATAATAGGCGTTTTAATACATTTTAAAATGAATGTACTACTTCAAATTCTAGGTATTAACCCAAAAATGATTTTCTGTTGTGGTTTTAAAGAAATTTGTTAAATATACTCTCATTACCTGATGTAAATCTTTAATTACATGTATTAATTTTGGACAAGATTTCCGGGAATTTTTACCTGCTAAATCCTATTTATTATGCTTTCACTTTATTAGTACTGCGAAGAAGGATTTAAAGTTTATCACTCCAAACAAAATGTATATTTTAATGTCATTTACTTCATTATAGCTCTGAGATACGCAATTCGCTTGTCAGCATTACTTTTGTTTCAACAGTAGTTGCTGCTAGTTACCAAACCGTTTATTACATTTGCTCTGTTATGCATTGACAGATACATATTAACTGCATATGTAGGTATGTGCCACTTATGCAGCTTGCCACGCGTATTAAATAGTTCGAAACTAATGGATCGTTTACAGAAACAAACCTATGGGCTATGAATCATCAATCGCTCGAGTACGTTCTCTGATAATTACTTTCTTGTATTATATGTGTTACTAGGACATAAATTAAATCTCTTAATATATAATACAATTTTTGAAAAATAACGTATAAATAATAAAACTTATTTAGTTTAAATAAAACAATTCAATTACCAAGAATTATTTTAAAACTGAGATTTCCACAGTGACACAATCCTCGATTATAATCCATAAAACGACAAGACTTCACCGAAATATTGCTAGACATTTTCTGAAACACACCAAGCGTGCCTTTATCTTAAATGCAACTGCAATATCTACTTATTCTATCTACGTCAATGCAGCTGTGAAACTACAGAATTTATTTACAGTTCAGACAGTTGCATTAAAATATTCCGCGTTCTCTGTAAACTTGACATTTGCAGATGGTCTTTGATGTGGTGCTTTCCTGCAGAGTTGCTTTATTTTATAAAGCGAGTTTCCTAATACTAGCTATCTCATTCGGGGGATTTCTCTTCGAGCGAGCACTATTCGACGATGTAACAATAAACGGTTTATATATTTTGTGAAGAAACGTAAAAATTTTTAGGACAAAGTCGTAAAAATAGTTTAATAAATTTATGCCATCAAACTTATAGTGACTAAAATTGTTTGAGAAAGTTATGTTTTATATTCTTTGTTCTACTGCGAGGAAATAGCAGCTGTAAGTATGTTCGACTTCTATGTAAGTATGTTCTTTTTTCTATTAATTCGTAGTAGGACGACGAATATAAAAAGTCGCATATTTTGGAAATTCTGGCAAGTTGAGTGTAGATTTTCTTTCTTTAATTGAAATTTGAATGAATAAAATAAAACGCAAAGCAACTAATATATATGGAAGCTTCTTGGCATTTGTAAATACTGGGAAATAAAATAGGGGATATAGTTATAGACTAATGTTTATTAAAAGCTTGGCTTGATGAATTATAATTGCTGTTGTAGATGCAAAAGATTAGTTCTTTAGATTAAAGTTTGTAGCTATATACTCCTAAACTCTAAACTACTTATTTGGTATTTAGTAAGTTTCCTTTTTCTTCAATTAAAAGTTGGGATTTTAAAGAGGATGAATCCTTGTCTTACTAGAAGGCTATATTCTTAATATACTAGGGTACGTAAATTTAAATCTTGACATTGAAGTTACCCAATATATCAGAATGAAATAGATTTTCCTATTTGCCTAAGTAAGTAAATGTGAAATAGCATAGTAGGCTCTTCCCCCTTACATTTAGACGCAAGTAGGGATACACATATTGTAACCGCACATCTGTTTATTCTATTTATTTATTTAATAGCTCGCTTAACCTTGAAACAAACAGAAACAAGAAAATACCCAACCACAATATAAATCAATGAAAGCGTATTACGGCAACTAAGTTGCCATCTTCAGTAGAACAAACCAAAAACAAAAAAGTAGTGCTAAACGTACCGTCTTTGGCTAAGGCTTAACCTTTGAAGATAGAATCTTCACCAAATCGCCAGCGTTATCCCGATTTGATGAAGAGCATAATATGAATTTCAACAATGAAGATAAATAAACAAAAAGGTTTAAGTATATCAATACGTTATGCACGTATTACGCATTTGTTACAAATGAAACAGACATGCAATATACATATATGTAACTTTACACATGGACAATACACCTCGTATTTTCAGCATTTACTTCTGCTTAAGACACGTGTTTCTGCCATCTATAGGCGTCATCAGTCAAGCTAGTGAAGCAATGTAATACAAATGATACAAATCTTTTTAGGAACAGATTTGTATCTGTATATACATTTACGCTGAAATCGCCTACAAGATATAGCAAATTTCGTCCTATAAGGTGGCACTATTTAATAAGTGACATCTGACGGACGAAAGAAACTATACCGAAAAAGCATAGTCTCTTTCGTCCGTCAGATGTTACTTATTAAATATTTCCACCTTATAGGACGAAATTTGCTATATCTTGCAGGCGATTTCAGCGTAAATGTATATACAGATACAAATCTGTTCTTAAAAAGATTTGTATCATTTGCATTACATTGCTTCACTAGCTTGACTGATGACGTCTATAGATGGCAGAAACACGTGTCTTAAGCAGAAGTAAATGCTGAAAATACGAGGTGTATTGTCCATGTGTACAGTTACAGATATGTATATTGCATGTCTGCTTCATTTGTAATGAAGATAAATATAAAGATATGTAAAAGTACTAATGCTCACAGAGAAACTGTTCAACTTATTGCGAATTAATGCGGTGTAACAAAAGAAATCCAACTGAAGAAACAAAGCTTTTGCTATATTGTCGTGTTATGTTAAATCTTATACAGATTCGGCATATGCGTAATGATAGTAGAGTATCTCAGCTTATTTGGACACCTCCTCATTGACCTTGAAATCAAAGTCACTCATTCTCTGCCGATTCTAACACCTCATCATTGATCTTGTTCACCAATACACATGTGACACTACTAATGATACTTCCAGACACCTTCCTCTCTTGGTGTCGAGACTGTACAGAATTACTCGTGGAATACCCAGCAATCCAATAAGCGTGGTATATTATATTATAATCAATACGGAATTCTTTTGATTTGTTGCTGATGCTTCATTGGTTAACGATGCAAAGTGAACTTGCAATTTCCAATAAGCTTAAAGGTGGCTTAAGATATACTGAAATACGATACGGGTTGGAAATATTTGATTTTGAATATAAAGAAATTGTGTGAATTTGTGGGAAAATAATATAATATAAACGAAACACTTTCTCGAATGTAGCAGTGGTTAGGGGTGATAGCCTTTTTAGTCAAACACTACGCAGAAATCAAAGGTGATACCGCATATGCTAAACGTTTGAAGCTCATAATTAGAGACCGGACGCATAGGGCCGAAATTATGATGGACAATATAAATAGTCTATAACATCGCTGAGTACAACATGCAGTTATTGAATAGCACTATTCATTGGTTAACCGCACATCTCTTCTTTGTCATTGAATTGTGTCGCAATTAATTCGATATAACAGTTAAATTCCTTTCTTTCTGAGCGCCGACAGCGTGAGGTGTTTTTAAAAATTATTTAATTTATTAGTTTATATTTCGTAAGATTAAATAAAGTACGGTGAGTTAGTTCCGTTTTTTCATTGTTTTAACTGTTAATTACATAAGTATAGCAAGCGCCAATTAAATTGGCGCGAGGAGGAAGTGCGCAGAAGCCGTTTTTAAAAACGTCCACCCCCACTACTCAATTAATTGTAAGAATATATTTGTCATTGACGTTTGACGGAACATAATGTCTTTGCTAGGGGATCATTAAGTGATACACGCTCAGAGGTTAGAATTATCTGACATTTGATGTAAAACCAAATACAAATCTCCCCACTACTTTTAATCCTGCGCGAACTTACCCCTCCTCGCGCCAACTTAATTGGCGTTTGCTATACTTCGTAATTTTTGTAATAGATTCTGTTTAATATTATTTCATCAAATCTACTTCTCCCAATTATATCGACGTAAGTGTCGGGTGAATTTCGTCAAGTTTCAATAACTTACGCAATTTTAATTTGTATTTATTTAGATCTAGAACATTAATTAAGTTACTTTTTCAGATATGATATGGAACAACGTCGAGAATGGCATCGTAAAACAATGGTGAGTTGGATTAAGGGTCATACTGATTGTATGTCGATTGCCAGTGATTCCGAAATTTATTGCAAAGTCTGTAAAATATCGCTAAAAAATTCCAAGAAATCGCACGTAAAACGTCACTTAGCATCGAAAACACATACACAGAAATAAGACCCGTTGGAATCTGACAATATTAGCGAAGAACTATGTGAAGCTTTAATGGCGGCAAATATTCCATTAAATAAACTTAACAATCCCACTTTAAAAATATTTCTCCAAAAATATGCTGGTCGAAATGTTCCTGATGAATCCACCTTACGCAAATATTATGTTTCTAAGTGCTAGACGAAAGCAGTAGAATGCATTAGAAGCCATCTTTCAAATCAGTACCTATGGATAAATGCCGACAAAACTGTCGATATATTAGGACGCTGTGCGGTAAATTTTGTAGCTGGTGTACTACATCCAACTATTCCATATAACGCATATGAAATAACAACAAAATTTATAAAATACAGTTGATGCGGAAACAGTAGCTAAAACCATTTACGAGAATATGCACCAAATGCTTCAAACATGCTTCTGACGACAGGTACAAAGAAAAAATATTTTTATTTGTCAGTGACAGTGCTGCATATATGTTAAAAACAGGCAAACTATTAAATTAAATATATCCTAATATGCTGTGTATTATTTGTGCAGCACATGCTCTCCACAGAATCTGTGAATGTATCAGAGACGCCTTTCCGGAAGTTTATAGACGTATTCGTTTTTAAAAAAGTTTTTAGAGAAGCACCATTTAGAGTATCTCTTTACAGCGAAAAACTTCCATCTTTATCGCTGCCTCCCTCTCCAGTAATAAGTAGATGGGGAACATGTTTGGAAGCTACTAGTTCTTATGCAGAGAATTTCGAGAGTTTACAAAATTTCGTTACATGTTTAAATGTCGATGCTCGATCACAAATTCTAAATTTAAAAAATCAGTTGTACTTTCTTCAGGAACACTTTGTAAATTTACTAAAACTAATCACTTATTTTCAAAATAAAAATCTCAAATTAAATAATGGATTAACCACATTACATATTGCTATTAATAATTTGAAAACTATTCCAAGTGGCTTTCGGCAAAAGTTAGACGCAGTTTTTAATAGAAATTCAGATTTAATAGCATTGCGACAATTGTGATTGGGGAAAATGCCTGAAAATCTAACTGCTAAATATGCTGAAATAAAAAATATTTCCAGTATGTACCTATAACCAGTTGCGATGTAGAAAGGACGTTTTCATTCTACAAGGATGTATTTCATTCAAAGAGAAAAATTTTACAGAAGAGAATCTTGAAAAAGTATTGCTAGTTAATATTAATACTCCTTTACTCAACTTGAACTACAAAATGAACTAATAAAAATGTATTTCATATTTTATAGATCACCACCCATTTGTTTTCCAATTATATAAATACAATTAAAAACTCTTTAAAAATACAAATTTTCAATAATACGCCCGTGGGCGATGAGTCATCAGTAGAGTGGACCAATCCGGAGCCAAAGCAGAGGCGTGACTAAAGAAATGGTTCCCGCGTGCCCCATCGCACATACGATTACTTAGTATGTTGTTCACGGTCATCGTGTGTACACGTATAATAGCAGCAGGAAAGTGTATTCTGTGTATTTAATAATGTTGAAGGAGCGTACAGTAAAAAACCGCTATCATCAAAGTTAGTCAATAGGTTTATTGAGAACCATCCTAGTTTATCTTACAATGGGGTAAATGTAAAATGTTTAGTGCGCAATATATATATAAAACATTTAGCAAAATCAAATTTGCAACGCCACGTGCATAGCGCAAGACATAAAGATAGAGACACTGGTGCCGATACAAAATACGAAGTGTTCTTATTTGATGTGTGTACAATGATGGTTGTGTGTAATTTGCCGTTTACTTTGTTACGCAATGATTCGTTTATTTAATTTCTTGAAAAATATGGCAATGTAGAATTACCGAGCTGCACCCACTTACGACGTTATTTAAAATCTGTTCGTGTACATTTAGAAAATAAAATTAAGGCTGCTCTGAAAAATAAAAAAGTGTGGTTGAGTGTGGATGAAACAACTGATAGCAAAAAAAGATCTGTACTTAATGTTATGGTGCGTAAAATGGAACCAAATCAATCGCCATCCTCAATTTTATTAGCTAGCAGACAAATAGAAGAATGTACTGCACGGGTAATTTCAAAAGTGGTGTTAAGTACATTGGAAAAATTTGAAATTTCCAGAGATCAAATCCTAATATTTGTGACAGATGGTGCCGTAACCATGCTTTCTGTAGGTCGGTCTCTTAAGGAACAGTGTGGTAACTTTTTACATATCACATGTAAAATTCATGCCCTACATCCTGTAGCAGAACGGATCCGTAAATGTTACCCAAATGTAGATGCGTTAATATCGAGTACAAAGGCAGTATTCCTTAAATCTCCAAAACGTATTCGGAAATTTCACGAATTGTTTCCCCATACCTCTGAGCCACCACAGCCGATTCTGACACGATGGCGAACATGGCTACGAGCGGCATTTTACTATCATAAATATTTTGAGGATGTAAAAAAAGTGGTTTTATTATTAAATCCGAAAGATAGTGCCGCTATCGAAGAAAGTCGGAAAAAATTTCAAAATAGTCAGGTTAAAAGTGATTTACAAACTATTCACAACAATTACCTCGGAATAGTGCAAGCATTAGAAAACCTATAAAATTCTTCGCTATCATTACAGGAATCAGTGCTAGTTGTGAAAGATACACACGAACAGCTATGTTTGATACAAGACGCAAGAAATGAGTGTATTTTAATTAAGTTTGAATGTGTTTTAGATAAAGATTTAGATTTTGCCAGACTTAGACAAATTTGTGAAGGTTCGTCTACAGATGTGTTAAATTGTTTCAAAGATTATTTTAATTATGCAAACATCACATCACTAGACGTGGAGCGATCGTTTTCTTTATACAAGCACATATTTTCCTCACGGCGGACGCGTTTTCGAGAAATAACTTTGGAGACGCACCTTATGTTAACAATATTTCATCGCGCTTCTCCAGATTTTCAAGTCATGGAAAACGCATAAGACGGTAAGTTTTTTTTAATCATCTAATTACATACATTTTAGATTTTATTTTTTATACGTATCATCGAGAGCGTTTCATAATCTAGAAAAACCGTCTTACATTTTTTTTGTATCTAACATAATAACAGCACCGTTTGTGATAGTATATCTCTAGATATTAATAATGTTTCGCATGCGGGAACCAATTCGTTAGTCACGCCTCTGCTTTCGCTCCGAATTGGTCCACTCTAGTCATCAGCCTCTCCTGTTCGGTCCCTAGTAATAACCACCAACAACAACTAACAGGCAATCGAATTTCTTTCTGGTACGGTGACCAACTGCAATGTATCTTCACTCTATAATGCTTCATCTAAATGCCCTAAAAGTAACATTTATATTATGACAAAAATGGTTTTCAAGTCTATCACTTTATTTAATTAAGTTTGGTTATTAAGCACAGTTCTGAAGATTCGAATGGTTCCTCTTATTTAATTTCACGTAATTAAGGCAAAACAACGATTAACGAGACAATAGGCAGAATTTTCTCCATTAAATCTCATAATCAATAATATACAATTTAATTAACGCCCTATATTACGATGCTTTTGAAACAGTCCAAAATAATTCCAATTATATGCTTACCTGGATCTTCTTCGATACGAAATTAATTCTAAGCAAGCCGGCTTTAACGCAGACTCAGGAGACACACCGAGGCCCGTATCCACTCGACACAACATTACATAAATGAATTCCATTCTCTTACAACTAATTTCGTTCGTTTATGCACGCCCAAAATTTAATATATCTCTAAAAACAAATGAAACGGTTGTTACGGGCAAGATATTTGAAATAACTTCGCGTCAATTTTAAACCGCGCAAAATTCCGAGATACATAGCTCGACATTTAAGGTGTAAAGGTAATTTGGTTTATATGCCGAATACGTTTCTAAATTTCCAGTGGCATAAGGCTCAATCCGCGAAGTAATCTGTGACAGGAGTACACGTATTACGTGGCTTTTCAATTTACTGCGTTTAGCTATAATAAAATTTAATGTCCGCCTGAGAATGTATCTTCCACGATATAGGATCTGTAATTTTGTAGTGGTTAGATTTTTTTAATCGTTCTGATTTATTTAAAATATAACAGCTCTGACAAAAAAAAATTTTCTGCTATTACGTTTTCTAGTCTGCTGAATCCAAAAAATGGTCTCCATTTCTCTCAATCTCGTAGAGTTTTATGGCAAAATACAGATACAAGTTTATTCACATTGTACAGAAAAATTGCTTTGAGGCTTGTCAAGGCCCTCTTTGGATAAGAATTTAGTGAATCCCCTCTTTCGTTGTCTGTACCACGACAATGGTGTTCTGAGTGACAGCACGTTCTTATTTTCTGGTCTTGACCCCAGCAATCCGGCAGTATGTTATGGAAGGCCTAAATCTCTAACTAGGTCAATGAGCTCGCTCTTAGAAAAAGATTGGGATCCCCCATCAACAAAAAAAGAATTGAACTAGATTCGTTCGGGTGAGGTAATGTGTTTTCATCCTTAGAATCAATCATGATATCATCCAAAGTGGAAGGTGGATGTGCAACTGGTATTTCGGAGCTCTGAGGCACTGTAGCTCGAGGATAAACCAACGTCAATAGCGTCTATTCTGCTCCGCCCGATTTTCCAAATGATTTCCGGTATTTGGGCAATTCAACTCTTCCAACAGGTACTCAAGTTCCCATGAATATTAAATTTAACGGCAATTACACCTCTTAAAAACCTAACGACAAACTAACAACATATTGATGTGATGTTTTAAAGTTGACGTATTTTAACATGTTTAGTGCCGTTATTTGCTAAATTTTAACTCTGAATTACACTCCTGATGAAGTAACCAATGCGTTATGAAATATAGAGTGGAATAAAGGAGTTTTATTTTTACTTGACAGACCGCTCACCCGTTAATGAAATTTTTACTTATATATATATATATATATATATATATGTATTTGGATTGGGGCATTCATCAGTGCCGATCTTTACTGTGCCCTTACCATCATAGATTTATGTGACTTCTAAAGAAAATTTTAAAAACAATAAAAAACGAAATAAAACAAAGGAAGTCGTTTCCAACTTTTAATCACGCGAGAATTATTCTGCCAGTCCTAAGCCTGGATAAAGTTTGAAGGGAAGTTCATAATAGTAAGAATACAATAAACACAAACTATTTCACAAACTATTCTTTCGGTGAACTTTCGATTCGGTGAATTGCTATTTCGGTGAATTGGACATTCAAATGGAAGTAACTAATGCAAGCCTGACACACTATATGCATGTAAATAGCGAAATAGCGTCGATTCCCAATCAATCATCTCGCTAGAAGGCGGTCGCGTGATACCCATGCATATTCCACTTTTCATACGATAGTAATTGTAATGATACAACGTAATGATAAAAGTACATGAAAAATATGTTGATAGGCCACGAAGACAATAATTTTGCCAACGATTTATTGAACAATTCAATAATAACGATGAAGCATTGTCGAAAGTTATGTTTACAGACAAATTGTGTTTCCACCTCTCTGGGTATGTCAACTCTGAAAATATGAGAATGTGGAGTTCAGGTAATTCACACTTCTTTATAGAGACTTTGGCCACCATGATCTTGTGACTTAACACCATGTGATTTCTTTTTATAGCCACATTTAAAGAATTCAATTTTTGAAGAACTCGTTTATCTTGACGATTTAAAACAAAGGATCACTAACAATATTGAAGCAATCAATAATACACCAGAAATTCTTAAAAACGTTCTTAATTCGCCTAAAAAAGGAATTAGTCTCTTCAGAGATGCGGGTGGTAGCCATATAACATATACTATTTAATATAATTTTTCCTATTCTTTTTGGCAGTGAACTGTATGCTCGGCTATAATAAGAGCTTTCTCTGCCATGTCTATAATATACTATTTTAACTTTTTCTATTTATTTTGGTATTCCAATTTGCATTTGAAAGGGATGAACAGCTTTTGGCTACAAATAAACTGTAGTGTCCTCTATTTTTGAGGAAATTTTAGGTGCAATGGGGAAAAACAAAAAAAGATATAAGGGATGTTACACTCATAAATGGGATACACCGTATGAAATATCTATATATGCATATATACTACATACACAAGCTTAATAGCTGTTTCAATTTTCTACGCACAAGCACTCCCCCATCATGCAACTAATAACTAACGGAACCACAGGTGCTCGTAGAAGTACCTAAGTGTTTATTAATACTCATCTATGAGCGATCGAATTTATGCCATTTTAATCCACGCAATATATTCCGTCGTCCAAACTCGTTTTTCTGCAGTCATTCAAACTGATGCCGCGTTCAAAGTTATATCAGTAAATTTTCGTGAACTTTAAAAAACTCATTTATCAGAGCTGAAATGATAAAATGTTTATAAATGACCTCGCTTTGCGCGATTCGCTTTCTGTATACATGTGTATCCGTTTCTAAAATTCCCGAGAATTTCCCCGCATTATATATTCAACCATGAGGGCATCTCCGTAACGTTAACGAAATATTTGGCCTATATAAATTGTTCGTGGAAAAAGTATATCTTTTTGCGTATTCTACCTTTGATTGAAATTTTAAAACTAGAAATATATATTCGCACTGTTTTCACTGAAATTGTAAAATGCTAAATAACTAAAAATAATCAATGAAAAAGAAAATCATTAAAAGGAAGTGGTAATTAAATGAAAAGTGGCAGAATAAATAGTTTTTTATGAATCACTTTTTCATTCAAATTGTAACTCAAGTTACTGAATAATGAATTTTATTACATCGTTATTATAATTCAAATTCTTAACCTGTGGTCTGCGGACCCCTGATTTCCGCAAAGATCATTCAGGGGGTTCGTCGCACAAACAAGAAATATTAATTTTAAGAATATGTTAACCTAAATTATAATGTAGGTGTAGGTTTCCGCGGTCGTTCTCTAGATGTAGATCTCGGTTTCCGGGTTGGAACCGCGTCGAGTTAGGCGTAATTGCCAACGTTTCATCCACTGTTTCCACATCTTCAGGGCAGTACGTAGATGTTCGTCGTTTCGCAGTAGCGTGAAGAATCATTCCTCAAGCTACTGCGAAACTCGATAAGATGACCATATAATTCATAGGTTAGTTTACAGATATATGTACACATGATAGGCAATGTGCGTATGCGTTTCCGTTATAGACCAAAAACTACTCGACTGATTTACGAGCGGTTACTCATAAAATAATCCGCGTTGTCCGGAGAAAGTTTCAAGCGATTAAAATCCTCGATCTGACCAGTAGAAAGAAAGTTAGTGCCTAATAATATAATATCAATAGTAGCAATACTTTTATTTAAATGTAGATGGCGCCACAATACAGTAGTTCTCATATTGAAATTCAAAAGATAAAAAGTGTCATCGCGCATGCGTAGAAGTAAGCTCAAGTGCTGTTGTATTGCCAATTGAATTTATTTATATTCTTACTTTTATAAAGTGAAGGTTGCACATTGTATATCGAAAAGCATTGCTTTAAATCTATATACGGGTTTAGTATAACGTCTCGGAACGGTTACATAACTTTATTTTATCAGAAATAACTTTTTTGAAATTTATTATTCATATAGATATAGTATTTACTCATGATATTTATATTTATTTTCTATTCTCGGTTTGACCGGAAATGCTTCCTACTATATTTTTTTAAATGAAATACCCTGTATATTGTTGCAATTTCCGAAAGAGAATTAAAAACTACATTCAGAAATGTAAAAATTGTTTTTCTTTAACCTAAAGAAACTAAGACAAATTAAAAAAAAACTTAATGCAAAATCAAATTATGTTTGAAAGCAAGCATTTTACTCTAAACTGTCAGACTGTTGTGAAAAGTTATTAGTGTTGACTAATTATAAATCTTTAAAATGGCATTAAAACTAACAGAATCTGAGCGAATTGAAATTTTGATAATGCGTGGATGTGGTGATAGTCAACGTTCATATGATGAAGTTCGTGTTATATTCAATACTGTTTATCTCGATCGCCATATCAATAAAAGTTTAGAAGAAACTGAAACCGTATAAATTGCAAACCGTTCATGAATCGTTGGAAGATGATCCAAATCGCAGACTACATTTTTGCGAAATCATGACACCATTAATCACAGATCAGGCAAATTTTGTAAATCAAATAGTCTTTTCCGACGAAGCAACGTTTTGTCTCAATGGTGCGGTCAACAGGTGCAACTGTCGTTACTGGTCAACAAAAAATCCTCACTGGATGGAAGAAGTCCATCCGCAGTACCCACAAAAAGTGAATGTGTGGGCTGGTATACTAGGAAATAAAAAAATAGGCCCTTTTTCAAAAGAGAAACTTTAAATGGTATTATTTACGTAAATTTGCTGCGGAACGATATCGTATCAGCAATTACAGCGCTATTTCCAAATCCAAATAGACTAATCTACCAAACGAATCTATTTGGTTCCAACAGGATGGGGCTCCGACACATTTTACGTGTGATGTTCATGACTATTTGGACGAGGTATTTCCTGCATGCTGGATTTGACGCAGAGGAACAATCGAATGGCCAGCCCGTTCCCCGGACTTATCGCCAATTGATTTCTTCTTGTGGGATGATTTGAAATGTCAAGTGTATAACAATAGATCAAATAATCTAGAAGAATTAGAGGGACGAATAACTGAAGCAATTAACAGTATCAGACCGCAAGTTTTACATAATTCACTAATACATTTTGTTGATAGATTATATCCCTGCCAAGTGGTTAACGGAGCACAATTTCAATATTTATTATAGTCTGTAAATCTATTTATTAATACTGTTTCATTTTAAGAATAGAAATAAAACTAGGGTTTTAATCTTCACTTTTAATCATTACTCGTAAAACGACAATTGTTTCCCCAACACAGTGGCTTCCTCAGGTGTTTACCTCTAAACAGTACGTTACAAACTAAATAAAAAATAAATAATATATCTATAAAATCAAGAAGGATGGTATTTAAAATATTTTTAAAGAAATCTATGAATTACAAGTATTGTCGGTAGTGAAAGAATGTGGAGCATCTGGTCGGCCCTAACTGTATATTATAGGGTACTAAACATGTTTACGCATAAATTTGTTTAATAACCTACATATACATTTGTATTATCGTCTAAACAGATTTTAAGTAAATAAATTTAATAAAGGCGAGTTATTTAAATCTAATTTATCATTTAATAAAATTTGAGACTGTTTTAATTTATTGATTTCTAAACTTTCCAGTAAATTTAATTTCTTGCCTTTATTTTCTAAATGCAGAATTTGAAAATCTTTATCGAAAGTGTGGTTTTCTTCTAATAGATGATTCGCAAAAGTAGAATCTTGTTTTTTATTTTTAAACGAAGAACAATGCTTGGCAATGCGTTTTTCAAACGATCTTCCTGTTTGACCGACATATATCTTACCGCATCCACACATTAACTTATAGACTCCGGATTTCTTATTTTTGTCTGTTTTATCTTTATTGTTTTTGATGTGCTTTGATAACTTATTATTAGTTTTGAAAACCGTGTTAATATTAAGTTATTTTAAATCACTTGAAATATGCTTATTAGGTGTCCCAATGTACGTTTGTAATCTAAATTTGGAATTTTCTTTATCCTTTATTGCAGGGTATGCCATAGAGATTGCTTTTTTGAAAAGTTTTTTTGTCAGCATATTTTCAATTAAAGTATCTGTGTAGCCGTTATTGATAGCTATTTGTTTGACTAAATTTAATTCTTTTTCATCATTTTCTTTAGATAGTGGATAATTAATTAATCTGTGTAAAGAACTATGGAAACTCGCTAATTTGTGTTGTATGGGATGTGTTGATGAATTATGTATAGTTATGTCAGTATGAGATTCTTTATGGTAAATATCAAACTCTAATTTATTGTTTATTTTTTTAATAGTTAGGTCCAAAAAATTAATACTATTGTTTACTTCTTGTTCCATAGTAAATTACATATTTTTATGAATAGAATTGACGAATTCTAATAGCAAGTTTAATTGTCTTTGTGTTCCAGTGAAACAAAGTACAATATCGTCTACATATCTATGCCAAAAGAAAATATGCTGTCTTAGGAGATTATTAAAAATGATGGATTCTAAGTGGTTCATGAAAATTTCTGAAAGTAACGGACTTAAGGGGTCACCCATAATTAGTCCTTCCTTACAAGTGTATATTGAATTATTAAATTGGATATAATTTTGTTTCAGAACTATATTTAACAAATCTAAAATTTCAGCTTTGATTACCGGGTTAGTGTTCTTAGCTACAAGTAAATTTTCAATTAAATTAACGGTTTCGGTTGGAGGGACACTCAGGAATAAGTTTTTAACGTCAAAAGATACCAATTTTGCATTATGAGGTATTGAAATATTTTTGATTTTATTAATTAATTCGTATGAATTTTTTATGCTGTACTGTGGCTTAAAGTTAGTGTATTTAGTAATGATATCAATTCTTTCAATGGAGACTGTGGTTAAATAATAATTCAAAAAAGGTATATAACCCCTTACCACAATTATTAGTCGTATCCTAAATACGTATTTCGACAACTAAGTTGTCATCATCAGTAGGTAAAAACTACTAATTAAAGTCACACGGGGCACAATAAAGTAAGATAAACGCTTCCGCACAACTACTATACACTGCAACCCTGTAAAGACTGTCAGTCTTTACAGGGTCTTTACCCTTATCTGCTCTAGTAAAGATGATGTCATTCTGTATAGATTTATTTTTAATAGTTTTAACTACCATATGTTCTTGGTTAAAATAATTCTTTCTTTTCTGTTGTTTAATGATTTTCGCTAATTGAAATTTATTGTTTAAATTATTAGGAATGTCTGACAATGCTAGTTCAGTTTCAACTGCTAAGTATTCTAAAGAGTTTTTATTTATATTTGGATTAATATTATAGTTAAAACCTTTTCTTAATAAATTAACTTCGTCTGAACTGAAATTGGTACCAGTTAAATTTTGAAACCTTTTGTAGAAAATGTGGTTAGAAATTTGTGTTTTGTTATTAACCGGTTTATTTGCTTTTTTATGCATTAAATGATTAATCTTCTCTTTTTCTATTCTTAATTATGGATCTTCATCAAGTAAATGCCGAATCAATTCAATGTTTCATTTTACGTTAACGAATTCTTTTTTAATTTTACTGTTAGTTTCTTTAAGATAAAGAATTTTTTAAAATTTCTGAATGTAGTTTTTAATTCTCTTTGAAGAAATTGCAACAATATACAGGGCGTTGCATTTAAAAATATATACTAGGAAGCATTTCCGATCAACCCGGGAATAGAAAATAAATATGAATGTCATAAATTCGTAATTTTTAACTATATATCATGAATTTCAAAAAAATTACTTCTGGAAAACAAAGTTAAGCGACCGTTCCGGGACTACTACCCCTGTATATATACTCAAATTTAGCAATAGCCAAATACTGCCGAGTTCAGCAGGTTCCCTATAAAACTTAAAAAATGCCTAACTAAAGAAAATGTGTATAAAAAAAAGGGAAAAATCTAAGTTCTACAAGAAAAAAGAGCAAGGTATACTTTGAGACAAAAGTTTAATTAAAAAATACGATCGCAAGAATAAATTTTCAAAAACATAGAACTTGAAGTTACCAAGTAATTTTCAATTTACTATGTACCCATAAATGAGAACAGCGGTATTAATAATATCAAGTTTGTTTGTGCAGAAACGATTTTAATTTGCTCTTTGGAACATTCCGTAATGGATTAAGGTAATCATTGTGGAACAGCAAACGAAACGGGATATAAATTAAAGCAATCTGTCAAGTTCACTGTCCGGACGCAAAAAGGAAAAACAACTTTTAAATTAATTCAAAGATGAGAAACGAAATCTTTCGTGTTCCTTCCTATCACATTCAGCCATACTACATGGAAATAGTCGTTTGCATTAATGTATTTAGAGAACAGTATAATACATCCCCGTTGTCAATCTTTAAATTAAAAAAAAAAGAGAAAAGAAGATTGTGAACATGTTTAATAAATAAGACAATTACTTTTCTTTGAATACTTTGTGTTAGTGATACCTGTGCAATAGCTGAGCTTGTAAACTTGTAGACTTTCCAATATTTGTCAAAATGTTATGATTATAACAAATACAGTTGTAACAGCTTAACTCTAGGACTACCAGATAAACGGCCTATCGCTACTTACGCGCGGGTCCATACTATATGCTGGGTTTGAGCTAATATTCGGCGATTATTTTGAATTCAATATAGCGTAGACATTTTTATGTTTGACTTTTATTTTATTGAACATAAGAAAAGGACATTAGAATATACCGAAGCAGTAATAGTAATAAGAGATATATATTGCAAAATCTTAATACATAAAACAAAGTCGGGTTAGTTACACCATTTATAACTCAAGAACGGCTGGACCGATTTTAATGATCTCTGATTTATTGGATTCGTCTCCGCGCCGAATAGCAGAATAACTATTAAAATATCGGAAAATTTCACGGAAGAAAATTATACAGAAAATTGATTTTTAAATAAATTAGGTTAGGAACTCCGCCATCTTCCGTCCATGTCCATTGCAAATCGGTGACATAAAAGTGTAATTTTTTTTTGTTTCATGTTGTCTGATTTGTTTTGAAAAAAAGCGTATAATGACTGTGTAACAAACGAAGACGAAGCCGCCAACTATCCAACTGTATTTTTAAACTCCTTGGATGTGCCTGGCTTACCACCGCACAGTTTGCAACTGAAGGTTGACTCGGTAGTCATCAATCATCATGCTTCGAAATCTAAACCAACCAAAACTATGCAATGGAACGCGTTTGGTGATAAGAAAACTGATGATCAATGTGATTCACGCGACGATACTCAAAGGAAAATTCAAAGGTGAGGAAGTTCTCATTCCGACGATTCCGATGATCCTAACCGATATGCCCTTTGAGTTTAAACGAATTCAATTTCCGATTTGTGCATTCGCTATGACGATTAATAAATCACAAGGCCAATCCTTGAATGTTTGTGGTCTGAATCTGGAAAATGCATGTTTTTCTCATGGTCAATTGTACGTGGCATATTCACGTGTCGGCAAACCATCCGCTTTATTTGTTCTTGCACCTTATCAGTTGTTATTCATCGTTAAACGTGTGTACACGCATGAAGTGTTGCGCTGTTATTAAATTAATTTTTGGGGACTAAAAATATTCCTACTGTATCAGGTTTTGCATCTGATTATTCACCAAAACTTGGTGAGTAACAATATGTGACTCTTGTGGAAATGTGAATTCTAAGACGTGAGTAAATGGCAGATAAAATTACATATATATAATAATAGTATTCGTACATATGAGTGATATTGCCGACAAAGCGTAATAAAAAGTGGGTCGCAAAAACACGCGTTTGTTTTGGTTACGATTAATGCTAGAGTGCGTTATTTATAAATGCAAGAAAAATGAGTAAAAAATGTAGGGCATGCAGAAACGATTTTAAAAGAAACGAAAAAACTATAATCTGTTTTGAATGTGAAGATGAATTTCATATTAAATGTCTGGGAATAAATACAATCACAGAAGAAAAACTGTAAACAATATTTCAAGTAGAAAGCATTACGCTTGTGTGTTTTCGATGTCGAAATAGTAGTTTACAAATAAAAGAATTAACAAATAAATTTGATTCCTGTATGGAGATGATTAATGATCAAAACAATGTTATTAGCAAAATGAACTTAATGCTAGAATCTTTAACCAAAGGAGAAAATATCAATACTAATAGACTGTATAGTGACATAACAAAAAAGAACTCTGAAGTACTTGTTGTGAAACCTAAGAATGATGAACAAAAAAGCGAAATAACTAAAAAAGAAGTAAAAACTAAAATAAATCCAGGTGAGTTGGCGGTCGGAGTCGAAACGGTAACAAGTACCAGTAGTGGAGGAATTGTTATAAATTTTAGCAATAACGAATCGAAAGAAAAAATAAAAGATATAGTAAGAAAAGAATTGGGTAATAAATACGAGGTTATTGAACCAAAGCTTAAGAATCCAAAAATAATTGTAGTAGGAATAGAGAGTGAAATAATAGATCAGGAAGATAAGGAAATTCTAGATAGTATACTCAAGCAGAATGCATTAAGAGAGTTTGATGATGATACAGATGATAAAATAAAAATTATAAGAAAATATAAACCAAAAGCTAAGAAAGATTACGGTAACATTGTTATGGAGGTAGAGACTAATTTATATAAGAAGTTGATAGATATAAGAAAAATAAACATAGGGTGGAGAAAATGCTCTTTATACGAATATGATGATGTAATCAGATGTTTTAAATGCGTGGGAATTAACCATTTTGCCAAAGATTGCAGAAATGAAGTAGCGTGCAGCAAATGTTGTGGTAATCATGTAAGCGCAAGCTGTAATAATCTTACAGAGAAATGTATAAACTGCGTAAGAACGACTCAAAAATTAAAAATTGATTTGGATTCCAATCATACAGCTTATGATAAAAACTGTCAATGTCTCAAAAGAATAATTGATAAAATTAGAACAAAGGTGAAATATGAATAGCAATTAATAAAAGATGATAGGAAGTATTACAAATCTGTTGTCTGTTTAAATTGCCAAGAGTTTTTACACAATAAAGATCTAATAATAGATTTAATCAAGAATTGGCAATAACAAATTCTATATCTGGTGGAAACACATGTAGACGATACTGTTGAGGATTTTGAATTGAATATCGCTGGATACAATACCATTAGGTGTAATACAAATAACCGTAGAACTGGTGGTATATTGGTTTATCTAATGGGGTGTATTAAATTCAAGGAAACATTGAACTTAAAGTTGGAATATGTGTGGACTGTTGAATTTGAGTTAAATATTAGGAAAGAAAAATATCTCATTGGTTTCATATTGTTTAATGCCGCATTGCCGCAGGGTTTAAAATATTGTAATTACTTTAAAAACTTTAAGAGAAATCTGTTAGAATATGTTAAACAAAAATTTGAGTGATCCATGTAATTTCGAGGTTGTAGCAGTGTAAAATAGTTAATTAAGTAAAATGTAATGAAATGTTATGGTTGTACAATAACTTTGCTAATAAAATACTTACTTACTTACTTACTTATAACAAAACACAAAATGTCGTATATCACAAGATCCTTCACTAACGAGAATCAACCCGAGTGCAACCCAAGCAGCTAAATACATACCTTCAATAAAGCATATGTCTTGCAGACACGCCATTGAAATACTTGATTTTTGTACTTTTACTGAATTTTTATTTACTTTATATATATTATCCTAATAAACTATTGAACTTAATAATTTTTTTAATTAATTTTATTACGTTAATAAAATCCTAAATTAAGTTTAGCTAAAAGTTAACACGACAGTTATTGACTTTTAGGCGGTACGAAGTTCGCCGGGTCAGCTAGTAAAATATATAAATGACTTACATGAAAGTAAAAGTGGGTTAAACACATTTCTTACATATAACTACTGAGTGTTCACCGCATACATTGGTTTTACAACGTACACAAGTTGTTCTTGTTTTTCTGTCTTTTAAAAGTGGACAAACATCACATCTCTTCTTCTTTCTTGGAATCTCAGAACTAGTAGATGCTTCAGCTTCTTCTTCTGCTTCTGTTTTTTCGTGGTACCTGTATTCTGCTAACCTCAATTAGAAAGATTCTTCTTCTCTATTTCAAATCAAAAGCTGAATTAGCTTTCAAAAGCTTCCATAGTATGTATTCGTTCAAGGCGCTGATATCTATCATATTATAAAGAACTACAAGAGGCCATCTCTTCGTCATCCTTTTCACGGTTTATGATCGTGTCATTTTGTCCATGATGTCTACGCCACATTCTTTTTATTGTAGTCCTGAGGTTCCGTTTTTTGGCAATTACCAACATCTTTCTTACTGTGCAGAGTACTCAACAATGTTACAAGCTTGCGTTTCTTTGGACAATACGAAATAGTCATCGCATCGCCTGTAACCAAACTGTATGGAAAACACTTGACGATTTTTTGGATCAACAAATGAAGATGGCAATTCAGGCTTATTTTTACGGATCGTACCAACTAATGTTAGGTTTTTGGATAACAAGTACTTTACAAGATTGTACGAAGTAAAGAAACTGTCGCAGGTGACATTCTTTCCAGCG
The DNA here is from genome assembly GCA_935421215.2 of Melolontha melolontha. NCBI lineage: Eukaryota > Metazoa > Arthropoda > Insecta > Coleoptera > Scarabaeidae > Melolontha > Melolontha melolontha. Next base: position 3,635,309 of record OW285239.1, on the reverse strand, counting down.
TTTTCAATTACTTCTACTAGACGTTTTACAAGCTTTTCGCCTTGATTCTTGTCTCGCTTTCCAGGATAAATTTACATTCCCGTGCATAGGTTGCATTTCCGTGCATAGGTTGTTACACTATCACAAATGGCCCAAAAGTTTATTTCGTATCGTCCAGGTTTTGATGAAATATATTGTCTAAAGGGACATCTGCCTCTGAAAGTTACAAGCTGTTCATCAACCGTCATACACCAATATGGTACATACGCATTTCGCAAATAAGTATTCCATAACTCAAAGTATTCCCGTATTGGTGCTATTTTGTCGCCACTCTTTTTTCTTCGTCTTTCCGCTGCATCATCGAATCTAAGTACACGAAGTACATTTTGAAATCTATTTCGAGCGATAATAGTACCAAAGATTTTTGACCATTGTTTTTGCTCTAAAGTTGTGTTACGTCCTCGTTATAAGATTCGTATACACCTATTAGTATCAAAACTCCAATAAATTTCTTCAATTCTTGGGCATCCATTTTTATCCAATATTTCCCGAAAACAATCTCTCCTTCTTCATTCGTCCACTTTAGGATAATTTCAAGAAGAGGTTTACGAAAATAAATCAAAAAAAAGAAGCAAATGTATCGACCTCGCGATTTCCAAAGCGTGTAGGGCCTAAACGTTCTCGTAAAATATTGTGTCGTCGTTGTCTTCAGTTATGAGGTAAAATAGGATCCTGGTACCAAACCACTTGTTTGTTTTTTGATATAAATGAATTAGCTCCAGCCGAATTTCTGCTGTGGTCATCATGGCTGCTCTCAGCAGATTCTTCGCTATCTGATTCTTCTGCTGTGCTTGTATGACCTCCATCGATGAGGCATTCGATTGCATCTACCTCTATATCGTCGTCTGAAGCTTCGTGTCCGCTATTGTATTCAACGTCGCTCATTTCAGCTACTATCGCCTCTAGCTGTTGTTGTGTAAGGTATTGCTTATTTCTACGATCCATTTTCCGTAATGAGTGAAACGCAAAGTAGAAAATAAGCGCAATAAAGATTCATAAATTCAGAAACTACCGGACAATTGATAAAAAATTATGCTAAAATATTAAATCGCACATCACAACTTAACAAAATATAAATTTTGTCTTATTCACATTAACAAAGTAACACTAACAGATTCGGCAAACACTAATGCATTGTTCATGACGTGCGGCTGTAAATATGCTGAAAGACGTAAAGTCCCCAAAATCCGCATGATAAAGGGATTTCGGTTTTTTGTATATATCGGGGAATGCCAAGAAAAGTTTATCGGCAGCGGAGATGTCTGGAATTTATAAGCGAACCACTATCATTGTAAAACACACTCGCTTTACCTATATTTATGCAGTAAACGACATATGGGTTCAACCGACCCGGCTGGTAAATCGCGAAAGTATTTTTATATTGCCAAAACCATTCTTTCTAAAATATTTTTTTTGGCAAAATTTATAACTCGTACTTAATAAAGTCTATTAATAGCTTTAAATAATTATGTAATGGTTAGAAATCGTTTCGGGTCCATTGAACCCGCTCGGTAGTCCTAGGGTTAAGTGTTAGTATTGTAGATGAGAAAATGTATTGACTAACTAGAATTCCGTTTTGAGTTTGATATTAAAAAAAACTTGTTACTTCTGTGTAGTCTACTAAATTTGACAATATCAAAGCAGTTTCTGAAACTATAAACATATCTAACATATACTCGTACATATACGATTATGGAAGCATTGTCGACTAACCACTAAAGATAATCTTATTCCTAGTTTGTTCGTTCGAAAATAAAACTAATGCTTTAGGTAAGCTCTCATCATTAATTACACTAATTAACACAGTTTGGCTTGCTTATACACCAATACGTGTAGTTTATGTCTTTTGTCATGTAGAATCTGAATCTGATTTAAAATTTTGAGATATTTTCTTAAAATTTTTCAAAAAAAAAAATTTACAAAATTTCATATTTACTTTTATAGAAGACAAGCTAGTCCCGACCACGCTTCGCTGTGACTCAATCTGAAATTAAATGAATGAGAAAAGAGATAAATGTATTATAGTAAATATAAATTCACTTGGAAAACAAATCATCCAATTGCGCTGCTGTGGCTATGTGAAGTTAAAGGAAAAAAAATATTTTTGACAAAAAAATAATTTTTTTTTTTGTAAAGCTGATGAATTGATTACATTTTTTGTTTAGTCCATTTAGTTATTTAACATAACTTATAAACAATGTAACCCGCTTTTTAATAATGTTCCTGTCACTTGGCTTTTGCCACATTGTTGAAATTACTTCAAAAACGTCACCTTTCAAATATCTCAGTGTTATTTAAATTCTTTTAATAAAATTTGTATCGTATATGTTCTCTTTTCTTCGATCCTACCTTGAATAAATACAATAGTGAGTGTATTCTCTTAAATATTTAATCTTCCTTTCTTGTGATCCTTAATTTTTGGATTTTATATCACTTTATGTTTAACTTCTTTCTATAACAGCTTCTCTGTGCCTGTTTCCTATTACTTTTCATTCTCATTGAACTTGTTATTAAATTCCTTCTGCCAATACTATTCTTATTCCAGTTATAATTTTTCGATTGTCAATTTATTACAAACAAAATGAATATGGCCATCGCTATACTACTACATTATATTATAACATTATTTTCTTTAGATTGACATTTTTAAATTCGTTATATCTTTTGAATGGAATGTCCGATTTTAATAATATAAAAAGTATTTTACTGGTATTGAAATGGTCTTTAATAAAATTTCATTTAATAGGATAAGGAATAATACAGAGGTATGGATAATATGGTTTGATTATTGTCGGCACTTTTATTAACTTTTAAAATGTAAAAAAGTAGTTATAGTGGCATAACTACAGTAGTTGGACATATGGTTTCGCGGACTTTTCTGTAGATATTAATACGTTCTATAATACTGTAGAACATTTTTTTGTTCTATCAACAATAGTTTCCGCAGCGTACGCGATGACAGATTTTTTGTGACTAATTTTTTCACACCTTGGGTTACATTAATGCATTTTTATTGGGGATCCCTTTTTTTTGAAAATGTAATATAGCCTATGTCACTCAGTGAAAATGCAGCTTTCTAATGGTGAAAGAATTCTTGAAATCGGTCCAGTAGTTTTTGTGTGAAAACATTACAAACATACATACAAAAACACAAATGTTTCTTCTTTATAATATTAGTTTAGATAGATACTACTAAAAATATTATTCTGTTGAACATTTAGTAAACATGTGTAAACAAGTCCTTGCTTGTTTCTTTCGTCAGAGCACTTAAACCACGCCCATTTCCTCTGGAACCACTTAAATTAAGAATTAGTATTAGAATTAGTTCACCAACGCCGAAAAAATTCAAAGTTCAGCTGCCTGCAAAAAAGACAATGGCAACTGTGTTCTGGGATATGCAAGGCATTTTGCTCATAGAGTTTTTACCACCGAAAACGACAATATTCATTGTAAATCTCTCGAAAAACTACACCAAGCCATTCGACAGAAACGAAGAGGAAGGTTCACGAAAGGAATCAGGTTGTTGCATGACAATTCAAGACTGCATACCTCAAATCAGACGAAGGCTTTGCTTCAGAAACACAATTGTGAAGTTATTAGTCCAGACCTGGCTGGCTCTTTCTGATTTTCATTTGTTTGGGCAGTTGAGAGCTCATTTGTCGAGTAAAAGTTTTGAAGACGACGACGAACTTCAAGATGAAGTACGACAGTATTTTTTAAATTTGGATCGCACCTTTTACGAAGAGGGTATACAGAAGCTTTGTGCCCCACTGGGATAACTGCCTTAACATTGGCGGCGATTATGTTGAAAAGTAGCTAACAGTTCACGCTTTTATTTTGTGTATGCTTGATTTCTAGAAATTGTAATTCACAAATGTACCTTAGTAACCGAACATGCCTCGTAAATGAAGTTATAAATAACTTGTTCATATACTTTTGTAAAATTTTAGAGAATAGATAAATATTGGTCTTGTTAGCCCTTAAACTGTATAGGTAACAAAAACCACAGTGGGAATTAGGACAAAGCTCTAATTCCGCCCCTGGTCTACAAAGGCCCCCGAAAAACTCACCGGCCAGCTCAAAAATAACGCGGAAGCGTCGTGGGCTATCACAACGCATAGATACGGGCACCACTACGTCAGGTCTGGCAAGTTCACAGGTCAACGTATAATCACCCTTGGGCCACAAGGGCTTAAGAATACTATAAAGGTAATCGTATACCTGGTTACTAAAACTAATACTTTTTCTCATAAGGACTTACAGAAATAAAACACTAACAACGGTATATAACAATAACAACAATATTTATTAAGTAAAATAATCAAGTATGACAAATTATAAATTGCACCAAATAAATTTAAAAAAGAGTTAAACACCCTGTATCAACAGGTCAGAGATTGATTCAACCAAATAGTTTTACGTAATTAGGCTTAAAATGACCGAAGGGGTTTGAGTTCATTATAACTTCTTATTTAAGATATAATTATTAATTTTTTTTTATTTTAAATACAGTATATTAATAGAGAATATTTTTAATTTAATTATGAAAAATTATATCTCGCAAGTGGTGGCCATTTTCTGTTTCGCATATTCGTGCTCTTTCCAAAACATTTTCCATAACCTTTCGCAAAACTTCAGGTGTTATGTTGTTGATTTCGTCGCGTATATTATTTTTTAATTGCTGTATGGTTCGAGGCTTATTAATATAGACTTTTCTTTTCAAATGACCCCAAAGGAAACAGTCTGGAGCGGTTAAATCCGGTGAACGCGGAGGCCAATTAAAATCGCTTGTACGGGAAATAATTCGTTCGCCAAAGATGTCGCGTAAAAGAGCCATTGTGTCCCTCGCAGTGTGCGCTGTGGCTCTATCCTGTTGGAACCATACTTGCGGATGGTTTTCCACGGCTGGCCTTAAAAAATTTTCCAACATTGTCCGATATCTAACACCAGTGATGGAAACGGCAACACCGTGTTCATTTTCAAAAAAATATTGGCCAATTATCCTTTCCGTCGAAACACCGCACCAAACGGTACACTTAAGTGGGTGTGATTCTCGCTGTTGAACTACTCTTGGATTTTCCGTAGCCCATATTCTGCAGTTTTGTCTATTATCGAACCCATTTAAATGGAAACGGGCTTCGTCGCTCATAATTAAATTATAAATAAAAACATGATTTTCTTCTGCTTTTTGACGAAATAATCAAGTCGTTGCTGGTAATCTGTCGGTTTCAATTGTTGGACAAGCTGAATTTTGTATGAAAACATTCTTATTGTATGCAAAATTCTCTGCAGCGACCCTCGTGAGAGGCCAAGTTGTGTCGAATGTCTCCTGGTTGATGATTCTCCATCTTCCCGAATACTCTCCTGTACCCGTTCAATATTGTCATCCGTGTGCACCGTTCGTCGTCTGCTGGCACCAGGAAGGTTCCTTACTGCCCCTTGTTCTCGAGAATTTGCAACCAGGCGGTTTATTGTTGACTCTGAGGGTCCAACCCGCACATTAAAATAACGACGATATGCACGCTGAGTCAAAACAATGAATCGTTGATTTGAGAAATAAAGTTCAACGATTTTGGCACGTTGTTCAATTGTGTACTGTTACATTTAAAATTCCCCAAGTCTTCTTTACAAAATACTGAAAACAAAAAAAAAATTATAATAAAAAAAGTTATAAGGAATTAAAACCCCTTCGGTCATTTTGGGCCACCCTCTAAAAGTCAATATAAACTTCGTGTTTTATGATTTAAAGTTTGCATAAGTAGTTCATCAAAGCTTTAATGTACCTTACATCAATTATGCTACACTCAGTATATGCAAAGAATTTTTAGATGGTACACACCGTTAGAAATTAAAAATGTGCAAATAATATTGTGAAAATTTAAAAAAACGCAATGTATTCACAAAAGTGAATACTCCAACCGGAAATTACAATAACTTAAAGGCACAGCCTGTATATGTAAAATTATCTGTATGAATAATAAAAAAACTAGAACAATGCTCTATATGGTGAAATTGATTACTAATATGGTAATTTAATTTATTTGAACAATTTTAGATATGTATAAAAAACACATCAAAATTCGTTATTGATCAAAAAAAATAATGAAACAAATTTACGCAAATTTCTCACTTTTAAATCAATCTGATATATGTGAGATTGATATTATATATATATAAAAAATATTACAGCAATTTAAATTAGAAAAATATTTATGCTAGTTGTATAAATGAAAAACTGTAAATTTATAGGGATGCAAGATAGCAAATATCATTACACAAAATGGTGGGTCGAACACCACGTTTTCGGACACCATGCGGTCCTCCAAAATAATTATTATAACAATTTTCTAGAACTTTGTCACAAAAAAATAATATGCTACAGACACTACCTTGCATCTTAGTTGATCTTGGACCCAATTATGAGATTTTCCTGGGTACCAGTAATCAGATGGTTATGAATGCGTTTTCCTGAGGGGATGTTGACAAAGATCGATTTCCCTCGCAGAAAATATCTCAGCCACTTTCCCTTATTCGATACAAAATAGCTTTTCAGTAGCCTGCACTAGCAGCCCTGAAGCAACACGTGGTCATGAAAACTTCCAAAACCGAGGAACAAACCCCGAATAAAGACACTAAACCAGTGAATTTAATTAACAAAATCAAGTTTGACCAATTCCTGCATAAGCAGAATAGTAACACTATATAAACTTCAAAAATGACTTCGAGTTTTCAAACAACTGCCTACTTCAAGGCTTGAATAGTAAAAAGCATCTTCCTAACGGATGTACGACTATTTATTCGGAAAGAAAACTACGTCATAGTAACAAAAAACTATCCTGGACGGAATATTTGAAAGAAAAGAAGATAATTACCGAAATACCCTGACAAGGTTAAAGAGTAATTGAGGAAGCCAACAAACAAAAATTCGGTAATTAAATCGCAGCAATTAAGGATAATTAACCAATTTAAAACTGTAGCAAGTTAAATTAAGTTGCGCGAAGATGTCGCTCTGAGCAAATGAAAATGAGAACCCAAAATTAAGTTAAAAAAGGTTATTCAATAAATTAAAGCATCCTAAAAGATTTACAAAATACTAAAAAAAATACCACAATATTAGAATTGTTTTAGGAGAAACAATAATCGAAATATCAATTCAAATATACGAATCATGACTTCGCATAAAATTTCCAAAATGTCGAACTGCGCAGAAATATATAAAAATAAGCCGGCTAAGAATATGGATATAGTGACATCCAAAATATTTGAACATACAAAATTATATGAAGATATCAAAGTTTGAAATGGCCTATGATGATCGATAATTAGTAAATAAAGTAAATCAATTATATTAAACGATAATATTGAATTTTGAATAGCCTATGATGACTTAAAGTTAGCAATTAATGTAAGTAACCCCTTAAAAATGCCCAAATGGTATAAGGATCATTTTTCGAGCGTCTATAGTTAGATAAAGGGGTCGGGTCGTCATTCTTGAGTAGTGGGCAAATTTTAGTCCGCTTCCAACGCTCCTAGTACAATAAAACTGGGAATAAGATCATCACCAAAAGTAACTTTATTCGTAAAAATAGACATAATGCACTCGAGTTTATATTGCGATGTTCTTTGCTTATTTATGCCACAATGGTGTATATATTGAACAGGTTAATTGCACAAATTAAAAAATAATTACAATGGCATTTTCAGTACTGTCTATTTTCGAGTATTTTATGTTCAAGACTTCTAAAACATTATGAAAAAAATCTATGTCCACAATATTAATAAATGTAAATGTATTTGTGAACAAAAACTACATACATACATTCATCCTACTAATCCTTTCAAAAGCATTTCGTTTAACTATTTATTATAACAATGTCGTTCACAGAAAACAGCATTTAAGTTTGTTATAGTTAGACATAATTGCGCAGTTGTCACTCAAATTTACAACCATTTAAATGACTACCACATCTTTCACATACAATAACAACTTAATCACAATGCGTAACCAAAACAATATAGTGGAATAAGCAAATCTATTGAATTATTTGTCGAGTTGTTGAGATATCGAATTGACTGACCCTTATCCAGCATAACCCTTATCCGTAAAGTCAGACAGAATCAGCTGCCGTGAATAACAAATACATGCTTAAAAGTATAAGGAGTTGTTCTTGAATAATTAATGTGATTAATGGAAGGTTGGCATTAAATTGTTTTCTGGAAGGGTACGAATCAGACACAATAATGTATTTAATAAATAATGTATGTAAATATAGTCAGGTTAATAATTTTCTAAGTTAACACAACGAAGTTTTTTATTTCTTGTTAGAATACGCACAGCGCAGTTCGACGACTTTCTGTTTTTTGTATTTTTTATTTCGTATTATCGATTATGACACGAATATTTGACAAATTTCGCTTTTACTTGGTTCTATTGGATATATTAGCGTATTTTCATATTAAAATTTGGGGAGTTTACCCTTCTACTTATAAATTAATGTATACCGGGTTCTTTTTTATTACAACACATAAATTTTTCCTTTGTGTAACTTTAAACAGATAACCGTCAATGCTTTAGCAGCATAGTAGGCAACCAGTTATACGTTTGTTTCGACGAGCGAGAACTATGTGCTTCTAGGAAAAGTATTGTTGCCAATGCTACTACAGATCTATTTGAATGCAAATAAAATAACTATTCTCTAAATCGGCTACCGTAAAGTGGGGCGAAATTGATCATAAATATTGCATTTTTGCTTGTATTTTTGTTTAAAATAATAAAATGGTGGTTATTTCCCTTAAAGTAGGTGGGGGTACAAGATATGTAGCCGCTAAATTTTGTAAAAACCAAAAATTATTTTTGTATTTGTTCACATAATGAAAATAAAAGATGATCAACTACACCCTCAGAGCGGGGTGAAATTGATCACTTGCAATTTATTGCATAGGATGCACATACGAACTGTATGAGTGCGATCAATTTGACCCTGACTGAAATATATTGGATGATTAAAACGCTAATGGAAATTTTCGGTTTCGGGGTGAAATTGATCAGCATCATCCGTTTAACTTTTCTCGATTATTATAATTTTTTAAGGCAAAACAATAGTAAAAAACACAAAATGTGATTACTTTATTTGAAAAAGACATAATACATAAAAATTCTAAACAATTAGATTTCCTTGATATCCATTACGTGGTCAAAATAGTACGCCTGTAGCTTACCAAATGCTTTTAATGTGGGATTCGGAAGCTGAGCTATGATATCTGCAAATTCGACTGCAAATTTGTCAGTTTCTTCAGTTTTGAAAATTTTGTCTTCTTTGTCCAAAGACTTCATTCCCAGCAGTTCTATTTCACTCTCATTTGTTACATTTTGAACTAATGCAACGTATCTATACATTGTTTTCTTCCTTGAACCACCGAATACTTTTGCCAATACAAAGTTTCCCTTCTCGATTCCATTTTGCTCTGGTGCTGTATATTCTACTTCTTCATGACTATCTTCCATCGGTTCATTGTCAGAATTATCATTGGTCAATGAATCAGGTGCACTGAATTCGCTATCTGAGTCTTCGTCTGGCGCAGTCACACTTTTTCCCGGCACAACGACAAGTTTTTGTCTTTTTATATTCCGTCTTGATGGCACGGCTGAAAATCTTTGCTGCTGCAAATATGCAACCAACACATTGTTGAGATCGTTGTTGGGTTCATCAGTGTCTTCTGAGGGAATTTTTCGCAAAACAGAATTCGGATCTAACGGTAATATTCGAGTTGCATTAAAGGACATCACCAGATCTTTTCTTATAGCGCCATTAGCGATCTTCTTATCCATTTCCAGCAATGTTGCATTCAGTAAGTGTGGAAAGTCGTTTTTATCGATAGACGCTGAAAGTTTATGTGCAGCTTTCCATCTAGTCAAAACACCCCTCCAAGCAATTTTAAAAGGTCGGAAAAATCCAACATCAAGCGGTTAAGTGAGATGGGTTGAGTTCTTTGGGAGGCAAACGAATGATATATTATTTGCAGCACATAGCTGCAACACCTCGTTGGTAAAGTGGGACGATAAATTGTCGCCCAATAAAACTTTATGCCCTTCAAGTCTCTTGGCGTGTGACAGAAAGGTTGAAACAAACAAATCTGCGAAAGTTTGAGCATCAATCCATCCATGATGCGTGCGGTTGTAACAGGAACCTGATGAGCAGCATTTTGCATTACAGCATGGTGGCCCTTTTGGACCTTGCACGGTCCACTACCTCTTCTCCGATTTATAAATAACGTACGGCGGCAACAGAACTCCTGAAGCGGAACCGCACATCATAATTGACGTTTCACTTTTACTAAATTTACAAATACGTTCCGGGTATTTAATTCCTCTACGGAACAACATTTTCTTTTGCCCCGGATCATCCTGTAGATTCGTCTCATCATAATTGAATATGTTAGACGGCGGAACTCCCTCTAGTGTAACATTCAAGTTTTCAAAATAGACTATAATTTGCCTTGGCACATCAGCGCGAGATCGTTTTATGTTTGCTGCTAATTTATTGGTAACTTCGTTTTTATATCTTCGTAATAGCGAATATGCGCAATCCTTACCTAGCATATTGTTAGTAAATTTGGCCACAGTACGGCCCCGGCTATCTAGATAGTTTTTTGCAAGTTGTCTGACGTCTAACAAAGTTAAGGGAAACCCCCATTCTCCACAAGTTGAGATAGATTGAATTAGGGATTTTTCATCATTCCTAGAAAAAAATGACCTGGCCACCATTTTTTCCTACACGTTGTCCATGAAATCTGTTGTGAAGGGTGCCGTATGGAATTTTAAATTCCTTAGCAGCTTTTCGTAAGCTCCATCCATGATCTACAACTTTCTCCAGAGCATTGTCAACATTTTGTTGAAAATAGTTTTTGTAGTTTCTAGCTCCAGGCTTCCTTTTATAAAGTCGTACCATTTTGAAAACCCTTACATAAAGAAAAAACAGCTCTAAGCAATAAAGTTCACAGGAAACATAAACTATCAAATTGGCCCCACGCCTATGATCAATTTCACCCCACGTTGTATTTTTCAAATTTCCCGCGCTACTAGTCAAAGCACATTAAAACAACGAGTACGAAATAGGTTAGGAGATACCAGTATGTACGTCCATGCGGCTAGGTGAGTTTAAATAGCTTTAATTTTTTACGTACCTTCAATAGTTCTGAAGTTGAAGTTGAGTGTTGAAATAGTAGGCTCACTTATAATTTAGTTTTTATGAGACAAAAACAAAAGATATTACCAAGCGCGACACTTCTATGCAATCTGTGGTGGCAACACTAAATGACACCAGATTGCCAACTGACAAAACTCAAACAAGTAACGCGACAAATTTAAAAATGTTTGAATCGGATGTAGTTATCAATTTCACCCCCCCAAATCAATTTCGCCCCACTTTACGGTACTCTTAGTTCAAGGGATTCCTGTTTTTTTATATTGAAAATTCAACTTTCCGGCATAGATGAAACTTAAATCTATTCTTCTTCTTCAGGTGCCATCTCCTCTCAGAAGGTTGGCTATCATCACGGCTATTCTCATTTTTGATGCTGCTGCTCTGAATAGTTCAATGGAGCTGCATTTATACCACTGTCTCAAATTATTTAACCAAGAAATACGTCTTCTTCCTATATTTCTTCTTCCCTGTATCTTACCCTGAATAATTATCTGTAGCAGAGCATATCTTTCCCCTCTCAACACGTGGCCCATAAACACGTGGCCGTAAATCTATTACGAAACTGTTAAAATTTAGTCTAATAGAATCTGGTTCGGCAATAATACTTGTACTGGCAACAGTGAGTAATAGAGAACAAAATAAAGTCACGAAAAATTAGATTGCTTTTAAAAAAAAAAGTGGAAAATTTCAGGTTTGAATGAAGAAATTATTTTATTCTAACGAATAATTAAGATAAACAAAACAACATAATAAAGATGAAGTCTAATTTCATAGCAAGTTTTCAAAGTGTTCTGCTTGCCTTTCAATACAATAAGCAAGGAAGGCCATCCTGAAAGCAGCCCAGGGTATTCCAAATAAATTCTGGGTTTATTTCATCATATGCAGTAGCTATATAGACTTCCAGCTCGTCCAAGTTACGTATTTGCACGTTACTATAAATTTTAATTTTCCGATAACCCCAAAGGAAGTAGTCATTTGGAGATAAATCAGTTGATCTTGGGGGCTATGGCATGGGCTCAAATCTGCCAATCCACCATCTTTGAAACGCGTTATTAAAAAAAATCCTGACGGCGTTAGTAGAATGTTCCGGAGCCCTATAGATTTAGAACCAAGGTTCATCAACATTTAGCATCTCAATTGACGGAATGATGTGGTCTCGCAAGAGATTTAGATATTTTGCTGCAGTGAGGTTACCATCAATAAAAAATAGGTCAATAAGTCTATCGCTTATTATTCCAATCCAGACATTGACTTTTTGAGGGTACTGCGTTCGGGTTAGGTTTTGGGCATGAGGATTTGTACGGGGCCAATACCTAATGAATGAATGGAAAGGAAATTTAGTATTTTTCAATGGATAAATGTAGGATACAAAGTTCTGAGAGTTGACTTCACCATTTACGTTAAATTAAGCTTCATCAATAAAAATTACTTTATTTAAAATTTCTTCATTTTCATTTAACATATTTGTTGAGGCAACTCGCTGATTTGTCGCTGATATCCGATCTCGAAGGACCATATAGTGACATAACCGCAGCTGTTACGTGGACTTGATGCTCCTGTGTATTGTTTCACCGCGCACGGGTTGTATGGCCGTATACGCACTAATTATTTACTCGTAGGTGACAGTTTTTAATGAAACGTGCACTCCAATATAACACCTTTATTTACAAAATTTACACTATTTGATACATAAGAATTGTTGATAAAGCAAGACTGTTTTCTTGTTGATAAAACATGAGACTGGTGTCTCTTAATATTAAATGTAGACTGTTGTCTTGAACATTGTTTTTATGACTGTTGTCTAGAACGCTGCTATGTTGAGAGTCTTGTCTTGAACACTGTTGTGTTGACACTCGCGACTGTTTTCGCGAAGACTGATCTATTGAGACTGTTTAAGAATTATAAGCAAAATTTACCCCAAACTTCAGTAAACTCTCTAAACAATTAACAAAATAGGCCGCATCAGAATGCGGTCAGATGACGAACAAAGGTCGGCAAAATTCCCAAGACCGCCTTGTTTGTAAACTGTGCCTACTAAAATAGCAAACATTGCACATGGATTTTTAATTCTATAACTAAAATTCCCAGTTTATGATGCTGGCATTCTTCATTCTGATATTTTATGGTACAAAATTTAGTGAACGTGCCTTTGATAAAGCATTTGAAAATTTCAAACTGTGTACATGGCACGTTCACTCATAAAATAACGTGTCTAAAGAGTGCAGCAATAAAATAAGTACCGAATTGAATAACGGATGGTAAATATAAACGATGCCGCATCCTAAATTCAGGGAAACGTTTGCATTTTAATACGATAATAAAATACAGTTATACAAAGGTTTCAATTTTGTACCTGACCCTTAGGTTCAAATACTAGATTCTACGATTCCTTATATTTAATGTATACAAATTGAATAATACTTATATGTATATAATATATAATACAAGTTGATTTCGTTTCATACGACGAATATTAAACATTATTTCACAAAAATCAGTTCGTTTTACTGTATCTTCCTCGAAAAACTCTTAATGGTTTATATCCTGTATGGCTTATATTTGAATTATTTGGGGGTTTTCTACACCGAACTGTACCATACTCCGAAATACTTGGCTACATCTAAAGTCGATCCTACAGACCGCTCCTTTAAATAACATAGGATACTCAGCTTCATGTGTTCTGTTAATACGTGATTGGTTTCATTTTTTGGGGGGGAAATTAAGAAAACAACCATCTTCTTTCAATTTGTAAAAATATTTAAAATTGTTTCTGCACAAGGTGTAGGCCTGTCAGGATAATTAACGGAAAACAGGTCTAAACTATTATTCTTCTGGTACCACATTATCATTGCTACCTTTTCATCTTTGTTGTACTTATTCATGGTTTAAATAAATTATCTACTTTTCAATAAAATGTAATTAATTTGAGATTTATGTATGAATAAAAATTCAGAAATATTTGACATAAATTTTTTTTTCTCTCCATAGGTAAATCTTTCACTAGTGTATAACTGGTTGCCTATTATTATTGCCTAAATCTTCGAATGTTAGTTCCTTGTAGTGGCTATCTAATCGGCGCAAGTCAGCGGCTTGGTCATTATTGTCTCCAGAGTATGGGGCTAACCGATTAAAATGCACAACTCTTGGCTTATTATCCGTCTTATGCGGTATATTACATCGCTAATCTGCTTGAGCACCACGTATGGCCCCTCCCAATTCTTTTGAAGTTTTTGAGACAAGCCCCGTCGACGTTGTGGATTATATAACCAAACCCGATCGCCTTCATGGTAACCACCCTTCTCGCCCTTGATGTCGTAGCTCTCCTTCATTCTGTCACTGGCATCTTGGATATTATGTCTTACTTGATCATGGATATTATCCAGTCTTCGTCTGAGAGTGCTGACATAATCTTCTCCAGCAAGATCTTCACCAGGCTTGCTCCCAAACTTCAAATCAAAGGGCAGTCGGAGTTCCCTCCCGAATAGCACGTTGGCTGGTGATTGACCATTGTCTCTTGAACAGAAGCCCGGTATGCCATTAAGAACAGTGGTAAGTGCTCGTCCCAATCTTTCTGATGTTCGGAGACCACTTTAGATAAATATTTGATCATGGTCTTGTTCATTTGCTGTACCATTCCATCTGATTGTAGATGTAAGGGATTTGTTCTTGTCTTTTGAATGCCCAAAAGCTCACACATCTTCTCGAAAAGACTGGACTCGAAATTTCGCCCTTGATCGGAATGAAGTTCTAAGGGTACACTCGACACTACTGTGATGTATTTGTCTGTTTACGGGATTCTTAAATAAAACTAACGGTAATTTAAGCACACACTATATTAACAATTAAAACGGTATACACTAAATAAACAACTTAAATCTACAACTAACAATAACAATACTTATTTACACAGAATTTACATCAATGTTTATTTATTACAATATCAACTCGACCCGGCGACTACCCGTTGAATGGCTTAAATTTATATTTCCGGGAAAACTTCTCGAATATTCGGGAACCTCTGTCTAGATTTTTCCCGATGCGTCGATATCTTTCGAGATGATGCCAGGCCGGACACATCGTTGGATGATTCATCGCAGTATGCAAATTATAAAATTTTGTCAGAGTAACCGTGTAATAAGTGTTATTGTACTTAAACGTTACTGAAGTAAGGAGAAGGAGAACCGAAATGTCAATCAAATGAAAAATCATTCTTATTAGAAACAAGTCAATTTGAAATTTCTGTTTTTGAATAATGAATCGTTTTGGCAAATTAGGTAATACAATAATCAATGAGGAAATTGAAAAAATTACTCTGAAAAATACATTAAAACCCCATCAGTTTATTCGGAATAATTCTATGCATTTCGTGGGGATAATCATGTAAAATAAAGCTCTGACTTGAAAAAAAATCAGTCCAGTTTAATTTGATATTCCCTCGTAAACAGCAACCCTCTCTAGACAAATTTTATACTCGAAATGTAACAACTAATTTGGGACAGAGACGGTACACCTTTTTAGAAACCTTTAGATTACCATAGTTGTATTATTTTTGCTGTGACTATTATTTGTTAGAGAACAATCATAAAAACAAAATGCGTTAGCCACTGAAAGAAATTTCTTTTAGTGTATACCCTTAACTATTAACTAGCAATAAGTAAATTGTTTTCTAAGTACTCTTAGACACCCAGAAATGTTTGTACGAACTGAAATACATATTAATCCCAAGATAATAAACACTGAACATAAAACACTACTTAGCCGTTTTGTGGTAAGCGGACAATACTTGAAAGGGACCAAGTTATAAACTAGCCTGAATGCGTGTACTTTATGTTCAAGTTTAATCATTTTGAAAGAGGTCGCCCATTTACGGGCTTTCTAGCATTAACAGTAATTTGCTAGAAGTACCTGTTTCGAAATACAATTTGTCAAAATATTTCTGAAATATTACTGTCTCTTTATAGTTTAGGCAAGTTAGTGTTGCAGGGTAAATTAGTTATATAGTTTCTTGTATACTGATTAACACTCTAATGGTGGTTAAAGTGGAAATCGCGTGTTCTTTATTTTACGAGGCGTGACTATAAAATAACGGGTGTTTGCATTTTCGTCACCAAGGTAAGAAAAGTGATAATCGGACACGCATTTTCGTCACCGTCCTGAAAAGCAGACGTTACTTACACATGCATTTTCGTCACCGACCATATTCTCATCTTATTAAGTAGGTACTTAGCAATTGAAAATGAAACGAAACAATTTATATAAAAAAAGGTTGTTTATTCAAATATATATACATAGGTACAGAGCTATATAAAAAATATATAAAACATCATTTTATGTAAAATAACAATGATATGAGAGACATTTAACTATATGTAACCTGCTTATTTCATTGTTTTGGTATTGTGTAAGCATAGACTCAATAAATTGCTGCCTTTTTTTAACTTGACGATTGTGATCTTTTGTAGCCATATACAAACTTTGTATTTTAATATAGGTATCTATTTGAAATTCCTTCAATTTTTCTATAAAAACAAATAAATTTGGATGATCCTTGTATAACGACTCGTTAAAATGTTTATGGAAGGATTCACACGCATTTGTTGTTCGAGTTAAGGTAGCTGAATGCTCTGCCCAGATTGAAGGCGGAAAAAGTGATTCGTCAGAGATATACGTATCAACCAAATAATCAGCATATTTAACTAGTCGGTCGTCTTGTGGCATATGTGGTATTAAATCAAAGGCAAAGCATTCACCTACCTCTTCTGGACGTAGGTACATAAGCGAAACCCGGCCCTCCTAAGTACCCGTAATAGCCCGTTGCTTAAAGGAGTAATCCGTAATTAAGCACTTTGGTGACGAAAATGCATGTGTCATAAATAGAGAACGGACATTCTTACCACATGACTATATTGTTATTGTTTTCGCGGCGAGAGCAGGTGTTCGAGTAAGTCAAACACAAAATCTTCATTGTATTACCCCGGGATGTTCTGAGCGAAGTTTATAAACATTCTCAAGAAGTTTATAAACATTTCCAATTCCCGAATGCGTCTAATGGAATATTTTCTCCGAATACAATAGCGGGCTTGTGCATTGTTAACGCTGCGGACCAGATGGCCGGGTAAGTCTAACAAATACTTCATTGAATTACGCCGAGTCATGTGGTAAGAATGTCCGTTCCCTAGTCATAAATGCCCCAACTATTGCGCACGGTTTATCTACCTGGTCGGTGACGAAAATGCATGTACCCAAAATAACGAGAGTGATGCTGTAAAATCTTTTATTTTCAATTTATACATATTTAATTATTACCCGCTTCAATATACGAGGAGGTATTGATAACTAGATTTTCCTTGAACAAAACAAAATCTTGTTATAATAGCAGGAAACAATGACATTTTAAAAGTGTCACTGTAAAATCTTACGTCAAGAAGTTCAAGTATTGCTATGCAATAAATTTTGAAAGAAATCATGTCGAATGCAAATGTGAATATCAATAAATTGGAGAATCAAGGCATCATAAAATACTTGTATTTGATAAGGTTACGTGGTAAGGAAATTTACGAAGATATTCTTAATGCACTTGGCGATCAATGCCCAACATATGCGACTGTGAAAAATTGGAATGCGTGATTCAAAAGCGGAAAACTGTTCGTTGAAGGCCAAAAACCAGCTAGTCTAATTGAGCTGAAGCAAATAGCTGAGGTACTAAAGATTTCACATGAACGCGTCCATCATATACTTCATGTCGATTTAGATATGAAAAAAATTTCTGCAAAATGGATTTCTAAATGCTTGAACGCCGAACACAAACTAAAAAGAGTAAAAGATCTCGATCAAACTGTGCGCGTTTTGAAAGAGATCTGATTTTTTTGAACTATCTTGTGATTATGAATGAAACATGGGTCCAAATTTATGACCCAGAAATAAAACAGCAAATGGTGGAGTAGAAGCATCATAGTTTCCATGACCTAAGAAGTTTCGCGTTGAAAAATTCCCTGGAAAAGTTATTGCTTCGTTTTTTGGAATGTCTGTGGAACAATTATGATTGATTACCTCAAAAAGGCCAGACCATCACTGGAGATTCTTATTCTAAATTATTAACCGCTCTGAGAGATAATATTAAGGAAGCCTTTCATACACCTGTCGCTAACAGTCCTGAACTGATTCTATAAAAATTAGAAACTTCATTTTTATTCCTGGCGGTTGCTGTCACCTGCGAAGTAGTCACCTTGTGTAGTTATCCACCGGTTTCAACGCTTTTTTCTGTTCTGGAAAATATTTAGAAAATTGTTTTCTGTGATTTCTGCGATTCCTCTTGAATTTCTTCAATACACTTTTTAGCTCCAGTTTAATTTTCGGGAAGAGACCAAAGTCACATGAAGCTCGATCTGACGAATAGAGGGAGCAGAGACTGATATTCGTAGAAGTTTTCATCAAAAAGACTTGTGTGAAAAACGAATAGTGAGATGGCGCACTGTCGTAATGCAGCGACCAATTTCCTGCTAGCCAAAGTTCAGGGTGTTTTCCTCTGATAACCTCATGGAAGCGCACCAAAACATTGCAATAAAACTCGGAATTGACCGTTTGACAAGCTAGAATGAATTCTTTATGCACTGTATCTTCCAAAACAAAAAATAATAAGCATACTATTCACATTGCTTTCGCCATTTCTTGCCCAATTCTTCAGTCATATCACGCTGACATGTACCATATTCGATTCCAGCTTTATCACAGAAGTCAAGAATAGTCGGACGAGCATCATCATGGATGAGCCGTTCAAGTATTTGGGTGTTTTCGGGCGTGGTAGACGCCGACGTTCTCTCTATTTGTTCGTCGTAATTACCAGACGTTCTAGCTGTTCTAAAACGCGAGTCGAGTATCTAAGTCAATTCTGACACCTTCTCATTAACCATGATCACACGCATATTGGTGGTTAAGATCAATGAGGGGGTGTTAGAATCAGCGGATGGTGGTGAAGTCATTTGAAGTTCGAGGTCACGTCAAGTGCGATTGAAGGTCAGAGTAGCAGAAGATCACTAACCCGCCAAGAAGATTTATAATTAGTTAAGATGGAGGAGGTTATGAGAAATCATGACTAGAGTAAAGTAGAGGGAGATATACTTAAGCTTATGTTAATATAGGGTGAGAAGTAGTATGAGATGAAGTTTAAATTAAAGGTTTCTGCCTCACTTGAGATAGAGGATGTTACGACTATTTTAAGGTTAATCCAAAGTCAAAGACAAAATAATGTTAAAATTAGTAGGTTTTGGAGGTAGTGAGAAAGAAAAAAATATCAGGGTGGGGACAATGTTAGGGTTTATAAAGTGGCTGGTAGGATCGCCATTAGATGTCCCCTGTTCCTCGTTATAGCTTGGTTTCCGAGGCGGACTCATTAGAGGCCGATTTTATTGGTAAAATAAATAATTCACTCGGAATAATATAAAATAACATTTAATAAATACATAACATTAACATAACAAGTTACGATGTTCACATGCATAATATCGATAAGATCAGATTAACAAGACTGACTCGTTCTTCTCTGTCTTCCGTATATATACCATGTCTACTTACTTATTATGTTATTATATTACCTTACTAACCTATTTATTCACTTAACGTTATGCTAACCTAGTTACATAACTCAATTAGAATATCGAAATATGCAGCAATTACTGAGGACGTGTTTGGTTAAATAAGTATTACATTGAATATATAGAAATAGGTATCCTACTTTAGTTATTACACTAGTCAAAAGTTTGCGTTCAGTCTATTAATTGTTTACCGAACGCTTGCTGAATCATTCCATATGTTTCAGTAGCCCTTTTCCGAGCTTAAATCAAAATTTAATTCGCGCCCGTTGCTTATATTTTTTATCCATTATAATGATCGAGGCAGGGCACAATTTCCACTTTACTCAATAACACGTTGCTTAGCTAAAACTACGTCGATCTCATTGAAACCTGTCATACATACTCTATAGATATATACTCGTACCTTCCAACTTTTATCGGCGCGTCCGGGAACGTCAAGATTGCACCTCGTATTTCATTGTCTCTTTGTATATACACAATAACTATCTGTTGATGTTCACAACTGGAATTCCTAAAATCTAATGAAGATGTACCTAATTGCGGAGTAGCTTATACTTTCTTAACTTTATCTTTAAAAACATATTACAATATTCAAGTAAATACAAGTTTTTGAAAATATAACCTAACTTAGCCAATCTTATAATGTAATTAAACTAATAAGTCGTTGAGTAATGATCTAGTAACAAATAACAATTATGAGCAGAGCTTCGTTTAATTTAAGGAAAATTGTTCATAATAACTAATATTGTGATATTAATTTGCAATAAATGAATGCAGACAGTATTGCGGAAAAGCGGTATTGTACTAGGAAAATCTTATTTAATCGTATTCAAGACTTTTTCAGCCTAACAATGGAGGATTATTTATATTTCACGGTGCCTTTAAAACAACTGGAGAATTTGGATTCAAAGGAATGATTGTAATGGTACTCTGATAAATGAATACCTCTATCTCCTTTGGGAGTTCACGCTGAGTTCTATTATGCTGTAAGTAATGATCTTTTTTAGACATACGTAAAAAGGACGTAGCATCCATGTGACCTAGAAAGAAACACACTACGTAAAATTTAAATATTTCTCGAAGGCTGTACCGTATTAGGTTCACCGCTTATCATTTTATAAGGGGTTTTATATTCCGAGGAAAAATAAATACCAGGGGTTTCGTGGAAGGAAGAATAGGAGAACAAAGAAAAAAACAACACGTTGAATGAGACATTACCAAGTGCAATTATTTGGAAAAGAAATTAAAATGGGAATGTCGCCCCAGGTAAATTATAGTATTTCATTTATATACGCGTTTCTGTTATATATTGTCAGTTGGAGAAGAGAAAACGAGAAATTTATTTTGCGTGTTGGTTTTGGTCATAATCAATTATACAGGTGAATTGCCTGAAGTGGTTTCGGTGTATATAGCTTTGTTCAAAATATTTGAAACACCTATCCGATATCCATTTCTATAATTGCATATAACGTGTGTTCATTTGAAAAGTCAATCTAGGTTACTTTGAAATTTTGATAGAATAAGACGCATATATATTAGTATGTGTTTGTTGTTCCGTAAACGTAAATCCAAATGACATTTGATAATGTCAATCACAAATATCAGTTAGTGCATAAAATAATCGTGCGTCGATTCTGGTTTAAATAAATTGCTTCTCAGTTTTAAAATGGCTTTCACTTTAGAACATAAATTTTTATAGTCCAGACTTATTTTCGAAGTGGTAATAAAATAGATGGTTTATGGGTTTATTCAGTTCAAGATTGCATGGTAGAATTTCAAGTTGAGTTTCCACATTTTGTAATAGATTATATACAATTTAAGAATACTTTGGATAGAACTTTAAAACTTTTTTCTGAAACTGGTAGTCTCTTAAGAAAATCAGGCAGAGGAGCAGTTAAGAAACGTACACCTCAAGTTGTCAATCGTGTTGAAGAAATAATGGAAAATGAAACACAATCATCTGTTCGACATTTGAGTCAACTAATAAACCTTTCTGTTGGTACAACTCACAAGTTATTAAAAAAAGATATGCAAATTTATCCATACCGTGTCACAGCAGTACAAGAATTGTTAGAAATTTATTACCCACATAGACTCAGTTTTGTAATTGGTTTGTAAATATAAACAATAATGGAGAACTTTCCAAAGAGTCATCTTTACTGATGAAGCATGGTTTTGTAAAATGGGATACCTAAATTAACAAAATACGAGAATTTGGAGTAGTGAAAATCCACATGTAATTAATGAAGAATCGCTACATCCAGAGAAAATTGGTGTGTGGGCAGCGATAAGCCAAAGGCGAATCATTGGACCAATATTTTGTCAGTTAACGTTAACTGCTCAAAGGTACCGTACGGAAATTTTACAAACATTTGTCAATCAGTTGCATGATGATGAATTTCAAAATGCATATTTCCAACAAGACGGAGCACCTTGTCACTGTACTGGAGAATCTTTGGATTATTTATTTTTGATGACCGTATAATTAATCGAAATACTGAAATTGCATGACCTGCACGTTCATGCGATTTAACACCTTGCGACTTCTTATTGTGGCCTTATCTAAAAAATAATATATTTCGAACACCTATATTGAATTTGAATGATATACTACAGAGAATCGAACAGAAAAGCATGGAAATTAATAACAATCCAGTAATGTTGCAGAATATCATCAGAAATTTTGAACGGAGGATTTTAAAGTGCATTGATCTTGAAGGACAATATTTTCAACATTTGTTATAGTTTTCAATAAATACCTATTATTTGTTATTTATTTGTATGTATGAAACTGTCAAAATATACGACTTCGTAGACTTCAAAATGTTCTCAGTAAATCACATGCTACTAGATTGACTTTTCAAATGAACACTTGTTACATTCCTATATGTAATGATAAAAAAGGAAACTCAATGCATAGCAGGCAACCAGTTATACACCAGTCAAGGATTTTTATGAATGTCAAATATTTCTGTTTTTTTTTAATTCATATATAAATATTAAAATTAAATACGTTTTATTAAAAAATTGATAATTTATTTAAAACAGTTAATTATCCTAAGAGGCGTATACTTTGCGAAGACAATTTTAAAAATTTTTAACGAATTCAAAGTATATGGATAATATTTCTTTATGGATGAAATATATCTAAGATAGTAAAATTAGTGTATCAAAAAAGGTAGAAAACATGAAAGCGTTGACAATAACAAAGTACAAATAGATTTTACCATTTTATGAGATTGTAGTACGTTCTCACATATACTTCTAACGAATTACCGAACGTAACTCAAATCTTGGAAAATAAAATATAGATTTTCTTATAACACCTTTCATTCATATGAAGGCTTTCGGCAAGATAGATGCAGCGTTTACCGACAACGGTACAAAGACGTGTTCGCTGTCAAATATCGATGAATAATTTAGACATCTCTAGATGCAACTAGAGAATACAATCCCGGGATCCCGGCCGGGTTTTGATCCCGTAAATCCCGGGACTGTACTTGGCTAATTTCGGGATTTTCGGGCTTGCCAGTTTGCATTCCGTAATCCGTTTGGCCTTGACAATGACCTCACATAGATTATATTAAGGGCACTTATTACATACAGACAAAAAAATCAACCTTAAGTACACAGGTACAGTGATACGTCGTCAGCGTGAAGTTATTTTTTAGTTGCGAAAGACGAAAATAGTGCTAAATGTGAGCGATGCCATGTCATTCTCAAGACATTGGGTGGATCGACTAAGGGATTACATACACATTTGTCATCAAAACATAATATTCAGATTTTAGGTGACGTTAATCGTTTAACGGCTTCAACAAGTCAAGATTCTGAAAATCTGAACACAGTACCGCGGCCAGCTAAACGAAAGTTAGAAGATTATTTTACTAATTTTGTATTAGATGAATTTCCATTCAGTGTATTCATTACTTCAGACGATTTGAAAAAATTGCTATTAGCGAAATACACGGATTTACCAAAATCAGCCGTCACAATTCGAAAGCGTGTTATGAATTACAGTGAGAAAATCAGAAAGCAAGTAACTGCAGAATTAAAACCTTTGAAAAGTGCAGGTGAAAGATTCAGTCTATCTTTCGACGAGTGGACATCAACGTCCAATAAACGATACATGGCTGTCAACGTTCATTCATATAAAAAAAATTTTGAGCTTAGGACTCGTTCCTATTCATGGAAGTATGACGGCTGAAAATTGTCGTCCTATATTGAAAGAGCGTCTAAGTAAATTTGATATTTCCCTGGAAACTGATATCGTGGCTACTGTAACCGATCGACCGAACGTTATGATGAAGGTGGGACAGCTTGTTTGCACTGAACAACAACTGTGTCTCGCACATGGTATCAATTTGGCCGTCTGTGATGTGCTTTATAAAATAAAGAATTATTTGAAAGACAGGCAAAACAGCCCTACCTCAGACTCAGATGATACTATAAATGAACCATCTGTGACTGCTGATTATATGAACGATAGCGATGATGATGACAATTTAGAAAACTTAAGACTGTCTGGAATCAGGTTTAATCTTAATGTCACAAAATGAACTTGCGCGAGAACACATACCAGAGTTAACGAAAGATGAAAACATTAATGAGTTGATAAAGAAAATCCGCAAAGTTGTAGTGTATTTCAAAAGATCACAATTGAAAAATGAAATAGTACTTCAAAAATATGTGAAGATTGAACATGAAAAAGAGCTGTAACATCTTTTGGACTGTAAAACCAGTTGGAATAGTCTTTTAACCATACTGGAACGATTTTCTCTTTTAAAAACCTGCATTCAAAAAGCTCTTATAGATCTCAATCATCCAAACCGTTTAGAAGATACTGATTTTGACTTGGTAAATAAAATTGTTGATGTGCTGACTCCAATTACACAAACAGTAGAAGCAATCTGTCGACGAGATGCTAATTTATGCACAGCTGATGCCGCTTTGAAATTTATTATAAAACAATTGTCTAACAAAAACTCAGCATTCGCCAGTAAAATGAAAACATCCTTAATGGAACGTATAAAGCAACGACGAAATGATGATTTAACTGGTTTGTTGAATTATTTACAAAATCCACGAAAAGATTATGAAAATCAGTTATTATCGGATTTGGAATGGCTTGATTTATTTCCAGTTCCTACACAGGCTTTAGTGAGGGCGCAAATAAGGAGTATTGTTAAAAGACTAAATAGTAGAGATGACACGGAAGAGGAAGAAAGGTCAGGATCACAAGCAGTTGATGAGCCAAGGCAACAAACATTCCAACCCCAATTGACACTAAAGGAAAAGTTACAACTGGAAATTAATAAGAACATGGAATCCCCAGATCCTGAGGTACAAAATGAATCGGGTTTGGTAAACAGTATTAGACGCAAAATGAGCCTGTTCGAAAATGGAGGAGTTCGTGGATATCACTTAGAATTAGCATATAAATATCTATTGTCTATTCCTCCAACCAGTGTAGAACCTGAGCGAGCGTTTTCAGCTGCTGCTTATGTTGGCAATAAACTACGAAGCAGATTTGGAAGTCAAACATTGGATGCTTTGATATTTCTGCGATTGTATTTTCGAAATTCTAAATAGCTTTTGTATTGTCTTTTTTGTTCCTTATTTTAGTATATTGTGTATTGTGTTGTGCAACAATATTAATAAATAATTTTTAAGAAATTACTTAAGTCTTTTTTTCATTTGAGCCCAATTAGACACCACATAGTCTAATCCCGGGATCCCGGAATTACGCTTAAAAAATCCCGTAATTACGGGATTGAAAGACATGCTCGGAATTGTGTATTCTCTAGATGCAACACAACAATTTTTTTGCGCCGAAACGTGTCAGGAGCAGCTCAAAAACAATCCCAACAGTGGCCAACCCAAAGCGGCTTCAAAACCAGAAATGGTGTATAAAGTCCCTGACTTGTTGCTAAGTAAGCGATGATTGTAAGCGTTAGAAATAGCAATCAGTGGGCTTCAAAAGAACGAGTGCTTTATATTATGCACGAAGAACTTGATGTGAGAAATCTTTCAGCAGGATGGGTGCCGCGTTTACTGACGATGGAACAAAGATATGTATCGATGAATAATATAAAAAAATTTTAATGACACACAATAGATTTTTGTGGCGAAACATGGGTTCATTATTATACACCTAAATCCATACAACTGTCGAAGATGAAGACTAAATGTGGAGAACCAACTCCAAAGAAGGCCAAGACCGTTTTATCGTCGGAAAAGGGGATGGTAAAAGCATTTCGAGATGCAAGATGAATATTGTTAATAGACCATCTTCAAAAAGGCAAGACCGTAAACCGAGAATTTTACGCAAATCTTCTAGATCGTTTGAATCCAGCTATCGCTGAAAAGCGGCCAGGAATGACTAAGAAGATAGTGGTCGTTCACAAAAAAATTGAAAAATTAAGGCTGGAATTAGTACCGCACCCCCATATTCACCAGAATTAGTACCATCTGACTATTTCCTAAATTCTGCACAAATGAAGAGCTAACTTCAACAATGCACGATTATTTTGCAGGGTTAGAAGAAAATCACTTTCGACAAGGACTAAATAAGCTAGATCACAGATGGACCAAATTTAGAAAAATAAAGTTTGCTTATTTACATTATTTCTTTGTTTCTGTACGATAGCGCGAATTAATCGACCAGCCCTTGATCTAGGTAGATAATATAAAAATCTTCCCTCATCTTTAACCGGAAATTTACAAAATCCCTAATTTCTTCGGATCAGTTCATTTCGTACATTCTATATTTTTTACCAATTTCTTCACTTCTAAAATTTTAAACTGATTTCTGTGAGAAAAGCATTCAATTTATATTGTTACGCTTAGCATATAAAATATTTTAATCTATTTTTATAATATATTTCTTCTTTAAATATCTCGATTTAAAATATTTAAACTTAGACATTTTTCTGTGTATTCGTGTCCAAAGAGAAAGCATCTCTTTTGTTATATATCTTAATCCAGACCCTTAGTTTTCTACCTGACTCAGCAACCCTAACGTTACTGTGGAATTTCTTTCTATTTACATTTCATTAGTTGTTTTAATTGAATTATACATCTTCCTGTATATGTTGTGTTTCATATTATTAGAAAGCTGATGTCACAAGCGTTATTTTAATAATATGTATGCCATCGATAGATCGCATCTTCAGGTCCCGCTTCTTAATTAATTAGAATTCAAGATATCGACCCCTCTCTTCTATAGGTCATAAAACAGACCGTTTTCAAAACCAGTGTTCTATCGACAAAGCTATCAGTCCGGATCTTCTCGTTAGAACCCTCGAAAGTGCAACATCACCCGCCGTACTGGTCAAGTACCGGTGGCATGATTCCACGTGCACCTGCATCTCACCGCAATTAAAAGGTAATCCTGTATTGTTCTATATATATTATTCTTTTAAGCGAATCCATATTAATTAAACTAATTAATTTCTTGTTCCTCCGGCCAAACATCGCTCTGAATATCTGTCCAGGTATACGACGCACCACGTGGCCGCCCATAGTCACACAAAGGTAACTCTGTATTGTTCGATACAGAGACTATTTTATATTAATCGTATTCAATTAACCCTTAATTTACTGCTCAATTAAACGTTCGTTTCAGAGTATTTTTTGTGTTAATTTTCAGTTACTTAATTACCGCTCCTCGTGTACATATTACTTTTGTTTTAATTACTTTTAAATATAACAATTTCAATTTCTTTCTTATGTAAATATAAATACAAACTTTAAGGACAATGCTTATGTGTTTTATTTATTTAGTAAGTAAGTTGTAGTATATTTATTTTAATTAACTATCATCACGCACGTCCTGGACCTTTGAAGGAACTTCACCAGCACCATCTAATTATTTTATTACCAAATAATTTCATTATTGTTGGCGCGGTCCATCTACATCCCGATATCCACCGCCAAGCCGCCGTTTGTAATAATATGTGCACCGAATTTATTTTCTATTGAAAAATTAGGAACGTGGACGAATATCCTATGAGGACATTCCAATCAGTTTTGTATTCAATATATCTTAACTAAACAATCCAATACACACAGAAAGTGTCTTGTTCAAGTATGGTATATTTTGCAATATCAAATTCTGATTTTATTTACGTTAATTGCACACCTTCCAAAAGCCTCGCTACGTGAAACCGTATTATCCGTCTATCGTACATTCTGCGCTCAGCTATTACTGTTTGCCATTTCCGCAGCCCCTTAACTAAAGATGAGCAGTGCGATATTCATTTATCAAGTGCTCTACTTGTTATACCCTATATTCGGATCGTCTAATGAAATTGGCGTGGCGTATCAGTTATCGATATTGCATTACACAAGTCGCTTGGATAAGTTCTTTAAACATCCTTGCGGCACGAACTGCAATAAAACGATCATTTCCAAAATTTTACTCGAGTGAAATATCTACAAATATCTATACAATGTAATGGAATTTGGCTAACCACTAATAGAATATCTGTTTGCGAAAGAAAGTATAGAAGTTATAAAAGTAAGATACTTTTATACAGTATATTTGCATATAAATGCATCTATTCTAAAGAAATATATGGTAATTGTATCCGCTAAAGCAATTAAAATATAACTGTAAAAAGAAAATAAAACACCTAGAAAAACAGTTCGATATTTATACTACCATTATCAGTTAAAGTAGCATTAATGTAGTATTCAATCTTTTGTAGGATACTGTGGTCAATGCTAGGCCAGCGATGCACATACCGCGGCCCGCGGGCCGCATGCGGCCCACTGTCGATATTTATGCGGCCCGCCGACGAATTTTAAAAATTGTTCGAAAAACTACAAAAGTAGGTAAAAATCCATTCAAATCAATATTACTTAACTTTTTATTTTCTTCTAACTTTTGTAATTGTCAGTAAGTTACGAGTATGTATCTTTAAGTACCTACTACTTTCTTGTTCAGGTTTACTACGTAGGACAGGTATGCTCCTCGTCGTTCCAAGCATATTGTTACGAGACTAGAAAGCTGTCAAACCAACTAGATTACTCGAAGATTCGCGAAACACGTCGGTATTATCCCCTAACTCGTATAAATACAACGCATCGCCCGCTATCGGGGCAGTTAAGTTTTAACTACGGACAAGCGAACGTTATATTGTTTGAATTGTAATCTGTGAAGAATAAATATTTCGTTGTTCGAACTTGGCATCTACCTACGTGACAATATAATATCAATTTTGATATGGATAAACCAGGCCCCAGTAAAAAACGTAGTCGTAAGGTTGAAGATGAAAATCGACAGTTTCAAAATATTTGGACCGAAAAATACTTTTTTATATCATCGCATAACAAAAGTGTCTGTTTAATACGTAAGAGTAGGGTTTCTATTCCGAAGGAATATAATGTGAAAAGGCATTATGAAACCCAGCATCATACTTTTACCAAATTAACTGGCGAAAATCGAACGCAAAAAATTCCCACTTTACAAAGGGAACTAATAGGCCGGCAATCTATGTTTACAAAACCAATTCAAGATGCTGAAACAGCTACTGAAGTTAGCTTTCGAATATCTCGAATAATAGCGAAAACTTGTCGGCCTTTTAAAGATGGTGAGTTTGTTAAACAGTGTTTAGATATCGCAGCAAAAAAATGTGTCCGAAAGATGCAAAGAGGTTTGAGAAAATTCAACTAAATCGGATGATTGTTCAAAGAAGACTTACCACATTAGCAGCTAATATAGAAGAGCAATTAGCTACGAAATGGAAAAGTTTTGAGTATTTTTCTATAGCACTCGACGAATCTACAGATATAAGTTAAACTGCTCAACTCTTAATATTTTTACGAGGTGTAACGCAAAATTTTGAAGTGAGTGAAGAACTGATTGGTATGAGTTCTTTGACAAATCAAACCAAGGAGAATGACATGCTCAAAGCTCTTCGGGAAAATGTTCTATAATGTATTTGGATTTAACGAAATTATCTGGAATTATGACTGACGGAGCACCTTCAATAGTTGGAAGTAAATCTGGAATAATAACTACGTTAAAAGAGTATTTGCAAACTAAAAACATAGATACCAAGGTATTAATGCAGTTTCATTGCATTATACATCAAGAGGCCCTCTCCCTGTTCAAAATGATTGGGATTTGAAAATGTGATGAAAGTTGTAGTACCTACTGTAAACTTTATAAAATCACGAGGTCTCAATCACCGACAATTCACACAATTTCTCGAGGATATTGAACGCGAATATGGTGATCCCCTGTTTTACACTGAAGTAAGGTGGCTAAGTCGTGAGTTGCCACTAGAGCGGTTTCTTAACTTAATTGAAGAAATCAAAATATTTCTGGCGGAAAAGAAAAAGGACGTCTCCGAACTCGACAACCCTGATTGGCTGTGTGACTTAGCGTTTCTTGTGGATATCAGAAATCACTTGAATGTCTTAAATACGCGACTCCAAGGCAAAGATCAATTGATTTCGCAGTTATACTCTCATGTTTCGTCCTTTCAATGCAAATTGAGCCTTTTCAGGACACAAATCAATTCAGCCAATTACAGCCATTTTTTGAACTACAAAAAAATCATGGAGAAATTCAATAAAACTGATGTCAATTTCGCTTATGTTGGAAAAATTGATATTTTAATACCAGCTTTTCATGATCGTTTTCTCGACTTCAAAAAAGTTAAACCACTATTAGACATTTTCAGCAATCCTTTCAATATTTCACCCGAAAATACACCGGTATTAATACAGCTGGATTTGATAGACATGCAAAATGATGATAATTTTCGAATAAGTTTAATGAAGGTAATTTACAAAATTTTTACCGTTGCGTTGACAAAACCGCTTATAAAGAGTTGCGAATAAATGCATTGAAATGCGCAAGCTTATTTGGATCGACGTATATTTGTGAGCAAACGTTTTGAGTGATGAAACTTCAAAACAAAAAGTCGAAACCGTCTGGCAAATGAAAATGTGGAAGCAATTTTACGTGTGGCGACAAGTAATGTGGAGCCAAACATAAATAAAATTGTTAGGTCAATGCAATGTCATGCATCAAAATAATAAAACATGAAATATTACATTGTAATGATTAGATTACATTACGATTACATAATTACAACAAACATTTTTTAATTTTCTTTTATTTTTATACTTTAATACTTTTATTAAAAATAAAAATATTTGTGTTAATATGTATTCTTTGTAGTGGCCCGAACTTGGCTTATAATTTTCCCGAGTGGCCCCTTTTCCCTATAGGTCTGTGCATCCCTGAACTAGGCCCTATCTTTCATCATTAAAATTTAAATTCTTAGTTTTTCGCTGCAACATACCATTTTATCAACACAAAACTACTGCCTATTTACGTAGTATACGAAAGTGAATAAACTTAGCAATGTATGAATGAAGCTGTTTTATTTTTGGTTATTATGACAGAACTGTCAGAATTGACATATGCCATTGTAGAACTTAAGTCACTTCGTCATAGTTTCGTTGTTCTTAGTAAAATTATTTTATATTTTTTATTGCTTTGACTTCAAATATCTCGAAAAGTTTCTTCTTTAACTTATTCTACGCCAACGTGTAAGGAAAAATATTTTCTCTCAAATCCCCTAGAAAAAAAATAGGGGTTACAATTAAAAAAACGTCGTAGAGCAAAAATGTCAAACAATTAAGTATTTAAAAACTGTAAAATACTGCACCTTTGAAAAACAAAATCGACCTGTTCAAACATTTAACTGAATTACATGCAGGTAAAAAGTTTATATATGACAGATATATAAATATGATATTAATATACTGTACTTTATCATTTAAAATTCTTTTCAAAAGGCATTATTTGTCGAAACATGTAAGATTATTTTAAATACATATACATATTAAAGTAAAACAGACTAACTGAATTTACTATACTGGGTGTCTCAGTTATGTTGTTCCAATGGCGTAGCTCCGTTATTTAATAAAATAAAAATTTACAATTTGGGGCATCTGATATAAACCTAATTTTATTTAAATTAAGCCTAAAATTCATATTATATCACTTCTGGTTTAACCGGAAACGACCCTAACTTCTTTATTTTAAGTAACACTCTGCATATTTTCCTCAAAATTTGAATTCTACGGAACATTCTCTTTCTCATGAAGTATTACATTTTGTAAACAGAGGTGAAATTTCATTTTAGATATTCAAAAACTGTGATCGTAGAACGCAAAGCGATCTATGGAATCTAAAGCAAAAGTTGACATTATTTCTTTGTTAACTTTGACATTACATAAAATTTGTTATTAAAATTTGTCTCAAAGTTGTTTCGAACAAAGTTGTATTTAAAATAAATACCGACGATTTTATATGATCCTCATTTATGGGGAATGTATAAAAGAACACGCGTGATGCCATCTATGTTTACGAAGAGCGGTATCCTAACAGACGTATGCCAAGCGCTATGTATTTTACACGTCTGGCTTCAAATTTGGAGACATGTGGTGAAGTGTGTTTAATAATCCGCTTATTTCAATTCGAGAAATTGAAGCAGAATGCGATATCTCTCGTTCTTCTATTCAACGAATTCTAAAATCCGACAAATTCACGATTTTCAAAATTCACCTGCATCAAGGATAAGAACCAGGAGATTATAACAGAACACTGGGGTTTCTTGCATAACTAGCGACTGCCCGTGAAGATGGCATTATTAGCTCAATATTATGGACAGATGAGAGCCGCTTTAATAATAACGGAACCGTAAATCGACATATTTGCCATTATTGGTCTGTTGAAAATCCTCATTGGATGAGAGAGACCAACTTTCAGAGAATTTGCTGAATTAATGTATGGTGCGGCATAATCTATGGGTACATTATTGTACCAAAGTTTTATGAAGGAACCTTAACTGGTGAGGCATATTTAGAATTCCTTCAGAGCGAATTTCCAGGTTTTCTTGAAAATGTTCCCCTGATTATACGTGCCAACATGTATTTTCAGCATGATGGGGCATCCGCTCACAATTCTAGAATTGTGACTGATTATGTTAATCAGATTTTCCCTAATAAGTGGGTAGGCACACATGGACCAATAAGATGGCATGCAAAATCATCCGATCTAACGCCGAATATTTTGTATGGGGATATTTTAAGGATACGGTATATCAGACGCATCTTGCAGATTTGGAAGATTTAAAAAATAAAATAAGGAATTCTCGCGTAGTTCTCAATGCCGAGTTATTAAGAAGTGTTACCTCTGGTGAACTTTTGCATCGAGCCGAATGTTACATTGAAGCAAATGGACAACATTTTGAACATTTTCTTTAACATCTTTTCTGGCGCTCACGGTTCAAGTTTAGTGCCACTAAGGATTCATAAATACCGTTCTTGTATAAATAAAATTAATAAGTATCACATTTTTTGGGATCCATTTAACATTATTTTTCTGTTATTTGACTTTCAATAAAATGTTTGTAAATCACTCTTGTCTAAATGAATATTTTTTCTAAATGAGATCTTAAAATTGCGTTTTTGGTAAGTGTATTTTTGCTACTTTAAATTCAAATACGAAATAATGAACATGCTTTCCATAATTTCCTGCAATGTCTAATGCAATTTAACCTCTGTTTTGAAGTCTAAAACCAAAGTGTAATACTTCCGTAGAATTCAAATTTTGAGGAAACTATACAGGGTGCTATTTAAAATCAAAAAAAGTTAGGGTGGTCTCCGGTTAAACCGTAAGTGAAAGAATATAAGTATTAGGCTCAATTTAAAGAACATTAGGTGTATATCAGATAACCTAAATTTCAAATTTTTATTTTATTAAATAACGGAGGTACGCCATTGGAACGCTTTCACCCTTCTAAAATTTAATTAAATATTTTAGTTGTGAAAAAAGATCTATATATAAAACCGAAACGAAAACTAAATTAAATATTGTTTTAATTACCTGGCCGCCATTCCCAAGAAACACTTATTCTTTATCTGGTATATATATATATATATATATGGTATATATATATATATATATATATATATATATATATAGTAAACCTTATCAGTAGGCGATTAAAGGTCTGTATATTACTTCAAAATATATGTATTTAAAAAACTCTACATGTTTCGGCGGTACGCCTTTATCAAGAGTATACAAAATATAAATGACAGAATATAAATTTATAATCTGTCATTTATATTTTGTATACTCTTGATAAAGGCGTACCGCCGAAACATGTAGAGTTTTTTAAATACATATATTTTGAAGTAATATACAGAGTATACAAAATAAAAATGACAGAATATAAATTTATATTCTGTCATTATATTTTGTATACTCTTGATAAAGGCGTACAGCCGAAACATGTAGAGTTTTTTAAATACATATATTTTGAAGTAATATACAGACCTTTAATCGCCTACTGATTAGGTTTACCATATCATACCAAGGTCACGAAGTTATTATATATATATATATATATATATATATATATATATATATATATATATATTGTACATGTAATTAATTATTAAATGTGTACAATATAAATTCGAAACGAAAGTTTTAGAATATTAAATACTTAGGTTAACCATTCGGTCGATAGATTCTCGGAAGGGTGTCGTTTATGACCAGTGCGATACAAAAAAAAAAGCTTTATCTTTGAGAATATGAATGATATACCGCAAAGTGACTTACGATTTTTTTAACATTTCTTTAATTTGATTTATTTATAAACTAACTTAACTTAAAATTAGATACTTACATATACATTATTTTTGTGTTTTGGATTACATAAATTGAAAGTTCATTACAATGCTTTTGGATATGTAATCTTTTTGGTGATTCTATTTAAACAAATTCCTTGGGTTTCCTACACGGGAGCATGCAGCGTATAATTATCCATGTGAACTTCAATGTAAGAAGTACTGTCTCGTGGTGCCATCTACATTTAAAAAATAGTACTGCTACTACTGATGTTATATTATAAGGTCCCTAACTTACTTTCTACGGGTCAGATCGGGGCTTTCAATAGCTTTAAATCATCTCCGAAAAACGCGGATGATCCAACTGCATTCAACTGTAAGTTGATTACAATTCTCTTGGATATGCAATCTTTTCGATGATTCCATTTAGCATATATTCAAGCAAATCCCTTGGTTTCATACACGGGAGCATGCAGCGTACAATTGTCAATGTGAACTTCAATTTAGGAAGTATTGTCTCGTGGCGCCATCTATACGTAAATAATAGCACTGCTACTACTGATATTATATTATTAGGTCCCTAACTTACTTTCTACAGATCAAATCGAGGATTTCAATAGCTTTAAACCTTCTCCGGATAACGGGGATCTTTTCACAAAAAAAGCCGCGCGTACATCGTGCCAGTAGTTTTTTAGTCTACAACGAACGCAAATACGAAAATTGCATTTTGTATGTATAGGTAATACGATTCAAAAAATCCTTGATATATATATATATATATATATATATATATATATATATATATATATATATATACTAAGCGTAACATAGTATTCAAGTAATACAAATAGTAATACGATATTCATAGCAATAATGAAATTTGTCCTATTTTTCAACATTAACACAAAAGAATTAAAAAAGGAATCTAAATAAGATATTAACGCAGCCGATATTACTTAATAACTATAAAATTAACTCGAGATTATTACAATTAATAGTAACAACGCACATAAATTTAATTTATTAGTGAATAAATCAAATTTCCTTTAGTTAGAAGCCAAATACCGGATCGATCTGTTCTATGGAAAGGAGGCTGCATCTTTCTTTCACACGATTCTATAGGATACCTCATATTGTTATCCATAATAAATAAAGCGCCTAAAATTTATACAGTCTGATCCTTTTCAGACCATAATTTAACACATATACAACTAAGGATCGTACCTAACCGTTGAAGTTTATTTATTATCTTCTCTCTTGCCCTTACGCTTCATTACGTGTAATGAAAATAGATTACACTAGGCAGTGAACACGTAAACATTACTGAAGCTGCCCACATACAAAATTTTAAGACATTATTCTGACAGCACCCCGGGTATTTCCTAACTTTTTATGTTAAGTTCCTTGTATTTCACAATTATAGTACGACATATTTCCCTTAAGTTTTTCGATTCTAATTTTCTTAATTTAGATTTAGAACATGCGAATACCTATTCGAATATATATTTTTGAATTACGTAAGCATATGTCTATGTACATGAAAATTGAATTTTTACTAACAAGACATTATATTGCAGGCATTTGTCATACAGACGTTAAGGCTAAAAGGCTTAATGTGAAAATTATAAACTTTGAAATTCTTCAAATTTATGGCTTTTAGATCCACAAAAGGAAACGTTATGATAATTGGAAGAGAAAATCACTTTACAGCACTCTACAGGCTGATTCATTTTCGGCCCTCACCATGGGGATCTCGCTTATTATTGGAGATAGAGTATATGTTTAAATTTGGCCAAGTTGTTAAATTTTGTGTTTGTTATAAATCCGTAAAGAAAATAGACCTGTGACAAATGACCTTCGTTATTTAAAAAAAAACGCGAAAACCCCATTTTCTTCTTTTACCTGTAGCACCGACATTTGGTCTTGTAGAGAAAAAATAAAAACACATCCTTGTGGCCATTTCTAAACCTCTATCTAGTGGTGTACTCTAAATTTTTATACGAGACTTTTCGTTTCTTTCTGGCCATCATCAACTATCTAATTTCTTATAGGCGCGATATTGGATTTAGACATCTTCAGAAAGAGTTTTTTTTCTGATTTCAACCATGTACCACATGCTGACTAAAGTGTTTGACATTAGGTTTTATTTGAAAGAATAAATTATAAGATTAAATAAGGTAGCCATGGAATTTCAATCTGTCAAACATTTCATTTATTGTTCATTAATAATACAAAAATGTCATACAATAACGAAGAGAAACGAGATATGATAAGTATTTTTTATTCTTCGAACCGAAATTCAACAGTAGCGAGTACAAGATATCTACAATTATATCCAGAACGACAACAGCCTCATCGTACCATTTTTCTAGATCTCGACAGAAATTTGGTCGAGAATGGATCGTTTACTAAGCCGCGTAATGGTCAAGACAACAGTAATTTAAATGAAAATCGACAAGATATTTTACAAATGGTAAATTAAAAGCGTGTTTTCAAATTTTATGTTAATCTTGAATTTTTATAGATAAATAATAATCCATCAATTTCTACACGCGAAGTAGCGTCAGAATTAAATTTGTGCCAGTCCAGAGTTTGGAGAACTATACATAAAAGTAGGTTTAAACCATACAGGATCCATGTTAGTCACTCTTTACTGCCTGGAGATAATTTGAGAAGGCTAGAATATTGTAATTGGTTAATGGGAAGGATAGAAAATGACGAAAATTTTTTAAGCAAAATCATCTGGTCAGATGAAACAAAATTTACAAATTCTGGAATGTTCAACAGAAATACGGAGCACTATTGGGCAGTACAAAATCCCCGACACAACAGGGCTAGAAGACTACAACATCGTTTTGGAATAAACGTTTGGATGGGTATTTTGGCAAATCGTCTCTTAGGACCAGTTATGTATGAAGAACATTTAAATGGAGAAAGATATTTAAACATTTTACGTACATACGTATCTGACTATCTTGACGACAATATCTCATTAAATCAATTACAATATTTATGGTGGCAACAAGATGGCGCACCAGCACACAATGCAGCTGTTGTTAGAAATTTCTTAAATCAAGAGTTTGCAAACCGTTGGATTGGAAATAAGGGAGTTGTTGAATGGCCTGCGAGATCACCTGATTTAAGTCCGCTAGATTTTTTTTTATAGGGATATGTTAAAAATAATATTTATAAAGTAGATGCGCCACAAAACATTGAAGAATTACGAGACAGACTTGAGAATGCCTTTGATGCAGTTCCTAGAAGAACTATACAAAGGGCAGTACAAAATGCCAGAAGGCGTGCCCAATTGGGCATTACCGAAGATGGCCAGATAATTGAACATTTACTGTAATTGTTTATTGTTTACTTTTCTATGTATTTTTATTAATGTTTTTGTTATCTTGTACTCGCTACTGTTGAATTTCGTTTCGAAGAATAAAAAATACTTAACATATCTCGTTTCTCTTCGTTAGTATATGACATTTTTGTATTATTAATGAACAATAAATGAAATGTTTGACAGATTGAAATTCCAAAGGCTACATTATTTATTCTTATAATTTATTTTTTCAAATAAAACCTAATGTCAAAAACTTTAGTCAGCATGTGATACATGGTTGAAATCAGACAAAAAAACTCTTTCTGAGGATGTCTAAATACAATATGGCGCCTATAAGAAATTAGATAGTTGATGATGGCCAGAAAGAATCGAAACGTCGTATAAATATTTAGAGTACACCACTGGATAGAGGTTTAGAAATGGCCACAAGGATGTGTTTTTATTTTTTCTCTACAAGGCCAAATGTCGGTGCTACAGGTAAAAGAAGAAAATGGGGTTTTCGCGTTTTTTTTTAAATAACGAAGGTCATTTGTCACAGGTCTATTTTCTTTACGGAATTATAACAAACACAAAATTTAACAACTTTGCCAAATTTAAACATATACTCTATCCCCAATAATAAGAGAGATCCCCATGGTGAGGGCCGAAAATGAATCAGCCTGTATATTGGGATAGAAAAAAACGAAATAGAAATAAACAAAAGAAAAGAGAAAGCAATACGATTATATTATCCACCTAATAATAAGTTCATAAAAAAGAAGAAGATCGGTAAAAACAAAAATTATTATTCACAAAGCAATTTTTAAAACGTAAATTGTTACCAAAAAATAGCTTATCGATATGAAAACACATCAAATATTTGTGAATACGAATATATTATCTGTACATATGGACAATCACACATATGGACAATCACAACAATGATGTGTTTAGATCATACGATCTCCTCAGTTCAGCATCTTAAGATTCGGCCCGCATGATAAGCACAACATTATGCCGTCCTGATACCTGACGGACAAGAAAGGGAAATATATATGATATATAGGTAAAACTCGTTTGAGTGTAAAATGCTGATGCGAAAAAATACTTGTCCGAGAACAGTTTAAACTAAACCTCCCCATAGCAGTGGCACCGCCAACCCGTCAAAACGATAATATACAGATGTTCAAACACGGTCAACTAGCACCTTAGTCGCTTAGTAGTATTTTGAAATGAAACCATACAATACAATATGTACGAGTATAATGTAGTTAGTTATAGTTTGAAATGTGATATAGTATAACATGTCGTTCCTCCATATCAATAATAATTTTAAAATTTCAAATTGTTTTTTTAGAACGAAAATGTATATTTTTATGAAAAAATCATATAGAAATGATGATTTAT
Organism: Melolontha melolontha; assembly: GCA_935421215.2. NCBI lineage: Eukaryota > Metazoa > Arthropoda > Insecta > Coleoptera > Scarabaeidae > Melolontha > Melolontha melolontha. The sequence continues at coordinate 3,596,082 of OW285239.1, read as the reverse complement.
TAGTAGAGCTGAGGATGTTTGCGGTATAACCATGGTTATATCATGTAACCATAGTAATTTACTATGGTTACATGATATAACCATGGTTATACCGCAAACATCCTCAGCTCTATTTATTAGTTAAGAAACCAATTTAGGTTATTTTTTTTATTATTAATAACGGATATTTGGGTGTTGTTTTCGGTGCTTTGAGTGTTTTGAGTGTTTCGAGTTTTCGAGTGTTTCGAGTGTTTCGACTGTGTTATTGTGTTGAGTGTTTTGATTGTTGTGGTCGCTTTGGGTGCTTTGTGTGCTTTGAGTGCTTTGAGTGCTTTGAGTGTTTTAAGTGTTTTGAGTGTTTCGAGTGTTTCGACTATGTTATTGTGTTGAGTGTTTTGATTGTTGTGGTTGCTTTGGGTGCTTTGTGTGCTTTGAGTGCTTTGAGTGTTTTAAATGTTTTGAGTGTTTTGAGTGTTTTGAGTGTTTTGAGTGTTTTGAGTGTTTTGAATGTATTCAGTGTTTTTCGTATTTTCAGTGTTTTGAGTTTTTTGAATGTTTTGAGCGCTTTGAGTGTTTTGAGTCATAACACTCAACACCATATTGTCCTATCACCATATAATCAAGTGACATCTGACGGACAAAAGAGTATATTGCAAGTCTGTTTCATTTGTAGCAAATGCGTAATACGTGCTTAACGTATTGATATACTTAAACTTTTTTGGTATATTTGCTGCATCTGGCATCGTGTTAATGGACTTACACCCTATATACGTATTTTTTCTCTTCTGTACCGGCATTTCCGGTCAAGAGAAAATTGCCACTTTCGGCATAGTCTCTTTTGTCCGTCAGATGTCACTAGATTATATGATAGGACAAAATTTGCTATACCTTATGAGACAATTTCTTTAAGCTTTACTTCACTAGCCTAACTGATGAATCTGATAATAGATGGCAGAAACACGTGTCTTAGGCAGAAGTAAATGTTGGAAAATACGAGGTGTATGTCCATGTGTACAGTTACAGGCGTGTATATTGCATGTCTGTTTCGGCTGTACTACTGTTCAAACAACTAGCACCTAGTACAGCTCTTAAAAAACACATCAAACAAACAAAACACACTTTCAATTTCGATAAAACCGCAATAATTACATTTGAAAAAAACAAGAAATATACTAGAAAGCATCCACGTACAAAAAAATACAAATTAAATCAACGACCGTGCAGATTTAAATAACTTGTCAGCAATTACCTACTCATTATATAAGCATCCCCCGTATAATAACAATATAAAAATCACACAAAAAATAAAATTAAAAACCCATGTTCGAGAACAGTTAAACACACGCCCCCGCAAAGTGCTGACAAAGCCAACATTCTTTCCACTCGTCCAACAAAAAAAAAACATATAACTCCTAATATATAAAAAAGTTTAGTTTTATTTAGAAATACGAAACAAATACGTTGCAATATATTAACACTAAAAATATTTAATGTAAGTAGATTTATTATAATATCATCTTTTACCTTTTTTAACATTTTTAAATAAATTTTAACTTTTGAAAAAGGTACTATGTATGATACCGAAACTTCAAAATAATATTGTTATAATTACCCGGCTGCTACTCCCAAAAAACATTACTTTATCTCATATCATAATTACGGTCAAGAAAATAAGAAATTCCTTTCAAATATATGTATATAATATATGAACAAAAAGTCTTAGGATCGCGATAGCCATGAAGTGTAAAAACCATCTACAGAATTATTGACTTCTGTACTTTCAAGTAACATAAGTCGCAAATAACATAGATTTTAGGTTATGGAAATTATTTGCATTGTATGTATCTTTCATAACCAGCTGACTTGAAAGTTGTCAAATAAATGTCAAAACTGTTAGAAATAAATAACTTCATAGATATCTCGTAAATTCCACGGTAATAGCGATCCAAAGACTTTTTGATCATACAATATATATACAGTCCGGTCATCAAGTTTGGAACCAAGCTTATAACCGCATTATTTTACATTTTTAGGAAAAACGCTCGGACAGGTGAATTTTCTTTTTTAAAACGCCATCTTTTGACATACAATTTTTTTCTATGACGTCATTGGTTTTCGAGTGATGACGTTATCAACACTTTCTTTAAATGGCAACCATATTATTTTTTTCTCGTTTTTGGTAGATCTTTATATCCACCAAATAGTGACATAAAACAATTGGTATGTTGCATCACAATTTTTTTTTGAAAAAATGATATAAATTTAGAAAAAAATACGAAAATTTTATTTTTGTACAAAATTAAAATTAAATTAAAAAAAATACATCTGAACTTAAATTTATTGTAACAGTTAACGTAAATTTTCAAAATGTACCCCACCAACCAACTGACACTGTCCCAGCCGAGTGTAAACACTTCGTATACTCGCCTCAATTATGTCTGGGGATACTTGTGTAAGTTCTACGCGAATACGTTCTTTTAAATCTTCTAAATTGTTCGGTTTGTTAAAATACACTTTCGATTTCAAATAACCCCACAAAAAAAAGTCTAACGGAGTCAGGTCAGTAGAACGAGGTGGCCATTCTATGGCGCCTCTCCCTCCAATCCATTTATTGGGAAATATTTCGTCAAGATAGTGGCGAATCTCTACACCATAATGGGGAGGCGCCCCATCTTATTGAAACCAAATATTTGGATGGGGTACATCACCATCCTCGTGATTTGGGAAAATAACAGCGAGCGCTGGAACCAGTTCAAATCTTAAAAATTCTAAATATTGCACAGCAGTCAAATTTCCTTCAAAAAAATATGGTCCTAAAATGCGTCGTCCAATCATTCCAACCCATACGTTAACTTTTCCTCTGCGCTGAGTATGACACGCTTGAGTCCAATGCGGATTGTTCTGCGACCAATATCTGCAATTATGGCGGTGAACAGATCCATTTAGGCAGAACGTAGCTTCATCTGAGAAGACGATGTTTACCAAGAAATTTGGATTTTGGTCACAACGTAACATTACGTCTTCACAGAACTGCAGTCGACGATCTTCGTCATCCTCATGTAATTCCTGTACAAGTTGAACTTTGAAAGGACGATAGTGTTCTTTTTTAAATAAGTTGACGACAAATGAGTGAGCCACCTGATTGGCTAACGCAAGTTGTCTGGTGGAAACATGATGCCTTTCTTCTGCTTCTAGAAGCACATTTAATTTCACATCTTCTCCTACTTGAGGGCTACCTTGCCGTGGTCGATCTTTTACGGATCCACTTTCGGTAAACTTTCCAACTAGTTTTGTCACCGTAGACCTGGTAATTGGAGGTCTATCAGGGTGTTCATGGTTAAACAAATCGCATGCTTTTGCATGCGTTCTTTGTCTGTCCCCATACCCAACCATAATTAAAATTTCGATTCTTTCTCGCACAGATAAATGTGCCATTTTTTATATTAGCGAAAATGAACAATTTTTACGCAATATCTCAAAAATTTAACGTCAAAAATAGAAGTAAATAATTCAACAATGTTGTCGCCATAGAAACAATTTCAAACTAAAATTTTTGTACATAAATTGTATAAAAAGAAGCAAGAATGTCATAAAGAAATATCTTGCAAAAAAATGCGTGTTTTTGTTTTTGTAAATTTTTTGCATAGTAACATGAGTACATGTGCTTTTAACGATCCGGTTTGTTCAAGAAGAATATTTAAGTCCTCACACAAGACAGAAGTGTGAAAAAAACTTACTTACATATTTCAGTAAATTTTGTAAGCTTAATTAGTTTTTGAAATCTTCAATTTTTGGGCGATAATTTTAATTAAGAAATGGTCTGCCACATCATGTCAATTTTTTAAATAAATTAAACTTCTTTGGCCCTTTTTTGTGAAACTATTTAATGTTAAATAAGATTTTTTAATAAGTAATTGGCCGATTGGGAAGACGAATTTCTTTTGACCTGGAGCGAATAACGCAGATTACTATTGATCGCAAAGCATTTACACTCGGCTGGGACAGTGTCAGTTGGTTGGTGGGGTCCATTTTGAAAATTTACGTTAACTGTTACAATAAATTTAAGTTCAGATTTTTTTTTTAATTTAATTTTAATTTTGTACAAAAATAAAATTTTCGTATTTTTTTCTAAATTTATATAATTTTTTCAAAAAAAATTGTGATGCAACATACCAATTGTTTTATATCACTATTTGGTGGATATAAAGATCTACCAAAAAACGAGAAAAAAATAATATGGTTGCCATTTAAAGAAAGTGTTGATAACGTCATCACTCGAAAACCAATGAAAATTTACCTGTCCGAGCGTTTTTCCAAAAAATGTAAAATAATGGGGTTATAAGCTTGGTTCCAAACTTTATGGCCACACTGTATATAGTATTATAGAATGTGTTGGACTCCATCCTTACGCGTACAAAGATGGGTAATTTTACATCTGAATAAGTTAATAATGTTATTGGCTATTCCTTAGCTGATTGCATAGAACTTTATCAAATAGTAATTCAGACTCCTAGGTGTAGAAATCGAATTGCTTGTACAAGCAATTATAACAGAGTTCCATGCGCACGGAAATCGATTATGCAATTGGTAATTGCTTTTGTTTCAATATTCCTCCGTATTAAAAATTCATCTCGAAACTATTACGGGCTTCGTTCGAGCAAAGATGGCGAAAATAAAATCTTTCATGAACGACGAACAAATGAAATGAGAGAGTACATTTATTTTTCTTGTTTGAAACGCGTTAAACTTTTATTATTAAATTTCCATTAAAAATTCAATAGCATTTGACATATGTAATTATATAATATTTAATTTTTAATTGTAATATTATTTTAATACTATTTTAAGGAAGAAGGTACTTTCCAAGTCAAGTAATAAAATTAGAAGTATATCAATACGTTATGCAGTATTACGCATTTGTTGCAAATGAAACAGACATGCCATATACATATCTGTAACTATACACGTGGACAATACACCTCGTATTTTCAGCATTTACTTCTGCTTAAGACACGTGTTTCTGCCATCTATAGGCGTCATCAGTCAAGCTAGTGAAGCAATGTAATACAAATAATACAAATCTCTTTAAGAACAGATTTGTATCTGTATATACATTTACGCTGGAATCGCCTACAAGATATAGCAAATTTCGTCCTATAAAAGGTGGCACTATTTAATAAGTGACATCTGACGGACGAAAGAGACTATGTCGAAAAAGGCGACCTTTAGCTTGACCAGCTATGCTGGTACATAAGCGAAAAAATACGTATAGGTGTTTCATTTGTAACAAATGCGTAATACCTGCATAACGTATTGATATACTTAAACCTTTTTGTATATTTACCGCCATCTGGCTCGTGTTAATGGACTACACCTATACGTATTTTTTCGCTTATGTACCAGCATAGCTGGTCAAGCGAAAGGTCGCCTTTTTCGGCATAGTCTCTTTCGTCCGTCAGATGTCACTTATAAATAGTGCCACCTTATAGGACGAAATTTGCTATATCTTGTAGGCGATTTCAGCGTAAATGTATATACAGATACAAATCTGTTCTAAAAAGATTTGTATCATTTGTATTACATTGCTTCACTGGTTTGACTGATGACGCCTATAGATGGCAGAAACACGTGTCTTAAGCAGAAGTAAATGCTTAAAATACGAGGTGTATTGTCCATATGTACAGTTACAGATATGTATATTGCATGTCTGTTTCATTTGTAATAAAATTAGGTTAAAATTAACAAAACAGTGCCGAGACTATTGGGTATGTAAACTAAAGTTTAGAACTTTCATGAGATTATTATTCTCTTCAGTTACGTCGGTCTCTTGGGAAAAAATTGTCAGTAAATGCCCACAATGTCTACACACATAATTTTTACTTTAACGAAGGATGAAATTAATCTTGACACCTGAGGTTTTATTAGAAGCGCGCTCTCTGAGGCTATATGCAACACTAAAAAGACAGCACCCGTAATTGACTAAAAGAAAGACATGCTGCATCATGATAGCGTTCGTCTACATATTGTAATTTCAATCTTATTAAGAGTAAAACTTTGAATTGTCAGTCAGTCATGTAGTCCTGCTCTAGTGCTTAATTATTCCTTGTTATTTCCACAAATTAAAGATGACTTTGAGGGAAAGATTGCGATTAACTATTCTTAATGCTGTTAAAGTAGAGATAAATAAAATATCTCCGGAAACTTAGAAAAAAATTGTTGAAAACTTGTTTCTTTAAAAACAAAATTATATTACTCTGTCTCAGGAATATTTTTCGAAAATGATTTAAGAATTTAGCTATAAAATTTAGATATAAAATTTAGATAAATATGAACGATACAAATTCCATAATATTATTTCACGCCAAAGTGATTTACTTGAGCGGAAACTTAAGACGTACAGGGAACGAATAGACCGTTTAGTTCTTTACGTTAAAAGTATAGAAGAGTGGATATAACTCCATATTACTATCTGGAAACTATAGCGCTCTAGGAAAGGAAACGATCCTCAACAAAACAATTTATGTTTTTCATTCCATCTAACAAGAAATTACGTTGCAGTATTTAAGAGTTACTGAATTAAATGAAGTACACTAGCACAAGTTTATTTAAGACGACTAACAATTACAGCAATCTTGTTAAAACGTCATTTTATGTTGACATGTTAAGTGTAATATTTCAAGCATGAGAACACCGTTTCACAGCTTGTAATAATGAAATAGGAAAATACGTGTTATATTTCCGGAAAATTATAGATGTATATATAATTGTACGTTTCTTAAACTTTGTTTCCTTTGAATTACAACACACGATCTTACGCTATATGTTATATTCACATTTGGAATTAGGAAATTCTAGTCAAGATAACATGAATGCCTGTCTACAAAATTTAACCTGCAGCAGCTGTATTAATCTGTCGATTGTCGATGTCTAAATGTAAATATTTAGATTTCAATATGTATGTATCTGATAATTACAAATGTCGCGTTACATGAATGCATGGATGATTACTTGAAACACTAATTAATTACAAAAACCGTCACAGGAAAACAAACACCAAACAACATAAAAACAAAATCCTTTTTTTTTTATTTACTCACATTAGAGGTATTAAAAAGAGCACACTAGCTATATATATATATATATATATATATATATATATATATATATATATATATATATATAATTTTGATGTTTGTTTACGACGTTTCGACTTTTATCAATTCAGTCTTTTTCAAGCATCTGGAAACAAGAATCATTACAATGAACATGAGAACTGTGTTTGTTTCGTGTGATATAACAATTAAATTAACAATTTTAAATTTAAAATTATATTAAGAAATTAATTAGCATTTTACGTAGAAAATTAAATAACATTAAATTAAAATAGCTTAGAATGGTAGGGGGACATTTATGTGATTATATATGAGTTATATACAATAAGTACTTATTGTAGTGTAATTCAACTTTCCAATTCATTCATACAGTTGTTAGTCACCCTAATGTCTCCCTACCTATTCATTTTAGCTATTTTTTTATGTTAATTTTATGTAATTTTCAATGTTAAATGTTAACTCAATTTGTAATCATTTTTTAATCTAATTTTAAACTTATAATTGTTAATAATTGTTAAGTCTCCAATTAATTCATACAGATATTAATCACTTAAATGTCCCCCTACCATTCTAAGCTATTTTAATTTAATGTTATTTAATTTTCTACGTAAAATGCTAACCTAATTCGTAATTCATTTCTTAATATAATTTTAAATTTAAAATTGTTAATTTAATTGTTATATCACACGAAACAAACACAGTTCTCATGTTCTTTGTAATGATTCTTGTTTCCAAATGCTTGAAAAAGACTGAATTGATAAAAGTCGAAACGTCGTAAACAAACATCAAAATTCAATAAAAGGTCGCTAAAACCAATAAAAATCTATTATTTTTAATATTAAGACACGGCCAATAAAATAAAAAAGAAAAACAAAATTCTTTAAACACTATATATATATATATATATATATATATATATAGTGTTTAAAGAATAGTAGATTATTAATTGGCGAGTTAATGTCTGGTTTTACTTAAAAATGCATATATTTAAAACAATCTTACATGTTTCGGCAAGTAACGCCTTTCTCAAAGAATTTAAATAAATATATATATATATAACAATTGATAAATTATTGGAGTTTTTCGGCTTTTATATGAAATATTTACAAATATCAAACTAGAAGATATGTAATTGCAGAGTAAGTGGGGATGTAAACATTGCTGTCTACAAATTACAAAGCAAATCATACGAAATTTTTTTTAATTGAAAAATATGTTGGGACTCGAACCCAAGTCTACAGTTTTCCGGACTGTCGCTTTTACCACTTAGCCACAATAGACCTAGGTTCAAGCTATTTAGAAATGCATTATAAAGTAACAGTCTTAATGAATCAGATGTCAGTTATTGAATGTAGATGTCAAGTTGAAAGCAGAAGTCAGTTTTGGAAGCTGATGTCAGTTTTGATGGCACATGTCAGTTAGTTAAAGCAAATGTCAGTTATTGAAAGCAGATGTCTGTTTTGAAAGCAGGTGTCAACTATGAAAGCAAACGTCAGATTAGAAAGCAGATGCCCATTTTGAAAGTAGATGTCAGTTATTGAAAGCAGATGTCAGTATTTTGAGAGCAGATGTCAGATTTGAATGTTTGAAAATGCTAATTATTACTGACTTCTGCTTTCAACTTGACATCTATATTCAATAACTGACATCTGATTCATTAACACTGTTACTTTGTAATGCATTTCTAAATAGCTTGTACCTAGGTCTATTGTGGCTAAGTGGTAAAAGCGAGAGTTCGGCAAAACTGTAGACTTGGGTTCGAGTCCCAACATAGACAATATTTTTCAAATAAAAAAAATTTCGTATGATTTGCTTTGTAATTTGTAGACAGCAATGCTTACATCCCCACTTACTCTGCAATTACATACATTCTAGTTTGATATTTGTAAATATTTCATATAAGAGCCGAAAAACTCCAATAATTTATCAATTGTTATATTTAATAAACGGCTAAGAAATTATCTAAACACTTATATATATATATATATATATATATATATATATATATATATATATATATATATATATATATATATATATATATATATATATATTCTTAGCCGTTCTCTTAATTATAATATAATTGTTTATTATTTCTTGGAATTCGGCTTGACAACTATTCTTCAATTAAAAATACTTTTTAGTGTCTTTGTCAGAATAAATTATTGATTACAATAGATACAAGCGTTTTCTCTAAATGTGATTTTAAAGTAATAACACATTAATAATATATGTTAAATGTTACACATTGGTTTCACCATTTTTACATTTTATATATTTTAAACTATTTTACTTAAATATACTATGACAAATAAAATTTTGTGCTTATCCCTGCCAGTAATTTGATACTTTATTTTCGTGCGAGTGATTTTAAATAATTAAGTGTTGGCGTTGAAGTTAAACTTTACTTTATTATTAATACGAGTACTTTAGATTAAAGGAAAATATAATTTAGATAAACTTGCAATCTCGTTTCTATCGTTTATGGGCTTTTTCTTCTTCTTGTTTAATGTTAATTAGTTCCAATATTGACAAGGGCTTTCTAATTTTTTTTCAAGAATGAATACCAATCAAAATTTTGTTTCAAATATAAATTTTTGCGAATGAAGCAACATTTTTTTTTAATGATGATAATGTTAGCAGACACAACTTTAGATACTGGACTGATACAAATCCGCACTGGATGGATCAGGTCCATACACAGTATCCCCAAAAATTAAATGTTTGGATCGGATATCTTAGCAACAATATTGTAGGACCTTTCTCCATTGATAGCAACTTGACAGCAGATAAGTACTTAGAACTACAGGGAGAAAATATCAACCCTCAACTTAATCAAAACCAGGAAATATGGTTTCAGCAAGATGGTACACCAGCACTATGCCGTTAACGTTAGAGATATTATGAAAGATTTCTTAAAAAATTCGTGGTTCGTGGTTATATACACATAGGTATTTACTCGTTTGTCGCTCAGACCGCAAAAAATGTAGTTCTTGTCGATGATCTGTAAATGCTTTTTATCCTCAATCCACTTTCGCAATAAAGTCGATTTTCCAGACGCTGCTTTCGGCAGTTTTACTTTCACATTGCATTATGACCAGTTGGGAAAAGTTCGTATTGCTGACAATGTCAGTGATTGAATAACTTTACTTTTAATTTCTATTTACTTACATCAAGCCGAAGCAAAGACACTAACAAAAACACTCAATCAGTGCGACCGCAAAACTTGTGGAGTCTGTGAATCCTCGCTTTCAAAACATTCATCGAATGAATGATGCAATAGCCGACAAAGAATCTATATGATAACATTTATGTGTTAGAGTAAAATTACTTTCGGATGAGACTAGCGCAGAAACACATTTTAGTAATTAGAAAGAGAGCCACCTCATAAATGAGAGAAACAGCTAGTAGTATAAATCCGTGTACTATACGAGCCACAAACGTTTATCGATTATTTGTCAGTCGATAACAGGCATTTGATCTGTGTGTTTCGTAGTGGTCTTGTACGTACACTGCTCCCGCTGCCGACTGCTGCGACTGCTCAATGTTTTTAAGGTGTTCAGTATTTTTGTAATGTCATCGCTCGCGCATCTTCAGTCTCATCCGAAAGTAATTTTACTCTAGCATTAGTTAGTAAGTAAAGACTGTTGCAATAACTAATTGAATAACTAACGTTCGGAAATTTACGTGGAAAAATTACATTTAAATTTTGAACAGAAATTTAAATATACAGCGGAAATTTACATCACAATGTACACAGCGGGGGTAAATTGCAGGTAATGCTGCAGTCCACAATAAAATATTTTAAATGTATATAATTAAATTCTTGGACGTTTGGATAGAAACTTTCATATATTCATTATTTAATTTTGCAATGCATTTAAAAAAAAATATTCATTATATGCCGTTATGCACTTAACATGCATTTTGCATATTTTCCAAGCTCTATACATAACCGGCCATTTTTAAGTGATTAATTAAAATAGTTATAGAATTGTATCATTTTTAGTAAACTATAAATTACAATCTTTACTTAATAAATACTGTTTATCCCCTAAATGAGAGCACTAGTATATTTTTGTTTTCTTAACGTTGCTTTTACTACAGTATGTATATATTCTTGGTGTGATCCGTATTCTAGAGTTTTGTAAGTGGACTATCTCGAACTCCATTACTTCGTCGTCGGTGGTGTTCAAGTACCTTCTGATGCGTTGAATTGATTTACGAAACCGGGCTAGACTTGTTTGTGTAAAATACTTCTGATCTTTCTCGTGTCTGTGAGAAATGTCACACCGATGTTGTATCACTGTTTCGGTATTGGCATAAATATACAATGGTGCATAGCTGATTGACTTTCTTCGTTGGCAACTCCTTGAAAAGCTTTGTCCTTCGGTGGATTTCCTCTTCGTAGAGGTTTTATGTATTCGTTCATAGGTTTTTGTGGTGGTAATTTTCGTTGTCGGTATTTCTGAATTTAACATGCATTACAGGATTTAACTGAATTTATATCTCTTTCAGCTCTCGGTAGACTCACTGCTACCATCTGTACAAAGTAGTTTTTGCCATGGCTTGATTCGAGGTTTCTTGCGGCAATTGTATCTATACTTCTTTTTGACATCTGCACAGTACGATTAATTTATTTTTACAGAATTTACTGGCCAATTAAATTCTCTCAGATCGTTTTTCAATCTGAGAAACTATTAACCCTAGATCCTCTTCTACATATTATTTAATCCACTCGTATTGAGAATGTCTTTTATCACTCTGTCTGC